>CM032811.1:8877199-10175116 GCA_019155185.1 Beaufortia kweichowensis
TTGTGGGTGTGTTATATTCTCTCACAACTGAATTCACTTAGATGTTAAGCATAATGGTAAATATTGAATTCCTTATTCTCCATTAAATAAAAAAAGAACAGCATCAAAATTGTTTCACACACAACAAAAGTATACACATTGCAAAAATTAATTTCTTACTAGTTGTCTTGTTTTCCAGGAAAAATATCTAAAAATACTTAAATCAAGATACATTTTGTTGATAAGAAAAATGACCTAAAATAATAGGCTTTGAGATGTAAAACCTAATTTAAGTTTATATTTCTTACCCCATTGACAGATATGTCTGCTTATTTTAAGCATTAACTCAGCACCCAAATTTAATATTTTTAAATTTGTACTGCAAAACAAGACATAAATACCAAGAAATTCATTTTTGCCATGCAGGTTTGACTTGATGCTGTATAAGTGTGAATAAATGATGACAGAATTTTAAAGGGTGCTCTATCCCTTTAAGAGAGAACTCAGGCTGGGTTTGGTGTTTAAAATGCACTACATTCTCCAACACTCTCAGCTCTTTTCTTTTGTGGATTGGGTGGTCTTTTGAAGTCGAAGACCGGGGCTACGAGTGGATACGGCTTTGGCCGTCAGATGTATGCGTGGTGGGTCTTCTGTTCTCCCTCAAACCCTGCTGATGTGACCGGGTATCCATGGCAACCGAAGGGCCCTGTGCTCCGAGCTCGGCTAGATACAAATCCTGAGTGGAAGAGGGGCAACTTCCCTTCCAGTGTGCTGGTTTATGCATTTGCCCCTGAAATGGATCCAATTTGCACTCTTTAGTTTCTCCAAAGCCACAAACACAACAGCTGCGCAGAGAGCAGGAGAGCTGCGGGGAGGTGAACCGCTGTCATTACAGCATAAAAAAGAAAAAGGCAGAGAGAGGTTAATAGTGAGCGTTCCTCTGCTCCTATCAGGAGTTGTAATGTATTATTAAGGTAGAAGAATATGTGTCATAAATCATTAGCGCGCGACGTGTCAGAGCATCAGGATGGTGGTGGTGAGGCGATGCAGCTACACAATGCTTCCTATGACATCTCCTTAAACCAGGAACAATACATCACAAGATGAATAGCTATGTGGTGATGTTCTGCCAGTTGTACTGTATATCTCTTCCCAACCCATTCTCACGTAACGCCAGTCTCCGCGCCGCTAACTGCCGCTTCTCTGAAGTGATTACCAGTGGAATTTAATTAGCCCTATAATTAGTCTAAGGAGGAGGTGATGGGAGCAGATGGAACAAATGCCAGGTGAGCCCTCCGGCCCCCTGTGAGGCGGGATCGAGGGCGCACAGGAGCACACAGGAACCCGGGGAACCAGCAGCCGGTTTTAATTAGAGGCTAAAAGCCGCTCACACTGGGGGTTTTACTTACCGTCCTTCATCAGCACCCAAATATATTCTCTCATTAACAAGTTAAGGCAGTATTTGAGTTGGTGTGACCGTGTGTGTGTGTTTTACAGGTCTTGGGAAATATTGAACTTCATTAGTGTCCATACTGACCTGAGAATCCTGCACCGATGATGATGTTGCTGTGGGTTGGGTGGCAATCAAGGATGAAGTGTTTATCTGGTGTGACCTGTGAACAATGATGATTGATTAAACATCAGGAGTATAATCATTCCGGCAAATATTTGACATTTTTATACTCTGAACCTACACAGGTATAAATTGTGCAGTGTTTGAACTGAATTTACATTTTAAAACTGATAAGCTGAGATTTGCAGTGTCATTTAAACAAACTGTTTGAACAAAAGATGCTTTTCCTAAAGAAAATGGCATTGCATAATCAAACTACTCCAAACAGAGAACTGTTCAACTGAAATGATTTTTTTAGGAGCCCTGGAAAGCATTCGGAGCAACGTGCACATTTCTAAGATTATGTCTTTATTCTTGGTTTGAAGGATGAAAATAATCAATACTGTGGAAGGCTGACTGAGACGTTGTTCTGTAGATGTTACTGAAGAAGACAGCTCTTTGCAGCGTGCTACAAGGTAACCGTTTCATATGATTTCTTTCTTTAATACCAAGCTTTATCTCTGCATGCTCGCCAGCATTCTGGGCTCTGACCCGCAGATCTCCTGACAGGACAGTGGGGAGTTTAGTCAAGGACTGTTTATAAAGGATTTAGCTTGCATTGCACCATCACTGTGCCTCGTCATGATTCATGCGAGTTGACCTTGCATTCGAACGCTGTTTACTTTTTCATTTTCGCCATCTGGTAGAGAGACTTTGATGCAGAATTTGATGCAGTAACTGAGAAAATGTCAATATGTACTTGAAAGTTTATGGGAAAGTTAGCGAGTTTATCAAATGATGGATTTGTTTATTGTTTACACAGGATTCCTGTGGGGGATGACTAATTCAATTTAAATTCTAACTCATGAATTAAAAACAAACCTTATTCTTGAAGGAGCAGTTCATTCAAATATGATGATTCTTTCATAATTTATTGACTCTCATCATCACAGCAGTATATGACTTCTTTTCTTTAGTTCAATACAAACAAATTTTATATTAACATCGTTATTTTCTTTTCTTATATGGAATAAAACAATCATGAAGCTGCCAAAACCACATGTAAATCCATCATTAAAGTAATCCAAATATTATCAGCTTATTAGTGATCGATACATAGATCAGCACACTAAATTCATATTGGCACATCAAAAAGGTTCTCATTTGGATTACTTTTATGATGGATATACATTTTACTTAAACATTTTTAATGAATCGTTAAACTTAAGAAAAAAAGAAAAAAATGTATATCTGGCATAAGAGTGAAGTTATTAGAGTATTTTTATATTTGGGTGAACTATTCTTTAAAATCAAGATTTTGCAATCAAATCATATGCCAGAGTTGCTGCCACCTGCATTCAAATGTGTTTTTCTCCTATCCCCAAGTGAGAAAGAGTCAAAGGAAAGTTTGGTCCAGGACACACAGTGGCAGATCTTAGCTAGTGACAGCACCTGATGATGAGCAATGAAGCGACTCACTGTGTACATGCAGCTCTCCACTACCGCAGGCTCTGGCACCAGTCCAGGGAAACAGCGGGTGATGTATCGCGAGAGTATATCGATGTCCCCTCTATCCTTCTGTTTATCTCTCTCATCCGGTTCGGTCTCGCTGCCCATGTGGTAACACACCTGCTCAGACACATGCATGCACACTATGATTCATTAAAAAAAATCTGACCTATGATACACTACAGATCTGTGAGCCATCGCTCGGTATGCTTGGGGAAACGGCAGATATACGTGCTGAAGCTGGGCTCCTGAGTCTGAAGCAGACATAATGCATCTAACATGACACAGCCATCTGTGCTCGCCCATTCAGACTTGCTAAGTGTGATGAGACTGAAGATCCCTGCTGGGCCCTGCCACGTTCTGAAACCGAGCCATTAGTACTGAGAGAGCGCAGACTAGAGGAGAGTGCTTCTGTAAAAGCATCAAGAAACGTGTGTATTCGCTCAGAGAGATATACAGTCTCTCCTGTTTGCGCTTATGTCTAATGTACTCAAACTCTCAAAGTTGAAGATATTATGGTGTATTTTCAAATAAGGGAATTGTGAATGAATCAACAAAAAAGAAAACTATAACAACACTGAATCTCTCTTTCCCTCATGGGATGTGGGCAAGACATTACATTAATGTGATGGTCTGCTGTATCTAGAATAAGAAATACCTGTTATTGTCAGTGCTGGGTGTAATGGATTACTCGGATAATTAATTACTGTAATTCAATTACTGTACCTGGCAAAAGTAAAGAAAAAATGACTTATGATGTACTGGTGTTACTGTACATTCTCTATATACTAATAAACAATGTTGAATTTGAAATCTAAATTTAGGCAAATTTGCATTAAAGTTAGTTAGAAATTAGTTTATTTTGTTGAAATTTATATGCAAATACATGTATTAAAAAATGTAATGTTTGATTTAACAGATTTAAAAATCGAAATATTAAAATCATTTAGACTCATTTATTTCTGTCGTCTATCAATAGGTTTATACAGCTTTGAAGAAGATTCCTGTCACTCACCTTCATTAACCCTGGATACTCATTGGACGGGAGGCCATAAATGTCATGTTCTGTGTCTTTTGGCTCCAACTGAATAAAACAGGGGAACCGATGGTTGACACTGTATGTGCCTGGGATCCTCTCCTTCCAGTAGCATACATTAATCTTCAAAACCTGCCCAGAAAACAACAAAGGCATGTAATCTATAACTCTAATTTAAGTTTTTACTTCAAAGATCAGGTTTCCATCTGCAAGTTTTCTAAGTTAAAGTAATAAATACATTAACACAACTCATACCAAAGTAAATTTAATAAAAAGTAAGGAATTGGTAGACTTTTTTTTCAGAATTGTTCATCCTGCCTTCTCATTCACAGACAAAATTCACCCATGCACAAATTCATTGCTCATATATTGTGGTGGTCACCCAAGCGTAGACTTTCAAGTCCGTGCCATCCTGAAAAATGCAATTCCAGGTCCAATTTGAACTTTAACTAACACAGAATACTTTTTCCATCACTTCTCTTGTGCTGTATGACACACATAAACTTTCTGGGGTCTGGAGACCTGGAGCTGTTTATAGGTTGGGAGGTGAATATACAGTTTGTTTGTATTCACCAATGACTCGTTTTTCATTCTGCCCAGGGCTGTAATCCACATCAATCTATGTAGCTCTGTGTAGTGTCACAAACTGTTGCCCACAGATAATATACTTTATTATTTTCCTGTGTGTCCACTTTCCAAAAACTTTTTCACTTTATCTCAATAATTTTACTCTGGTAATAGATTAATTAATTCATTTAAAATAATTCATTCCAGAAGGAAGAAAGATTTGTTGAATAAATAGTCCATTACCTTTAGTGGAAGCTTTAGTCCAGCGTATGTCAGTAGTTTGTTGGCCCAGGGACCGGCTGTGATCACCAAGCTCCTCCCTCTATACACTCCTGACCCAGTTGTAACGGTGACCACATCACCAGGCTTGATGTCAATCACTTTCTCCCCATCCTTAATCACACCCCCATTAGTCTGAAAAAGGCCCTGAAACAGTTAAAAGAGACAATACAATTAAACCTTGAACCTTGAAATCAGAACAGTGAGAAATGTGGTTACATTTTAACAGGGCTGAGTTTGACTTGGATAGATGTCAGTAGGGATCAGTTAAAACTGGAAAAAGCAGTTCAGATTCAGGCAGCAGATAATAAAAGTGTTTCTTTAGTGAGATCCAACAGGGAGCACGACTGCACACTGTAGCTGCTGTAGACAGAGCTTATTGAGTCAGAAGAGACATTGTGTACAAAAGTGCAGGGCCATATTCCCTAGATAGGAGGTTTTAACAAGCCAGTCTGCAGCCATATCTTATCTTCAAGTGCTTTACAACAAAAAGTGTGTTAAAGACGACAGTAAAGTGCAGTTACATAAAGAACATTTTATGAAACCTTTGTGACACTGAGAGATTGTATGCTGCTGTTGAATGTATTCCTGATATGCAGAATCTTTTTTATTAATAAAAAAATGATTGAATAACTAAGTTTTTGTGGTTTCAAAGTTTGCTGCTTTGCTAAACAAGCAATTTAAAGTGAAAGAAAATTGAAAAAACCTTTAGCATTTATTCACCCTCATGTCATTTCAAACCTGTTTAAGATTCTTTCTTCTGCAGAACTCCAAAGAAAATATTTTGAAGAACATTGGTAACCAAACAAATTGGCCCCCATTGACTTTTATATGCATGTCTATATCTATATATCTTTATGTCATAGTAATACAACATGTTTATCAGAAATTACTAGCTTACCTGTATAGCTCTGAGTGATCTATCTGCATACAGTACTCCAGCAGTAACGTCAACAAAAGCCCCATTGCCATCGGTCAGATTTACATTAGGAATGTGTTGGCTGAACTCCTTCCTCTCCAGAAACACTGTTGGAACTTTGTTTCTATCCATTGTGGCCTTCAAGTTTAAGAAACTCTCTCGGTTCTCTGGACCCATAACCAACATGCCTGTGCGTCTACAGGAGAAGATGTTTAAGTAAGTACTTTACAAAACTTTAATTTTTATATTTTAATGGCGCCTATTTGCAATGCAGGTGTCTCAGTGAGGAGTTACACCACCATGGATGAGAGGTTGGAAACACAGGTTTTAAATCAACAGTGTGCGTGTATGTGTGTGATAGATGGCTGTGCTGCTTTCTGTGGATACTTTTCCAAGGCCCACTCCATCTGCCAGCCATAATGATGCATGGACAGCACCAGTTCACAGGTCCAAGTCATTCATCAGAGATTTTTATGACTGTGTATGTGTCTGATTGGGGACACTGAGAAGGACTCCATGTCACACGTGTCAGTGCACTTGTTCCTAATAGCAAAAAGGCAGGTCACATCACGGCATGGCAGGACCCTTCCTATTGCTAATTACTGGCAATCTCTACTTAAGACAGGAAAGAAAGAATAAATGCTTCCACACATTTTTCATTCCCCACCCGGTCGTCTCAGGGGCACAGGTGGCTTCTCATCAGGACCCATCCGTCAGACGGCTGAGATGGATGCCGGAGAGAAAAAGGAGGATGACTGTGTGATTCTGCATCAAGGCTGAGTGGGCTCGACTCACTTGTGATCCATTACAACCTCTCAGAGACTGTAAAAACAAGGGCTCTTGGAGACTAGAATGCTCCTTTAAAGTTACAGAGAGGGATATGACAAGTACTGGTGTGCCGTGTCTGCACGCAAAGGCTTCTTGCTCTGCAGAAGAAAAGTTGATTGTTATTTTTTTCTCACCTGTAGAGCTGAACACCTGCCTCTCTCTCAAGCTGAGCCCAGAGCTCATAGCTTTCCTCCATCATCTGGATGTAGAAGTCTTCCTTATAGGCTTTCCGTATGACCCTGGTCTGGCCATGAGAGCTTCCTCTGGAGTGGGGCAGAACGAACTGGGAAGAATGGAAAACCAACATACAGTCTAAGTGAAATTGACAGGGTGATAGTGTTTCATGCTTTAGGATTTTAGATTGAAAGTAATAGTTTCAGACAATAAATATCAGCTACTCATCTACTTTTATTACATATAAAGTGCAAGATATTGTAAAAAAAACCTTTACAGTATGTTCCACGTATAAAATGAAACTCATCCAGGGGTTGGACATATGATCGAGTACACAATTACATAATGCCATTTTGGGTGAACTGTTCCTTTATTAGAAATTACTCCAAACTGAGCAGATGTGCAGAAGTCATGCTACCCACCTGCTCCAGCAGTAATGTTTTCTGTTTGTTTTTTGACAGATGATATGCTGTACTCGACCCGTGGATCCCAGCTCCAATTATAATGCTGTCATACACTTCAGTTGACATTTTCCAGCTTTAATTCTTACTTATTACATTAAGCTGACCCGCTACAGAGATTAAGTGATCGTAACCAACTTTATGTCTCAGTTTAAAGTTCATGTGAACGTGATCCGCTGGAAGCACGTATGCGGGACCCGCCTCTTAGTTGCGTCATCGAGTTAACCCGTTCATTCCCTCGTATCGTAACATGATAAATCTTCTATATTAGACATGTTTATTTTATTTCCATGTACTAACTGTAACAAGTTCATGATATTGGTGTGATACATTATCACGTATATAATAAATAAATGAAAACGAGTTATTAAATAAATGCATATGTACAGTGTATTACATTGTAAACTTTATATCTTTTAAATATCTCTACACAATCAATACAATGGTGCGTTAATAGTTTAATCTTAAGGTCTGGAAAACAAATAGTTGAATCTGACTGTAAAATAAACTGCAGCAAATAAATGTGTGAAAGGATCCTGGGAAACCGCATAAATTTACCAGACCGGAAGTGTGTCCGTGTCTGAGACTCGAGTCGTGTGTCAACAGTGTCGCCATATTGGCAAGGGCATGACAGTTCTATAAACACCTAAAGTAATCGGATATCTGCGTTTTTTGGAATACCGTTAACTTTTCGCAACAGGCATTGGTTGGATTTCTCAAGCTGCCGTGGAAACCTCCGGTTTTACGGTAATACAGCGGCACGCGCTGTCAGGTTCGCTGTCATTCAAGTTGCTTGTTTGATTACACCTTGTGCTTCATATACTTTATTAATCCGTAATCTGGTACACAAAACTGACATTTGAAGCACTCAATTAAATTTTATTTCTTTACATTTTTATCGCCCTAAATGTTATATGTATACGATGATATTTTCCTAGAGGTATAAGTACATTCAAAACTTTAATCTTTTACCATTAATCATTTAAAGGGAAAAAAATTGTTAAAAAACCCTATAAGCCTCATTTTGAATATGTAGTGAACGCTTTGCTACACAGATTGATAGTTTGATAGTTAATTTGATGCTGAATTGTGTATGTAAACGACTGCAGGAGATAGATATGAGAGCAGGTTGATGAAATGATGAGGATGTGCTGGAAGGGTTATGGCTGGGTTCCTCTGTGCGTGACATGGCACTGTAGAGTCAGTAGCAGGCTGAGCAGATGGATCCTGTGGATGGTGTGGTCTGGAGTGGGTCAGATGGTCCTGCCCCTCCTGCTGCTGAGGCCTGTCATGGACAGATGTAGTCTCATCTTCCCCACAGACATTCTGGAAGAGTGTTTGGTGATTTCCACTTTAGTACAGATCTAGGTTTGTTAGTATGGTGATTTCAATAGAGATTAATATGTGTTTTATTGAAAATTGTAGATCTTCTTGAGGGCTTCTAAATGTGCAAAATTACACTTGCTGGCCATATATGCAGGGATCTGCTTAGAAGTTTTGCATGCCCAAAGTTTAGCATAAAGGGACTTTGCCAATACTTCCTGCCATCATAATGAATAGGAATGCTGACGGTTAGCAGTAAATACCGTTTTAATCCACCTTGGTGCAATCCATCAATCTATGATTAAACCAACTTTATTTCAAAATATTTATTTAGCCTATGTAATTAGGATTGGTCATCTTTAACTGGAAGTTGCTGGCAGCACGATCTGCATCTGACAGATATATTGTGTTTTAATGTTGTCTGTGTATGATCAAGATTCTCCTCATTCATCTTAGGTTCACACTGTTCCTTCTCCAGCTTTTGAAGGATGGCTCCAACGTTCCAATTAACCCCTCTCTTCCCCCTCAGCTTGTTAGGCTGGATTTGTGCGCCATCAGACCAGCTGCTCTCGCCGAGATGTATCTGCCTTCTGAGACGTATCTGGAAGCGTATTGATTTTGGCATATTATTTTATGAGTGGGAGTTGGGAGACTGTAAATGGTGAACAGACTGTTTCATTGTTCGAGCTGCTAAGCTGCTGTATAATTACATCTGTGACTGTAAAGCTCGCTGACTGAGCACACAGCTGGGCAGAAACACAGCTAGTGAAATAAAATGGTACCTCGTGTTCTTTATGAGCCAGACCCTTGCTGAGACCCCAGAACCACCATCTGCAGGCAGTGAAAGTTTATTTCCTGAAAGGCCCTTTGTGGTATGGGCACGTACAGTCTCCCTCTGACATGATGTATCACAAGCCTCTTAAGCATTTTTAGGGTTTACTGCCTGGCTGTACAGCAGCGTTTAAACTGCAGTGTCAGGACAATCTCATGAACATCACCATGTCTTAGCATCAATAACTGTTTGAGTTAAGAAAACGACGCCGCTACTGTCTGAGGGATAAAGACACTGTCCGAGACATTTCTCAAAATGTCTTCTTTTGTGTTTTAAAGATAAAAGAGTCATATACAGGTTTGAAATGTCATGAGGGTGAATAAATGATGACAGAATTTTTAGGGTACAATCCAAAACATTTACCTCTAAATTGCCATTTAAAAGATAAATGCAGGTTACTTGAATAATATTATTGTATATGAGTCTTGTATATGAGAATTGTAATCAACATCTAGGCTTATAAATTATTATTATTATTTTTACTTATTATTTTTTACTGTATTTTTAAGTTTACTGTTCCAAATCAAGGTAAAGCAGCTTTGAACTTATTTTGTTATTTTGTTTGACAATGGCTTGGCCTACAACACTATAGACTGGGTCTTTTATTACTGTTTGAGAATGACAGCATGCATTCTAGTTCTACAATTTTTATTATTTATTAATTAATTTATATTTTTATGAACTATTTTTTACTTTGAAAGTGTTCCAAAAAACAAAATAAATAAGAAATAGAAGTGGCCGCCTTCCAAAGAAAAGGTCATGCTTTAGAATAGCAACAAGCATGAGGAAAACCCCGGCCGGCGTACTGTAACTAATGCGCTGTGCTATTCACTTGGCATTTACTTCCACAGATTTTTTCCGTTCCATGTTTAAATATCAAGTCTCCCTTGTTAATATTCATGGTCTTCCACGCCTACAGAATAGGATTGTGCCCGGTCTTGTCTAATGAATAACTTAAGACCTATAAATAATGCATTAGAAGTGGCTAAGTAATATGTGCATTACTGTGGGTTCAGGTTGTCCAGGTTTCTTTTTGGAGAATAAACAGAATTGAATTTGGAGTATTTGTGAGGTTGATTGTAGTCGTGAGAGATAACGTATCTCTGAGCTTCAGTTTGTAATTGGCTTTCCTGCTGTTAACGCAGAGCTAATGACTTCATTTGATTGTGTGCTGTGTATGAATTGGTGTGGGATTAAACAATTTAATCTCCTCATGGCTTTATTGGTGCCAGTTTAAGTGACTGTTCTTTTGTGAGAAAATGTTGTGTCAGGGATGAATGGGAGAATAGGATTACCTTGAATCTTTAAGGAGAGGAATTTTTTCTCTCTCGCCCCCTATCTCTTACAATTACAAATTCGAAACTTTTTAAGATTATACGAGACATTTCAGTCAAGTGAACCTTTTATTGGTAGAGTGTTTATCTTTAAGCTCTCTGTCTAAATGCATTCTTCTTTGCATTTTTCACACATACTAATGTATTTTAATGTGTGTGTATATATGCATGTAAATATATTTCCCGCTCACTCACAGAAGACTTACACTTACAGTATATTTATACATGCAGCCAACAGAATCCCCCATGCTGTGCTGCCAAATCCTAAAATGAAATGCGTGAGTATCTTCAATTATTCAGATACAGGCAGTCTCCCCATGCACCGTTTAGAAACATCTCAGGGGTGAAATCACCCCTACTGCTCACATTGCTGCACTGAAGGTGGGGAGCAAAAGTCTCAGGCGTAGAGGGGGTCAAACTGGAACATGACTGGAGGTCCATAAGCTTTACTTCAGGCTCCTGTTAGTTTTGTTCAGGGGGTGTAAGTTGTGTCCAGACTAACATTAAGTCAGAGGTCTTGCTGTTTAGAGCTTCATGCTGCATTATTAATAATACAATACATTATCTTATTGTGCTAATGGTGTTGTGAAGTAATTCTTGCTTTCCTTTGTTGGTTTAATTATGTGATTTCTTTTTTTTTTTTAAGTTAAAATTTTTGGCTGTGCTCGTCTGGCTGTACCACTTTTAAACAAGTAAACGCTAAACTAGAAAAGTCAGTTTTGTCCTCTGATACAAGAAGAGCTTTAACATTGACTGACCCTAAGGTGCCAGGGCTCTCCATGAGGGCGGTGTGAAGCTCGGTCTTCTGTACAATATGACCTCAGCATTGTACTGTGCAGAGAAAGAGCAGGTCCCTTCACCCCGGGCACTCCTATGTGCTCTGCTGAGCGTTGCCCTTTAACTTTTCATGTGAGGTTTATGCATCCATGTGCACTGCTGACTGCAGTGTAAGGAGCTTAGGGTCACTATCTACTCATAGATGTATTGCTAGAATAACCAGAGACTCTGAGGAAAACCAAAATATAGTCTTCTGTAGAGAAAAAAATCATGCAGTTTATGTAATGTCTTTTTATTGCTCCCTTAGGGATTTTGTCTGAATTTATTACACTCCGATTTTATTGAATTGTAATTTTGGAAGTATCTGTCTAATGTTTTGAACACTTGGCAAAGCAAGTTTAGGAATGAATGCATCAATGTATGTCCTCTGTGAAAGACGTGCAGTAAAGTTGCCGGTTCAGTGTTTCTATTTCTCCCCAAACTATCTTGCTTTTAATTTTCTGCTTGCTGTTTTTTGTGTTAGTCTTATTTTAAACTGGTCAGAAAACATAGAAATGCCAAGCGCTGCGATTTTTCTTCAGGACAGATGTCGCCACGGTGCACGGCTTTCATTTCCCCCCAAGCTAGATGCTTTATGCTTGCCCCTGCATTTATGCTTGAGAGCAGGCACGCAGGCGGACTGCTTGATAGATGCCTGCCCAATGGGACTGAATGGTCGCTGGATCTATGGCCTGTTTGTAGCCTGTTCCCTGTCTTAAAAAGAGTGTCTGAGCTGTGGTGACTAGTCTGCTCTGACATGAGTACACTTCACTGCGCACAGCACTCTGGGACTAGTAGCAAAAGAACTACCTGATGGCACAGAAATGAGCAGTTAGTTAAAGGCACTAAGGTGGTTTAGATGTGCTGCACAGCCCTTAGGAAACGTGCAGCGAGGCCTTGAGTGTTATGTGCTGTTTTATGTCCTGTAGTATAGTGCATAATTAGATGTATTCAAAGAGGTTCAGTCATACATTTCTTACATATTCTTTGTGTGTCATAAACCATGACAGTAAGGCCATTTGCATGTGGCATACAAAACACAAATATACACAGAACATACTGTATGATGTAATAGTTTGTGAAACGAGGTCTTGGACTGCAAAGGTGTTGTTTGCATTTGGTTTTAGTGCTTTGCCAGATGGCTTGTGCAGACGGAATTACCTCATCAAGAACAAGCGTGCGATCTGCTCAGTTTGTGGTATGGACTCTAGGTCCAACAAAATTAAGTGTAGCAAAATATAGCTACAGTATACAAGCTTTTTTGCTTGAAAAAAAAGTTTCTTGTAAAACACACAGATTTTACATTATTCAAATAGCTTTTGGTTGGAAGAAATTCAGTAGAAGAGGTGGAGAGGTGAGGCTTGATGAGAGTTGATTGCTCGGATGAATAAGGATGTGTGACGGTGATGAGATCGGATAGAGCAGATGTTGAGATAACTGCGGCATCTTGACAGTTAGAAATTCTGTTCTCAATTATTGTGGAGAGATCAGAAACACAGATTTCATTACAGTTCGAGTAGAAAGTGTATTATTGCCTTTCTCAGCGCCGCTGATAAAAGGCTGATGAAGGTTTTGTTTTTGAGGCATGTTGAGACAAGCTTTGTTGAACACGAATGAGACTAGATACACTATCTGTGCTAGAGGACTGTGTCAGAGTAGCTCTCAAGTTGTTCTGTGAGTAATTTGATTGAAAGTATTGTTATTTTATTGTTTGTAAGAGAATCGTGAGCTTGGTTTTGTTGCTTTTGTGTTGGCTCGTCTCTAGTGCAAACAGTGGGAGGTATGTAAACTTCATTCAGACCTTACTGCTGAATGACAGGGTGATTGGCAGGCTATGAGCAGACAGGAAATGAAGCTCACATCCTATCTGGGTTGGCTCAGTGGTGTAGAAAGGATTCTTATTAAACTCGTTTAAATCCTGAACTCTCAAATTTGATTCATAATCTCAAAAAGCAAGAGAATGAAAATATTGTTTTGTAACATGAAACGAGTGACCCGGCTATTAAAAATAAATTACACACACACTCATGCAATCAAAGTTACCTTCTTTGAAGCAGACCGGTCTCTTTGAAAAAAACATGTTTGCAGAAGAGTGAAATGCCTTTGTAGTGGCACGACTGAAATACGTCTTGTCTCTCATAACAGCAGGCAAAACCAATTACTGTACATCTGAAGAACTTGTGCTAAATACTGTAAGTCACAGGCCCATGTTAGTTGTGCATTTTATGAAAATCTTCAGCCATTTACTGTACTGTACTGTACTTTATTTTTTTATACCTATTTCGCTGATCAGAATTGAAAGCTCACGACCAATAGAAATCTCAGGGCTGCTTTGATGTGCTACTAAATGCATCTAAAACCCCTAAAGCCTGACCTTTTTCTTTACTTCTAGCTGTGTGAGAGCCTAAAATTGAATCACTTTGATTACCTTAATATTCAATTTTCATGCATTATTGTCCAAAGTGGAGATTAGTGCAGCTGCATGTGACTTTTAATTAATTTAGATAAATGCAGAATGTTGGGGCTGATAATTCATTACAGGAGCTACATTTTTTTCATTATGTGAGCATGACTTTGATTTATTTTTTAAACTTTAGAGCTTACCATTGCAATGACTAAATGATCAAACTAAAACTAAATCCCTTATTATTTGATTAATGTGTATGAAAGATTCTTACTAATGCTATTTATATTACCACCTGACAAAATAATGTAGACATTTGTATTACAGAGGTTTAGACTTGACCTGCAGTAAATTTGGTGCTGTGCTGTGATATATGTTCTCATGTGTTCACAACCTGTTCTCATCACTAATGATTTAAATGGCTGTGATATGCTGCACCAGTTCTGTACAGTTTTTGAGTTTAACTGATTGTTATTTTAAGTGCTGACACACAGCTCTTAGCAAGATAATTTAACCTCAGGATACTAGCTTGTAGGCACAAGCAGCCTTAATGCTTCAGTGAACTCTGAGCCCAGTCGAGCTCCGGGGATCTAACTTGTGTTTTTTGCGAAACATATGCATTTGAACAGACAAGCAACAGTGTAACTGGTTAAGACCCAGCAGCTGAAATTAAGGAATCAATCATTTTCTCCTTGTTAAGTTTATGTCTAAACAGGTTGTAAATTGAGCATTCTCACTTTTGCAGCGTGCAATCATAATTACAGGTTTTGGTTTCACCACTGAGCTTGAAATAGCAATTATTACACGGAGAGGGAGAGAGCATTTCCACCTAAGCGGGCTCAGAGGAAAATATGGGGAATGAAAAGGTGATGATGACTTCCCCTATAATTCCAATAATGGCCTGCAGATGAGGACGGCATTAACATTTGGTGGCTAATGCTCATACTTTCCGTGCTCTGCGGCATCGCTTAACATTTCTATAATATTGCCACAAAGTCCTGTGACTCTCCTTATGTATATTTCATGACTGTTGCTCTTCTCCATTTAGTTCTTTGTGAAGTGCAAATACTGAAAAGTGATGAGCAGGTCATTGTATGAGTAATTTTAGGAGATGATGAGGCTTTTTTATATTTTCATTGTTTATTAATAGAGGCAGTTTACTTACAATTAGAAATTATTAAACACTGAAATGACACATTTTAGAGGGAGACAGAATGCCGCAAAGCCATTGTTTTTACAAGTTGCTCTGTTGCAAGAGACTGTTGAATTAATAAGTTGTCATTCAGAAACGTTTTGTCATTGTTTTTACATATTTTAATGTATCTAAATAGTGTGCACATTTAAGTACACGTTTTACACAATACAATATTTTAGATATAAATATCTATTTATATCTAAATATTACTTTTTTCAATTTAATTAACCTGTTCACTGTCACCATTCCACAGGTGAAACACTTAGATTATTTAACTATTTTAATATTTCATAGTTTAATTCAAATCTAATCATGACAATATATTGATGGAAATGTTTAAGACTCAAGAATAAACATTTGACAAAGTTTCCTTACAGTTAATATTATTTATTTAAAAACATACAATTAAAAAAACAAAAAGATTTTTAAAAAGTATTTCATATCTGAAATTTAAAAACCTGTAGTTCGGATAGTAGATTTTTCCTGTGTATGATTAATATTTGCAGTGACAGTTATCAGGTTAAAGTAAGTAGATACTGCACTGGAAATGTCGCTTTTTCATTCGTCGCAGTAAGTGTTTGAAATTGAAATACACCTTGTAATACTCGATGCATTTAATCGAGGGCACTATTAGATTATGTACGGTACAAACTTTGCGCGAAGCCTGAAGTTGTTCCATTGTCTGACGCTAGGAGCTGTCCGCGGTGCTGAACCAGCTCAGTCTCAGAGCTGCTGACAGCTCTTCACATTCTCTGCCTCTCCTCCGTCCACTATTACAAACCTCATCCGCGCTCCCGTGTCGCGCGGCGCGTGCAGCGGAGGTCTGGCGTCTCGTTCGTGTCCTGCTCCTCTTTAATTATTCGGAAAGTGCTTTAATACAAGGACATATTCTGTGAAGGGAAGCCCGTTGCCGTAATCATGAACTCGACAAGACATTACAAACCAAACGTGGTCGTCCTGATTCTGGCTGTGTTTGCCGGTGTGGTGAAACGCACGAGGGCAAGGTAAGCGTTTGTATTTAAATGTGGTATTTGAAGATACTTGTTTTGCCGTCCACGCGAATAGCGAAACAGGGTGCGCGCTGCTCCACGGAACCCGACGGGTAGATAACGTGCGCGCGAGACCCGTTTCTCATAATAGTGTTGTAGATTGGTTGTACGTTTGTTGGTGGACAAAAGTCGGATTTGAGGACGCAGGTTTGCGTTGAGGAGGTTAAGGTATTTCACTTTGGTTTTGCAGGAGTAAAAATGTATTCTCACATCACGTATAGCACAACAGATGGACTCCTAAGTCACAAAGTCATCCGTTGAATTGTGATAAAGCAAGCGGAGAGACTGGAAGGCAATAACCGATGATTCTTCTATTACTTAACGCTCTGATATTATATTCATTTGTAGCAAAATATTATTTTGAGCGAGCTGGTATCTTTCTACATTTTGATGTTTAATTGTTCTTTTTTCCCTTTTTGGACTAGTTAAAGTATTTCCCTTCAGTTTTGAAAGTGTAAAGTCAGAACACTTTATAAATAATTCACTGCAGATTTATCTGAAAATGTAATCATGTCATGTGGTGAGAATTTTAAGGTTAAACAGTTTTGACATTACAGTGTGGTGGAAGGAATGGCTTTAATTTATCAGTTGTGATTTTGCAGTGAAATATATAAACATCCTTCAGACTAGATCTGCACTTGTTTTTTAAGTTTATAGTTTGCATTTTACTTAGAGGATAATGCAGACCAAGTAAAACAGTCTTGTTAAACTACAATTTAATTTTCTTAAGCCTTAATTAATCCCTAAATGTAAATATGAAACAATGTTTGAAATGGTTGTGTATTAAGTGTTGGGGATTACATTATGTCCTATGGAAACTTTATTCTTAACAGGATAAAGTTTCTGTCTTTATTGACTTTTTTGTGGTATTTTGTCTCTTAACTGCTGCATTTTTACATTTGTGTGTTATTAAATTTATGAAAATGATAATAGCACAAATTGGAGCTGATAATGTGCATGCTTATTTATAAAATGAAAGTTAAAACTATTATACTAATCAGACCACTAATCTTACATACAAAAATACAATACTAAATTCTTAAATATGTGTCATGCACATGTATTCTGTCAAGTGACAAAAAAATAAATAGCTACAATTTTGTATTTGTTGTGATAGACATGCCTCATGTTTAAAAATTTTTACATATTTTTAACTTAATGTGTTGCAGCAGTCTTGATTCTCTTCCTTCAATCTTTACACTTTCACCTGTCAAATGCTGCGGTACCTGCGTCACAATCATCTGACAATCCCGTCATAACTCTCGAAAAATCTTTCTTTGGCAAATGTGAAATTCTTCATCATTTTAGCTGACAGCATTTAAATTGCTCCTCATAGTTGAGTCAGACTGAATATAGCGGAGCGTTTTTCCCCATTTTCCGTTGTCTCGGACACGTCTGGTCTGTCTTTACTAATTGCACTGTGTGCTTTATTGACCATTGATTATGTACAGTATTGATAAATAGAACTTTTGACCTTTTGCTTTGAGAGGTGTATGAGTCAGTAAGATCTAATCAGTCACCTTCAGGATGCGTGTAATGCGCATCCAGGGTTGCGTTCTGAATGGTTCTTTACCTTGAAAAGCACTCTAACTAATACACAGTTCCATTATTTCACCCTGAGCATAAATAGCATGCTAAAAGCAGGGCCCACCACCCACAAATATGTGATGGGATATGCAGGAAACAGTGGAAGGTCAATGGGTCAATTTGGCAAGGTCCTGCTGTGATCGACACAGATGTAAATACATTTACTGCATGCACGCAGGTAAAGATTAATTTAAATGTAAAAAAGGCGAACACACAGGATACATTTTGCACAGCATTGAAATGCATTAGTGACATTAAGAATGTTTTTAAATGACACTGTGGTACAGTATTATTTTTGCCTAAATTGCCTCTTGTCTATTTAGTTGAGTGTTTGATTCTAAGCAATATTATACTATATTCTGTTTTTTAAATATCCCGTCTGAATATCTATATTTACTATTTAGTAGGTTGGTGGATGACTTGTAAGGACTGGACCTTTGTTACCCTTCCTTAAAATAAATAAAGTAGATCACAGCCCTGTTGTCTGAGCCTCATCTCCGTTCAGGCAGTGTGCACACCTGAGGTCTCTACTAAAAAAAGAGAGTGTCAGTGACTTAACCACCATGCCATTCAGCCCAATCGAGATCAGCCCTTGAAGAGGTTGAGTTCCACAACTTGACTCCATTACCTGAAGCACCAGGCGAGGTGGGGTCAGCCCCACTTCCACCCACTCCAGGTTATCCTGCTCGGAGAAGACATCAGGGTAGCACCCTGTCTTTTAGTATCCAGTAATATCACTCAATCAGCAGTTCATCAGTGCCCTCTTTCCCCGAGTGTCGAGCAAGGGTGTGCTGGAGAAGAAGGATGGAGGAGGGAGGTGATTGTCAGCTTGACCTCCTGACCTCTACGCACACGCTCGCTCAGCTGCGGTTTCGCCGGGGATATGAGGCCTCTGCTCTCCTAGTCTCCTTCTCCCACCCCCTACCTAGCACATTCAGACAGGTATACAATCTAAAAATCTTCGACTAAGACAGTTACTTGATATACATGATATCAGGCCACGCTGTAGTCCTGTGAGTGTCTAATTATAAAACTGAAATCCGTTTGCAGTCTAGCCTTTATGTTTGCTCTTGACCTGGTTATGCCATAGTCTATATTCACCTCCAATTATTCTCCATGCTGTTTTGTAGAGCAACATCACACACACACACACACACACTAAAATATCCTAAATTATTTAAGGACGAATGATGTTCTTGCCCATGTTTGCTGTTTTTTTCATTATCCCTAATAAAAATGGGAGACCTTGCCGTAGTGCTCTCATCCTTTAACCCAGAGTGTATATATGTTTGTCTTTATGGTCTCTTTTAATCACTGGCCATGGCAGGAACGTCGGGTGTAATGTTGCTTTATGTGTTTTTCCTGGACCTCCATAACTCAACCAGCCCTGTTTTTAAATCACATTCTAAAGTATTCTAGGAAGCACATTATGGTCCACAATTTAATTCAGGCTTGTCCTTCTGCAGAAAATGAATGGGTAGAAATTGGCGATGAGAGCATGTTTTATAGATTAAACCTCTTATTAAATAAATCCAAAGTCTAATCTGAGCTGACTGAATTGCAAAACCACCTCGCCTCTCCCACCTCTCCCTTTGTATACACAAGCACACGTTTTATGGGGACTTTCAATAGACATAATGACTTTCATACTGTACAAACTGTGTATTGTATGCTTTAACTCTAACACAAACCTTTCTGCATTTTCAAATAAGCATCATTTGGTATGATTTATAAGCTGATACGTTTCTCTCATATGGGTCTAAAATGACCTTTGAGTGTGTTCAGGCCTAGACATAAAGCTTGTCTTTACTGTTCCAAACCGAGCTGAAGAGCCCCAAATGTTTTGAGCTGCTGATAAAAGACAAACTCCCTCTATTCCCCTCCTCCACCTCTGTCTGTCTCCTCTGCCGAGGAAAAGCAATTTGCTCTTGGTGATCCGATGCAATCAGTTTTGCTTCATGGCTTTTGAAAAAAAACGAGGGAAAAAAGAAAATAAACAGAAAGGAAAAAACTTGCGAAAGAGGACATCACTATTAATTAAACCGCATGCTCCCAAGTTTTGATGATCGTTTGCCGGAGCTGAAAATATTCAACACCTGTTTTGTGATTCCCAGTGATTAACCTATTGCGTTGTGCTTTAGACTCTCATCAAGAGCTATTCAGCGCATGCAGACCTTCCTTCAACCCTCCCTTTCAGAGTGCTTGCTTGAAAATGAGTGTTATTGTGTCTGCGCCTCTGTCCCTCCTTTAGGACAGAAGTTGTGAATCAGGCTTTGACAGTTCCCAGGTGTGGAGGGGATGGTGAAGCTGTAACGTCTCTCTCTCTCTCTCTCTCTCTCTCTCTCTCTCTCTCTCTCTCTCTCTCTCTCTCTCTCTCTCTCTCTCTCTCTCTCTCTCTCTCTCTCTCTCTCTCTCTCTCTCTCTCTCTCTCTCTCTCTCTCTCTCTCTCTCTCTCTCTCTCTCTCTCTCTCTCTCTCTCTCTCTCTCTCTCTCTCTCTCTCTCTCTCTCTCTCTCTCTCTCTCTCTCTCTCTCTGCCAAAACAATCTCTGAGGCATACCTGATGTTTCCACAGCCCTGTGAAGTGTGCATCCCAGTTGTTTTTTCCAGTGCACCGCTTCTCTCAGGTTGTGTTCATTCTTTTCACAAACCCTTTTCCATTTTGCCATGTTTATATATGCTTTTCGCCTTCCGCGCTCTCTCCTCATCTCACACGAGAGCTCCTCCTGATGCGCTAAACATCTGCGGCGCTCAAAGGCACCTGCTTGCCCTCTCAGCCTCTATATTCTGACAGGCTTCCACTTCATTTGAACTCCACTTTCCATTGCCGTTTTTTAAAGCTCCAACTGTACGTCATTGAACCAAAAGCTCATGTCATCATGCCTTTTTTGCATTTAGATTTCTAGCATTTAGGCGCAGCTAGGGTTCCACCTAAGTGAGCCAGTCGAAGTCGGTGACATTCGTAAGTGGGCTGCGGGACATTAGCAGCACGCTGTTAATGTGTAACTCATGAGGCTTTACAAAAAGGGCTTTCAACCCACTTGCGCACACAAGTGCTGGGAGGGGAAGGAAGAAAGCTGGTGGATATTCATTACAAATCAATGGGCCAATCTCCCATGCCATCGGCTGGTGTCCACCTCTGTAGAGCTATTGTCTGGTCATCTCCATTTAGCTTATAGTGGTGATCTATAACGTACCTAAAATTTGCAGGATTTCTCACTGCAGCCATTTAACCGTGACGGAAGGATTGTGTTGTGCTGACACTGATAGTGTTTCTGATGTGTAACAAGGTAGTGAGTTCTGGTGAAGACTGTATGTATAGATTATATCATCAAAAAATCTGCCATAAATGCTAAAATGAATATTGGAAACAGATCAGACTTACATCCAAACAATGTTTTGTTTAAAGGATTACCCAAAAATCATTTATTCATGTTGTTTAAAACTTGTATATGACTCTTTCTTCTGTAAAACATAACAGAAAATATTTTGAGAAATGTTTTTTTTTTGTCCATATAGTGTTGTTTGCTTACCAGCATTTTTCAAAATTACTTTGTGTCAAGTCATTTGCAAAAAAGATGCCTTTGGATCTCGAACCCCAGTGTGCAGTTTCAAATGTTTTAACCTGATAACTGTCACAGCAAAACTAAGTATACACATGAAAATGCACTGTGAACTACTATTTTTTTTTTTTTTAGATATTAGATATTTTTTAACATTTTTGAGTCTTTAAAACTATTTATTTTTTCATTTTAGGTATTTTTATAAATTAAAGTAACGTTAATATTTTTTTACATTTTGTTTATTGTTATGAAAATTTGTCAAATATTTAATCTTGAGTCTTATACCTTTCCATCAATTTTTAGTTTGTCATGATTAGATTAAAATTCAACTATAAAATATTCAAGTGAATAGTGAAATATTATAGGTGTTCCCCCTGAGGAACGGTGACCGTTAACAGGTTAAATGTTATATTGTTTTGATTTAGTCATGTTTATTGAATATAAAGTACTGCTTGTGGAAGTTCAAAACAGCTTGTGGATGTCAGGCTCTATGTAAACAATACATAGTCTACGCTTATTGTCCTACAAGATACATTTTTCAGCATGCAGTAAAAATAGGCTTCATGCCAAAACTGCACTTTCCAGCAGCACTGCAGTGTGAATACTGTGACCTGTTAATATGTGTCCTGAAATGCAGGTGCAGGCAGAGTGAAACAGTGTTAACCATGTATTTGGAGGAAATAAAGATGCCAATGCTCTCTTCACACCCTCTCATATCTGATATTGACCCAGACCCCAGCCTTACCTCTCTGTGCCTCATCACTGTAATTATGTGTGCTTCAGCTCTGAATCAGGCTATCCTGTACAGAAACTAGATGGTTGTATAACATGCATGTGCCATACGGTGGTTGTGATTGTTGTTAGCGTCAGGTGGCCCATCAGCACTGCATTGTAGTCAACAGCCTTTCCACCAGCGGTTGAGTGCGTATGCATGTGTCCTCCCAGACCCGTCTTCGAATCGATACGTTAGTCAGAGCAGAGCAAACGGTGAATCAGCCGCTTCCCCTCCCTCGTGGACTGTGTACGCCTGGTTAATTGGGCCTGGCGTCGATGGTGCATGCTGAACCACGGGCACTCCGGCACAATTAAACCTCAGACAACCTTCCAGTCCCTTTCTTGCATTTGAAGTGCCAACTTCCATCTAGAAGCTACTTCATCTAGAGCGTTCCTCAACAGGGTGCGGCAGTCAGGGAGATGGCAGGTAATCACCACAGGTACACTTGAAGCGGAGCAGGAGTGCATCCTTGGTTTCTTCACATCAAAGAAGTGAGTCGAACGTCTTATGTCATGTGATGTATTTATGTGGACAGCAGTGTAGGTGCCTGATCCTGGAAAGAATAACAATGATGTGTTGATCTACTACATCAAATTAAAAACGCCCGATAGAAGAAGCTGACCCAAATCTCCCTAAAGTTGTCTTTCACTGGGATTTCAAAATGTTGGCTCATCAGTGCGGCATGAATGATGTATTATTTGTTGCATTTTACTTGAGGGAGGGCGAGGGAGGGGGATTTAAATTAAGCTAGCACCAGGCGATGGCAGACCTCAGAGTAATTTCCCTCCCATCACATTTAGCATTTACCATAAAGTCGCTCATTCTCCATAAAAGACTGATTGATGGCTTGCTAGGGATTGTGCCTAGCATGCACCCCCAGTGCTTAAGGATATTCAAATCACTCTGTGCCCTTGCTTTTACAGGCCTCGCACAAGCAGAATGATTTAAAGGTGGTAACAAGATGTGCTTTAGGGCGGAAAATATTGAACACCATCAGCGATACGGCGACTGAACAAAATGCCTGTCAATTAAAGCAAGTTATTAAGATCAGTGACAAAACCTTTCTTTACTTGCATATAAATGACAAAAAATAAACTAATTACACCCTTTCTTTAAGTGTTTATGTAACTTTTTAGATCAGTTTAGATGTTAAATGGTTTAGATGTTAAATGTTTCACTTCTGTATTTATTTTTAATCAAAATAAAAAATGTATACTGTAGAAAGCAATCCAAAATAATCCAGTAACATTTATATTTAGGCATTTAGCTGACGCTTTTATCCAAAGCGACTTACAAATATTAGGAGACAATGAAGCGACACATTAGAAGCGGCAACAATAGTACTAAGAAGTGCTTTCCTAAGTTTAATAAGTGAGAAGATGCATTACAAATCTTATCAGTTTCTACTTACAAGCCTAGTAAAAACTTAAATGTGTAATAGCCACAGATACCATCACACCCGATTGGATATTTTAAACTAATCTTTTGTGAAATTTATGTTTTTGGTTTAAAAGTTTTAACTTTTTAAATAATTACTTTTAAATAGTGTTGACTGCACAAACCATGGGCTAATGTCATGAATATTAATTACTAATTTGCTGACTGATTTGCTGCAGATTGTTTATCACTAGTATGTTTGTTCAGGTCGCTAAACAAATTTTATCCTATGCTTTTTTAACCATAAAGTTGCCAAACTATAGTTAGATTATCACAATCTGAAATTGTTGCTGCCTGGTCCGGAACGATTTGAAAAGACGATTCATCTGCAGAACAGCGACTACATTCACAACCCTTTGAAACCGGCACTGCGTAATACCTTGCAAGGTCTATTATTTGTTCGTCTATAAGGCCGTTTTTTTTCCAGACGTCGTAATGAATGTCCTGATGCGGATCGTGCAGTGGAGAGAGCTCGTCCAGCAGCGCTCCGGTTAATGAACTTAGAGAATGTGCAAAGCTCATGTCAGGCCCTTAAGAGTCTCAGACATCGGCATAATCAAGATGAATCATGCAAATTCAGTGTGTTAGCGCAGGACTCGGCCGCTGTGAATCACTCTGCTCATTATTTATTTTTACTCTGTTATCGGAAGCAATGCCATGTCACTCTGAAAACTAAATAGATGGTTTGGAGATGCTATACAGACAAATACATCGACATTTTAGTTTAACATTAATCACACCTTTTACATTTAAAACTGCATTTGAAATAAAATAAAGGCATTGACGAAACTTAAAATGTAAGTCATTTAGATAAAGAGACATTTGCAGTACTTTTTTGTGAATTTTTTTCCTTTTCTTTCGCTGAGGCACCGCTAACAGGAAGCACTAACAGGCCTGGTCACAACGTTCTGACTGCCAGATATGATTCCGATGATTAAAGCCGAACATGTCTTTTGTTTGCAAGTGACAGAAGTTTTTTTGCCGGAAATGCGCTGTGCTCAGAATAGAAAGGTTTTCATGCTATGTAAGAGATAGAGAGCAGGAAATGGAAAATGGGTGAATGGCATTATTTGCCCCTTACTGAGGGCACATTAACTCGGCAGGCATTGAATTGTGTGAAGGAGCAGATGCAGGACTGGAATAGAGTAAATGCTCAGCACTGTACAGCCAGCTGCAGCGCAGCAAACCCTGATTGGGGCTCTTTTTGCTTTAGAGAACTCATTCATTAATTGATTGATGCATTCAAATGCAGCCGTTCATTACGGCCCTTTTTTCCATTTCCTCTGTGCCTGATCTTTGAGAGGAATGTGCAGATCCTGAAATAACTCATTGGATCTTTACGTAGAAAGGAAGTGAAGTAGCACACCAGTACAGTTAGTGTAATGATGATGTGGCAATAAATATTAGTTGATAAGCTTCAGTCATTTTTATTTTAATTGCGTAATTCAAAATGCAATGTATTTTATTAAAGCAATCATGAAAAAAGTGAAAATTCTCTCATATACTATTCTCTCATTTGTTTAAAATTTAAATATCTTTTTGCCTTATATCTTCACAACGTATTCATATCTGTGTTTAGAACTCAAACATTTTACTATTTCTTTAAAGAAATCAATCTAAAATATTTTTTAACCACTATGATTAAAAAGTGTCAGGAATCTGTGATAAGTGTTTTCTCTTTAGGGAAAACAATACGATCCTTCCATTGTCTTCACACAGAGAAAGAAGCCAAAATGGCTGACGTTTTTTTTTTTTTTGACAGATCCAGAGCACAGAAACACATGACAGCTCCTAGGCTTTTAATGAATCGAGGGAGACCCGTGATGGCCATGTTGATTACCTTTGTCGTCTCTTGCTGTTCACATTTCATTGTGCTAGTGTCCAGCAGCTCTGGGTTTTGATCTCACATGTAATGACTTGCGGTCTGAAGACTTGCCAGCCGCTGTTCATAAGCAGTGAGCTGCTGCAATCAATGTTTTCTCACCGCTTTTCAAAACCCACCATTACGAAGAAATTTGTTCTCTGTATTATTTGTTGAGAAATTGTGAAATGACATTTAGTACGACTGTATGATGAAGTGGCGTTGGGCACTAATCACTACATTAATATTAATCCCAGTGTTTGCCATTTATATTTCTTTTTTTTTGTCTTGGCGAAGGTGTAATTAATGCCTGGCTGGGGAACAGCAGGCTGCGGTGGTATTTCCTGTGGGTGTAGTTGCCCTTCTGTGGGAGCCATTCATGTTCCACAGAATTCTCTAATGTTTAGCCTTTGGGAAGTTTAGTGTAGAGACAGCCATATAGATGATGCATAATGATAGACTCGAACCTCCTCCTGTACTGTGTGAGTCTAGCGGCTGATCAGATTACACGTACCTGCAAGGTTGATTCAAATAAAAATCAATATCCAGAGTCCAGATAATCCAGTCAAAGTTGTATGAATGGTTTAGTTTCTGCATATGTAGGCCCGCGATGGAATTAAAGGGGGAAATGTTGAATAGCGGGGTTAGCATCTATTTGCACTTTGTTTCGTGTTTGCTGATGCAATAATATTGAACAGTGTGCAATGTATCAGTGTGACAGCAATGAAAGTGATCCACTTAGTTCTGGGGACATTGCTCTTAATAAATTCTGTGAGGGTGATGCATCTTTTTACACAATATGCCACACTAACACAAAAAATATGGAGCGGCGTTATTAAAAATGACACTTTAAAAATAACAGAGGGGAAGAGTGTGCAGTGAGGAGAGATGAGATAAATATTTTATTTTATGTTTTTGAAATGTCCTCGAGTGTCTCTGCTTCTGAAAGCTTATAATTAGTCTCTGTTGTGAAACATGTATTGAGACCCAAAACAGTAATCAAAGATCGTTTGAAATGGAAATGTGACGAGTCAAATATCGATCCGAGTAACCTATTAATTCTTGTTGGTTTCAGACTTTCTGTTTAAGAGTTTCATGAGTTCATAGAAACTTAAGCCTGTTTTTATGGCATTATTAGTTTTCTTTACCATAATGCAAAGAATTGAATATACTATCTATATGAATCTACTATATATCTATATACATTCTATCTAGCTATACAGTGCACTAATTTTTGTTTTGTAAAAATCATGCAGTACTACAGCGTCACCTTGCTTATTTAGCTACTGCACAAACCTTCATGTATTTTATTTTTTATGTTTCAATGCTGATTGACACATCCCAGTGTCTAAACAAATCAGCCATAGTCAAGCATATTTTGACTGACACGCCATCACTCACGAGTTAAATAAAGGCAGACGTTCAGGTTATAAAGGCAGTATGTAGAACGCTGTGTATGCGCAACCCCTCCTCCCCCACAAAGCTTTGCTTCGCTCTTTCCGCCTTCCTTCCACATCATGACGCTGCATCAGAGTTAGATGTTTTCCTATTAACATTAACGAGATGCCCAAGATATTCAACGCATGATCAAGTACGGTTCACGTCTGGAACGGTTCACAGCGCCTCGCTGCTGTGTTGTGTATTTTTAAATCCTATTAGTGTCGGGTACGGCTTTCCCATACGTCAGCTTAAATATGACTCACTTTGACACGTAGCAAAAACGAAGAAATCATTACTGCACAAAGCTGAAATTGCTCAGATCGGAGTAATGTATGTGATTTCCGTTTGCGGATGTGGAGCGCTGGGATCGTAACGCTGTTGTACGCTGGGAGTAAAGGAGGCTTGGAGCTGACCCCAGGCGGTCTGTGGAAATGCAGGGGCTGAACAGTTCAGCTCACAGGGGAAATTGGCCAGCTCGCTCCAGACCCCCCCAGGCCTGCCCCTGTAAAACCTCCATTAAACAATGTGTCCATTGTCAACCCTTAGCCGTCTCCACCGCGACCCCCGCCAAACCCAATCTAGCTCCCCTCGTACGGGCTTAACCATTCGGCGGGGAGGCAGTAGTTCTGTCAAGTGTACAGTATACTGGTTGATTTAAGTTTTGTCAATTTAGTGGTTGGGATTATTGGAGCTGTTAGCTTTATTGCTGTCTCAAGGGTTCGTTCTGGCAGATGTGGTTCAGTAAATGTCATGCCCACCGATCTGGACTGATATCTATTCTAGTAGTCTACTCTTAGTATTAAATTGACCATTACAGTCGGTCATTACACAATTTGTGCCCGTCGAATATACTGCAGTAAATTCAAACATCCTGTATTTCCAAACCCCTGCAGATCCGATGGTGCCTGTATGTTTGTTTATGAACTTTTATCTACCAGTATGAGGTAGTACTCTTCGTTCTACCCTTTAAATCCTTACTGCAGATTTTCCCTCACAGTCATTTGTTCTTTTTTAGCTGCTTTAATGAGAGGAGAGAGTGAAATCTTCAGTGGGTTTGTAAAGCTCCGTGGCTCAGGAGAGGAACAGGCCATTACAGTGTGATGTCAGTCTGTCTGGATCTGAGGATTAATGTGAGATTGGATGAGAAGTCATATCAGGAAGACCAGGAATAAAGCTGTATCACATGTGAAAGACAGACGAGGCTATGAGAGAGACAGGATTCATTTTGACAAGAAACACTAAAGGGACTGAGACACATGCATACAATGTTTCTATTTGTTTTGGTTATTACAGTGAAAAAATATAATATACAGTACAATTTACCTGAGGTAAAAATCTTAACAGAACACCCCCGTAGCATAACCCTCCGTATAACACCACAACAAGTTCAGCACCTTCTGCCTGAGCTCAAAAGAATGACTCAGAGAAAGTAAAACACTGCTTTTCTCTAAATATTTCATAGCTTTTGCTTTCGCACCGTCCTCACAGGCGCACGGTCTCGCACGCTTACCTGCCGCTCTGCATTGGTTAAGCTGAATGTGTTTAAAAGCACTCAGAAGCCGTCACTAAGTGTTTTGCCTTTGTACTCGCACACATTTGCTTGTGTGAAGCGTCCCCTGGTGCGCTCTGTCCTTGTACCTGTGAGACAAAGCTTGTCTTTCACATTGAATGATGTTGAGATGGTCTGGAGCACATTGAATGGACTAGAATAGAATAGAAGGAAGAAAAACAAGTGACCCATTCCTCTTCAAGAGTTTGCTCACTGCCACAAAACTCCAGTTGCTAAATTGAATCATGAAGAAAATGAAACATTGAGAGTTTGGTATAGCTTCACACTATGTGCGAGCAGTTTTGTCTGTCCACAGACTGAAAAAAAAAACAAAAATGTTGTGTGGCATGACACAAGCACAGCCAGTCTGGAATACATTTGGTGTTTAATTTCTTGTTGTGTGTGTCAGATTTTAAGAAAGGCAGGTTGCTGCTCAGTTACATATCACAAACAAACATTTGCTTGTTGTTTTATACCACGTCTTTTATTTAAACAGCGCATGCAAAAAAATATACCGTGTATGAAATTACTGTATATTGATAGACCATTAAATGTCTCATCATGCATGTTTAAACAAAATATGATTGTAAAATACAATGTAACAGCTGTTAGATGCCTTTTAACCAATAGCATAAAATTATGCATAAATCCCTAATTAAATTACAGAATTACTCTCATCACACTTCTTCATATTGTAAGACAGAGGAAACTGCCGGACTGCCCTTCTGTGGGCAGATTTTAATCAATTTGTGAAAGGCCAAGAGCAATCTTATGGAGGAGAATTAGCCAGTGCTTTCTACACAGAAGGTCAATAGAAGACAAAAAAGTGGCAAGTGCATTTCTGAGGCAACTTTCTAGCAGCTCATCTTTCTATAAAACCACCTTTTTATTGTAAACACACAATTGCATTCAATCAAGATGACCCAGATATTGTCTTTCACCTGTTTCTATTTACTGTATATAAATTATAAAGTGCCTTCATGGCTAGATTTGTTGGTAAAGCAAATGAATTGAGCGGCAGAGCAGTTTGCATGGACATCAGCCATTCACATTGAATTAACAACCTCCTACATTTGTCATTCTGTAAGAGCTGCCATTTTTACAAATCCTATTACAAGAAGACTGACACTTGCTATTTTTCTAACGTCGTCTCTCTCTTTCGTGTTGTCACTTTCTCTTGGCATCTTTAGAGCTTCATTGTCAAGTTACCTCATAACAAATACATTGTTAAAAATTCATTAAAATCTTCAGCCTGGTTCTTTTACTAATCTGCTGAGAATGGATGTGCTCATGAGAGATAAGTGAGCTTGATGAAGTGTACACTACCTGCTGAGCTGCTTTTGGCCCTGAACCAGCAGCTTCTTGTTTTTCTACAGGGAGTTTAAGGTGAAGGCAAACGAGACAGCTGTGTGTTGTGCTCTCTCTCTCTCTCTCTCTCTCTCTCTCTCTCTCTCTCTCTCTCTCTTTTCTTGCCCTCCACGAGCTTCTTTCAAACAGGGTGAGTACAAATCTCCCCAGCTTGGCTTAATCCAGCAGTGTTGACAGTACGAGTAAATAAAAAGATATGTTCAAACCCAGTACATCCTCTTCTGGGCTTTGTCTCTTTAGTTTAAATTCTTCAGAGAATCATTCTTTTTATATCAGCTTTTATGTCTTTGTTCACTCTGTGTGTTTTAATCCTTAAGTGATTATATGAATGCTATGTCAAGTCATTTTACAGATGAAGGTTAACCAATTCCAGTGGCACTAAACGGTATGTTTTCGGCTTTTGTCTACACCGCATTTCACCCCCCGACGGCCTGTTCATTCAAACAAGCAAATTCCGAGTCTTACTCATTTATTTGCAGCTTGACAGTAAGAGGTAACTTGAGTAGTAATGGCTGAGCACACCTGTCAGGAAAGCATGTTGAATTCCAACCGTTCCTTAAAATTGAGTTTTCCAGTGTTCACAATTTCTGTTATTGTTTTTCTCTCTCTCTCTCTCTCTCTCTCTCTCTCTCTCTCTCTCTCTCTCTCTCTCTCTCTCTCTCTCTCTCTCTCTCTCTCTCTCTCTCTCTCTCTCTCTCTCTCTCTCTCTCTCTCTCTCTCTCTCTCTCTCTCTCTCTCTCTGTCTCTCTCTCTCTCTCTCTCTCTCTCTCTCTCTCTGTCTCTCTCTCTCTCTCTCTCTCTCTCTCTCTCTCTCTCTCTCTCTCTCTCTCTCTCTCTCTCTTTTATTTCTCAGAGCATGTTTTAACTTCTCAGCTTAACTTCTCCATCCCTTCCTCTCTTGACCTCCTCACCTCTCTTCCGTGGCCTTCAAACGCAAGCATCTGAAGCTGCAGACCATTTGGGTCGGCATTAGCAGTTCCCTGGCCCCTGGCCTCGCTGCTCTTAAGCCTGTGTAGTCCAGGCACTATAGGTTTCTGCCTTTGCACCCTACACAACCATTTCATCCTCTGACCCCACTCAGAATAGAGGATTATCACAGCGCGTGGTGGGAATACCTGAGCGAGCCACTGACCTTGCGTGCGAAACTTTGTTGCACTCCACACTGTAGCTTTTGCTCAAAAGTGGGCTCACGTTTGACACTGCTGCGGGTGAGCTTGTGTTTTTAAAGTGTTTTAAAGCAGTTAATATTCTGAAGGCTAACAGCTGCCAGGGATGCGGATTAGCGCTTTTTTGCCGAGCTGTAGTTTATCCCATCCTGACAGTGGTCCAGTTTCCTAAAGCTCCACCCCTACTGTGCTGCACGCTGTGTGTTCTTACAATGAACAAGTAGATATGTCGAACACAGGGGTTTTAGGTTGTAGATAAACCACATGAATTCAGAGAAGCCTGATGGTGTTAAGTTAGGTTGAGACTTTTAATATAGTGGCGCACCTCTTTCTTTTTCTTCTGCTCCTAAAGCACTTCATAATAAAAGAGAGAGGCACGCAACGCTTACTCAGCTTGCCAACGCTGTCCTCATAACGTCATTTAAATTAATGGCTTCTCGCTGAATTAAAGTAGTGATGTCAAGAGGCTCCAAACATTGCAGGTTAGTATGTATAGCGGTTAGCCAGACAGTGTCCAGGGTATTTTATGCTTAAATAAATCTCAGACCCTCTCACCTCAGGCCATTGAAAATGAAGAATAAGATGCATTCAGAGGAAAGCCGCCCCTAGTGACCACAAAGAACAATGTGGGAAGCGGCGTGTTGATGTTACAAACACTGCATTGGAGGGTGAGGGTGATCGACGTTACATAGTTCATGAGAGTCAAATGCGATAATGTTTCCGAGCCAGAGCGTAAGCGTAATCATACCAGAACAATGAGAATGGCAGGATGAAACTAATGAACTAGGGGTTTGTGTTATTGTGAAATGAGTCTACTGTATGAATGCTTCTCTGCTATCAGCAGTTTCTCAGGAGCCTGTGCATGACCTTTAAGATGAAACTGAGCAACTGTTAATTCTTTTGGAGTGTCAGAGAGTTGTAAGTGCTGGCCATGGAGAGAAAGTTAACCTGAGGCCTTGTCAGCACTAACTCCATTATTTTAGCAATTACTAGAAGCTGTTCATTTAAAAAAGACGGGATTTTGTCCATGCTCTCGTCGTGTGAGAGGGGCTGCTGCAGGTGGAGAAAAGACATTTATACAGTTCATAGCATAACATAGTAAATGTATACACTGGTACAGGTTTTGAGACTGATAATCACATTGAAATTAAACAATTGCAGGTTACTTTACATGCTTTGTTGAATACAAATGACGTCAAACGCCCTGCAAAATCGCACCCAACAGCTCACATTAGAAATCTTTATTATAAGCATACCATTGCAAATTAAGTTTAAGTTAAGTTAGTAAGATAAGGAGACCAGTTTTAAACACTGGTTTACTATCTAAATTTTAAAAATGAAAAGGGTTTTAAAAGGGTTTTCACAGCGATGCCTTAGGAGAACCATTTTTGGTTCCCAAAGAACCTTTCTGTCAAAGGTTCTTAGAAGCACAATTTATTGTTTACTTTTTATAGTCTAAAGAACCATTTTCCACTACAAAGAACCTTTTATAAAACTGAAGTGTTCTTTAAATGTTATATTCTTTATAGAACCATTCAGGCAAAAGTGGTTCTTCTATGGCATCATGAAGCACCTTTAATTTTAACATTGAACTTGCTTGATAACTTATGTTCTGATCAGTTTTGATCATCTAGATTTCACAGTTTTCACTACTGCTACTACTTTTATTAGTTAATTTGTCACTCACTTATTAGTCACTCTAAATAAAAACACTGTGTGTACAGAACAGGATTGAAAAAGGAGTGTCTACTGTATCATATGCAGTATGTACACGCGCTTTATGAATGCAAGCCCACACGGTTTCTCCTGAGCTCCCAAACAGCATCTTCTAAAGTCGTCTTTGGTTTTTCTGTTGGCAATCTTGTGACTCTACTCATGTTTGCAGTTGCTGCCATAAGAGCAATAAAGGCATTATGAAAACAGCTGGAGTCTCCAAAGGTGTGAAATGCAGAGACAGGTTTTTTACAACAAAAAAAAACAACTGTGAATATCCTGCCTGCCATGGGTCTATAAATACATATCCCCAGAGTACTCCATATGCAAAACACAGAACAGGTATTTTGTCAAGGACTGGCATTGAAATATTTGCAAATTGGACATGGGAAGGCATGCAAGTCTAAGAATGCTGATGCAATGTGGATTTCTTCATCCAGCATGTGAAATTCATTGAAAATGTTTTTCACTGTGCGGCGTAAAAATAAGTATTATCCATCAGCGAACGTGTTTGTACAGATTGCGGTTTCTAGATCTATTATCTACAAGATGTTATCTGCAAGATGTTCAGGGTCGAAGCTCATCAGAACGCAAGCATTCACTCCTTTTATACAAACTCACTTTATGTGGGCACTTTTGATGTTACGCCGCCGCTCTGAATGTTCATGTGTTTGATGGAAGCCGACTGCATAAAAATGATCATAGGGACTCATTCATGAGACACGAGCTGAACGAGTCTTCATATAAATTGCTCATGGATCTATTCTTACGTAAATTGTTGCTTTGAATTGAATGAATTTTCGAAGAATGGTTTTCCACAGAAATAAACTGTATTTATTGTAGTAAATATGCACATAAACCCGTCTGGAAATGAGATGTTAGAGAATACTGGTTCCACATAAGCATTCTTTCCATCAATTGTGAAGTGCAATAAAATATGCCGTGTGGCTTGTGTGCTGGTATGTTAGGGTGGATTTATGACATCATCAATGATATTTCAAAGCACAAAAACCCGATCTATACTTATGTTTATCTGAAGGCAAATGTTTTTCCAGTGGTGCTGGTTCATCTGAGGTTTGAAGGCCGCTTGTCTTTGTATTTCATGCTACATTTCTTGTCATCTGGCACACAGCACATTTAACCCTCAGCTCAGTGCTAAAGGGAGGACGGAGCGGAATAATGGCTGTTTTTACACACTCGCATCCAAACGGCAATTAGCCTGTATTTCACGCCACATTGGCTGTGTGCTTACACAAGAGTGGAGGGGCTTTAGGAACATGCAGTCCACCCAGACTGGGGGGGACAAACATCGCCGTCAATTCCCCATTACAATGTAATTTGTCCGAAAACGCGACTTGCCTTTTTCTTTTCATCTGTTACACCTTAACAAGGAAATGGAGGGCTGGTACTCAGCCACAATGTTTTCTTTCATGGGGTCTAATACGCACTTAAACATCATTTGCTGTCGTTTGCTCTATTTTCTACTGTACAATTGGTGTAGATCTTGACTCTCCTCTTATTTTAAATTCATTTGAGTGATTTTAGAGTGGCGGTAGCTTATTGTGATCAATACAGTGTCAACACAAGATGTCAGCATATTTACTTTTAAATCCCAGTTATTACTTGTGACCCCTTAGAACAAGATTGTCATCTGATACTGAGTATCCTTTAAGATTTAGATAGATCTTTTGATTACAGCTGAAACTGGCTAAAGGAAAGGCTCACAGGATGGAGATCAGGTGCTTTCAAAGTTAGCAGGGCTTTGCCTATGATCTCAGAGGCTTCTTTGCAGGCTCAATGACTTTTTAGGTGAAGCTGACTCTTGATCTCCATTTGCCGTTCTGGCCTCACCTCACTGTGGAAAGATCAAGTTGGCCCTCAGATCAAAGCGTGTGGTTTCAGAGCAGCTGTGGTTTGGGAGAATGGAAAGAAGAGGACGATCTGAGGGTGGCAGGGGAGACTCGCATAAATTGACTATTGTATAACCTATCCCTTTAAACTCAGGCTTAACCCACAACAAAATCATACACCGTTACTTTCGTTTGTACATGAGAACTGAAAGATGGGTCGTACCTAAAGACCCCATGAATTAATTTCTTAAAGGAGACAATGCGAGCAGAAGATGTTTTTAGTTTTTTACAGCCAGTAAAAAGCCATTGGAATTATTTGAAATAATGTGGATTGATTTTGCTCCATGACAGGGTTTTAGGACAACATGACGCTTTTTTTACTTATTTTATTTCCAATATGCTTCAGTTTTGATTCAGTTCATACTTTCTGTATCAATTTAAAAAGTGTATTGACAAAAATTCAAAAATACTTTTGAGTAGAGGTAATCATAATACTTTTTCTATTTTTCTATGTTTATCTGTAAATATGTAATCTTCTTGGTTTTTTACATTTGAGATATTTTAATTTTTTACATTCTTTTTTTAAATTTATGTATTTTAAAAATATCATTAAAATTTTTGTTTATGTTTATTGTTATAAAAACCTGTCAAATATTTATTCTTGAGTCTTAGACATTTCCATCAATATATAGTTTGTCATGATTAGATTAGAATTCAACTATGAAATAATGATTAGGGAAATAACATAGGTGTTGCTCCTAAGGAACGGTAACAGTTAACCGGTTACAAGTAAATTTTGACAACTTTGAGCAATAGACTAGTTTACATATAGATTCAAAGCTAATAGACATGGACTAAAAGCCACAGATTCATTGGGATTTCAGGCATGCTCACTGGACCACTCAGAATTTCAATTCCCCAGCGTCAAAGACATCTGAATTATTTACTGTAGATCATGGAAGTGCTTATGGCTACAATTTAATGTATGAGGTGTGAGAAGATGGTGCTGAATATATAAGACAGCTGACAGATCCATGGCAGCACCTGAGGTGCAGAGTGAGTCTGTCAACAGCAGCAATCAGCCAGCACTCAATATTCCTCTAAGGGTCTTCCTGAGGAAACGTTGTCAGCCATCTTCAGTCTGCCCCCTCATGGTCTTTCAATGACACTGTCTGTCTACTGGGACCTAATTTAAGCTTGGACACTTATTGTCTACTATGATAAATAAAATACTTCGCGATTGGCTTTAGGACCCTCAGTTGTGGTTTGGTCCCTTAGGTGAGCTACTGAACATTTGTCAGCACTAAAACAGACTCCTTTTGTAAGTAAACTCAACAACGTACAATAAACAACAAAGAAAACTGAAAAGTACAGTATGACCCTGTAATGTGCTCTAGTACAGTATTTGCACATCTAATATGTGTCTCAGTTAGATAAGTTTAATCATTTAGATTATTTTAGAATATAACATATCATTCATATCTTTTCCTTAGTTTTTCCTTAATTTGATAACAGGTTTAGGGAGGGCTTGATAATATCTGTTGATAGTGTCTGGTATTTCAAATTGCTTGTGACATTGATTTTTATCTGGTGAAATGTTCTGCCTTCTTTTAATAATCTAGTCATTGTACATGAGGTGATATAAGTCATTTATCCAATTATGTATGATTGCATTTAAAAAAAAAATTGCTGTAAGTGAATAAATTCAGATTAATTGAAGTAAGTGAATGCACTCAGGGTATAAGTAATGAACAGGGTGTAATTATGCAGCATTACTCTGTTTAGACTTATGAATCTAAAACACTGTCAGTACTATATATAATTAATCTACCATTATTCTGCATGCCCACACATTACTGTCAACTCCTCTATGAATCCCAACTCACATATTGAATAACTGACCCATATAATTATTTTGTTTTTTAATTTGGACACCTTTACCTAGTTTAATGGCATTCCAGTTAACCTTTCAAATGATGCAAAGAACATTTTGAATAAATGTACAACCGTAACTTTTCACTGTATTTAACAATGCACATATTGTTTATTGATTGTGAATGCAAAAAAATAGACACATCATAATTCATTCACAGTGGGCATATGGGAAATCATCATGGGCATACGGCATATGTTTTCATAGCTTGACAAACCACACCACTTGTTCAAGAAATTTCCACTTTAGTCGCTTGTGAGCAAGATTCTTGCTAAACCAATGCTATAATTTTGGACAATACCTTCCTAGAGTTAATTCGATCTGCGCCGGCTGAATGGACTGTGTTGACTGCTCTCTCAGGAGTAAAGCATTAGACTAAAACACACACTTGGGGAGAAGTAAGGAGGACATGCATAATCTTTTTTAGGCAGAATCATTGCCGTTGATCACCAAGCGTAGCGAAGAGGTGCCAGCACAGCGTGATCGTGCTAATGTAGCAGCTTAATGTAGCATCACCTCTTAGCATAATATGTTTTTACGGCCTTTTTCTCCTCTTTGGTTTAGTGTTCAATGCGTGTTCAGCTCGAGGTACGTTTGGGAAAGAATGCAATACAAGTGAACCGTTAACATGATTGAATAACCCCTTTATCACTCTGAGATGACGGTAGTCTGGGGCTGATTGAAGTCAAGGTGCCCGTCTTTGCAAACAAGGGAGCCAGGCTTTTACCTTGCACTTTATCTATAATAAGAAAACCTTTTCAGAGCAAACGAGAGAGATGGAGATAAGAGAGATGGTTTTTATAATTTAATTAATCAAGGGAAGAAACTGTCCACTTTCCTTCGGTCAAGCTTGCTGACCACAGAAAATAATTGCTTACTTGTTTATTTCTTTACTTAATTCAATCAGTTATATGATGCTTGTAGCATAAACGATGATGCAAGACAGTGCAAGTAGACTTAGTAAACAGAATGCATTTTTTAAGCTAGAAATTAGGTTTCGAGCGCACTTTGAGCATCCTCACTGTATGAATTTATATGTGATGGTGGTTTTGTCCTTTGAAGTTAGAACAGAACATTTGTCTTTGTCTGCTACTTAATATAGCAGCGAACAGCGTGATTACAGAGGAGAATAGATGTGGGCAATGACATCCGCACATATTGTTTGCACTTTACAGTAGAGAATATATGAGTCTGTGTGGTAAAGCTATTGTGTCTAATTAATGAGATCCATAATAATGGTACAACATCCGCTGATTTAATCCTCACTTATGTATTGACAGTTTAATGTTGTTAGCCGTTACTTAAATGAGCCTTGTCCATTAACTCAGTGGCAGAATTGAATCCCTATGACAAGAAATGTTAATTCAATGTCAGGAACGTCAAAGTTGGCATCAATCATTAATATGAAAGCTCGGCCATGTTGCCCGCCTGTAAATCTAGTTGTTCAGATGCCATACGTCCGCACGTATAGACATTTATTTATGTATGTTATAGATCAGTTAGTTTCAGTCCTTGAATCTGATTGGACAGGAGCTGATACAGTACATGACCAGAACAGATTTACTGTTTTGTATCACTCCACCACAGTAACCGTTGAAACAATACTCAACTCAAGTTATTGATTTCCACAGCAGACATGTCACGGCAAAGACACACACACTTAGTCGCTATCTTTCTCTATTTTCCCCAGAGGAACATTTGCTCATACAGTAGATTAGGAGATTCGATGCACTTCTCAGTTTCGTTGAAGTTGCAACTTAGTCTCAGATATTTCTTCTAAAATTGCCAAGGCAAAATTGAATAAATTGGTAAAATACATTAAGAGTGTGGAGCTGTAAAATAAATGTAGATTGTATGGGTAAATCATGTGGATTTGGGGGAGTTTGATGAGAAATGTTTGACTTAATATCGAAATCTTAAATAAAATTGACTTTTGATAGCAAACTTGGGAAATCATGTGATATGCTGAGATCTCTTCTGAAACTCTAATGGAGACTTTTGTGAGTCTTTTTTAAAGAAAAAAATATCTGAAATACAGTAATATTAAGCAAAAGTTTTCATTTGCTCTCCATTTAATCGAATAGATGTGTAGGATTTCTCCCTCTTTCTCAGTGTTGTCTAGTATTGTGAGCTGTGTCCAGGTATCATTTGGGTAATAAAAATACAGCTCTATAAAATATTGAGTAAAAATGCAATATTCCACGCCGCGTTTGCTCTGATATATACGGCACATATTGAAAAATGAAGTAAGTCATCCAGGTATTCCATGCATGCAGAAATTTTGCATACTTTGCACAGAAAGCCTCCTATACAGTATGAGTGGTATGGTAATATCCTTCTGAGGACGTATTAGTTGTGTGCATCTAAATGCTGAGATTTGAAGTTTTGTGCTGGCGCAGCAAGTGAGGAACTAGATCATATGAGGGAAGGCAGACACACAAACTTAAAGAGCCATTGACATGAGTAGTGGCACATTACACTTGAATTTGCAAATGAGATTCTCTCGCTGAATACGAGACTGATTCACTCCTCCCACACACTGCAGAGTAATTTCCCTCTCACGGCTGTAATCACGCGAAAGGCGTGGTGTGGTGCGGCAGAGACGTCCCCCTCCCTCCCTCCGCACAGACGTGTCTACACACCCCTCGAGACATAGACGGTCCCCCGAGTCCCCTGCAGAGATACGGATGCCCAGAGAACAGGCCGTTTATCAAAACGCCTTCAGTGGGCCATGTCCCACCGAGACGTGCTTCTGGCATTGAAGGCACATCTGTGCTAAAGACATTCATTCACACACGCGGTTCGTTCACACATACGCATCCGCACGGGTTTATAATTGGATTTTATTGCAGGGATCTGACACGCTTACAGTAGAGTGTGCTATGCCACCCACTCCACGGTGACAGCATTGTGGAGAAGCGGCGGCTTTGTCTGCTTTTGTCTATGCAGCCACCACAATCAGAAAGCACTTCTAAAATCACAGAAACTGATGCTTGATAAATATATCCACAGAGATTAAAGGCTTGGAGATAAATTGCGCTAGGCTCAGGAAGGAGTTTTATTTGCAAATATTTACAGATTTTAATAACGATTATTCATAGTGATCGTGAAAAGCATTGCTTTATTTTTGCTGTAAGTGATTTGTAAGATCTTTGCTTATGCTGTTTGTTTGTGTTTGTATTGTACTTGAGCTGTATACTGTAGTGTATTGTTAGGAACAAATGAGATAAATGTTGTATATAGAAAAAGCCCGTGGGTCAGTCTGGGGAATTTATCACAGATTAAACAAAATTGCAATTTGGCAGAAGTCATTATGTGAAAAAGCTAAAAGAGTCACAACAAATATAATTGCATTTCAACACTCAAATTTCGTTCAAGCAATCCTAAGGACCTCATTTCACAAGGAGCAGCGTATTTTTAATCAGCGACATCCTGATTATGATACGTTGAGCATAAGTAATGCCGCATATTTACGGGGAATTTCATTAATAACTGCAGGGGTACCAATTTGCGGCGAAGATGCGAGCGGCATACGACAACATTTTGTTTCCATCATGGTGATACACGAGTGGCTGCAAGCTGGGACGTACGCATGAAGTGAGTGAGGAATGGAGCCCTATTTTGCTTTCTCCACAGGCAATTAAAATCTTTTGCATGCTGCTGCTGCTGTAGAAGAACAATTACCGAGACAGTGATTTGAATTGGATTTAAATTCGGAGATCTTTTGATATGGGAAAATTGTCCAGATCTTGCTGCATCCCATTGCTGTCCCTGCACTGCTGCTGGAAATCAAATCAAATGAAAGGAATTAGATTTAATAGAACAAGTTAGTAGCAATTTTTTTCCAGCCTGATAGTAGAGTTGGCTCCCTTTGCTCAATATGGTCTTCTGAATGTTAAAATTACCAGCCAATAACAATCCGATCAAACTAAACGTGGGTAAAGTGTAAGTGTGAAGTGTTTTTGGTTACATGAGAAATTTGTGTTACTTACTTTTTGAAAAATAGCTCCAGTTTCCAGGCAACGTGATGCACATATTGTGTGTGAATTAAAAGTGGAATTGTTACAGAATATTCCCTAGTTACAGACAGCGTTATCAAGGACATTGTTTATACTCGTGAAAAATAAAATCCTGTGTTCACAATATTAATCAAAATCTCCCGTTGTGTCAACACAGACAGACATAAAAGATTATCGATTTTGCAAAGGCATGTATGCAGAGGGTTGTCTTGTCAGATATAGACCTTGAGAGGAGGTTTATAGGAGGGGAATCTCTTTTCCTCTCTCTCTGCGCATTAGTCAGGTCTGCCGGCTCAAGGTCAGCTCTTTTGATTGCCCCCTGGAACAGACCATGACAGCTGCTTGGGAGTTTGATATGGGCTTTGGAGAGGGGTGGGTCAGACTTCCGAGTGTGTCTGTAAGGTGGAGCCGAGCTGTCTATGTATAGTCCGGCCTATACTTGATTAGAAGAAGCTCTATCACCAAAATTAGATATGAACTTGCTGTCTTTTCAGCCGATCTCAGTTTGAGGATTCCATAGTCCTCACAGAGGCGGATCTAACCAGATTCTAACATTTCTGGATCATTGTCGCTGTCACCATAAGCTCCCCTTTGTATAGTCACGAGGGCCACTGCATGTATTTCCTGCTGGATTATCCTGAAGCTGAATGCGCCTGTGAGGAAAATAAGTTGAGCTAAATCCTAATAGCCCTCAGGGAGATGAGGAAATGACTTAGCTGTATTCATAAACTTTAAGAGATCTCTGCCTTACGCGCCTGTGTGATTCGGGGAAGGCTGGCCTCCCCGGGGAGTCATGGACAGCTCCAGAGGTTGTTTAATTAGGGGAAATCATTGCCCAGCAGAGCGAACCGGAAGACTTAACTTAATGGTTTAGAATATGATAGTGCCACTGAATTTCACTAAAGGCGTTTTAGAGCACTGTCACACGGTTTGGAAAGAGTCTGTTTGACATTTGGTTGGTTTAAAAACCGTTTTTGAACACCAGCAAATTGCACCTAAAGCAGTTTGAAAAGGTGATGGTGTGGTTTGCAATTGGTACAGTATGACAGCTACATTTATTTTTACATACTTCTAGTGCAACAATTCAGATGTAAATTATTAGAATGTAATAATTTACTTAAAATATTGTACTTAATTAACCGGATAACTATCACTGCACATATTGATCTGAACTACAATTGTAAAAAAATAAGATATTAAATGCTTTTTTAACATTTTACATTTTAGGTCATTTTTATTAATAACATTAACATTAATATGTTTTCATAATTTTTTTACTTTATGTTCATGTTATTAAAAAAGGGCCAAATATTTTTTATGAATCTTAGATCTTTCCATCAATATAGTTTGTCATGATTAGATTAGAATTTAACTATGAAATATTAAAGTGAATAGTAAAATAACCCAAGGTTCAGTTAACAGGTTAATATATGAGGTTATTTTACAATTTATACATTTACAATTTACAATAATTTAACATTTATCCAATGCAGATTAATGTGCCGTATATCCAGCATCCTGTTATCTCAAAATACACCCTGATCACTCTGTTGGAGTTTATTCTAAGATAACAAGTTACTTAAAGTTACTTAAAAAACTTCTAAAAAAATGTTAAATATATATGACATATGTGCTCTATCATGACATTTTCATCTTTATCAAGCCATTATCTGTCTACTACTGTATGTTGTTTGTAGCTGCTGCTTCTGATGGTTCTCACAGCGATGATGTCATCAAATCATAGATCAGACCCAAAAACACACTGTGAAAAGGGGGTGGAATCGAACCGAGCAATTTGACCAAACACAGCCATAATTATTATGCAGCCCTGAGACACCGGACAAACAGCAACGCTTTCCATCACGGGAGTGAGAAAAGGGCAACAGACACGAGAATGATGGACACTTAATGTCGCTGAGATAAAGCTTTGTTAAAATTAATCCTCTCTCCGTGATGAATTGTTACAGATCCGTAGCCATGCACGCTTTAAAACCCGCATCTGCTGTCTAATGCATCTTTATGCTCAGTCACTTCCCCCATCCGCTGAATTTAATCATCAGCAAAAGCTGACGATATGAGTAAGTCATCTTACCCCCCGACCAGCAAAGCCGATTGAGAAATCTGCCTCTATTAAGAATATCTCTCAGCAGCCTCACTTCTAATCTGCCTCACTGGTATCGCTCGTGGTGAAAAATGACAAAAAGCACCTCTGGAAAACGAAATGGACCAGTATTACAGTGGGGGGAAATAGCAAATGGCAGCTGAATGAAGGCCCCCGACTGCAGCCGGTGCCATTGACAGGCCAGAACATAATGATTAATAATTTTCTTACAAAAGGGTCTGGGCTCCCGGGGTTAGATGGAGAACGGAGAGCGGCATTGAAATGTCAACAGGATTCAGGTGCAGAAGCAGGCAGTTTAAGCCTCTTCACTAATCCCGGTCAGAAGCTTTCTATAATATAATAAATGTAATATATTAAAATGTTTTACATGTGCATGTATACTTGAAGCAAGAAGCTCATGTTAGGTAAACAAACCGATGAGGAAGTGGAACCCTGTTGGACTCTACATTATATATACATAATGAGATCATACTCGGCTGGAGCGGATATCCTGAAGTCATGCTTTAATTAGCATAGCCAAGTGGAAACGCTCAACAAGTTATTGCTCAGTGAAGCACAAACAGAGATTTAGAGAATTTAATCATTTAAAAAGCCACTTATTGGCCAATGGTAAGAATAAGCATAAGGCTGATTGTGATTGTGGCTGTGTGTGACTAAGCATAGATGTGGGTTTTGTTTTTTTTGGGAACGCTGAGACTCTAAAATAACAATTTTGAAAAAATGAGTCATAATGAAACCAGAACAAATCTTCCAGTGTTAATGTGTGAATATTACACATTTTGATTATAGTTCAATGAATGGCTGCACTCAAAAGCTCACTGAATTATGAATTGATTTTTTTCTTCTGTGAAAAAATTCTCCCTCTGTACCCTCCCGGGATCAATGATGATGAATTGTGCTGTTGTTCTGAAATTGTATGCACTTTCAATGGCTCATAATGAGTGTAATGTTGGCATAAAGTATATAGCTGAGCGTTAGCTTTTGGTCCAGGCATCTGTTTAGGCGCAGATGTGGCGGGATGTTTAATGCAGTCTGAGTATCTCTTCGGTCTACTCATTATCATTTGGGTGTTGCCGCAGGGGCGTGGAGAAGATTTGCAGTTTGTACCCCGAGAGGAGAACCGTAAAATCCCATTAAGCCGACTATATTTCCTGAGACAAAACACTTTCCTAACTCAAAGCTGTGCTCTCTTTAGGCTTCAGATCTTTCAGTATGATGCCTGAAATTTATACAGACATGCCATATGATGTTATTTGAAGCAGTAAAGTAAACGCTGGAGCAGAAACCCTCACTACTGAACTGAAAATGAAGAAAACAAGACCTTCGAGTCTTCGAGGTTAATGTTGTGCTTTGTATTGGCTCTCTTAAGCAACATTTTAATGAACTGTATTGGTGTGACAGGGCCTTGGCCTGAAAGACGCCTCATAACTTGTTATACTGAAAGCTGTATTAAATTGCCTGTCTCTTGACCTCAACCTTCCAGCTGTGTTGAGAAAAGGTAGGCCAATTATGTACATAGGAAAGATGCTATGTGTGGTGTAAATACAGCGGCTGTTTTTCAGTCAACATTTACCTAAATAGATTATCGTTTTGCTCCCGGGCTGGGTTTTCCTAGTCAGGATTGGGGTCCATACAGATTATAAGTATAAATGAATTGTACATCAACCTTCCTTCCCTTTCCTTCCCATCCTTTTTCTCTGACTTCTCAGTTTCATCTTAAGCTAAATACTTTGGTGTAGCAAATCTTAAGCGGCCTGGATTAGGATCTGAAAGCCAGAAAGTTGGCTATTATAATAGTGAGGAGCATGAATTTTCTCGCTCTATAAAGATTCAAACACAATCTGATAATCGCTACAATAGAAAACTACTTTATCTGACGCAGACCTCTAATAAAACACTGAGAATTGGTTCGGGTTTGAAAATGAAGCATGGCGTACCTGTGTTGCTTTATCTTTCTACAGCGGTGCTTGATTTCCTTAAAAACTCAGAAGTTCAATATGTCTACTTAAGCACTTTGATCTGTAGAAAATGAGAGGTAATTAGGTCACTTAGCTGCTTTAGACCAATCTTTTGAGTTTTTAATCTTGATCAGGAATTTACTCACATGAAAGGTCTTAATGGTTTTCCAATACAGATAAGAAAAGCGGCCACATCTCTGCTTTCTTCTTTAAGCATACATTTATAAGAAAAGGGATCACGGAATAAAAACACTGATAATGTGACTTTAAAGTTTTGTGTGTCTGAATGCATCTCATGGATGTTTGTGGATATCGCGTGGTACAGTATTACTCCAGCGTATGCCAGGGCCAAAGAGCTTATCCTACATTTCTTTTCCATCTATGTTATCCAAGATGTGAGGATTAAATAAGAGCTGATGTTGTGCTGTCTGGGATTGTACTGCAGACTGGGTGAAATGGGACCTGCAGGGAAAGATTCACAAGCGACAGATATTAAATGGTAAAAGTTGTCACGTGGAGGTGAGAGACATTAAAAGGGATAATTCACCCAAATATTAAAATTGTGTCATATTTTACTCACCCACTTGTCTTTCCATGTCACGTTTTCTTGCGTTGGTTGAACACAAAAGGAGCTATTTAGCAGACAAAAACTAAATTTTAAAAGAGCAGTATATAATAACATTCTAGTAGGTTTACGAAGACATAAAAATAAGTAAATGACAGACGTAAGATATTATATATATTATATATTATAAGATATTATTATGACAGATATTATGTTTAAATTAATATATATATATATAAAATCTCATTTACAAACTCACAGTTCTGCACCTGAAGACTAAAAGCTATTTGCTCACCTTTCTGTGAGAAATAAGCTTTTACGTCAAGTGCACTGGTTAGGGTCATCATTTCTCATTGATATAATTCTCCTTCATGCTTACGGAGGTGTAGTCAGGCCCTGACATCAGGAGGCTTGTTGTGTATGCAGTAAGTGGACAGCACAAGGTCAGACGTGTGCCGGTGGGGGGAGATGTGGATAATCAAAGGCAACAGTGTGACGTCTGTGTGTGTCAGGTGTAAATGAAGTAAAGATGAGCTCAGAATGAGATTTTCTCCTTCAGGGCTGTGTTTTATTCCGCAGATATAGCCGGACTCTGTGGCTTGTTTGAAGTTGTAGGAAATGCTTTAAAATATATTCACTAAAAGATACCTGAAATGATCTCATTCTCTCACATGTGTACAAAGACAAGGTCAAAGTACTCGGCAAAGATGGTTTAAGTAGGCTTTTGTGGCAAAATGTTTCTAATTAAGGTTTACTAAAGTAAACCTTTACCTTCTATACTACCTCTTAGTATAATTAGTACAATCAACCGTTAAATAGTTTCTGACATGATGGTGTTATACGGCCTCTGTCCTGATGCAACCATCCTTCAACACAGAGATAATAGCTGTGATTCTCAAACAAAGAGGGTTAAGAGAGAGAGAGCGAGCGAGCGAGGGAGGAAGGCAGCAGTCTCGCTATCTCACAAGCAGATTAGCACGCTGTCATCGATCACAGTGTGACTTCATACATTATCTCAGCCAGCATCACTGATCCCACTCACAAACTTCACTGGATGGGATGCGTGTTACCACGGTGAGGCCTTGACAGCCCTGTAGACACCCCAGCACTGCCTCAATCTCACAGGATTATGATGTTCAGTGAACGGGAAAGTCTCCTGACCAAAATGTGATGCTGTTGTTATCATATCTTTTGAGATTAAAGCTGAAGTGGGTAATTGAATGATGAATACTTTCTGCTTTTTTTGGTTATATGCAAAGATAACTACAGTATATCACATCCATAAGTCCCGATTCCTGAGTCATCTCTTCTCCATTTGTTGCATTTTTAATTACAGAAATCCAACAAAGTATGTTGGAAACGTGTGTCCTGTTTTGTCACATCAGTATATTTCCATTTTGCAAATAGATAACTCAAGCATAGACTGATATTTTTCTGATATCTAGACTCTATCAACAGGGGTTTAGTGAAATGTAAACGGATGGTTCAGTATATTTGTGATCAATACTTTCTGTAAGAATTTATATTTCAAGTTTTGACTGAAAATGTCACGTCCATAACGCTGGAAAGTGAAGTATAGACAGTTTAGTTTTGTGGTGCAGGACTCTTTATTTTTGCATATTGTATTTGGCTTAAGTTTTTAACATATCTATTATTTGTGTGAGAAAAGTTGAATCAAGTCAAAGGTAAAGTAGAAATGAAGAAATAAGGTAGTTTCTTTGCTCTACGTTCAAAAGTCAAATTCTGACATTTTTGATTGTCACTTGCCACGAAAATTAAGGGGGTGTGAAAAAACATCCCAAAATGTCACAAATTGTTCCTTTATTGAGGCTTGTCTTCAGACACAGGTCTCTGTAGAATCCTGAACAGCCAGAGGAAATTGCCTTAGGTCAGCCTCCTTTCTTTTTAATGGTTTGAAATAGGAATGTCAGAACTCAGAAATCACTGGTCCCACACAGAATCTATGCTTGAAAAACTCAAAATGCTAATACAGTAGAATATGTAATTAACAATTGCTACAACAAGGTCATATTTGTGTCAGTGAATGGATGGTTTTGAGCAGCCAGGTACTCAGCGTCTCAAGGCTTCCTTTTGTCAGATAGTCGAAACAAAGATAAATTGACCCCCATGTGTTAGTTCTGCTCAAGAAAACAGGGGAATTTGCAGTGTACAGATACACCCATCACTTACAGATGCTGGGATAGTGAAGGTTAGCTCAAGTAAATGTAGACATCTCATGGGATCATTTGAATAGTGATGAATATGAAAGCTGCTCCATTACTCACCATAATATCTCCCTTAGAAACTCAGGGACAACACCCTGGTGGAAGGATACTGTCATCACATTTATGCTTCCAGTGATGATGTATATCTTGTGATGGACTCTGGAGACAAGGACATTTTGAGCTAAAGCCGCACTAAAGTAGAAACGAAAAGTAGAGATTCTGCTGTAACTTAAACTTTTGTATTTATAAAACGTTTGTGGAGGGTTTTTTTTTGCAAAAGAAGCACTGGTGGAAGTTGTGACAGCATGACTTTATGTTATCCTGTTTATGACATTGCTGTTTACCAAATAAATAAATAGAAAAAATATAGATGCGAGTTAAAATTCAGTAAAGTTATTCGATAAAAATGTAGTCAGAATTAAGTATTCCAGACCTCCATGAGAATATTAGATATATCCATTAGCATTAAGAGAGAAACAATTTTCCCTGATTATTGAATTTAATAACAGTTTGTAATGACTTGGGTTTGCAGTGACGTGAAGCCTCAGTGACTCACATCAGCGCAAGACATGGCAGAGCAGCTACATGTTAATTAATTTCGCTTCTCGTAACGGCTTCTTGCCTCTAGACCCACACAGCTGTCTCTGAGACTTTACTGGGTTGTGGGTTAATACGAGAGATAATTGCTTCAAGCCAAGGAGAGGGAATCTATTTACAAATCTGTGAGAAGAAATTAAAATCATTGGAAGGGGAAAAATGGCGAGAGAAGGTGTAGCACCATTCATAAAGTCACAAACTCTGATCTTGGGGTAAACAGAAATGAGGATGGAGGACTATTATTGTATGTAGTCACAAAACGGCAATTCAGCAGATGTTCAGGTGGACTGCATAGAAATCAGAATCAAAGCACTACATTCAGCTGAATGAAAAAGAAAATAAAAGAAATGTTGAAGATATCGCTTGCCTAAATTTTTTTATTTTGCCCTACATGTTGACAATACAACATTTTCTAAATTTACCAGTGGTATAAGAAGCTGAAAGAAATAAAAGCCGTGTTAAGTGAGCTTTTAGCAGATCATTATTCTATTATCGAATTATTTCCTGCCTACTGTACATTTAACATTAGTAACTAATTAAGCTGTTGTAGACTGTCAGGAATTATTATAGACTCCCCTTGATGTTTGTTAGAGAAATAAAAGCACAATTATCTTTTTCTAGCAGTTTTTTGCTACACAGATGAATCCTGTTCAGTCTCTTAACTGTACTACACAGAATAGATGATGAATCACACAAAGCAGATCTAATGTTCATTCTGTAAAGATGCCAAAATACTATAAAAACAATTCGGACGAATTGACAATTATTACAAATTATCATTATTTAAATATTTTTAAAAACACAATTCTCCTCATCGTCCTCGAAACAGTCCCTGCTCGTATCATTGTTGCTTGTTTTCTTCCAGACTGACTCTCTGTGTCAGGGTTATTTTCATCAGGAACCTTGAAAATCCAATACGTTGGTTATCAAATCACATCACTCAAGGGCATCTGCCGGTCAGTGTATCTGTCGAATCGATCAGCTTATCAGTTCAGCTACTTTCATTTGCTTCAAGCTTAACACACCTGGACTTCCTTGGGCTTCACATCTAAACACCCCACACGAGCCTTATCACATGCCTTGTGGTTTCATCTCACACTTTGAAATGTCACTGCTTCACTTTGTGATGTATGGTGACGATTTTTGAGACAGAATTCTGCTTCATATTATTTGATTCATATAAATTTAATATAGTTTGTGGTGAATTTCATTGGTATGTTTAGTTTATGCTCGGCCAGCAGCTGGTGGTAAACATCAGAAATAAACTCTTTGAAGTGCTATACGACGTTTTTTTTAAATGCTTTTATGCTGCAGTTATAAATATAGAGCACAGTACCTTTTAGACACAATATGTCCAGTTCTTTGGTCTATATTTACTTCATTAAAAATAGTTTAAATTGAAGCCAAAGCGATATCAGGCATTGGGTGTTGCCAAGCAACGCACAGACTGACAGCCAGTCTGGAACACTGTGAACCCAGATGAGTGATATTAACAGTGTCCCGTTGCTGTTATACTTATATCAGCACTTGCTTGTCCAATCAAATTAGAGGACTGGAACTAGATGCTGTATAAAAATTGATTTTCCATCTTGCGTACTCATGTGGTGATCCCAAAAGTTTACTCTATTACCCTGTATGGCACAGTGTAAACCTGTATCGCTGCTAAGGCCTGACCTGCCCTAATGTACAGATAGACATTTGTTTAAAAAAAAAAAGAGGCATATTCAATCCAGCTAGATTGTGCAGACATGAGAAAAACTTCCAGGCCCAGAGGCATGGAGCATTTCTTCAGCGATCTCTTATCAAAAGCCAGGAATCAAAGCAGGGAGCTCACGCCCATGCATTTTTCATGCGTGTGTGCTAAAGTTCTTCACTTGAAGATGGCACTCCTCAGAACAGCGCGCCAGACACAATGAACAAACACAAGCTTTGCCACAGAGCAGACACACCTCCTGGCTTATTCAATTGTGCACTTGCTCTTTGTACCTCTGGTTCAGCATGTCTAGTCTCTCAGCATCACAAATGATAATAATTGTACTTGAATGCACAATAAGAGATGATTTATGGGGGAGTTAAATATACATCAGGTCTGGTGCTCCCTCTCGACTGAAGCAGCGTTCTCTGTGATGTGAACATTACACTTATATTCTTAGGGTGGATTAAGCTCCTTTTTTTGTTTGAATATAAACCTCGATTCAATTTTTTGGCTCTAACCAAGTATTAAAGAAACTAATGAAATCTCTTTTGCTCTCTTTCTCATGCTCCGTTTCATGACTGTCTGTGGACACAACTCAGCAGGTGAGTGGATTTTTACCTTCATTACAAATTCTTTTGAATTTCAACTTTCACACATCCTCTTGCAAAAACATTTTAACGTGTGCTTTTTTATTATGAGAATGTCAGAATGTCATCCTGCTAAGCCATATAATTTTAACATATATGCCACATTACTGTGGACATCCACACAATGAAGTTCAAATATAACATTAGTTTTGAGATGTAGGATTTGCTTTGCGTTTTGAAATGATTTAATTTTTTTTTTTAAGTACAGTATGTTTGTTCTCTTTGAATTGGACATACAGTATGGTTTATGAATTGAGCTACAGTAACATCATGAAGGTCATACAGTCCTTTTTAAATTAATACTTAATACTTAATACTTTTTCACGTATACGTTAATACGTTTTCTCTTTTTCACATTTTTATCTCATTTTATTTTATTCTCATTCTTATTCAAGTTAAATAGCTACTGTATTGAAACTAAGTTTTTCTGTTGTGAAGTCAGTTTAAAACCATTTGGAACTCTCAGTTTAATATTCAATATGTGAATATCGTGAATGTTGACTTTGTCGATATATATGATTAGGGTTAGTATTAATAATATATATATTATATATATATATGTATATATGTGTATATATATGTGTATATATGTATATATATGTATATATAATGTTAGATAAACAAATAATATATATTACATAACATTTTTTCCCCATTCTGAGTGATTAAAAATACATTTTGTGATAAGAAACAAACAGGAGGTTGCTCTTAAACATAGGTGATTACCTAATTCCTTATTACCTGCAAGACATGCAAATGTAAATGTTATTTTATTTTTGTAGCTTGTTTATTCCTACTACAGAAGTATCAGCATGTGTATTGTAAGTCATAAGGGGGAAAACTAATCAAATGTTTGCCATGGGGCACTGAGTCTCAGCGTTTCTGTGCCTGTTTCTTTCTGAGGAATCAGCCCCTCTATAAAATTACTTCCCTTAAACCACAAATCACATCCCCACCTTCAGCTGGCAGCTCATGGCTAACACTGACAGCTGAGGACAGCACTGCATGTGCTACAACAATTCAATCTCTTAACTCCACACTACACCCAAACACATAATCAGCATCAAAACTTAAGCAGCGAGTGCTCTTTGTGATCTTATCCACAAAATGTTGTGCACAGTAATGTTTTACAAAAGAACAGTTATTGGGTGTATCAAAGCCATCAGTTTTGTGTTTGAGCAATAGTTTTTAAAGACATTTCTCTCATTAAGATTCAATGAACAACACACTGTGAAGATAATAGTTTATGATTTAGAACTATCATCACAGTATGTTGTTTATTAGCTCTTAATGACTTCAAGTTATGAAAATGGAAATCATTTAGAAAGATCATTATAGTAATGAACACTTTAGATTCTTATTGGTGTATCACCTGAGTATAATATTTATGGTTCATTGTAATATTACAGCAAGACATTTGTGAAAAAAGCAATAGTGTCTGTACCAAATTACTGAATTTTAATTTACAGAACTATAAAAGTATAGAGTTGCTAGTAACACTGATGCGTAACATATTGCTGTTTGCATTTATAATACACAAATACAGTATTTATACGTATACTTACGAATATAGATTTGAGTCTTGCTGCTGATGGTCACAAACCACAAACTAAATACCAGTTCAGTCTTTAAAAAATATTTGCATAGCCAGATATTTGTTTTTTTAGAGCTTACACTTTTTTGTGGTCTGGGCTTCTTGTAAATTATTAACCCTTTGGATATATAGTACATGTAAATATCTTTAAACATACATGTAAATGTTTTTTTTGCATTCACAAGGGTGTACTCCTAACCATTTTATAGTTAATAACCAATATAGCTTTCATTTATGGGTCTGTTCCCAGAAGATGCACAAACTCAAAAAGTCATTTTGTAAAGAAGCTTCTGCCAGATGTATAAATGTAAATGCTTTAAAAGAAGTACTCAACATGGCAACCCACAGATTAGTTTATTGACTTTATGGAGCCACAGATCTTTTTGGTGTAGAATCTTCTGGATTTTCTGTGCACCGCTGCAACACTCACCTGTTGCAAATGGAAGGTGTGTGAAGCAGGCGTAAGGGTTAAGTGTGCAGACTGTAATAAAGTGTGGAGGTGAGATCTGTGTGCTACTATTCTGGAATAACCTCCCCTGCCTCCCCTGAACGTCTTGACATTTCTATTGGCGAGAGGGAGAGGCCAGCTGCAGGAGTGCCACTGGGGGCTGCAGATCATGTTTATTATTTCCTGGGAAGTGATTTTTTCTCCCTGCTGCTTCTAGAGAGTAAACCACACATCACTTACTGTCAGCGCTTCGGCCGCGCCTCCATCACCCCTCTACCTCTGTTTATTTATTCTCCCGCTCCATCCGCGATGTTTGGAGCAATGCCGGCGAGAGTTTCCCCTCCGTCGCTTTTAATTGAGGCCGTGGTTAAGGGCACGTGCGCAAACAGGAGGTGACGCTTCATCTTCCGTGTGAAATAGGCCTCTGTCCGTGTGTGAGAAATGTTTGTGCTGCCATAATCTCTAGTTTACTGCTTCATCCGTCTGTCTATCTATTCCATATCTGTCAATGTCTAATAAAATAGACTCATTAAATTAATATTAAATGTTGAATGCACGTGAGATTTACAATAATGTGGTTGGCAGACGTATTTATCTGAAGCGATAGTGATTGAAGCTCGTGCAATATTAAACACATGACCTTGACATCGCAGTTGTGTGACAAACATTGACTTAGATTTCTACACAGATTGGTTGCTGTTATTGCATTGAAGTGTTATTATATTAGAAATAAAATAATAAAAAAATAAAGTATTGTATTACCATTTTATTTGCAGTATAAATAGAAATCTTGCCATACCTTAGGTTATATTTTTGTTCAGTACCTGCAATGGTACTTCACTTTTATGTCTTACCATTAGCATAATTAGTTGTAGATAGAAAACCTCAGCACTTTCATTAAAAAACAAGATTACTTCAGTTATTACTCTTGACATTTGCAACAAACATTAATTGTTCAGTGAGTTTATAGAAAGGTAGCAAAAACTTTTTTTAGTGGAAGGCTGAATATGTTTCACTACATCCTTATCTAGACTAACTGCAGCCCTAACAACAGAATAAATGTGTTATGCTGAAAGAATGCAATGCTGCTGGCAGAACAGAAATGCAGGAAACAATCTATTCTGCAGCTTCGCTTTTAAATGCGAGAGTCTTTCACCCGGTGTCTCGTCCCCTGGTGACTACGTGCAGACTTAACCATCGATCCCTTTCTGATGACATTTGGATTACATCCAGGTGGGGCCCTTTAGTGAATGTCACCAGAGGCTTTTGCTTTTTGCAACTCACTTCTTTGAAAAATTGTCCCTGGAGTTTCATTTGTGTCAAATTAACAGTGAGCCCAAAGAAAATCCATAAAGATGAGTGGCATTCTGCCAAAGCCGGGTGACAAATTAAACCTTGGTCGAATGATACAGTCTATATTGTTGTTTTGACACTTTACCTGATTGGTACCCGTAATCGGATGTGTGAAGGTGCGCTTTCACCTGGTGATATCTTAAAGGTTGATGTTTTTTAACCGCAGCGTGTTGGAAAAAGTTTCCTCCGAGCTTCCTCACCAGCAGGTGTTTTGCCACCCATGGGTGTGCAGACGTCTGGATGATAGAGAAAATCTGAGATTGAATCAGTCCCGGACTTGTCTTGGTTATCTAGATGTGTCTGGGAGACGGGGTCTGTCTCCTCGCAGGTGTCACTTGTCCCGCACGTCTGTCTGCCAGATAAACTATGGCTGCCTGCCACACGACACAATTATACCTCGGTGGTTGAACACCACATCGATGGGACCCTGTCACTGCTGGGGCTCTCCGTCTGATCTTTGCACTCAGGGAAGCATTAAAGAGTAAAGATATTAAGTGCTGCAATATGAACAGTTGTTAATAAATGATAAGGTGCAAAGCTAAGCTGCCTTCAGGCCAGGGATGCCAAAACTGCAGGTTCATGAATACATTTACACAACAATGTGTACTAAAAATGGAAAGGTTTTGGCTTTAGGTTTTTAAAAAAGGTTTCAAGGACAGAGGACAATGTTGTCAAAATGGTTTTTGTAGTTTGTAGTTTACATAGAGAAAACTTTTCATTGCATTTTTAGTCCCCCAAAATGACAACTTAATGATAAAATTGTATTTAGTTAAAAACATTGTCATAATCATCCTCTGAAATAAAACACAATACCAGTTGCTGGGCATGAATAAGAAATCTTGCCTGCAACAAATATTTGGTTTTGATGTGAACTGGGCTTTAATCAGTTTATTTTGTGAATTTTGAGAGGATTGTGAATGTAAATTCACGCATATAACAGGCATGGTCATGCTTGACAATACTAGTAGTAATAATCCGCTCTCTCTGCTATTGTTTGTCACTTAGCTCCTATTTCTGATGCACACCAAACTTTGAGCGGAAAGTTTAATCACATTAATGGAATAATTTCCTGTCTCGTATTGCATTTAGTTTTTTCCACTTCTAATCATCAGCCTTCCATAAAAGCGCCGGCAGACATTGTGCCTTCATAGGGAGGGAGTGTGTGTGCGGTTATTGCATTATTCCCATGGTCAATTTTGCTTTCTTCACACTGTACTGATTAAACTTCCACTTGGGAAATCAAGAGACATCCAAACTGTGACAGAAGAAAACAAAAGAAAAAGTTCTCTTCTCTCTCTCTCTCTCTCTCTCTCTCTCTCTCTCTCTCTCTCTCTCTCTCTCTCTCTCTCTCTCTCTCTCTCTCTCTCTCTCTCTCTCTCTCTCTCTCTCTCTCTCTCTCTCTCTCTCTCTCTCTCTCTCTCTCTCTCTCTCTCTGTGTTGAAAGCTCTTGTATTCTGGATACTTCCTCAAGTTCAAAGGTTGTTGTCCCGCTTATATTTAAAGACTGTCTCCCTGTCATTTCAGTTGACATCTCGATGATATTTCCCTCCTTCCACTCCACTGCGCACACAGATTTCACACCTGCCACCCCTGTAAGGTGGACACAGAGAGCTAACACATCTCACTGCCTCCCTGTGTGACCAGCCATGTATGGAGAGGCTGGGGAGAGTTTGACTGGCATGCGACAAACCATAACTATGAGTACCTGTCATTGTATGGCTTGCTTTAAAATGTAAAGTGGCCCTACGACTCTACTGTCAACGTGTTTCCAATTAGACGTATAAGAAACATTAGGAGCTTAAGGCTACTATTTTAGATTTCCTGGATTGCTATTTATATAGGGTACATTAAAACTGACAATTTTCTAGAAGTGTGTGTGCGTGTGGGGTGTGTATATATCTCTGTGTGTAGTTCACAAATATATATATGTAAATGCGTCCTATGGTCTGACAGCCAAAAACAACTCTTAATAATGTACAAATAGCATAGAGAGATTTATGTTCATTGTTAGAGTTACAAATCGCATAAAAGAGATTTATCTTCAATATTAGGTTTTTTTTTCCCCAAAATTTTGCTATAGGGTTATATATAGGGTACTTTTCCTGAAAATATTAAGCAGTGATGACTGGAAAAAAACTCTATCCCTCCCTTCTCTTTGTCCACATTTCATTTGCCACTTCTCTTTGATTTCGTTGGAATGCAGAGACCCATCTGCAGGTTTTATCTCACCTCTGCCTGCAGCAGTAAATTTTCATTTTCCTGGCTGTCAGTTTTCTGACGGCAGGCCATCACATGGCACACGGCCGTATCCGCTACAACCTTCAGTGGTGAAAGCATCCACAGTATTTAAACATGCCTTCAGTGTGACACACCTCTTTCTCAGACTGTACTCTATATAGGGATTATATTGTGGATCTTTATTATGTTACAGTTAAGAATTGTTAAGAAATACAGTTTTAAGAATTGACGTCTATTTCCTTAAACTTAAAATAAATTTGATTTTGTTTTCACTGTTTACACAGTACAAAGTCTCACATTTATTTTCTTCCCTCCAGCGTGTTGTTGGACCTGGGGAAAATTGCGCTGTTGAGAATAGTCTGTCCTCCTTTGTAACAGCCGCACTTAAATCCAGGTGGTCTTCCAGCACAGGAGCAAATTACACAGCTGCAAGCTTTAAAAAAGAAAACTGTGAGAGACGTTTATGTTGTTTAGTCAAAAGTGTTGGTTATCCTATTTAGAAATGTTTATTCGTATAAGTAGACAATTGACACGTTCATGTGAAAGGGAAGAAAAGGACTCTTTACACAAAGGGAAGTAACATATCAAAGGAAAAAAAAAATCAGAATAATTCACACGTTTTTTCCACAATTGCATGATTGTGCCATTGTTCCTCAAAGAATAGTGTAGAATTCAGCTATATTTCATGCCAGACTGAAATCAGAGGCTCTGCCCAGCTTTCAATTTCAGATTTCTACAGTCCAGCTCTCCATCCAGGCCAAACTAAAGTGTCTCATCTACGCAAGCTCTCCTCACGCCCCTTTCACGGCCCGACGGCGGCAAACGCAAAGTGTAGACGCACTCCAGCGGCCCCTGCCTCGCCAAAAGCCTTCATTCCATCCCCTAATGGCAGTGAGAAATTGCTTTCTGTGGCACAGAGATGCTATCTCTTGGGTCTGCGCCAGTCAGGAGAGGTTGCTTCGCACCGGGTGCAGGTGAGGAGAGGTACGATGGCCTCTCTATTCTGCTCTCATCTCCACCACTTTCTTGGAAATTAATGACTCTTGTGGTATCACACTAGCGTATACGTGAAGAGGGACAGACGGTGCGCAGAAGCCCGATATTGAATTTTTTTTCAGCACTCACTTGTGGAGAATTCATTTTAGGCACTTATTTGAGCTGTTAAAGGTTGTGTTCTGCTCTTCTCATCTGGTGTAAAACCTTTCAATGGTTCTTTGGTGCATTGTGTACCGTAGATTGACATATCTTTCTGATGTAACACAAAGCACGCATTGTGCACATAATTTAAAGAGGGAGTGTGTCATTTTTGTGTCATTACAGTGGCACCAAACTGAGTTGAAAAAGTAATGACTGTTTTCCAGTTGTTTTTCCTCACTTTTCTTCAGAAAATCAGTGTTTACATACAGTATAGATTTCTGCCTTTGCACATTTCACTGGAATGTCAGTGAGTATTTTAACATATAAATGACACATCAATCACAAACTAACCAACCTTCTTGGTAGGCATGTTCACAACTGCGATCCCTTCAGCTGTGACTTATTACAATAAAGCACTAGTCTCGAGAACCTTAATGTTTTTATAAAACGGTTACCACACAATGCAAATATGAAAGCATAAAAATACGCATAAAATACATATCAATGCAACTTTCATTAAGAAAAATCACTAAAAGCCTTCCTTCAGCTGGAAGATATAGTCCCTGAATAACTGTGATATATGTTTATCATGAATAAAACAGCAATTGACCAATCAGAATCAAGAACTGGAGGTAACTGTTTTATAAATGCACATTTAAACATACGTTTCAACCCGACTTAAAAATGAACAAAATCTGATTGAATCTGCAATCTAATACCGCTCTGAAATGATGATCTTGTGTTTGCTGACAGCAAAGCTGTATACTTTAGCAAAATGGAGTGGCTGCTTTAGACAATTCATCAACCGGCCGATGCGGAGGGGCGGCGACGGCGAGCGGAGGGAGCAATGGCTGCTTGATCTCCCGTGAAGCTGCCAGCCACTGCTGCATCTCTATTCTCCTACCTCCATATTTCTTCATTTAATAGGATTGCGGCCTGTCAGGATCCAATCTGCAGCCCGGGCAACATCTCCCCCAGAGCCGGTCCTGAGGTAGCCTGTTTTCTGGCCACTTTTGTTTTCTAAATGTATGTAGCTCTTCGTGGACACAGCCCAGTGGTGCTGCCACATCCTGCCAGCTCTGTCCATTTATTGAGGCATGTAAACCTGGTGATGGGTCCCTGTCATTATGGGATGTCCCTCTGCTGAGCAGTGATAAGGGGGGATGGTATTGAAGCTGACAGAATGGAATGGTGGTAGACAGGCTGTGCTGGTGTTTATGCATGGCCCACTGTTTTTCCCCTGACTCAGTCACAGACAGTAGATCATCACTGAACTGCTATATAGTGTCAGTTTGTGTGGATGAACGAAGCATCTCACTTGATAGGACACCAGGCTTTAGGTTTTTTATCTGTTGGCTACCTGCAATGCAATTTTGATGAAATTATTTATTTGCATTTGGTCATTTAGCAGAGATTTTTATCTATGCATTTATACATGCATTTCCCGTGTATCGAACAGTAGCAGTGTAAAATGAATGCATTATGATTGCAGATGTTTTTTTAATAATGCACAAAGATAAAAGAAAGTAAATACGGGCCGTGTTGATGGTGTGTTGACTTACAGTAAACAGTTATTTTTTGGTCAGATGTATGACATGTCTAAGATTTTAATGGAGCAATATGCAGTTCATTTATCAGGCCTGTCATTAGAGGAACGTTTTCTGCTGAGCTGATTTAACATCCTAAAGACGTCTCTGTACATTAACATTATCACTCCTGTAACACAAGCCACCATCTGTAAACTGCTGAAGTTCACATCAGAGGAAAATCATCATCTCCAAGAGATTCAAACGCTCTGAGAAGTCTTCAGGGCTTAGTGCTTTGTGGAAGAAGCTCCTTTGTTAGTATGCATATAAGAGAGCTCATTTCAAATCCCATATTGAAATTCAGGTTTGTTGGCAGTTGAAGTCAAGTTTTCCAAAGTTGTCAAGATTTTTGTGATCATTTTTCTTTTGTTTATGCCTCCTTTTTTCCTTTGACTGATTTTTGTTCACCCAGAGATATTGACGCTTATTTCTGCAGCAGCTTGACGTCTCTCAACTTCCTGCAACAACAAAGCTGTTTCCTACAGTTAATGAATAATGTTTTTTTTGTCCGCTTTTGAATAGGATAAATGTTTCACAGTCATTAAAAACGCATATAATGTACTGTAATATAATTATGAGGTTATAATGTTTCATTTACCCCCTTCCCCAGAATGCTTTTTTTTCCCAAGATCTAATATCATTTTTTTCTCTCTTTAGAAGTCCTAATCGTTGTTACTGACTAGCCGGTCACATTACTGCGCCAACAACAACGACCTAAATTATTGCTCCCTGCTTCTTACAAATGTGATGTTAAAAAATCCCTGCTTCAGCAACTCCTGATGTATTTTTAGCATATTTTTTTCCTTGTGAAAGCTAATATTAGGAAAAAAGAAATTGGTAAACAACACACAAGCTTTTTGTGCGGTGACGACGATGTGATTTTGATGCTTCTAAAGTCTTTTCACAGCACATTACCTCAGACGTTATTTACCACGAAATTGCTCTTTCAGCAGACATGAAAACGTCAAAGCAAAGCGCAGCGGTTTAACGCAACTACTTTTAAAACAAACCATTACAGTAACTTTGAATAACCACCGGGGTAATTTCCCTTTCAAATAGACAGCATGCATATTTCTGTCTCTTCTGTCTTCATTGTGTCGTTGTGTGTTTCCGATGCCGGCGTTGTGCGGCGAAGAGTGAGGGAGTTTGTGTAGCGTGATATGTGATGTGTGTAGTAATTCTGACAGGCCATCGGCATTGTGCTGCGGTTACCTCCAGCATCCCGCACCTTCACTGACACTTTCCATCTGCCGTCTATTTGGATGCGTTTCAGCGATGCTAGAAGCGCATGCTAACGTGTTTATCAGCATTAAAGTGTCTGGGCATACGCTGTCGTAAGTAATGTGCTTTCAATAAGAGGGGAGACTCATTTTTATTTGGGCCGTGCTGATAGAATCCTTGTCTAGGAAAAGAAGTGAGAGAATAGATCTCAATAGATCACTCACATACTGAATGTTTACATCGCCCTAATTAGTCCCCTATACCCTTATATAGTGCACTATTTAAGGAAATATATACATGTATAATCATATTCGTCAAACTATTAAATTAATAAACACACAAGGGACAGGAATTTGACAGGTCTTTCAATTGTGTGTTAATCTGGATGATGTTTTAGAGGTTTTGTGTGGTCTTGTGTAATACATCTCATCCATAAAAACAATATGCCAAATTGGCTTCCGTTACTGAAACAGTGAGAAGACACACAAGCTAAACTATTGTCCCGTAGAGATTCATTGTTGTAAAATAGGCTTTTAAGTGCAAAGCTGTGTATCCTAGTGAGCCCTGTAACAAATATGTCTGTTGTGGGTTTGGGCGGGGAATGAGTTTCTGAGAGGAAGCCAGGGAGAGAGTAATGAAGTGTAAAGAGACCGATTAATAAAAAATCAGTGCAAGAGCCCATGCCACTGTTAATCCTGATTAAAACATAAATGCTGTTTTGGCAGCCCTCTCTGAATAAACTCATTAACTTTTACAGTGCCAGTGAATGAAGCAGAGAGGGAGAGAGATACCCGCGAGGAGGACGGCTGATCTCCGTGGCCTGGCCATTGGGCTGTGACACAAATGGAAGAGAGGAGGAGGACGTAGTGATATCTGTCTGTGACTATTGAGTCTGATGAATATATGTAACTCAGCCAAAGAGAACTGTGCTATTGTACTGCGGCTGTGAATGAAGGTCTTTTGAAACCAAAGCTGTGCTGTTCTAACAAAGTTATACTGGGGGGTAAATTAAAGTTGGTCCACATTGCTATTTCCATTCATGCATGTACAGCTTACTTGAATAGGAAAAGAACGAAATCGTTAAATCTGTCGTTACAAAATGTATGAGATTTCAAATCAGGACAAAATCTGACAAAGATTGTTTGATAAATTAGTCTTTATTAAAGCTGATCCAATGTATCCAAGGTTGGTATGAAGTAAACAAAATATAAGGCGTGATTTTCCACTTCTACATTTGCCGTATTGAACAAAAGGGCCTTTAACAGCCATATTTAGCATTACGTTTTCTTTCACTGTAATTGTGTTCTTTCACTAATAAATGTTGTGACACTGTGTTATATTTTAGCATCTTCAAAAGTAGTCATCCTATCATCAGTAGTCATTTTATCATCCAGCTTCTTGAGGTCTCGACCTGGGCCCTTTTTAAACAACACTGAAAGAATTTCGGTCTATGCTGGACTTTTATTGGCTGCTTTATATTCATTATTTGGTCCGAGTAATCAATTTCTATTTTTCTATCTATTTTAGAAATTTAGATTTCTAATTAAAGACATTTCGGCGCAATCATATTTTTGATTGCGCAGAAGTAATTTCAAACCTTTTAAGATCACAAGAAACATTTTTGTCACTTGTGTCTAAACGTTATAGTATGTATGAGAATGTGTATTTACATGTGAAAATCTTCCCTTTTAATGTGTCTGTTATCACCCCATCATAATTAAGCTTGAATTACCGGCAGGGCTAACTATAGAAACGGAAGCAAGAACCGTGCTGTTCCATCGCTGCATTTTTAGCACCCAGCTTGAGGATGATTTTTAGTAGGACATCTACATTAGCGACAGCAGTGAAAGCTATTCCATAGGGATGGATATTTGGCAGGCATTGAAGGGGAGCGGTGGCGAGGACTTGCATCATGCTAATGTGCGTTTAGGAGGCGGTTTTCTGGCATTAACAAAAGGTCATGTGATAAGAGCACACTGGAACCATTAGGATGCAGTTATTTTTCAGTCCCAGAAGAGCCGCGCTAGTGAGCAGGACTGAGGAGCGTGGAGGCACAGGGCGTAAAGTGCTGTTTTAGCAGCTGTTAATGAAGGGAAACGAGCATGCTGACTGAGACAACATGGCGTCAGGTGGCACAAACTAGCCAACTGGCAAAACCCAAAGACCTAAGAACAGATGAGAGAGAAAAGATTTATAACTCATCATGTAATAGATGCTGTGTGTCGAAATACGAAGTACTGTAAAATACGAAGGACAGAATTCAAACACAACGTCTTGTGTGTTTATTATTTATTTGTATTTGCTGTCTTTGCTGTTTTAGCCCCTGATTTACTGAAGAAATTATGCAAAGAAGTAACTGCACAAATATGACCTATAATTTAGTGCTTGAAGGCATTTTGGATGATGCAATTTTCCCATCCTGCAGGTCAGTTTTGCATACAGAATACTAACACTAAAATATATTTTTTCAACTGTTTCAATGGCCAGTAATTTCTATTAGGCATGGGCACAACATTAATTGCACAAAAGGAGCACTCTGAAATAACCATGTGTATAATATAATATATAATGCCAATTACTTGAAAAAGTCAGCACACTTAGCGCCTGAGTAAACTGGATAGCAGGTGGTTAGTAAATGAGACAATTGGAATGAAGTCCAAAGAAAGTGCAGAAGTGAGCAGAGAGCAGATAATGCTGCGTTCTGCATTCTTAATCCTGGATTGAAGAGAAATTGGATCTTGTTTTTCTGTTTTGCCTTCTCAGAGTAATGAGATAATGACGGTTGGAAATTAGAGTCTAATGTCATTCAACGTCTCCTCCTGTGTATTGCCTGAAGAGGCTGATTAGCCTGTTTTCCATCGCAAAGTGTTCCAACACCCAATTGATATGCTACTAGTGTGTTGTGGAAACCTACTGGGCAAGAATGTGGATATTGGTTACCCCTAGTTATAATATTTGACACCAGATGGTATTTTTGCAAGTAAAAAAGTAAATATGTATTGTATAATGTCATAACCTCTCCATTTAATTTAACCTGATAACTGTCGCTGCAAACATTGAGCGTGGACATGAAAATGCAACTAGAATTTTTTACATTTTAGATTTTAGACATTTTTAATTTGAGGTATTTTATAGTTCATGAAAATTTGTCAAATATTTTTTCTTGAGTTTTATACCTTTCCATCAATATGTCATGATTAGATTAGAATTCAACTATGAAAATAGTGAAAGTGTTTCACCTGTGGAATGGACAGTTAACAGGTTCAATATCACATTTGTAGTTTTTGGTCTATACGATATGTTTCATGGTTTTACTTATTGTGTTTATGAAAATTGTTTCATGTAGTGAAGTACCACTTGTAACTCTTCATCAAATGAAATGATTAAAATAGAAAATGCCTGTTCATCTTAAAGCATGACAGGAATTACTATTGCCAGATTTGTTCCAAAATTTCCATTTTCATAATGTAAACTGGGAAAACATCATGTTAGCAACATCCATAACCCAGACCGTAAAACAAGTAGGCTAATAACCATAACAGTTTCACATCTGTGGTAAAACTTTCCGGCATCCCATGTGCGTGTTGATGCAGTGCAGTATTCCTCAGCGTGCAGATGACATGGATTTAGGCACTAAGAGCGGAGGCTGTAGTGTATATAAAGCACAGGGGAGTAGCTCTCAGTCTTGCTGGCACAAGCAGAGAAAGATGAAAGGAAAGCATGTTTGGATTAAAGCTTGTTAAGAGGAAGAAGAGCCTTAATTGCTCTGCTTTTGTACAGCCACACAAAGAGCCAGCATTTCTAATCTGTTGCTCAAGGGTGAATGTTTTCTGCATCCAAACAAAAGGCAGTTTTTAAACAGAAAGACAAAAGACCCGTGTTTCAGGAAGGGACAAAATAAATTGGAGCAAAATTGTCCAGGGTGTAAAAGGAGACTTACATATTGAGTGAATGATGATGAGGAAATTGATTTTTTGGGGTGTTGTTATTTGTAAACAAAGGGGGCGTTAATCACTGGGGTTTTATTTTTTGGTAATTTTCCTCCTTTGTTTGGTCAGGTACTAAGGCATCAGGACTGTTAGGAAACATTTTTGGTGTAGACAAAAACAGAAGCAATTATTTGATTTCTATTAGGTAAATATCATTGAGCTTTTTAATTTAAGACTTAAGGGGTAGTTCACCTAAAAATAAAAATTGTTATTTTTCACCCTTATGTCTTTCAAACCCTGTTTATGATTCTTTCTTTTGTGGAACGCAAAAGAATATATTTTGCAAAACGCTGGTTACCGGCACCCATTGACTTCTATTGTACCTTACGTCCATACTATAAAAGTGAATGGGTGCCGGTAACCAGCGTTTTGCAAAATATCTTCTTCTGTGTTCTGCTGAAGCAACAAAGTCATACAGGTTTGACATGACATGAGAGTGAGTAAATAATAAAATAATTTTTATTTTTGGCTGAACTATCCCTTTAATGCATGTTCTCTATAGTAAGCATAAATTGAATTATTTGTTTATTTATTTATTTATTGGGTTTTTTTGTTTACATTGACACTTATAGTAAACCCTAATAGTTATTCACTAAAAATGTAAATGTTAAGTCGTACTTAACTTGAAATATTTGGTTAGCAGATATACTAATGAATTACTATAAATTAAAATAATTAGAGCATTATCTGCTTCTGTTTTTACTAATTGTGAACTTTTTTCTAAGGTTTAAAGTATACTTAATTAAATACAGTGATATGCTGTACTGATCATCCGGTTTCTACATTCTTCCGTATCTGGATCAGCTCTTCTTTGCCCCTCATAGTTTCCTCTCAAGGGCTTCATATTTAAATGATGCATGAGCAGAGCGAGTTCTGTTTCCAGTGTTTTCCCCAGTCTGACCCTTTCAATATCCAGCGGCATTATGTCACACTCGAATCTCTTCTCCCTCTGAGCTTTCTCACAGTTGTTTGTCTTGTAAGCAAGAGATGTTCATTGACTGAGGTTTGTGCGTGAACGTGGTACTGTGAGGACATTGGTTTGCAGTATTATCAGGTCAGTGAGCTTCTCAACTCTCGGGAAGTTTTTTTTTCTATTTATGCAGCACGTCACATTTTCACACTGATCTGTTTGAGACTGCTGTGTTAAAAATGTGACATATTCAGGTCTTGTAGCTCAAAATGATTTTTGATGCTGGTGTTTTACATTTTGCTTGCACTATTGCATCAGGAACTCTGGGATGCTGGTGGTGTCTGACGTTGTCTGTGTAATGAAATTAAAAGCGTGTGTAATCTACCATTGTGTGATTAAACTGATGATGACAGTTTAAATAGGTGACTAAATGAAGTATTATGATCTCCAAATCACAGATAGATAGTACCACGACTCATTTTTTTCTCTGTCGTGTTGATTGTCTTCACACATAGACGAAAAGGGAAAGCGATCAATGCATTGGCTTGAGCGGTGCTCTATAGCTCTCTTTCTCTTTTTGCTCCTGTTGTTTCTCTGCAGGGACGTAGCAGGTGATGCCCGCCTGAGTGCATCGCCGGCTCCTCTCGGCCGCCGGTCGATAAGCAGCCACTGATAGCAGGTGTCCTTGCATTGATCCACCCAGCTTGTTCTTTGTCTCTGGTCATTATGGAGATGTGAGAGTGACCTTTCCACTGTGCAAAATGGAATAAAGGACGAGAGCGCTGGGCTGGAGGCAAGCGCTGCTGCGCTGTATCAGCCGGCTCAGCCTTTAGCCTCAGATGTAACCAGGTGAACCTTCAGACATCTCTGGAAGTCACCAGGGAGTGACAGATAAAGAGCTGAGTGCTTGTCAGTTCAGTGGTGTCTGTGATTCTAAATCATGGATGAAGACATACTGGAGGAGAACTGGGATATATGTGGATTTATAGCTGAAAGATAGATATCGCTGTGTGTGGTGGAAGGGGCTAGACACTATTCTGAGCCCCTTTACAGCTTTTTATGATAGCATAATATGGCTAGACATATAGTAGAAGTATAGACAATATAAAGTTTGTGCATTTTAATCTTAAAAATGTGTGATCTTTTTTGGTCACATCCATAATGCTTTTTTTTTTTTTAAAGATAACTTGTACATAGACAGATTTTTTTATGTCTGGATACTATTAACAAGGGTTTATGTACTATAAAGCTAAAATAAACAGATGTTTCAATATATTGGTAATAGATACATTCTCTGAGATTTTATATTTCAAGTTTTGACTGAACAATCTCCCATTCATAACACTGAAATTGCCCGTATACTGTATGTGATGTAGCCATATAGCAACATTACGTGAAGGTAATGAATGAATTCAACCTGTCAAACAGCAACATAACCAAAACAAACGGCTGCGTTTCAAACCGATGTGCATTAAAACACCACAGCGATCAAGCAATTAGCACACTATTAGATTTTCACAGAGCCTTGGGAGGAATTGTTTGTGTGTCTTTTTTGTTTCTTGTTATTAGATTGCAAAGATTAGAGCCATTCAGATGCACTCAAAGTTACTGGAGTGCCACAGCAATCACCATTACCTTCAACACCCAGCCCACTGCGTTTTCCAGGACTTTCTTAAGGCAGAGATAAAAGTAGCTTAAAAAGAACTGCTTGTTTCAGCACGATTGTGAAGCAATCTGATGTAAACTACTGGAGCCAACTCGGTCCTGGGAATGCCATTTGATAGACAAGCTGTTTTCACCTTTTCAATGTATCATCCAGTTAAAATCAAGCCCCCAGCTGAATGCAACCCCGGATGTGTTTTCTTGGACCTTTTAATACACAGATTACTTTATCATGGTTTTTTATTTCTGCTGGGAGATTGTGCACCTTTGTGTTTGGCAGGTACTGCAAATTGCCTTTGTTATCTCTGATGAATTGTGAAAGATGTCAAACCAACTCAGTATGCTTTTGCCGGTAACTTGGATTGCTCTCTGTTGTGACAGAATAGGACTGAAAGAGAATGCTTTCTCTCCCATCTTGAAGTTTCAAAGGCCTTTGAATTATGTGTGACAGGGTTGAAGATAATGAAGGGTGTTGGAATGTGTCAGAGCGATGCTGCAGGATTTGTCAGGCTGGTGTCGCGCTGAAAAACGTTTCACACCATTATTATTTACTTTAGTAGATTAAAACGTCTGCGCTTGTGTGTGTTTTCTGTGCGTGTTTCTAGATGCATCCTTTGCTGGCGTTGTTTGAGAATGTGAATATGTTTTCCGTTGTTTCCATGGTGTTTCTGTTTTCATGTTTATTTTAGATCATTGTGTGAATGATTGTGTTAGAAAAACGTGTTTGATCATCTGTTGGTTTATTTAAGAAACAAGTTATATGACAGGAATTGTAACTTAGGCCTACCTGTTTTGGGTTGTGCATCTGTCTGAAGTAATTCACTCTGAGACACTTTACATTGAGTATTAGTGTTGAGAATTTGTTGATTGATAGGTTTGTCCCTATAATCCTCGAGTTACTAGATAGGGAGTAAAGTAAGGACTGGGCATAAAAAGACAATAATTATTTAATTTAATACACTTTAGAATGAAATCCATTGAGATACAGTTGTGCCAAAAAGGTCTTATTTATAATTTTGCGATATTTTCATTGGTGCGTTGGTTTGTGTGTAAAAAAAGGCATGTGTGACACAGTAAGAGCTAAATGCTGTGGAAAAGATTACTCAGTCTCTCTCTCTCTCTCTCTCTCTCTCTCTCTCTCTCTCTCTCTCTCTCTCTCTCTCTCTCTCTCTCTCTCTCTCTCTCTCTCTCTCCATGTAATTGCAGCACATGACCGGCTCTTTGCCATCCAAATAGATTAATTATGAAGCCTTGTGTGTGTGAAGTGTAAGTGGTGAACTGTGAGTGGGAAAGACACAAATGCAAGAAAATCAATTTACGGGGCGATGTAGCCACCTCATCTCACTTCTCCCTTTAATTTCCCTCGTGCTATCTGAAAGGGCTCGTCATAAATGGAATGACATTTTGTCAAGTTCCCTCTGGTACAGAGACAGTTGTGTGAATGTTTGTGTATGTACGTACATCATGTATGCAGATGTTGCTTGTACATGGATTTGAGACAGTAACAGTAATGTTTGGCATGAAGATTTTGTTATTATTTACACTTGTTATTTGGTGTCTGATGAACATGAAAGTTGAATTTTACATGGTTTTCTATTAAAACAAAAAACAGAATACCAGTTTGAAATGAGATGAGAGTAAATAATGACAGAACTTTCATTTTTGGGTGAACTGTTCCTTTAAGTACATTTGTATTTTTTTGGCGCTTCTAAAAGCTTTTTAATTATCATGGTCCTTGTTCTTTGGAAGCCTGCACGGATCTATTTATTTCATACAGCACGTCGAATTAAATTCATTCTGACAAAAAAAGCATTTAAAAAATCAACTATCCAATCTTTATTTTTCATTAGAGAAAATGTTGGAACAAACAGTAATTTTGGGCCGTTCCAACAAACCCTTTCTCCACTGAAAGCAATCGCTCAGTAATGTAATCAGCTCCGTTTATTTAGAATTCTGGGGTTTGTTTAAGATAAGCCCCATTTTTAGTTACAGTCTTTGAAAAGCTCAATGATAAACATCAAAGCGGCTCTTGAGGCGGTTCTCCATCGCTCACAGACAGCCTCTGTGTCTCTTCCAGTTTTGACTCCTGACATTGGCTGAAAGGAGGAGGTGGATCATGATCGAGGGAGAAAAAGAGGAAGCAGCGAGTCTTAATAGAAAGAAAAGAGAAAGCTCGGCTGAGAGCGGGATGAATAGTGTCGTGATGAGAGAGAGGAAGTTTCATTGCCACACTTCTGTCATCTGTCTCTCAAGTCATTAAAACTCCTTAAACACTAAACTGTGTGATTACTCGCTATACTATCATTTTGAGGGAACTAATGAAGCGTGTTAAATGTCACAAGTATAATGCATCAGACTCTACTAGTAACTTCTTTTGGCTGAAGTGCAAAGTTTGATTTGTTTTGCTTCTCACTCTTGTTGGCAGTGAGTTCTTTCCCAGAGGTTTTGCTGTGTTTTTTACAGAGCGGGCCCTTGTGGAGACGCAGAGAGCTGAAACAGACGTATAGCTGTGAGGGAGGTGCTGTGTTTGTTTCCCTGGTGCATTATTGATGCTGTACACAATGGGAAGAGGAGAGCCGTGCCTTACAGTCTTTGTCTTCTTCTTCTTTTTTTTTTTTTCTTAAAATTTTCTCTATTCTTTGTGGCTTGCGGTTTTCTCTCTCTCACTTTCTCCATCTCCCTTTCACCATCTGTCTGTCAGGATTGAGTTTTGAGGATTGGCTCCTTATTCTTCTCATTCTGTTCATGTGTTGGAATTTGAATTGAACTGGCCACGCCCCACAGGATGTTAAACCATAACTTTAATATTTCATAATTAAATTCTAATCTAATCATGACTATATATTGATGGAAAAGTCTTAAGACTCAAGAATAAATGTAACCCTGCCTGTGAAATCCCTTTTTTGTTACTGTTTTCTGCATAAAATCATCTTACATCATGTAAAGATTATTCTGTACAAATATTACCTTGACATCTTTAATATTGACTGAGTAATGACATGTCAAAGATTGAAATCATGATATATATAGGTGAAATCAAACTTTAATGCTTGATCTCATAATTTGATGTTGAGACTTTAGCCTGGTTTTCACAAACAGGGTCAAAAATATTTGACAAATTTTCATAAACATAAACTTGTTAAAAATGTTAATGTTATTTGACATTATAAAAGACCTAATATTAATACAAATTTTAAGATGTAAAAAAATTATAATATCTAAAATAAAAAACAACTGTAGTGTATTTGTATTGTGTATTTTCAATATGTGCAGTGACAGTTATCAGGTTAATATGTAGATTCGTTTTAAAGTATTAATAGCCCCATGTCTTAATTTATACAATTTTCATTTGAATTTTGCTGCCTCAAATTTCAATTTAAAATGTATTATTTTCAATGTAATTTGACTGAAGCACGACCCTGCTGTCTGCTTCTTTCTCTTAAACCATGATACAGTACACACACCAGTTTGCAGTTATCAAATCTCATTTGGCTCTAGAACAAAGAAACATCATAGCAAGGTGACAGAAAAGCCTTAATCAATGCAAACAGTGCCAAAGAAAAAATTGAGTTTAGGATTTGCTGAGTGGTGTGTGGTAAGACATCATAGAAAAGTGCCGGTCTGCTGCCTGTCAACCTTTCCTGTCAGAGTAAAACACTCCCTCCTCCAATCATGTTGCTGACACACAAGCTTCTGGAGATGAAGCAATTTCCTTCTGTGTCTTGAAGGGTTTTAGATGATGCCGTGTTCTCCGGTGGCTGAACTGGAGCGGATTCTATTTGATCTTAGAGGAAGTATATTAGTTTGTATGCAGACATCTATATTTCTGCGGTGACCTGCAATAATCCGACTGACAGTCTTTCGTCTGTTCTGTAGACCTGCAATAAACATGTAGACCTCTGTAAATCCCTGCTGACGGACCTGTGAATTTCGAGGTCTGAATCACCAAACAATCATCTGTCACATGTGGATGTAGTGGTACGGGGCCGCATGAATATTGTATTATGTGTTAGTGTGATGTAGTGGATAAAGGTTAAGGCTGTTAATCGGAAGAGAGAACCGTGAGTCATCGGCAGATCCAAACACAACAGAAAATTTGTTCAGCTCTTACAAGGTTTTACCATCTTCTGTCCTCTACTTCTTAGTCGAATAAATATTTTTGTATTAAATATTAAATATTTTTATGAGGATCGGATTAAAAAGTCATTATATTGAAGTAAAAGCATTTTCTAAACGACGACTCCAAATGAAGTGCTACTGTAAAGGTGGGACGTAAAAAGGTATTTTTAGGCTAAAATGTAAAAGTGGTCTGAAGACCCACTTCACTTTCCAGCCGTTATCTGCGGTTAGTTTTAGCTTCGTCCATAAAAGACGCTATTTAAATAAGAGTTCAGCGAACGCACCTATTTGCAAGTTAAGAGAAAATGCAGTAGAGGGTAAAACAAAGCCCACACTCCCCCGCTGGCTTGTGTAAAAGCTTCTGAGGCAGACTCATGGTCATTTAAAAGTCAAATCCAGTCATTGAAGAGCACAGCACTGAGGGACCTTTGAACACACAGTAAAGTCGGTCTGAGAGATTCTGTTTATACTCAACAGCACTAATGGTGCAAATCAAACAGAGACTACAGACGCTTTTACTCAAAGCCTCTGCTGGCTGAATCTGTTTGGTCCTTTAGAGGAGCCTGAACTTTGAATTAAGGTTATACATGAAGTACAGGGGGTATATGGGACTCGGAAGTGTTTTGGAACTTGCTTTTCCTGCATGAAATTCCCATGACATTGAGTTTGATGTGCATAGTTATGAATAGCGTCACAGTGTTTCTCACTATTGAAGGCTTTTATAAAAGAAGAAAATCCCAAGATGCAACCTTTCATTGGCATCTGTATTTTCCGCGCTGTTCTCGCCGAAGATGATTGTTTCATTACATTCAGCCAGTCTAATTTAACAGCCTTGAAATTTGACATCAGTTATTTCGCAGTTACTCCTGTAAGGTCACATGTGTAATAAATGAAATTGAAAAGCTCAGATTCACAGCTTATACAGTAGGTGTTCTCAGAATAAAAGCTTTTTTGCATTTGCTCTAGGCTTAATTGTACATAGATGACAGGGATCACGGACTTTCTGCCCTGTGCTTTGTCTCTCTTTGTCATTTGCATGGATTCGACTGACTCATTCATTAGATGTCAGTGTGATTTTGCTCACGGAGAGCAGTCTATTGCTGATAAAACACACATCACCTCCCAGTGAAATGATGTACTGTATATCTTTGCTTCTGACACTTCATAGGAGCCGGGGAAAAATTGCCCGTCAGTTCTGTTCGGTTTGTGATCTCACCCTCTGCAGTATTTGAATCTCTTGATTTTCTTTATTTTTTTGGAAGGGAAACAGGGTTTGAGAAAAGCACATTAATTTTGGCTTTAGAAACAATAAAATTAAAATTTTTGAAACCTTAATAAAATTATAAAAAGATAAATAAGACAAATTGAAATTACATGACTTTTTGACAAAACTATTTTTCAAATTGAGTAAAACATGACTCTCCACATTTAGGGTTTTCTTTTCATAAGTGTCGGGGGTCTTTTACCTCTCATAAGGGGTCCGAGGAACATTTTGGCTGCTGAAACGATTGCTCGTGGGACTGTGCATGCAATACACTGCGGTCCATTGTTGGAAGCAGATTGTTATTAGCAATTCGAAAAACACAGAGAGAGCTATTAGGGTGGAAATAAAGCACTGTGAAATCAAAACTTTCCCCGGCACGCAGCAGCCTCCTGAAGGCCGGCTGATTACATCTCACCGGGTGCAGGTGGGGGAGATCCATTTTCCTCGCTACACAGCTTAAATCCACTCATTACACCGTACCGCCTGATGATGGTTTGGACTCATTAATTGGCAAGGGGAGGAGAGAGAATATTCAAATGAACAATTATGGAGGAGTTTATCTTTTTCAGTCCACATGCTGCACAGCGCTTTGAAAGGGGATCCAATAATAATCCATTTAGTGGATTTTTTTCCATTTTGTTATTACGCTAAAGGTTTTGACCCCGCAATTTGAATGCTTTGCAATTTTGTATAGCAGACTCACAAAACATGAATGGTCTAAAATTCAATGCAGTTTCCTTTGGATGCTTTAGAAAAGGACAGGTGGCTGAGAAAGAGTCTGATATTTACACAAGGGAGTACAACTGGCTTTAAAATATTTTCAAAGGTCTAAAGCAGCTCAAACACAGAAGTTCCAAAGTGACTGTAAAGTTTAAAATAAGCTTTGCTGGTTAAAAATTTGGTGAACAAAAACTCATCATTTGTTGCTTTTTGTTATGTCTCCAGGTTCCTTTAAGGATGGGAGGTTAGCAGTCACCCAAAGAGGAGGTCAGCTAAAAACAGAGGATGGGTCGTATCACACGACACAGGACTCAGAGAGAAACCTGCCCCTGTTCACGACAGCTCCACCCTTCAGCAGCCTCGACCATCACCCGCCTTTTAAGCCCTTCCCGCCTTACGACCCACGCCGCCAAAACCATGAGCAGTATTTTCACGACAGCGGAGGGGCATCTCACCATCCCACAATGCCATCCTCCAGATCTCATCATTTTCCAGATCCGTCCACTCAGATGGTCCCACATGAGGATGCTCCTCCATTCTCAGACCAATCAGTTTCCAGACCTACCACATCGGCTCAGTCCGCCGCTGCTCTCAGCCACCCATACATGTCCAACGTCCAGCGTGGACCTTCAGCAGAAACACAGAGGAGAAGTTCAGAAGACTCCCGTGTGGATATGACCACAGGGTCACTGACCACCACAGATGCGCACACATCCGCAGCCCCTTTAGATGCAGGAGGGAACTTTGGGTCCAAGGATGCAACTTTCCAAGTGCGAACAAGCAAAGAAAATTTGCCAGAGTACAAGCAGGAACATGATGCTCCAGGAAGTGATGTCACTGGAACTGCTTCTTCAGTGTCTGGGGATTTGGATGATGAGACAACCACATCCACCATTATCACCACAACAGTTATTACGACAATGCAGACGCCAGGTACTGTTTACATGATCTACATTAGTGCAGCTGAGCTGATTTCGGTGCACTCTTTGAGCACTGTAAAAAATGTCAAGGTGAATCAAAAGGTTTAGTTGTTGGTAAAGTTTACTTGAGATAAGTTTATTTCTTTCCAATATTATGCAATACAACAAATTCTACTTTTTAATGGTTGTGTTTATGGTGTAAGAAATGACTTTAATTAAACAGGGTCCCAGTTCAACAAAAGCCCTATTTACACGGGATTAGTATTATCTGGGGACCTTGTGTGATTTAGAAATTAGCCCCCCACGTCTGATTTTCGTGTGGCGCATTCGCACGGGATAAGCGAAGCCTGAGATTTTACTCGAATTTACTGATTTATCTCCCGGATATGATGTCGAAGCAGTACGTAACAATGATATAACCCGCCAAATGCTGGCCAAATCACAGAGATGCCGATTCGCACGGAACTAATATTATCACAGAACCTCTGTGTTCAGCAAATATGGTAGGTCATTTATGGGGAATTTTACTTTACAAATTACAGACATGGCCGATTCGCACGGGATTAAGATCACAGACAACCTCCGCAATTATTACAAATGACTAGAGGTCCCTAGATAATACTAATCCCGTGCGAATAGTGCTAAAGATACAATCATCACCCTAATAGTTCAAAAGCAATAAATAAACTAAAGCTATTTATTCTAAATTATATTTATATTATAACTCTATAAGTATGTTTTGACCAAAAACATTATTGAGTTTCAAGGACTTACATGTATTTCTTCAGCGACAAAGGTCAGTAGAAGCACTACAAAGTGTTTTATTTTAGTACCTTCACAACAGAATGGTTAAAAACTCAAAAGTAAGGTCCATATTAAACATCTATTAATATTCTGAAGTGGCCAATTTGTTAAAATTTGTATGACGAAGTGTACAAAAACATACGATTCTGCATTTTCTTTTATCTAAACTTTCTGCATTACATATTTTAATTAATCTTCAAAGTAGCATTTGTCAAAGGGTTTGCTGAATTTTTACATGAATTGCTATACAATATTGCCCCTACCCTGAGCCTAAAATCCTGCTCTGCTTGTGCTTGTAGATGGTACTGGAATAACTCTGTAAGTATTGGTGTGAACATAATAATAATAAGACAAGCATATGTTTCTAGTGTATATGAAGTGAGTACACTGGGTCTTCAGAGAACACATCTCACGACCAGCAGCGCTTAACTCTGGAGGGAGATAAAAGAGCCAGCAGAGCAGAAAGACCTCAAGGCTACCAGAAAAATACTCTCTCACCTGCCATTTCACCAGAATTGTCCTCCTGCGCCCACACAACAAGCCAGGAGAACTGACCCTGTTGATTCAGACAGAAAATGAGAAAACCTTGAAAAACAATTAAAGATGGGACAGAATGCAATGAAGTGAGATGGAAAGAAAAGGCTGGCTTGCACTCATACCTCTCTCTCTCTCTCTCTCTCTCTCTCTCTCTCTCTCTCTCTCTCTCTCTCTCTCTCTCTCTCTCTCTCTCTCTCTCCTCTCTCTCTCTCTCTCTCTCTCTCTCTCTCTCTCTCAGCTCTCTCTTCTCACCACTCTCTCTCTCCCACCAGGCTCCATGCAGCACCAATTTCAGCAGCGGGGCTACATCACCACAATACAGATGTGGACTGCACATACACTGTGACCGTCTACATGGGCTATGGGGTGGAAATTCAGGTAAATTAATGTCATGCTGCTGCTGTTATTGACCCAAACAACTGAGTCGCTGAAAATGAACTTAATTACTGTGATAATCCTCTTGCTGTTTTTAATCGTTACAGAGGATGTGTGTCAGGTCACATTTACAGACCCAAATCCACCAGTCAGGGAATAGTTTGAGAGAATAGCTACTTTTATAAGTTTATTAGAATTTATATGGTTCAATTTGTGTTTTTCGTTTAATAGATTTGTTTTGAAGCCTCATAAGCTACCAATGGTTTTGTTTGTTCTAGTGTTTTGAGAAATGTCTCAGTGGTTTTGTGTCCAAACAATGGATGTCAGTGATGTCCGATGTTTTTTGATTAACAACTTTCTTCAAAATATCTTTCTTCTGTGTTCTGCACTGCAAAAGGTTGCACTCGTGATGTAAAACGGAGTTTCTGTGACTTTATGCAAATGATTCGTGATGCGAGAAGGTAGACGTCTATATACTGTGATGTGTGCCCTCATAAAATCTCCCTCATCCTTCTGATTAACTTCAGGATCCTTTCATAAAATATACAATAGCCATTACATCTCTGCCCTTCCAGATGGCTTGGCTAATATATCTTGAATAGTAAAGATTACGCATACCAAATCACTGTCGACCATACGGCGCAGCTGCTGTGGCCTTTAAACCAGGAGAAGTGACTGTGATTGGGGTGGGCTCAGTGTCTCATCTCATTCTTCTCTCCCTGTCCAGACCTCTTACCCTGAAACAGTGTATAAATATCTCTCTCTTTTTCCGCGATTATTCAACGTGACTGATATGTGCGGAAGCCACATGGTTCCTCTAATTAATTGCTTATGGATTATCTGTCCGCTCTTTTGTTTGTTTACTGTATTCTTTTAATGCGCTGCTGTTAAACTGTCTCTCAGGCAACTCTTAACTTAATTAAAGTCGCCTCATCCTTCTTCTGATAGACAAAAATAATGTTTCATTCGGACAATGCGAGGGCCTGCTTTGCATTTAGTGTGGTCAAATATTTTCGATCTGTAGCGTTTTAGAGACGTGATAGCTCTGATCTACAATTTGAAGATTTTGAGGCCTTGATCTTTAGATCCCTGCACGGATCTTCAAGAAAGTTAAACTGCGTTTAAACCGCCATTAAATCGTAAGTAGATTACAAGAGCTTCTTTAGAAGATGTCTATCAAGGTATTTTCGTGCTGTGTGGCCGTGGCCTTTACCTGCTGTGGTCCTCTGGGAATCACGTATTATAGGTGTTGGGATGTTGCTGACCTTGCGTGTTGAGAGAGAGGGATCATCACCTGTACAGGTTTAACCCGCTGATCCAGGCCAAATGTCTAAACCCTCATCAGTCGGAGCTCAGTGGAGGGAGTTCAGGTCAGGCCTCAATATTCCTTTAATACCCACATGCTGAACTTTAGTCTCTCCCTTTAGTATCTCCCCTGAGAGGAACATTTTGCTGAAGTTTCTTTGTGTGATGGAAATGAGTCATTTGGGGAAATGCAGCAGCTGTAGGGATGTAGAGGTTTTACTGGGGTTTTTACACTTATAACAGAATCAGTTACTTGATTGAGTTTGATTTTATTTAACCATTTAATCCGTTTTCTAGTTATGTAAAACAAATTATGTAATATTGGATTCTTGTTTTTAGTCAAAATCTAAATCTAAAGTCAAACTAAAGCTTTACATTAATTGAAAATCAATAGAAAATCATTGTGATAATGAGTTACAAATCTTTGTCATATCATGTGACCCTGTCTGTAAAAACCAGCCTAAAAATCAAATTTTGACATAATGAGCCTCACATTTTGATTTCACTTATTAATTTCACTATGATTTAAGTCTTTGACATGTCATTATTCAGTCAATAGTCAATAGTTCAGTTAAAGATATCAAGCTTATATTTTCAAGGAATGTTCTTTACATTATGTATTGAATTATATGTACATTATGTTGAAAACAGTAAATCACAAAAAATGACTTTAGCTGGGTTTTCACAGACAGGTTCACATATTATAAAAATGCGATTCAAAACAATTAAATTTTTGAGCTAGAAAAAGAAATTCAAGCTAAGATCCTCTTTTAGGCTAAATTAAAATTATGCCCCTAGGCAATCATCTATTGAATTTAACTCATGATTTTATTTCTGTAAAATTTCCCATAAATAGTTATTTGTTAGTATACCCAACCGCCTCTAAATTGTGGCAACCATAAAGCGTAGCATTATTCTTTTAAGTGTCTTCAATTTCAGCTCCTCAAGTATTAGTGCATGAACGTTCAGTTTAGTGTAATGATCTTTACACTGATGTTGCCCGCAAGCAAGACATATCTCATCTATTAGGACAGAGCAGGAAGAAAAGCTTTCTTTTATAATCTGTTCTGTTTTGGACGGAGAGTAGATGTTTAATATTGCAGCCTGGTGTTTGGAGATCACTTCTGTCCATTCAGCCATGACGGTTGCCATGACTCTGGGTGTTATCACTGCTTGTAAACAATTACATAGTTATTAGGAGAGCAAGGTGGCATATTGGGAATTCAATGAATCTGTATTTTGAGAACAAGCCGACCTAAAGCTATTCTTACCTAGTTTGAACTTCAATGTTTGGTTTTAAATAGCAAAAATGACAACTGCCTGTATTTGTTTGGCTATCGACTGTGAAGCATCTTGCTCCTAATTTTAGATATTTTGTGTTGTTTATGTAGCTTTTGAAGGTGTTGGTTTAGAATCTGTTTCCTTTCCTTATGTGTTGTAGTTGTCGTCCCACCTACATTATGAAAAAATAAGTTGGTGGGAAGTGAAGAGTTATCCTTTAATAATACATTAGATGGTGAATTTGTTTATGAAACTGATATATGCTCTACATATGAAACCTTATTTTAACCCTTATAAAACCATGGCAGACTAGGTTGTAGGGAGGATCCCATATGCCAACGGCTCTCAACCATGCACCGACTACTTCATAAGGAATGAAGCAAGTGGCATTGAAATGAATGGCGTTATCTGCTTCACGGTTTGTAGATTTCCGCTTCTATATTATTCATCTGCTCTTTGGCCAAGCGCTCGGGTTATTACAGTTAGCGTTTCTCTGCTGCCTAAACGATTTAGTCTTTTTACCGCGCTCGACTCAATCTCGCCTTCACGCTGACTCATCAGTCTGGTGATAATGCATCCCGAGTCCAGATAGTTCTTGCCTAAATGGACCCGAGTGTGTGCGGAAGCTTAGCACGGTCAATGCTCTCCGTGGCTTCATACGCCAATATGGATCGGACGCTTAAACAGCGCCGTGAGCCGCGAGAGGGTCAAAACTCAAGCAGATGTCCACTGGAGCGAGAGAGATCCATAAGTCGTCTCCAGAACCATGGGTGGGTGCATGGATATCGACTGCGGGTCGATACTCTCAACTGCTCGGGATTAAGTGGGTCCTGTGTACAGTTCAATAAAATATAGTTCACTCTCCAGCCTGTCTGAGCTGATAGCCGAGATTGATCTGGATGCATTTGTCAACCTGGACAGTTAAACACCCAGAGGTCTGTTAGCAGAAAGAGTCAAGGAGGTTTTTGATACTTTGTAAAGTGTATTTTTGGCTAATTTAGGTCTCTATAAAAGTGTTAAAGTAGTCACTTGTAATTGCTAAGGGTCAGAAGTGATGCTATTTCTTGTTGTTTTTTTAGGAAAGTTATGGTATTAGTTATATATTGCTGTTAAATCATGTTCAGTGGTAACTTTAAAAGTAAATCCCGTAATATAGCTCTCATTTGGTTTAGCAAATCAGATGTCCTCATCTAAATGCAAATCTATAAATATCCCCATCTGTGTTTTACCTTGTTTGAAAGTGAAACTATTTTAGTAGTTTTTAAAAAGTCGCTTTCAGTACTGTACGTCTTCCCGAGGCTTTGAGCCAAATCACCTCACGCAGCCGTGTTTGAAGTATCATTCTCCTCGATAGCACGGATCAATAACCTCAGACAGCACAATTTCATCTGCCCTCCTCCACATTTCACTTATAACTGGAGGGCTAATGGTCAAGCTATATTAATAGCCTGTCACTTGTTTTTGTGAGCTCAGTCCTCTACGCTGACAATGAGTTTGTAATGTTGCCAGTATAGGACACAACTAAACACTGAGAGTGGATATGATGAAATCAAATCCTTTTGTTTTATAGAGGACTTCCTCTCCAGTATTATTTCCAGTAATATTATCCCCTGCAGGAGGAACTTTAGTGGGGCTTAATCTTTTGTAGATTTAACACATAAAGTAAAGACCTTAACCAGCCAGGAGAGATTTGTGCTAAACTCATTTAAATTTGAACAGCGCAGTTCAGCAGAGGAATGAGGTTGTAACAAGGCTGCTTTCCTTTTTCTCATTCCCTCAGAGCAGCCAGGAACCTTTCACTGTTTCATGAAGGAGAACACGACAATATATAATATTATAAAGTAAAAGTTTTAGAGACTTTTTTGTGTGCTATTATTAGGATATAAGTTCTGTTAATCGTCTGCTATTGGCATAATTTACAATAATAACTGAACATTATACAGTACATATTACTGTACATACAAAAAAGTTTTTACCAAAAAATGAAAGTTTTTATGTCTTTTTATGTCTGAATTATTTCACCTCAAAATCAAAAGATATCAATTCAAATAATATTAAAGAAATAATTTTTACATTAAAGGAAATTTGATAAAGAAAATAAAGCCTATTAAAGAAAAGCATTGAATAAAGAAAATGAAGCCTATTTTTAGAATTTATAGACTTAATTTTTTTAGTTTTTAACAGAATTTTATATTTATGTACTTCAAAAAAATAATGTAAAATATTTGTTAAGTTTGAAGCAGTATTTGTTGTACATTTAATTTATATTGACTAAAAAATCACTGAACATTTTTTGCAATATTAAAAAAATAAAATTTTAGTTATTCAAAATACAGCCTATATTTTATTCTTTTGGGATGAAATATATTGAATTGATGTTGGTATATGACACCGAACTGATATATATATAATTATACTTTCATAAGATTCATTCAGTAATGTTTCCTGTTTCATTTCTATTTACTTGTTTTTTTTTCAGTGTATAATTAGCACGCAACAGCAAAAACAAAGTAACAAATGCAATTACAAACCATTTTATTGCAGCCAGGATGCAGAAGTGTATACACAAATCAATGCTAAACGTGACTCGTGTAATTCTGAGACTCTCTGTTAATGATGCACATGTAACTGCATGATCGCATTTCATCTGCAAAACACCCTTGAATGTTTACACCAATGTCATCTTTCATTGCCCTTGATTAATGCAGGGCATCTATTGCACAATAAGCTTCGTGCATTAGAATGCAGGGGCACCTGAGTGAGGGAACTTATCAGGAGGTTAATTTATCAGCGTCCATCAGAATTAATTACAGATGTGGAGTGTGAAAGTCAGCCGTGCCTATTCACATGGGTACCATGTCCCGCAGCGGCGTCATTTATTTAAAGTCGAACCGCCCCGTGGCTCATCCCAAACGACTGTTAGTGCACCACCGTGCAATTCTGTTCTTGACTAATTGTGTTTGTCCTGACCACGCGCTTTGCTGTCGCACCGCTAACGTTCAGTTTATCTTTGAAGGATTGGTTGTGTCGTTCTCATGACAGATATCTGAGGAGGAACATCTGGGTGGAGGATGGTGTGTTTTTTCTTTCTTGCAGTGTCTGTTTGAGGTGTGTTCAGCAAACACGGCCTGCTTTATCTGCACTTATCTTCCAGGCTTCAGAGGGCTGTCGGTGGAAACTCAGCAACTTTATTTTCTGACATTCACCGGTGTTCAGAGAGCAACGCTGAGAGCAAATATTCACTGCAAACAGGAGTTTTGATTGTACAGAATCTACAGTCCTCTTCATTGAAAAAATAAGCTTTTTTCATCCAGTGACAGCAACTCACAGACCAGTGAAATAAGAGTTGGTGTTGTCACCTTATCCTTACTTCTTTTTTCATCTAACATGATGTTCTTAGTTTTTCTGTTCATTTTTTGTGATGCCTGATTCTAGTTTCAGTAGTTTTTGGTGATATTAGTTTTCAGGCTCTAGGGTCAGTGGATATTCAAGACTTACCTCTGTGGGAGATTTGTCTTTTTAAAACAAATGTTTTAAGATAATTTATATGAAGCAAAACAATTAAATATCACCTCAGATAAAACTTGGTAATCGTAGAGCAAGTAAAAAGTAATTGGGTAAACATTTGGGTTTTACTAATAAAATTCCGGGCTTCAGCCACCACCAGTGTTTTAGTACCTTCTGTTCAATTTCATAAATTCTTGTTTTTTTAATAAATATTTTTCCTTATTTTTATTTTTATCAGACCTGTACTGATTTTCAAAGTCCCTTTTTATTTTGTTGTTTTAAAATTTTTTTTTGCATTTTCCAGCATTTTGTTACCCGCAGACCTGCACTCTTGTTTCCATGGTATCCAGAATGTGTCCTGATGTGTTTTTGTTAATAGATGAGTACAGACAGTGACGGACAGATTGATGATGATTCCTCATTACACAGGGTCACTCATGCCTTGCTGCGCTTTATCAATCCAAAATGTTTTTCTTGCGAGCAAACATTCACACACCCCACACGCTACTTGTTTTTTGTCACGCACTTCCTCTCTGCTCCATCGCTCTCTACATGACAGCGTTTTGTTTGTTTTATTTTTCCATCATCCAATCAAAATGCTGTTTTCATTCTCTGCACTCCATCCAGGACCTTTAGACATAATGTTGATGCAAACAGCACGATTTTAGCAGGCACCATCTTTTTCGTCTCATTTTATTGTCGCTCTCATTCAGCGTACGCCTCCATGCGAAGAATGAAAAAGACCGTGGAATGAAAGTCAGGCAGTCGTGAGCGACTTTGCCTTCCAGCAAATTCTTCTGAACGCCTATTAAAACCTCTCTGGCTTGGTGGATTGCGTTAGCGAGGTTAAAATTGGAAATGCATTAAATTGAATAGGAGGGGGGACTTTGAAACTTGGAACAGGTCTGAAGAAAATGTGATTGAATGGTCGTTATCCGCCCGCTTGTGCCCATTAATGTATTTGATGGGCTAACACCTGTCGATGAATGCAAAATGACTGCATATAGAGAATTAAAGTGAAGTTAGATGATTCATTGAAACTTGCATATTGGGCCACATATTGACCATAAGGAAGACTCAACCATATTCTTACACTTTCATCATCAATAGAGCCAACTTTGTGATTCATACAGCTCACCCACACACTTTCCAACAAGTAATGCAACTGGCAATGATTTGTTCTAAAGTGAGAACGAGCTGGCTGCGTTTCTGCGGGAAAGTAAAGGGACAAAAATAAAGTGACTGAGAGAAGGTACTCCGCTTCAAAAATCATAGACAGAGGTGAATCCTTGCATGGGGATGATGTAGGTGGTGGCCTGAGGAGGTGGTGTTCTCGGGTACCGGCCATGCACATGGATCTCAGACATGTGCTTCATTTCTCTGTCATATATCTATGGCTGTTTTATAGAAGATGTGTCTCATCACTATTCCACTCTTCCTTACATCTGTTACTGTCTGTCTGCATGTAAACATACTATATCGATAATATGATTTACAGTACAGATCAAGTAATCAAATCTGAACATAAATCATCAGCTGACATATAGCCACAATTTTTATTTAGTCACAGTTTTATACAAACCAATCATGTTACATCAATGATCAGTTTTTGGATTTATTTATTATTATTATTATTATTTTATGAAATTTGAAATCAATGAATATTAATTTTTCGAATTGTGTTTCTTACATTTTTCTATTTTGTAAGCATAGAGATTTTAGTCAAACAGTGAAACCTCATTTCATCTCCTTTTGTCTTTCCTCCTTTCTCTCACTCTTTCTTTTCCTCTCGCTTTGCATGTCTCCACATACAATTATCAAATTATGATGAGGCACTTGTAACACCACACAGGTGATGTGGAAACACAGACATCCTCTAAATAAAAGCTTGTGAGGAACACAGAATGTCGGCAATGACTGTAGCCCTCCACCTTTCCTGTCTGAGCCCGAAGGCTCTTTACGTGCACGTCGTTCTCCTGAACATCAGGCCCATTTCACCCGCCCCTCCTGAAGGTCGCTGGCCACCAAGGGCGAGTTCTCGCGTGTAATCCGTTTTGACATCGCTTCAGTGCCATTTTCACTCAAAGAGAGAAAACTACCACCTAGCCCACTTTGCTTTACTATAAAGGCATACAGGCCTGAGATTTTTCTTCTTTTTCTTGCTGCTCAGTTTGGGTTTCTCCAAAGCAATTGCGTTTAGGGAACATTTGACAGATTTCTGATTCTTTTGACTGATGGATACATTAAATAGTGCAAATGTGAAATCCCAAAGCCTCATTTGATCATTTAATGAATCTTCAAATATTGTACCACAAAGCAACCAATGAGGTGAGAAGGAGAGCGTAATGTTTTCGCACAGATGTCTGCATTTTATCAGGGTGCTGTTTGACAAAGCATTAACAATATTGAAAGATCCATTAGCTTCTGTGAATCACTAGTATTTGAAAGCATATTTATTGAACATATTTGGTATAGAATAAGCTTTGGTGTTAGTGGGAGTGATAAGACCTTATCTGCTATTTTACCAGCATTCCTAAATAAGAATTTATAGTTTCCATAGTCGCTTAAAGGCACGGTACATGAATTTCACAATCAACCCTGAATGGTTCAGTGGAAACCAGCTTCTCACCGCAGTCGTCACGCTCGCCACTGACCCACTTGTCTGCTGTTTGATGATAGATTTATAGGGATGAGTTGGCAGGGGACATCGGGCGTCTGTCATATCAGCTCTGCGTCTGGCTCAGATCTACTTTCATTAAATGTCTCTAATCTGTGCAGCCCATGAAGCAGCTGTGAGTTCTGGCTCTGCTCCACACCAGATCCACCTTGTGCCACTGGGCCATGCCACCACCTCACCTCCAAGTTTCGGTTGACAGCCATAACACAGGGCAACCTGCAAAGGATAGTTACATTTTCAGAAAATATAATGAAATTTCAAGTAATTTCCAGTCTGGTCAGCTACATCCTTCACAATCTTTAAGAAACAATTAACCTGATAATTGTTACTGCACATAGTGAGAATACATAAAAATGCACTGAAATTAAATTTTAGATATACATTTTTTTTTTTTCAAATTAACTATTAATAACTAAAAATATATATTTTTTAAGTTTATATTAATTAAAAAATGTCAAATATTTATTATTGTGTCTTAGACCTGTAGGTATTTTTTTAAATAACAATAACATTAAATTATTTTATATTTTTTTGTTTATGTTTATTGTTATGAAAATTTGTCAAATATTTATTCTTGAGTCTTAGAACTTTTCATTTTTCAGCAAGAGAGAGAGTGATAGAGAGAGGTATACAGACCGCTATAACAATAATGTGCAGAGAGAGATGAGGGAGTCCATTACTCATCATCATACCCGCAGCCTCTCCTGCAGGTCTCTTTTGTAGCATGTTATTGTTGCGAGGGATTTGAAGTTTGTCCAGTACGGCTGAGGCAGGGTTTTTAGATGTTGAGAGTGCAGCGCTGTACTTCAGAAGCTTTTCAGGTGTGAGTGTGTTTGCGTCTGTGTGTATGTGGGTTATTTTGTGGTGATTTGGCCTCGGCAGGTCAGCTATCAGCTCTCTGCAGCTCTTCTTAGCTCGCTTTGATTTATTCTGTTGCGAGGGCTCAGACCCTCTCTCGGCCAGCTCGCCCCCGGTCTCCCAGAGGTCACCTTTTGGAAGATTTCAGCCTCAATTTTCTGCACCCTTTAAAATGCACATCTAGGCATCTTCACACAATACAGAGAGAGCGAATTGCTCGGTGAGAGAAAATTTAGATTAGACGAGTTTTTCAAGAAGACAGATAGAGAAGAGATGTGTTTGAACAGAAAAATGGGACTCCATTATTTAATCCATTTTACAAAAGAAACTCTTAGGCTTTTGATTAATAGAGAGGAATTGGAGAAGGATGCAATGGAGATTAATAAGCTTTTTTTGCATAAATTTTGAATTGAATGTGATGGAAATGATTTGTTGCTGACTAAATGCTTTGTTGTATTTCATTTAAAGGCACATTATCGTCAAACATTCTGCTAAAGTTCAGTTAAATCAGTACAAAAAAACAGTTCCCAAACAAACAAACTTAATCCATCTGTCTATCTATAAAGCTGTGAATTGTTTAAAAGTTGTTGTTCTGATTAATTAAAGGTGTCGTCTCACATGGTGGTTTTAAGAATGTTTTTTGTTGGTGAATTTACACAGCTTGTCGATTGTTTTTCTTGGGTTGGGTACAACGGGGAATTGATTTCAGTCTAGTGAAGTTTAGTGCAGATTGTCATGCCAGATTGGTAGGATCAATGTATAATTTGTTTGGATATAATTCTTTGTTTTTCTCAGAAGTTTCACGGTGATCTCACCAGGTATTTTTCATTGTCCTTCCTTTATCCACATCACTCTTTTCAGATCAATATGCCTGTTGGGCCTATTAAGAGTCAAAAGCTTAGACTGAACATTTGCCACTAAATGTGAGCTTTATCTACAGCTGAAATTAATGGACCAACACTGAATTAAACAGCTAGCTGATTCTTATTGCTAACAGAAAGTGTAATTAAATGAGCCAAAATATCTTTTAAATGATATATTTTCTTAATATTTTAAACCTTTTTTTAAACATTTGGATAAAAAGTGGCAGATTTTTGTGCACACAGATTCTATGCCGGCACATAACCATTACTCTCTCCACACACACACAAATACATGATCAATTATCTTCACACCTAACAGTATGATAGCATCCGGTCACTTTAATCAAATGAAATGACAGATTTGTTTTCCAGAAAGCATATGAAAAATTTCTCATCAAATTTTGGAAGAGGAACAGATGACAGTGTTCCTCGCCGTACTGCTCGTGTCATGATTATAAATGTTCCCTTTTTGCTCAGGCAGACAAATCTAATGGAGAAAGAGAATCAATATTTCAGTGAAATGTCAGCTTTTACTTGTCTTTGTGGGATGCTGTGACCATTTATCTTGTAGATTGCATAAACAAAGCAGGAGTGGTTGGTTTTATAAAATGGATTGCAGTCAGTTGTGTGTTTAATATAGTTTGTAATGGCTTCCAAATAGTATCAAAATTCCTTTTTAATCAATGCCAATTATGTAATTCATAATTGTTTTTGAATGTTGAGATTGTCTTTTTTCTGTGGTGAAATGATGGACAGTGTCTGAACAATGAGAAAGAGATGCAGACGATGAAATTTCGTCCTTGTTTATACAGTTCAACAAGAAACACAATACGCTTGTTTTGACTAAATGAAACACCTGGAGCCAAACGATAAGAGAATGATTAATCTTCAGGGAAAGTTTAGAGGCAAAATATTTTCAAATGAAAGAAAAATTGCTGCATGAGGTACTTTTCTTGCTGAGTAATAATCTCTGGAGACTTTTTTAATGCCGGGATATAAAACTCTTTCCCCGCTAATTGAAAAGATCTTCAACGTTGAGCTCAATGTTACTCGAAACCATATCAAAATTAACTCTGCTTCATCATTCTGTTTCCAAAAAAAATCATTATTCAGCTTTCATAATAGACCACTCACCCCTCACACACCCTTATTTATACTCTATGGATAATCGTTGTTTTGTTCATAACCCTGCCCTTGTTGTCAAGATTTGCCATCCTCTGCAATTTCCCCATCGTTATTCAGCCGCATCGTATAAAACCAATTTCTGGTCGGCGTACGGGGGGATTGTAGTGATAATGAAAAAGAAACTGGTTGAGGTGAATGTTAAAACGAGATAAGCGCAGACACAGAGAGTGTGTGAATGCACCGTCAGTGGGGAGGCCAGCGCTGCTCCCTCCCGTGACTCTTTGTTCCTCCCGTGTGTTGAGAACAACAGCAGGGTAATTGGAGGCTGATAAAGTCCATGCCGTAAGTGTGTGTTGCGAATATTACACATATGCAGAGATGCATATTGGTAGGGCTGGACGGGCATTATAGTTAATGGCTATTATGGCTCATATATAGTTTGGGTTTATTTTCCACATTAAGATAGATAACCACAATAGAGAGTAGAAAATGTGTTGCTGGGCATTTTTGGTCATTTGAATTATAATGTGATGATGGTTGCATCATGTTTTTATGGTTTTGATAAGTTTATAATATAAAAATGGTATTGCTCAGAGGTTGGTCTTTTACAGCTTGGGACAAATATTATGAGGTATTATGAGTAAGATGTAAGACTCATAAAATTTCTTAAGAATTATGGGAATTTAAAGCAGCGAATTTGGTGTAGAATTTGATTTTAAAAAAACATATAGAATTATTTTGTATTTTAATTTTTCATTCTGGATTTTTTAAATGCAGATTTGTAATATGAGGATATTATCATTTTTCTCTTCTGATACCCTAGCAGAGACGCATTCTTTATTAGAGAAAAACTCAAAAAGCAGAACTTCCCCAATTTTTTTTTTCACCCTAATTGATGTTTTAAAGAGATCTCATTTACACCCTTATTATCTATACAGTCACTTTGATTGGCTATCACAGACCTCTTTTACAATTTCTGCAAATCATGAAAAACAATATAAAGTCACCTGAGTCTGCTGTAAAAAAGTTGCATATGACTGTAATGTTTTTCAGTTTTTGTAAGAACGTTTCATAACTTTTAAATAACTTTTCACTTTCCATTTTGTCCTCTCTCTCTCTGAATTGCCTGACTGCACATCACTGTTCATTTGTGATTTCTCTTTCTCACAGATAATGAGTGCATTTCTTGTTCAGTGCTCTTACATTTAGCTGATATTCATGGTGGTTTCTATCCGCTAAGCCTGTCCGCTCGTGGTTGGCTGGGCCTGTGAGGATCTTATGAAGAATATCAGTATTCACATTGCCTGCTCATTGTGGATTATCGAGGTGCTCGAACAGAATGAAAAATAATGACTGCCATCCTTGTATGGCGCGACAAAAGATTCTCACCATCAGCAAGTGTTAATCCACGACTGGCTGTAGGTCTTCAGCAGTACGGTGCTTTATTAAGTTAGGTCGTGTAAATGACGTATAGAGGACATGTTTGAGTGCTGTATGAGTCTCGTCTTCCTTTGAAGAGGTGAGAGAGATAAGGGCCGTCAGAGCTGGAGTCCATCTGTGGATTTTCACACGGCTGTCAGATGGATTGCCTAGGTATGGCCCCTCCAGATGGCACAGATGGGTCTCTACATCTCTTCTACACTTGAGGCGCTCCTAAATATAGTACTAACGCCCTGATCTGTCTGGGTGACTCCCACAGCGAGCGAGAGTCTATTCACACCTATGGCCCAGATCTATAGTGATAAGCAGAGTCCGACATCATTTCCTGTTTACTCTTAATCGCAGGCTTTAATTAGCATTCTCTGTCATAACCCCTCCCTCTCCACTCTCTCGGCTCATGAGAAATGGACTATGGCTAATTAGGGGAGATTTTCTCCGTTCCTGTTATCCTAGAGAATTACAGCCATGGGATTGAATGAACCGAAAGTAGCAGGCAATCAGAGAGAGTAGGAAAAAGTCCCAATACGGATTTTTTCTGAGGTTTCTATTCTTACACGGTTAGGAAAGGAAATATGTCGCTTTTACATTTTGACTTAGATTTGCATAGGAAAGTAGCTCCTTGAGTATTCAGTGGATGAACTAAATACACAAGCAAACACAGCAAATAAAGTTTAATCTATTAATATTAGAACTATTGTTTAATGGGAATAATTAACTTGAAGAAAAATTAACTTTCCTACTGCAAGAGCAATAAAGAAATAAGCCTGAGGGACAGCATCACCACGGACTGAATGAATAAAGAGCTGATTATACAGGCTTCTGTTCATACAGGTTTCTTAAGTGTCTTGGAGACACTGTCTGTGTTTCTCAGTTTTTCCTGTTTTTTCTAAAAATATGTTGTGAAAACATGTGTCAAAGTTGCCTCAAAGTCATCAATTTCTAAAGGCACTAAAGACACAGAGGCTAATTATTAAAGCAATTCATAGTTTTTTGATCAATTGACAGCCCTAGTTAATAATAAACTAATTTTCCTGAATAGTGGAGAGTGAGAAAAGAGCACAGCTGGTGACCACTTTGTATCGTATCATGATTGCCATGTGATGTCCTTGTTAGGAGAGCTTCAGGCGTGTGTGACCCACTTGAGCAGTGATGTGCATACCACTGAATGTCATACACATTGTTAGAAAACGTCTTTACTGTGGAATTTATTGATTTATACATATAAGATGCACACTTTTATCTTCACATAGAAATGCTTTAAATTTCAATATTTGACTGTAAAATCTACTTATCCCTGTTAGTAAATTTCAAAACAAAAGTATGTTCTGAATTCTGATTCAATGGACTATGCCACGGCTCTTTCCCTTTTTTGTTTTTATCTGGTCCACCTCTCTTTCCCTCATATCTGACAGGTAACTCATTCAAATAAAGTTCATTCATAATGATGCGTCATCTTAGTTTTTCTATTTTTTTGGCTGCTATAAACAGGAAATCTGATTCAGTACAGTACAGGAAGTACTCAGTCATAGCTTTAGGGTGTTTTGCTAATTCTCTGTTAATGTGACTCAGCATGTATCTGTAGATCAATTAACCATCCTCCTGCCCTCAGACTGCTGATACAGTCACTGTATGTAAGTATCTCTTATAGGCCTCATACACTGAGTGCTTCATCTCATTCTGTACACTCATCAGGAATTAGAGAAATGACAACTAAGTAACTATTAAATGAACTGTACACATTTATTATTTGCATGTTCTGTCCAGACGTTCTGTTTTCTGCTATTCACATACTGCAGCATATGGGTCCTGTGGGCAGTTCAAGAGTCAGAGATAATTTGATGTAATTTCCCTTTATTCTAAATCTGTCTGTTGTGCTGTGTGTTAAAAGCAGCAAATGTTTTAATCAGCACTGACCCAGAATGACTTCACGGTTACACGTTTACATGCCAACTTCCGTGTTTGACTGACAGTCATGTTTATGCGAGGGATTACATGCGTGGGGTAGGCGGTCGGGCCCGGTGCCAACGCAAATTGGATTATGGCGAGCAATATTCTGGAAACATTTTATTATCCGAGGGCTTTTAGTGTAATGTGATTACTTTGTAATGCACTTTTGTTTTATAGACTGCTTCAGCACATTGCAGTTCTGGCTTTATTAAGCGTGAATTTATTCCTGAAGCGTGCATCCTCAGGTTGTCACCTGTTGCTTTCACAGCACTCTGGGACCTTGTGCCTGTTTATTTAGCAAACCCTATTTAAATGCCATACCCATCTTTTGCCACGGACCGATTTATATTGCTTGTGCTTTTAAAAAATACTTCCTGATTGTAAACTACAGACAGAGACATTATTTCACAGAGAGAGTCAGACTTTTTCTGTCTAAAGGGAGTTACATGCATCTAGATTGAGGGCGATGGGTACATGACAAGGCCGGTCCTCATTAACCCGTATCTGGGCAGCGTCCCTCCTTAGGTCAGATTCATTTGCCTGCATCTGATTAGAGACACTTTCATTACCTGTGAGGAGCACCGGGGCACATCCCATCTGGTCCGAGATCAGCCACACTGACACAATTTCAGAACCACATGCAAGTTGAACAAATCAGACTTTTTCATTCAGCACGGCTGTAATTATTCTTCAGACGCCCACTATTTTACTCTGGTCCGTGTCACGACTTTCTCCCACGCTGCTGTATTGGGTATTGGCTCATGCATGTGTTGACTAAAGGGAAAACAGGCGGAAGGAGAATTAATGGGTAGCTGTGGCTTTCTATTAGTGACAGGTGAGGGTATGCACGCTGGCTTCAACAGACAGGAGATTGTCTGTGGTGCAATTACCATGCAGCTTGGCAGACAGACAGGCCAACACCATTATGAGTGCAGTCAGTGTGGAAGAATATGTCACCTCACTCCTATCTCAGCGTATTCAAAAACACGTCAGTCTGTTCTGCTGGTTTCTATTCCAAGCTTGGGTGTTGTCCAAACTTTTCAGTGTGACTTCCCCATCTCCTGAATCCTACCATAAAATCACTTGACAGGCTTTTTTATATAGCCAACAGGCTTTAGATAAGGATATTATTATTATACAACTGTGGATCTCAACCTTTTTAACTTCAAGGCCTTTAATTGTTTACAGCAATACTTGAAGAGCATATTTTAGACCTTGGCTTTAACTAGAAAGATGTATATTTGTTATAAATATAATATATAATAACAATATGAAATATCTTGTTTTTTTGTTTTAGTTTATTTTAATGCTTGTTTTATCTTATTTTAAAGATGTTTTACTATTTTAAATGTGTTAAACTTAAAGATGTCCTATGGCAAAAAATCAACCTTGTCAACCTTACCATGACCAAATAAGAAAAGTTTTAACCAAATGTTTTCACCATACTGATGTCAATATTTGGTGGTTTAAATACCCATGTGAGGTCTCTTAAAGTTTTTAAAGCATTTTTTATGTTTAAAGCATGATTTGTTTTATTTAGGTAAAGTCAGAATTGTCACATCCGTAACAATCGTTTTTCCTCATGAACGGGCACATGAAAATTAAAATAATTCATTAAAATAATTGTATGTTTTCTATTTATCTCTTCTTTATTTGTTGGGTATTATTGCTTCTGGTTTGTGCATTTTAATTCACAGAAGTGTGTTGCCTCTCATCATATATATACCATCATATATATAACAAGCATGGACTAAAAGACCATGACCTTTCTTTTCTCTCCATCTCTCGGATCATCAAGGTGATGAACGTGAGCCTGGTTGAAGGAGACGTGGTCAGGTTTGAAGACCTTGGGCGAGCCTTCGGTGCTGGCTAACGAGTCCATCTTGCTGAAAGGTCTTGTGGTCCGCAGCTGGAGCAACCAAATCTCCATCCAATTCCGAAGTCGGCAGGCTCAGTCCAGCTACTTGCTGCTGCGTTACCAAGGTGAGTCGTCCTACACTTCAACCTCTAAACATCTGCCTAATTTACCTCTTACTAATCGCACGTATGCCTGAATCTCCAGCTGGCACCAATCCAGAGCTCTAGACAAACCTGTTTATGAGTGTACACTTACTGATTAGATTGGCACGAATGATTAGGAGTCTGGGAGTAGGGAGCTCTCAATCATTGCTTTCCATTAGGAGAGCCTCTCTGTGCACTGAAGGGGAAACACTCCTTGTTATCTCATGTCAACATAATATGCTCATGTTAGCCTGAAAATGACAGCTGCTGTCAATAGGCCACATAATTACATCAGAAAATGACTTGGATAATTCTCTGCTAATAGTCTTTTAACAGAGTCATCAAAAGGAGATTGGCATTACAGAAAAGGTTACCGAGTCCCGCCCCGTTTGGCGTCGTTATTTATCCTTCATCGCGTGGGGCGACGCAGTGACAAATGACTGTATACAGATGAAATTTTTTGTTTCTGTGAGCTAATGAACTATGACAGGTTTGCAGTAGAGTAATGGCATTTTTGCTGATCTTTAATATGCCTGTTGAAAGTAATTTACGCTCAACTCGCAACTTCTCTCTGTATATTTATTTGTGTGTGTGAGGGGGAAATCGATGGCGTTCGGCCTTCCTAATGGTTTGGACTGGTAGCCTTACATTCTTTAGATTCATGACCAATCATCCACCAGGCCCAGACAGCACATCTATTATAATGGCTTTCTGTTTCTTTACAAAACTTTCAATTATTTTACACTGTAGGCCCTGCTCCCCCGGTTTCCGGTTCAATTTAATGTGCTCCAGCTGTTACACTGGGAGATGTGCACACGCAAGAGCAGCTAATTTTGCCATTGGGTTTACACTTGCCTTGGCAATGATGTAATGGAAAAGAGAGGGATGAAAAGAAGAGAGAAGAATCTGGGGTACTGTAACTGCATATTGTAACATACTGTATAGAGAACAAGAGAGAATGTTCTGATATACTGTATGCTGTGAGACGTGATAATGGTTCACTTGATTTTCTGCAATCAGTGCTGAGTTTCTTCGAAAATTGCTATGGCAGTACGTGGGAAAAATGCTACTTCTCTAATCTTTTTTGTTTGAATATTTTAACTGTTGAGGTATTTGCGCCATCCAGAGAAATCAAAAGTGCAGCAGACTGTACAAATTGTTCACATTTATTTCAGTAGAAGAGGTTTAAAGGGATAGTTCACCCAAAATTAAAAAATTCTTTCAGCATTTATTTACGCTTACCTGTGTATGACTCCTTTGTTCAGTGAAACACAAAAGATGACATTTTGAAAAATGTGTTTTTTAGTCCATACAGTTGCAGTCAATGAGGCTCAATCTTGTTTGATTCGCAAATTTCTGAAAAAATATCTTCTTTTGAGAAAATCAAACCAAAAAGGTTTGGAATGACATACGGGTGAATAAGCGATGACAGAATTCTCATTTTTGGGTGAACTATCTCTTTAAGGCCATATTTTACACTTTTTGATTTTTTCCCTGAAGTCAGTTTTCAATTTATTTTTTGCTATTTGTTGCTGCTAGTGTCACAGAAATGACACACATTGGAAAATTGCTTATTCATGTAATCACCTGTGTTATGATTGGCTAACCTTTAGTTATGTTTCAAAAATAAATAAATAATATAAGAATAAATTTCTGAATACCTGATTTTTACAGTTTTTTTATTATTAATGTGCTGGTTGGGCTGAAAATTAACTTTATAGCATTATAAACATTATCCTACATTAAACATAACATTAAACATCAACCTCTGGTCTGTTCTATTGCCCACCTGTCACACAGTTCTGACACAAGGCACCTGTGCTGTCTCTGCATTCAGACTGGCAGTAGCCCGTGCAGTTTGACAGATGATAGATTCTCTAAATGGGTACCTCCATCAGAGGCACATGCATTAAAGATTTAGACCTCTCAATAATTCAGATCACAATAAAAGAATGGCGTAGCCCACCCTTGCCGCCCACTTTCAAGTCTGGATAAAGGTTAAACACAAACAAGCCAGGACTGATGGAGTGAAGTTAGAAATAGATGCTGTAGGGTCTGACTGGCCTTTCAGCAGGTAATAACCCCTTTCGCCGCACCGATCTCACCCCACCACTCAAATGTCACAAGCTGAGATGATGTCACATGCTTTGCTCTCGCAAAGCAGTGCAGGAAAAACTTTCCATTAGCTGGTGTGTACACACAGTGTGAATTGGGGTAATCTAAAGATCTGATGTGTACATTTCTTGCTATATCAGAAGCAAGTCGGGTAGGGTTGTTTGAGATGGCAGACGTCTCGCCTTGAAGATAGACAAGAGTAGAGGGCTGCGGTCGGTGGAGATGTCAAAGGGTTGTCCGTCAGTTTGTTCTCAATTGACTTTTTGATCCATTTTTGGTTGAATCGAGACATGATTTTAGAAATAGAAAGCGTAGGAACTGTTCTCACTGTTCTTGTTGAATTAGATTTAAATTACTGAAGAGTTACATAAAAAGTCATTATTTGAATCCAATAAATTTTAACTTTTAGTTTGTGCCATTGCTTAAAAATACACAGGAGTATAATCCTGTGTCTGTTATAGTCATGTTTACCCTGTGTTTGTACAGGTATGTGCAGTGTTTAAAGTGATTGAGAGAATGGTTTAGAGGTGGTATTATGAGCTATGGTTTGGAGTTCTGCCCCAGTAAGGGCTCAGTTGTGTAGCTGAGCCCGTGATAAACTCCGCTGATCTTGGCTGAGTCTAGCCGTGCGTGGCGGGCGGCTGTGCGCAGTGACGGCAGAGGAAGCCGCTTTAATATCCTTTACCCTGCTGCTTGCCCCTCCCAGAAGAGATTAACCCTGCGGGGCAAGAGATCACCTGCCGAGATGTACACACTCACCCACTGACACACATCCTCTGTGAAAACATCTCTTATTTTACTCTCTTTGCAGTGTTTTCTACATTTTAGGGATGTGTAAGTTAGTTCTTCTGCCTGCTTGTGTACTTGATGGATAAACCGGTCTGAGTACCGACCAGTGGTGTGGGTTTTTGTCCTGTGCTGTTTTTATTTGTCAAGTGTACATGTGTGTTACAATTTTAAGAAGTAATAATTATGATTATATGATTATGATAACAATTTAAATTGCTTAAATGAACTAAATTATTTTAAATAATAACTTCTATAGAGACCAAACCTGCAAAAATAAATTAATAAATACTTAAATAAATAGATAAATATGATAAGTAAATCAATGACAAATGTAATTAATTTGTAACTAATTTTAATCTCAATTTTATTTTTATATCTTTATTTTTATTCTTTTTAACTTTTAATGTTTATTCTTTTATTTACTTTTCATCACATTCATTTATGCATTCATTTATTTTTATATTAATTTATTAATGCATATATTTATTTCTGTATTTATTTTTTTTATTTATTCTTATATATCTATTTCTTGTATCATAATTAGATGGGTTGGTCTTGCTTACCATTAGTTCAGTGAAGAGTGAAGCGCTTGCTCGATTAATCTTGTGTGCCTGGTCATAGTTTCCATAGCTTTTATGTATATACTATGGCAGGTGCTTTCAAATAGCAAAAAGAGTTACGCAACTTGATTTTTATTTTAAAGATTAAAATTTATTAAAAATTAATTCGATTTCTTCGAGTCATTGATTTGCTTATTTTTGTATTATTACATTTATCTCTTAAGGTGCTTCAAGTGTTCTTCACAGCGTTTTTGGTTCCCCCAAAAACCTTTCTGTCAGAGGTTTTTAAAAGCACCATTTTTTTTGTTAGCTTTTAATAGTCTAAAGAACATCGTTCCGCTACAAAGAAACCTTTTGTAAAACAGAAAATCAACTTGAAAAGTTAGGAAAATTAAAGGTGCTTGCTCAGAACTGGCTATATCTCTGTCCACTTTCACCATCTGCCAGCTCCTACATTTTTCCTAGTTAGAACGTCCTTTCTCAGTAGTAAAAATTTATTATTAGCAGCATGGCTGTAAAGTCTAAATCAAGGCATTTTATTATACAATATTATACGCTAACTCGTACTTTGACCTTATTGACAGCAAGGTCTTCGTGAAGGCCCTATAAACCCTGTCATGTGCTGACGGACTGGATTTATATGATAATGTCAACGTGGTAGTTATGTATCTAGATGTCCTCTGTCTCGACTCTTTCACACTATTCTGTTTCCTGTTGACCCTGCCTCTGCACTGGGCTGAGACCCTGAATCCCAAATTATCTTCATCTGCCAAAGGATTTATTTTACTTCAGTTCTGGCAGTTAATAGCGCACAAGAGAAAACTATATCCAGCTATAACAGATCCCAGGCTGCGCTTAACCATTTCACAGGTGAGCTGAAATACCATCAATAGGTGTAAAGTGAAATCCACTAATTATTGCATGTTTTTTTACCTTTTGAAACCTTTCACAGTGTGAAGTCAGATATTTCTTCATTCACTTCTGAAAGATCTGGGAGCTTTGATATTTCATGCTCTTTGATCGCAGGGTTCACCTTGTCTGGCGTGGAGAAAGTAAAAACATTTTCATTAGACAGGCGTGGTGGACGAGACAGATCTGATTATAGATGGACACGCTGTCTCTGAGAGAATAGCTAATTAATTTCCTGATAATGAGCTGCCTCTTTTGAGAGGTTGACAGGCTAATGAATACTGCCCTCTCATCATGGTTACGCCTTAGAGTCGTGCAGATAAAAACACCAGGGCATGTGCCGTCAGTGGAGTCACGACAGGTCATTTCGAAGCACGGCTTTAAAAGAGAACAATGTGGCCGAGGCCATCGAGAATGATAGATGAAAATAGAGGCATTCATATAATAAGAAAGGAGATTTTCCAGTGAAAAGGCTTCACAATTAAGAGGCAAGCACTCGTCCTCTGCTTCTCTGTGGGAAATTGCTTTAACATTTCAAAAGTCAGCGGGTTGACAGAGAAAGATGGTGCCACGCTGGGTCCCATTCAATTCTGCGCTAGTCGTTTCAGGGGACACAAAGATTTCACCCTTCTGTGACGGCAGTAATTCTTTTCTTTCTGTTATATAAGCTTTTTTATCGCCTCATCTGACTCTGTACGTCGTACGTCACCTCTCACCTGATTAGGAAGTCATGTGTCCCGTGTTCCGATTTGCAGGTCTGAGACTCGGGACAAATATCGCCCTTCTCTGTGATAAACGTCTAGATGGATCAGTGTCTTTGACAGGCAGAGTTTCCGTAAAAGAGATTTGACATTTAGTGGTGTCAGAGCATTCGGCGGTTGAGGTGTCAGATTGGTTTAAGCGGCGGCGTGGCACAGGCTGTATTTCACCTTTATGCCAGCCTCACCTCCGCCTGAGGCCGTCTCATTGCTGCTACATTAATTTGTGCGCTCTGCTGCCGTGAGACGGCCAATAATAAAGACCAACCGCCCTCATGCTCACGTATAGCAGATTTATGATGGATTTTTTGTTTCTCCATCTTCCCATAATAAATAGTGTATGTGTGTATAAATATATATCATTTATTTCATCAGGTTGGAACTGGTAGTAATCAACAGCGCAGAGACTCTGTGACCTTGATGATGTCAGCATAAAAGGAAAGTGCAGATGGATTTTGATTAAAGGTTAAATATTGCTTTTCTTTTCTTTTTTACAGGTGACTCATGCATAAATAAGACCTGAAACATGAGTAAAGAAAGTTTGGATTTATTGTCGATTTTAAGGTTTATTTGCAGTCAGTTCTAAGTGCAGTAATTGAATGCAAATAGCTTTTCAGCGGCAGGATAGGTTATGGAGCTATGAACATTTATTCAGTCCTCAGATCTGCTTGCCAGCCATTCTTGGAAGCTGATCAATAGAATTAGAGTATAAATGAGTACCAGTTCCATTGAGTAACACCCCATCCACTTGATGATGATTGTGATGATAACGGTCTTGCCCAGACACTTTTTGGCAGCTGTTTGTTAACCCAAAGCCAGGGTTTAAATCATACCAAAGCTTCCTGGGGACTGTATTTGGAAGACAGTGGTGTCCTGATATTCAAAAAATGAAAGCATGGAAATGGCCAGTGTAGCTCATATAAAAAAGCTATTGTTGATAATTGATAATCTGATGGTCTGAAAAATCACACTGTGAAACTGTGTGCTTGCATGCGTGTGTGTGTGTGTGTGTGTGTCAATTTAGTTGAAGTAGTTGGCAACATATCATATACAGTGGCATATACCTGTAATTATAAACACCATCTATACTGTAAGATTACAGTTTTCAAATGACACGCACTATCATTCACTCAGACTGTTCTGCACTGATTGTGTCTGCTGGATGGTGGGAGGTTTTATGGGGACACAGAGAGATGTGTGTTGACAAGGCCTAAATCATCCATAAGATGTTTGTGCAGCAGTAGCAAAGCTCCAGACATTTCATTTATTTATAAGCCTACCTTATCCATCCTAAAAACACTATAATGTTCCAGACAAGAGGACACTAAAAAAAAGTAGAAATCCTCTTCTGAGCCCACACCTCGCCAGTATGGAGCATGAAGTCAGCCCTTCCTCTGATCCAACAAATTTCATGAGTCTGGGAAGTACTGAGAAATTTATAAAGATGTGCAGCATTCACCTGCAAACTGCTACAGGGATTTTTTTTGTAGTTTTAAATTCATATGATTGAGATATTCCTATTATATTAGCTCCGGTAAAACCAGCTCATCGTGCCATCTTCTCATTGTTTAGTTATTTTTTTGTTGGTTGGTTTCAAGCATGTCTATGTACTTCTGTTTCCTGGTTTGGTCACAACCCCAATACTGTCAACCCTCTCATTAGAAATAACACACTTTACAAATAAAAGGCTTGCATACTGACTTTGACTTTTGCTCAGCTTACGAAGTTCAGCCATGCAAAGAAGAAGAAGAAGAAAATATAGAAAGTAAATTTAATTAGAGCCTTTGGCAGAATACTGTATGTCCTTCTCTCTGTCCCTGACAGCAGCAGATAATGAGGTTGGCATGTCTTTTCAGGTTAGTTAATATCTGAAAAGTGCCTATTTTAGAAGCGTTTAAGTCTAAATGAAACGCTGACCGTCTCGGACTGCGCAGTTCAGCGGCCAAAGCTCTCAATATCTTTGTGTCCTTCAGAGTCAGGAGTATAGTGTTCTTCATCAATGTTAAATGAGCTTACCCAAGAAAACCAACGAACACAGCAAACGCCCCCTCCACAATCAAATCTGAAGAGCTCTCGCGCCTGAAGTGTGATCTAATAAGAACGATCTGAATGTAACAAAGCGTGCACGAGAAGCACGGCACACTGTGTGCTTTATTAGACAGAAATGAGAAACAACACGGGCAGAATCCTCACAGCCAATTAGAGAAGTGCGTCGCACCGCCTGGGTGAAGGAGAATAGATCTGTGCGCTCGCACAGACAATGATGTGCAATTATTAAATACGAGTGACTTTAGTTGTAGAAATGAAGTGTGTCTAATATTTTCCATATTGTTTCTTATCAGTAGCAGGCAGCGGTGTACATTCACAATGGCTAGAAATGAAGGACAAGAAATAAAAAGCTGTGTAACTTTAATCTGCACAATTTCTGCTATTAAATGAATAGACCATAATCAGATGTATTAGGTTATGCTGCTGTTTTTGTTGAGAAAATGCCACTTTACAGTGTTCTGTTTCGAACGCTCAACACCGTCTTTAATTCATAGAGAGGCAGATTTTAAAGCATTGAAGTCCCTGAGGTTGTCTGGGTTACGGTTGCCATTGTTTCTCTCTTCCACTAAAAGCCGTTCCCTCCTACTTCAGAAGCGTGAATAACAGTAATGATGCAAAACCCCAGTAATTACATTAATGATTGGCTGTGACACAGGGTGCATGTCAGTGCAGATGGTTTAACAATGGAGCGTGATGTCAGTGTGTGCCGGTGGGAGGGAGAAAACATCTTTTCACGTACCCGTGTGCATACCCATACGAGTGTATACATGCATTCATATTTGCTATTTTTCAGATGCATTTTTCAGATTAAATTCATATTCATTTCTTATATATCCAAACATGTATTTTTAAATAGACATACACAGGGAGACGCGAGATCTGTTCATTCATTTTTGAATCCGAAAGCCTCTGCAGATTTCTTTCCCCTCAGCTGTGAATGAAGTTTGACATGCAGTTTAATATGTGAATCCTATCTCAATGAGCACATGTACGACTCTAAAGTTCACTTTTTATTCCGTGTAATTGCCTCCCTGAAACACTTTTGTAAGGATTGATTCGCAGCTTGAAATAATCTATTGGATTTCAAATATCACCATGCACCGTTATTTACAAAACAATCATACTGCCACAGTTGTTTACTTATTGTATGAAAAGGCTGTCTTTTGTAGTCTATCCTCATCCCAAATACAATGGGCCAAAAAAAGAAAAAGCTGTTCAATTTTGTTCGCTACATACTGAGGCAGATGCATTCACATCGCTGACTGCAGTCACCAAATGTAGATAATCTATCGCTGTATTGTAAAGGTCTGACGCGGACAGACAGAAATGAGGGATGGAGTGAATGCAAGTGGTGCTATTAGAGCTGAAGGGGTGTTCTGAGTTTTACTCAAAGTTTGACTGCTATGATGACCTGTCAGACACAAAAAGGGATTCTGGGATGTCAAGGTGTCTAAGGTATATACTGGCTACCCCCAGAATCCTTTAAAAAACTATCCAGCAGAATCCTCCTCTGGACAAAATGGTTCTTGTTGCTTTATATTTGCCCCTTTAAAGTTGTTGTAGCGTAAAATTATATCGTTCACCATGTCGTGAGCAGCTTGTAATTATTGGTTTGAAAATGTAATGGTAGAATGAGCAAATGCAATTGGACAATGATTGTCCTATTTTCAAGGTATTGAAATTCTGGACTGTAGTTCAAGATGTACAGTTGTTAAACTCCAGATTACTTAATGTCTAGACTGAATTTGTACAGCTGGGGTGTTATTATAAACCATTGGCAACACAAAGATTGGGCCCAGGGTACATTGTGATAAATCCTAAAATTAATAAAGACATTGTCTTAATCACAAATTTGCAGGAGCGCCAAATTAAATTAATATGTGTCCCAGTTGTTAGTGGTAATTATTTATCAGATAATTATTAAAAGGTGATTAGTATTTAAGTTTTCTCTGCCTTTAATTATAGTACAGACAGACAGCTGCTTTCATTTCCATTTATTGGACATGATGCAGCGTGAAATCTAAAAGCGGCACATGGAATAAAATTGAAGTTGTTTTAGGGGTGGGCAGAGTGTGCACATGTAATTGATTGATAGCACAGACCACCTGCTCATCTGCCCGTAAACTATCAAACAGCGTTAATTAAGAGGGCCCACAGAAATTACAGGAAATGATATTAGCTATGCAAAAAGATCTTGGGATAGAATTTGGCTATACAAAGTGTCTACCTTATATATAATAAACGTTGGAAGTTGGGAGTAGCAGATAAAATGCCGCAGGAATGGAATCTGTTCAGTTGATGTGAAAAAATGACCCTGAGCTGTTGTGCCATGGCTGCAATATTTCTATCAATGTATTACTTATAACCTCAGTGAAATCCAGACCTGTCCAAGAAACCTAGCTGTGTTAAATAAATGCATGAATGTATATGTCCAAATGTAAAAATGTTAAGGAATGAAGGCTATTTACACTCATAGTGATATCTGCATATATACTGTATGATGATAAGGAAATGATGCATAGAAGATTGCATCAAAAATCATATGAATGCATCGTAAATTATGCAGTGCTGCAATTTTTATACCGTATATATATATTTTATAAAATTTATATAAACTGCATTGCATAATTCACGTTGCATTAATATGATTTCTGATGCAATCTTCCATGCATCATTTCATATATATAAAAACTTTGCCCATGAGAAAGGAAAATTAGAGTCCATATTCAAATAGCACTCAGAAAGACAGACTCATTCAGCAAGCATATGTCAGTGAACAAACTTCAATCAAATCAGGCTGTTATACTCACCCACTATCTGAAGTCATTTAATGTTTGCAGGGCTACGGGATGTTAAACTCTCAGAGCTGTGCTTCAGTTCGACCACTTAATGATCCGCTCAGCCGTTCGGTCGTGTTTTGACACACTATTGTTTTGTCATTTATTGACCCCTCTCGATACACTCTGATCATTAGCAGGACCGTATGAAAAACACACCAGCTTGAACGTGATCCGCACTCTGCCACCGACCGTCTGTTTGCTTTTATAAAATTATACGCAGGCAGTAAGTTTCAGGGGCGTGCTGGCGCAAGATATCTAGATGAATAAACACTTCTATAAAAGAGACAGTCTGACAGTACAGCGTACATTTAATGAAGGAAAGGTTTTTTACTGTCTCTGTGTTTTGTCACTTGAGGTGTCAATGCAAATAAAAAAAGGTGTGGGTTGGTTTTATTTCCATGGGAACAAGGCAGATTTTCCTTTGCTGGTGAAATCTTGTGCCTCTCGCTATTTTGTTTTTTCCACCTGTGATTTCACTGTACCTTTAAAATTGAAAAGGAAGTCATGTAATGGAAAATAAGAAATTCAGTACGATATGGACAATTGTATTTTTATTACACTGCTAACTATCGCTCATTGTGCAGATTTTCACACTTCAAATGTCTGTAGATTGCTGTATTATTCCTGTCATCCCTTGGGCATCTTTTTCAAGATGTTCTCTTGAACCCAGCATGTCACCCAGGTTAATAAGAGGTGACATAAAATCCAGTCTTAAATTGAGAGAGATTTCCCTTGCGTCTATGTCCAAACACTCACATGCAATCAGCATCAATAAGACATGATGAGCTTTGCGCCCATGAATCCCTTTCTGTATTTCATAAATAAGAGCTCATGTGAAAGAGGATGTATTTTTTATTAGCTCCTGCAATATACATGAGATTTAACAGTGCACTCATTTCACTTAGCGTACTTCTTTACTACTATACCACTATTGAGAATACTGCATAACTTAGAAGTGGCATCATTTCTGTGCGTCCCTTGTGACGGTATACAGACACTTTACGCTCAGAATCAGAGATGAAGCCCTGCTTTATCAGTGAAGTTTTGCAGTTATGTAGTCCGTGAACGTCTAAAAGCTCCAGTAGTTCTTGACATGCTGTCAGAGCAGTCTGACACACAGCTGGTCACTGAGCTCTTATCAGACAGCACACAGGGTCCACTAGAAAGATAGCAAATATTCACCCAGCAGGTGTCACCTCAGCGAGACCACCTCTGCCAGCTTATCTCAAAGTATCTGTATAAGAAGTATGAAATCCATTATGTGGCAATTACCCTCGTACAAATAAAGGTTTCAGTTAGAAACAAAAAGGATTTAATGGCTTATAATGTTTTCTTTTTAATGGGTTGTACAAGAATGTTACGTTTTGACAATAAATTTGCTCTCTTTAGTAAAAGTCAAAATATAACTGGATGAAATCGATTAAATAGTTTTTGAAGAGAATGTAATAAGAAGAAGATTGACAAGTGAAGATTGTTTGTATCGTCTTAAAATGTAAAGATATTAACTTTTACAGTGGTTTTACAGTTGTTTAGAAAACTTTGTATGTTTGAAAGAGTCCTGAAACTAAAATGCTGATCTAAGAATCTTATGTAACTTTGTTACTTTTTTCAACAGCCAATGTAGAGAACTCAAGAATACTGTAAAACAAAAAATGGTTCTTGATAAAGGGATTAAGAGTGTGTGTATATTTATTTATTTATAATATATATTATAAATATAAATATACTCACACACATTTTTAATTATATATGTTATTATTATATTTATAATTATTTATATATTTTATTTATTTATATTACTTACTCGCGAAAGGTAATCATAACAAACAGCATTGTTGATTCAGTGATGATTCTTAGCTTATGTTGCTATAGACAACAAAATCTTGATGGTGTTATTAGCAATTCTGTGCATTGATTTATCTGGGGAATAGACTTTTCACATTCTTTAGCTTTCTTTGCCTTGATTTCAGAATGTATGGAGAGTTTTCATCGCATATGCTTTATGCATTAATTCATAAAGATTCATTGAGCTACAGGCATGTACAATCTGTTCCGATGGAAATCAGTTTATGTATTTAATCACTGAAATAGTACAAATGGATCAGTTTGTGCCTTCTAGTGAATACCAATGTGGTCTTTTATTCACATACAGTATCATCATTGTGTGTAGTACAGTAACACATGAATATTTTTCAGATGAATTTTTATAGCATTCCTAATCAACTAAACCGTGATGTTAGGGCGTACGTCGTCCCTGCCTCACCACGTCCAGACACGGGCCTCCAGGGCCCCTAATGGAGCACATTATCACTGCATCTGTTGCCGTCAAAGCGGCCGGCTGCAACAGTCATCTTCAGGTTGCATTACAACAGTTGGGCTTTATGGCATGTGATGCCGCAAGGCGACTCGCGAGCATGTGATTTAATGTCGTCCGGGCAGCTCCACATAAAACCGGCCTCTGGTGCCCCCTCAGTATTAGTCTAATTGAAATAGAAGCAGAGGGGTAATAATGTTATAACAACCCGGCAATGCTGGCACATGGCCCCGCTGTGCTGAAACGGCGCTAATAAACCATAAATAAAATAGATGGCGGAGGCAGTGGAGGGCTCCCCTATGTGCCGGCTCATTGAGTCGGCGAGAGTAGTTCCCCCCCTTTCAGCGTGGAGATTAGACAGTCATCAGGGGGCAGAGACCCTCTCAACACGACCCGCCGCCGCCAGCGCTGAGCTCTTACGCATGTGCGCCTGTGTGAGGATAGAAGACAACACTTATGAGCGGGGCATAATTACTGTGACTTAAGATAATCTGCTTTTAGGCTAGAAGAGAGAGAAAATGCAAAACTGACTCAACAAATACTGCAACACAGGGTCGGAAATTATGCTCAAAACAGAAGATAACACTGCGGTGGCTGATAACTTTCTGAGGAAATGTAACTTGATCATCTGACTGTTGCTGGTGTTAAAGGGACAGTTGATATAACTACTGATATTTACATTAATGTTGTTTTATAACCCATATGTCTTTCTTCCTTTCTATCACCGTGGACTAACAGTCTTTTGTTCCTTGCATTTTATTTTATACGATGAAAGTCAATGGTGAGTGACTGATGTTGTCTCTAACATTCTGCACTTCATGTTCCATAGAAGAAAGTCATACGGTTTGAGAAAAGCAAGTGGGTGAGTGAATAAAACATGTACAGATATGTACTGTACTGTATGTAAACATCATGTTAAACAACCAAAATGAATATACAGTTTTAAAGTAAAATCATCTTTATTGTCGTAAAATAATATAAAGTAATTTTTATGACAGTGGGGTCATTCAGCCTTATACACCAGGACAAAATATATGACAAAAGCACAGTTTCCTGGCCAGCAATGTGTTATTTGTGTTTACGCGTCACTCGCAGGTGCGTCAAAAAGTTAATTTTGTACCCTGCTGCAAAATACACAAAGCAGGAGTCTGAAATTAGGGTGTTTTTAAATTGCCGTGGATGTCAGTCGCTCTGTACAGCCCTCATTCACTCTCTCCTATATTGTTGTGGAGGTGCACCACCCCATTACGCAGCTCCTCTCTGCTCAGTGAAGGAAAAGAATTGCAGTGATTTATCAAACTGTGGCTTTCTTAGACGCAGGAATCCAACCTGAGCCAGCGGAGGAAAAAAACTTAAACAAAAACATTAATTCTGTTTGACAAGGCCCTCTACCTCTCTAAACAGCACCACAGGATTGCAGAGCAAAGCCGAGTGATTCTTTCATGAAACATGGCGGTAATTCACAGTTGCTGTTGGTTTAGGATCAGATAGGGAGAATCTGAGCTATGAAAGCAATACTGGAGGTCATTGAGAAAGGCAGCAGTTTAATTAATGCCTGACACCTGAAACATTGCTGTAATATTTCAGAAAAGACTCGTTCGTAACAGGCTCTATGGGCTTAATGTGAGATAACGTTTCTTTTGGTAAAGGATACCATCATGATCACGGTCTTGGTGGTGTAATACTTGACATTTTTACCTGTTATTTACAGGACGTAATTGAAGACCCCTTGATAGCTGTGAGCTGATGGCCCAAGGGCTCATGTCAGTTCATCTCTTTAGTCTTAGTGATCAAAATGACAGTGCAGAATGTATGGATGTCAGGTGCTAGCTGTTGATTTTTGATTTAACAGATTTGTGCTCAGTGTGAAAGAGGAGTGACATGGATCTGAGCCAGGTCAAAGGTTATAATATATCACCCTGTGCATATTTTCTGGCCTCCGGCTCAGTTTTGTCATTCTTGACAATAGTAACGCCCACATTCTGCTCTGAATTTTCACAGCTAACAATAAGGCTGCCAGAACCATATTAAGACTGGGAGAAATGAGCCCTGAAATTTCTGTCATAAATTGCAAAAACATTCTCCGTGCGGGGAGGAGAAAGAAAATAAATGATGGCGGGAAACAATGCGCATGTGACATAACCTGGATTAACCTCTCGTGGAGCATCTTGCTCGGGCTTTCATGAGAAAGGAAAAGATGGTCACTTGTTTATCAAAGCGTTTACATGTGCAGACGCGTTTCGATTGAAATTCTCTGCAGCCTTGAATTTTGACCTGTTTCAAAGTAATAATCTATGCCTTGACATGAGTCACTCAATTTCTGTATTTACCATCTTGTGCCTTGTTGATTTTCCTAGGTAGAAAAAGGCCTGCACACTGTTGAAGCTTGGAAATCTTTAATAAATGCTACCGTTTGATTTAAAGACCTTTAGGCATTCAGGAATCTTGAAAGAAAGTGGGACTTGCAGACCAGCAGTGATAATTGGTGAAAAGACTTTTGTGGGCATTGCTTGAGAAAGTATTGACAGTAGTTTACTACTGAGAACCAGAGAAGACAATAGTCGATAAAGATTTACTTTACGGCCCAAACAAACGAACAAAGCTTGTGTAAAATGCTGTTTTATTTCAAGAGCTCGAGTCACGAGCTGAGCAGATAGTAAAAACACTATAACAAATCTTAGCTTTGCCGTTTGCTTTAGTGAAAGATTTCAAAGACATCAGATGAAATCTGTCTGGAGAAATGGACAGAAACAGTGTGCAGAATTTGGGCTCATTTGTGATTTTTATGGTTTCACATTCATAGAGAAAAGTTTGATTTCGGTCTGCAGGCCTGGAGGACACGGAGAACAGACATGCATTGGGGACAGACCCTCAGAGACCGTATTAAACTGAGAGAAAAAAAGACAGATGGAATTTGTTGAGATAATAAGTCTTTCTGAAATAAGTTGAAGTCACCATAATGCAATATTCATAGATTCCCAGCAGACTCCAGTCTCACTACAGATACCAGCTAATGATAGTGTTAGAAAAGTGTTACACAGTGCTGCAGTTTTAATTGTTTGCCTTATCATACATTTTTCTTCTCCTTTTCGTTCCAGCGTTTGTGTTGAGCTGTAACTTTCCTGACAGACCGGCTTACGGGGATGTTTCAGTGACCAGCCTGCATGCGGGGGGAGAGGCCTATTTCTACTGCTTCAATGGATACCAAATCCAGGGTCCATCAACCCTGACGTGCCGCAACGCCACCACACCCTACTGGAACGGAAAGGTGCCACGCTGTCTCGGTGAGTCATGAGTTTGCATTGCGTTGAGTTTAGAGTAATTCCAGGTGGCAGTAAACCTTAAAATTGAGAATAACAAAGATGTCACACCTGCTGTAACCTCCCATGACTTGCCCACAATCTGTTCACTGAGCGTCTGGTGCATATTGCATGCAAAAATGCACAATTATGTACATTTTTGTACTTTTGTCATTTCATTATTTGAATATTATTATATTAATAATATTATTATTTTTTCTCAAATAATTGTGGATGTTTTATTTTAGATATTTTTAGAAATAACATTAATATTTGTATTAAATTTTTATTTTATTTTATTAATATAAAAAATTGACAAATATTTATTCTTGAGTCTTAGACCTTGCTATCAATATATTATTTGTCACAATGAGATTAGAATTTAACTGAAAATATTATAGAAATACTATAAAATACTATTTTTAGTAAAAATACTAATACTATTTTAGTGAATAGTGAAATAACTAAAATAAGTGTTCCACCAGTGGAACGGAGACAGTTCACAGGTTAAGTGATATCAGCCTTTCTCTATTCACGACATGATCTGTAGGATTGAAATAGCTACCCGAAGACATTCCAAATATGGTTGCCAAGTAGAATGACTTTTTTTAAAGTGACAGTCACACAGTCTCTTCATGTCTTGGTGTGCAGTTTTTGACCAGAATAAAACGCAATGAGGATTAGACTCTTGCCACAAGTCAAATGCGAGACCACGTCTGCCCATCAGCGTTTTGGCTTTGAGCTAGACTCATAATTGTATTTTACCCCAGCGGGACTTCACGTGTATTGAGTTCACTGTAACAATAGCGTCAGCTAAATGACAGTTAATTACCAAATCTGCAGTGTTTGATCTCTGCCCCTAAGAAATTTAATTATGAAGCCGCCCAACAGCAGTAGCAGTTAGCTGCATTGCTGTCTTTGGAAGCATGTGAACATCTCAAGTCCACACAAGTGAGTAAAATAGTAGCTTTAACTTGCAATGAACCTTATTTCATTTGCATATAGATGCAAGGTGCGGTAAATGTTGGGTTTTGCCTGCCAATCATAAACACAGGCTTCTCACACTAGCTGATTTGCATCATTGTGAATCCGCCCTGGACCTGCTCAGTAGCAATTATCCTCCCTATTTTCTGCTCCTCACCAGCAACATACACCCACAAGTCATCATGTCATTCAAACATACTCTGCTTACCACGCGACGCTTTCCAAAACAAATCTCACGCCTGTGTAAATATTTTGTCCGCACAGGTGTGATTTAACTCGACGGTGCAAAATCTCCCGGCACGCTTGCTCGCTTCTCCTTTTAAGTTAATTGGGGTTTGATCATTGATTTTAGTTTGGAACAGAAGGGTTTGTGCTACAAGGTAGTGAATATTAACAGCCGTACCCCCTCAAGGCAGCCCGGTGTGACAGCCTGATTGACAAGCCTGCCTCCTCTGCATAAATAAGTACTTTGTGTGCCTCCGTCTCTTCGGAGAGCCGAATCCCTGAGCCGGAGAACTTTTTCTCTTGCATGACAAACAGAAAAAGATCTGCCGTTCCAAACAAGGCTGAGCTCCCTGAAGGAGGCCTGTTTTGATGAAGGATCTCATTTAGTGGTTTGGAGGCGCGGTTGCGGTGTGAATCATGAGGAGGTTTGGATAGCCTACGGCTGCCAGACGCTGCCTACAGAACCTGCCGTTTTTTAGTCTCAGCATTGATTCAGAGTGAAATAGCATAAACGTGCCATTTAAGAAGCGTGTCCCTGCCATGCTGATGCGGTGCTGGACCAGACCATCAGAGTCTGATTACTGATCAGCATGGGCAGACTGCCACAGAGCCGGGCTTTAGGTCCACTTTAATTACGCTCTGCCCGCCTGACTAACCTTCAGCTGTTGAGATCAGAAACTATCCACCCACTGCTTCTTCTCTTTTTCTATCGCTTTTAACAAAGACAATTTACGCTTGCTGTCTTTTCCTGTGTAAATCTTTTACACCGTGATCTAAAGGTCTATGTTATCTGTAATTGTTTGAAATTCTTGAAATTAATGTTTGCACTGAAACAAATATTTAATGTCTGATCCTGTATCTGAAATCCAGGCTAATGTCTCAAAATCTAATTATGAGATTAGGAGAATCTAAGTTTGTTTTAATCATTATTGTCAATATGGTTTAAGTCTTTGACATGTCATTACTCAAGTCTATATTAAAGATATCAAGGTTATATTTTTTTACATTTTGTATGATGATTTTATGTAAAAAAAAAAAAAACGTGAATCACAACATAATGACTTTAGCTGGGTTTTAACAGGCAGGATCACATATAATTATCATATTTTCTTTATATATAAACAGTATAAACAATATGTTACTTTTAAAAGTGTTGTACAATGTATTGACCACTGTATGTTTTTGCAGTGTGATTAATGAAAGAAGATTGCTGCTGTGCTGTATTCCTATACATATACATATATAATAATTTTTCAAAGACTGAAGACTGAAATACGTCTATGCTTATATTAAAAACTTTATTATCAGCAGCTGAAAGCGTACTGTGATATTACTCCACCTCTGACTCTTTTTTACCTTTTCAACATCATCTGTCTGAACTTTATTCAGTGTCGTGTGGTGGAATGCTGAAGAACGCAACTCTCGGTCGCATCGTGTCCCCCGGTTTCCCTGGCAACTACAGCAACAATCTGACGTGCCACTGGATACTTCAGGCCCCCGAGGGCCACAGGCTCCATGTGCACTTTGAAAAGGTGGCCCTTGCCGAAGACGATGACAGGTTTGTGCCGCACTACTCTACTGTTACACTTTGTGTGCCACAGTGTGTTTAGATTCATGAATTCATTAATCATCCGACGTTCAAAGAGAAACAGTCTCTTTTCACAGAGCAGTCACACTCCAAATGCGGCGCCGCTCTTGAGGGCATTATCTGCTGCGGCGAGCGAGGCACGATACGAACAGCTGCGAGAGCGCTGGTGAAAGTAGATGAAAGTTTCTGAGATCAGACACTTGCTCCCCTTTAAAATAATTTAGAATAATCAAATCCCCTCATGCAGGCGCGGAGAGAGCGATTAGAGCACACTCCGGGCCCTCAGGAGGGGGATTAAGTTATTTTTATTAGCTGTATCCGGTTTTTCTGCAGGCCTTGCTAACAAATGGACTTTTAATGAGGTCACTTGCTGCTCAGCTATTCAAAATCATATCAGGCAATTATTATGCAAACTGCCAAAAGACAGTACGAGAATTCGGAGAAACGTTACATCTTCTGCCAAACCGATCTCTTTGAGATATTTACTGTTTTAGTGGAATAACAAAACTTAATTCTCATGTGATGTTTACATCCACAGGTTCCTCATAAAAAATGGAAACCACATCGACTCGACTATACTGTATGACTCGTATGAGGTGGAATACCTGCCGAACGAGGGTATCGTCAGCTCCTCCAGGCATCTGTTTGTGGAGTTTACCACGGATGGCTTTGGCACCAACACAGGGGTAGCCATCAGATATGAAGGTACATCTGCATGCTCACTCCTGCGTTAACCAGCCTGTAGCAAATGAATCACATTTTAGTTACTGTACCTTACAACAGTCCTTTAATCCTGTAATGTTTTCCTCTGAGTAGGGACATACATGTAACGGTTACCGAGAACACGTGTCCTGTACAGAGCCTCAGGGCTCTCGGTTGAGACAAAGCATTTACCTTCCGGCACATTCCCCTTGTTGCTTCGATTCACATCGAAGATCATTTCCCCCCTGTGCTTTGCTAAACACCCCTAAAATGGGATTTATTCTGATTAAATGAAATGGAAATTAAATGAACCAGGCAAATGTAACTCGACAAGGTCATTATTTTTTTGTACAGATATCGTATTACCATCTCATCTCATTGACAGGTCAGTGAAATCCTCGCAGGTGCATTTGTTCACAGGGATGTCATGTGAACAAGACTCAAGACCTTGTAATCATTATCCAGCGAGATCAATCTAATCTCATTTACCATGGCACAATCGGATTACACTATCTGCAATATACTAATGTGCCTTCATGGCACCTGTAACATTTGGAGCTTGTCTGCTAGGGTTCCTGATTTCACAGTAGACAGAATGCTCAGATCTCACGTAATATTTACTAGAGTAAACTGTAGTAAATTATATTATACTGTAGTATATTATGTAATTTCCAACACTTTATTAATGTACACTGTTCTTTAGTATTATCTATAGTGAATGGATTAACTGTAGTAAATACTGTACTGTAATATTTACTATAGTAAACTGTAGTAAATTGTAGTATTTTGTAGTGTATTATAGTATACCACAGTTTTTTAATGTATACTACAGTATTCTATAGTATTAAAGGAATAGTTCACCCAAAAATTTGAGCCCATTGACTTTCCATAGTAGAATAATAATTACTATGGGGTCAATGGGGTCCATTTCTGGGTGAACTATTTAATAATATACCTTAATATACTTTAACTATAGAGAATTGATCAACTGAAATACTGTAGTATACTTTAACATTTACTATGGTAAGATTTAAAATACTATAATATTTTAGTGCAATTTACTATAGTGAATTCTGAAGTATACTACATAAATTAAATTGTGTAAGTCTATGTCATGATTATATATGAATACATAAACATTGATCAACTTTTGATTAACTTATCTATTAACTATGTCCCAACCTGAGCCATTTAATACCAGCTTTTAATGGTCTACAAACTTTACAGAATGATACAACACTGGAGCATTTGACAAGCACTCACAAACCCACATCATCAGGCTGTGAGCGTTTTCATTCAGATGCATCACTCACATGTCCTTCAGAGAATCTAAATGTATAGTTGAATGACATTTTTCCATTTTTCTTTATGGTTTCACTTATGGCAATAACAGAAAATGTACATTGCATGTTCCGATATGCACTACTTGGAATGCAAATTTCCATATCAATCTTACACTCTTGTTGAAGGCCCTTTAAACAATGATTGATACTGTTGTTATATGGGAAATGATGAACAGATGATTAAAAGAGTTCAATTCTGCTTTAATCCAAGCTGAATAATGCATGTGTCTAGGGAAACTGGGGGTGGTTGTGGGTGGGGCATTGATAATTGGCACAATCACCTTTATTTAAAAACAGTAAAGTAAGGCTCAATGTGGGTAGCATAATCTAGCGTGCGCTTAAATAAGGCCAGACCCTGAGGGACATGAAAGCCAGTGTTGACTCATAGTCTGAACATTCTCATCTAAAGTCTCCTCCTTCCTTTCTAATCTCCATTCTACATTCTCAAACAAGCACGACGACCAATAATGGTTCAGCCAGGCATATCAGTTTGTTGTTTCCCTTTGTGGATTTATTCATTCGTATTTATTCATATTGTCGGGCCGTCTCCTTCTCTGTCGCCCGTAAGTGGCCTTGCAAGTCTGGCTAAGGTTGATTAACCAACAATCTCCTTCCAAGGACAACCAAAACCAGTGATTTACATCCAAAAGGATTTTGATTGGTGGAAATGTGAAAGCGCCACACGGATCTCACCACACTCGACGGGCAAATTGCTTTAGAGCTTCGCCTTGAAACGAGTTTATATTGGGATTTTGCCGTGTCCTCTGTGTTTCGGACAGATTATTACGTGAAGCGGTTATTGACTAATCCGAGCGGACCGGTTGTCTCTGTGTTTTATACGTTTGTGAAACCAGATGCTGGGTGATGGTGTTTGGAGTGTGATGTGTGTCTCGCAGCAGGTGATTTATGGTGTTGTCTTTGTGTTTTCCTCAGCTTTTGCGGCGGGGCACTGCTACGAGCCTTTCGTCAAGTACGGCAACTTCACCACCACTGACAGCACCTATGCTGTGGGCGCGGTTGCGGAGTTTACCTGTGACCCGGGCTACACCCTGGAGCAGGGCTCCATCATCATCGAGTGCATGGACCCCAGTAACCCGCAATGGAATGAGACTGAGCCCGCCTGCAGAGGTGTGTGTATGAGTTTACGTATGAGTTCCCGCACTCGAGGCCCAGCAAGATGGGAAATTTGTGGGTGTGTTGGTTTAATTTGCATAATTTCTTCAGTGCATCAAGTTCCCCTATTTGTTAACAGGTGTTAATGTAGCGCTGTGCACATTTCACTGCATTATTCAGCTGCTGAAGAGCTCTACAGGCAACATGTGCAGATACAGTACATGCGCCTCACATCCCTTTAGTGCCTTTTCTATGTAATCCACTACATCCTGTGTCACCTGGATGAGTTTCAGACACTCTTAGCCACAGTCACGCACCTGAAGCAGCACTAAAAGCGTTAAGCCATGGAGGCTGGAACCAGAAGCACACGGTATGAGAATGTGAGAGAATACCTCAGTCATAAAGCACTGATTCCACACACACACGCGGTGGCATCTTATCTGACCCGCTACTCAAGTACATTTCTCCTGCTTCACAATAGAGTCAGGATTGAAGGGATTTAATCGCACTGGCTCCAGTAGAGGGTCAAGACAACAGCTTTTTCATTTGAAAATGTGCTTACGTCCTGTTAAGCCAGTGTACTGATGTGGAAAGAGGGGAAATGAAAACAGGAAGTCAAGTTGTTTATTAATCTTGGAAGAAATTGGTTTCGGGTCGAAAACTCAACTGTATTATCAATTGTGACCCTTTCTGTCAGTCTAAAAATTCTGAGATAATAAGCATCAAAGTTTGATTTCAACTATTAATTTCACTCTGGTTTAAATCTTTAATATAATCTTACGCTGTTGATATTAAAGATATCAAGGTTATATTTTCAAAGAATGTTCTTTAAATTTTTTTATGTAAAAACAGTAAATCACTAACAATTTTTTGTTGATACAAAATGTCGCATGTATACATGTAACTATGTTTTTGTATAACTGTTTATTTTATGGCCTGTCAAAATTGACATACTAAGGCGTGTGAATAATTATGCTTTTTTAACAGTGTCCATAACTATTAATGTTCGAACAAATCTAGACGTGAAGAGCATTAGATCACTGTAGTCTATAAAGTCTATAAAATATATTTAATTATTGCAGATTTCAGTAGTTGCAGTAACATTTACATTTTATTCATTTGATAAATGCTTTTATCCAAATTGATTTTCAAATCTTTATGCGTATTTTATAAAACGGTTACCACACAACGCAAATATTAAAACCTTATAATATGTATATAAGTAAAATCACATAAAGCCTTCATTCCGCTTGTTCCGCTGGCTATTGACTCAGAATCAAGGACTGGAATTATTTTATTAATACAGTATATGCTCTCAATATTTACACATAGTTTAAAGGGATCTGAATGTGTAGTGTAATGAAATGAGATTTCTACATGACCTCATCTGTCTGTCTGTTTTTGTGTTGCAGCTGTATGCAGTGGTGAGATCACAGATTCAGCCGGGGTGGTGTTGTCCCCTAACTGGCCTGAGGCCTATGATAAGGGCCAGGACTGCATCTGGGGGATCCACGTAGAAGAAGACAAGAGGATCATGCTGGACATTCAAGTGTACGTCTAAGTGAACAAAACATCATTGTTGCACTACAGAGCAAGTCGTAAGAAAATTTCCCCCAAATCCTTCAGTTTGTCCTTTTTTAGAGTTTCTCAGCATCCTTGGCTGATCTTTTAATGTACCATCCCTAGAGAACACAGCTGATACATCTGCTGCATTCTTTACTCACACTAAAATAACAGCGTGGATCATGAAAACTTTCTGCGTAGTCCTCGTTTCCCCATTAGACTGTAACTCTGCTTTACAGCCTCAAATGTGTATTACCATGGGACTGTTTCTAGTTAGTTTGGCTTGTCCTTGATGCAGCTGAGATTGCACATCAACTTCTGGTTCTTTGCGTCATCTCCCCCTGACCGATTTGACTCTTTTTCACTCCCTCACTATCCAAACGAAACACTCAGCGTCGCTCTGGGCATTTTCTGAGATTTCATTAGAACTGCTGTGACCTGAAACTCAAAGACCTTGATTGGCTTTTCTAAAGATTTCTCATAGAGTGTATATCTTTATGGCTCTGATAGTCTTTTACTTATTCAGCGTGAACCTTCATCTGAGTAAACCCCTAAACAATGTAACATTTCTCTCTGCTGCATCAATAATACTGTAGTAAGTGTAAGCACTGCAAGTCCTCAGTGTCCTCTAAAACCGCCACGTTTTTTAGAGACGAGAGCTTGATGTTAGGGCTTTAAACTTTTTACTGAGGGGTCGTGGAAGAGGTTGAGTCTGATATCTGTTGTCTGAGGAAAAGAAATCAGGCTTGCAAAGTTCACGCACCCTAAAAATCACTGACAGCGTTGGCAAAGAGATGGAAAGACTGCGAGAGTTGTTTTCTCTGCAGTTCCTCATGGGGGATAAGAGACTCAAACTGCTTAAAGACATAAGATAGATTATCATGCTTCACTCTCACAGGGAAACTGAGAGTCTTTAAAACTGAGTGACAAATTGGAAGCTGAAAGTAAAAACTAAAGGTAAAGAATGGGAGCTGAAGGGGCATGTTGCATATTTAAAAGAATACAGATATTGAATCACAGCTTTAATATTCAGCACAATTGCTTTTGTGTAAATAAGTTTGTAATAAGTGTTTTCTTTCACAGTCATCAAAATGAGTTAGAAACAAGCCAATGCATCATTGTTCTTTCTTTTCTAAATATCAGCGCTCTGCCCAATCAAATTAAAGACTGGAACCAACTGTTGAATAAAGGTTAATAATCCAAACAGAGAAACAATTATTTTATTGGGTGTTTTTATGAATGTGAAATCAATTATGCGAGCAGGAAAACAAGTGTCGAGTGTGATTGCTTCTTCAGGTGAGGCAGGAAACATGAGGCCCTGCCGTGTCAGACCCAGATAGATTATTCATGCATTTAATAATTTGGCTCCCTTAATTAAGATTCACTCATTTGCATGTGGCTCCTTTCGCATTTGTCATATCTTCTCTCTCCCTCACTGCAAGTGTCCCAACCACAGCGCTACATTGTGTGACTGTGTAATAAATTACGTCCTGAATGTTTCGCAGGAGATGCAGTCAACATAATTAATTTTCCATTTATTTTGTGGGGGAAGTAATGGTGGGAGATGGAGACAGAATTCAGAGATTGCTGGATGTTCTTTGCCTGCTATAAACGCTGCTGGTAAGGATAAGACTACGTGAATTTACACAAAGGTTCTTGTGTCTAGTATGTAGAGTACCATTCAAAAAGTTTAGGATAAATTATTAATTTTACTTTTTAGCACAATAAAGGTTTACTCATTTAAACTATGGAATAACACTAATGTAACTACTGTATGTGAATTATTTTGCTATTAAAAAATCCCAAATAATAAAAAATAAAATTTGTATTAAAAATAATGTTTATCAACGTTAATCAACCATCTTCTTGAGGTCTCATGTTGAGATGCTTTTAGAATAGTATTAATGAAGTTTATTTATATTTCTTCATTATTTGATCCAAATCATCCATTTCAAAACCATTTTATAAAAATGATTATTATTATTTCTTATTATAGTATTCTATTTTTAATATTAAAAGAAAATATTTATAATAATAATTTATATTTTATTATAATTATTGTTATTATTAATACTCATATTTTTGTATAACTAATTTAAAACATTAAGGCATGTGCACTAAGATCCAAACATTTTTAAGATCATAAACATTTCAGTTAAGTGACCTAAACTTTTAAATAGTCGTATAGATATTAATGGGGGTGGAGAGGTAAGGAGGTGTGGAGGTAAGGAGGTGTGCCGTCCATCCCAGGTGTGACGGGAATCATTCTGGTTCACTGTAAATCCTCCATCCCCACCCTTACAATCTACAAATGACCAAATTTGTCAAAGGACATATGGGACATTATCAACCAGCCGCATCAAATGAGATGTATAGAGAGGAAAAATGATGGAGGGAGGAGATGGGTGCAGCTGTTCAACCCAGAGAGGGAGCGCTATAGACCTAAAGAGATCTGGCACTCCTTCACCCAATTTAATTATTAAGCAAACTGGGTCCTGTCCTTATATTCTTGCATGCATTTAACAAGCGATCATTGACCCAACACAAGTCCGTACTGCTACGGAGGCATCCCGTGAAGCGGTTTGGTGCTTCTTGAATCAGGGGTACCGTAATTCAAAGGTCCGGTCCTCTGCTGGAGGCTCATTACGGGCCTGTAAGAACATTTTAGCCCGGTAATGAATATGCACCCAGTCCTCTGTAATCATTCATCAATGTACGGCGCACTCCCAATTACCTGAGAACGTGGGGCGTAATGAAGGCTGATGAAATCATTTAGCAGTGAGGGTTTCTTGCGTTGTATGTGCCGTTTGGTGAGCTGGAAATGGGAGGGGGACGGTGCACAGGTGACAGCTGGCACACCTGCACACAGACGTTCATAGACCTAGCCACGCAGCAGGGAACGTTCGGTATATGAGAACCAATCAAAGTCCAAGTACCCGTCTTGCATTCTCATGTTTTCTCTACTGCCCCCTACTGGTGTTTTGGTGCATAGCTTTAGCCAAATAGGATGAGTCTGGTGTTTGAACAACGTTCCCAAAAATTCAAAACATTGACCCTAAAATGTTGGAAATTGTAATTGTTAAGATGTTCTGTTCTGGTCACATTCTTGGTAAAGGCAAAATTGATACAGTACGCAAACATAAGGATTTGGTGATACACGTGTGAATCATATTAAATATTAAACGATATTAAACATCCTACAATGTGCTGCAGTAATTAAATCCATTTAACCAAGATATAGTCTTAATTGACCGTGAACATTTTCAGTTTTTCTCTCTCATTGTCTTATTTTGTGTTGTTCTGGCATTAGGCAGCAGGTCTCTGTGTGGTGTTTGTGTGCACTGTCCCTCAGAGAGTCACAGCTTTTAACAGGCTGGTAATAAATCAAGGCCGTTTCATCCCCACAGGCGCCGAGCCAGAACCCAGACCAATATTTAACTTTCTAATTAAGAAGAACTGAGCAAAAGCAGAAGAACTCATTTTCCTCCTTTATTTGTAGAAAGCCTCATCCTCTCTAAGTCTCTCTGAAAATGTTGACAATCCAAATGAAAGTTTAGTCTTCTCTGTTTGTCTGTCAACCCCCAGAGCCGACATTGTGTGGCTCCTCATGCAGAAGCAACTGGAGCTTATCTGCTTTCATTTTTTCAGGAAAGCCCTGTGTTCCTTTGCTGCTTCTGTCCTGAGTCCATTTTAAACAAATGGATGTGGACTAAAGGCCAACTTGTGGTCCCCTGTGGCTCTCTGTTGGGTTTTATACAATGTGGAACCGTTCACATTTGTGTCAGTATAGAACAGAAACCATATGATGATGAGGTGCCAGATTGAACTCAGGTTGCCCACACACAAACATCTGCAAAATGTGTTTTAAGCACTTTTAAGTTGCAGAAAACATAAACACGATTGAAACGATTTGTCGCTACTTTTTTAATAGGCCTGAATTTGTCTCTTGCTTCTGGTTGTGCTTAGTACAAAGCGATGTCTCTGTAAGCTCAATATGAGACTTTAATGCATTCTGATGGCAGCTGTGTTGTTGGCCAAGTCAAGCTGAGCCTGTTTTTGTGATTAAACAAAATGAAATTACTGCCAGCAAATGGAAAGCATGATTGATTTTCTCGGCAGATACGGTGTGCGGCTACGCAAAGGCTTGTTTAACTTTATCACGACAAATCCAATAAGGGCTGACACAGTTTCGCTCTCTCCTGTGTCAGGGGCTCTTCTGGTTCAAATGTGTCTGCAAAGAGAAGAAGATACACAGAGTCTCCTGCGGCCAGAGGCAAACAGCATTACAGGGATGTTGACAACTGAATAATATACATCCAATCCGTACATAACCTGAGCTGTGCCTGAACTGCAGAAGAACGGTCGTCTCGGGGCTTGGGCGTGCGTATACCTGTGCGTAATTTAAACATCCTGTCTTCATTTTGCATTAATGTAGCCATTCTGCATCTTGAACAGAACAGAGATGATGAATTATTCCTCTCTCTTCAGTAATGACTTCCATTACTGCCCACTTGTGATTAATTAGTGACAAGATAGACTGCGTGTGCCACCGCCCAGCCTGACTGAATCACACACTCCCTCCATCAGACATTGGCCAGATCGTCTGGTTCTGCTAGATGTCCGCCAGACTTACAGAACCCAGAGATAGAATTGTATGCGTTGTGATATATCTCAAAACCGGCATTTGTAATCTAGGGCAATTATTTGTGGCACATTTCAGTACGGCAGCACAGAAGATGATTGAAATTGAACGTGTCAAGGTAACGCTTTTCATTTAATGACGTTTCTATTGTAGTCCGGGGTCTTTTGTCACCTTTATGTAAGGCTGTCAGGTTTCTTCAAAGAATTTCAAATAGTTCTGAAGGTCATATTGCCCAAGGTTCACAACATCGCATTTTGTTCAAAAGATTGTTTCACACACTTGATATAATCTGAAATGTATTGGACACAAAAACATTGATTAATGTTATTGATTACAGTTAAGTTGGTGCTAAAATCACTGTTGTATTGAATGGAAGTATTGGATGTTTTTATTTTTTGAAAATGAAGAATTTTATTTATCATTGAATATAAGTTTTAGTGATGCTGTCTGGCACGCTTTTGCTCACAGTTGTGTGTTAATACATAGAAACTAGTTTAAACATATTTCCCTGGATTAGTACAATGTATAAATGATTTCAATGCAAATGTAAAGCATGTAAAGCACAAGAAAACTACCAGATTGTTTCCTACTAGCTTGTATAAGGAAACACAAGGCAATCGTTTTTTACTGCTGAATATACTCAGAGTAAGTTGAATGTGTTTTATGATTGCACACATCAAACTATGTCCAAAAGCAGTTAGTAAAAGCAGTATTAAAATACTAAACAGAGAAATTGTTTTGTTTGCCGCAGGAAGAATACTGTTACACTGAGACCAAATGAAAACAACTACTGTAAAAAATAAAGAGGTCTGTCAGGGCCCTTAGTACTGCTATGTAGTAAACTAGTCTGATATTGACCGGTCATGTTTTATCTGTTTACAGTCTTCACCTTGGGAAGAATGACATGCTGACCTTCTACGATGGTGATGATCTGACTGCAAAGATACTGGGCCAGTACAGTGGCTCTCGTCCTCGGTTCAAACTTTACACCTCCATGGCTGATGTCACCATTCAGTTCCAGTCAGACCCTGCCACCAACATCTACGGCTACAATAATGGATTTGTGGTGCACTTTTTCGGTATTGCCCAGTTTAACCCTTTCTTGTCTCAATTCGTAGTGTTCCTATGATTTTGAGATTGAATGTCAATTTGAAAACAAGTGTCTAACTGCACATAATTATTAGATGCACCTGATTAAACCAGATTGCAGGTGTTCAGTAATTAAGACGCGGTAAAACCACGTCCAGAAGTGGTGCGAGTGTTTAGTAAATCCGCCCCTAAGTGCGTTATGGGAACAGTAATTTAAAGAGCGTCGAGCATGCATGATAACCTCCGTCTCATTATTCTGAAATGTTGCTGGATGAAGCTCATTAATTAGCCGCTCATGAGATTTATTTGAAACGCCACAGGGATCAGCCATCTCAGCCCACAGTGTATCGCAAGAAGTGAAACCTCGGGAGAAAACACACATCCACAAAATGTCTCATATTAGATCATGGACTTGGTGGAAAAGGTGGTGAAGAGATTAAACCAGAGAGAGAGAGAGAGAGAGAGAGAGAGAGTGTGTTACAGAAAGAGAGACACAGCTGGTTTAGTCTTCGTTCACCTTTCCCGGGGATGTAGAGAAGGTCATTCCACCAGCTTTCCTTTTGCAACTAGCGCACAAGATCAGATAAAATATAATGAGTTCCATACAGAGTGAAGGTGCTGGAAAGCAAACTGAAATGAAATGTTTTGCATTTGCTTCACGCAGCACAGCGGGAAAAAACCCCAGCCAGCTTCTGCAGGTGCGGGGCGTTTGGCCCTGCGACGGCACTTACAATTATAGTGCGTGTTTGTACTCATTAGTCGCATTTGCTGCGTGTCGTGCCCTCCCCAGCTTTGCCGCACAAAGAACGGACATCAGCGAAAAGCCTGCCAGCTGTCTGTTCTCCTCTGTTCACGTTTTTAATCACAGCCAAGCTGATTCCTACCATTTGATTTATCAGTCATTAGGCACAACACCTGTGGTTTGTTCAGGGACATGGTGAGAAACAAAGAAATTGTTTGCATGCATTTTTGAACCTTCTGTCTCTCCCACTCTCTCTCTCTTTCTCTCTGTACTAATTAAACTAATCGAGTTTCTCTTTGTAGGCAAGAAAATCACGCATGAGATCTTTTTAATGTCTTTATTCAGTTCTTTATTCAGCGGTTTCTCTATATTTTCTAAAGGAAACCTAAACATGTTTGTCTTTGCAGAGGTTCCCCGAAATGACACCTGTCCAGAGCTTCCAGAGATCTCTAATGGCTGGAAGACAACGTCTCACCCCGACTTGGTACATGGCACAGTGGTGACGTATCAGTGTTACCCAGGATTTGAGGTGGTGGGCACAGAAATGCTTATGTGTCAGTGGGACCTGACCTGGAGTGGAGATCTGCCCAGCTGTGAAAGAGGTGATGCACACAAACACCAATTACCATTCTTTGCAAAATCCATTTTCATCCCACTTCCAACCAACATACCCTAGCTATTGATGAGAAAAAGAAATGCTCTGCTCCAAAACTAGATGAGCTTTAAAATTCCATTTGTGTGGCGCTTCTCCAACTCGGTCCCATTCAAGAACAGGCAGGGAGTGAAGAAGGGCTTTCTGGATAATCACTCACTTTTATTTTGAGTGCGACTTCACGGATGAAGCAGATGCCGTTTCATTTCACAGCCTCGGTGCATCGCTCCTTCTCTCCTCTCACCTCATGACACCTTTGTGAAGTGATTTTGCGAGAATTTTCATTTCGCTGTATAGTCCCCGACAACATCCAGCTGATACAGTGAGTGTTTCATCAAAGGTGAAATCAAGACTTTCTTTTGTTGTAGCCAAAGTCGCCCCAGTGCTTGAAATTAAATCTCATCACCTGGCTATTGTGTTGTCTGGACTTGTGCTGTGTGAGTGTCTACAGTAGTCTGCGAGTCGGTCTCCCAGGACATCCACAGACATTCATTGCTTCAAGCCAGGAGACTGTGACCCTCGGCACCAGGTTCCAGCATTGTGGAGCGGCGGCAGGCCGGAAGCAGTGGGACCTTTACCTGGTCCAGAGCTTTCACCCGCAACGCAAACATCATTAACTCACTAGTTTCTCCTGTACCCTTTTCCCGTACCTCTACTGCTGGGGAGAGAATTGGGTTTGCAGCCGGGCAGGCGAGAGCGTTGTAATCTTTTCATTATACTTCACTGTGTGCCTGTATGCTGCCCTGAGATCAAAGTCACAATTCTTTCCTCTCGCTGGCTCTGATGTCACTTGCCTTACACTGTCCAAAAGCATTTTTCATTTTGTGGAAACACATGCAAGATGTGAGGAGTGAATACATTTTGTAAGATCACATGGTCCCTTTCATCACACATCTCTTGCCATGGCTCAGAATATCATGTCAGAAATTATTTATTTGACTGTTTCAGGACCCATCATGCACATGTTAGTAAGTAATAGTATGTATTAGAATAATGCAGATTGCTGTAACTTCTAGAGGTCCACACCAAGGTCACAGGTTTAAATCGCAGGCAGCATAAGTACTTGCAAAATGTTTACTTTGAATGAACTCTATGATGCTGTGGCTGAAAGGTTTTGCTAAGTGCATTCATTATTAATATAAAAATATATAAAAGTAGTGGCAAATTTATGTTTCCCAAAAGGCAAATACTTCTCATCCAAGAACATTGTTCTTTATATATGTGACGTACTTTAATTCATTGCTGCCCCCCAGAGGTGTAAGTGAGAACTACAATGCAAGTAAATCAGTTGACAGTAACATGCTTATCTTCTTTAAAAAACAGGATGAAGAACACTGCTTAAATAACAATTTGAACATTCAATAAAATAAGTTACATGTTTTTCTCCATTTAAACGCAACTAAGCATTCTCAAAACTCAATACAGACACAATTTGTGTCAGCCTCACAGCAGAGAAATGTCGAAACAAGACTGATCTTGTTTATCTTTTCAAGATGAACAATAATCGGTGTGATATTTGTCTTGGCCAGTTCTGTCATGCCCAGATCCAGGCTCAGTGGAGCACAGTCGCAGGGTGATGTCAGGGCCGCGTCTCATCGTGGGCTCTACCGTGCAGTACATCTGCAACAAAGGTTACTCGCTGTCAGGTAACAGCCTCCTGTCCTGCTATCACCGCGACTCCACCGGCCCCAAGTGGAGCGAGAAACTGCCCAAATGCATCCGTGAGTACAAACATACACACACTCACCCACAACAGTTGATAACAATGATTTGGAGTGTAATTAAAAAAAGTTATTAAAAGCAAAATCATTCAAGCAATGCATATTTGTAATATTTTTGTGTTATACAGCTGATTCATATGAGCCGTGTAGGAACCCTGGGACTCCCGCCTACAGCATCCAGACCTCACAGAAACATGTGTATCAGGCAGGAGAAACTGTTCGCTTTTCCTGTCTGAATGGATATGTGCTCCAGGGTGAACCTGTTCTCCGTTGTGTCCCCGGGCGTCCATCCAAATGGAGCCATCCACCCCCACTGTGCAAAGGTAGAGTCTGTGTATTGCAAAGTTTATAGTGTGTATAATTTATAATGCTGTTTGCCTGTCTGTGGTGGATGTTTATATGTTGTTTCTCTTTAGGCAGCGTTTGGTTTGTATAATTGGTATGACAAGCCGTGTTTTCTCATGTGTTTAAAGCTTTCCCTTTTCTCCCAGCTGGAACATTGGAGTACATAGATGAACACAGGATAGATGGTGAGAACTTGCCTTTGCATTTTAGATATGCACATACACTTGTCAATCCAGAAGAAAACTTTAATGCATTTACTGTAATCTGTAACTTTCAGTGGCCAGTACAGACTTCAGTATTGAGGGAGCAAGTGTGGCGGTTTCCATTTTCATCCCAGTGGCCATAATTCTTATTATCATCATGTCAATATATTTCTACTTTTCAAGGTAAGTTGTTTAGACACTTAAGCTGTACTTAAAAATGCATGAATGTTGGTGTACTATCAAATATTAAACATTACATTATGAAGGTAATCGGCAAAAGAAAAGCACAGGCACATGTTTTATGCAAAACATTTCAAGAAGAAAAAAGTTTTATTTGGTTTTAAATTATAAATAGATTTTTTGTCTTTAACTGTGTTTGCTCAGCACCTGAATAGACTTCTTTATTTATTAAAGAAATTTTGTAAATTATTAAAAAAAACACTGTTAATAAAAATTTATTGAATTTTGAGTGCCACATGGTTTAATATTTTGGATATGTAATACACATACATTTGTACATGTGGCTTAAGTATCCAAATCCATTCTGAGATCAATTTTGGGGACATGAATCATCAAAATTGATTCCGCACATCATGCCAAATATCTCTCATCTGGTTCACATCACAGCGTGAATGATTGTTTTTTCGTCTCAGGGTACAGGGAAAGTCTCTCCGCCTGTCCCTGTCAACATCACCACAATACGACCACATCAGAGGAGAGTCGGCTTTTGAAAACCCCATTTACGAGACTGCAGTAAGTACAGCATTTGATCCCCACCGGGCTGCGGGAGAATTTCTATAAATGCATCCACAGCCTCCTCATTACCAGTAATAGAATCTTCTCACACGTATCGCATCCATTTGCTGGTGATTTCTGTGGCAGGACTGAGAGGTACTCAGGTGTAAAGTCTCACTGCTGCACATCTGCACTTTGAACACCATCTGTGTTACCATATTGTGGGTTCATGTCTGTTATCTAATTAGCTGTAAAGTGCCATTCTGGAGTTGAAATGAAGTGCCGCACAGAGCCACACCCTCATCATTTCTTCATTTCAGCATTAGCGTTTTATTTTTAATGAGACAGAACGCAAAAGGGAAAGAGAGATATTTAACCTCATTATTGCATTTATTGTGTTTATTATACAGTTCTCCCAAAATGTGTGGTATTGTTCATTGACCTTCAACAGAAGAAACATAAACTGATGCCTATATATTATATTACAAATCCTCTAAAGCCGTACAATAGCTTTGTTTAAAGAAACAGATGAGTGCAAATGTTGACATTTTTAGGTGAACTGTCTCTTTAACTCACAGGTATGCTATTATTCTGACGTTTTTCAACCTTGCTCAGTCACTTACATTGCTCTATTTCTTCTTTCTTTGTTTCTGCCTCCCTGAAGAACAATGAGGTGAGAATTTCTGAGAGCCCATCTGTCAATAACACTAAACTCATATGAAGTCTTTTCTTCAGCCTGCTGGTTCTGGCATAAGACTGCAGGTTATTCACACCTCGTATGTGCTGTGCTAGTGTCTCTCCAGACCTTTCTGTGGTATAGCACTCATAACACAGTCCCAGCAGCACTTACTGCCCGTATAGACTAAACAGCTCGATAACAGGCTCTGGCCCCCAGGGCCCAGTCTGTGTTTCACCGTAAGCGTGTGAGTGTACATGTTTATGTATGTGTCTGGGTGTGTTGATGTGTGACTGTTCTGTCTGCACTAATGCCCTAAAGCCATGCACTCGTATCAAGAGTAAATACGGATGATGCAAACAGAAGCTCATGAGCGGTGTAAATAAAAAAATGTCTGTCCAGGTTGAATTATAAAGTCTTCTTTTGATCCAAGCAAAGCACCTCTCATGATTTAGAAATTAAATTCAGGATTTCGTAAGGATTGCAACTTTATTTAGAGATAATGCTACAGTGTTTCAATCAGGTTGTGCCTTAGCATGCCCTTCGTATAGTCCTCGAAAAGTTGTAATATTTATCATAATCATTAACTTTTTGTTACTGTATGACATTTGTTGTGACATCACAGTGGCCTTTCCTATAACATTGTTTTTATAAGAAAATTATTCAGTAGTTTTGCTATTTCCTCCACTTTTCATCATGTTTTCATTGCTGATTATTATTTTTTAGTTATTTCACGCTTAAGTTGCATGGTATTTTTGATTTGTACAGAGACCTATGATTCAAACCAGCCACCAGAAGTACTCTCTAGGATTCTGTTGTAAAGAAAAAACCTGTAAGGAGAGTTGATAATGGAATAGCATCACATGGACAACGCCGAGAAGGTTTGAAACACTGGTGTAGGCTGTCTCCATCTTCAGTGTCTGTCTTTTATTTTGTAGATCAAGTTACAGCTAGCATTGGATTTGTTACATGTTCCATCCCCCTCATAAGTTTCTAACTGCTTCACATTTAGAAATGGTGTATTTGTATAAACGTTGTGTTTTTGTTTGTTTGGTCTACAGGATACAAGGGAATATGAAGTGTCCATTTAAATAAAACAAAGATCATTTAGCATGGAGGACCACAAGCCTTTCTCTGCCTTGTGGAAGATTTCCTCTCACATCTTGTGTAGCCACCTCTGCTCTTAATCTTCCTACCTTCTCATCCGTTCACACCTGCTGTATATACCATCTTGCTTCTGAGGACTTCCACGAGCGAAGAGTGTGGACAACATGATATTATTTTTGTAGAGTTTCAACAGCCATGGCCTAGCAGAATTGCTTGTACAGTTTTTACTCGTATCTGAGCCAAATTCAAGTAATTAAAAATGTGAGTGAAAATGGGCATGTCGTGTCATTATGGTGATTGGCATCTCTTTAAACTGATAGATTGATTTATTTATTTTATCAGTTGTTGCACTTTTGTTATGTTCCAATCAGAGTAACCCAAACTAATTGTATCTTAAAGGGCATCAGGATTATAAAAAAATATTTCAGTTATAAAAAAATATTTCACACCTGAATTCCATGCAGGAAAAATAAGAACACAACATGCATCCTATGCATGGGTTATAGCTTATCACTCCTCTGTTCTTTAAATCTCCTCAACACATTATACACACAAAACGTCTGCAAAAACGTCTGCCAGTTTTTATGCGAAATGTAGTGCTGTCCATGGGAACTTATACATTGTTCTGTATCCAATGTCAAGTGGTTCCCTGCTTCTGTGGGATTTCACATTATCCTTCATTCTGAGCAGCCTGTGTTTACAGTGTCAGACTTGGACTGATGGGTAAGTGGTGTCTACCTGCTCTAAATGTTAGCTTTGAATTAATAAGCCAAAATTTAAATTATATGTACAGGAAGTTCTTGTAAATCATCTCTCCTTCACTGATCAATTGGCTCTGATTTTTTGCTTTCAGTTTATTTTTGTATGTTTTTATACACATTAAGGAACAAAATAACACTTTCAGCAGGCACTCTTAATCTATAAATATCTAAGAATGTACATACAATTTGTATTAGATATGGCTTACATGTATGTATATATGAGGTTTATCTATTATAGAATAGATCACTGTTCATTATTTGATACTGTCTGTTAACATCAATGATGTTGATCATCTAAAACAGTTACGTACGTGTTCTCCATATGAATGTTGTCTGTACTGATTTAAAAAACAGTCTTTCAGTGTAATTAGCAAAAGCTGCCAAAACCATTTGACACATGACTTGCATTGTGATGTTTCAGTGTTTCACTGTCTCCGATTCAACATCAAAGTTTTAGGAGCCTAAGAAACAACATTAAATGTATTAATTGTTTAACAGTCTTAATGAACTCTGTATTTTTCACGGTTTTTAGAGCAGCATACATGAATCTCTTGACAGTCTTCATTCTGAAATGACCATATTTCAAGATTATATATTTTTGCTTTATTGTATACTGTACTGTAATTATTTACCACGACATTGTCCACGCATATGTTCAATTAAAAACAATATTCTATCAAACCGTACTGTTTTATTTCAATTAATTAACTAACTATTTTCCTTTTGTCGAGAAATTTTGAGAAAAACATGACCTGCAGGGTCTAAAGTGTTTTGTGGGATTCCGCCAGACTAACGCTAGGAGGCGCAAACTCTCATCTCCGTGCGCATGCGCAGACTTCGTTTCAGCCCCGCTCGAGTCGAGTCAGAGAGGAGGGTAACGCCAGCCAGTTAGCATAGCTACTAGCAATGGCTTTTCATAACAACACCTTTCCTCTTCCCTGCTGTCATCTGAGCACGACTCGTGAGTGTTTCTGCACATGAGGAGCTAACAGCAGCAGAGCGATCCGGCAGACACATTAATTGAGACGGAACGCATTTCGTTAGTCGCGATGCGATGGGGACAGACAGCTGTGGATTTTTACATGCATCTTTGCAGGCGGCTGCTGCTGAAGCAGAGGATGCTACTAGGCTAGCGAGCTAAGGCCTTTGCATACAACAGGAAAGCTTTGATATTACACCAGACAGTAACCTGCGATCTAAATAGGAGCGACATTTGCACTTAAACCAGAGCTTTGAGCGATACATCAACTCCTGGTTTGGATCAGATCTCCAGAGACCTGTGCGCTTTTGTTTGTTGATACTGATACTGGTAGCCGCTAGCTAACTGAAGACCGAGCGACCAACCCACTTGTCTGCATTTGTTAGATTGTCGACCAGTGTCGTTTAATTTATTTACTACAGTATACAGGCAGCAGGTTAAGCCCATCGGATCGGAGAGATTCGTGCACTGTTGAAGGATCGTGTGTTGATGCTGCACGTTAGCGGTGTGAATGTGGGACAAAATGGAGACCCCAAAGATTCTGTACGATTTGGACACGTCTGGGGGCCTAATGGAGGTAAGCCTGTCTGCCCTTCAGCTGTGCCACATAACACTGCTTTAAATCACTGGTGAGGGCATATGGAGGTGTATAAATGTTTAATTGTGATTCAAGGGGATGTGTCAGGATGGATGTAAGCTGCGGAATGTAAATCAGTTTGATTTGGTGGGGTTATGCAGTTCTGGAGTCAGCGCCAACTCTAGTGGGCCTTCTTCAGTCTGTTCAGAAATGTGCCTGACTGGAGAGAGAGGAAACGAGCAGAAATGTAACTTTTTACAGTACCAGTCGAAAGTTCGGAAACACTTACTCACTGTTTAGATTTTTTCCACATTTTAGAATAGTGGTAAACACCTCAATTATCCTTCAAAATCCAAAAACATAGTTTGTAACCGTGGGAATTATGTTACAACAAAAAGCATCCGAAATAAATCACACTGTTATATTTTAGTATCTTGAAAAGTCGTCACCCTTTGTGTAGAATCATACTTTTGGCATTTTGTCATCCAGCTTCTTGAGGTCTCAATCCGGGAAGTTTTTTAAAACAGCACTGAAGAATTTCTAGCTATGCTGGACTCCTATTGGTTGCTTTTTCTTTCATTATTTGGTACAAGTAGTCCATTTCATTTTTAAATGAATAATAATTTAGTTTTCTTATTAAAGTTAATAGGTTGGCACAGTCATATTTTTGTCTACAAAAGTAAGATTAAAAGATTTTTAAGGTCATGAGAGACATTTCTGTCAATTGTTTAGTCAATTGTACTGTCAAACATTTTTGACTGGTACTGTAAATCAATCCTGTAAAGTTGAGATGAGATGAGTAGTGTTCATGACTTATTTGGCATGTAAGAAACTTAAATTACCTTCTTGTAGTTGAATCTATGAACAGTTCCTTTATGCTACTACTTATTTCAACATGACCTTAATAATTTTGTCGTTGAGTGTAACTTGCCTAAAATGTTTGTTTCAACATGTTGCAGCAAATTCAACAGCTGCTTGCTCCTCCGCGCTCTGAGGATGGAGAGAAACGACGAAAAGCAGAGAGGGAGACCCGGAGAGGAGGTCGAGCTACAAACCACGACACCTGTGATAGCTGTCGTGAAGGAGGAGATCTGCTCTGCTGCGATCACTGTCCCGCTGCTTTTCACCTGCAGTGCTGGTATGTAAGCTTCATACTGAAACGTTGCCCAAAATCGCTGTAGGTTGCATTGGTGCAAACGTGGCATGTTGTGTTGTGCACGCGGGTATCACCATTTCCTCATGTGACATAATGAAAATGGGCTTTATTCAATAAGAAGTTGCTGTACAGCGTATTCACTGACAAACGTAAGCTTGAGTTAATCTCCATAAGCCCATAATTTATTTTAGGTTTATCTACTCTAGCCTGCAACTCTGAATAGAAAATTTGGTATTTTTTGTATTGTACTGAAACCACATTTATGCATTTGGCCGATTCTTGTCCAGTGCATCCAAGATACACTTTTCATTAGTATATGTGTACCCTGGAAAACAGACTCACTATCTTTATGCTGTGTCAAATGAGCTGCAGGAACACTTCAGTTATTTGTATTTACTTAATTGTTTGTTGCCTTTTGTTAGGTAAACTGCCTAATTATGTGTAATGGGTGTTTTCAGTTCTTTAGGTATTTTGGCACACTCAAAGCTTTTACTGCTATTGTCTATGCTTAGCTTAAGGGGAGGTACACTATCATTATCTCTCTTCTGAGGGAGATGTTTCATTGTGCATTATGTAAAATGAATCAAGACTATCTCTGCTTATGCAATAGGGAGCTTGTTTAATGTATAACCACAAACCCTAGTCTTATAATTTAACAGGAAATGTGCTGTGTTTTTTGCATTGTGAACTCTGTCTTTAGAACTGTGTAGATTGCATTAATATTTTAAAGGATCCCTGTGGTCGAGCCTGTCTTAACTTGCTCAAGTTAAGATTGTAGGTTTGATGTGTGATTTTTACAGAGATCTGAGCAGATGCATTTACAGCATTGCTTTTCATGCATCTAGCACAGTAAAGAATTATATATATGACAATATGGCATTTTTAAGTTTAGTTTTTTATTGCAGATTATAAATAAAAATTTGTAAAGAGAGGCATTTTGTTTCTAGGATTTTTAAAATTATAAATAATATAATATCTGATTTTTCACAGCAATCCCCCATTGAGCAGAGAAATGCTGCCCCCTGGTGACTGGATGTGTCATCGCTGCAGTGTCCGCAAGAAGGTTGGTGAAGTATATTTGCCCTTTTGAACTTTTTTATTCCATGTATACATTTGTCTGTTTCTATATGTTTATTGTGTTTGTTTTCTTATTAATATTACCAAAGAATAATACTAAAGAAGTCTAATTGTGTTTAAGTGAAGTAATATTTTGTTCTGCTTTCAGAAGCGTGAGCAGAAGACAGAGCAGGTGAACGGTGCATTAGAGCGGCAGCTGTCCAAGCGTTCCTCCTCCCCCGCAGCGGAGCTAGAGCTGGGCACACTGCGTCTGGATGGACTTCCTTCTGCTGCATCAGGAGGCCTGAGACTGGCCGTGGCGCAGGTCCGTCTTCTCGAACGTCGTGCAAGCAGCCGTCCGGGAACGCCCACCTCCAACGCCTCCACGGACACACCCACGCCGTCAGAACACAATGATGTGGATGAGGACCTGATGGATGTGGAAGAGGATGTGCAGGGCTCTGAGCCCGAGAGCGCAACGCCTCACCTGAAGAAACCTTTTCAGATGCTGATCGCTGCGGCTATGGAGAGAAATCCCACACAGTTCCAGCTGCCCAGTGAACTTACCTGCACCACTTCACTGCCGGGTAAGACCTCATGGACTTAAGAAATAAAATGTGGTGGTTCTTTTATTTTTATGTGTGCTTTTAATGACTCTTTCTATGTGTGTATCTACAGGAAGCAGTAAGCGCAGGAGGAAAGAAGAGGCCATAGGCAAGAACATCAAGAGGCCGCAACACGAACTGGATCCCAGTGGGCTGGTCCCTCTGCCAGTGAAAGTGTGCTTCACCTGTGGCAAGTAAGAACCGCACAGAAACATTAGAATAGCGGCATTAAGTTCTTTGTTCTGTAATCAAAACGTTGTCCATGATCATTGTTGAACATCGGGTTCCTCTTTCTTCTTACTCCACAGGAGCTGTAGGGTAGCTCCTCTTATCCAGTGTGATTACTGCATGCTTCTGTTTCACATGGACTGCCTGGACCCTCCTCTCACTGCCATGCCAACCGGGAGATGGATGTGTCCCAACCACATCGAGCACGTGGTGGTGAGGCTCTTAGTCTTTAGATGTTGTTCACAATACCGCTTTTACATCGCTGAAATTGTGAACATGCAAGCTTGAATGTGATGTCCAACATGCTTTATTTTGTTTAATTTAGGTAGTAATATTTGTTTTGTAAATGGAAGTACAATTTAAGTTCACTTCTTGTCATTTCAGCTAAACCAAAATAACATGACCCTGAGCACGCGTTGCCAGCTCTTCGATCAGTTCCAAGACCGACTGTCCCAGCACGCTGTAAAAGTGGACTTCCTGCGGTGGGTTCATCGGGAGAACCACCCCAATCGTAGAGGTGCTCGCCACGTCAAGAAGAAAACACTGAAGGTCAGGTCCTGTCGAGAAACATGAACCATCGTAACTTTTTTGAAGGTGTGCTTTTGCAAATACACAGAAATTGTGAGTAATTTGGCTGTCACTGTGATGCATGTTCACAGGTCCCCAATGCCATTAAATGTCACTACCAAAACCCACCTGTGCTGGTGGATCAATTGGGCCTTCAAAATGGAGAGCTGCTCCCGAATGGCTTTGTGGCGCAAGAACATTGTTCACCCACCCAGCATCTAACTAGTAAAGAGGACCAAGAGGAGGTAAATGGATTTACGGATCTGTATAGTAATAGACAGTATAACTGTGCTCCTGGACTGATACCACAATATTATTTACAATAATCACTGGATTTGCTCAAGTTTTTGAGTTATTGAAGTTTTGTTTTAGACACTTTTTTTGTTCTTTTCACAGTGGCTTCGTCACGTCATTGCACTTCAGTGCAGTATTATGAAACATTTATCTGCTAAGCAGATGTCGTCGTCATCATCCCTCCGGGACTCGGCGCAAATAGATACGGTGGACGTAAAGACACAGGAGTGTATGGAAACCCAGGAGCACACCACACTACCCACCAGCTCTCTTCAGCCCAGCGGTACACCAGATGGCCCCCAAGGGGCTCCTGTGCTGCCCTCCGAAACACCTAAACAGCCTGAAAGCTGCAGAGAAAGATCTTGCCTAGGTGATGCTGGTGGTCCAGTGGAGAAGGGTGTTGGAGTGAATGGCCCAGTGGTGTGTGAGGATCAAACACCACACGGGCCCAGGAGTCCCTCTACATTACTAACTCCATCAGTTTCAAAACCAACTCTGCCCAACCATATAGACATTAAAACTGAGAGCAGTAGTCCCATCAGCTCTTGTATGCAAGGAGGTACTCCTTCTGCTGCCAGCCTTGCTTCAGATCCACCCAGCAATCATCTTGGCTCGGCTTTAGGGAATTCTTCAGGGCCAAACAGCAGCTTAAAATCTCCAACTAAAGGTATTTGCACCCACACCAACTTTGAACCCACCAACACAGAATTACAGACGGCCACTTTATAAGATGAATCTGAATCAGAGGTACTATGTCAACTAATCTACTCGTGTCTTGCTGTCTTAGAAAACAAAGTGAGCCCTGATGTGATGTCTGCTGGAAAAGGCTCGGCACTTCCTGCTTCTATAGGCAGCCTGTATAGTTACATAAAAAATGTGGTTCAAGGTGATGGAGGTACGTATTTGGTTTAGTTTAGTTATATTAGAGTGGTTGTCAATTCTGATGTGGACACATTTGATATTGTTAATTATAATTTGATAGACCCAGAATCACCAAAATGTGAAACATTCAGGTATGCTCACTATAACCGTCTCTTTTATGTTTCAGAAGTGGAGATCAATAAGCTGGATGAGGATTTCATCAGACTCCTGGCCTGGCAGAGGATCCAGCAGCTCCTTTCCCCCAAATCAATTCAACCCTCCAGTAAATGTGGGATTCCTTCTTCCGTCACTGCTGCTTTGCCCAAACCCTCCCCTCAGACAGACAGTAAGAGCTCAGCACTCTTGCACAGCTCACTTATCCTGCTCATTTCAGAATGCATGCCATGCTGAGCCGTTTTAATGTAGTTGCGCTAATGGCCATATTACTTGTAATGTAGTAACCCTTTGTTTGTTTTGTTTTTTCAGTTCAAAAAAGGGAAGTTCAAGCGCGAGCAATACTGTGTCCTTTAACGGGAAAAGGGACGGCTGTCAATATGTGCTATAGAACTCTGTACATAGGAACAGGTATGGTTTGCAACAGTGGAGGGATTGCAAGATGATTATGCATCTAAGTTTGGCATTTTCTGGAAACCTAATGGTTCTAATGGTTCCTAATGGTTTCAGGTGCTGAAATGGATGTGTGCCTTACGAACTATGGTCACTGCAATTATGTTTCTGGGAAACATGCCTGCATCTTTTATGATGAAGTGAGTTGAATGTCATGATGCACTCTGCTCACCATTGGATACAATACATAATATGATCGTATCACACATTTTAAAACAAAACGTTTTGTTGTACATACAACTTATTATAGAACTGACAACATTCAAAGTTTGATTCTTTATGTAAATTTAAAAAAATGAAGTAGGTTTTTAATCACCATAATATGTTGTGCCAATACTTTGTTACACACCTTGTAGTTAATGAAATAACTGTGTAATACTAAACAGTAGTTTTTTGCATCATTAAAGACATTTTAATTTGAATTGTCTAGATGTACCAGATGAGATATATCTTAAAAATAAACATAATTGAAATCTTTGCAGAACACAAAGCATTATGAGCTTCTCAACTACAGCGAGCATGGGACGACTGTAGATAACGTGCTGTACTCGTGTGACTTCTCGGACAAACCGAACATCTCCTCACCCAGCGGGCTTGCGTCCAAAGTACAAAACAGCATCAGTGAGTATCGCCTTAAAAGTTCGCTTTTGGACTGTTGTGTGATGTGATGTCATAACGCACTTTGTAACTGTGGTTGATCTGCAGAAAGTAATAGATCAAGGAAGCCACTGGGGGAGGTGTGCACCGAAGCGGTGAAGCTGATGCCCGCGGGCAGTACGATGAGCAGCCAGGCTCAAGGAGGCCACAAGTCCCCCTGCAACTGCAAAGCCAGCAGCTCCAGTCTGATAGGGGGCAGCGGAGCCGGGTGGGAGGGAACTGCATTGCTCCATCACAGCAGCTGTATCAAAGTGGGCTGCATGCAGTTCCTCTTCAGCATCACGGAGTTTGCAAGCAACCAGCCCAAAAAGGAAGAGACATCCACCGCAGCTATCCAAGAGGAGACTGAGACGGTTGACACACAGACAACCAAACTCCACCAAATGCCAGTGCTACAGTCCAAGTCTGTATCATAACCCCTCCTCCGCTCCTTTAAAAAACAAATGAACAATCGAGTTGGACTATAGGGAAAAGAACTTTAAGTTGGTACTGAGGTATTTTTGGGGTCTGGGTATTACGAACAGTGTTTGCACATTTACATTTCTACTTTTTTTATGCAAAACCTTTTGACCGAGGAGCAAATTCCCCTGGACCTCGACGGCACCGTACCCTGTATACTTACGTGTTCATACAAGGAGTTTTTATGTACTCTTTTGAACAGTGTATTTACTCAGAATATTTTATTTTGTTATAAGAATGTATTGTTCCTTTTCTGCAATTTTTGCACCTTAGGCAACCATATACAGAAATGCATACATGTGCAAATACCTTTGTAGGATTTACTCGGATCATTGATCGTTCTAGTTTTCTTCAGAAACCCTTCATTTCTCTGTAGTTTTAGAGCCGGCCCGTGACTTTAGTTGTGAAGTTCATTTGTGTATAAAGCTAGTTGTCCAACTCTAAAATGTAGTCTCTTTTGGTCATGTATATGAGACTGAAGATCTATTGAGTCAGCAAGAGAACTTCTGACCTGTATGTCATAACATTGTAAATATATAAAGATTTTTAAATAAGACTACTTTTATAGTGTTTGTGTATGCGGACAGGAAATGAATATTAGATAATTTTTCAGCTACTTAAAAAAAAAACAAATACAGTAATGCTAAGTTACAGTAAAAAGTCTGAGGGCAATCCTTAAAAAAACATGGTTTTTAACAGTGAAAACCATGTTTCATTTTCATAAGGGAAGTTAACGGTACACCGCTGTGGAAGACTGAAATATAAAGTCCCTTTTTTTTTTTTTTTTAAAGAATATAATAGTCTGTTTACAAAAAAATGACACAACCAGTCTTCCACTCCTGTTGAGAAAATAATAGAAACTACCAAAGAATTCAATCTGATGAAGTGAATGGTTATAATAGGTTATAATCTTTTGGTTTTAATGGAAACTATTATGGTCTCTGTGTTGGGTTTTGTTGGTGGATATTACCTAGCTGATGGAAACCAATATACACCATTAAATCCAACTGAATTAACACACTACATAAAGGAATGTTTAAATGATAAACAGCTGAAGATCCATAATAGTATTTGTAATGGAAACCATTAGAAGTTGTATTGTTTTTCAGCAGGAACCCCAACAGTTTCTAAAACATGGCGAAACCTGTACACTTCTCTCTTGCAACCTATGCTTCCTCTTCAGGTAAATTTATTTAGTTAATTGTCAAATTTATTTAAGCTAATTCTACATAACATTTACACAAATGCTGCTGGGTTTATACTACATAGCAAGTAATCCCGTCCATCCAGTTAATGCAGGATATCGCATAACAAGAATGGCAACCCGCGAGTAATCGTTTGTGTAATCCGGAAAGTTACTTCCGTATCTGCTTGCTGGCCTGCAGTGTGTTTAACATCGTTAATGATGGAGCTTCTGTTGATCGCGGGTGTTTGTATCGCAATCATGATAATATTTCGTCAGTTCTTAACTGGGGCAAAATGCCGAAGCAAAACAAAGCTGCATGGTAAAACGGTCATCGTAACAGGTAACGTTTTTGATTTTACCTATCTGTCAGATAATTTTAGACTAAAATCATTTTTAAAAAAAAACTTGCTTGTATTACATTAAGGTGGTTGTTTTCTGTTGCTTAATACAATTTCTGGATGTGTGCAGGCAGTAATACAGGTATAGGTAAAGCGACAGCAGTGGAGCTAGCAAAGAGAGGAGCTAAAGTCATTCTAGCCTGCCGTAATCAAGTACTCGGCGAGGCTGCTGCTGCGGTTATTAAACGAGTAAGAGGATTGAATTAAACCAGGTTTCTTGTGATGTGGTATATTTGTTTAACAAAATGCATGTTGTTGTAATAACGCATCACGTTTGTTTGATGTTTTACTCAGGAGAGCGGGAGTAAAAATGTGGCGTTTATGCAGCTGGATTTGGCTAGTCTGAAATCTGTGCGCTCCTTTGCGCAAACTTTTCTCAAGACGGAGGAAAGACTGGATATTCTCATCAACAATGCAGGTTGAGCTTTTATTTCAATCTCAACAAAATTATGGCAATATAATGACATGTTTTATCCACTATTACAAAAAGTACCATTGCTTTACCCAAGTAGTGCCCATACTTTTAAGAAAGAGGTTGTGCTTTATAAGTCGTGGCTGAAGGGCATACCACACAATCCAAATAATAAAGCCTTAAAATATGTATCAGTGCATTTTTCTTCCGCAGGAAAAAATAGTCCCTAACTGACCTTGATATATTTATGTGGCTAAGGGTAGTTGGTAAGGGTGCTGTGCAGTGATACATATAATTGTGGGGTGAAGAGGTCATAGCTGTGCTTTATCATGAATAAAACAACTATTGGCCAATCAAATCCAAGGACTGGAATCAAAATCAATGCCAGATACACAATTCATAACTAATGCCTATCCAATTCATATTTCAGGGGTCTATACACAGGGCACTACAGAGGATGGTCTTGGTCTTATGTTTGGTGTCAATCATATCGGTCACTTCCTGCTGACCAATCTGCTGCTGGAAAGAATGAAAGAATGTGCACCGAGCCGCATCGTCACAGTATCTTCTTATTTACACAATTTTGGTAACCTTGACTTTGACTGTCTTCGCACACACAAGGAGTTTGGAGTGGGTGAGAGTCACTTGGACATCTTTAAGATCTATAGCCACAGCAAGCTGTGCAATGTGCTGTTCACACACGAGCTGGCAAAGAAGCTACAAGGAACCAACGTGACCTGTTACAGCCTCCATCCAGGTCTGTGTCTTGCAAACACCACGCTGCTGTAAACCTACCTATATATTCTATATTCAAACTCAATACATTTTGCACTGAATGTGTTCCACCAGGTGCTGTGGACTCTGACTTGGCTCGTAATATGAATAAAATGGTCAGGAGGTTTGTATACAGGCCCATGGCAGCTCTGTTCTTTAAGGACATTGAAGCCGGTGCCCAGACGACTCTACACTGTGCCCTGCAGGAGGGCATTGAATCTCTGAGCGGCAGGTATTTCTCTAACTGTGCTGTGCAGAAGATGAAGGCCAAAGCTCAGGACGATGCTGTGGCCAAGAAGCTGTGGGAAGTGAGCGAGACGTTAAGTGGTTTGTCATAAATTCACTCAGCTTCTCATTTATAGCATCTCATCGCACAGCAGTCATAATGATTCAATCATGTTTATAGTTCTTAAACATGATTAACAATTCCTGTTCAATCACATAATTACACTTTTAGCAATTATCATTGTCTCTGTGTTTTATTATTGTAATGAAAGAGAACATATGTGAACATTGGGCTTAGCTTGTCTGTAAACAGTTGATGCTCAGTTTATCCAGATGATCCGTGTAGGTTTACATTCGATCAACTGTGATTCTCATGTGAAATATCTGTTATGTAAAAAGGTTTTTCCTTAATCTTTGTATTTGGTGATGTAAGCTGATGCGCAATAGTGCATTATTAATCATTGCATGCTTTTAATAATTGTTTAGTAAGCCCTGTGTTTGAAAACAATTCACCCTTAGGCTTAGAGACAAAAATAAAATTAGGTATGCTAGGTGTGGTTTAGTTTGTAGAACTGAGAAAAGAATCTGTATCTGACAAAAGCATTGTTCTGTATTTTGATTTATACTTTGTATATGTTACAGTCACATTTGTGATGCAGTTGGTCTGTGTGTCTGCCTTTATTTAAACCGAACTTTGACATTTTTGATTAAATCAAAATATTTAAAAAAATGAAAGTCTGCTGTTTTTTGGGTTATCTGAAAAGCTAGAACAACATATATTAAAAGGTATTCTATCTATGGCTAATGGAGATATTGTGAAAGAAAATTTGTTGTGTTTATTGCACTGAACAAATAACACCCTGTTTGACACAAGAATGAGTCTGACTCATTCTGTGGATTACACCATATACACAGAAATAAATTGTTAAACATGTAATTGCTATGCACAAGTATTTATTTACTATTCTCACAAAACTAACAAAACAAGAACAAAAGAAACTAATTCAAATCAAACGCATGGCATTTTCTTATAGCTGAGCTATCTTCTGGTGGAGAGCAGCTTTCATATCGGCACACTGCAAATTGTCTGCAATTGTAGTAAAGAAGTGTCGCGTGTTGAGTGTCTCCAGGACAGTGCAGCTGTCGGGATACGCTGTGAGTACAGTCTCATACTGGGTCAGAATCTCCAGGGCGCACAGGAACAGAGACTCTGGCTGACCTGGTATCATCACCTGTACATGCAATACATGGCAGAAGAGCTGACTCAACACAAACAAGACTTCCTGACTGCAAGGTCTACTTTTTTCCACAGAGCCGTGGCTGGGGGATGCCGTGGTGGATGGCAGAGGCAGCTTCTCACTGACGGTGTTGATAATGCTTCTCATTGCAGTGGCATAAAGCCGTCCTGTATGTGCCCAGCCATGAGGTGGCAGCCAATCAGAACAGCTGGAATTACAGAGTAACTGGAAGATTCGGAGAAGGAACACTGACAGACGCAACTCGCCAGAGAATGATCTGAGGTCAAGCAATGGAAGAAAGTCAACATACTCCAAAGAATATGGCACATAAAGCTGGTCAGACTGTAAAAGATCTTGTAATACTTGCAAAAGTCTTCCCCATTCCACAGTGGTGCACCAGGGGAGAATCTGAGACACCGCCACTAACATGCCTTTGCTAAACATGTTGATCTCATCTGGTTTCAGCAGGTTTAGAGAGAGACAGTCTATCATTGCCTTATGAATGCCGTCTGATATTGTACAGCACTCCAACCACGCTAAAAGCCCAGTGCCTTGTCCATACTGAGGCAACTGAAGACCGGACCACTCCTGTTCAGGTAAATCACACACAGCCAACAGAGAGCTTGGTACTTCATACTTAAAATGTTCTCCCCAAACTTCCTTCAGGCAAAAACGCACCGTCCAGTCCAGTTCCTCGACTTTGCTGTATAGCCAAAAGAGAGCTCTGGACCAAGTGTCAGGTGCACAGGCTACCTCCTTCCCAACAATTGTTGCCAATGTGTGCAGGACAGACAAAAGCAGCTCTTTGGATTCCATAGAAATGGGTATGTCACCTTCTGCCGGCTGGTCCCAGCACCTACAGCACTCATTCAAGAGCTGAGCTAGACAATATAAAAGTGGAAATGGAGAGCAGCTCATTACCCAATGTACAGGGTCATTCCTGCCATCCTGAGTCAGGGTGGACTGCAAAAGACGCAGACACAACTCCATCCTACATAAGCTGGGTGTTGAAAAGAGGTACGGCTGGACGAACATAAGCAAGACCTCTTCAGGAGAAAGGAAACTAAATTTTACTTCTGCAGATCCAGTAACGTTACACTTCATCAGCTTAGATAGGAACTGCAGAAATTGGTTCTCCTCTTGAGCTGAAGATAACTTGCTCCACACTGTTTCATGTAGACATCTACACAGCAGGTTTTCTCTGGTGTCTTTGTTAACACCTGGTGAAGACATGAGACCTGGGAGTTGCTGAAGAATCTCGGCTATCAGAGTGTGAGATCCAAGGTTGAACACAGCCATGTGGCAGCATCGGCGCAAGACCGCTTCAGGGTTTTGGAAAGCCACTTGGGCCACGGCAGAGACTGCTGCTTCAGTACTGCTGGTTGTACCACTCTGAATGATGCTGTTAAAGGACAAATTGAGCTCTTCGGCAAAGCCTACAGTCAAAGAACTGGGAAGAAACCCATGGAGGCCTTTTATGGAGATGGAGAGTATTTGTGAAAGAGTTGAATTTTTATCAGGTAGAGAAAGCTGGCAGAATATATCCACAATGACATTCTTTAGCTTTTTGCAGTGTTGCACGTCAGCATCAGTTTGACATTTGGCTATAAGTGTGGAGATCAACGTCATCACAAGATCTTTTGTTTGAAACACACTCTTATTTCTCTGGAGGCACTTGATCCATTCAGCATCATTGAAATCTTGGCTTAGTTTAGAGGCAAACAGTTTAGGAAGGCCTTGAAATCCTTTGAGATTGTTGTCTATGATTACCACTGAAATATTTGCTAATTCTGCAACTGAGTTTTCAGGGACAGTGAATGATAAAGTCGTCAGTAATCCTTTCAAACTTACTTTCAAATTATTCAAAGTCTGTCCATTTCCAACCAGATCCTTAGCATTTGACAGCTGCTCTAGAGATGCTAAAACTCTACATAGACTCTCTTTCAGACGGATTGCTGTGGCACACGGGTCGTTGGTGGGCATCTTCAAAAGCCCCATAACCTCCCAGGAGCATATAATCTCAAGAACAATCTGCATGGCTTGAATGAATGTCATTCCACATGGCTTGGTCTCAGCAGGAGTGACGGCAGCAGTGAGGTCTCTTTCAGCCTCACGTATGACCTCAACCAGGTAAAATCCATCCACAGATTCATACTTCTTTTTAAGGTTAACTGTGCAAGAGATATGCTGGAGTTTAATCTCTATTGGGAGGTCTGTAGCACTGCTTAAAAGATAGTTGGTATACAGTGTATCCAGGCAATTTGAGAGAGCAAAGTAACATATCTCAGAGGAAGTCAAACGCTCTTTTATTTCTCTCAGTCCTTCGAATAGTATGTTTACTATACACGTTGATGTGGATTCAGGATCAGGTTTGAATCTTTTTGATGCCAGTGGCGATGGCTCGGTTGTGGATGTCAACAAGCGCGAACACTGAGCTGTAAAGAGCTGGTCTAAGGTATCAAGATGTCCTTTCCTCCCTTTCAGTAGTTCCCACCACACCTCCATCAGAAGCTTAATATCTGCCTCTGTGCTGTTGCTTGTCACATAATCAACCAGCAGCTCAAGCTCTTTGCACCGTTCAGAAGGTCGAAAGCACAACAGCAGTTCTACATAGATAGTTGAGAAGCTCATTGATTTTACTAACTCGAACAGGACGGTATGATTGATGTCAGGAAGACTGCTCTGTACGGCAAAGAATGGGTCGTCCTTCCATCTAATATCAATGTCCTCTGCGTTCCTCATCTCCAGGAGCTTACTCCACACGATACAGAGAATCCTCTTTCTCCAACAGAGTCTGTCTTTAGATTTTTCCAGTGAATGTCCACATATCTCTTTGACTGCATTAACAATCGGACATCCAACCTTATCCCAGTCTTTCTTTTTTAGGGAGGAGAGTGACTCAGGTTGGGATATCTGATTGGCCAGTAGGAAACCACCCTGCAGGATGGCAGTCTTCTCACAGCTCAACCACGATTCTGAAAACAGAGCAGGTTTATAAGTTCAGAGGTCAAACTTATGTCAGAATTCAACTCTCCTGTGAACTTGTGTATGACGAATTATCCGAAAGCCACTGTTTATAGGTGAAGAAGTTTAAAATATGATCAAATATATCAAAGACAAAGAAAGCATATTTTTAATAATAATTTAGTTTTTGCTCAGCTGAGACAAAATCATAATGAAAACCTTTGTACATGGAATAGCCCTGATGAACTTGAGATGAGGGTGAGTAAATGATAAGAACATTTTAATTTTGTGGTGAACTGTTTCTTTAAGCATTACTTGTTTCAGGCATGATAAATAAAATAATCATCACATACAGAGTACTAAAAGTAAACGGTTTGAGCATACCTACTCATTCTTTTTATACTTTTAAAAATAATGTATTAAACAATATAAATAAAAGCATGTAAATTAAAGTAATTTAAAATGCAGAGCATTTAAGCAAGACTTTTTTTTCTTTTATTTGCATTTAAGCAAGACATAGATCACAACGTTTTTAAGATCATGAAAAATATAAATTCATTAAAGTTTCTCCAAAACAAGAAAATTTTGCTCGTTAATTATTTTGCTAAATTTATTATAAAACTGATTGTGCGATGATTTAACAGATTATTACCTTGATTATCCATCATTGTTTTGCTTGAAGTTGTGTCACCATTGAATTGACCACGCTGTAGAGAATAATGACCCTTACGAATACAATTCTATGATGTCCCAAAGTATTAGATGGTTTTTCACGTTTTATTTCTGCTAATTTCAAACAAATACATTAAAGTTTGATACTAAACACGCTTCCTTTCGTACACGATTTCAAATGAAGAACGTGCGTTTGCTTCCGTGTCAACGTGAAAGGATGGAGAGATAAAGAGAGGAGCGCTCTCTCTCTCGGTGTGTCCGCTTTTTCTTTAGCGACATCATGCGGCATACTTAAAGAATTCGCTTCCAGAAATATTAATTTGATCTTATCCTAGAAACAAACGAAAACAACTTTATTATGCATTATTCATTACCTTTAACTGGCTGGTCCATCCCATTTAAAGGAGCCGATACATTTTAGAGAATTGTTGTCGTCACTTTTACTAATTCAGTATCCGTTATAGTGAAACGAAAGAGAAAGTACACTCGTTTTCATGATGACTTGAAGAAACTGATGAATGTCCTAAGGACGACATTACACATTATGATTTGGGGTTTTATCCTTCAGATTTTATGCTTAGGTATTTATATTTTGTTAAATTGTTGTTTATATTTAGAGTCTCCAAAATATTTTGGTTTTTACTTCCTTCCTAATGTACAATCTAACAATATCACAGCAAGTTTATGTAAAGTCTTATAAATATGAAATGATCAAGTTAGATTCTGTTGGCTTGCAATTGGCTTGGAATTACAAGCATCGTTCTTTCTTTCTTTCTTTCTTTCTTTCTTTCTTTCTTTCTTTCTTTCTTTCTCTTTCAGCAGGTGTAAATGGATCTGATGTTCAGTGGCTTCGTTGTCAGTTTGTAGATGAGAAAGTTCATGTAAATGAAGAGGGTCACACAGAGACTGAGTATGTCAACAGAGAGGCTGTCCTACAGTTTGTAATGGACAAACCTTTATACCCGAATATAACCTTCCTTGTCACAGGTGAGTAAGTTTACTTTCATTGTTTTACTTATAAACCCATTGTTGTTAAATAATGAAGTCTATAACTCTTTGCTCATTTGATGTGTCTCATGTAGCTTCTAAAGTGGATATGAGGCATTATCTGCAGGGAGATGTGGACGCCATAAACTGTGAGATCCGTAGATACAGCACTGGAGGGATTGTAATGCGTTGGCCCACTATGGGAGCACAAGAACATGACATCTGGTTCACCTGTACTTTACGTCATAGTAAAGATGCATTCATCATCACCACCTTCCTCAGACACACACCGTCTGCTCCTGCCAAAGGAAAGGTGGACTATTTACATTGGCCAACAGTTAATGATAAAGATCTCCTGACAACATCAGGTAATGATTTTTGCTAGAAAACTAAAAAATGTGGGGGACATTTGTTTATTAGCTACTGTATTTTATTTTAAAATACATTAAGAAAACAAATATATGAAAAATATCAAACTTCTAGCAACGTTTCCTGTTAAAAACAGCTTAGACCAGCCTAAATTGTCATGCTGATCCAGGATGATTTATGCTGGTTAGTACTGATTTGGTAAAGGTCTAATGCTGTTCGGGCTAGTGGTCATATTTGCCAACCAATAATGCTTTCATATGTGTTTGCCAGCTGTGATGGTTCTCGTGACACGAACCCCCTCTGTGGAAGAGGGCTTCCATAAGGAACCCACTCTGGACTGTCAGTTTAAAGTGGATCACAAGAAGGCAAATGTAAGAGTGGAGTGGAGACATCAGAAACACGGAGAACGCAAAAGCAAGCTGTTCAGCTACTCCAGCCGTACAGGGAAATCTGAGGGTACCGGAGTGTCCGTCAAAGCCATCGGTGCTGGAAACGCCTCCTTTAAACTTTCACCCACCAGAAAATCCTCAGAGGGCACCTACATCTGCTCGGTTCTCGTCCCTCCTCTCTATGGCAGCCATTATATTCGTGTTAGCTTAAGCGGTGAGATGTAAACTTTTGTAAGCATGGAAATCAAAGCAGAAAATACAATGGGTTAATGTTATTTATGTCTTTATAAACTCCACAGAACAACCCCGTGTGTCTTTAAATGTGGACTCTATGTTGTCTTTGACATTTGGCGAGAACCTGAAGGTTGTGTGTGAGGCAGAGGGATACTATCCAAAAGATGTAAATATTGAGTGGTTTCGAGAACCAGTCGGCGTCAGTGCCACACCTGTGTTCTTAAGCAATGTTTTACACTCCAGTCATCGGGTTTACCACAATGGCACATACTCTCTCTCAGCCTTCTTTTTCCTAAATCCAGGCCTGGAGGACTCAGGATATAAATACACTTGCAGAGTATCCCATAAGTCCTTGCTCACTCCAATTCACAAAAGTTTTATTCTCTCAGTCACAGGTAAATCAGATGCGAAACAAACACATACACATTCTCACAAAGCACCTAAATATCCTATAAATGAAATGTTAACACCCACTAGATGGCAGAAATCATGTTTTGTCATGAACAGCTTTTAACATTTACTTCTAACATATTTCAATGCACTTTTTTGACCTCAGAACCTTACTCAACTGTGCAGTATTTCACAGTCATTGGATTTCTAATTGTCATGATGGTAATTTTGTATTGGCTGTTGCGTCTGTTCTTTGCTGGTAAGTCATTGTCATGTTCATCACTTCTTGTGATTTATTTGAACTTACAATTTGCTTGTTCATTCTTTATAGTCAATTTTCTTCAGAGTCAGTATTCATAAACATATTTTTTATCTCCTTTTTCTACCTACCTGTGCAGTCCATATTACTCTTTTTTTTCTTCTTTTTTAGCTCGTAAAGCTGCCAGTAAGGTAAGGAATTACTATGAAGAATAATAATTGTAATAGCAATATCATTTGTGCAAATTAACAGTGAACCCAGCTGTACATGATTAAATGTGAACGAGATAAATGGGCTCTCTGTGCTGTTTGTTGCGTGTTTGTGTTTGTGTGCCAGTATGTGGAAGTATTGACATATGTGGAAGTGTTATGTATTTGTATGGGTTTATTCGCCATATGTGCCATCTTGCACACTTTATGTTTAGATTGTGTCTCTTGTCTGCAGAGGTTCTGAGAGAGTTTATGGAAACCAACAACACATCCTCCCAGTCTCCTGCTGCTGCAGGATCAGTGTCTTCATGGGAGTTGTGTTGTTCACAATGGCTGTTTAAGCCGTCACTATTGACAAGAGAATTTAATAAAGCCTTTCTGTTATTATATTCTTGTTTATTGGATGATGGTGTTTTATTCTGGAAATTTGGGAGTTGATTTTTTTGTTTGGAATTGCATTCAATTGAATTTGTGATTTGACACTGTGAGTTGATTTAACACTGCTGTGAAATCAGTTTGAATCAGTGGATCTATGTGTCGTTTTGGCACCACACCTTTGTTTTTTAAAATTACTGTGTTCAGTAAAAGACATTAACTCATATAAACTTGGGATGGCGTGAGGGTAAGATTATGTTGAGAGAATTTTTATTTTGGGGTGAACTATTCATTTAAACATTGCTTCTTTTAGGCATAATTACATATTTAAATTTGGCCGGAAATTCCGATAACCTTCACATACAAGTGTCAAAATTTGGCCACACCTACTCATTCTTTATTTAAAAAAATACACAATGAAACAGCACAAATTGACGCATGTTATTTAGCTTATAGTAAACAAAAATATCAAAAAGGAAGTGCCCGCTGTTTTTCTAGCGCCATCATGCAGTTAATATTGTCAGTTCCGATTTAAGAAGGATGTATTTTATCGTCCTTTTAGTCTTATTAATGTAATCCCCTACTCAAAATGCCCCACAATTTAATCTACAGAACTTTTCAAAACAAAGAAATATAATCACTTGCTGCTTTTTTTCATGGTCCATCTTTTTCTTAAGAGCGCTTTTTAATTTTGAATACTTTACCTTTAACTGGCTGGTCCATCCCATTTAAAGGCACTCATACCTTTAAGAGGATTGTTGTCGTCACTGTGTCTAATTCAGTATCAGTAACAGTGAAGTGAAAGAGAAAGTGTTCGCGTTTGCATGGCGGTTTTAAGAAACTGATGAACGTCCTAAGGACGACGACATTATGAACCGGGGTTTCATTCTCGCGATTTTATGCTTCGGTATTTATAGATAGTTAAATTGTTGTTTATTTAGGTGCGCCAAAATATTTTAGCTTTTTGCTTGCTTGTTTATATAGGTTATACCATAGCAAGTTAGCATTTTATATTAAGTCTTATATTGTAAATATGAAATGATCAAGTTCGGTTGGCTTGCAATCACAACCATTGTTTTCGTTATTTCTTTCAGCAGGTGTAAATGGATCTGATGTTCAGTGGCTTCCTTGTCAGTTTGTAGATGAGAAAGTTCATGTAAATGAAGAGGGTCACACAGAGACTCAGTTTTTCCACAGAGAGGCTGTCCTACAGTTTGGTAATGCTGAGGACAGACCTTTATACCCGACTATAACCTTCCTTGTTACAGGTAAATGAAGATTCCATTATGTAGTTTAACTTATATTTCTGGTTCTTTTAATAATGTGTTTATTTGCTGTGTCTCATGTAGCTTCTAAAGTGGATATGAGGCATTATCTGCAGGGAGATGTGGACGCCATAAACTGTGAGATCCGTAGATACAGCACTGGAGGGATTGTAATGCGTTGGCCCACTATGGGAGCACAAGAACATGACATCTGGTTCACCTGTACTTTACGTCATAGTAAAGATGCATTCATCATCACCACCTTCCTCAGACACACACCGTCTGCTCCTGCCAAAGGAAAGGTGGACTATCTACATTGGGTAGCGATTAATGATCGGGATCTCCTGACAACATCAGGTAACAATCATGCCTCTACATTTATGTTTATGGTGTACGTTTACATTTAACATATGTCTTTCATATGTGTTTGCCAGCTGCGATTGTTGTCCTGACACGGACCCCCTCTGTGGAAGTGGGCTTTTTGAAGGAACCCACTCTGGACTGTCAGTTTGAAGTGGATCATAAAAGGCCAAACATAACCGTGGAGTGGAGACTTCAGAAACACGGAGAACGCAGCAAGCTGTTCAGCTACTCCAGCCGTACAGGGAAATCTGAGGGTACCGGGGTGTCCGTCAAAGCCATCAGTGCTGGAAACGCCTCCTTTAAACTTTCACCCACCAGAAAATCCTCAGAGGGCACCTACATCTGCTCGGTTCTCGTCCCTCCTCTCTATGGCAGCCGTGATATCCCTGTTAGCCTAAGTGGTGAGATGTAAACTTTTGTAAGCGTGTAAATCAATTAAGAAAATATACAGTAGGTTAATGTTACTCTTCTCTGTATGAACTTTACAGAACAACCCCGTGTGTCTTTGAATGTGGACTCTACGTTGTCTCTGACACTTGGCCAGGATCAGAAAGTTGTGTGTGAGGCAGAGGGATACTATCCACTGGATGTGAACATTGAGTGGTTTCGAGAACCAGTCGGTGGCAGTCCCACACCTGTGTTCCTGAAGCATGTTTTGTACTCCAGTCATCGGGTTCACCAAGATGGCACATACTCTCTCTCAGCCTTCTTTCTTTTAAATCCAGGCCTGGAGGACTCAGGATACAAGTACACTTGCAGAGTATCCCATAAGTCCTTGCTCACTCCCATTCGCAAAAGCTTTATCCTCTCAGTCACAGGTAAATCAGATGCAAACTGAACACAAACATTCTCACAAAAAGCTCTTGAGTTATGGAAAGCACCCAAGTATCCTATAAATGAAATGTTAACAATGACCACTAGGTGGCAGACATGACGTATTGCATTGTGACAAACAGCTTTATTTTTTATTTTGTTTATTATTTTAAAACCACCTAATGCACTTTTCTTAATTCAGAACCTGACTCGACTATGTGGTATATCACTATCATTGGATTTCTAATTGCCATGATGGCCATTCTGTGTTGGCTGCTGCCTCAGTTTCTTGCTGGTAAGTCATTCGTTGCTCATAATTTCTTCCCTCAAATTATTCTCCATTTTGCTTGTTTATTCTTCACCATTATATCTACATGTGCAAACTCTAACGCTCATTATCCTCTTTCAGCACGAAAAGATGCCAAAAAGGTGAGGAAATACTATGAGGAATAATGCAACCAACATCATTTGTGCAAATTACCAAATTAAATAGTGACCTCAATTGTACATGATTAAATGTGAATGAGATGAATGGGCTTTCTGTGCTGTTTGTTGCGTGTTTGCGTTTTTTATGTGCCTGTGTGCCAGAATGTGTAAGTATTGACATATGTGGAAGCGTGACGTAAGTGTGAGCGTTTATTTGCCATATGTACAGTTTCACACACTTTATGTTTAGATTGTGTCTCTTGTGTGCAGAGGTTCTGAGAGTGTGGCGTCATGGAAACCGACAACACATCCTCCTCATCTCCCTCGCCCGTCTCCTCTTGTGCTTCAAGATCAGGTGCTGTTCATGGGAAAATGAGGAGTGCAATGTGAAGTATATTTCCAGATCTCATGGTTTATGTTGTTTACAATGGCTGTTAAGACCATCACTATTATTTTGAAGATCCCTGGACAGAAGATTTTAATTAAGCATTTCTTTATTGTACAACAATTCTGTTTTAATAATGAATCATGTAAATTTATTGGAATAAGGAATGTTTGCCAAAATGCACTACAATCACAGTTGCAAATAATGAAATCCTATTTTTCTAACATTTTAATTAAAACGTAATGTATTTTTTACCACCAATGAGATACAAACCGCAAAACCATCTTGTTTGGCTAACAAAGTTGATGTAATAGAAGAATAAGAAAAAAATTTTTTTTTACAAAAACAAAAATGAATCTGCCTCTACTGTTTGAAAATAACATACTTGAACTTTAATTGTACTATTGAAAAATTTTGTGTTGAGAAATAAAATACTTGGCTTTTTTTTTTTTTTTTAATGTGTGTTCTTATAGCATCATATTGGAATATATCAATCTTCAGGGAACACATGTTAGGCGTGATGTTTGCGAGGTGGTCGGCTCATGGTGAAAGGCAACACCAGTGTTGCTATGAGGACTGTCAGGTTTTGAAGTATTCTTGGCTAAATACTCTCTCTGGTCCACATGTAGCTTCCCTAAATCCCAGTTAGCTACACTATAAACACTTCACTCAGGAATGACAGCTGTTCCCAAATGGCACTCGGTACATTCCCCTTCTCCCAAAGCACCCTGCTCATTTCCCCCTTACCTTCTCTCATGCTAGTTTATCAAATTTTGCAAAGTCCGCAATCAAAAATCTATGATTTCAGTATGAACTGAAATGACATTTTTCGTTAAATTATGCTATGCTGTCCAGGTATACACAGTATGCCAACAACTGCCTAATTTGTGTCTATTTTGTAATCGAATAATAAAACGTAATAAATTTTTGATTTAGAGTTATGTCTGACACAGAGCTAAGCAATGTTTTGAGCAATTTTCTTTTTAAATTTTTAATTTATTTTTATATTGAATCTAGCTGTTAGTTTTGTTGACGGTTTATTCTGCTGTGATGTTTAGGGGGTGGTGGCCAAAGGGGCTTAGTGGAAACTAGCATGCCTGCTGGGTCACCAGCCAGTGGAAGGTCAATACCCAGCCAAGCTTTGCAGTTCTACGGAAACAGCTGCCCGGGGACCATGTGAGGCTTATGCCTTGAGAAATCAAAGGTCTCTATTACACCAAATGTACTGATGAGTGTCTGCCTGAGCTGTTATTAGCTCTGTCAGTTTCCATTCAACCCATTGACATTTTGACCAACCTACTGCTATAGCGTGTTTTATTTCGGCTAATGTGTTGTGGAAGTTAGGAAAATTGAGGCTCTAAGTGCAAATTCCAGTTATTAACCGTCTCTTTACCCAGACTTCCACAACAGACGACCATGTGGGTCTGGCTTTACCACAGATGGGATTTAAAAACAAACAGGCCTGGTCACTCTGGGAGGTGGGGAGACCTGGTAACATAATTCAAAGAGAACTGCAGGAAAAGCTTGTTTTGTTTCCAAAGTCCAGAAACTCTGAACCATGTGCGGGAGATACACCTATGTATCAATGCTCTGGGGAAATCAATGATGGCTGAATTGATTATTCATAATTGATGGGAAAATATTTCTTTAAGCGACTTTCAGGCACCACTACGTAATAAACGTATTTATTTTCAAGCAGTGAAATCAATAAAGCTGGTCTTTAGGAAATAGGCCGCATTTTATTACCGCTAGTCTGCATACTCTTTGACTTTTCATTTTGCCTATATTCCAAGGAGTTAAGCTGTGGTTAAGTGTTCGTATGCACAGTCGTTCTCCTCACTGTCCCAGATGGTTTAATACTTTGCTCAGAGTATTTGCTCAGCATTTGTCTCAGTGGACTTTATGTGTGTCACATAAACTTGCAAGGCATTTGTCTCTCATAAAATTCTAACTTTCCACTAAATGTTTTAGCAGAAGGTTTTCCCTTTCTTCTAATGCGTTATTCATCAAGCTTATTTCAGCGTTTGTCTTTTTTTTTGGTCTTTTATCCCATTTTATTTTCCTCTCTATGTATATCCGCTCCCCCCTTATTTCCTGTGTCTGTGTGTTTTTGTGCATGTGTGTGTGTTTTGCTTTCTAGTGTCCCGACCTTTTGGCATGTGTGGCCTGTGTTTGAAGTCTAACTCTGGTGGTGCGAAGATGCGGACGAGAGACCACAGACCTCAATGACAGACCTCACATTTAATTAGCGAAATGAAAAATAGCACGGAAAGATTCACAGACCTGCATTAATCTGTCTGTGGCTTCTAACTTTACGTTGGATCCTCTTTCGTCTCTTTCCCCCCACTGTCTTTCCGTTCTTCTTGCGTCTCAATGCTCAAATTTCTTACACTGACGGGACTAGCTGATGGACACTATGACTTGTATTATTTTTAGAGTGTGAGATAGTTGCTTGATAGGTGATACGTCTTCTCACAGCATCTGATGACACCTGTGAAGAACATTGATTTTTCTGTAGTAAAGATCTTGCTAAACATCACTGTCAAGGCCACAGTTGAAAAATATCCGGCACTGTAAATGGGTTTAGACAAATTTATTCTTAACCACATCTGATTCGACGTTCCTTAAAATTAACGTAAAGAGAAGTTGATCATTACAGATGCTGGTGTTGACTCAGAGCGCTGGTATAGTATAAATACAACCAAAATATAAAGTTTATGACATGTAATTTAGTGTGTTCTCATTCACATTTTAGCATCTGGAATATGATTTCATACTGTATACATGAGACATATTAAAACATGAGATCACAGAAAATGCATTGACGTAGTCCATTGCTATAAATAAGACTCAGTGTTTTTGATGTAAATAAACAGTGAGGATTGACAGTTACATTAAAATGCAGATGACTTTCTAATGTTATCTGAGTCTGAATAGCTGAGTATAAACAAGCTTAATGGGGACACAACACATCAACACATAGAGCCATGTCAATGAAATGAATGAAGGCTATGGGACATAATGAGCACTGGGGGGACTGGACCGAAAGCTGACGATAATAGTTTACTGTGTCTAAGCAACTAGTGTTTATCAGTTAATGTCAGTAAACATACAACATACATTTACAATCACTTTGCCCGTGGCTGTTTTTTGTGTCTGTGTGTGTATGACAGACAGAGAACAGAAGAGGTTATTGTTCTGTGCCATCTGTGTGAGAAACAAACCTGTGGGTCCATGTTAAATGAATGCTATTAAACTAACAAAACAAAACCTGATGAAAGTGCTTAGCTGAAATAAAAACACACCTTTGAAACATTAAAAAGGGTGCACAAACAGATAAGAGAAACAGTCACGCACTGCTACAGACTTTTTACAGAAAATTTGGCAGCACATGCTGTTACACATGTGTTTGTGTACGTGCACACAGAGTCATGATGTCATAGGGTAGGCATACTAGAATGCTTAGCAAATCATTCAGAGCTTTAAACCTTATATGATTATGCTCTCCAAGGATTGCCAGGAAATGTTGCCAGGTTTTCCTTTCAGTCATTTGGCTTTCCAGACACTTAGGTGATTAAAGATGAAGCTGTCAGCTGAAAGTGAGCTTCAGAATTTGACGCCACAAACTGAGTGATGGGTCTAACATCCACATAGTTTGCTTATATACTGCAGTTATAGATTGTAATTTAAAGAAACTTATCTTTATCACTCCCAAAAGCCTAAAACTCCCGTGAGCTCCTGTCTGTGTCAATGTAGTAAAATGGTTCAGAGCTTCAGCATCCTGCTTTTGATGTTTTTTGCATGTTGTAATCTGATTCCAATCATGTGGTTTGATTTGCGTAGAAAAGTCTGAAGAAATGGATTCATTTTGGAAAAGAAGACCAGCTGAGGGTGCAGAGGTCAGGCTCAGACACCCTTCCCTGCGGGCCTACAAGAGAAGGGTCACAGGGGCAGATTCCCAGCCATTAAAACAGTGGAAATGGAAAAGCATTGCTGGCCACCGCCCTCCCCTCAACCCCCTCACCAGTCCACTGTCTTCTCGGACGCCCTCTGGACCTAATGTGGTAAGTGAAGTCATCCAAACCGTTTTATCAGGTCTGCTGAGGGGGTCGTAATTTTCTTTATCTCTTTAACTTGTCCATCTTTTCTGTCTGTGTTTATCTTTCTCCCATTAGTCACTTTGTGTCTGTGCTTCTCTCCTCTCCTGTCAACTCTATCAAGTGTGTTTGTACAAGAGCAAGAGCCGCCATAGCTTTGGCGCCATGGTAGCTCTCTCTGTCTAATTTTCATTTAATGATGAATTGTGTAAATTGGTATATAAGTGTTACTAAAAGTTAATGTCCCAGGGGTAATTTTTATTTAAACATGTAGATTTTTTTCGTTATATGAGGGTACTATTAAAACTGAGGATATCTAAATGATACCAAATGGAAAAGACGGAAAGGTTTGAATTTAAGAAAGGGAAAAAAATTAAATCTTGAAATGTGATTATATGGTGATGTGGTAAAAAACTAATTTCTTTATGATGGTTTAGAATGAAAAATATGGCAGAATTCTCTTATGATACCAGTATATCCAGTATTAAATAAGGTTAGCCAAGGTAAACAAATCAGTGAGTTTGAAAAGTGTACATAAAGGGACAGTTCTGCCAAAAATAAAACTTCTGTCATCATTTAATCACTCTCATGTCATTCAAATTCTGCATATAACTCAAGAAGATATTTTGAGAAAAGTAAATTTGTATCCTTACAATGGAAGTCAATGGGGGACAATGTTGTTTAGTTACCGACGTTCTTTAAAATATCTTCCTTCATGTTTTGCAGAAGAAATAAAGTCATACAGGTTTAAAATGACACAAGTGTGAATAAATGATGAAAGAGGTATTGCATGTTTTCATGCCCTTGTTGCAACCTGTTTTATTGAGCAATCTAACGTGTGCCCCGGGGTCAGCGGTAATGCATGTTTAACAAGGTCACCCCTCACAGATGTAGGGATTGGACATGGAAATAACTGGCCAGTGTACATGTCTCTGAGCTGTGTGTGGGAGAACTTATGTGTGCTGGTAATCATTCACTTTCATTTTGCACAGAACACAGAGGGATTATTCTTACAGGGAAAGACATCGTCTCTCAACACCACATCTCACTTCAGGAATGAAGTCGGCTTTTACTGATCTAGGACCGGAGACACGTAGAAACAGCTGAATGTATCCATTCGGCCAGCTTTCTTGTTCCTCTAGTTTTGTAAAATAATGTCAAATCTCCTTCCACAGGGCAGCAGTCGCTTCATCTCTTTCAGTAGATGCCTTTACATCTTTAACCTCTCTTCCCAATACTGGCATCTGAATCACCAGCACAAGCTATAGTCAAAAGTTTGTTATTGTGTAACCATCTTTCAACTGTATAAATATACTGTATTACTGATGTCTTATCATATTATCTCATCATATTTTTTTACTAGGGTGTGCTGCTGCTAATGAGCCACAAAGTGCTAACTGTGGCCAGAGGCAGATGCTGTTAGTATAGCGTGGCCACACACCCATATGCAGGTGTATGAGTGATTACATAAGATCCCCTCGCAGGTGAGCACATGCACATATGCCACGTTAAACCCTGTTAATGCACAAATCTGCAACACTTTCAATCTGAGCTCACAGGTCTACTGTGGAACAGACTAATGAGGTTGAATTGTGTGAAAGGCCGGTTTGAATGCAAAGAGTTCAGGTTTAGAAGTGTGTTATGTCTCACTCTGTGTGTTCATTCCAAAGACTGTTTGTGTTCAAACAATTCTGAATGTTACACAAACTCTCACACACACACACACACACACACACTAGTTTAATTCACCTGCAGGGGCCTCTGTGTATTAGCCTTTAAAGGGCCTCTCAGCCGTCATGGTGAACAGCTCACACCAAATGAAAGATTTCACAGAGGCTTACACTCCATCGCTTTCACACACGTTTTTGTTCGGTTGTGGGTGTTTACTGAGGACTGCTTGGAACTGGGTTGTATTGGAGACTATCACCTAAAGAATGAAATGCAAAAGCAGAATTTAAGAAATTTTAGAATGTCACACTTATTATTTACACTTAAAGTATTAAATATTCAGGCACCTGATATTAGTGCATTTATTACCTTTGTCTGTGGGTACTTTTCCCCCCTTTATTTACTCCCTTTACTTTACACATGTATGTAAATGACACCAGAAAGGGAAATCTTTTTTAATTTGTGCAAACATTTATATAAGTAAGTCATTTAACTTGTAAACTGTCATCGTTCCACAGGTGAAACTCTTATTATTTCACTATTTACTTTAATATTTCATGGCTGAATTCTAATCTAATACAACCTTTATGTTAATGGAAAGGTCTAAGTTTGACAAATTTGTAAAATTATAAACATAAACTTAAAATATAAAAAAGAGATTTTAAAAAAATCATATACGTAAAATGTTTAAAGTTCGGTTTTCATGTGTATGCTCAATATGTGCAGTGACAGTTATCGGGTTACATAAAAATATATAAAAATATATCACACAATATGTATTGGACTGGTTCATAATGATTTAATCTGTTTGCTTAAGTTTAAGTTTTTTAAATGATGCTTTGGATAGTGTCTGCTTAAAGAATAAATGTAAATGTGAATTCACAGTAATAATATAATAGTGGATCTTTAATGGTTTTGGGTTTATAAAGGTATGGTTAAATATTTTCAAGACGGTTTAACATGACCTTCATATAACAAAAATAAATAAATTAAAATCTTTTGGGACATAAAACTCACCGCAGTTGAAGAAACACATGCATTTAATTACAATCTGCACTATGGAACCGGTCAAAAGTGATGAGTTTATAAACTCATGTCAGTAACGTTACTTTCATATATTTTCATTTCATTCTTTAACAAACTCTTAACTTGTTTTTTCTTCCATTTTAGGCTGTTATCATATGTGCTGACATCAACCACTAATAGAAAAAATATGTTTTTCTTCTCCCAAGCAAGAAACCAAAATGGACATTGCGAGCACAGCTTATGAAACTCTCATCAGAAACACAAGGACCAGGTCAAATAATCCCATGATTATGCTGTCCAAACCTCACATGAGGAGCACAGCCATCAAAGCTCATCACTCATGGTCTTCCAAATGCATCATTGTGTGTCTGCTTCTGTGTGTGTGTGTAAAGACTGAGTGGCCTCACATTCGAACGCTTAAAGGAAAAGGATGATGTCATTCTGAATGAGGCAGCTGTGGGGCAGAGGAGTCTGGGAGGGGTTAGCTAGGGTTCTGTACAGCAGAACAGATTGCAGAAACAATAGATGGATATGACAGAAATGTGTTTTGGCACGAGTTGATGTTATTACATCATTCTTGCTTCCTAGAAAATCTATCACTGCTTAATTATTGGTTTTGGCATGGGGTGCAGATTAACAGTTCCTGGTTTCTTAGTAAAAGTAGAAAAAGTTTTTGCATTTGTTGTGTGTGCTTTTAAATTACTATTCTCTTTACTACTACTTTAATACTATTCTCTTGGTATACTTTTAGCACAGGGAGATGTGCAGGAGCCATAATGGGAATGCTTCTAATTTGCAGTATTTCCTAATCATATGAAAATGTTTCATAACAAATCGTTTTATCTGCAAAACAATTTGGCTGAAAATTAATTAAATGTACTTTAACATTAGGTTAAACAGTATATTTAATCTTAAGGAATATTGTGGTTTAAGGCTGCCATTCGGGAACATTAACAAACCTTAGCTTATATCCGATGTGATTTTTAATCATCATTGTGGTTATAACTACATTGCACTTGTTGTAGCAAATTTTACTTTAGGCAAATTCCACATAAGACAGCTCATTTCATGGATGGGATGATTTGAGGTAACTTTCTCTAGCAGACCACTGACCGCTTTTCTACTGAGGATTAAATACAATGTTGATCATGTGGTTTAAGTAATCTATGACAGTAATTGTTTTGTGGTGAGTCCTGATGTGGTATATGCAGTAATCTTATATATTAAGCATGCTTACCCAGAGGAAAATGTTATTACTTAAAGGTTTCTCATTTATTGCTTAGGAGATTGTATTGAGTTCCCAGATATTTCCCTTTGATTTTCGTAGGATACAACCAGATGCAAATGGAACCATTGTTAAAATACAGTATAAGTATAGTGGTATAAAATGCATACCCTAGATTATTTAGTCTTAACAAAAAGAAATAAAAGGTTTGGCTTTGAATGCAGACTGTCTGTGATATTGTTGAGATCTCGTCTAACACATGTGAGATGTCCCCATTTGCCCTCCATCGAATCCCATTACTGTCTAGGGAAAATAATTGGGCTATTAAAGAAATCTCATTCACAATTTATCTTTCCTAAGGGTATGTGTGCGTGTATATTTGTATATGTTGTGTGGTTTGGCTGATGAAAGATTCTTTATTTGTATTTTCTGTGAAGGAGCCCATCATAGCAGTGAAGTATGGCACAGTCAGCCCATCCAGGCTATAGAAGCAGAGCTGGGCTGTAATTATTCGGAGCCAGGCATCTCAGGAGGTCGGCTGGGGTTTGGGGAATGTGTCCCCCTCCTCCACACCTCTGCTCTTTCTCTCCCAGGAAAAGGGCATTTCTTAAACTTTAAAAATCTGCATCTTTTACTTCAGCGCTATATCAAAAGACATGACAGTCTACTTAGTATTGCATATATAATGATTTCAATGGGGCTCATTCATCTGTAAGTGTGTGAATGCTTTATGTGAGCAAAACATAATCTTCCTCTGGTTCAGATATACTATATAGTCACATTTCAATCTAGTTTAGCCTGCCAAAATTTGCATCAGAAACAATGCCAAGAATATCAAAAAAATAACTTCAGTTTTAGTTTTATTGTTTTGCTTTTCGAGCGCCACATCTCTCTTACTTGGCACCATGTGTGCTTCATTGAAACAACTATGACATCATCATCTGGCTGTTATTCTTATGAGCGTGTTTGGACGTAAGGGTTCCCATGGAAACTTTGATGTAACGGCCACGCAGACTTGTTTTCAGAAAAGTCACAGCTGGCACGTGGTGTAGTAAATGGAGTTTTGTTTTCCAGAAGGATCAGTTTGTCAACACCTATCTTGCAGATGAAGGCCAGACAGGGATCTAATCTTCGCTTATTCAAACTGCGAATGAAACCTAACCGTTTAGATTGATGGTTTGACATTTTCTTAGTGTGATTAGAAGTTTTCTGTGTGTCATCATGGCTGAATGTGGTTGAGAAACCAGTATGTGTGGCTCATTTTTGTTTACTACGTTTTTCAGCATGCCATAGTTATTTTAAAAGGATACCAACATACAGTTAAAATATAATATATATATATATATATATATATATATATATAGTGGATAAGACACACAAGAGACAAAAAAGTCTCTTATGTGACGTAACAAAAGTGGATGGGCTCCAACATGCTTACACCATTACACATACCTGTATTATTTGTCTTTTTACAGTAATTCCAGAGACAACTGTTTGGCTTAATGGTTGTTTGTCTTATTGAATCATTCTTGTATGAATTTGTCACAATGACTGTATACATGAGTGTGTTTCAATCAGACAGTATGTTATACTTCAGCTTGGTGAGTCATGTCAAGATTATATGTCAGCTGTTGCCAAAGTTCCAATGATCCCTGGGGCTCAACAGCTCCCTGGGAAAAAAACGTTAGCATTGTGTCATAGTTTTGTATTGGTCTGCAACATCCTTCTCTGTTGCAATACCTGCTCATGTTATCTATATCGCTGATATCCGCTCAGATAAGAAACCTCGCGTGAGCATGTGAGGTCTTGCGCTGGTCCATCTCAGTGCTACTGATCCAAGGAGCGTGTCTGATGCATTCCGCTCGGCTTGCAGCGATCTCCTCAGCTCAAAATCACCACCATCCATCACGGGATCAGATAAGGGCATGTGAAGGAAAAGAGATGCTGGCTGCGTTAGATACAATAACAAACTAAGGGATAAGTTCGCCTTTGTGCCATTCCCGGTTGTGCCTGCTGCTGATCTTGAGAGACATTTACAATCCGTGCCTGACGCGAATGACATCATGCAAGATGGAAATCTTATTTGGAAGGCTGATGTGGAATGAAAGAAACAGATGCATGCAAAGCATTTCAAACTGATTTTGGTTCATATTTTGAAGATTTGTGTACCTCTGATTATCTTAGCAACAGATTAACAGATAACCTGGTACTCAGCATGAGATCTTCCTCTTTGCCTCAAGTGTTCAGTCTTCACACACAGCTCTGTTATGTAAAGCCGAAGAGCACATGTCCACTGTGTACAGCTGTAAATCACCTCCGCTCTCCCGCAGCTTCCAGTGTTTACGGTAAACAGTGGAATGGAATGTAAAGTTATTTCAGTCCGTTGGCCTGGATTGTAGTGGTCGTACCACAGGTCATTAGTCTCCAAGACCCAGCACAACCCCGAGCCCCCCCATACCTCATTATCTGATTATTAGGCCTGTTTGCTCTCCTTGGGTCCTGCTGCTTTCTTTTCTCCACCCATAGATGACAAACACAGATGGAAACAAAACATCACACTTCCTCTAAATCTATTGTGTCTGTCTCTTTACTCTAAATGGTGAACTCTTAAAATCTAATCAATCAACTTTTTGATTGTGTATAAGCTGATTGATCATGATAGAATGTGGGATCATTTTAAAAAGAATGAGATATTTACTTTGTAGGAAGAAAAGGAATCTTATAGGGATAGTTTTATTTCGTCATTTACTCATGGTCATGTCATTCCAAGCTTGTATGACTTTCTTTATTCTGCAGATCACAAAAGATGATATTTGGAAGAACGTTGGTATCCGCTGAGAAAACCACAGAGACATTTCTTAGACATTTCTCAAAATATCTCCTTTTCATATACAGGTTTTGAATGGCGTGAGGGTGAATAAACGATGACAGAAATTTTATTTTTGAGTAATTGTATTATTCTATGCAAATGTATTAAAAAAAAACCCGCTTATTCACCTTAACTCAAATGATTCTGAAACTTGAAAATAAATAAATCATTAAATCCACAGTGTAAACGGACATATTTAAACCCTGTTTAAAAGTCTCAACTTTGTCCGAAGTCATCTGTTACACCAAACTTGCTCCAAATGGTCTCAAATAGCTTGAGACAGCAAAAACAAAAAATGTGTTTGTTCCTCTGTGATACAGGACCTGACAGCACCGGTGAGACTGTAAGACATTCAGTGATCTGCTTGAGCTGGAGTAACACAAGCACTGGTCTTTATCTGTCAGAATAAAGCCGGGAACAGTGAGTGAGAGAGAGCAGAGACAGAGCACTGTGTTGTGAAAGTGGAGATTAATACAAATACAGTGGAAAGCAGGAGGGTGAGCTGGGGTAAATGGAGCTCTATCTCTCCTCCTTTTTTCTCTTGTTCCCTCCCTTCTTCTGCTCCCTCCCCCAGACTGCAGGAGTTGTAGGAGTTTTACGTGACTGTGAGAGCTGTACTTTAAAGCGGCACGCCGGGCGAAGCTGAAACACTCGTATACATTGCTGGGAAATAACGGAAGACTCATACTGGATATAGAAAAAGAGTAACAGGTCTGTAAACATACTCACACTCTTACAGTGTTAATGTTTCTACTGTCTTTTTTATGTTGTTTGAGCTTTGGTTGATCTTTTAAAGACATTATAATACAATGTAAGATGTTTAGTTATGGTTTTGAGAACTTTTTTAGTGGTCTTTTAGTTTATGCTTGAAACAAAGAGGTGAAAAATTTTGTTTTTTATTTGAATTAAGTATATATTCTTTCCTCAATGCCAAATAGTAATTTCGATTAAAATAAATGTGCCTTCAGTTCAACGTATTTTTTCGAATTTTTGCCAGTGGTGTAACTTATAAAAATAAGTACCCAAAAAACATTATTGATTAAAAATATGAAAGTTAAAACCAAAAATATAAATATTTAAGGCAGCAAAAAAATTTACAGTGTAAGCTTGAACATGTCTTTGAAAAAGTGCTAACAGAGTCTTATCTCAACAGGTTTTTATGGTTAATCCCTCTGGATTTAATGGATGTGGGACTGTAAACAACTTTAAAGATTGATTAAAAAAAGGGATAAAACAGACAGAGATCTCATTTAACTGTTGGACTTTGGGCTAAAGAACAAGGACGTTAGTACCTGGACTCAAGGCGGAGATGGATGCAGGTCCTCTGGCATCAGTGGCCGAGGGTTCCCCGGAAGGAGAGACAGTGTGTGCTGCTTTGGCCCGCTACGAAAACACGTTGCGGGATGCCGTGCGTGAGATCCACGTGGACGTCAGCGCTTTCAAGCTGGGTATTGAGCGGAGGTTGGAAGAGGCCATTCATATGAGTGGACCTCTTGGTCGAGCTGTGGCCCAGTTGCAGCAGGAGAACCGGCAGCTCAGGGGCCAGTTGGAGGCCCTGACCCGACAGGTTGAGATGCTGACGGGTTCGGTGTGTGACAGAAGCCCCCTCCTCACCGGAGGATCGGCTCCACCGCAGACCAACAGCAGCACGGCAGGGCCCCAGTCTCCAACGGCTCTTAGCGGCACTGCGGCCCCCAGCGTGACGGCCCTGACGGGCTCAGCGAGTGGATCTGCCTCCAGTCCAAGCGCCACACGCTTCTCCAGCAGAGCCACCATTGCTGTCACCAGCAAAACTAATGTGAGTAGTGCAGAGCGCTGATATGTGTGTGTGAAATGTGAGAATGTGTAGAAGGTGATGCATGACTTGGTGTGAGGTCATTCTGTACTTCCAGGAACAGGGTGATGTGCTGAGGGTGAGAGGAAACTATGTTTAAAAGCTAAATATTTGGACATGAAGAGGAGTAAATAGCTGTAACATATATACAGACCCGCTAAATGTTTTTGTAAGGTCATAGTTTGCACACACTGTTTTACAACTGTGCGATGGTGTTTGGATTTTGGCAGTAGAAAATCGTTATTTTACTATTCACTTTAACATTTCATAGTTATCTGATTAAATCATGACAAACTATATATTGATAAAAAGGTTGAAGACTCAAGAATAAGAAAATAATCAAAAATGTAAAAAAGAAAAGAAAAGAAAAATGCTATCTAAAATGTACAAAATTGTAGTTCGGATAGTGCATTTTCATGTGCTCAGAATGTTCAATGACAGTTATCAGGTTATTAATAATCAATAAAAGCTGAATATTGTTTGAGATTCTGTCTCTTGTCCCGAGAGGTTCAATCTGTCAGACTGTAACAGCTGCTGAAGTAAAACTCAGATACACTTAACTTGAAACTTTCCGCCGTCATTATTCATTTCTTGACTGCTCTATTTCATCTGCTCTATTCTTACAGTATGTTTCCGCATAAGCTGTACAAAAATACCTTAATGTTCATGCCAGTCAAATTGGCTTACTTCAAAAGCTCTTATTTGTGTGTCATGTTTTAGATTTGTTATCGGTGGCTGTAAAATGTCTTTTTAAATCATGGTAATTTTGGAGTGCAGTTGACTTTGGCTGTGAGTGAAAGTCAGTAAACACAGGTATCACAAAGCTCTTATCTTCTCTGCCACATCCACACCTGTCAAACACATAATGAGAGAGAGCTGCATTGAGAGAGATGGGATTGTAAAACACTCAGAGACTGTTGTGGCAGGTCTCTGAAGCACTCCCTGCGCTGTGGTCACAGCCTGAAGGAAAAGGTTTAGGATAGAGAGAAAGTGTGTTGGCCTGTCTCCATGTGGCTGAGCTGGGAACACCTGCAGATATCATGAGTCTCTGACTTTATCTTCTTTCTAACTCCATGTCTCTGATTCCTGAGTCTGTTGTACTGTCTGTTCTTGGGAAATAACAGTTTATCCCGGACTTAATCTCAGACTGCCGCCACTGTATCTGTGGCATCTTTTTTTGTTAATCTCTCATGCACATTTTCATTTAGTCTCAGACATTCAGATCCACTTTTATGTTTATGAATCTTGTTTAGTAGTTCAGCCCATCAGAGTCAATGTGATCTCATTAGTATTTCTAGGTATTTGTACATGAAAGATTTATAAAATGCTGAATTTATAGAGTGATTTTATTGCATTTAACAAACTTTAGTTTTTTAAGTTAGTAACTGTACATACACACACACAAATCAATAAATTACACATATTTTAATATTATGATATTATACTTTAATTTTTGAGATTTTTTAATAATAAATTTAGTAATATGTATAGTGCAAATGACTTTTCCCAGGATTTTATTTATAGATAAATTTGGTCTTTATCTTAAAATTTCTCTATCATTCTTTCATCTAAGTACCACCACTGAAATTATATATTTATTATATATTTATATGTCTCTAAAATTATGTACATGCATAAAACTTACAGTATTAGATACTTTAAATCCTTAATATAATCCTTGCCTCAGTTTTGTCTTAATGTACAAAAACATACACGTACAAATAGCTATAAAACGAATGAGATCACCCAGCTACAGTTCACAGTCCTGTGGTTTCTCTGAGCAAATCTCAAACTGTGGTTTCGCTGCCCTGTTATCATAGTTTCCCAGTTTGTGTTGGGAGCATCTTGTGTTCCTCTCCGCTTTCAGAAGACCAGCAGAATGCTTTTGCTCCGCCTTCGGTCTGGACTGTCTGTGCGGAGGAGTGTTGCCAATTACCGCAGCATTTCTGCGGTTTCAATGGACCATTGTGTCGACATTCTGCCTCATTTGAAGTACATTGGGTGAGTCAGGATTTGAAGAACACCCAGGACACCCTCCCCCATTCTTACTCCACTGGGATTTGGTGTAGACGTTGCACTCCTGGGCCCCTCTGAAGTCACTTAAAGTTGGATCACAGAAGACAGGTGCTTGGCCGAGAAGCACACCTGTGGATTGTGGTCCCACTGCACGTTCGCATTCCGTCACTTAAGCCCCTGAGCATAGAGAAGCCTTTGCCCTTCATTATTGCTGATGTGTATAAATTGTTGGAGGGTCAGTGGGTTATCTTTGATTCTACTGTGCCTCAACATAGTACTGCATTGTAAATGTCAGACACTTTGACTCCTGTTGGAAGACACGTGGATGTGTGTGTGGTAAACCCTACAGTGTGGGGACTAAATATCCCCACAAACACCAGCATTTTTTTTTACCTTGTGGGGACATTTTTTTGGTTCCCATGAGGTAAAAAGCTTATAAATCATACTAAATGATGTTTATTTGAAAGTGTAAAAATGCTAAAATGTAAAAGGTTTGTGTGAGGGTTAGGTTAAGGGGTAGGTTTACAGGATATAATATACATTTTGTATGGTATAAAAGTCATTATGTCTATGAAAAATCCCCATAAAACATGTAAAACCCAACGTGTGTGTGTGTGTATGTGTGTGGGTGTGTGTGTGGGGGGTGTGTGCGTGTGTGTGGGTGTGTGTGCCTATGGGTTTGGCTGTACCTCTTTGGGACATGTGAGCAAAAGAACAGAGATTGAGGTGGAAAAAAGATAAGATTTGCACGTCTGTTATCTGTGGAAACTGTTGGTGCACACTTATAATCTCAGTAAATGCATACAGGCACACACAGAGGCCAACAGGAACGCAAGCGTGCTTAGATACCTTTGACTAAACCGTTTGATTTGTGAAATTTGGCAATAGTTTTATGATATACATGCTTATACAAACTACCCATCTAGGACTGTTTCTCCTTTACATATAACACATGATGCCAAGCTTTACCTAACATTTGGTTTTGACAGGTACCATGTGTGAAAAACATCCTTTTTACTTTGGTGTGCGCTTCAGTGATTTGTCTTCATAGTCATCTAATATTACCATAGCTGTTTTCAAATCTTTACATGAAGTTTAAAGGAACGTCTTTTGATCTAATAAGCACGGCTTTAAATTTACTTTTGATGTTGTGGGATTTCCTGGTTTCGGATCGTCTGCCAGGTAGTCAAGCAGGCCTCACAAGGCTTTAAAGGCTGAGCATTTGTTTGCAAAGATTCACTTTAAGCGTCTACATATGCAGGGTCCACTGTATTACCACGCTTTTATTTATGGGTCTAAAGCAGATGAAAACTCGCCTGTATAGTTTCACACCCTGGCTGGGGGTTACAGGAGCTTACTCGAATGCATTATTTGGCATGTGTGCGTGTGTTTGTGTGAGATATGTTTAACATTTCTAGCCCGGCACTGGCCCGACGCCAAAGCTCTCACAATGGAACAGGTCATTTAATCTTCTACTATTGCCCTGCCTGGATCTCCATGTCCAGCACAGATTCCTGGCAGAGGTGAAGGAGTAGAACAAAACCCTTTGCACAGCTATTAATACAGTGGAGTGCAAAAGAGAGTGAATAAAGAGTGATGGTGTGAGAGAGCGCAGAGAGTGAGAGAATGTGAAAGGGAGGGTGAGACATTGTGGATAGTGGAGCTGGAGAAAGGCATCCAACCGCTCCCATGATGCCCCTGGCTCTCCTAATTACTTCCAGACAATGCCATGTATTTTCATCTCCGTGGTTACAGGTTAATAATTCTGTGTTTACGGGATGACCTCATGCCCCTCAAGAACCATTGTCCCGCCTTGAAGGAATGCATATGCACCAGTACGGAGACCAGAAGAGGTTAGGTGAGGAATTTTTGTTTTGTGAACTGTCTAGAGAAGTCATTTTGGGTATCTGAGCTCAAAGCTTTGCCCGATCTACTATGTGTGGAGTCATATTACCGCTTGTGTTTGCCCATGTGTTTGTTATTGGAGCAGGGTACAAGGCTGTTGATATCTCAGCTGGTGGTGAGAAACACTAAACCATGGCTAAGCTTTTAAATATTGGGTGGACGTTGCTGTGTAGTCCTGGAACGGTCAACCCCATGATCCCTGTGGTCTTTCTAACCTGGGGCGATATGTTTGACCACCGCTCAGGTCTGTGTTGTCAATGTGCAGGTGGGGCTGTGGATATAACCATGTCCCTTTGGGCTGTAACTCATTACTCATGCCGCTGCAAATCATGCTGAAGATGACTGCATGGTCACGTAGGTATAGTCTGCAGAGGTTTCTCAAGATTCAAGGAACATGTGCAGTATAGATACACAGTATATGAATTTGCGCTGGTTGAGACAGTTCTGGACATTTAAAACACTGATGATTTTGAAGATCGTGAAGACGTGAGGTATCTATATACTGTAATATAAAATTATTAAATGTTATCCAAAACAGTTGTTTTTTCCAAGACAAAAATATTATTTACAAATTATTACAAAAATAAATGATCATTAACAATCATTATGAATCAAAATTCAGATATGAACTCAGCAGTTTAAAAATTCTTTAAGACATTTTAAAGATTCCTTAAAGACATCATACGACCAGCAAAAAAAACATTTCAGATGTTTTGTGCTTCACTGATAACAGCCTTATATAGATCAGGTGAACTGGAAGTAGCTGCTTATGTTTACAACTGCACATTTTGCACGGTGCACATCTATGAAATAGTATGTATACTAAAGATTGATTGTGTCTAAGCTATTAAAAATGAGGAATGCTTGTAGTCATGTCTTTATTCACCCACATCTGAAAACTCAAAAGACTCCCACTGTGTCTCTCTCTACACAGGTTTTCTTTCAATTCTGTCTCATGCTAGAGGAGAAAAATTGCAGGCTGTGTTGTGCTTTGAAAAACAGGTGTTTGGGCCACATTCTCCATGCACACTTGAGTTTGTGGAGGAAATTACAGAGCAAAGTTCCTCACACATCCCTGCAGACTTCCCAATATCGGTAACAACAAAAAACAACCTTTAAATTACTACTGGTCAAACTGTGGGACAAAATCCTCAATGCATTCACAGGCTTATTCGTCTGCCTTTTATAGAAGAATGCCTCAAAGTTCTCACAGTCTTTCTGCTTTCCCTGATCAGCTTTTTGTATATTGGAAAATATAAATAGCACTATCAGCATGGTTTATTAATACCATAGAGGGCCTTGTAGAGCCTATCTGTGGGATTTGAGTGACAGAGGCTGGAATTAGCCCACTAAAGTTCTCCCACAAACATGCCCGCTATTGTTGTTTATGTTCCATTCCATTCCCCTGACACTACAACGTTCCAAGAATCTCAAATGTCATCGTGAAGCAAGAATATCTTCTCAGATATGTTTAAAATCAGACGGTTCATCAAAACTGGCATTCATCTCTTTCAGCCTCTCTTGAGAACATACACAAACCCGCTCTGTTTTCACATGCGCTAACAATGCTCGGGTCACCGCATTCTGCATTGCATTTTACTCATCATCAAGATTATATACAATACAACCTTGTTATTATCCGCAGAACAATCTTCTTTTTCACCTCAGCACGCTGGGGAAATTCTTGATTTTGCTAGACTCACATGAAAGGTTTTCTGTGGGAAGATTTCATTGTCTCGGTGCTGCGCTGTACATTGTCTCATTCAGAATGGGGTAACCACATTTGAAGGTATTTGGTTTATTGTTGCTGCAGGACTAAACGAATAGGCCGAAGACTCCCAAAGGTCTTTTCTTGTCATCTCACCTGCCTCTAAAGAGTTGCATTCAGTCTCCAGTGGACTATTTTGTCTAGTCTGGTAGACAACTGTGCTCCCCACAGGAGTCGCATTGTTTTCAACGTCCGCGGTTATGAAGGGACAGCACGTACAGGAGACGGGTGACCCGCTGTGAGGACAAAGGGATGCACTATCCCCATTTCTTCCCTCTTGTGTGGCTGTGGCTTTTTCTCATTTTGAATTTCACCTCCCCATTTCCTTCACTTGTTTTATTGCTCCTCTCTGTTAATGCCATGACGCATTCTCTGAGAAAAAGAATTAGCTGTTCCTGGAAAAGAAAACGAGTAATTGATGTAAGTGTGTGTGTGAACATGAGGGATGGGTGTGGTTGGGTTCCCACTACACCTCTTAATTTAGCCAGGGGGCCAAGCAGTAGGTGACCTCTGCAAAAATAGCGCTCTTCACCAGTGAATTTCGAAAGGAATTTCAAATACAAACCTTAAAATCATAGCTGCAGGCTGTACGGTGGTTTTCAAAAATACTGTGCAGATAAAAGAAAAGGACTATGGAGGTTGATTCTCTGTCTGTGAGCATGCGTTCTGGCAGGGCCACGTGTCTTCAGATATCCCCTAGAGGACTGACACATGACATAGCACAGTGCTACAGCTTTAACTTTGGACTGAGCTGAGAACCTGTGTGTTCAGCCAACAAATCAAAGTTGGATACATTTTGCATTTTGTGTTTCCCTATCTCCTGTTCTCAGTAGGACAGACAGCTGCTCACAACTAACTTCTCCCCATACACACGCCCCTTCAGCATTCTTTTGATGTGATGTCACCTGCTGTTTTCCCCACCAATAACTCTTGCATCTTAGGATCTTCACAATTGCACACTGTATTAAACTGTATTTTAGCATGCTGTTTTTTAACTGCTTGCATGATTTTTAAGACTACGTGTGTATTCATAAACATGCACATGCATGCACATTTATGCAAAAGGGTAACACTTCCTTATAGTCATTGCTCAAAAGCACATTTGTTGTGAGACTCAATAGTGGTGTGTGTATAGGTGTATGTGCATGCTAGCATGTGTTTGCGTGTATCAGTAAGAGCCAGGCCACTTCACAAAGAAGCTTTTAAAAGCCTGCAGAGTAATTGATGACAGCGCATGAGATATGAGTTAAAATTGCAAGGTCATTCTTTTGGTTTCCTTCCATAGAAAACGGTCAGCTAATCCCTTTAGGAGTCTATCAACCTTTGGTTTGCTCATTAAAACTAAATTCCAACATCTGTATCCCTATAACTACTTGATGGTTGAGGTCTAAAGGAAATGAATCAAGTCTGTGAACCTCATGTGTCAGCAAAGTCCACAATTAACACTTGCCAAGAGCTAAATGCAAATAAAAAATTGGCTTTGAGTAGTTACTAATGCTACATAATACATGGCTTTCGTTGATGTTAGTGATTTTCCGATTAAAGACACCAACCATCTACTAAATAAAACATCTGCCGTGTATTTTCCGATCGAGTTCTGTTTTTGCAAGGTTGTCCGCATCATGCGTTCTCGTTTTTAGGTCACGCAGAAGAATAGCTATGAAAGATTAAAATAGACGGACAAAGCAGCCATATCTGTACCGATGACCAACAGTGGCCCTGATCCAGACCCATCATTTATTTTTAAAGGTGACTGGCAACATTAGTCTCCTTCAAACATTACAAGACCCCATAGTGTGTCTGATAGTAAAGCCATCAATCAGTATTCTTTGATAAGATTACATCACTGGTTGGCCAAATGTACCCTCCTAAAGACTCATCTGGAGCCACTGAGGAATGTCAGACCCTTTCATCTTTCTCATTACAGTTTATTGGATAATCACATTAGTTGTCTTGTGGTCTTTATCCCGTTTGAGTACTTATCCAGAACTGGATCCTGATTAGGTTGTATAGTGTAGAGATGAGACTGGGTCTTTTATAAGTGATATTCTTTTTTTAATCATAGATTGATACTGGGTATGATTGTTACAAACCGTGCCACTTGAGGTCATTTAAACTACAAACAATTCTATCATTATTCAATAACCCTCACTCTAAATCTTTACTCATTTCTCTCATGACAGGGGTCTGTAAAACCTGCAAAATGAGCAGAAAATCAGGTGTGACTCATGTGACCCCCATACTCAAAGTCTTGTGTAGCAATATGATATGTATTTGTAGGGGAACAGACTATTCATTATTGGAATTCAAACAAGCACTTTAAAATAATGGCATAATTTTTTTTTTCTGGTGAACGCTTCCTTTAACGCTTGAATACATAAAATCAAATGTATATATTATTACTCATCTGATGACTAAATTTAACTGAGTTGGAACAATATAGCCTACAGTATCTGACATTAATAGTTGCTTCAAAAGAATCCTTTTACAGAAATATACTTGTCAGTTAGCAGTCAGACAAAGGTATTGTCAGCTGTCATGAGTTATTAATGTCACCACAACAGGTGATGAACAGAGAGGAAGCTGTAAAAGCAGCTTATGAAGACAAACACTACAGAGACCACATGCATTAGTGAATTAAATCTGCTAAACATTTATTAGACAAAAGGGTGTAACCATTGCCTAACTGGTTATATAATATTTTAAGTAATAATATAAATAACTGTTTCTCTCTTTACCAGAGCATTGAGCGAGACGAGCCCATTGAAGTGGATCCAGCACCTGTTACACAAGGGTTGGAGAATGGACATTTGCCTTCGGCAGGTATTACTTCAGAGTTTCCCATTTAATGATGTTTTTTCTTTGGTTATATATTTGCCCACAAACCATTTTAACCTTCTTTCCAATCAGAAAACTCCACTGTGCCTTTAAGGGAAAACTCACCACCCAATGGTGTGTCACAAGAATATACAGCACCTGTTTCTATGGCAATGCCACACCTGCCCATCACGGCAACTACCAAAGTAGCTGATTCTACAGTTATGAAGAGTCCTGAGTCGCCTGGTAGCCCAATGCAAGCAATGCCATCCACTATAACAGATTCATTAACAAACAGTCAGCCGCTCACCAGAGACAACCAGCCACAACCTGAATCACCAATTAATGCAGGTATGAGAATTACAACACACAAATCGGTTTCATATAAAGTTTTTGCTGTTGTTTCAACTGTTGTTTTGGTCCTGTGCTTACAGTACCATCTGTGAAAACATGGGCTCCAACTCCTACAAGGACTATGGGTTCTCCACGGCTTACTGGTAAGACTAGTAATGTACTAAACTCTTGTTTATTATGTGACTTGTGTACCAAGGAGGTGTTTACATCTTAATGTTTGTCTCATTGTATCTACTTTACTCCACCTTTTGTCATTCAGAAAAAGTGTCTTCTGCTCCGACGAAGTCAGTGACGTACTCTGGTCTTTACCCGCATAGTACAGACAGGTGAGTCAATTTTCCAATAGTCATACAGTCTTGAGAAAAATAGTTGTGGGGCAATCATGCATCACAGGAAATGTTCCTCTGCCTTCTCTATCCCTGTGTATCAGGAATGTGGATATGTCAGGAGATTTATCCTTTGGTAAAGGCATTGAACGCAGACGGGAACTCTTTAGGTCCCAAACATTACCTCGAAACATTGGAGCTCAAGCACGCAGGTCTATTTTCGAGAGGCTGGATTCAGAGAACAACAAGTAAGAATCTATTTCTACATGCAGTGAAGTCAAAAAGTCAGAGAGAGCTTTGCAAATCTGAGATTTAAAATCCAATTTAAACCCGGAAATACAAAAGTTTGAAATTGAGAGAAGAAATCATATTTAATGTTACTGATATTATAGAACTGTGCACTGTTTGTGGAATACTAATCACATAAGCAAACTTATCACTTATGTTTTTATTATGCTGATAATGTTAGAAATGCTTTTGTGCCCCATTGTGTCTTTTCAAGTCTTGCATATTCATTAAAAGATATGATATTTTTCATTTCTTTGCTTTTACTTTGTATAAGTACTTCCTGCTTTAAACTTTCCCATCTCAGTCGACCCAAGCCTGTGGATTCCAAACCAAAGCTTAAGCGATCTCAGAGTTTTGGAGTGTCCAGCGCCAGCAGTATCAAGCAGATTCTTTTGGAGTGGTGCAGGTCCAAGACTATTGGATATCAGGTAAGAAACTCTTTTTTATTCAGAACAGCTAAGAAGAGCAACAGAAAGAGAAACGTCACCAGCAGCTCTGCACACACATAAATCTTTGCATAGCAAACAGACCAGGGAAAGATCTACAAACATTCCAGGCCGGTAAAATGAGGATTACCGTGTCTCATAGGGCTTGGTATGATGTTGTTTTAAGATTAGGTGCATTATGAAGTGTTATTCTGTTAATTAGTTTCAACTGGCCACTTTATTAACAAGGGTAAGAGTGCTTATGAACATTATATGTGTGAAGTGAAGCTATGTCTATACTCTGCCTGGCTCTAGTGCTGCTTTGCAAACCTTTCCATAGGGTCTCAGTTAGAGATGGTAATGTAATGGTCAAAGCTGATTTGGAATCAACAGTGAGCACCAACTCACAACACGCATGACCATTTAGATTTCCCTCAGTGACCCAGACAGGCTTTTATTTGCCAGCTAAGGATAAGGAGTGAACAGTGATAAATGATGAGGTGTAGAGACAGACCCAGCTGATGATGATAAGAGCCAGACAGCAATAAAACATTCCTCATGTGCTTAGATTACAAAACAGCAGGTCTGGAAAGTCTGAAGAGTTCATTGCTCTGATTAAGGTAAAGATTATGCTAAAAGATCACTTGGGACCATAACACCTGAACTTTGTTAGTTTTTAGTCTGTGTTGTCTATCTATGATTTTCTGTGTATTTTAAATGTGTAATTGCATTATCTGGATAAAGAAAACAAAATGAAAATCCGCTCACAACCCATTGTTGACCAATCTGCAAGTGAAACTGATTATTTAAAAGAAACAAAAATCTTGATGTATTCCAAATGCACTCCCAATGACAAAATAGCTATTCATTAACATTTTATTTTCCCATCCATGTAGCCTTGGTGATGTCAATTGAAAAGAAAAGTTATTGCAGAGATGAAGAAACATCACACTTAATAAAAGACAATCATATTTTTTCTTTTGAACATCTTGCACTGATGTATCATGCACAATAAGACCAGAAACATGTGTTACTAAAGTACATAAGGCCGATTTTGATTTACCTTCAACTTCAGGGCAGAGTTGGAAACACTGGTATCTACAAAATATAATATCCTCTCTCTTTCTCATCAATCTGTAGAACATCGACATTCAAAACTTCTCAGCCAGTTGGAGTGACGGCATGGCATTCTGCGCCCTGGTCCACTCGTTCTTCCCAACCGAGTTTGACTACAACGCGTTGTCCCCTACTGAGCGCAAACATAACTTCGAGTTGGCATTCAGCACTGCAGAGTAAGTCATTGCAATGAAGAAAACTCTGTTCTAGCTTTTGACAGTGGTATTTAGATGTCAGCACAGTTCATAGTGTCTTGACCTGTTGAAGTTGAGTAGTCTGTCTTGCTGTCATCTCTTTTTCAAACGTTTTAAAAAGCAGGGTACTTATAATATGATATTTAAAACACCTGTTACTTTTCTCTGGGTGTTAAAAGGAACAGTTCATCTTAAATTTGTCATTATTTTATTTCCATCATGTCGCTCCAAACCTGTATGCTGATATTTGTCTGTAGAACACAAAAGCATTTGGTAAATGCTCACTTGACTCTTTTTCCTTACAATAAGTGCTTATAGTGAACACACTTCAAGCTTCAAAAAGAAAAAAATATCATAAATTTAAGAATATATTGAGTTTATATTGTACTTACGTGGTGTTTGTGTAGTCTTTTCTGTCCTTTTGGAACTAGACAGATGTGGTCGCTGAATAAACATTCCAGAAAAATCCCCTTGTGTGTTCCACCGAAAAAATAACCACATATGGGTTTAGAATGACCCACTGATGAGTAAATAATAACAGTAAGGACTATTCCTTTAAAGGAGCTAATAAATTATTTTAAGTCTTTTAATGAGAACAGATTGGAGAGATGATATGTGAACTTAATGTGACCTGACCAAACCAGCTGAACATACGACTCAGTTCTCACAAGTCATCTGCAGTTGTACATTTCATCACCTCAGAATAAGACACGCAAGATAATGTTACTTAGTTTCCGATGGATTTGAGGTTAGGATGTCTGTAACCCACACTTTAAACCAGCAAAGCATGCCAACAAATCCCTGCTGAGGTTGAAGAAACCTCCCCTTACCCTCAACTAGTCCTGCAGCATGACGTCATTTTCTTAAGAACATTTCTGTCCTAATTTCCACAACCTTAAATATTCACTCATTAAACTACACCATGAACGGCATCTTAACATATGTATTACACTTATCATATTAACTGTCATATGTATCCGCCCGTAAAAGTAATTTTTTCTCTGGCTTCTATTTACAGGAATAAGGCTGGCTGTGATAGGCTCATTGAAGTGGAGGACATGATGGTGATGGGCAGAAAGCCAGACCCCATGTGTGTTTTTACCTACGTCCAATCTCTATATAACCACTTGCGCAAATTTGAATGAGGCCTCAGCCGGTTCAGTCCCGGATGACAATGCTGCACTGCCCACTGCTGGACAAAAGTGAACTCTGATACAGTAACCATAGTTTGGGCTTACAAAATGCCCATAGGAACTATGTTGTTGGTTTTTGTAGTTGCTTTTTATCATCACCTATTTATACAGTTGTGTTAGACTGACATGGCTTTAATGTATGGCACACTCTTATGAAATAGTGGGCTCTGATTTAGTAGGTAACAGAGACAAACAACTTGAAGGAAGTCTCAGTGGATTATGGAGCCATTTTATAGACTGCAAAAATAGAGATTTATAAATCTATTAGTGGATTCCATACGAAAGGTAGATATAAATAGATATGTACAGGAATTAAGGTACAGTATATCTTTTGTTTTCAGATAGATTGGCACATTTTTATAACTGTTTCGCCATTTTTCTATTTTCCTGCTTATCACTTTCAGTGTGTCAAGAAGCATGGTTTCACATTTGTTTTCACAAGTTTTTTGATGTCCTTTATATTGTGTCTATAGCTTTGCCAAAGCTTAAAATACACAGGTGCGTAAGTGTGTATAACTGTGTGTATTAAAAAGCACTGGATCTGTGTTATCTAGAAATGCTGTAATTCCAGGTAAATAAAGTTGCACCCTCAACAGTGGTCATACATCACCAGAGAGTGTGACATACACTGATATGTTCTTATTCTAAATGCTTTTGACTCAATGCTGCATTTGAATGTATTTTTATTATTTTCTAGAAAAAATTATCACTTTCCCACAATAGTTTTTGTGAGTTGACAACACAATCACAATTAAATAACAGTCTTCTAGTAATTTACAATCCTGTACCCTATCATATCTATGGATAACACAGACAGAAAGCAGAACAACATTACAATATGTATCTTACAGTGCCTTCCAATCAATGAAGTGGATTTTATTGCTGGACATTTTAATTGAAGTGATTCTCCATTTCTAAATCAATGACAGACTAGTAAAAACTTGTTTTCATTGTGGAAACTATTATAATACTGGAGCAAAAGTAAATCACACTTATGCGGTAGTGGTAGTCATAGCAATCTGTACAATGTTCCTGATGACAAGAAACCCCACAGAAACAGTTGACTATATATTAGCTGTGTGTGTGGTTTTAGGGCTCTCCAAGATCTCCCTCCATAGTCCGAACCAGAACATAAAGCTCTGCTAGACCAACAACAGATGCTGAAATCACTGCCACTATTACTCTCTGAGAAAAGAAAAGGACAGAGACAGAAAAAGATGCAAGTAAATTTTGTGAAGAGCAATTAAGTAATTTTGTGTGACTTGTCAATGTGGATTGATTGATGTTAATGTTGTGTACTGTGCACTTACCGCTGCTGTCTCAGTGAAGATATACTGGCTTCCCAGATATGAACAAGCAAACGCTGCAATTACAGTTATCAGGAAGTTGAATACAGTAATTACAACTGCCTTCACGGAACGCACTGTAAAGCACAAATGGAAAGAAAGGTAAAAAAACAACCGATTAAGCTAAATAATGACAGATAATCACAATAAAACAAAATGGAGATCATCTTGACCTTGTCTTCCAAAGTCTGCTAAGGTTCCAATACGACCAATTTCCTGTTGAGCAAAACAGGCATTTTAGTTTGACAAGAATCATACATAATATGATCCTTGCTGTATGTATAGAGTTTACCTGTGGATTTACATTTCGTGTAATTCTCCTGTATTCTTCATTGGCTAGTTTGGCTTTAATCTTTTCTAGTCTGGCCACTAGCTGGGGGTTCTGTTGGAGTAAATAAACATACTAATAAAGAACAGGCTTTCGCAAGCATAAACCATTTATGTTAGATGATGTTTTATTGTTCCTTACCCTTGGAGGTGTTATGACTTCTGGGAGATAAAGTGTGCTGTCCTCAAACAGTTCATGTAAGTACACTGAATTTCCTACAGAAAAGCACATCAATTAAATAGCAGAATTTAAGTCTGCATTGGAAAGACTTCAACTGATCAGCATCTTACCATTTGCCTGCAGGAGCTTGTGGAGGTTCCTCACAGTCTTGAAGGGTACTGTGGACTGATCTTTCAGGTTCTCTAGTTCTTCTTTCAGTTCTTCTGATATGGACGACTCTTTATCTAGTAAATCTTTTGCCTTCTTACGAAATTTCTCTCCGATTTTAAATGACGAAGTCATGCTAACAAAGATGCCGACTCGGTACACTGTAAAGAGTATTTGATGTATATACAGCAGCAATATATTTAGGCTATGTAGACCCGAAACAGACGAGCAAAAAAGACAAAAGGACTTGGACTGCTAAAATACAAGCTTATATATTTGCTGCCGTGATATTACAGCGACATAAAAATTATATTAAACAATCTGTCTTAAATAAAACGCAGTTCCTGTTTTCTTCTACACATCATCATCTGACTCGTGTTTCGTTTGTCCTCTTCTGGTGACGTAACCGAGACCGCCCCTTTGTGTCCATTGAAACAAAAAAGATTTGATTATTTATTTGTTAATATTTATTTATGTGGTCGTATTTTAAATGTTCTTCTTTAGGTTTATAACCATTTTATTTTCATACAAATATGTAAAAATGTTCTAAAGATTTTTACAACGACTTCCTGTCGCAATGTCTGATGGGAAATGCTGTGCCACTGTGTAGTGTCCAAATTTTCCCTTTTAGCGGTAAAAGTGAATTACGACTAAATGCATGAACGTCGTCGTTTTTAAAACATGTAAATTTCGCAAGCTTAAAATGTCAGTTTTTGATTTATTCTGAAATATATTAACTGTGTTCATGCGTCCGTGTGCACATTGCTAAAGCAAAGCAAGATGGCAGCGTGCGCAATACGTCGGGGTTTATTGTCTACCGCAACAAAATATAGCAAGCAGAAATGCACTCATAGGTTACTGAGTGCAATTGAATACAACAGTGCAGCAGACCTGAAAAGACCCCAGCCGTTATGCTCAGCTTGTGGACTGTCCAGTTTTCAGCAGAAGAGGTTCATGTCGTCAAGGTAATGGCCAGAAAGTCCTCACGTTACACAACTGCGTAGAGTTGTAAACCAACAAACTATAACTGCAAAACTTCACAATGTATGGATGAATTATGTGGAGACTTGAATATCAGCTGTCAGGTGTTTTATGAAAGCTGGTACTGTAGTTTGAATGATTCACATGCTCGCATACAAGCAATATTGCTACCATAAGGTTTTAGTGCTGAGTGTAACAGCTATGTGATTAACTTGATTTTTATGTGTTGTCTGGGCTAATTCTTAAATCTGATATGTTTATAAAGCCACTTTCGAGTTGCTTTTAAAATGCCATTGACATAGAAACTGTAATTGTGTAGTAACATCACAAATGAGGCCTACAGCATGGACAAACCTCAACTTCGCTTTAAAACCTCTGAAGACATATTTGATTACATAAGTGATGATCTGTTCAGAGCCAAGTCCTATTCCTGTGACCGGCTTACATAGCTGTCAGTTCAGTGCATGGTAAACTGAAACAAGCCTGGTCTGTGTCCAGACTTCAGACATTGCGCAATAATACGCTTGTTGACCTGTTGCTGACTGATATAAGAGTTATCAATAAACTCATTCCCTTAACCCATTAACTTATTTTTTGCAGAAACAGACCAGAAGGGAAGATACTTGAACCTGTCGGTGTGTTCGAGGCCCTGAAGCAACATGGCAAATATGAAACAGGCCAGGTAGGAGAGTTTATTTGTTGAATTTATTTGAATTCTGATTCCTTTTATTTAGTCATTTTAAATGCTCGTCACTTACATTTGATATGCTGTCCACAGCTTTTCCTGCACAGCATATTCGGTTACAGAGGAATAGTGTTATTCCCCTGGCATGCTCGCCTCTATGATCGAGATGTGAGCCCTGCTACATCTGACAGGTATGTGCTTACAGCTCTTGTGGGCTTATGTCTGATAAAGATGCTTTTGTGTGAGTTACAGCTCCAACCATTCTGTTTGTCCTATGCTTGTTCAGCAAGCCAGACTCTGTGGGCCATGGCTCCAAAGAGGTGAAAGGGAAAATGCATACATACTACCAGGTCCTCATAGACACCAGAGACTGCCCGCACATAGTAAGTGTCATAGAACTGCAAATGTTAACAGTGATTTCATGTAGTTTAAGCAAGTATTTTATAATAAGCTGATATTGCTGATCTACATTTCCAACTGTGTTTTTGTCAATATTAGTCTCAGCGGTCTCAGACTGAAGCTGTAACGTTCTTGGCTAATCATGATGATAGCAGGGCCTTGTATGCTATTCCAGGTAAAATAAAAAGCATTCCATTATATACAAAGAGCAGGCTCTATGCAAACGTTTTGATGCTGCTTATAGTATCTGAATGCTAGTTGTCAGTACTTATTTTTGTGTGATTGTGTTATTTAGGTTTGGATTATGTGAGTCATGAAGACATCCTGCCTTACAACTCCACTGAGCAAGCTCCTATCCAGCATGAGCTTTTTGAACGTTTCCTCATGTTCAACCCCTCTAAAAGTAACTAGACTTGAACTAGACTTCTTCTTTCAATAGTATGTAAACTGTTAGACCTCCTGTTAAAAGGTTTTTGATCAATAACATTACTGTTATTTTATTTAGACCCCCCATTCATCGCTAGAGATACACTACGGGCCTGGCAGGAGAAGAATCATCCCTGGCTGGAACTCTCAGATGTGCACAGGGAAACCACAGAAAACATCCGTGTCACTGTCATCCCCTTCTACATGGGCATGAGAGTAAGATCAAAGAGATTATAGGTTGCAGTGAATGCGTAAATTATCAAATGAACTGATGTCGATTCAGATTCTATTTTGTGTTCACACAGGAAGCTCAGAATTCACATGTGTATTGGGTAAGCAAAATAAAAATTAAATTTACTATTAAAAAAATGATAGACCTGTTGGAGACATGCTGATATTTTTCCTCAGTGGAGATACTGCATTCGTCTGGAGAACCTGGGAAATGAGGTGGTTCAACTCAGGGAAAGACACTGGAGGATCTTTAGTCTCTCAGGGACTCTGGAAACAGTCCGTGGCAGAGGAGTGGTGGGCAAGGTAAGTTAGAGTTTAATGTTATAAATGCATAACCATAACTACTATAAGTATAATTTTTTTTGCTAAATTCAAACCTTTATTATCTCACCAGGAGCCAGTTTTGTCAAGAGAACAGCCAGCCTTTCAGTACAGCAGTCATGTTTCACTTCAAGCACCCAGTGGACACATGTGGTGAGTTTTCCTCAAATTAGTGGACAGGAAATTGCTTACCAATTAACTTAGTCTTTTGGCACATCAAACCCTCAACTTGCAGTTTAAATTTCTGTAAATTGTGTTAAGATAATGAGCAATGAAAATCATGCTGTACTGTTTTCTTTGTTTAGGGGGACATTCTGTTTCGAGAGAACAGATGGATCACACTTTGACGTGCGCATTCCACCTTTTTCACTAGAGAGCAATAAGTATGACAAAGCTCCCCCTGCTGGCTATCCTTTGTAATAAACCTGCTTCACTATTACTGCTCAGCTTCACCACCAGGCTGTTCCCTTGGAGATCCAGATTTTACCTTCCTTATGAGTGCTCCTTATTTGATGGTTTTAGCAAAACATCCTTCAGCTTGATTCACACTGCAGCGCCAGAGATTTGTAGCAACTGCATATTTTGAAAGAACAAGTGAAATAGCCAAGTTGATGTAAAATGTTTATCTTATTAAATGGTATAATGCAAGTGCTGTGGCCGTTTTTAAACCCCAGAACCTCGACAGGCAGTATAGAGAGCGTTTGAATGTGAGTTTCTATTTATTTGAACATTTGTATTCATCAGTTGAATAATGATCTGTTAATCAAGCTTATTGTCTCAAGCTTATAGCTTAAGTTTGTGTATATTTCTCACTTGGTTGGCTTAAGCTGATATGAAATTTGGTTTATGGTACTCTTATGTTCTGGAGTTTTTTTAGGGGTGCATGTTGTATGTTTCTCCGAGAGCATATTGCCTGGTGGATTGCTGCAATGATAATTCAAAGTTTATGTCGAAGCCACCTACTTTGGCATTGAAATGTGGTTTTACTCAAGAAAACCTAATGAGCAAAAGCTGTAGTAGGATCATCAACCGAAAAGGAACTTTTGACCATGCGTTAGAATTAAAACAATGAATGATGAACTGCTTCAGTATTTACTGTAAATACGTTTGTAAAAGCATAAATAAAAGGACGTTTCTCAAATTGATTTTGTGTTTTTCATTGTGTGTGATATGATACAGCTGTAACAGCTGACATTCTCTACAAAGAAACTGAACTTTACAGCGGATCAATAAGGTAATGATGTCATGTCTAGCTCTACATTTTTTTCATTCATATGTGCTGCATCTATCTTTTCATTCGTGTAACTATTTCCAGAGAACAAAAAAGGGCAGCATTTTCGCCCAATAGATTGTATTCTTTGTGTTAAACACCAGATGTCAGCACAGAGATGACGACTATTAATATAACGCAGAATCAATGATTTTAAAAATACTTGGGGAGTCTATGACGTCAGGGATTGCCTAAATGTTTGCCCAGTTTGTCTCGTTTGCTTTAAAGTGCTGAAGTGCTTATATTATGTTTTGTCTTGCAGAATGAATCCCAGTGGCCGCTCCACTTGGTTAACTGTACATGGCAGCGGTGCATTCTCGACTATAGATTGAAACACAAGTGGAGGATGTTGCAGACCGCTTCACCCCTCCCATCCAGCCTGTGTCGAGAGCCAGCGCTCGTCCGCTGCATCTGAGTGAAGAAAGATCGTTCAATAAGAGGGAGGAAAAATCGGTCTCTTCCGAACACACCCAGATCTCAGACGGGACACACCTGGGGGGAGGTCACAGCAAAGGGAACACGAGGATTTGATTCGACACGACACAACAACAGTAAACACTGATGTGTCTCCAGGCTGTATGGAGCTGGGATGACATACTGGGATGACTTGTGCAGGGAGGAAAACAGTCACGGACGACGTAAATATTTACATGTCCTTGCTCACAGCGTCACAGCTCGCCATCGACTCAACTCAGAAAGAAACCTACAACGCGTAGAGAGAATCTGCGATCTTGATACGGTCCGAAAAGGGTTGACGTTGTAATACGGGCGAAGAAGATCGTGCTGTAATGTTGAAACGGACTGTCAGAGTTTCTGGAGGTTTACGGGACTGCTCTTTTCTAATCTGCGGTCATGCCGCAGGCATCATCTGATCTTTTCCCTACCTGAGGGGAACGACGAGTTTTTGACAGAATAGATATTAGAGTCATGGAGCTTTGACCTCATTGTGTTGAAACGCGATTAGTTCGATGCACATTTAACAAAATAAACGTCGTATTTTTATTTTGTTCACTGCTATAAAATTCAGAATAATTGTGCGCATGCGGAAATGATCATTTCTGAAAGAAAACAACGCGAGTCGAACTGTAATGATGTAAAGTTGAACGTTGTGGTTTGTAAAAGCATAAGCACCAATACATCTCACAGTGCGTGAGGTAAATTGAGGACAAACTTATGTTTTACTAAAATACCATATGATGCAGGTTTTAAGCATTTATTTCATAAAATGTCATAAAATAATGTACGTTTATTTTTTGTCAGGTGTAAAGTGAGCAGTTGGACGTAAGCTGTGGCGCGAAATTAGAGTTAGCACATTTTTTCAACCAACTTTTTATTTTTTCCTTATATGCATTTTATCTTTCAAAAATATAGTCTCACATGCAGTGTAAAAGACTTGGAAAAAGTTGGCTCAGTTTATGTTCCTGATTAATGTGAATGCGTTTTGAAAGCATGCCCGGTCTGGAGGGCCTTTTCCACGTTCAGACTCTATAACCAAATATGGGAGCGAAGCAGACGAAGGCCGCGGGACAGGAGGCTGGTGCGAGTCCTCAGAGCGCGGGATTGAGACGTACCCCGTCAAAAGAACGAGGCGACATCCTCGCCTCTCTGATGTTGAGGTCAGGGGACAAACTGAGAAGCAGCGGGACTCCCCCTCCCTACCAGCGACGCATCGGGATGATACAGGAGATGATGCTGATGGCGAAGCAAGGGAAACATGATGAAGCGACAGAGATGCTGAAGACCCTGCGGCAGGTACAGATATTACTGAATGAGGTTGGAAGAATTAACTTGTATTATGGTTGTTAAATGTTAGACCTGTTTGTTACGACTGCACCTGTTAACTCTTTCTCAATTTCTTCGTTTTTTTATTTATTTACATAACACGACCCCCTGACGTCGTTTTGGGCAGCAAGTACACAGTGTGTCAAACAGAAGTGCATCACAGAGAAGTTATATGGGAATATATTAAGAGTATACAAGTATACTGGGATATACATCACACAAGATGTCAGTCGACCAACTGAGGTTTTAGCATGCTGAGAGGTCATCTCTATGAAAGTAGTTGTTGAAAGGCACAAACCCCAAACATCACATCTTTACTTATGGTTTGCAGTGCTGATATTTGAAATAGAAAAAGCATATCTGAGACCTAACAGACACAACACAAAGCCTATTGCAATATTAACAAAGGTAAGAAAACTCACACTCTGAAACATTGTTAAAATAAAGGCACAATAAAAACAGGCAACTGACTTCTGTGTCAGCTGGGAAAAATATGGCAACATCTTTAAAATAGTTTTACCATAGATTTAATGTGATTCATATTTTTTACTTAAAATAAAAACAACAGAAATGCAATACACAATACATAATATAGATTTTTATCAGACATAATTGATAACATGCAACCAATGAACAGTTTTTTGTGTATCATTTCCTTCATCTTTCTTATTATTCTTATTAACAGTACAGGAATAGTTTCACAGATTTACAGAGTTTGAATTTACATTTCACAGAATTCAGTGCGATTGAGACAGATGTCCATTCTGTTAGTGTACTGTGAATCCACTCGTCTACAGTAAACCTGTGAGCACAGACACAACACAAGCTACTGCACTGCATAAATACCAGCTGTTTACTTTGGGTAGTGATTATGGATCCTGTCAGTAAGCACGATTCTTTGTATCTAAACGGTGGTCTGCTGTCTCAGATATTGAGAAACTCATTCTGTGCTAGTACCAGTAGGTCCAAATAGATTCTGGGTATATGCCACTGGAGTTGTTGTCTCTCCTTCCATATTTTGATCAACATGTTGATCATTTTATCAGGTTTATAAATCCATTGAGTATTTTTCATATGTGGAACAGTGATCAAAGAATTAGTTGATGGGAATTTTAGATCTTTCATAAGTATTATTAAATAAATTATTGGACAGTGACAAAGCAACAGATGGCTTTAAAGCACACTGCATGCTTTGTTCTCAAAAGAACGCATTTTCCCTGAAGTAAACGTGACATTTTTACTGGAGTGAATTTGCAGTGCATCCTGCAATGGGGGATAAAACACATAATGAGGTACAAAGAGAGTCAAAGGAAGAGTGTCTCTTGTCCACTGGTTACCAAGTGCACCTTGTTGCCCGGAAACCATGAAAATGGATGGGCCTTTGATTAAATGGAAATCGATTAATCAAGATTCTGCTCCATAGTGGAATGATAATAAAACAAAAGGTTTTCTCTCTATGTGTACAATGTTTGATCGAGGAAGGGGGTCTAGTGTTGAAGTGTTATAACTCAGAAACTCGGTCACCTTCTAGTAACAACAAGACTTTGTGTTTAGTGTGTATTGACATCATAAATGTTTCATAAATAACATCATAAATTAAAAAAAACATCTTTCCTCAGCTCGTTCACTTTCTCAGTAATGATGTTTTGCTTTTATCCGCACACACCCTTTTTGTGTGTTTTCTGTTGATTAGATGCTCTGTCTGCACAGCCCGCAGCTGCACACACATTTCCAATTTTTTAAATTGCTGATTCGTCTGTCTGTTATGTTGCTTTGTAGATTGCAAGTGTTCAATATTGTAGATTAACTTTTTTTATCTTCTTGTATTCAGGGGTAAAGGATTTGTTTTCATTTATTAAGTGCTATACCAATCATTTCAGGAACATTTAGGCAAACATGAATATATTGACTTAGATATTGTTAGCATTTACAAAGCAAAGTTAAACAGTTCATAATGTGCACTGTATATGGGCTTCAGGTATACACAGATGTGTTATTGTCTCTTTTGTCTTTGGCTTGACATTTATTCAGTACAATACACAGAATTGTGTGTTTAGTAGGAAAATATTTATTATGAACAAAAATGTGTGCATTATCTAAATCGGATTTGCAACAAATATATTTAAAGTTGTAAAAACTGAGTCTGTAAATCTCATTCTAATGACCATACCATTATTGTGTCATTTTTCCAGGATCTTGGAATGGAGTCGACCTCTCTGGACGATGTCCTCTATCGCTATGCCAGTTTCCGCAACCTGGTGGATCCCATTACCCATGACCTCATCATTAGCCTGGCCAAATACGTTCACTGCCCAAAGACGGTATAGTGTTTAGCTCCCTGTGTAGACACACATACACTCTTTGCCATTTCTGTATGCCATTACATTAAAATTTGATGAAAATCAAATAGCACTGACCTGAAGGTAGATCAGAAAGACACACAAATTAAATCGTACCATTCCAGTGCAGTGAGCATTAAAGTGGATGGAATATTGCGTTTTAGGCTTGTGTGAGAGAAACGGGAAGCAGAGGGAGGTGTGCTGGTGGATGAGTCACACTCACTAAAGACCAGTCAGCCCTCTCTCAAGACTGCTGCTGCCGCTGCACTTAATGAAGCAAGTCAGGCACTATATCACACTACTAACCCCCAGCTCAGCTTCTATAGATGCCTCCACCAAAACAACCGCTGCTTTCCTCTGACTGCATCAAGCTTAACAAAATGTGGTTGGGTGAATGTCATGATGCTTGTCCACCCCGAAAGAAAGAAGTCATAAATGATATATAAGAGATTTTCTTGCATTGTGACATTATTTATAAATATATTTTTTAAACATTATTTTAGATGATGAGTTGTTTTATTTTGCTAGTCATTATCACTGTAAAATTTGTGCTGTCTTAAATTTGCTGTTTTAAATTTAAAACTATTGTATTACTGTACTTTCTATACATTACTGTAATGACACTGGGAATCATTTTTGAGAATAATGTGAATTCATCTATATTTGTCTATATTTGTGCACAAAAACAATGTCACAATGCAAAAATCCTCTTCATGTAAAAAGCAATAGTTTCGTAATTTGATTGTTAAAGAAAAGGTGGTACTCGAAATGTGACCTGGACGTGTTTTTGTGAGATTCGTCTAGTTTCATAATTGCTAGAGAAAAACAGAAACCAGCCCGAGAAACATGCAAATGCATTAACTTTAACCATCTGAATTTAATGAAATGTCAGCTGACAGTGGGTGAATGAGAGTTTGGAAAGTTGACATTTGCTGTAAGTGATGTTATTGTAGGTAGAGATGAGCTCTGGGGAGACAGAAAATAGAGAGGAACTCAGTGATGTGAGATAAGGAAAGCTCGGCTGTGGTCACAGCACACTGAGTATATGATTATATTGCCAGGGGACCCGCTGTCCGTCTGCAGGGGCTGACCAGCCATGTGGCACTGTTAATCTCACCGTCAGCAGCCACTCGGCTTTACTAACACATATAGTGTGTTTACCAAACTTCTTAATACATGCTAGATGTTTTCTGTCCTGCTGCAGAGATCAAGGTCTGGTGACAAGATGTGATCGCTGGATTCATTTACAGTTTGACTAATCCATATAGATACAGGCTTTTGTACACAGACACAGTCACATGATTACTTTCCTGAAAAAACAGAACCAGACAACAGACAAGTATTTGTGATTTTTTTTCGTAGTATTTATTGTGTGTGTATCTCATAAGTTTGATGTCATTAGATGACAAGAGAGCTCTCCATGTGATTCTATATGTTCTCTCACTGCAATGTACTAAAACTGCTTTAATACCTGAGCTAAATCAATGTTATTACAGTAATAAACCTCTTACCATTTCAATTTTGAATAAGGTGACAAGACACAATTACTGTTATATCTGATCCCCCATCCATAATGGATTAATTGTGGTAATGCAGTTATTATAGAAAGTGTTTGGGCTCTTTCATTCTCTTGTTAACAGAGTGTCATTGGTGTTGATTAGCACTTATATGGAGGTGTGAGGTGTATGATTAACGTTTGGAAATTTAGAACAGATGGTTTGTATCTGTGCTCTGTGCTTTAAACTGATAACCATGATTTTACCGGCGCATTTTTTAATAATGAAATGTGTACCAATATCCTGGCATGTTGATTCAGATTTAATTACCTTAAGCCCTGTGAGATTAATGTATGTAATGTTTTTCTTTCTTACTTGTTATGTTTTAGACATTAACAGAAACAGTATGTATTTCTGACAGTGTTTATATATAGAATCAGGCAGTTACAGTGTGCAACATTTGTTTTAGCCGTGATGAATGTGAGTAAAAATGTTGCTTTTAGTCCACTGATACATTGTGTGCTAATGCATTTTACCATGGACCTCAAAACACACAATCTCCGCCAGTCTAATGAGTGAGCCGGTGACATGTCATTCAGTCCATAGTTTGCTCCTCTGTTATCACAGATGTCAAAGAAATTTGTATTTTATCTGGAGAACTCAAAGTCCCTCTTCTACTGCCAGTCCCCATTAACCATCTCTCTCTCTCTCTCTCTCTCTCTCTCTCTCTCTCTCTCTCTCTCTCTCTCTCTCTCTCTCTCTCTCTCTCTCTCTCTCCCTCTGTCTCCCTCTGTCTCTCTCTCTGGTTTAGGAGGGTGATGCTTTGGGTGCTATGGAAAAGGTATGCCGTCAGCTGACCTACCACCTGAGCCCACACTCCCAGTGGAGACGGCAGGGGCTGCTGAAGAGGAAGCCACAGGCCTGGTGAGAAAGCCGAACTGATAGACAGACAGGGTCTGTCATGCTCTTCCATTTGTCTCACCTCATCTAACCATCTAACCGGTTCTCGTCTTGACTTTTGGACTTCTGCTCTTTTCTTATTTTCTTACATCAAAACATAGAATTTTGCGTTACATTATAAATTAATGGCTTATCCCTCAGCCCACACATTAGCCTAGTGGCTCACAAGTGCCTTGCATTGTTCATTAGTTAAAGTGATTAGTTGGTTTAAAAATGAAAGGACCTCATGGCTTTGGAGAGCAATCAAAATGACTCATCGCTCTGCCAGCTGTTTGTCCATGTACTGATTCTTGGGGATTAATTGCGTTTTAAAAAGCGTGTCACTAATGGAGCGTCTCATTTGAGGTTTGGGCCCTATGCTCCTATTATCCCCCAAATTGATTTGATAGACAACATCTAATATATTTCTAGAGCAGCTGTGTACATCCTCTAAATATCATCACCTGTGAATTGGTTGTCAGTGTTCTGCAGTCCTTCCATTGATGATAAGAGCAGTGTTTACTCTGCAGAGTGAGTCAGTGAAGGCGAGCTGTCTCCCACTGTGTGCCGTGTGCTTTTTTACTAACACATGGTGCTGTTGCATAGACCCAGACTTATGTGGCTCCTTTCCAGTTACCATTAATATAGTCAAAACACAGACTGTGTGTGTGTAATGTGTAAATGAGGAAGCACTGAGATTTTTCTGTCGACGGAAACAATTTAAAGGAACGGAAGCCATTATTCAGTGCTTAACTTATGCAGAGATAAAACATTTGACCACTCACCACAGTTCATTCATTGCATTGGCTGCTATTGTTACCACAATGTGGTAAACCAGGAATATTCAGGGATATGTTCTCTTTAGGCTGGATTTAATACCTTTTTTTTTTATCTGCTTCGGTTCTGCTTAATCCTTACTGGGTGTTTCTGGTTGATGGAGCTCTGCTGATCGGCTGAGTCACACCACAAACGCTCTCCGTTTGTTGTTCTGAACCCTGAACTGTTGCTGTTATTTACAGTGGTGCAGATGTGAATGCAGCTGTTGGAGTTTAAAATGGAAAAGATTTTCAAAAAATGTATCTGCCAAGTGTGTTTGCAGGCTTCCGTGGTTTTTTTTTGGATTTATTTGATTTCATCAGGTCGTTGTAATGGCCAATCACAGGAAATGTGAGATAAAATCATTTCTGACGTCACATGCTGAAGATGCATGCAGGAAAAATATCACAAATCTTCTTAATAATCTTGTTAATATCTTAACTCTGATTTGTATTAGATTGAATAGAAAAATATTTTAAAAACAGTTATGTCTTCTCTACAGTTTTGGAAAAGATCTCCTCCAGATTTTCTGGAATTTGCTATTAACAGTTCATTTTGTAGTGGATTTCATCCACTGATACTGTATAAAGCCAAAGTTTATACTCAAATCGAATGCAGCTAAGAGCTCTATTAAGTCCTCAAGTTATGAAATCGCTAATTATGATAAATAAGGATTTCATGCTTCTGGATAGGAAAAGCTCCTTGAAACTCATCGTTTTATCTCTTTTTCACTTGCCAACCCCCCTCCTATAATGCATCTGCCCTCTCCATTCTAGTGTTGGCTAAGTGCTAACATGACCTTAACCTCCTCCACCGGTTATTAGAGAGAGACGGTCTACCAGACAGGTGTCCTATTTTCTCACAGGTGTTCCACTGTGGCTTATGTATGTTTATATGAGCCTTGCATTACTCCTGGTGTGTGAACAGTTTCATCTGTTTGCCTCCACACAAATATTTACATTGAAGCTATATCAATTTTGATTTACAGTTCTACCTTTAACTACAGAAAATTATACATCTGCTACAAATATATGTTTGCCCAGTAGCATACAATCAGTCTAATGCAGTTGGTAGTTAAACAGATCGAAAGTATGTTTCTGCCGGTTTTCATTTTTTTAATGTCTTTTAAAGTGTTTGCAGGTGATGGCAAGGGAAAACTATAGGAATGCACTGATGTTGTTCGACAAGTATAAGATGTCTGAGAGCTGTATTCTACAATTAGGTTAAAATATTTAGACATCCTCTTTTATTAAATGGAATCTAATGTCATAAACCTTAAACATGACCTCTGTTGTTTTGGTGGTTTTATGGCTGGACTGAAATGTGAAACGCATGGCATTTGTCTGGTCTGCATGTGGTCCAGTGGAGACCTGCAGTCCATAACAACCAGCCCACAGCTGTCAGACGCTGGTGAAGAATGTCTTCCTCCGTTAAACAGGCAGACTGCAGCTTTTCTGGACAATCATATCCAGAGGTGACAATGTTTTATCTAGGTTTAGCATATGGTCTGCCTCTATAACATCCACAGTAATAGATAAAATGGTTTAACTGTGGGGAGAGAATAAACCTATAAGATGTTCATGGAAATAGTGGTGTTAGAGAAAAAAGGTTTGAGAAAAGAAAACAGGAGAGATTGGAGGGTGTGGAATGTGAGCTGTTGTGAAATCATAGTGTCATCTCATAGGCATGTCTCTGCCTCTCTTTCTTGGTCCCTCTCCTAAATTTTCCCCCACACCTCCTCCTCTTGTTTTTCACCAGCCTCATATTTTCTTCTCATGTGATCTTATGTGTCGTATTTCTAATGCTGCCTCTCCTCGACAGATTACCTTGAAGTTGTACCATTTGCTTGATTTTCAATAGCTTGAAGTAGTTCACCTAAAAATATATCAGCATCTATTCAACCCCATGTTATTCAAATCTCACATGACTATTTTCTCTGTTTAACATAAAAGGCTAAATGTTATTGACTATTCACTTTCATTGCATCTTTTTTCCACAAAATGAAAATGAATGGCTGAGGCTGTAAGTTATTGACACACTTCATAACGTCTCCTTTTGTGTTCCATAGAAGAATGGCAAAATCTTCTTTTTTTGGTGAACTATTCCTTTAAGCTCTCTGTTTTGTAGCTGTCTCTGTTGGTTTGACTTTGTTGACCTCTCCTGCTCTCCGGAGAGCCAAAACAGGTTCAAAATGTGACATGCCGATGAAGTTGCAATATTGTTATTCATTTCCTCTATGCCTTATTCATTTCATTCTCTGACTGCTGCATTTACTTCCAACCCGCCCAATTAGTGGTGTAGTAGCATTGATGCCTCTGTATTGATTTACATAGTCATTCAGACAGCTGTCACCTCAGAGTCATTGATGCAGAAGCGGCTGAGTAAGAGAACTGCTTGAAAAGAAAATTGCTTGAACAAAGCTTTTAAAATTACACCAAGAGCTTATACAAAGCTGCTATTAATTATAAATGACAGTATTTGTGGATCATTCTGTTTTATCCTACACTTTATCTGACAAATATTATTAAAGGTAATCATCAGTGTAGAGTTAATAACATACCATTAAAGAACATTTTGTCTTAGTTTTAATGTAATTGTATAGACATGTTTGTTAATATTCTGCTTTTTATAAATGTATACTTTAATTTTGTGTTGAACTAAAAACTGATCATAATGAATATAATGATAACACTCATCATTGGTGAGTTTAGCTGATATACAGTTAATTTCAAAATGACTGATGAATTTTACCTGAAATCTTATGTATCCAAATCTGAACTTATAAGTGTTTGATCCGAAATAATTACTGGCATTCCATTAGTCTATTTATTATGGTAGCTGTTTGATTATATCACCTCAAGTCCAAGATTTTAATTTAGGAGAAAGTGACCACAGGCTGATACAATCACAGTACCTTTTTGTAAATTATGATTTTATTCCTCTTTTCCTTATGATAAAATGTGAAGAAATTGGAACATTGCTATACAGCTTGTCTCCCAAACCCTCCGTCCCTGCTGCTGCTCAATGCCTTCATTTTCATATCTGTAAAGCTCAACAGAAGTGAGAAACTTTAACCTTATTGTTTTCAGTATAACCTTTGTTCAGATCTTTCACACTGAGAATCACCCGATCTCACTGACTTTCACAGGGTCGATGATGCAACAAAAACAAAATTTATTTCACAGCATACTGTACACCTGCTGTCAGGTTGAGGAAGTGCTAGGGCACAATTGATGTGACACAGTAAAATGTACATTTTATTAAGTAAAGAAATAATTTAAATAGCAGGTAAAATAAAAGCAACTTAAACATTACGTAGCTTTCAAAATCTATTATTAAATAGCTTTTCATATCTTTTTTTTTGCTTGAATGAAATGTCTTTAGCTTTCACATCACAGTAGTAAGTCCCTATATATTTTTGTTTAGCACACCTGGAATATTGCATGGGCAAATCAGCATTCAGGACCACAACTATCCAAAGCTGTTATATGTGTAAAGTTTTCAATAGATAAATGCTTCATGTTGGCATGTTTAGTCTTGTTACATAATTATCAATTATGTATGACAGAAAGTTGATACTATTTGGTTAATGTGCCTCTTTGGCTAATGAGAACATTTGGAATTGAGAAAGACTAGAGACAGGATTTAAGTGGGTCAGATGCATTCAGGGTGAGGTTGCTGAGGGAGTGAAAGGCATTTTCTCCTAAAGAGCGTGGGATTCGGGACCCTGGCCAGTAACATTGGGAGAACTGATATCCTGCTCTGGTTGAACCATTTCCTCAGCACTGCTGCTGTTTTATTTGCTAGGTCAGTGACAAGATCAGAGCAGGAGGGGAAATCTGTCATTCAGGAGGAGCATCGCATGTTGCATTAGGATATTTATTATTCCTCTCTCTACCTTAAATGCAAGTTCTGGGAAATATATGCATGTCCTGGTGTGAATTAGTGATGGTCACATTATGAATTAGTATTCGCACTGTGACTTTTCTCGCTTTAATTCCTCCTCTCGTAGCTCGTTCACTGGCAAGCTGTGATGGCACACTGAGCTCATTATGAGTCTGCTACATGTGCAGCGGTTCCTGCAACACCCTTGTTCTCTTGTGCTTAATTCCCCCAGAATCAAAACACCAGCTTCTCTTCTCTTGATATTCTTGTATCACTCTATCTATCTCTCTGTTCTTAAGCCACAATTACAAATGACATGATTGAATTAGCTCTTAAATTATGTGCTGTGTTTATGTATCCAGGGTCTGTGTTCATAATATCTCTAATGCATTTATGGAGAATGAATCCTTTTAATGAGATCTCGTTTTTCGTCAGTCGTAGTCTCTGAGTTTTAATCAGAAGTTAATTATGGTTTGGGTTTCATTAATATAAGCTGCATAGTCTCCACTCTTATTAAAACATTTACTCAAATGTTTTAGTTTTACATTTTTTACTATTAGGGGTCTAGAAACATTTGCTGTAATATAATTGTTTGGTACAGCAAATGTCCATATTTAAAGTGTCATACAGAATAGCATCCTGAAGGAAGTTTTTTAAATATGTGAGCAAATTTACAATCTTACTTGACCAAAGAAGGTTTATATGCCATGTATGCAATGTTATCTTTTTGTCACACCTGCCAGTATTACTAATACTAGACATTACAATTCTTGACTTCTATACATATTCTTATTCGCCTTTTATTTCTCCTTCCCAGTCTAAAATCTGTCCTGTCCGGCCCTCCATCCAGTGGGACATTAGACCTTTCTGGCATCCCTCTTGTAGTAAAAGACATGGAGCGTCTCTGTGCCTACCTGCATCACCATGCGTCTCGCATCGGAAGCCTAGAGCTGGGTTTTACCGAGCTCACTGATGAAGCTTTTCTCCTGCTCCTCCCCACACTAGCATCTCTTCCTCGTCTAGAGACTCTGGCCCTCAATGGCAACAGACTGACCCGTGCTGTGCTAAAAGAGCTCACGGACACGCTGAAGGACCCGGACAGCTTTCCCAGCGTCACCTGGATCGACCTGGGGAACAATGTGGACATCTTCTCTCTCCCACAGCCTTTTCTGGTTAGCTTACGTAAGAGATGCCCCAAACAGGGCAATCTCCCCACCATCCTTGAGTTTGGCGAGAGCCAGGCCAGCGAGCCTGAGGGCAGAGTAGAAGAGGATGATGCGGATGACACAAACAGGACAGAGAGCCTTGGAGAGCTCAGGTCTGAGGTGGAGGAAGAGATTGATGGTGAGATGGAGATTGAAGACATGATGGAGGAGTTGCTAGACTTTGATAGAGAGGTGCAGGGGAAAGAGGACGAGGATGACAGTATGTGGACATTGGAGGAGCAGCGGTTGGTGAAAGATCCAACTGTCGGGCGGAGAAAAGAGAAGATGCCGTCTAAAGCAGAGGGCGAAGAGGACTTACGTAGTCAATCTTCCCATCTGTCCTGCTCCAGCCAATCACAGCACTCGTCTGGAGCCATTGAGCCTTTAAGAGAAGATTCTGTCCCAGACCAGATAGCTTGTCATTCAGACAACCCTACCTGATCAAACTTTGTAACCTTTATCCCTTTAGGACAAACAATACCTTTCTCTAGAAGCTAAGAAAAGCCTGTCAGGCTTTTGTTTTTAGATCGGTGCCTAAACTGAGAGTGGGTTGTCCATGTGCACGTGGAATTTAACAGGTTTTGTGGGGTTGACAATCACATCTGTGAACTTTGGTAACAGAATATAATCACAGTGCGACTATTTTTATCTATGTTTATCTGTTGTTGCAAAAAGGAAAAATATACACCACTTTTGAGGTAGATAACATATATTATATACCTTATAAAACAGTTTTTAAGGTTTTGGTTGAGGTTTTCCCCCTCAATTGCATTACCATAAACCTCTGCTTGTGTGCCTGTTTAACACCCTGCTGGAGAGGCATGTGTGTGTATGTATGGTCTGGGATGTAGGTGCTCATCTGGGTGTGAGCCAATAAAAATCAACTGTTTAGGGCACCTCCAGATCTTGCATGAATCTGTGTGTTCATCTATGCATATGACTGTTGCAAGCATCACACTCTCTCCAGCAGTGGATAATAAAAAAAATCGTTCAATATCATTCATTGAATATACATGTCCCAGGTGTCAGGTGGATGGGACGTAGCTGGGCCAATATAAAGTGCCCCTACTTTATACAAATGTGAACCAAAATCTCTTGTTTCAGTTTTTTCCCCAAACTATTTGTTTGTGTGAAAAAGAGCAGTGCTTTAAAAGGCCCTGAAGCCAAAGAGAAATGTTGTTTGGCTACACAATCTTATTGTATTAAAATGTTGTTGCTGCTTGACATTGAAGCCTATAAAGTTTCCCAGCTCTGTTTTTAGCATAGTTGCTTAAATCACTGAAATCATATAAAGTTTTCATTTCTATTTATACATTGATATGTGAAGGTAAAGTTTTCATAGTATAAACATCTATTTAGTGCCTAATTATCAACTCAAATTTGACTACAATATTCAAATTGTTCTAAAATGCCAGTATGTAATTTTAATAAAAGTGTTGTTTAAATGAAAGTGTATATTGAGTAAATAGTATTTCCCATGACCTAAAACACATTCTTTCTCTTAGCATTTTAATCCTGATAATACGGATTTGTAGTATAGCAATTTATACTATACTTTGTATGTAATCTTGTTTTTCTAAAGATGAATTCAGTTCCTCAAAATTTAGGTTAACAAAATTATCTTGACATAACTTTGTTTCTTTTATTTTCTGAGCATGCTGTATGCTTTTTTCCTCACCAAGTAGCCTCGAAATATCCTGCTGTTTAAAAGCCATAATTTGTGGCAAATTCTGCCATTATAAAAAGGGAAAGATATGAAATGAATGCATTAAAAACTGTGATTGGAAAAGTAATTTACTTTTGTCAGTATTTCTGGCCACTTGTATTCACAAAATGGTTATACAAGGAGAATGTTACAACAGCAAATCACAAACAGGGACAGCAATATGTGAATATCATTTGTAAACAATCAAAACGTATGTTTTGTTGACATCAAAACTAATAAACCTTCAACAAAAAATACTACTGTGTTATACAGCACATAAAATGTTGGGCTGGCAGTGTGTAAAGTTAATGTGTTTGTGCAGCAAAAGAATGAACTTGAATCGAACAGGATGATTTAGGTTTATAATATTATTTGTTGTCGACATCTAGTGGTTGATAATTTCTCCACCGTTTCAAAGGTTTACGTAATTCACGATACTGACGTACTTCCGCCACAATTGTTTATCATTGATAATGAAATGTCTTTTTAAGTGAAGCCTATGACTAATGTATCCCTTGACCTTTACGTTTGTGATGTTATTATGGTGTTTTGGTGAAAATTAGATTTACTAAAATGAATTATTTAAATAGAATATAAAATATAATACACCCTGCTGAAAAAGGCAAGTTCCCTTTGCAAATGCCATTATTAACCATTAACTGTTTACTATTAAAACCATTACAAAATTCCTTGAGCTAGTGTTATTTAGGCATTAGGATAATGGTCTTGGATGATGTTAACACCAGATAACATCCACCAAAATAACTAAAAACATTATAAGTACTTTAAACTTTCCATAAAACTTTCCATATTTTAACCATTAAGTGTAGTAGAATTTCTAAAATGCTTTTTATCGTTTTTTAGCAGGAAATACGTAAATATATAAAATTACACTTTAAACTTTTTAAATGTATTTTATTGTGTAAATGTATACATTTCTGTATATATTTTTAATTAAAATGAAACACACCACAAAATTTACATTTAAAAGCGCAATGGCCTCGTTTCAGCATAGACCGCATCAATATGGCTGCACATAGGCGCCACCCGAGGTGATCGTGCTATTGCATCACATCCGGGAAATAAGGTCAAAAATTGTTTCCCTTGTCCGCCATTTGAAATATTTGAACTTCCTTGTGACAACTTCCAATGTACGTTTTGGTTTACACTGAACAATTATCAGAGGATCTAGGCGAATAGTCGTAGTTTCCGCGTCTCATGTACGTTGGGACTCCAGCGTCAGTTCTTTTCTCGTCCGATCGGAACAAATAAAGGTAGAAAACTGTGCGAATGGTGCGCGTATTCGAAACGTGTTCGACAACGGAACGCGGTAAAGTTTTTGCATGAGTTGAACGCTGCTTGCGGATAAGGAGAGGCGAAGGGAAGGCCCGTGAAGCCTTGGCTTTTTTCTTGTGCTAGTCATGGCCGGAAATTTTGATTCGGAGGACCGAGGGAGCTGGTATTGGGGGAGATTAAGCCGGCAGGAGGCGGTTTCGCTGCTCCAAGGGCAGAGGCATGGGGTGTTCCTGGTGCGGGACTCGATCACTATTCCCGGGGACTACGTGCTGTCTGTTTCCGAGAACTCCAAAGTCTCTCATTACATAATAAACAGCATCAGCAGCAATCGCCAGTCCGGACCGGGTAAGTGGTGCCCGCAAAGTGGGTCTTGATTACTGCCCAACAAGTGAACGAATAAATGCTGCCTTTAGCTTCTTTAGCTGAAACTTGTGTAGCACAAATAGTTTTGCACATCCCAAAAGAAATGTAACAAGAAATTTTACTTGGCAATTTATAATAATTTCATATTTCATGCGTCATATCAGAGTTAGGTAGTTTTAATTTTAGATGCTTATTATTAATACCGGACCCAAATGACAATCAAATCTTATATAAGTTGTGCTTTTGGATGGATGAGACATTTTTATGTTTTACTCAATGCTTGTGTTGTAATTGCTAATATTGTCAAAAGAAATCTATAACAAAACATTAATGACAAGATATTAATGGTGTCACTTTTGTGTTAGAAGCTTGGGGCATGTTACAGCTTGATGATCAGCAAAATACCTTTTTACCTTTAATACCTCATACCTTTTTCTAGTTTTACTTGCGTAACTTAAATGCAAGCCAGTCTTAATCTTGATCATATATACTTATGTGCTATTTTGCTGCCGTTTTTCAGGAATCGCTCCTCCTCGGTTCCGTATTGGAGATCAGGAATTTGATGCCTTACCTGCCCTTTTGGAATTCTACAAGATCCACTATTTAGATACCACCACTCTAATTGAGCCCATCAGTAAAGCCAAGCACTCTTCCTTCATCAGTGTCAATGCAGGAGGAGCTCCCCAGAGGCTGGAAGAAGAGTTTGTCCGTGCTCTCTTTGACTTCCCGGGCAACGACGACGAGGACCTTCCGTTTCGAAAGGGTGATGTTCTCCGCGTACTGGAGAAGCCGGAGGAGCAGTGGTGGAATGCTCAAAATTCAGAAGGCCGTGTCGGGATGATCCCTGTGCCCTACGTGGAGAAGTACCGACCTGCCTCGCCAACATCAGGAGCCCCTGGAAGTGGGGGATCTGCTGGAGCACCCGGTGCTCATGGCAACTCAGATGGCCACAGTTCTCAGTCACCCCCTCTGCTTGGTGAGCCAGGCCAGTATGCCCAACCCACATCCTTACCCAATCTACAGAACGGTCCAGTCTTCGCCAGGGCCATCCAGAAGAGAGTTCCCAATGCCTATGACAAGACTGCTCTTGCTTTAGAGGTAACAAACTTAAGTATTATTTATACTTACTTAAACAAATACAAATAATCCTAATTTTATATTTTTTTATATGTGTTTGTTTGTATGATTGTTATAATATCATTATAATTTTTTCTTTTATTTCTGACACCCTTTACTGTTCTCTTGTTACATGTCTTTTATATATACGGTAAGCGCCTTGGTAATCGTTATGCATTATGCTTTGCTTTAGGTTGGCGACATGGTGAAGGTGACCAAGATCAACGTAAACGGGCAGTGGGAGGGTGAGTGCAAGGGAAAGCATGGCCATTTTCCCTTTACCCACGTCCGCTTGCTGGACCAGCACAATCCTGAAGACGAATTGAGCTGAAAGAACAGACTGTCTTCCCTAGCAGCCCTTAGATGTACACACACACTCCAGCTCCTCACATCCTCACAGCTCTTTTTCCCGTCTGCCCTGTCATTACCTTGTGCCATTGTGTCAGTCATGCCAACATACACGGTATCTGCGACAGTTCCCTTGTTAGGTTTTATGCAATAATTGAAGATATTTACCAAGTAAACACTAAATTCCACACGCATCACCATACACTATGGAGAGAGAGAGAGAGGATTTTAGTGTGTGGCTTCTTGTGACTTAAAAAAAGAGAAGAGAAGATGCCTGCTTGGATTTTAAACATGAGCAGTTTGGTGTCTTAACAAGGGACTGTTCCTTTGCTTATCTGAATGCGGTAGCACACACTACTTATAGTGTTTTAGAACACAACAGCTTTCACAGGGACTAACAAACCCTCTCCCACACTACAGATCATCTACCACATGAAAATATTCAGTGTCTGAAAAAGTAATAGTCAGACATGCCAACGTTTACCGTTACATGTTTGAATAGTTTAACAGGCGCAGTTATAAGTCTTTATGCTTGTTAGTCACTACTGGCTCACCATTGGTCAATCGGGCTGACTGGGGTGGTACACTCTGAAAGAGAGGCTGAACAAAAATTGCAGATGGAGCAGCCCAAGCCCACACTACATTTAGTTTTATTTATGCACAACATTGTAATGTATACAGGATGGACCACTGATCACTTGGAGACGTGGTCCTCATGCAACATTATTCACTACCGCTAAATAACTATCAATTTACGACATTATCTATTATCAGGAAACGCTACTTGCTCATTTTACCATTATTGCTGTACTTGTAAGTATTACACTAAATGCAGATTTGTTGAATGTGTAACCCTAATGCTAGTATCAGCTGTTGAGCTTCACGAAAATGTCGACAGAAGACTACATTTTTGTTTTTTAAATAAAAAGCCAACATCATGACTTTTCCACTCAGTTTTACTAGTGTGTTTCTGCCGAAATATCCCTTGCCAAGGTTGAAAATACAATACAGTTTGTAGTAGCTCTCTGGTGTGCCCCAAGAACAACTATAATATTAGATATAGATATTTCAAGATGAGCCCAGTTATCTTTACAACGCTGTACGCTTTTATGAAGTTTGTCACATTACCGTGCAAAGCCTAACCTGACGCCTCAAATGTATCCTCAGAACTGATTTTGCACAGCCTTTATTTACAATTGGTTTATTGTATCTGTAATCTGGCTATTAATTTTATATTCTCTCTTAATGCAGAAATATAGCCAATTTTGTCTTGTAATGCCCAAATACTTCTGCACCATGTCAGAACATGTTTTCCTGCCTTAATTGCAGATTGTTGTCAATGACCAATTCAGCAATGTCTTTAGCCTAATTAGTTAAAAATAAAGTGGAGTGGAGGGGGATGTTTTCTATAACCTTGCAGAAACATTGCTTTTAACTGTAATAACCTACTTCCATTACTATTGAATAACTTGAATGTCTGTGGACAAATGTGTAAATTTTAACACTAATAGACAGGCAAACCGAACAACACTATCAAATGTCAATGTTTTTACCCTTTATTTGTTGTTACTTTTTAAAAAGTTGACTAACTTTGTTCAGTAACAATGACAATCACCTGGAATTCTTTATGCTTCTGTTGTCACATTTAAATGTTAGAATACTATGTTGTGTATGTGTGTAGGTTAGCTAACTGTTGTCATGATGTGACAGCAAGCCAGCCATGTTATGTAATTGTCACTTAAGTCATAATTATGAAGGACTTTGATGTTCATGATCTGTCTTATTAACTGTCTCTGCTATATTTCAATCAGAAATGACCTTTTTCTAATTAGAACTCTAAAATCAGTCACTGCAATGCTTACCTTACCTTACTTATTCTTTGTCTTGTGAGAATGATTTCACCTCAGAAAACATCGCTTTCATCTATGACTGGGTTGACTGAATAACTGCAAGTTATGTCTGTACATTTTATTGTACCCAAAGTATTATGTTTAAAACCTAAATATCAACATGGTAATTTTGTGAAATTAATCTTGTGTTTATCCTTTATGTGCATCCAAGTCTGTCAAAACAGTGTTTAAGTCACACAAAAAACACATTTTTGTTACAGTTTTATTCCTGTACATGAAATAAAGTTGACCCCTATAGTAATGCTACTCAAATCTTTTATTTTGCCTCTGTAATATTTGAGCTGCGTGCCTTTGTCATAAGAACACTTTTATTAATCTGTTATACTGGTATTAACATACTTTTAAGTACAATTCCAAGCAACTATCCATTTTTATTTAGATGGTATTGTTTCATTCGGTTGGGTTTGGTGGTTGTATTAACATTGATGTCAGTTTATTTTTAACAACCCATGATAACTATTACAGAAATCAGTACTACAGTAATACAGTACTGCTGCAGTATTATGGTATAGTGTTGGTATAAAGCAGTAATACCATTGTACGTTAATACAATGATACTAAAGTACCATAGTAATTACATGGAACACCATGAATTTTCATTATTTATGCATAACAGTTTTATTTCTGTGTATGTAAATACGTTTTTGCAAAACAGTAAATAAAGTAAAAGCCCCAAACATTTTTTAAATGTAATACCACCGTACAATTGCATACTAATTACAATTATTTAATTTTAGTGTTTTATTGTTTTAATTTATGATCTAAAACGGGGTGTTTTCACTGTACTTTTAACTTCATATGACAACTGGCTTATAAAAATGCAATCCCACACACAGAATAAAATCGTGCCACTTAGAAAACGCAGTGCTTGCAAACACAAAAGGTGCACGATGGCAATAATTCTCTATTCAAATAACGAGGGTTGAAAAATCCAGCATTGGTAAAGGGGAGAGAGGGAGTGTGTAGAGATGCTCTGTGTAAAAGTTCCCGGATGAAGGTGTAACGCCATCTTTACTCCACCATTCAAGCCGCAGCTGTTGCTCGCGCAGGGGCCTGCCGGTTAACTCACACTCCTCCTTTACTCCCAAATCTCTCGCAAAACACGCTCGCCGTGCGCTTTCCATCATGGGTGATCGGGACGATTTGGTGTATCAAGCCAAACTGGCTGAGCAGGCGGAGAGATATGACGGTAAGAGACGTTAAGAGGTAACGGTAACGTTATTTTTGCAAAGCGAGTGTCCAGGCAGGCTAACTGACGGTCAGGTTAGCTGGCTTATTTAGCGGCTGCATTTGCGATTAAAACAGCGAGCGATCTGAAAAATGACAACCTGATCTACCTTCCAGATTTTAATAACATTGCTTTAGATTTTTGACGTCCGATTATTTTATCGAGGCGGTATTGGGGTGACTGTAGAATGGCATATGAAGATGGAGACGTTTTTTTGAGGAGACAAAATGGCGTCGAGTTAGTGGGTGAGGCAAGCTGTTGCTAGCCATGGCGGAGGGGGTGGCTGCGGTCTTCAAGCCTCATGTAGGCGAAGAACGCCTCGATTATTAGTTAACAGCTGGTTTAATCGGTCCGATTATCCACGGGAACCTGTTATTTCGGAATTAGTGTTGCTCATATTTGCGTTTACCTCCGCAACGCGTTATGAAAGGTTGCGGCTGTGTCTCACAAACCTAGTGAGCTGCCTACTTAGCATTTTTGGGTGTTATTGGCGCGATGAACTATGATACCCAAAAAATGCTGTCTAGGCAGGTACCTCTGTAGGTTTTGAGACACAGTCAGACACTTGAAGGGGCTAGCAGCCGTACAGTAAAGCAACTAATGCTTAGTAAGCGGAGATACAGTAGCTTTGCAGTGAGATTTCATTACCGACTAATGTGCGTCTGCTTGAAGACGCTCCCTGTCTTGATATTTCCCCATGTATTTTACCCACTACAGCGATTTGATCAAGTAGATAGATTAGTTTTATTTATTATATGTTATGTTATAGATTTAGTATAAACTCAGGCTCAGCAGTTAAACCTATATTACGTCTCTAAAACTGATAATATAATTTGTTGCGTAGTGCTTTATCTGCCCTGTAATTCCTTCTGTACTGTGATCATTTAAAAAGTACATGCAGTGTTTTGTAATTGCATATTGTTTATCTGGACATCTGTATGTCTTACTTGAATCAATAAACCAAACAGTGATGTTATGTACCCTTTACTTTGTGACTTAGTACAATAACAGATCCATTGTTATGTTATTGCTATCACCCATTGTTGGCACGAGTTCATGAACTGCTCTCAAGCCCTTTATTGATGCAATTCTGCTCATGATTATGTTCGGCTAAATTACATTTTCCAGAAATGGTTGACTCCATGAAGAAGGTTGCTGGGATGGACGTTGAACTAACGGTTGAGGAAAGAAACCTGCTCTCAGTGGCCTACAAGAATGTCATTGGGGCGAGACGAGCATCTTGGAGGATAATCAGTAGTATTGAGCAGAAAGAGGAAAACAAAGGTGGAGAGGACAAATTGAAAATGATTCGGGAATATAGGCAAACGGTAAGACGCAGTCTGATGTTTAGTATGCCAGTAATGATTCGTCTTGTGGCCTTAACATTAATATTTTCATGACCAGGTTGAGACCGAGTTGAAATCAATCTGCAATGACATCCTTGATGTATTGGACAAGCACCTAATTCCTGCCGCAAATTCGGGAGAGTCCAAGGTCTTCTACTACAAAATGTATGAATCCGTTTTTTCTAATAAATCTACCATTACATCATATGTGGTGTATCGAGGCTACTGCTTTATTTCTGAGTGATTTAAACCGATCTTATCCTACTTTGATGTTATAGGAAGGGTGACTACCACAGGTATCTCGCTGAGTTTGCCACAGGAAACGACAGGAAGGAGGCTGCAGAAAACAGTTTGGTTGCTTACAAAGCTGCTAGTGATATTGCAATGACAGACCTTCAGCCCACACACCCCATTCGCTTGGGTCTTGCTCTTAACTTCTCGGTATTCTACTATGAAATTCTCAATTCTCCCGACCGTGCATGCAGGTATGTCCACTTAACCCTATCTGATTTATACTGTGATAAATCAATACAAAACATTTTCAGTATTTAAATCTTGTAACTGGAAGTACTGAAAGTTATAAATGTTCAAGTTGATTGTAATGGAAAATATAAATGCATTAATACGTGAATAAAAATATTGATTATATTCTTAAGTCAATTTATCAAGTATGAATATTATGTTAATTTTAAATCTTCTTATAATCCGGCTTCTGATCTGACCAATGTCATGTTGCTTGTGTATTCCGGTTCAGTGTACTGTTGAAGGCTAAAACTGATTAGGTTTAACCGTGTCTGGTTGTTGATCTCAGGTTGGCAAAGGCGGCATTTGATGATGCTATTGCTGAACTGGACACATTGAGTGAAGAAAGCTACAAGGACTCTACACTCATCATGCAATTGTTACGTGATAACCTGACACTATGGACTTCAGATATGCAGGGAGATGGTAAGGCAGATCATGCGTCTTGCATTTAATACATTTATAAAACCTTCTTTTTAAAGCCATTGGCATAGGAAGGTGACCTCTTCAAAAGTTCCTCCATAAACCAAAGCTATTTTTAGAGTGATTGTTTCAGAGTGTCCCGATTTAGAGATTGTGAGGCATAGTTTCCAACCAACTGATATCTATCTTTAAAAGGATAGTTTAAAAGTAGGGTTAAAATAGCTGCTTTTTAAGTAAACCTGGGCCAGCATGCCTGCTCCTGATGAAAAGGTCTTAAAAGTTGTTTTTTTTTTACTAAAATAAATCAATTATCAGTCAAATATCAGTAGTGTTAACTTATTTAGAAAAAAGCTAGATTTTTATAGATCTTAAGCATCTTCAACAAATCCAGAGACATTTGAAAAGAATATGTAATGGGACAGGAGGATGAAATTGTACTTTTTAAGTAAATGGCTTTTTAACCATTTTGATTTATTGTTCTCTGCTGATTTCAAAAGTACTGACCTAGTGCACATAACCGAAATTTGCAGGAAGGTCTTTTTGTACTACATTTCATTTCATCTTGTAATGTGTCCAAACTCATGACGTCTAATTTAACCCATTTTGCCTTTTTTCCATCCCCAATATTTAGATTCCTAAAGGAAAATGTTAATTGCCCACAAACTTTATTTGTAAGTGAGGCCACTCTTTCCCCGCTCTTGCCCTTTGTCCACAAATTGCATCATCACTCACCCGTTTGTAAGCTTTGTGTTGCGATCTTTGTAGCCACCAGAGTGCTATATGTGCAGCATGTGTGAAACAGACAGTTTCTGCATGATCACTGCCAGATCCTCAATGTCCAATTGAATGACTGTGTTGTACCAATATATTACAGTTTGGAAAATTATGGTATGCCCTGTCCTCCTTAAATGTCCAATAAGGGTGTGTAAAATATTTCTTGAAATGTCTGTTTGTTTGGTCATTATGTGTGAGAATCAAGTGACCACAAGAGATAACACCGCATTCAAATTAGACTTTTTTTTTCTTTTAATTTTTTGAGCTTGAAAATTAATAAAAATAAATTTATCTTGATAACATGACAAATTATTTTCATTTTCCTCACTGCATGTGTTTAGTCTTTCACTACTGAGTTTTTTTCTATTTTTTGCTTTTTATACATTTTTATTTGGCAAACTTCTAATGCACAGATCTTGCAAAGGTTGTATATTTGATGTGCGGAAATGTACGACACACCGATTGCAGTAAGGGACTTTGTTATGTAACATTCAAATAACAATGGCCTTGTTTCTCTGTTCACAGGTGAGGAACAGAATAAAGAGGCGCTGCAAGATGTGGAGGATGAAAACCAATGAGACAACACAGCCAATATGAGACTCCACCCCACCCCACCCCTCCCTAGACCCCACTTGCAAAGGGAGCCACCAAGCCCAACCTTATGAGTGGCACTCAACAGCTTGATGCCTCCAGTTTTTCTCTCCCTTTGTTTGATTTTTAATATTATTCTGTTTTATTAGCCCTTAAATTGAAATAAAGTATACCACTTATAAACAAACGTCAATTATGATTTTTGAATGGTCAGAAGATAACTTGGATTTTTTTTTTTTGTCCTGGTACAACATTTGTTTTTTCTTTTTTTTATGTTCATTTGCTTTATTTCTCAACATTTTTATCAGTTGCTGGATATATTTTGAGTTTTTCTTAATGTAATTACAGAAATTAACTTTTATTACTATTACTGATATGTCTACTATTAGTGGTTTGAACTGTAATATTTCTGTGTTAGTGCAATTATCAAATGCAGTTAAAGAAAACAATTAAACCTTTAAAAGGGCATGTCTAAACAAGTGCTCTTTTTGTTAATTTAGTTTTTCAGAGAAAGTTGAAGCAAATTTCTTGATATCCATGTGGAGCAAAATGCTTAACATCAAGTAGTAGTTATGTAGTAACATTTACCAGTGGTCTGGACTGTAATTTGTGCTAAAATACTGTATTGCTCACATAGGCTGATGATGATGGGTGGATAGTTGCAATTCTATAAAATTGAAGGAGCCTTGTTGCTTTTAGAACTAAGACAAATGCAGGTCTCCATTGGCTGTCTCAAAAAGAAAAAAGCACTAATAAAGTTGATTTTAAGCCTGCATGAGTATATGAAACAGTCTATTTTTCCTTCTTCCCCAGATCTATAGAATGCATAGAATTTCTTCTGTACTTTATGTTAACTTGAAACTAGTTTGTACTACTGGATATCTTACTGGAACCACAACCTAGAATCTGTATTACCAAGAAACAGCATGGAATTAACAAATAACTTAAAATAAAACTGCCTCAAGTAAAATATTTAACCTGCTTTTCTGCACTCAAAATGTTTCCTTCTTATTACTACATTGTGTGTACTCTTCCTTCAGTTTGAAATAAAAGTCAATGATTGTTGTGTAGGAAAGCATTTACCTTGTAAAGTTAAATACATTTGACAAATAGAAATTGGATAGGTAAGACGGATATATACTTGTTTTTAATGGTCATTGATGTGATTAGAGATAGATGTATGAGTATTGATATTTCTGAATCACATATACCTGTATATGTTTAATGCAGATGACCTTTATTTAGAGGATGTGAATGGTGCACTAAAATCTATCTGAACGACTACACATCTGATAGTTTACTCGTGCCACACGAATTGATTACTAACATTTGTTTTAGCAAAAGGTCAAAAATACATTGCAATCTTAGACCGTTCACAGAGCGGCCCTGTCGTCAAAACGTTTGATTTCTTTAATTAGTTTCTGGATGTGCTTTTCCTCAAGTGACTTAAGAAATTCGTTGTAACATATTGGACAATTAAAAAACTGTATTACATTACTGTTGTGTTCATCTGATCCTATCTGTTACAACAGAACGGTTACACAGTTGCTCTCATTACATCCATAATGCCACAATAATGCATTTTAAATAATCGTATTTTTTACATTTTAGAATTTGTTCTGTGAAAGGGTTTTTTTCTTTTCGTTTTCCTATTTTTATGTGTCTGTTTATTTATGGCAATAATCAATCTCACAATCTGACTACTTTCATAAAGTGTTTGTCGCGACTTTTATTTTGAAACGTCTCCGGCTGTAATGGAAACTCCGCCCTTTGTAAAAAGGTTAGCAGGAAGTTCCTACTAAAAATACCCCGACGTCAGGCTGAAGAAAGGACCTGGCTCAGGGCGGATAAATTTAGAGGTTTCATGAGTAAGTCAAAAGACTCCACAGAAACATGTCGGGACAGCGGGAAACCAACCTGCATTTAACTCTTAAACACTCGCTCTCGGTTTTCTCTCTGCTTTTTATTTTAACCAGCTCCATCAACTCAATTCCCTTCGCCGATCAGAGAGGGGAGGACACAGAGACTTACACTAAATACTACAATTATGATGAACTTACTGCTCTTCTTAAAAGTCTTTCTCAGAAACACACAAATATCGCTAATTTGACCAGCATTGGGAAATCCGTGGAAGGCAGGGAGCTATGGGTGATGAGAATCACCAGGGACCCCACTGCTGATGTACCAGGAAAGCCCAAATTTAAATACGTGGGCAATATGCACGGGGACGAGACAGTGTCCCGACAGGTTCTTATCTACCTGGTGGAGTATCTTCTGCTGAGATACGGAGAAGATCAGAGGGTCACTGAGCTGGTCAACAGCACGGATATTTATATCATGCCTAGCATGAACCCTGATGGATTTGAGAAGTCGGTCGAGGGGGATTGTCAGGGCAAAGATGAAGGTCGGTATAATGCCAAAAACATTGACCTCAATAGAAGTTTCCCAGACCAGTTTGATGACACACACGTGAAAGCAGAAGACATCCCTGAAGCCATCGCTGTCATGAGATGGATACTGGAGACCAAGTAAGTCTATAAAAAAAACTCAATGATACTTGTCTATTGAAAGCAATGGAAGTGTATGTGATGTTATCTGAATCTTTTTTTCCAGGTTTGTGCTTTCTGGGAATCTACATGGTGGTACTGTGGTGGCCAGTTATCCCTATGATGACTCTGCTTCCCATAATACTGAAGGCACCTACAGCAGGTCCCCCGATGACTCTCTCTTCAAATACCTGGCACGGGTTTATGCTGAGAATAATCCTGTCATGAAGACAGGGCAGCCAAAATGTGAGGAGAACCTGTCTGAGACTTTCCAGGATGGTATCACTAATGGAGCACAGTGGTATGATGTTTCAGGTATGTTGCCAACAGTCAATTCTTTACCCACTTTCTTTGTTCTTCATATTCAAATTTGCCAGTCTTTTATCACATTTTAAAGTGCTTTGTTTCTGTACTGATAAAGATGTGTTTGATGTATGAGCTTCTCTTCTGTGGTCCTAAATTATGGCTGTTTGGATTGATTTTTTTTTCTCAAGTGTTAAGAGAACGACATTTTCATAGTCTTTGTTGAGTGAAACAGCATCTGTTTTGCTCCGCCCACATCCTTCTGTACTTAGAACATTCCTTTACAGATTTCCTAATGGGATGGCTGATAATGGATTACATAAACAAACAAACAACAACACTCAGCCGAAATATTTCAAGATTAAGACCTTAATAGCAACCACATTGTTGGTTAAGGAAGCTGAGAATTGTGGTACGCTGGAAAGTTGCTTGGTTGGATTTCGGTATGTTTACATTGTGCTCAAGCAATTCTCATTAGAAAGAAAATAGTCTAGCAAGTAATCTAATACCTGAACTGTAAGCTTACTGTTTTGCAATAGACCCCATGGTTATCTGATTACTGTCCTTACAAGTCATTGTGACCTCAATTTCCACAACCTTTAACATCGCTGTCAGCAACCTGATCTACATTGTGCCTTGAGACTTGGAAGTTTGTTTCATGGTGTTCCTTAAGACTTGCCTTACCAGTCTCAAGGATTTATAAAATTATGTTTTTATGCTTGGGAACAACTTAGGAACAAGCCTCTCTGATAAATGTTTGTTCATTTTTCTTGGGCATATGATATTGTGATTTGAGAGAGAAGTTTAAGGATCAGCATAAAAACTAGATGGCTGTTATAAGAGCTTGTCCTGTTGTAAGACAGTAGTGGAAGGCAAGGCTCTTGATTAAATTGCCTATACAAAACAAAGTTACTTCACAATCCATTTAATCCCAGTCAAATGTCACAAGATCTTAAATTGTTTGTTTTATGATGCATATTAAATGAATGACGTTTAATGAGATCTTTGAAAGAGAAGTCAAGTCATACAGTGCAAACAAGTTTTATCTGAGTTTAGCATGTGACAAATTAATATATTGTTTCATTTATTCATTTTTGTATCATTTTGCCATTGCTTAGAACTGATGTTCTGTAATAACATAATATTATGAATGAGTTACTAACCTCAAAGTCTGTTAAATGACATGAATTATATCCAAGAAAGTTTGATGATTTAGAAACCACTAGCTGTGTCTATTAAGTTAATATTTAAACTTTACATGGCAAACTCAAGCTATATTTTGTGTGTTCCCTAAGTGCAGTGGCCCAAATCACAGGGTAATGATTACGGTTTTATTAACACTGTGACAGATTTTAATGAGAGAGTTTAACCTTTTTGTAACAAGGCCATTGTGTTTAATTTAATGCATAGTCTCGAACAGGATCTCACTTCTGTAACCAACCAGGATGCCCCAAATATGTTTGTTTTGTAGTTTCAAGGATGTGTCTAAGCAGACGGATGGCCTTCTGACATCATCTGTAAACATATGCTTGACAGGTAGCCTACATTGTGATATGTAATGGGAGGACAGGATAGAGGCGGAGTTAGATAAATTCACCTTAACCTTGAGTTACGAGACTCAGTTGGATCAACCTGAAAATGTACAGATTTTAAATCTAATTTCATAATGAAGACTGTATTGGTATTATTGAGACGTACGCATGGCAAACTGGTCTGGTAATATAGGTCTTTCCTCATTCACTTAGTTGGGTCTTTAAATAGCTGCCTGGGGAATGGCCTTATAACTTTGCAAACATTTTGACAAACATTTTGACCTCTCTACTGCATAGGTCAAGAGTAGCCATAGTCATAACATGTGTAGTGCCAATCTGCCAATATCAGTTTTGCAAAGAGAAAAGCTTCCCTGTTTCACAAGATATACTACTTGTTTTGTGCTTGAAGCTGTTGTAAGTCTGCCTGTTTGCGGTTGATTTTGTGAAACGCACATACTGACTGTGAGGAATCAAGCTGCTTTAGTCATGATTGTGTTCTTCTAGTGGGAGATTACAAATGATGGGCTTCTCACAGCAGATCTCTTCACGCTCTGCGTGATACATGTGCAAATGGCTCCTCATTTGTAGACTTACTTCACATACTCACAGTCTCAGAAAGGTTCATTTACAAATCTGTATGAAATCACTGCCTGCTTGTATACCTAATTTACACAATAGCTTTAATGTGATCTTTTACACCAAATAATCTTTTGCTAAAGTGCATTTTACCAAAAGCCAAAGTAAATTCAACCTACTATGTATAGCTGATTTATGCACTTCGGGACGCTTTCTTTTCTCAGAAAGAACACAGTGTTTGTTTGAAGGGTTTCTGTAAGTGTTTTAAGAGGTTCCAGTGCCCATAGTCATGGTAACCCCTTTAGGGTTGTGTTGTCACATAGCAGGTGGCAGCATACTTCCTGTAACTACGTCCCTTCTGTTCTTCTTAAAACAGACATGACCAATGTTTGCCCTAACCCATATCTGTCAGCTTTTGTAGAACGAAATCAATCTTAAAATGGGTTGGTGCTATTTTGAAAGGACGTAAAGTAGGCTAGTTTCAGGTAAAGTCCTAATGTTTGCGGCTCATCAAACATTTCTGAGGGCACGCCTTTCTGAAGAGTCTTATTAGTTGTTTGATGTTTGCAAACCTGATTGTTTAAGGAGTGACAATCCTACCATGCCATATCACTTCACACGCCTTTGGTACATAGTTTGTCTTTCATTTCCGTGCAGGAGGAATGCAGGATTACAATTACCTGAAGGGGAACTGTTTGGAAATCACTATGGAGCTCAGCTGCTGCAAATACCCACCCTCATCTCAACTAAAAACGGAATGGGACAACAATCGGGAGTCCTTGCTGGCCTACATGGAAAAGGTACCTAATGTGTATTCGCACCAAAGCACTGATAGGTTATGAGTAACTTGATGTGCAAGTAATGACATGCATTCTGTGTTATTAATAAGCCAGGCAGGAATGTTGGTGTGCTTTCTAATGTGTGTGTGTGTGTGTGTTAAGATTCACATCGGAGTACATGGCTTTGTCAGGGCGGCCAAGAATGAAGCGCCTCTTGCAGATGCGGTGATAATGATTGCAGGCATTAATCACAACGTGAGCACTGCACGCTTTGGTGATTACTATCGCCTGCTTCTTCCTGGAACCTACAACATCACAGCTGTAGCCTCAGGGTTAGTATGGAATAATATTAGTATGAATTTATTAGTAAAAAAAAGTTAGAGGAAAGGGCAAAATTCTGAATTTATCATAATTTTTCTGGCTTTTACGTAGCTACATTCCCATGTCTGAAGTTGGTGTGGAGGTGAAAGAAGGCAAAGCCACCAAACTGAACTTCACCCTTTTGGCGGAGACTAAAGAGAATCCAACCACCCCATCAATCCCAGACTCCCCCACCACCACCTCTGTCAACAGCACCAGTGCAGACAGCAACAGCTCTGGTGCAGGATCAGCCGACCAAGAGCCGAGCTCCAGCATCACGATTCAGCCTCAGGACTTCCGCCATCACCACTACAGCGACATGGAGCTGTTCCTCCAGAAGTTCAGCTCTGAGTACAGCTCCATCACACGCCTCTATTCCATTGGCAAGTCCGTGCAAGGGCGTGTGCTGTGGGTCATGGAGATCTCAGGCAACCCTGGTGTCCATGAGTTAGGTACTTCCCGGATGCCTTGTGTGGTTTAATTCACAATATATTCAAAGTCTAACAGCTTTTCAATCTGACATCCCATTTTACATTCCCAGGAGAACCCGAGTTTAAGTACATTGGAAACATGCACGGCAATGAGGTGGTTGGCCGAGAGCTGCTGCTGAACCTTATCGAGTACCTCTGTTGCAACTATGGCACTGATCCTGAGGTCACCCAGCTTGTCGACTCCACACGCATCCACATCATGCCAACTATGAACCCGGATGGATACGAAGTGTCCCAGGAGGGTAAGGCCTTGCCAAATCTTCGGACAGTTATTCTTACTTTGAAAATATTTTCCTTGATGTGGCCCTGATCTAAGAAATCCGTAGCCATCTGTCTAGCCACATTTTTAGCCATGCAGCTGCAACAATGATGTCATTGCTTCCCTTTGTACAGGAGATATCAGTGGCATCCAGGGTCGTAACAACAGTAACAATTTTGACCTGAACCGCAACTTTCCTGACCGTTTCAATTTTGTCACGGATCCCAGACAACCGGAGACCATTGCAGTCATGAACTGGGCGAAGAGCTACCCATTTGTGCTGTCTGCCAACCTTCATGGAGGTAATTCTTTATTTATAGTGATAATCTTCGGTTTTTTTGGGAGCATACACCGATAATATCTCTCTCTCTATGTCTGTCAGGCTCTTTGGTGGTGAATTATCCATATGATGATAATCTAGGGGATGTTGTTGGCTACAGCAGGTCCCCAGATGATGATGTATTTAGGATGTTGGCTCTCGCATACTCCAAGGTGAATATACAGTGTCAGATTCGTAGCTGTTTTTCATGTAGCTAATTGATAAGTATAGCTCTTAAATGGATATTGATCGGTGTCCTTATCTTTTCTGAGTGTATGTGATTTTAAACAGATGTATGTGTGAAAGTTTCATTTTTTTAAAGGGCGAAGTATTAATTTATATGGTGAAAATATTTAAGTGCACGTTTAAAAATCATTTAAAAGCAATATCCAGTCTAATGTCTCAGTATGTGTGTCTTTTTTCAGGAAAACACTCAAATGCATAACGGTCACCCTTGTGTAGAAATGGATTCATACCAAGAGTTTTTTAAAGATGGTATCACAAATGGGGCTGCATGGTACAATGTCCATGGTGAGCATCACCTTGTAGAAAATACATAAATAATTATGCTACTATTTTAAAATGACATCCCAAAAGATGTTTACGTCTGTGAATGTGAGCAATAGCATTGCATTGTGTGCTATTCCATCAGGAGGAATGCAGGACTGGAACTATCTCAACACTAACTGCTTTGAGGTGACCATTGAACTGGGCTGTTATAAGTATCCACCAGCAGCAGATCTGCCGAAATACTGGAATAAAAACCGCAAATCACTTCTGCAGCTCATCCATGAGGTCAGCTTTGATTGACAGTCTTTCTTGTTTTTCTTTCGCTTCTATCCTGCAACTCACTATATAACGTTTTCCTGGACGTGCAGGTCCACAGAGGATTTAAGGGGATGGTTATTGACATCAAGGATGGGTCTGGCATCCCCAATGCGACCATTACTGTGGACTCGATTGATCACCCCATCACAACTAACATTGCAGGCGACTACTGGCGCTTGCTTGTTCCAAAATCATACCACCTGACTGCTTCTGCCCAAGGGTAAGATACCTCATAATACCATAATAATTCCACACAGTAGTGCTGTCTCACATACAGGTGGCTTTCGAAGGCTTGCACGTCAGTGGCGATAAGTAAAATCATTTTTAAGGCGTGTGACAAATGGCATTATTCACTCTTTCTGTCCAATATTTTCAGCTACAACTCCGTCAGCACCTATGCCACTGTGCCCAAAGACGGCGTGGAGATTGTTAACTTCACACTGACCCGGATCAACACCAATGGAAACGGGCAGATGACAGAAGACACCTCACCGGTTCAGGATGCCAACATGAAGGAGTTCCAGAATCTCATAAAGGAGCTGTCAGGAGAATCTGCTCTGGATGAGCTGATCAAGAACACTCCCACCCAGAGCAGCTTCCGCTACCGGGGATACAGCGAGGTTTCTGAGTTCCTACGAGGTCTCAACCTGAACTTCCCAGAGATTACATCACTTCAGAGGTACAGCACCTTCAACACTGACATGATTTTCTAAACTTGTTTTTATCACATTCTTTGATGAAACACATGCTATGCCTTTCACTCAGAGCACACAATACACAATAAAGTCGCTGAGTGAAAAGTGTTATTTGTCCCGCTGTAGCTCATGCCAGAATCTATTATGGGAAATTATAGTACGTAGTGAACCAAGTGTCACCAAGTTTAAATTACAGGAGCAGAGGGAAACATTTCCAAGGACTGCTGGTTTTATTTCGATATGTCTTGTTTAACCTCAGCATCTCAAAAATCTTTTTGTTTGTTCCTGTCAAGTCTCGGTCAAAGTGTGGAGTTTAGAACTATATGGGCTCTGGAGATCTCAAACAACCCTAAAATCCAAGAACCGTCCAAGCCCAAGATCCGCTTTGTGGCGGGCATTCATGGCAATGCTCCAGTGGGCACAGAACTGCTTCTGATGTTTGCTGCGAGCCTCTGCATCAACTATGGAAAGAACACGGCCATCACCAGGGTAAGATAATTATTTTGACTAAAGACATTTTTTACATAGTTTAACATTCCTAAGGTCTTACTAATGTCTCTGTCATTTTCTATTTAGCTGATCAATGAGACCAGAATTGTTATCCTGCCCAGCATCAACCCAGATGGACGAGAGCTGGCAAAGGAAAAAGATTGTACCTCCACTTCTGGCATGATGAATGTCCACGGCAAAGACCTCGACACTGATTTCTTTGGTGAGATTACATTCAAGCAATACTGTTCCTCACTTATCACGTTTGTGTTAAGCGGTCCACCTCTTATTTCACATGAATTGCTGACAGTTTGTATATTACTCTGCAGGTAATGCATCTCAGCGTGCTGCAGAACTTCAGCCAGAGACACGAGCTGTGATGGACCTGATACAAGAACGGGGCTTTACTCTCTCTGTCGCTCTAGATGGAGGCTCTTTATTGGTCACATACCCATATGACAAGCCAGTGCAACCTGGTATGCTTTGACTCATGATTCCTGTTGAAAATATTTTGTGTCAGTGTCCTAAATTTGTGTTTTGCTTGTCTGCTTCTCAATTTTAGTTGAAAACGAGGATACTTTGAGATATTTGGCTACAGTGTATGCCAGCCACCATCCCACAATGCATTTGGGCAATACTGGATGTTCAAACAATGGCCAAAGTATGTACTTTTTGTTTATAATCAGCTATAGAACAACATGTGATATGTATGTTTTAGAGAATTAAGCACCTTTTTTGTTTTCCGTCTTAAAGTGGGCAACATCCCTGATGGTGTACTCCGAGCAGCAGAGTGGCACAGTCACATGGGCAGCATGAAGGTAGATAACAGATCATGTTGCTCCAAAATACAACTTTTACTTGCATTTATTACATTTTTACATTACATTTTGCTGCTTCTCTGTGGTTCAGGACTTCAGCGTGGACTTTGGTCACTGTCCCGAAATCACAGTCTACACCAGCTGCTGCCTGTTCCCTCCAGCTGAATTGCTGCCCACGCTGTTGGAAGAGAACAGGAAGTCACTGCTGAGAATGCTGGTGGAGGTCTGTCTGTTTTCTGCTTTGCCTTTCTGTTTCACTAAAGCTCTGCTCTTTGGTGCGAAAGCTTATTCTTCTGTTTTAGGTGCACAAAGGGGTTCGTGGAGTGGTCAGGGATAAGAGCGGTAAGCCCATCGCGGGCGCTATGATAGTGTTGAACGGTGGTGTGCGAGTCTTCACCAGTGAGGGAGGATTCTTCCACGCTCTTCTGGCCCCGGGTTTACACAACATTGAAGCGGTAGCTGACGGCTACCAGCAGCAATCCCAGAAGGTGAGTATAGCTTGTGGGAAATCTATGTTATGTTATTATCTGTGTATATGGTTTTGTTTCACAATTATTGTTGGCCTTTTTTCAGGTGTCTGTGTCACGGTTTGAAGCAGCAAGTACCATTATTATTGAGTTTGACATGGAGAATGATATATTTGGCCTTCCAAGAGAATTAGTTGTGGCAAGTGCAGGTAGGTTGATCAACTCGCTTAAGGTTTTAATTCTCTGCAAAATGTTAACTTTTCACGTATCATTTAGTAGACTGTAATTTACAATTTTTACCAGAGCTAAAGAGTTCTATGTTTTTTGTGTCATTGTCAACCAATTCCAGCGTTATGGGTGTAATATTTTACGTCAAAGCTTGTACATTTTCACAGAATGTATTTATTAACAATATATTGAACCATCTGTTTATATTTTACTAATCCCCCATTGATAGACATAAAAGAATCAGTCTATGCAGACTTTTCACAGAACATAAAAGTTATTTTATATCATTTTCACGTGCTTGATGTTTGTATGGTACCCATTAAATATAATTGCAAAAACATTTCAAACAATCAAATAAATCCATGAAAATTTTAACCACAAATAACTGAAAAATGACACTAACATACAAAAATACAATATATTTTTGATCTTCAGCTGCAGCAATGACAGCTCTGGTCATCACAGCCTGCATCATCTGGTGCGTTTGCTCAGCCAAGTCCAACAGACAAAAGGATGGATTCCATCGGCTACGGCAGCACCGAGAAGACTATGACGATGAGATCCGTCTCATGTCCATGGGCTCCAAAAAGTCTCTTCTAAACCACGAATTTCAAGATGAGAGTGAAAGTGATGAGGATACGCTATACACCAATAAACTTTGAGGGCCTATTGCTTTCTCCTCTGCCCAGAGTCTGTCCACTGCCCGCTGGGCCAGTAGAGGGCGCTCACCTTACTGACCAGCAGCATAATAGTTCAAACAGTCTGAACTCCTGAGAACCACCATGGGATGCACTTTAATGCCCTAGTTAAATCGGGAAACCTTTTTGCACCATAGTGTATGCAACTTACAACTGTTCAACATGCTCTCGACCAGACTGCTTGTATATCCGGGTCTATGTTATTCTGGTCCTCTGCCCTTTAAGTGGAAATTGAACAGCTAGAGTCCATCAATGCATACATCTTTATGAAACACTGTGCCTTGTTAGGTTAGAGGTTGCTTGGTGGTTGGAATGTGAGGATATGGATTTTGTACTAGTATATATTATTTTCCCCCTTTTTGTTGTGGATGCAAAGTCAACATCAGGAATCAATCCGTCTTGGAATCTGACTTCATTTTCTTTCATGAAAAACAGTTGTAGACTGTTGTGTGTTATTCTCTTTATGTGTAGTTGTACATAGCCGCCTGAATAGTCCAAACGTTTCACACATTGTTCAAATGTTTCTCAGAGCCGCCTGGCACTGTATTCAGTTTGCCAAGGGTGTCAACAGCTTTTTAGATATAAAGCATTTAGATGAGATTTAAATTTAACCAGTCTCTCACTATGGTTTATGCAGTTAGTCACATAAATAATGTGTAAAACTGGCAGACAAGCATGCTCACTGCCTTGCTATTCTCCTCTGTTATTTTGGCATTATTCAGGGCCATGTTGACACATTAATAATAATTACCCCATATCAGAGACATGAAAGTGAGTAGCCAGAGTGTTTTTTGTCTTGAATGTGCACTCTTAAAAATGTGGTCCCTGTTTCATTTAATTTTTAAGATTGTATTTATTTTTGTTTTAACGCCCATCTAATACCAGGTTTATTTTTAGGCATCGCAAAAATATTGATAAAGGTCAGAGTTGTAGGAAACTCATTTATGTTGCTGATATGCATAAATGTTATTTGCAATTCAGGAAATGGAAGGATGTTGCCATGTGGTATGTGTTTGAGCATCAGTGAAGTGGAAGCGTGTTCTATATCTGCATACTATTGCTATACATTTTCAGAAAGCGTATTTGATGTTTGCAAGAAAAACCAGTGATCATTTGGGAACATGCATATCTCACATGTCTTATTTTGTCTTCTGGTTTTGTGTATCTGTAAGAGTTTACAGGTGTGTTTAAGCGCCAGAGTAAGTTTCTGTATAGCAGGATTAGACTCTGCTGGACACATTAACGCAATGTGGTGTTACTGTAGGATCTGAACTTTGATGAAAACCCTGTGAGTGCTGCCTATTGTTTGTAGGCAGAATCTCAGCTCTGTGCTGATCAGTTCCTAAACTGGACTTCATGCTTTTAAATGAGAAAAGCAACAAATATACATATATCACACTGTACCTTAAGAACATTTGTAATATTTCACATCATTATGTGCCAGATTGATCACTTCTACTTGTCAAATGATAATATCTGGGAGAATTGGGTTTATTATTTGATTAGATGTTAATTCCGTTACCATTTAATCAGAGTATGATTTGCTTTGTGTTGATTATCATGCTTGAATGTAAATGTAAATTACAGGGTGTGTTTGAACAACTATGTCTGACTTTTCTATGTTTGTGCTGATGTTTATTTTTTCATTTTATACAACAACGATTGTAGATATTGAATTGTTGCCGACTATCTGTAAATTACACAAGTGCAATTTCTGTGGAGTGAAAGAAACGCGCAATTTAACCTGTCTTCAGATTGTTTTTTAAATGAATGGTGTCTAATGAAATGAGATGTAAATAAAACTGGTTCTGAATATTTGATGAGTATTTTAATGTTTGTTTTTTGAGACTTTCCCTCGTGCAGTTTCAAATAATCATATTATGCTTCTATAAAGAAGAAGACAGAGTGGTTGTGAAAAAGGTTAATGTTTACAATTGAAAATGAGTTTGTCTCTGGGATTGCTGTTTTTAGTGACATAAAATGACCCCAGGGGTTAACTATAGGCCTATAGCCTTACTAATAACAGTAATTAGTACTGACAACTAATATTAGCAATCATTTTTATATGCATACAGTAAAAAGGTTTGAGGCTCCTGCACGAGGGCGCTGTGATGAACGCGCAGTGGTGAGAGAGTCGGCTGAAGTTCTCTTGCTTTTGACTCCGCCTCTGCCAGCGTCACCGCGGATGACGTTCAACAACAAAGATGGCGGGAGGAAACAGCAACTACTGGGAAGGTGAGGTGGCAAAACGTAACAAATTCAGCTCGAACAAAACGTTTATTTCACTTTGTGACAACTCATGCCAATGTATCGTTTCAATGGTCTTTGGTAATGTTTCCATGGAAACGTAAGTAAGTTACCCATATAACATATGTCGTTAGCATTAGCTCGCTAGTCCGCAGAAACGCCAATGCTTTTGGTTAGTCCCAAAACTGTGCATTAATACAACGAGATATTTAAGTCTATATGAAATGTGTCATGAACTAAATATTGTCCCAGGAAAGTTCATATGAAGCTGAAACAACACGAAAGTAGAATGTGTCACAAGATGTGTTTTAAAATATCATCAAGTTTACTGTCTAGACTTCATATTTGGGGTTTTTGGATCATTTTAACACATCTATTATGCACAAAATAGATGGTATCATTCATCCACTGTAAGGCATTAGTGACAGTATATCTAAACTAACAAGGCTTTGGTGCACTTTGCACTAGGTTCAGTCTTATATAATAACTGCTGTAAATATCCGCTGACATATTCACTGAATTTTGCAATACATATGATTTGCCAAACATTGTCTTAATTTATTGCTCTCATATACTTTGATAATATCACCTTAACTGACCGTATAAAGCCACTGATAGGGATCAGCAATTACGTTTTTTCAGCTGGTCCAACCAGGCCAGTAGTTCCAGTTTTATTATTTGCTTTCACTGGCTTTTAATGTTGTAACAAGTAATTCCTAAATGTTAATATGACATGAAATGTAGCAGATTAAAAGTAACATTAGCATACATTTTAAACAAGTACATCCATAACATAATTATGACACTTCTGTAATTCACACAATCTGTTATTCGTTGCTGATGCTTCCAGGACACAAATCACAAATCATTAATTGAATTTCAACCAAATCTCATCTATGTTGTCAAGCTACATATTGTTACCTTGATGACATTTAAATCATCAGTGTTTTCTTATTGTGTTGCACTTTGACAGACTTACGAAAGCAGGCGAGGCAGCTGGAGAATGAGCTGGACCTGAAGCTGGTGTCTTTCAGTAAACTGTGCACCAGTTACAGCAGCTCACGGGATGGCCGCAGAGGAGACAGGTGTGACGATGATCAGATCAGAGAACTTTTTCATTCTTGTTCATTTGTATGAACTTTAATATACTGATGACACTGTTTTCTTCCATCTGTGTTATTGATAGTTCTGATACACAACCTCTACTGTGCAACTCTACTCAGGACAGAATGTTTGAAACCATGTCAGTGGAGATTGAGCAGCTGCTTGCGAAAGTAAGACGTCTGTAAATTAGTATTCTATGTTTGTCACGGTTCGTATTCTTTAGCATTATGCTGTCCTTATTAATAAGTCATTAATTGTGTGTAACAATAACAATAAAATTGCTTTAGATTTAGGTCTAGATTCCATGTGCAAAGTTTGCTTCACTCTTCTTTTCAGCTCACTGGGGTAAATGACAAAATGGCAGAGTACACAAGCACACCGGGAGTGACATCTCTTAACGCCGCTCTGATGCACACTCTCCAAAGGCACAGAGATATACTGCAGGTGGGTTGCAGTTAATGTGCTCAGCACTGTGATTTACCAATGAAATGATCTTCAACAGAGAGCGTTATTCATATATAGATGTAATGGCCATATACTTTTAGGTGTTAACATCTATACGTTATAAACATGGTGCTGCTTTTCTAACCTTGACTGATGTAAACTGTTAAAACGGACTTGTTTTGAAACATTTAATTGTTCTTTTATAGAAAATTAAAATTCTTTTTTCCTTTCCTAGGACTACACACATGAATTTCATAAAACCAAATCAAACTTCATGGCAATCCGGGAGAGAGAGGACCTGCTGGGATCTGTCAGAAAAGATATTGAGTAAGTTTTTTTTTTCTGAAAGCACAGTGGCCAAAGCCTGAGGGTGAAGTCATGACTGGTTCAGTCTTGTTTTCATTCTGACACTTTTCTGTGTTGGCAAATATTGCTTTTTAGAACTGTGTATTGATGTTTTGGTGCTTATGAATGAAATGATTAATGATCATCTATTCTTTAGAAGACCAGAAATAGCATCCTAATCTGTGAAAATAATTGTGAGAACATTTTAGCAATATCGTCTTGCCCTAAATCATACTCACCCAATGTGGAAATAACATGTCTTATGCAGTGTTACCCCTTTTAGTAGTCCATGGTCATGCGTTCTGTTTGCACATGATGATCACTCTGATCTTTAGACTGTGGTGTTCCCACAGCAAAGCTGAAGAAATGAGCCATAACCCCCAGGCCATGACTCCAGGGCTGCCTAATCACTTATTGATTGAGGTGCAGTACCATGGCATCTTAGAGGGTTGTTTATTGAATTTGTGTGCCTTGAAATTTTGGTTCTGGTACTATAATAAAAGAAAACTCAATATGGCTCCTTGCCATTTCTGTTGAAGTAATTTTTTCAGTGCAAATAAACTGGCTGTCAGAGGGAGATTTGGGTTCAATCCATCTCTTTGTCAGCACTGCAATAGGCTCTGTATTTACACAGAGAGCTATACATCCCATCCCTCTCCTCGTACTCTTATCAATACACTTTATGTTAATATGTACAAGATTTAAACTAAACAGCAAATTGATTATTTTATTTTATGATTTTATAGGCTTGTTTATAATTTTTTGATGTTCTTATCAAAGCAGTTTTAGGACAGAATAAACTTTCGACTTATATTTTTCTATTATTTGTAGTCACCATTTTAACTGTGAGTTTCTAATTCCTATTTTGACTTTGGTACAATTATTATTGCACAACAAGAAATTATCATCCGCATGTGTATTATTCGCGTTATTCATTTTCACCACCAGGGGGCGATAATGTGCTTTGTGTCAAACACTGCTGGCTGTGACAGGCAATTTAGGCCAGTGTTAGCATAAACCTTGTATCAAGTTATTGTTTTTTGTGCAGACTGTGGAGGTTTTGGTTTCAGCAGGGGGACTACTGGAGCCATTGCATCTCACTCGCTTCCTGAGTCGTGTTGTGCGTGCTGTGCTTCTCCTGTTACTTTCCTTCTCATACCTCACCACACCGACCAACAGCCCTCCACAGAGCAGCTCTATGTAAATGTCAGCCAGCGAAAATGACAAAGCCCCCATGTGCGATTTAGTGCTCTGCCCTTTAAAGCCTTGTTGAAATGATTAAGTTGCCTGTCACTTGCTTTGGTTGGACTGGTTGATTCGACCAGCAGGAGATTCCATAGAGACTGATTTGATAATCATTCTAAATTACCGTACACAATAAAAAAGAGAAAAATTTACTGAGGGGTGTAGCCAGGTTTAACTGGAGTGTTTGTATATGTCGCCATCCCGGGTACTTCTGGCAGTTCCTTGTCTCCACCCTCAAAAGCTCTACCATCTGAGATGGAGAATGGTTTTAATTTGTGCTGTTAGGTCGGCCTGTGGGTGTTTTGTAGGAATGGTCGTTGTTGAATGGCGTTTTCTCTCTTCTTGTTGAACTCTTGGGAAAGAGCTGCACTTCCCAGCACTGTACTCATTCATTATTAACACTAAATGTTCTTTGCAAGAGAGAGACTGTGCGACACGCAAGATTCAGAAAGGCCCTCAATATTAACCTGGTCACCCAACCCCCATCCCATCTGAAGGGACAAGACTTTCATAAAATAATGCTTATGCTTTGAGCTTCCTGTGATAGTTCATGTTTCTGATGAATTGTTAATTATTGCTCTTTTCTCTTGTCAGGACGTATAAGAGTGGCTCGGGGGTGAATAACAGACGGACAGAGCTTTTCCTGAAAGAACACGAGCACCTGAGAAAGTAAGATATTTCTTTCCTTCTTCATTTTTATGGTATCAAGGCAGTGCAGTGAATTTAAGAAATCACAAATGAGCTCTTAAAGGGATAGTTTGCCCAAAAATAAAACTTTTATCATTTAATTACCTTCATGTCATTCCAAACAACTGTGTTTGGTTACCTGTATTCCTCAAAATATCTTGATGACGTGAGGGTGAATAAATGATGAAAGGTTACACGTGCATTTAAGTACACATGGTACTACATTTAATTTAAGGGAATAAAGATGCTCAAAGCATTTCACACTGTCAGAGGCACTTTACCTGAGGAATGACTCTTTCCTTTAGAAGGTTACCTGTAACAGACACGCTCCTATTCATCAATAACTCCACAAGGCCGCTTGTCTGTGTAAAATGGATGGCTCATATTCCTGCAGTCATGGTAGGTGACTGCCCGGCTGCCCGTGTAGGCATAGAGTAGTTCTGTATAACAAAGTGTAGGTGTAAAACTCGCACTGGTTATCCGTTTTAAAACATTCAATTGAATTGATGGACTGCGGTAAATAATTTGACAGAGTATTTGCTTTGGGTCATTTGTTTCATAGCACAGCTTTAGGGTGTCAGTTTATAAGTAAAGAAGAGAGCCATGCGAGAGAGAGAGATTATAGACATGCACACTTAATAGTAACCATGACTGTTAAAGCATCTCGAAAAGCATCATTAAGACCCATATGTATAATATATATGAACAGAATTTTCTTTTGGGGTTTGCTATTCCTTTAAATGTTTTAAATTGTACATGTAAGCTTTTCATCTCATTCTGGCCACCAGCTTTGTGTGAGGGGTTAGAGAGAGTCTCACCATTATCTTGCTCCTTGTGTACAGATTGGTAATTGGCACAGTTGGGACTGTAAGCTGGCTGAATGCTGAGTGTGTATGTGTATCTCTCTCTCCCTGCAGTCCTGGCCGGACGCCCACTTTGTTTTCCAGCATCAGTGTGCCCTTCCTTCTCACATGCCCCACACCACACTCAGCTCTCTCTCTCACTGCAGGGCGTAGACCCTTCACATTTGAGAGACCCTAGCATTTGCATAGACCAAATATACAAACTGTAAAATAGGCCACTAGAGTTGCATACATACAATCGTCTCCACGATTTCCTTTGACATGATCCACAGCTCTCAGAGAGGAAGTAATCTGTAGTTTTATCTGTAGTAATTGAAGTTATTGCCATTAGGAATGCCATTTAATGCCATTAACAGCTATGACAGTCTGACTCATAGATTACATTGAGCAAAACAGGGAGGGAGACATTGTGGAAACACATTGCATAAAATTACTCAAATGACAAAAGAGCTGAGGCTGTCCCAAAGAACTTTGGCATCTTCAGAAAGGATTTTTTGCTGTCATTGGAAAGGCATATTTTGCTGTTTTATGGAATATTATAAAATCGTTTAGTACCATGTGTAAATCTGCTGATTTGTCTGCTGAGTCATAAATACAAATACATGTTCCAGTTATGTTAGAAGTTTGAATGACCGACCAACTTCTTCTTTTGCGAAATAATGCAAAAACGATATATCTGATCTGTAGTTTTGGTGATATCTTGTTTCATATATGTTTGTTGGAAAGAATAGAAGAGAACTTTTAGGTTTTTAGGTGTTATTTCTTTGGCACCAGTTGTGGTTCTCCCTCAGGTTCTAGACATTGTTTAAAGGAGGAGGTTTAACAGATTATTTTAGGAAAAATCTCATGATTTCATATGTTGAGGCCATATCTGATGCAAGTTTGGTTTTTAAGTAGTACTTTTGTTCTTGAGAGCTCTTGTGATGGTGTGTGATAAAAACTGCTTCCTGAAAAGCATGTGATGGTGCAGAGGACATATTGAAACATTTTTGCATCCATTATACATTTACTGGAGATGCCGTAATGTTTGGGATTGTTATCAATGCTGAGAAACTAAATGTGTGGTTTGGCCAGAATTTACTTTAAAAGCAAAGCTACAGTGGCGTGGCCATCTGAGATTACAAAATCTTCTAGATGTTTTCAATTAGTTTGAAGCATCTTTAGTATGTTCACTAATGACATGTTCTATCCTATAAATAAGTTTAAAAGCATTACTGTTTTTATCCTAAATGCCCGGTAGTATGTACACTGACAACATGTTGTATCCTGTTGATAAGTTTTAAACAATTACTGTTTCTAACAGTACACCACATGTATTATAAGTGCAAGATTTACACACAGCTAGTGTCCTTTTGATCTTTTGTGAGTTGCACAAAATCTGAAGTGCAGATCATTTCTTCTCAGGACACAGACACTGGCCAAGCAGGGAGTCTTGATTTTCATTTACAGCTCTGTGTGTGTCTGTTTGTGTGTATGTGTGTGGAGACAGAAGGGCTCCGCAGTCATGACTGTGTGTGTTTGGCACATTGTCTTTTGTATCAGATGCAGCCAGCAGTTTCCAGATTAATGGGAGTTTTTGAAAGTCATATTAAGAACTTCACTAGTGTATGTAGCGGAGACAACAAAAGGACAGATATGTGCAGGAGGTTTAGATAGATTCAATTTTCTGGACTTTAGGGGACTGCAAACATTTTGACAAGAAGAGATTTTTTTTATTTAGCCTAAATGAATAACTGCTGGGCCATATCTCGCTCACCAGACATTCTTATGTATACTGCATGAAATATGAAACAGCATGTAGAAGTAACTTCACAGTATTTGCAAAATGCTGTTTTAGAGGAAAAAGGCAACAATGAAATAAATTGGTGTGCACACCAACTAATGCAGAATGAAAAAAAGCTGATTCTTTATCTTTGTTTTAATCGTTTTCGTCACTTGCACATCTTTATTTGCACATTTTCATTCTTACAATTGAATTTGAATCAAACAATATTTTATTTACTTTCCAAAGGCAAATTTTTACTTTATTTTTTAACCAACTCTAAAAAGGTTTTTCTAAAATAATTAAATAAAATTACAGTCATGTTATCCTCTCCCTTCATTTTTATTTTGAAATACAATTACATTATTTATATTCTCTTGATTCCATTTTTAGAGCTATTATATTGTAGGCAGTTGTTATTGTACTTAAGGTGAACACTTTGGCATCACTGCATTGTAGACTTGCCAAGTTGTCCATTTATTTATTTCAAGCTGCATTTGAATCGAGTTTGGACAGCTGCAGTCAAATAGCTTGACTGAAAGGGGAAACTCTCTATCTCTGAATGTGGAAATATTCAAAATCTTCCTTTTGTGTTCACTCACTGTTTTTCTGTGCTGCTGGGAAATTCCAAAGGTCAGGCAGAAAAACTGGAGAAGTGTCATGATAATATTAAGGTGAGAGCAGGGTGTGCTGAACTATCATTTTATTGATTGTCAAGCTCACCTCACTACATATTATCATAGGATGTCTGTCAAGGGTAACTTGTGCACCTGTAGTTTCATGCGAGGAGGGAAGTGGATCCAGCAGATGGAGCTCAGCAGCCCGGGCTCAGATGCTGTCTCGCTCTCTTCTTCTTGTCAGCTCTGTGGAACTGGAGCATAAATCTCTTCTTGCATAGAACAGCCTATAACAATGAGGCAGTTTTTCTGTTGAGCCAGCGAGATTGCTCTCTTTGCCAGCTTCAGGGGTAAAGGAAAGAGAACAGCCTCATCGCTGGTGATAAGGATTCATTTAAGCACATGTACAGATTTTGAACCCATGTTAATGTGCATTTTAAATAGGGGTTCAGAGTTAAGTCTCCATGCGGTCTCCATGGCAGCATGTTTTGCTTAGAAAGTAGAGAAAAAAGTGGAGCAGAACATTTTGCAGAACACATTAAGGCTGTAGGTGACTGAAAGACAGATGAAGGATGAATAGTTGTAAATTAGCTTTATGCTAATAAACTTCTTAATGACTGCAGAGACTGAGATTTAGAGGTGCTTTTCTCCATCAGTGGATCTTTTCAGACCCTCCCATCTTTTGTTGCCCCTCTGTCTCCGAGCCGATAAAGGGCTCCAGTCAATCCTCAAGCCTATAAAAACACAGCGTGAATTGGAGCTTGACGCTCCTCCCCAAATGCAGCAATGCGCATTTTATTGCGCGAGCATGGTGACAGATGGGTAGACCAACATGATAACTATCAATTGCCTATGACTATACAGATGTGTTCATACAGATGTTGGTCCAACTAAGTAAGCTTGTGTTTAGTAGCCTTTAAGTGTAGTCTTTAATTGTTGCTTTGGATTTGAACTGGTTTGGAGTGTATATAAAAAAAAGTCAAATATAATGAAATGAAATAAAAATCAAATTTTTATTAAGCATGGGAATTCTTTCCATAACTTTATTTAATTTGAATAGCTTTTTCTGGTGAAAGTCATATCTAAAGTTCAGTTTTGTTGTTTAACTTTCAAATCAATTCATACTTATACCCGGGAGACACTGAACTAATGACTTTTTGTTTTTCATCTCTTCTCTGAAACATTATCGCCATCAGACCTAATTGGCAGATAAATTGCTGAGCGCGTTGTTTGCAATGAGCACTGCTTGAAACATGAACCTCTGGGGGACTGGCACACGTTTTTGTGTATGTGTCTGTAGGGTTGGTTATTGCGCCCTGTGGGACAGCAATATTCACCAAGACATTCACACATCTCTTGTGTGTTCCTAGCATATGTTAGTTTCTTAGGTGAAACTGTGGGGACTGTTATGGGTAAAGTCTCATTGTTAAACAAGCCTGTTCTTGGATCAGTTCTTATATTTGTATGACTTTATTTAATGTGATTTAAATGTTATGTAGATTGCTTTGTGGGCTGTGTGTAACTGCTTGACCTGTTTGTGTCATCCACAATTTAATATATCTTTTTTCAAACGTCTGTTTTAACTTTTAAGCAAATGGCAAACAACGTTTTTTTCCCAGCAGTAATACTTTGTAATATAAGTGTGAAATGTTCTGTAGTAAGTAACTTTATCTCAGTTTCTCTTTTAAATTAAAGTCGCTTGTAAGTCATGTGATGATCACAATCAGCATTCTATATTTAAAACATAATAATGTGTGCTGTGTCATATTCTCTTTAAAAATATCAGGTGCACAGTATATGCTGTGTAGTCTTGATATGATGCCAAAAGTCTTGCCCACTTACGCTCAAGCAGATGATAGAGTCAACAAAAAACATTACATAACAGATGTAGTCTTGCTGATTGATAATCATTTTAGCCATACTCATTTATACTATGTCATTTGGTGAAAAGACTAGTGATATCTAAACATTCTTAAATTGGGGTTTAATGTGCATAATTGAGGTCTCTCCAGAGCTTGTGTGTACAGCAAACCAGGTCTAGACGCTTTACTGAAAGCTGTTTAAGCCTAAAATAAATTGCAGTAATTTTCAGACTTGCAGTCATGTGTGATACAAGCTAATGTAATTGAACTAACAGCCCTGCTGTTCAGTTTAAGATGAAAGAGGCTTAATTAGGACACTGAATACATTGCTAAAAGTTTGTAACTTTTCAAACTCTGTATCGTCCTTCAACTGACTTTAATCCTTTCAGCTTTTTTTAGTTCCTTTAATTTCATGTGTTCCGTGTTTACCGTGACATTAGAGGAAACCGAGTGGCTATATGTCTAATCTAGATAGTGTGATTAATGAGTCTAATGGAAGCCTTTTTAATTATTTCTCAGGATAAAATGCAGATCATGAAAGAAGCAACCTGTTTGGTAAAGTCCCATAGGATGTGAAATATTTGCCCTGTTAATTGCAAACCAAATTGTGCAAAATCAGCTTCATCAGCACCTACTGGGACAATTTATAATGATTAGTCAGGCTAAGAGTCTGTCTTTGCCAGTCGAATGTTTTAGCTTTTAGATCAATCAAAGCCGAAAGCTCTTAAGATGACAGCAGTTTGACTGAACAATGCTTCTCGAATCATCTTTGCTGTGCCTTACCTTTCTTCAGTGAGAAGAAACGTTAGGGGATATGATTAATTGGGTGCCACCGCAGCTTTACAGATCCAAGTAGAAGACTTTGCATTATGTCTTGCACTGTTTGGCACGTCCTGCCTTGAGTGTTGCATTTTTAAGATGGCATCTCATGTTAAAAATAGTCCACCTTTTAAAATGTGCCTTGAGACCCCATTCTGTTCCATTTTGCATTATGTTCCTTTCTCTTGGGCTCTGCCCAGATGTTTTTAAGTGCAAGAATGCAGCTTATGTAAATTCTTCCTAAGAACTACGTCAGATTGAATCAGTTGACCCTGAAACCAGCCTAATAATACAGGGCTGATAAATTGACAGGTAACTTACCGACAAGTTGATTTTTAAAAAAATTAAGCCTTGCAGATTCCTATAAATTCTAAGACTCCATATTTTTGTTTGTGTGCATATGAAGCCATAGTAATAAAAGTGAATAGCGTATGGTCCATTAGATGCTGCTGTTTGACTGTCCCAGAATTATCTCGCTGCTGCTGTCTGACAGACCATGCAGACAGAGACAGAGATCACAGGCATTGGAGGGAAAATTTGCAGTCTCAGTTTTGCTTGGGTAATCAGAACTAGAGCTCTATGTCAGACCAAAACCCATTTGTATAGAAATTGAGGACTTTCTCCTCCCCGAGATCCCCTGAGACTCTGTCATCTAAATTGAAGGTGGATGTGATTTTCAAGCCAGTATGAAATTTCATTCCTATCCTTCAGGCCTGTACCTCCTTTTTTTTTTTCTTTAGAGAGAAATGGTGGCTGCATGTTGGCGAGACATTCCAATATAGACATTAATGCACAGTTTAAGAATTGTGTCTGAAAATAATTTTTTACACATTAAAGAATTTGCCTTTCTATCAGAGAACTGCAGTGACAAGTCCTGTTGTTTAATTATTTAATCATTAAGTTCATCACAAGAATATTACACAAATTGTTTTTCTTTAAGGATTGAATCTGACAAACATTTTTAGTCAAATGGGGTCTTTTTCTGTTACAGCATGACCCAATGATGGCCATTAGTAAAAGATTTCATATGAATTGGAGTGCCCAACATCAGTGCTTTACCTCACTGAGCAAATATCTGCTGCCATGTTTACTTTAATTCAAATAATGTCAACAGGTTTATATAGCGATAGAGAAAAGAAAATGTCATTACCCTGCTATGAAACCAGTTGAGGTCTAGGAATTGTCCATACCAATATAATGAAACAAATCTGTTTTGTCAATAATAAACATTTCTTATAAAAGTCCAGTAGAAGGACCATATCAACATTCACTGCATTTTTGCCATTAATTTATATGCACTTTTATGTGAAAGAGCTCCAGTCATTTAACCGCACAGATTATCATTGTCTAAACACTTTCTCTTTTTATCTTCCCGCAGCTCAGATCGACTTATGGATGACACAATAAGGTAAGTGTGATTTCCACCACATGTTCACACACCATGTGCTCAGTCTGTCAGGTGTTTTAATGACAACACTTTCCATATTTTTTTGTTTTACTGGAATATGATCTCTGATTAATTGGGTGCTCAGATCTCTGCTGAAACAATAACCTGCCATGGGCAATTTCCTCAAAGAGGAAGATCTCAATCGATTGACAATTACTAACCACCGACCCATTGCTCTTCTATTCAATTGATATGCTAAGAGTGTCACAAAAGATGGTACTGAAAGTGGAGCCTGACTCTTATGGGAATTTGACAGAAATGCTTAGCGTTTCTTGTTTAGAGTGTTGAATCACTGAATGCCCTTTTCTGACACACTGCAGCAGTGAATATCTCACTCTATTTGTCTCAAGAATGAAGGAAACCCTCTTCTTTACTGCTGCACCAAAGAAGGGGAAGCCTACAGCCAATGACAGGTGTTTAATTAAGTTGTCTCTTGGTCCGTGCAGCTTTTGGTTTGTGCCTTAGTCTTATTCAGGCAAAAAATTATGCTGTATAAGCTACATGTAATTATTACCTTCATTGTGTACCCACCACAGCCTGGAGTGAAATGCAAGGTCACTGTTTAATGTTTTATCATAGCTCCAGTCTCAGAGGAGTATGCAGTGGGTGGGCCTGTATCTGTTTTAATGAGGTCTGATTCATCTCCTCCAGATTCCATCTTTCACAGCTGAGAGATTATATGCATTGTGTACACCCCATTCATTTCCGTAAATCATTAAAAATAATGTGAATGCTTTTGTTTGGGTGTAAAGATATATTGATGTATTGCATATTGCAATACAAAATATTAACATGTGGGCTATGTTGATTTTCATGACTGCTAACATATTTTTGGTGACAAAAATACTTTGATGAGAAGTTTTTGTTTATCTACATACATAATGTTCAGTTAAATGTTTATTTTTTTATTAGTTATTTAACAAAAGAACAAATTTTGTTAAATGGTTTTGTTAATGTTTCCCAGCAATGAGAATTTCAAGTTTATTTAAAATTTTGTGTCGTCTCGTGAGCTTAGTGTATTGTTACACCTCTGCCCATTGTGTATCAGAAGGTCTACTTGGAGATAAAGTTTGAGAGATTATGCTCATGTTATTCTTGCCAAGAAACGTGGGCCAAAAGCAGAGCCTAAACGGATGATAAATGGCCGTGGCATTTAGAGGTGTCACAGCAAAACTGTGTCTATGACAAACTAACTGCTTGTTCATGACTAAGGGCACCTGTGGGTGAAAAGCAAAAGGGAGTTCATAGCCCTCAGGGTGCACTGTCATGTTTCATTTACTTCATACCTTGTTTGTGGGGTGTGGCTATGGCCTAATTCATCCCAAGAGATAAAGTAAACTGAACTGGTAACTAATGGTCAGTCAATGGCACACTACACAAATTCCCAATTGTGTCACTAACACAATCTAGATGGCATTTTGGTGTTATTAAAGTTTTGCCGACAGCATCCCTTTTGCTCTATGAGTGAGGCAAAGACTGATTTAGCATTATGAGAGAATGTATCTGATGGCTTTTACTTTGCAGAGTAGGAGCTTTAATGGGTGCCAGGCTATAGTTTACACTAGCAAACCTGCTGAGCCAGAGCTGGATCTGAAATGAGCTATATAGTCACGTAGCAATTTAATCTTCTCCACTAGGAACCAGAAAGCAAGACTCAGCTGAAGAAAACAAATAAGTGCTGGGGCTTGGGACCTACCCATGGGTTTTATAACAATTTCAGCGTGCAGTAGTAGGATCATGAGTTTTAAACAATTGCACTTTGAGAGCTCTGCTTAATTGAAATGCATTAAGCTAGAGCCAGTGATGGCTGTTGCAGGAAAACCTCTCATTAGTTGAGAAAATATGAGGTATTCACTTTCTGCATTGTCAAGAGAAATGGATCTGTAATGGTTGGTCACTTTTCCGCATGCGCCTCCCTTCCTGTCTGAAATCAAAACTGCTGGAAGAGACAGTAGCAGATAGCATCAAAAACGCCAAATGTGTCTGCGGTCTGACAGGTGCTGTGCCTTTGATACAGTAATCTTGTGTCAAGGACACTACAAAGGGCACTTTTTGACAACATACAGTGCAAATGAGCAATGTTGATCTGTGCCAATAAACTTGCTCTTCTGTTTTTTTGTCCACAGCATTGCCATGGCAACCAAGGAGAACATGACCTCCCAACGTGGAATGTTAAAGTCTATACAGAGCAGGGTCAACACCCTGGCCAGTATCCTTAAAGAGTTCATCAGATCACATATTTCTATAATCTTTTTTTGTTTGATATCAGCATTTATAGTATTTGGTTACTTGTGTCCATTCTACCTACAGTACATATAAAAGGCCACTACAATTGCAATCTAGACTGTTGTTATAGACTTTTATGAAAAGAAATCTGCTGTATTTCTTAACCCCTTCCTTCAGACCGTTTCCCTGCCATCAATAACCTAATACAGCGAATCAACTTGAGGAAGAGACGGGACTCTTTAATTCTGGGAGGAGTCATCGGCGTCTGCACCATCATCCTGCTTCTGTATGCGTTTCACTGACGAACAGGAACGCTAACCTACTTTTTTTGGGGGGTGTTCTGCACAACAGTGGCAAGCCTTGAGAAATGGCTCGATGAGAGGCGGATCATTGGTGCCACAAAGCAGATGCCCTCTTGGCCTAGTCTGGTAACAGGATTAATTGTGGCCAGCATGGACCTTATTTGTATTTAGCAATGGGAGGGGTTTAGCTCTAACAGCGTTTTCTTTGTTTCTGTATTACAAATAATACGCTGTTTAGATATAAACTGGGACTGGAGACCAAATTACTAACAGGAATAGATTTCAACAAGCATATTGTAACACAGTTGCTTTGAGACAAGGGAGATGCTTTGAAGCGTCAACCTGGCATTATGCTTGTTCCTGTATGTTATTAATCAGAAAAGGGTTTTAATTTGATGGTCCTTTTAGTTGAAGGGTTTCTCATCATGCTGTGTACTTTGTGAATTAATAAATTATTCATATACAGGATATTAAAAATGTGTGTCAAACACTAGAGGCCCATCCTCCACAGCTTCTATTTTTTAGATGTTTCTAAACGAGGACGTTTTACACTGGAGAAGGGAGTCCAAAAATAAAATGGTTGCATTGCAGCTCATGATATGTCTAACGCTTTGATTTTAGGGTGCTGTATGCGCTCTGTGCTATTGCTATATATGTAAAAGTTTCTCTTTGTTGTCATTCACCTAACCAGCTGCATCTTCTGACAGGAGCTGAAAGCAGCATTTCTCGCAGTCTACTAACTTGAATCTGTTTAACTGATTTCAAATTGGAGCGTGAGAGGCGGAAGCAGGCCAGAGCTTTATTCATGATAAATATACAAGCTGAAAAGAATCGATCCAGGAAAATGAATGTACAGGGAGGACCGGCACACTGTGAAATAGGCTGTATAGGAGAAAACAGCAGGAGGAGATATAGGAAAGAAATGATTGGAAAGCCCAAATTTTTCTTTTCTTGTTGCACTCATTAATTTTTTAGTGCATCTGGACTAGTCAAACTGTGACAGTGCCACAGTACTTCTGAGGTGTTTCAATAGATGCATAGAGAGTGTGAGGTTTACACACATCTCAATACAACCCCTCATTGGAGAAATCAGCTCCCAAACAATAATAAACTGGTGCTGTCTGCAGCTAAATTGCTTTTTCCTTTTTTTCCCCCTATTCCCTGTTGGTCTATTATATAAAGGTCACATCAGTCTTCCATTGTTCTGTTTCAATACATTTCTAGGTACTCTCAGATAAGTACAAATGTTTAGGTGCTTTAATAGTGTGGTAAAATGGGAAGAAGACTGAATTGATCTTATATACCCAAAAGTATCTATTTGATCTCTTTGCACCATGATAAATGCTATTTAGCATTTTTAACGGAAAGACGTTTTATTTTATTAGAGTTAGATTAGATTCAGCTTTGTTGCTGTGCAGGACTGTTTCTTGTCCCTGGACACAGCAAATAACTATATATAACTTTCTATACCTCATTGACAGCACAATGTCGATCTTTGTTTCCATCAATAATAGGTGGGGACACATGTAAATGATAAGAGAGGATCACGTAATACCTTGTTTCCTAGGCCGTTCACTAAAAAGTTATGGATGCTGAGTAGCCAGATAAACCTGAAACTGGAGACCTACAGAGATCACAGTCTTGCTGTCACTGCTGTCCTTGAGCAGTGCAGTTAACCCAAAGCAGTTCATGTAGTGGCTGTCGGTCTCCTGTAGCTACTGAAATTCAGTAAATACCACAATGCAATTTTGTCTTCGTGTTTTGTTTGAATGGCCAGTAATGGAGAAAGATGCGGCCGAATGGTAGTTACTGTATACTCCAGCAGGGGATAATTGATTTAGGAAAATGACATATTAAATCATATTAAGAACTGTTAAAGCAAGCCATGATGACATTTAGAGAGATGGAATCCCACCCAATGTATGCCAAGACACAGCTTTTTACATTTTTAGATCACAAATATGCTGTTTTTGTCATAATCATTTGTCATAAGTTTTAATTTCTTCCTCTGAAAATAAATCAATTTTAAATTCCGAGTCTCATTAAAACTTGCGACTAGATTTGTGTAGGTTTTAAAGCGGGTGTCACTGTGAGTGAGAGAGCTGTTAGTGCTGAGTGCTATAGTGTGGCTGGGCATAGGGCCATACTTAGAGATCAGAGAACCGGGGAAGTGCAAAATCAGCCAGTAGATCTTGTGCCATTTCCTTACACATGCATTATTTACAACAGCAATAGTCAGGGGCATGAAAAATGAAGCGCATATATGTGTGGTTTAGGCGAAAAAGCATTGAAAGAAAATGCTATTGTCCTTTTGTCTTTGTGCGGTAAGCTTTACTTTTGCACTTTGTTGCTAATGTAATTATTTCCTCCTTGTTTCTCCAAGATCAATAACTGCAAGCAAAATGTGGACCATGCATGTTAATGTTTATTTCACACTTGCAAAGGTACACAATAACTATGAAAAACATAGATATACAAGTGAACCAAGGTTCCAAAAATTGTACATAATAAATCACAGTTTAAAAGACACATAGCAGCATTTTTGCATCTCGTTTATATCGTCATAATGATTATAATTAACAACATTCCAACGTAAATGTTTATAGTCAAAATAGGGCAAGGAGAGAAGCTTATGTTTCTGGGAAAAGAGTGTTAAATCAGTAAAACAGAATGCTGAAAATGCAAAACACGCAACGTCATACTAAAAAACTAAGTTGTGGAGGACAAAAGTATCAACAGGATGGACAGATTAATGCTGACCACCATCAGAATATTTATGTAAGATTTGTCATAAAGTGCTTTGAAATCAATGACAGGGCTGTAAAAATACTTGTAATTCAGTATAAATGAAGCAGATCAATAGACTTCCTGCTGCGTTTGAATATCCTCAGTTGTTCGGCCTAACCAACTAGCCGGATAAGTGCTGTTATTGTATGCATACCTCAGTTTTCTTATCCCTTGGTAGTTCTGAACAATTGGTCTAAATATCAGCATGTCAATGATAGATGAATGATTGCAGAGATGCAATAAACACTGTCAGATGTCTCAAAACCAAATCCCTTACACACAAGCACTTTTTCATTCTTTGTGAAGATAGAAACATGTTGTATTGTCCACCCACAGCATGCCTAAATATTTCTATAAATATGTTGATATATATATCTCATATTTATAAGTAGGGAGATTGTATCCTGAAAAGAACATTAGGAAAGATGAATAGTCCCGTGATTTGTTTAGCATACTGATATGAAGATCTTGGCACAGAGGCTAGAAAGGTGTTGGCCCTTGCATGCCTGTAGATGAATGTCCATGCACCAGCAGTTTTGTTTGGTAGGAGAGACCTGGCATGCGTAACGTTACAGTCCTACATCTCTGAGAGAAACTACACTAGTACAGGACGTGGAGTCTGGTGGCCAGGCAGAGCTCTCTGTTTACTTTGTGTCATTGTGGCAAAGACTAGCATCGGGCACACACTGGACAATAACATACATTCCAATCTTTAGATACCCATTACTCTCAGTTTATCCAAACAAAAAAGAGTTTTTAAAAAATGCTGAGAGCTTTTGGCTATTCACATACAAGATCTGGCATGCAAGTGGTCATTTTGGTACATTTTTGTAATCAAAGTCTACAAAATAACCAAAAATGAAACTCCAACCACAATGATATTTCCATTTAACTCTGTCAACTTCTTTAGCCAACAGTTGTGTTGTCCTTGGTTCCCTTATCTTGAACTCCACATATAAATCTTTTTTATAAAACATACATCGGTAGTTATATTGCAAATATATCTGTGCATAATTTTTGAATGCATGATCATCTAGGAGTAATATAAGGTTAAAATACAGCTTGCAAAGATTCTGCTTAAACCACCTTTGAAGAAGTCCTGTCATTCAATGTGTCCTCGAGCGAATTCTTGTCGAAACAGCACTGTGTCTCATTTACATAATGCAAGCCATCACTCTTCTTGTTACGTATGGGGTTTTTGTTTTCTTTTCTTTGAGCATGCTAACCTACTGCATGCAGTTTTGCTATTTAATTGGATTTTATCAGGTTGCTACACTCCTCTTCCTTCTTTTTTTAACTTTAGTGGCATTATTTTAAGGAAGAGGAAGGTCTTATTTTAATTATACCATTGGTGAGTTATTTCTTTTTGCTGTAGATTGTTGTTTCTCATCCTTATAGTTTCCCCTTTTCATTAGCCAGTTACTGAGGATAAAGCAGAAAAAAGCAAATTAAATTCAGGTGATTGGAAATAAAGCTGCAGATTTATCAAGACTTGCAGGCTATCATACCCTATAATGTGACTTTCTAGAATACATTTTTCTAATTGGTTATCATGTCAGCTACAGAACAATTAATGTATAGAGGTAACAAGTGTATAGAGTCACAAGGGTTACCTGTTACCACCACGTAGATTATGATAATCAGGAGGCCCAGAATGATAGAAACACAGCTGAGCAGACGAGCCAAGCGTCCCAAGCGCCGCGCTCCATCCACATCCCCCTGCTGTAAGCTGTTTCTCGCCTGTAATAAAACATACAAAATAATTTCAATGAGAGATATCACTTTATGCAACTTTATGCAGTCAATCTCACTTATAGTTTTCTTAAATATAATATGTACAGTAATATACATTACAGATCGTTTTTACATGAGACTGGGTAAGCTGGTGATGTACATACACGTGTAGGTAAGCAAGGAAGCAAAAGAAGGGGTCGGAGGTCACACTGTGAATAGTCTAAGTGATTCGGAAACAAGATGGGGTGAGCTGATAACCATGTTTCCTTATTAGTGCAGCCCTATGCCACAGCCACCCATTAGGCTGTCAGTGTACCCTAGGGAGAGCCTCTCCAGTAGACTGCATTAAAGTAATCAATATTGAGCAATAGATCCTGCTGGAAAAAGCATTTGACACACAGTGGCCAACCATTCTCCCCACACTCAAATGCTAATTCCATTCTCCATCACATCAGCGTGGGTATTTGTCTTACGATGTGACGTAATATCACCGGTATGTTTTGGAGTCTCAGAGCAGTAAGCTTCTGTTCAACGGAGTGGTGCTGTCCAAGGTGCTGAAAGGACTTTCCTTAAGTTTACCTAAGTAACTTGTAAGCAAGTAGATCATTATCTGATTATTTTGTTAAAACTCTTTCATCATTTACTCACCCCTATGTCATTCCAAACTTTCATTTTCTTTGTATACATTTCCTACTGCATAACACAAAGGGTAATGTAACTAAACAACATTGGCCCCCATTGACTTTCATTGTATGGATACAACCCCACTAAGACATTTTTAAGACTTTGTCTTTTTTTAATAATCTTATAATCTTCCAAAAAATCTCCCAAAGAAGATTTGGAATGACATGAGTAAAAGACAGGATTTTCATTTTTGGGTACAGTAATCCTTTGGATTCTTATAATTGTGACAATAGTAGTGAAAACCCAGCTTTTGCTCTTGTTGGTAACTGAAGATCTTCCTCTAATCTCTGTCACACACACCGTTTCCCCTCACCCATAGGGAGTCTCTGGTTCAATCTGCAGCGATGTACCTGTTGATTTCAGAGCTGCAGTATGATCGAGATCAAGGCTGGTTGCTAGTGATTGTTTTTCTGGGGTTCTTTAGTCAGTTCTGGTGTAGTCTTTGCTTTCTAAAAGCTATTAAATAGTTTATCAAAAGTTGACCTTTTGTATGCTACAGCAGTTTTGTTGTGTTACCTTGTTTACCCTAGAGCTCTGTCAAAATTATGATTTGCAAAGAATTTACAAAAATTATCAAAAAAATAATTGAATATGGTTTTGAGGTACGTGTTTGAAACCAACTTACATAACCACTGTTATAGAAAACACAAATTTGCAAAATGCCTAGTCTCACTCAAGTCGTGCCAGTGACCTGTATCCCTCCTTCTCTGCTAACCTACCTAGCCTTGCTCGGTTCAAATACTGCAGACTAGCTCTGACATCTTAGCTGGGATATAATATGTGGCTGGAGCAGCAAAACGTTATTGATCTCCAAGTCCAATCACGGCGAAAAGCCGTATCAGCGCTTTCAATCAGTGAAAGTCTTTAGAAAAAACTGTGTAGTGAAATGCCATCTGCCTCTATTGCATTTCCATCTCACTCCTATAGTCACCTGGTTTAAGCAGTGTGTCTCTTTAAAAAGATTGGTATGGCTTATCCATACTGTGGTGATGCTGTGATGCTACATTACAGCATGTTGCCATACAAATGGCTTCCGGCTCTTTGTGTTTAAGGTGCATTTTGCTTGACTGCGGTTTTGAGAAGCTGCAGTGGATTCTAATGGTCTTTGTGTGGCTTTTCTGAGTAAAGAGGGGTGTGGTTCTATGGCAAATGGAGAACATTGATTCCCCAAGAGGTTTGTCCAGTAATATTTTTCTTGTGAACTGTAAAGTCTTTAGCAGTTCTTCTAGGCCATTTGTTTGGGTTATTTGACAGATTCGATGACCCACCTTTCTCCTTAGATCCTCCTCCTCATTCTATTTCACAGAAGCGCACAAACAGGAAACCCCCCACCTCCCTTCTCTCGCTGTCTCCCACTGCTGTTTGGAAGTGAACAAGAGCTCTCAGTGTTCCCTCAGAAGCCTTGAACCATTAATTATAAACAGCCATGCCAGCACAGGAAAAAATGTCTGTGAGGAAAAGCTTGTGCAGTGATGCACAGTGTAAGAAACAAAACACACTCGCACACCCACTTTACAAATACCTGGGTGTTCTAGATTCTCTAGTTCATTACCAAATGAACTGATCTAATGTATAGGACATTAAAGGCTCTTTACAGTATGTTGCTTTAGATGAAAGCGCTAATGCACATGCAGTTAGATCACGGAAAGCACGCTCTTGTTGTGAGTGTACGAGCAGGTGCGCCTGAAACATGATCTCACGGCTTGTTTGCTTTCATATCGTGATGTTTCATTCAGCACAGTAAAAACATGACCCCGGCGTATTACCAAACAGAGCCAACGGCATAATCTGTCAATATTTTCCAAGCAACATCCTATATAAGATTATTTAAAAGCTTGCTGCAGAAAATGGCAATCCTCTGTAGTCTCAAATTTCTGTTTTGGTGTAACTCAACGAAAACAAAGCCGTCTGCTTGCTGCAGTTCTGCTTACCATATTTCATCAGCAGAACCTGTCGAGTGTGCAATTGCTGCTTTAGTGGCCCACCCATTGCACTGGGAGATTGCTAGGTCCAATAAAATGTAATGACTCCACCTCCCCTCTCTCAGCTCCCAGGCTCCTTTCTGCCTCCATGAGCTTCAACTTATAAGATATTTTATTTGGATCTGTTAGCCTCTGTAATACAGCTCATTGATTTCAAAGCTCCTGATGGATACTGTACCTACAACACCTTGGTAATATTTTGTCAGTTACAATTGCTTTCTAAATCAGAGTTTGTGACCCAGATTGTATATTTGACCCAATACAGTACCTTTAAAATAAGTATTGATGTGTGTTACAAAGCACTGAAAAGCACTATTTCATGTGAACTTTACAGTAGTGTTGGTAAATTTTCATTTACTCTGCTGGTTTTGTAAAGGTTTTGAAGATGGCATCTGCTCAGTTTGGCCGCTTAAGTGATAAATGAAATTGTGCCAAACAACAACAAATGATACAAGCATACAAAAAGCTGACACACCTATTTATTTTGCCATACTAACTATCCACGATTTCTCTAAATGATTAGTTGCATTTTATTGTTTGTGTTTAGCATTGTTTTTGTGTACTGTTGTCTGTTTTTGGTTGTAACCATCAGCTAGGAACTAGTCCAGTAATAGTCTCAGCAGAGAGGATCTGTTTGAGGGCCAAATTCAAATAGATTATAGAAACAGGAATTCTACTTCTACATTTTAATGAAAATACACATTCCCTTTCTAAAAGGGTGCAAAAAGGTCACAAATCATGCCCTAAAAGTGAGCCAAAGGTATTCTTACAGCTGCATAAAAGGCCAAAATTGATCTCCCTCTACTGAATTGTGATTCAGCTCCGGTTTCTACTGCCAAACTATTGGCATGGACGAAATGATCATTTGAATGTGTGTGGATTTATGAGGCAGGCAGATGCTATTTGCATGTGTGCGGTCGGCAGTACAGGTGTTTGAGGCAGAATATTGGTACAGTGGACCCACAGCTTTCAGTAAAAGTGTCCTGCATCCTTATAAACTCTACTGATGGAAATTCGGTCCTCTTGTGTTTCAGTATATTTCTTAAATGGTTTATGTCCCACTGCAACACTTTGAACGTTGTGTAAGCGTTGAGCAGACAACGGTTCAGATTTCACTTAAGGCTGAGTTTGACAACGCTTTATTACATTTACTGAAATGATGTGTTTGAAAGCTGGTCTCTCGTGACTGTGCTGGAAAATTATATTTGCAGCCTGCTAAGATTAAGGAGAGAAAAGAAAACAATGTGTAATAGTCAGACCTAGAAAGTCTTTCTTGCCATTTTATTTTTTTATTATTTTTTAGTAGGCTTAAGGGGGACGATGGGTGTAGACACGAATCAGTTCTCAATAGTACCACGCCCTGCATGTGTACACACTCACAGTGCACTTCACCACTAAATAAGCTGGTTAGATGTGACCTAAAATACATTTTGGCTTTTAGTACGTTTTCATAAACACCAAAAAGTAGGCAACCTCTTAATTATTAATCATGGCAAAATTGGCATCTCAATTTTAGTTTTAGTTATGTTATATAAATAATCATAATTCATCTAAAGCATGTACGCCTTCACAGCAACCTCAAATTATTTTTATACCTAAATGTATTTAATAACCCCCTTAATGGCTAAATGTAAATGAAAGGCTCTCTTTTAATCCTTATGGGTTGAAAGCATCGCACATTTGTGCTTAAACAGCAGCTTCCCAAAGTTTGGATGCCTTATTATCAGTGGAGGCGGTCTGAGTCTGCACCAATTTTCTGGCAAATGGATCGTCAGCACGCAGCATCCAGCCCGTTTCCAGTGAGCATATGCAGGGCTGTAAATCACACCTGTCAGGGGGATATTGGAGCTTGTCTTTCGACTGCGGCTGTCCGCGCTTTGCATACGCGCCAGGTCTATTTGCAAGAGGCTTACTGAAGTGAAAAACAATCGTGTTGAGAGTTGCTACGTTTAAGCACTTTTAGCACAATTGTGTCTTGTGCAGCAGTATATGTTTTTGAAGAATGTAAGCATTGTATGTTTTTAAAGTGTCAAAATATAAATCAGTAATAACTCACCATAACTGAATAGACCAAAGCAACGATGCTTATTGGCCAAACGGGACAGAAGCAGGATAAAATGACCAATATGAGGTAGTCTTTAGGTTTCTGCTGCTCTTGGACGGTGTTGCCGGTGGATGATGTGCGGCTCAGGCTGACTCTGGACGGCGAGAGGGGAGCCGATCCGAGCTGCCCCGCCGATCCGGATCTCAGCGGCAAACTGTGGCCGTTTTGATCCGCATCGAGAGCCTTGTCATCGCCGACGCTTACGGTAAAGGAGCTGGAGGTCTTAACCCCGGTGGGCTCGGTGGTCACGAGAAGTTTCTCGGTCTCCTGGGACTCCGGTTGCGTGGCTCCGGTCTCCCCCAGGCTGGACTTGGCAAACTCCGTATCTGTGTTTATTGCCATTTTGCAAATCCAAAGTGAAAAAGTCTGTGAAGAAAAACTCCTTTAGATGAAATACCTCAGACGTTCAGTGTTGTCAAAGTGATCTAGTTTCCCATCATTTACTGCCTGACGAAAAATGTTTCCAACTTATTTCATTCATTCATAAGATTGCTACGATTTTAAACGTCGGATAAAAGATGTCCTTTGCGACGTGTTACTAAACTAATTAAAACAAGTCAAAGAGGCACTTTAGAAATTAACGAATAAAACAACACGAGTATCCTCCCATTTCGATACGGTCATCCTCCTTCCTTTGAGCGGGTTTAATGAATTTGGCTCAGTTCCGCGGACGTTTTTTTCAATCCGGATCGGAAAGCTCCTGATCTCCTCTCGAGCGCCCACACACTGTACTAAACCACAGAGACGAGAGTCAATCACTCAGTCATCTCGAGTTCAGCATTTCCACAACACACCATAAAAGCATTAGCTGAAAGGGCTTAGATGGAGTGCTGAATCGCTTTTCACGAGGAAACAAACAAAAGCAGGTGTCCTGCTCCACGAGGGGCTTTGCTTTTGTCTTGTGTTGCAGGAGCAGTAGAGCTGGTCTGTACAGTATGATGGAGCAGCAGCAGGGGTGCACTGGTCCTGCAGGACTTCTCATGCAACACTGACACTGTTCTTCCCCAGGGGATGCTGCAATACCTCCCTGTATCTCTGTGAACCGTTTAACTCTTTACATTGCATTAAAATATATCATATAACATATATAAGAATTATATGTTACATGATAATATTTAATGCAGCCTACATAAACAGAGATGCCATATAAAACATTGAACATGATTTTTTGTTTTAAAAACGTTTTTATAGTTAGCTTTTAGTTATTTTAGAAAATGACATATTATCTCATCATTCATCTTTTTTTTTTCATTTACTACGATTTTAGATGTGCTGTTATATTTATGGTAAAACATATCTTTTGGATAGTTCATTTATTTTTATCCGAAAGTCATGTGCTAGACATTTATGAGTAACATTGACTATAATTTTGTGTTCTTTAGACTTTAGAAAAGAGCAGCATTGATGTTCTGATTATTTTGTATTCAACACCAGAAAGTCATTCAGGTTTGCAAAAGGATTTTTTTATTTTAATGTAGTTTGACCCTCCCTGTAGAGATATGAGCTTAAAAGATGTATCAGACAAAATAGCATACATTGTTGCTGAACTGGAGATTTTGGAACTGAATGTTTGTTGTCAAATTCTCAGTGTAGTTTTCCTCCTATTTAATCACTGGTACACTATATGAATGTCTTGGGAAGATACTCACAGTGTCATAAGGGAATCCCCCTAAAGCAATATCATATGATGTAATTGCATTGATCCAGTCTGTGGCTCTCTTGCGTTTCTCAACAGATCTCAAGCTCTTTCAAAAGCTCTACAGCATTATTCACCCTGTCCTGATGACACACACATGCTGTATGCCGTGTGTGTGTGTGTGTTCAGCACTCTAAAAAGTGCAAATGTGTGTAATCTTCTAGTTGTTAACAGTGTAATATGCTGAATCAACTATCAGTGAACTATTTTCAGGCGTGCTTTTCCAAACAGTGTGGCTTTGTGGCACTATCAAAATATTTCTGTTTGTTTTAACATGATTAGTACAACATGAAAATAAACATTTCTTAGTAAAAAAACCCTACATTTGGGCATTAAAAACATAAAGGAATAATGACATAGTACCGTTTTTTATTGGATGATTTGGCAAGACTACAATGGCAAACTTTTGTAAAATTCAAGATAAACAACTGACAGCGTTAATAAATAAGATAGATTAAATTTGTTTGTTGCACCTCTCTAGAAAAAAATGTGAATCATTCTTTAAATAATGTTGCTTGATTCAGAGTCATTTGTTCTGAAGTTATCACGTCCAGCGTTGCTGGATCTGGACAGTTTTGCTCTAAAGATGTTTGTTCAGAAGTTTGCTTCAGAATTACTTGTATTGCATTTATTTCTTCTGGGGTTTCTTGTTCACCGGTAGTTTGTTCTGGAGTCACATTTTCTGCAGTCATGTCAGCTGGTTCTGCTAAAGCCATTTGCTCTAAAGTTTGTTCCAAATTCACAATTGCTGCAGTTGTTTGCAGTAAATTTGCTTGATCTAGATTTGTTTGTTCTTCAGATGTTTCTTCCAGAGATGCTCTGTCTGGACTGATTGATTTTCGGATTGTTTCTTGTTCTGAAGATAATTCGTCGCCAGTCTCTTGTTCTGGAATCTGTAGCTCCAGAGTCTCTTCTGCTCCTGACAGTTTTGTGAACATTTCCTTGTATGTCAGTCTGTCCTCCTCGTTTTTTAACTCCATACGCATTTTGAGAACAGCTAGCTCCCTCTTGACTGTCTTTTTCATCCTCGGATCCAGATCCAGCACTCTCATGAAATCAGCTCTTGCCTCTGTTTCATTCCACACTTCCATGTGCGCTTTGCCACGCAAATAAAAGGCTTTCATTGTCCCTACGAAAACAGATAATGCTTTCAGTTGATGTAACTGACACTTTAAACACATGGAGCATAATAATCTCATTATATACTGCATGTATTTAGTTTGGTGGAAAAACAGCACAATACAGTGTATTGCAATGTAAATACAGCCTTTGTTATTAACAGTGTTGCCAGGTCCAGTTAAAATGAGAATTAAAAAAGTTTTTCCCTTAATAAGATACTTTAGAATGTTATAATAATGAATATTTAATTCATTTGTTGCTGGTATTTTGGGATTGCTTTTGTTTTTTTGTTTTACAATCTGGCAACACTTCATATAAATCTTTGTGAATTCTTTTTAACACTAATTACATTTATATCTAACAACTGATGACATTAATTGTAGCATGTTTTAGTTATAAAATGATGGACAAAAAATGAACTGGCATACTAATATACACACCAGGGTGCTGGTTGATGATGTCAGACGTGTGTTCGATGACCTCATAGTACTCCTCCATGTGCAGCAGACACTGGCAGTAGTTTAAAGTCAGAGTGTTGGCCACCTTCTCTAGTTTTAGCCAGGGAGCTTCCCATGCCTTCTCCTGAAAAAAACATTTCCTTTTAACCAGACTTTTTTTTATCAAGGATTCAATCCTTTTCAAGATTTGTTGTATTCCTTATTATAGTTCTGATGAAAATTATGTTTTAAGGTAGTACATTTTGGTTGGTGGATTGTAGTAATTCATTAACAATCAGGTACAAGGGTCTATATCTTACCTTTGACTGCACATTTTTGATACACACAATAGCTTCCTTATATTTCATTGTGGCATCCTCAAAGCGTCCCTGTTTGAAAAGCTTATTCCCTTGACCGTGGAGAACAGGTACTGCCTTAAGACGCTCTTCATCATTCATAGCCCATGACTCTCTGTCATATTCACTGGGCTGCTGTACCTGAAGACCACACACACACACACACACAGTTTATTCTTTAGTTTAAAGAATTTTCTGACAGTATTCTTCAGTTTTAAAACAATTTAATTATTGTCTTTATAATCCATACAAAAAAATATATTTTAAATGAATAGGAGGTTTATGTACAATATCTTCAAAGATGTTCTTTGGTGTTTCAAAAAGAGTTTAAAAGTAGATTTTGAAAAATAACCCCCTAGCGCAACCTAGTGGTCAACTTTGTGTACTGTTACAGTGTTGTAGTACTGCTAATGGAATCACTATAGGCAATTGTCTATTGTCATAAGATCATCAGTTATTATTTTAAAAAATTGAAAAATATAATAAAATATCAAAGATGTAACATGTACTCCAAAGTAACACAAATATATTATAAGTCTCAAGATCTGCAATATAGGACAGCTATTGTATACCTTTAAAAGTTCCAGTACAAAGTAAAGAGGCTGTGGTTCTTTCTGAAGTTCATCCAGATCTTCGTAGCCCAAGCTGTGGTATGCAAACATATTGGCCATGCCACAGGTATGAATATGCCAGTCCACTGGATCCTTTCCTTCTGCAATCCGCCGCAGACTCTTTGCCACTATGGGATACAACCCCGTGTGCTGCTCGGCCACAGAGAAAAAACAGTAAACATTAAAAAACAAAACTCATGCTTATGTCTAAGCATAAACATTTCTTGTCAGGGTAGAAAGTACATGTAAATACATGGACTGGAATACCAAAGAGTTCCTCGTGAAGTAAAAAAAAAGAATAGCACTCTGTTTCTAAGTTGTGTGTGTGTGTGTGTGTAGTTTGTCCGTAAATGTGTTTGTATTAACAATCTTGGCATTCCTATAATTCTCCAGGCTGTTAGCCACAGTAATTTATTTCAGATGGTAGAGCTGGATGGCAGTAGTAAATGATGATTATGCAATGTTGAACAGACTTGGATTAATCCTATTTTGTAAGATCTTACAAAGCACATAAGACAAGCTTCAGTCCGGAACTCGCTGTGTGTTTCCAGAGCTTCAGGCCTGTAGCTAACCATAAAGGTCACTGACTTGAATGTCAGCCATCGGGTCTCCTCTGGAAGTATTTACCACGTGCAAATGGTTATCTGTTTATTTTAGCTTTGACATGAGTTTTATTATGAGTGTCATTGGTCTTGCACATGAAAATGCGTGTGGGACTGTGAGTTTGGCTGTTAGAATAATGTTAAAATAAGTTAATGTTAAAATCATTTCTCCTGTTTTAGGTTATTATGCAGACACAACTAGAAAATCTCTTTTCAATTCAATTAAATTAGTTTGTGTAGTCTTACAAACTGAGAAATTGTCTTAATGTTTGTCAAATCTATTTGATTTGGTGGGGCATAAAATGCACACTACATACACTCCCAAACTTTTAATACTCCTGTTTAGTTTATTCCTCTAAATGACTGGTGTCCAGGACAACATAGATGATTGCAATACTTACGATGACATCACACCAGAATTCAGCTACCTCCCCTATGCGCATAGACGTCAGCAGAATTTCCCAAACATCCAGTTTAAACATGTTCCCGATGACCATTTCCATGGGTGTACCTGCCTTCTTACTGTCATCTATGACAGTGCGTTCATCATTGCAGAGCTGGGTGCGGAAATGGAAGGTCACCTGTGAAGACACGAGTATTTTGACCCATATTGTCATATTTGGATGTTTTTGGTTGTACTTACTATTCTCCCCCTTTAAGTGAATAATAAGAGAGAAATAATGCCATGTTTTACAGGATGGCAGATACAGATAAAGATTTGCAGTACTTATCATGTTCAACATACATAGAATCGTCTCTCACTGCAGGTATCATTTGAGTTTAAGATGTACCTTAGTTCCCGTGACAAATCTGGGCATCTCACTGGTTCCTCCATGCAAGATGGTCTTCTTGATTCCTTCAAAACCTAGCATCATGCTGTCCTCCATGATGTCGAGGGTATATCTGTGATTTTGCAGATCTATATGTGAGTTGTAAGTGTATGCTAATGTGTTTGTTGGCAGCAGGTGGTGGAAAAGCTGTAAAGACCGTCTGGCTCTTCTTGATTAAGAAGGCTGGAATAACAGGATTAAGCTCAACCCCACCCTCTCATATCATTCTCATCCACAGAAGGGCTTTCCTCAGCATTTTCACATATTACATCTATCCCCAACCAGAAGAGTCTAGAAGCTTCAATGAATGAAGCCCATCTCTGATAAACCATCACGATAGTCCACACGCATGCTCAAAAAAGGGGATGTAGTATAGAGTCCGTATGAACTCAGTGAGCCTTTCAAACACATGTGGCAAGCAGCTGGATCTCTGGGGGTGTGTTCAAGCATTACTGTTGCTTGAGCTCCAGCCGAGAAAAATGCTTGGAACAACCCTTCAGCTTTATGACTTTGTAAGACTGTCCTGGATTACAGAAGAAAGCCACTCAATTACATGCAATTATACTTTTTACAAGCCATATCAGAACATTGTGTTCCGGCCAATGGCATATTTGGACTCCAATTAGACTCTCCAACATTAGTAAAGTCACACGTTTTGTGAACAATCTGAAAATAATGCCCACAAGCTGTCTTGCTGTGCTGTGTTGCTTACGTTTCCTGTGACAATAACAGAATGTACTTTAGTTTGCGTTCCTCACATCATGTGCTCAATACTGTTGCACAATGTTGTAGAAGAAGTGGCAACTAAGTCTGTTTAAGACTATGTATCACCCTCTGCTGGACACAGAATGCACTTTAAGCTCTTTATTTAGCTTTGTAGTACAGTTTTTAAAGGCAAAAGGGCACTACTTCCAGATTTGCAGGATGAAGGTTTAATGTATGAAGTAAATCATATTATATCATGAAGATTTGAATGAATTTAGGATGAATACATTTTTTCAGCTAAATAAATGTGCTCTTATTCTTTAAGGAGCATCTATATAAACTTATATAAAATAAAGCAAATATTGTTTTTATGAAAGAGATGTTATCTGTGTTCGATATTTGAATTAATGCTTTATTTGCAATTAAACATATAGAGCATGAATTTATATTACACCATTTCAAGGTTAGCATCTTAAAATGAGTTTGATAAAACTAAGGATATGATGAAAAAAGTACTGTTTTAATACCAGAAAAGTTCTTTACACTTGCAATGCATTTACGTAAAAGCATTTGAATCTCTAGCACATTAGCGCAGCTGAATCCTGTAACACAGCAGCAATCTGAGTGTACATGCTGCATGTGATTCCTCACCTGCCACAGACGTAAAAGAACATTAATGATGCTGTAAGTGATGTTTGGTGTCAGAGTGACTCATGGAGACTGCGTCAGTTCACCCACGCGTGATGCTCTGATCGCGTGTGGCTGCCTGGATCAAAATGATGCTACAATAAAAACCTGAATAATGAAAAGTACATCAGTGATCCGCTCATGTAATGTGACACTCACTGCTGGGTGCAAAATTGAGCTGAAATACGGTATTCATAAATAGATGATCAGACAGACAGGTGCTGCCATCACTGGTTTGTCAGCGTTAAGTTCCTTAAGTGCCCTATATGTGTATCTGTTTGTGTGCGTCACCTCGATCTCTAGCTGTTCCTCTCTTAGCCTCTTCATAATGTCACAGTGTGTTAATCTGACTCTACATGAACCTGCAGGACACTTCCTGTGTGATGAGAGGAAGTGATTTCTGAGACACTCAGTCCTCATCAGGAGCCATTTTTCTATGGCCTTTTCACACGTCCTGTGTTGTGTTGTCAGACATGCTTCAGTCACCCGTGGTTTAGTGAACCTGCGTCACTGTCGCTTTACAATAAACCGGACATGTTCTTCACCCCACTGAGTCACAGGAGCACCTACCAGCCCATGTGTGACAAGTTTGTGTGCTTATATGTATAGACATCCCTTTGCTATAGCATCTACCCGACATAACCTTAAAATGGTTAGACAAGACTGGGACATGTTAATTCTGCAGATTCTAAGACTGGGGAGGGAGTAAAATTTTGCCTTTATTGTTGAAAGAAAGCCAAAAATCGTTTTGGGTTGTTGCTATCTCATCCTCATTAGTTAGATACTAGTTGTATTAGTAAGGCACTGTTATTTAAAGCATGCATCAATGTTTCTGTCCATCTTTATAATAAATGCCAATCATTAACCTTTAGGATTAAATGAGAAGATGTGTAATACCCATGTGTTCCAGCAGGAGGGTGTCTGTTTGGATAAAGTGAAGCTGAGAAGAGCTGCCTGGGCCTGCACAGCAGACACACCTGTACAATCAAACACTGTGTTCCAGAACATTCTAGAAATAAACTGAAACTCAGAGGTGTGTGTTCCAGTCAGGGAGATTTGAGAGTGTTAACTTACAGATAACTGACAGATTTCATACTGTGTAGCGATAGTCTGAAGGATAAGAATTCAGGCTTCTAATACAAAAGCTCGACTTTAATAAGGATGATCCACAAACTGCAACAAATAACACATAACTGATCTGTTAGTATTTTACTCTTGTGAAACACCAGAATGTCACTAAATTATGACTTATACATTCATGCAGTATATACTATGCAACAACAGTGTATACGAGAGAACAGGTGAAACTGTATTGCTTAGAGGTTTATTGAGGCTTTATGAAGTTCTCCGTTTTTTAATTACTTTTTGTCTCAGATGTTTTTTCTAGGATATAGGATAGAGACAACGGTGAATACCAAATGTAAAAATCTCAGACAATTTCAGCAAAGTTTGCAATAATTTAAACATACTTCGGTGTCAAATTTGCAGCAAATTTGATCATCGTTTTTGACATTGCAATGTCTTCTAAAACTCTAGAAAAGCTGAACATTACGGCACACTTCCCCAGTAAACAAATCTGAAAAGCAAAGAACTCTTTGCTCCACACGATATTAAAGATATCTCATCTGTGATTTCATGTCAAGATATGACAGTATTCTGTCCCAGATACAGCATTGCTCCTGTCAGGATAATTAATTCAAAGGTGACAGTGTCGTGCTGGCCTTTGGGATCCAGGGCAACGAGTGTCCAGAAATCTCCCCGCTGGAGCCTCACGTACCTCCCCTCGACCTTTAGATACATACCACTGCACATAGCAGGCAGTACAAAGGGCACATGAGTGAACGCTCACACACTGAGCGCCTGCTGACACAGCCACCTTCCCAGCATCACGTGGGACGAGCTATTCTATAAGCTCCGTCACCCAGGGAGACCAGCTGACCGGGATATTCTGGGATGGGCCGTAGAATCGGACAGCCCGGATCTGAACCCTAAATGCTCTTTAACCTCTTTGGACTTCAGAGAGTCTGACAGACAGCAAGCCAAAGCTTTAGCACTTAAGATTCTGGTCATAATACTGTCTAAGCATGGCATTACTTAACAGACAAACAGGTCACCTTACTGCCGCAAACCTAATAGTGATCTACTGCAGAGATATTTTGGGCCGCATTCACTTCCTGTTTATCCTCATCGATGGACACACTTGTTAGTCAAATCCTAATGCAACTGCCATAAATGCAAAACCCTTCCACCCCACGCACCGCTCATCCAAGCCTTTTGACATTTGGTCACATGAGCAGAGCTTTCAGATACGCAGCTGTTAACTCAACGTCCCGCTAGAGTAACTGCGGAGAGGAGCTGTCCCGGGGGAGCACGCAGTGTGTGCTAGGGTCCCGCTGGTCTCTGGGGGGAGCCGTGTGGAACGAAGTCAGAGCCAGACACGTGTTTACAGACCAGAGACTGAGACCTGAGCCAGCCGCGGGGCTAAGCCAAAGCTGGGATGCATTATCACATTCCTCCATGCAGAGAGCCAAAGCAAAAGGTCCACTAAACAGTCCACGCTCCAGAATCTGGGCAGCAGGGAAGTTGTGGAAAAACACAACATCGCCAGTGTTTATGTAGCAATGTTACAGAGGAATGTGAGACACATGAACTCCACCTTTGGATGGCCTAAACGGGAAAAGGTGGATGTTTCTTTTAACAAACTTAGTTTAGTGATGACGACATATCAGAGTATACCCCATAGCCACTTAACTATACAAAGATGAGATCCTTGTAGAAAGTAGAAATCCTTGTTCCTGGTAATAATCTTTGCTTCATCCAAGGTGAAGACAAGGATTAGTGGACAATTTCTTAGTAGGATAGTACCTAACAGAATGATTTTTCCTCTGCACCAGTGGCTATCCAACTGGTGTTAAATGTAGGTGGAAATGGGCAAGTATATACAGATTTCGAGGGTGTGGATGCAAGAGTGACAGCACAGTGACAGCTCAGGTAAGGCCTTTATGCACCAACACCTCATCAGACCCACCCAAACGTACTTACTGACCTCTACTGAAGTCTAACATTGTGTCATCTGTTCTGGTTACAGAGGAGTCCAACCTTCCAAACATTGACAATTTCCAAAAGTATGCTATGCATGTGCTTAGCTCATAAAAGGTTTGGTTTAATGTACTGTAGTGCTTTAATAAGGATGTCCTAAAAAACATTTAAAATATTCATGGTGAAGAAAAAAGTCCTTATATTCCTTCCTGGAGCTTCTAAAGATTCTCTTCTCTTTTTCCTAAAAAAGAGAAAATAAAAAAAAAATAAAAGAGAAAATAAAATTTATTTTCATCTTCAAAAATGTTTTTTTTTTCTTTTTTTTAATATGTTAAAATATGTTGTGTTTCTTCGAAAAACTAATTTTTAAAAAAGATTTTTTTTCTCAAATTTTTTCTTCTTCTTCAAAACATGGAAAAAACAAACAAAAAAATACACAGTAATTATTTAATTTTTTCCTTCTAATGTTTTTTCCACAAAACAAAAAAAAATTGAAAGATAAAAAACTTTTCAAATAGAAAAAAAATCTGAAGATGAAAAAAAAATTGTTTTGAAGATGAAAAAATGTTTTTGAAGAGGAAAAATATAATTTTTTCTCAAAAAAAGTTGAAGAGAATTAAAAAGAAATTACCTCTAAAAAAGTTTTTTCCTTAAAACATGAAAACATTTTTTGTGAAAGATGAAAAACGTTATTGATAAATTAAAAAAAAATTCCTCTAAATTTTTTTCCCATGTTTTTCCAATTTTTTTAATAATTTCCATGTTTTGAGGAAAACATTTTTAGAGGAGTTTTTTTATTTATCAAAAACTTTTTCATCTTTCAAAAACAATGTTTTCATGTGTTGAGGAAACACAATTTAGAGGAAAAAAATAAAATAAAGAAATTTTCTTCAACAAAAAGATGAAAAAAAAACAAATTTTGAAAAGTTGTGGGAAAAAATGTAAAGGAAAAAAATTAAAATTCTTTCAAAATTTTCTAAATGTTTTTTTTCTCTTCAAAAACGTTTTTTTATGTTTTGAGGGAAACATTTTTTTTCAGAGAATTTTTTTTTTTTTTTAATCTAAAACATATTTTTCCTCTTTACATTTTTTTTTCATCTTCTAAAAATTTGTTTCCATGTTTTGAGGAAAAAATACAAAACTTTTTAGTGGAAAAAACTAAAAAATATATATTTTTTATCTTCAAAAATGTTTTTATCTTCAAAACTCCAGGAAGGAAAGTAAGGACCATGCTTTTCTTCGCTATGGTTTTTTGGGGAATGCCAGATTTTCTGTCTCCCTAATGAGTTGATTTGGATCCACTGGCTGTTGAGACAGAACAACTGAGAGAAACAGTGGACCGGTGTGGGAAACACTGATGTTTTATTACCAAAAGCATTAGGCCTCATGCCATCTTGCTGTTGCCATGTCATCCTGTTCCAAGACACACTATACGCTTTAGAAGAAAGCAGGAACTACATACTATCTTTAAACCTCAAGACTCCTGCAGAATAGTTGCATACAAGTCTAAGTTTCAGTGACAAAGTAAAATGATTGTGTGTTTTAGTGGTCACTAGTGTGTATGGAAAAATAGTGGCACTGTGGTACTTTGATGGCATGCTATTAACATATTTACATGACCATTTTTATATAGTAGTTAATATTCCAAAACATTGAAATTGCTATAGTCATAAGTATCAGTTTGCCAAAGTATTTTTAACTAGCATTTCATGTTTTATAAATCATGAAACCAACCCATTACAACCATAATTTTGGAATCTATTGTGGTTATTTTCATACCTATAAACAGCATGTAAAACAGACTGTGGTTAGTTGATTTACATATCAGTCAGACAATCTCTTTCCATATAAGAAGGCAAACTGCAACGTCCAGACCTTTTTGCTATTTAGTCAAAGGTCTAGTGAGACCAGCCTGGCCTTGACTGACAGAACTGTAACCACAGTAATCAAATAGTGAGGTAAGAAGGTAGTTGTAATTAGTGTCATCATTCAAGGAACTGGAATACACTTTCAAGTGAAAGCAAAGCAGGAGGAAACGGAGAGTAGATGTGCACCGAGGCATCATGTCCCTTTAATGAGATTGTCTAGCTTGTGCAGTTCCCTGGTCAGACTTTCCTAGAATTACATAACAAGACTTTAAGCAGAGATGAGAATCATCTGGAGGACAGGTCCTGTGATGATGTCATTGCTGGGATTATGAAAATACAGAGATTAATGATTAAATATCATTTTGACCGCCTCAATTTTCCTATTCACATATCCCTCTACTATACAGTGAATGTGATTACAATAACATAAATGGCAATTAGATTTACTATGTTTCTACGCTGTTTTTCTTTGACAGGAGTGTTGTAACAGGAACACCTCTTACTTCGCAAAATCACGGTGACCCAACACAATCCACATAATCTTACAGCAATTTGTAATTATTTTACAGGATGGCTAATTTGTATAAATTTTTACGATCTTCTTTCATGTCAGTGGTAGTTAGGGTGAGGCTTTTTTTGAATAATTGTGGGCAATTCCATGTAAATGTCAACCGTACCATGAAAAAATTATGTTTTACTAAAGGTTTTCACCATTCTGATAGCTCTGAATATTTGGTGGTTTAAATACCAATGTGAGGTTTCTCTCAATTTTGTTTTATGTTTAAAGCAAGATTTTTCCAAAATCAGTGAAGTGCTGCTTTCAGAATTGTCACATCTGTAACTCCATATTCAATATAAATGCAAAATATTTATAAAAAGTCATTAAAAAAAATTTTGTTTGTTTTTTGAAGAGTAATCCCTTCTATTTCTGCTTCTGGTTTGTAAATTTGAATGTACAAAAATCCTACAAAGTATTTTGCCTCTCAAAAACTCCTTTTTATTTCATAACGCACATAAATTTTCCTCTTAAATACAAAAAAAATGTGTTACTTATCCTATGAACTTAGTTTAAACATGTTAATTCAACACAAACTCAACACATTTTAAAACATTTCTGTTATACTCTTGTGACTTAATGTAATAACTTAAAGATTAAAAAAAATGTAATGTTGCATTAACTAAAAATATATGTGTTTTTTAGAACTTTAATCTAAAATGTAAAAGTTTTACATATAAAAATGATGTTTGTTTAACAAACATAAATTGGGTAACATGAACATAGCTAAATTATGCAGAGTAAACATAACATTATTATGTGCAACTGATGTACATTTTCTATGTTAATCCAATGGATTTTTTTCAGTGTTTTATGAATTAATACAGATTAGCCACCTTGTAATACAGTTACAAATTCTCATGAGATCAGGCTGGACCACACCTCCACTGCTTCTGAAAATCATTCATTTAACCCATTTTCCTCTTATTCCTCTCATGTCTATTTCTGGATCTGCTGCATTGTGCCATATGCATCACACTGCTTCATTTAACCAGGAGGCTAGTTACTCATACATTGGTGGGTGTACATATGCTCTGAGTCATCAGGCCCACAAACAGCCTACATATGGGATTTTCCAGCGGCATCTAATGAATTCACCAGACTGTGGGGAGCTTTTTTTGATGGGTTATTAAAGCCACTACATATTTATAGATAAAGCAGGAGAGAGACAACAGAATACTCAGGGCTTAGATCTGTTATTTGTAAATGTATCAGACAGCATTTACACTGCCTAGAGTAAGCAGTACTGCAAGGGAGGTTTGCAGCAAAAAGCAAAATATATGTAATTACTGCATGTACTGTAAATGAGAGCGTCAACATAAAAATGAAGAATAAAGCATTAAGGGTCACATAATACAGTACATTCCTTATAAACACATGTGACTGTTCCTCAATCCTAAAATTATATTTGCCAAGCAGCTTTGCAATGCAAGCGTGACAGTAATCATCATAACCTTCTAAATGTTTTACTCGACAATGATTTTCTTTCTGCTCGTCTCAAGGTGTTTCTTCATGAAGAACAAGTAGTCGCACGTCTTTTCAGGACATTGTGCAGTACCGCATTACACACAGTGCTGCTTGCCAATCAGACCGGTTACATGATACACACTATGCAACAGGTAGACTATGGTACATTGACCTGGTGAGAAACGCACCAGTATGCCACAAGCGCACAGGCAAAGGTCGAGTTTTGTGGGATGCTGGAACAGTGTTGCAACATGGATGTTTCGTCAGGTAAATGATCTGCTGCTTGCCTGGAACCCAAGATAATCTGTTTAAGCAGCTTTAACTCTGTGGACGGGGAATTTAGATGATTGAAAACCCCTCCACACCACGTCTGAGGCTGTTCGATCTCGCTGTCCAAGTGGTCCATGTGGTCTCACCGATGCATGCAAACGGAAACAGATTTTCATGAACAGATTTTGTGTGAAACCGAGTGGAACGTTGTGTGCGGAACATGCTGTAACAATGAATTTTACATTTTTATGCTTATGCCAATATTCAAAAATGTAAATTAAAGTCACAACAAGTTGTTACAGATGCATTTATCTATGTGAAAAAATGAAGCAACAAATTAAATGTTGAAATGAACAGCAAACTCATGGCGACTACAGTAACAATCTATATGACCATCTACATGTTCATTATATAACATTATCTAAAGTAATGAACATTCCTTAAAGGGCTACTGATCACTGACTGGAGATCTAAAGCGCACTTCACCCTGTTGCAGTTACGAGGTATCTTAACCTTTGGCATTTGGGTTCAAGCTGCAACTTTAAAGATCAAGCTTCAACAAAAAAGGCTCAGTCACCCAGCTCACATTTACAGACTCACATTTTTTTATATAAAAAAAAACTACATAACAAAATTTTTCATAGAATATTGTAGCTGTTAGAGAATTGTAATGTGTAATTTTGCTTTGTGAGTTTTGTTAATTAGGACCATGACATTAAGTGATGGGAAAGAAGCTCAATCATCACCTTTTTGATGTTGTCAGACTAGCAGTAAAACAGCACAAAAATAAGATTATCCCTAACATACTGCACTAAATTGCAACCCTGCTTAGTTTTAAGAAATGAAACACCAGGATATACTCATGATCGTTTGTTCAATAAATAAAAAAACAGAATTTACACTCAAACTAAATATTAACAAAAATAAATTTCATATTAAAATACAGCAGACAAATTTCTCCAGAGCCACTTTATTTCATTTTTTTGACCAGCATTACATCATTTAATCCCATATTGCCAAACACTGAGATCTGTGTCTAGAATGAGAAAATAGAAAGAAAAAGAAAAAAAAGGGGTTGGAATGTAAAGTACTGACAATAAAATACTTTTGATGGCCTAAGTGCACTTGCAACACAGACTGGCTGAGCTTAAGAAGAGCGGTGACGACGACCCTCAACAATCTTTTAATGCACTTGTGGGGAGATTGACATTAGACTAGAGCGGATCAGGTTGACAATCTTCTCCCATGACCTGAAGAAGCCCTTGCATGGAGGTCAGAGCTATACGTAAGGTACGGTTACATGTGCAAAACAGTGTGTCATGCCTCTTATCTAAGTTTGAAAAAAATAAAAGGTCAGGAATAGATGAATTCCTGATGGAGGGAGAAAAAGACTGGCCACATTTCCGGCACGCAGCATCTGGTTCTGCTAAATTGCGAGAATATTCTCGGTTTTCATCTGGCTGGGAGGATTTAGAAAGCACACATTCTCATATCCTGTTTTCGGCACTGAAGTCGGCCTTGAGATAATGTTTACGGTTTGCCTAGGGTCAATTGATTTACTGAGGGTGTGTACATGCAGGTCTGTATGCGTGTATACCAAGGTCAGATTTGTACATAGTGTGCACAAGCTTAACAGCCTCAAAGGGAAAAGGAAGTTACATACGCACTACAGGCTTTCATCAGTCATTCCCTGGAGAAATTCTGGGACATGCAACGCAAATCCATCTATAAGAATCATCTATAAGAATGCTACAAGTGTTCTTCCAGTTATTGTTAAGACTTCAAGACTTAAGATTTATTTACAACACCTCCTTCCTTCATCTACAGCTACAGCAGCAGAGCAAGATGGCCACCTCATTGAGCTCAGATGAAAGCGCAGAATGCCACTCCCTGCCTGCTCCACACCCAAATAAGGGCAAGGGGACCTCACCGGGCCAGGAATGTGGCTGAGTCAGCACGGACCCCGCTTTGTTTATGCCCGAGAAGAACGAATAGCCGAGCTTAGATGGCTCACAGGAGGCTGGGGGAAGGTTGATCCAGGATTGGTTGAGAAAGTCTTATCTACTGTCAGTAAGGACTGAACCCGCAATGCCTTTAACCTCTGGATTGCCAGGAAAGAGCAAACCACAACAGTTCTTCAGCTGGCAGCTTTAGCTGGTACACAAGGACATAAAGCTTGCCAGTGAAGAACTGCTGCAGGTCAGCCAAGAGGCTCAGTCGGTTCTGTAGAAAATGTAGAGATGGGGCGTGGCTGGACCTGCAGGGGTAAAAGGAAAGAAAAAGATGTGTGAGGAGCACAAAAACAGACAATAAGACAGTAGAAACGGGTACAAATTAGTTATAACATTAAACAATGGTTAACAGCGATGTCACAGCAAAGCATTTTGAGTACGATTCCTTATCAAATTCATAAGCAGACAGAGTGGAAAACTGAAAACAGACAGAGTGGAAAAAATGAAAAACACTTTGACTGATAAGGAGGATATTTGGATAACGTTTAAACGGTAGCTTTCCAGTTTTCCCTGGTACAACCATGCAGACGAGAGAGACGGAGAGAGAGCAGTTTAGTCATGTGCTCTCTGCCCCTGAGGTATTGCAGTCCTGCTACTGCTTCAGCATTCATTCACTCAGCTCAGCTCCTGTCTCTAATTGAGTACAGATAGATCCGATGCCTGTGCGCGCAACTTTTGATCATGCCAGAACTGTTCTGCAGAAGGCTCGATATACCACTCACACAGTATTAAAAGTCTCTCTTTATTTCGATTGACTTAAGGTTTCATTTCTGATTCGATAAACCGAAGGAGTCACCACAATAAAAAAATCTCTTGTGCACAGCCAAAAATCAAGCCATTCATTCTTCTCTTAGGGAAGTACGTGAAGTATGGTTTCATTTCCTCTGAATGTTTCTTCTTTCACAGACAGGCAGTCTCCAGGCCTCGCTCTCCCATTGATCTGCATGACGTTAAATGGTACTGTAAAGCTCTGCGCTTCCCCTGCGGGTTAAGGACGAGCGTTAGACGCACAGAGTCTCTGTGAACTCAATGACCCTGCTGAACGATGAAAAAAAGGGCTGGTCGCTAAGTAAATCCAAATGGATATGGACTTCGACACTCCATACACAAAACTAAACATTAAACATTGTTTCCTCTCTCTCACACACACAAATACATTTGCACCCCCATTATAATTCAAACCCCATTAATCAAAACCTAAGTAATGCAGAAGGTGGGTCATAAGTACATAATTTTTACTTTAAAAAAGTTAGATTACAGGTTAAAGCTGCATATTTCACCTGTGGGTGGACAGACAAATTATACAATGACAAAAGTTATTGTATAATTCATACACTCACCCGTGATTAAAAACAACAGCTCCTGCCAAACAGCAAGAGTAATCTGCTCATACTTATCAAACTGCTCGACGGATAAACAAAAGCAACAGTGACCATGAAGAAACAGACGGTCTTTGCTTTCAGTAATAAAAGTCACATTCGCTAGCAGCGTCCCCCTTCTGCTGGGTCTTAAGCGTGTTGTTATCAGACACCCGGGCAGCGGAATCGTCCTTTGTCTGAAGGCGGAGATAAGATCCTTGTATGTCCAGAACACAGCAGGCGGGGAGGGCCGACGGCTTCGGTTACAAGACTTAAACACAATCACAAACCACTGTCTGGAATCACACTATAATGTGCTCTCTAATAGTGATACACATGGATTTAACTCCACTGAATGGCACAGACAAACTACTGCTGGGTAACATGCATTTATGGAAAAGCTAGACACTCTCCAACTCACTTTATACCACCAAAAAAAGTTTCTCATAATTGTCGTTGTACGGCCTTTGATGTCCCCACCCAGGCAAGAGGCTTTAGTACCAAGTGGTCAGCATTGGACAGAATGAAGCGTGTTTAAACTCTTACCGTCTCAGACACACTATGACTCACTGACATACACAAATACACAATGCCTGAAAATCCTGTCGCACAGAACACAGTGTTCCCAAAGAGTGATTTATTGTAAAGCTGTGGAACCTTCCTAAACAATTACAGTCAGCCTTCTCCACTAGCCAAGGGAAAAACGAAGAAGCCTGGGCTCCTTTCTTGAGTTTTACCTCTGCACCAACCTACCATCCGCACGTACATTTTCTATTATTAAATTTCTAACTTTCTTTATTTAACTCAAACTCTTGCGTACGTGTCATTAGCTGTGTAGCGGTTGTGTCCAAGTGTGGTAGCTTGCTCACGTCACCAGGAGACATCGAACAGCTTGAGCGGCAGATGAGAGACGAAAGTGCATTTCAACCTAATTGGCTTAGATTGGGTTTAGAGTGCTTGCCCAACATCTGGAAGACAATGGGAAGAGGTAACAACACTAGCTTATCTAAACAGAACCAAGACAGATACAGGCAGATCCTTTAGCTGCCACAAGCTGTAACAAATGTCCCACATAAATTGTGGCGGATCAATGCATTAGTCATCCCCTGAATGATGGGGAGGGTGGAAGAGGAATCTTTAATTAAAGTGAAATCCTGAATTTCTATAAAAACAGAAGACCTGCAAGGTCATTTCTGAGCTGATATAATGATCATTAAGGGAAACTGGCTTTAAAGGTGCAAATCGCACCTGGTGGTGCAGATGTTACATTCCTGTCATGCTTGTCCTGTCAAGCAGGAGCTCTCAGAGGGAGTACAGTAGAGAAAATGAGAGGCGAAAAGAGAGAACCACACCCAATGGTTGAAATGCAGGAAAGTCTCTTGTCTTTCTGCTACAGCGAAAAAATGTGAGGTTGGAACCATAAACTGGCTGAATGCAGTAAGAATCTCTGGAAGGAAACCGCTAAAGCCCGGAGGGATAAGAGAATCCATTTTAGTTATGAAATTCCACATGACACAGCATGCAAACGAATCATCTGCATGCAGAAGAGAAAAAATGACCAGAACCTTTAAGCACAAATGCATCTCTGCAAACCCGTCAGTCCAAATGTCTCTGTACTGGACAAAAGCCTGAGCTGAAGTCAACCCATTAACCATTCTCCTCCGTGTCACACAGGTCTTCTGCAATATTCACCACCCTTTACATATGCATTGAGCGTCTCTATTCCACCCTTAATCACACACAGTTGTGCATGCGTCTGGCCCTTTGAAAAGCCCAGGCAATCAGAGCGGCCCGCAGTTCCAACAGCGATGCTTCAAATGCTGAGACTGCTCTGGTAATTTTGCCATGAATCACGACATGAGTCAACCGGCGGGCAGGCAACAGTAAAAAAAAAAATACGGAGAAGTGCAGACATTGAGAAATAGATGCCATTCACTAAAGCACAGATGAAAAGACTGAAAATCTACAGATGCCAGGAAGGGGAAAAGACGGGAATAAAGCATTTTAGAGAAAAACACACCTGTACCTAAGGGCTTTTTGATGATGTTGGTTTGTTTGTTAAGAATAGGTGGTAAACAGGAAGACGTACCACGGGCTCGTCCGGTATACAGACGTCATGCATGCATCCTGCAGCTCCTTTTCAGAAGATGTTAGCACTTTAGCCTCCCAAACTTTGCCGTGGTGCAGGCAAATTTATCCTGTCAACCCAGAAATAATAAAGTGAGCATGGTGGTGTGTGTTTACAGATCAAGACACACCAATCTCTATATATAGTTCAGAAGAACACAATCTAAAAGAGCATAACTACCCTAAACAACCTGTCACTGCCAAAGAATGCCTAACGTTCTTAAAAAAGGTTTAATCTTAGCCTTAATCTCAACTGTCTAGCCAAAGCATGATCTGTACAAGGATATGTATGAAGACTTTCAGAATTTTTCTTTTATAAAAGAAAAGGGGTTTGGCACATTTGCAACTACATGGAAACCGACATGATCGGGGGTCTTGGAAACGATTAGCTCATGTTTTACATAAGAGCTGCTTTCTATTCATGTCTCTCACATGTCTTCGTTCCTAAATCAATACTCGACTTCCTCCAGCCACTTGACAAACAGGCAAACACGCAGGCAAAACAATTTGATATAAAAGAGGAAATTCCAGCTGGGTTATACAATGGAAATGACTGTGGGGCAACGCGGAAGCAGCAAAGTCATTTCAAGAATTCATGTAATCTCCTGCTAATATCAGGGCTGAGGGGCGGGGTTTCTATAAATCACAAATAAGAGGCCCACATGTAGTCCAGAGGAAGCAGTGGGAGCAACTGAGAGCCTTTAACAGGAGGAAAAGCATCCCACACATATGCTAATGGAACCTCGACTGACCAGAATGAATGGAGTTTGTTAAAAACACAATTATACAACACGCACAAAATCACAAACATGCTCTGTGTGCCTGAACTGCAATGGCTGCCATATGCTACAGGGTATGAAGAAATGACCACCTTGAGAAACGAGGGGAGTTCAATTACACGCCTATAAACTTGTTCTTTAGAAATGCCGATTGCAGCACTGAAGAATGCGGAACATCTGGCCAAAATTAAAACAAGAGGTCAAGCTTTTTGCACCATTTTGTAAAACCAAGCCTATGTGGCAAAGCCAAACACACATTTCAATCCAATTCAGTTACAGAGAGAAGGAACATGATAAATCACTATTAGGTTCAAAGAAAATGAATGACATATCAATAGCTTTTACAGGTCCAACCTTTTTTACTCCTCGCAAGTCTGATGCAGTCACAAAGGAGTACTTACATACATGCAGTAGGAACATTTTGAATTAGCAGCAAGAGAAACTTGCTATGTAATGAAAAAGTAACCCAGGCGAGATGGCAGCTGGTAAACCATGAATAAGCACAAACTCAAATGAAGCTTCTTTCATTATGTTGGCTGTTGTAATGACAAAGCATTGCCTGTTTCACCCCCCCACCCGAATACTCTGAATCATAGCTCACAATACTAGCAATGATCAGAGCGGCAGCGGCCTCTCCCAGCACAGCAAAGGAGGCAAGCGCCGTGACTTGATTTAGTCTTTTAATCATGTGCTATGGGTAAATCAAACTAAATGTGGATTTCTCTATTCAACACCAGAAGAATATTCAGTTTAAACTGCAACAAACATATGGTGTAGACTGGATGATTATGTTATTAGATAATACTGCAAAAGGCCAAAACTAGTTACTGATTGACCAAGCGCAACTGATTTGGCAAAAGGATGCAATATCGCAATCAAAAATGACGCAAAAGCACGACACTAAACTGCAATTTTAACTGTTTATATTTACATAGCCACAGTTCATCGCCACCACTTACTCAAAGACAAAATATTTCCTTAGGAAACATTGATGGAATTACGCTCAACAGGTTCATCCCTCCCCCTCTTCTACTCACTCTCGCACACATTTTGGTTCTCGCTCACCCCTTTCCATTTCGTCTCTGCAGTTCTTTCCGTTGGTCAAATCTGTGTGCCACGCATTCTTGGGATGCCTGGTACATATGGTATAAATTCCATTCTGTCTGCCGAGGCCCTCCATGCTGTCTGAGATACGCTGTGCTGGACTGACTCCACCCTCCCACAGAGACAGACCAGATCACACTCTGTGCTGCTGATGTGAACTAACACGGCTGCGAGCTAGTGAACTTAAACCCTGTATATAATGCAGAGAATTTTCAAACTCTAAATAACATGTATGTGTGTGTGTGTCATCTTGTTTCATCACTGTGCATTGGGGACAGAAATTCAATGAAGAACAATAGCACAAAACCCCAAAGTGGGTCACTCACATGACAGTGTGGAACACAATGCCTGCAGCCTATTTAATCGAAGAGAGCTTATACAGGTCTATCAGGGCAGACACCATGACCGAACTCATTTTGAGAGCATCTGCTTGCTATGCTGCTAAAAGTTGCAATTTCAAGGAAGTAGTTTTCCATAAAATAACAGACTTTTATGGAGGAAGGTAAGAAGATTATCCATACGTTTCTAACATCACTGCTGTTAATAATTTATGCTCTAGGACAGCGACGAAAATGTGGACAGAAGCTATGCAGGCTCACTTCCTAAGGCCTGAGCGGCCAGCATTTGGTCCCACAGGACTGCGGGGCTGCACAGACGGGAAGCTCCGCTGTCCTTGAGACAAGAGCAGACCTTCTTCTGAGATCCTTCCCTCCCACACTCAAGACAACTACAGCCACCTGCCAAACAGGCAAATCACTGTCACAGCCGAGCTTCTTCTGCAAAAAAAACCCACTCACAGTCTGTGTGGCACGATTGCCGCACCATTACAGAAGCAATGGAGGAATGCAAGCCAAAAGTGGGAAAAATGCTATGAAATTTTCCTAAATGATAAAGAAAAATAAAGTGTCACAGGGCAGAAAAGTAATGTGGTTTAACACTAAGGGTGTGGCTTTATAAAATGTCTTCATGCAATGACATTTTTTCCTCCTCTGTCCGTACACAGTGCTCAGAACTACACGCTGTTGTCAGCTCATACGCACAGACCTTACGAAATTCTTTTAACAACTTATGCAAGTCAAGGTAATGTATGGGGTCAAGGTTAAACAGGAAACAAAAAATTTAAACATTAAAAGTTCAATGTTTCAGAAAGGCCTCGTCGTGAAGACAAAGCTGATAAATTTCACAAACCAAACAGAGGAAGCACGTAAACGGCAGAGACCCTGAATAGTATTCAAAGCTTCCTTACTTATTTTTTCATCCAGGGCAAAGACTACATGGGTAGAACTCTTAATGGGTCTCTTAAGATTTCTGTACGAGTCTTTTAAGTTAAGATTAAAAATAAACATGTCTATAATTGAACTGAACTTCAAAACCAGACAATAAAATCACAGGGTGAAAAGTGACGGACTTAGATGCACAAGCACTTATGAATCAGGAAACTAGACTTAGTCATTGCATAACAAAAAATCATAAGATTTGAAAATATTGTAAAAAAAAATAAACCTGCCTATATACATCCAACCGCTCTATGGATGGTTATTACCCCAGGCCAGAAAACAGATGTTCTTTTTCCATAAACTGCACTGTGCTACTTCCATAATAAGATCTATCTGAATCTAAATGTGCTTATCGTATTTAAAATTGTTTACAAATGACAAGGATTTTGTATTCCAGACCTTATTTCAATGGGATAGTTTACTATCACTTAAACGTCTAGTTAAGGACGTATTCAGGCATAGACAAATTAATATTTAAGTTGCTGGATTGTAAATATACACCAAATTTAAAATACAGAAAATTATTAAATAATGAAGTATTTGAAAAACATTTGCTAATTGTAGTTCTAATCTTGGGAGGAAAGGGCCAATCAATAAATCTTCCATACAAAGTCTCTCTTTAATCAACAAATTAAGGATGACTAAGGGAAATTTGGTTTAAGCATATCACAATCTTAGCATAATAATGGTATGTAAAGCACAGCTAGTGCAGAAGGAAAACAGTGAATCATGGCTAAAGCTGATGCATTTTTACTTACATCCCACGTGTGGGATGAAATCATGAAATGCTTGTAAACACTTGATTCCTCAGATAATTCCATCCATAATTTCAAGGAAGGAAAGCAGAACGTCATCTGGTGATGATGGAAGTGATTAAGAAAATGCCATGAATCCTGCACATTGTTTGCTTAGTCATTTTATGTCTAACCACCTGAACGATTACGTAAAAGGACATTTCACAACATCTGAACCGTCCGAAGGAGATTATCAATTCATTGATAGATTTGCTCTTAAAACATGTTCTAGTTTTGACACATTGCCCTGCCCTTGTCACCCTAAACAATCATATTTCATAACTTACCTTCAGCATCTAGACGTCATTCCGATCAAAGACGAAATCCATTCAATGACATACTGTTGACATGGGTATGAAACCGAGGTCTTCTCTCCAGATGTTAGACTGTGTGTAGGAAAGAAAAAAAGTGAGACCAGGACACCAAAATGAAACAAGTAACCTAGAGGGAAAAAGAGAAAAGCTCGTATATATCGCAACGTACAGGGTGGGGTCTTGTGGAATTTGCCATGCTCTCGCTTCACAGGAATCAATGACGATGTATACGGATCACCTCATAAGCGTAAATGTCAGTAAATAATCCCCCGTAACTTAACCAATTACTTTGATTTGTCGCTATTTCTTACTATTGCTGTTTTTAGAGGACGTAGACTAAATACTTCGTATATCAGGCTTTAACATACGATTAAGGCCCATTTTTCTTTCATGCCCAGCCAAAAAAAGTTTAAATGAAAAAACATATAATACAACTAAGAAAAACAAGCAAGCAAACTGAACAAACATAATACAATGTTCAAGAATTTGTATAAAATACGCGATCATAAATGAACATTTTGATACAATAATCCAAAAGTAGAGCAACGCCCACTGTTATATCAGTAGCCTAGTGTTAATACACATCGATTTCAATTTGACATTTCTAAATCTACTCCAGTTGATAAATGGATTGTAATCGATATCGTTACAGTGTAGTTTAAACACGAAACATTAGTGTTTTTGACAAACACATTCTTAGTGAAAACTTTTGAATGAGTAATGTCCAACATCTACTTACTTCAAAGAATTCTCGATTTCCGTCTTCGCATGTCATGATGGTAACCGGTGAGATTTCCCGATATCATTTAACACACTCAACGTCCTTTATTTTATCGATGAGTTTCCCCTCTTAGACACAGACTACGCTGTCTACTGAAGGACTGCTCACGCCCTGTACGGCTCAACTCTGAACTGTGTGCGTGCGCTTTCTATGACTACGTCGCGATCTCTTCTAGAGGAATGTAACACATTCAATTCGGTTACATAGTAAATTCACATACTCTCTAAAAGTTACACAAAACGCACATCGAGCTCCGATTACTGACGTTTTTATGGCGATTAGAGGTTCAGTTGTGTAATCAAACGCTTCCTGGATTTAAACGTCTCGTCCAATTCTATCGATGACATGCGTAACAAATCCTCGCCAAAACCATAAAACACCTTTAGAAATCATTTTAAGTTCTGTCATGGTATATATGAATCGTCTTTTTGTCGAAAGCCACACCTTAACCCCAAATCACTCCTGACATTAAAGCTAAAGCTTGACTCAATAAAAAAAACCCGAATTTTATCCCAAGCTCTTCAGCAACTCAAAATGGTGCTGTGAGAATTACGAACAATGTCGTTATTCAACTTAAACACAACACCATAAGCCTTTCGAGGTACATTTCACAATAACCTACACATAGCTGCGTCCCGAGGCTCTGCTTCTTCAACTCCCCTCATACCGGCTTCTCCTCCCGATCAGCTGGCAGCGCAGTGACGCCAAAAGCAACAGCTGACCAATCAAACACTAACGTCAAAGAACAGAAGTAACGCCCACCTCTGACGAAACTTGAATGGCAGGTATATAAGCCAATGGCATGCTCAGAATCAGACGCGTGTAAACCTTACTGTCCAATAGCGTCATGTCTGTCCGGCAGGCGTTTCACGGTTCTTGTAAGAGCAAATTACGGAGCGCCTCTGAAAGGAGCACTGTGTAACAGTTTTCAGATTGTCTTTAAATCTTACTTTACATGGACACATTTTAGACTAACCCCGTTTTATGTTCCGCAATTTTTTTTAAATTAAAGAAATAACGTATTAGGTGGCCACTGCTTTACATTTTATCACCCACCCGTAGCTTCACATGTATATGAATTTGAGACAAAGTAAAAAAATAGAATGTAACAGAACAGAATAAGAATAAATTCCAGCTTTGTATAATTAACACCAGAAATCGTGAAAAACTTGGCATGGAAAATAATGCATTACATTTTCTATAAAAATGATTCCTGTGGTTTCTGGTGAAAAATAAAGCTATTGTTCATTTTGTGGACGAAGACCTTAATTGGTGGCTTGCTGAATCAAGATGGATTTTAAACAAAAATACAAATTCCTGACACTGAATGAGAGAAAGCAGTTATAAAGTACAGGCTTAAGTCTCTAATCAGAATTTTTGAGATTGGCTTCCTTTGTGCTTGTGGCCCCCAGAGAACACAAATGCCAGCATGGAAGAAATCTCAAATAAGAAGAAATAAGAAACTGGAATTCAAAAAGATGATAATTGTAATTTAACACACTGTACTTGTAGTAAATGTTGACAGCAAGTAAACGTCCTTACAAACCAAAAATGCTTAAGGCTGCATGTTTGATCACATGATTATAGTTAACAGTTTTAAGGCCCTTCATCTTATATTTTCACATCCCAAACTCTGTGATTTTTTTTAAGCAATAAAGTCACAGCTCAGCAAGGAAGAGTCCATGTTACTTCACTTTAATTTTAAGAAATGAAACTAAATGAAAAAAAAAACACTATCATATTAGATATTGCAGCAGTGAATGTCCTAAAGGAGGTATTTAAAGTTTAGCAAAGAGTAGTTATTATGCTCAAATCTAATTGGAGACTTCTTGGTTCTGTATTGCAGCTTATTTAAAGACAATTTAAAACAGCCGTAGTATTCCAAATTGAATTGTCATACAAATTTCTCGACAAGCAGTATATGTGAGACTTCCTACATCTTGTTAGATAAAAGACTACAGACTTTGAGAATATCTGGCACATTCTCTGCTTGATCCTGATTAGGTCAAATACACTAATGCAAGCTCAGGCCCACTGTCTGGGCATGCCCCTATTTAATAGACTTATCATAGTGTTAGGAGACTTTAAATAAACCTCATCAATTTAATTATTAAACATCATTCAGTTTGCCCTAAGAATACTTTGGAAAAATGTCATTTTGTGCTGTGGTTAATGTTGTGTTAATACACCTGATATACTGGAACCGGTCTCTCCTCGGACGCATTAATCCTTTCTTAAATGAATGCCAGGAATCTATCGGTCTACTCCCAGACAAGTGCCTTCCTGCATGACTACAGTAAAACACCTCCATAATCTAAGATTTTTTATAAATTACTGTACCTTCTATTGAATAGGATCTTATTTCTCTCTATGGGGTATCTTAATGAATAAAATCAATCTATAAAATGTAATGTAATAACAGGACTGTGATAATACCTACCAATGAATAAAAATGCATTGTATATGTACTAGTCCTCTTGTTTTTGTGTCTTTCTATTGGTTATATGCTGATTAGCTCTTTCTATCTATATCTGTATCTGACCAGCTCCTTAAAAATTATTCTGGCTGGTGTACCCTAATGTAGGTTGATTCAATTATGTTTTGACTAAAACCAATTAATTTAGATATCCCACATTTTAGGTTACCTAACGAAGTATGTTTTACAGTGTAGAGAATGCCGTTTCATTTTGCATATTTTTGAAACCAATACTAAAATTAAGCAACATTGTGTTGAAATTTCTTTCAACCTTTCTTTATCTTTATATGTTTATACGTTATATATATTTATTTACATACATATTAATTCCATATATATTTATACATAAATGTTCATATTCCAGTTTTCTTTTTTCACGTAACCCCAACTTTTGACCAACCCTTCTCTGTGAAGCAGCACCCAGAGGAATCAAAGCCACTGTAACTTTAAGAGCTGCCTTTTGCAAAAAAGAACTGATTAGTGGTGCTGGCAGCCAACCACACAGGCGGCTGAATGAGGACTCAAGCCAATGAGACGTCCTGCTGGGCGGAGGTTACAAAACCAGCCTGAACCCAATGACTCAGCACAAGCCAGTGCGTGCGAGATGACACTTAACAGCATTTTAAAGAGCCAGTGCTCACCATGTGAAAGTAGGTAGGGGTAAAATATGCACCCTCAAATCACTAAAGCTGTTTCTCTCCCTGTGACGGGGACTGTGAATGTTGCCCAAAGTGACACTGCAGAAGACAACTTTCAGTTTTGCCCTTTTAAGTAAGGACCACACCTACATACTCATGATAGACGCAGCATGAGTCAGCAGCGGTCATCATGTTACACGGCTCCACATGACTAACAATGACATATATGAGCCCAGACTAAACACAAATGAGGATTTCTGACAAAGCCCAACAAAATCAGACTATCATGACAATTGAGTCATTCAGAAAATGTTAAAAAAAATTCTCACAATGAATAATTAAACACTATAGGAAAGGCTACAATATATACCTAAGATATAGCTATGCGGTGATCTAATCCATGCCCTGGATGTTGTTCTGTACAGTTGCAAAAGCCAGCAAGGCAGTACCTCAGTGACAGGGCTCTAGTTATATTTACATCATGTGCCGTTAACTTCAGAGTACATACTTCCCAAACTGGCAGCCAGAGTTCTAGAACTGACTCTTTGTTTAAAGGTAGGGCTGGACTTTCCAGGTTCCTGATATGATACATAACAATGATGATAATGCATGATAATAAGTCATGATAAGACGGTTTAAATGTTGTTCTTTTTCTTTAAAAAATACGTAAGATTGGGTTGTTAAATACATTAAAACATATTAAAATTATTATTGCCTAACGGGATATGCCGACCTGATGCAGCTTTTTGTGTTACATTTAATAAGCAGTTTACATTTAAATACAACTTAGACAACATTCAAGTATAAAAAACAAGGCCAGTTGTTTATAAATCTATGTATGAAAGCATATTCAAAATATAATCTTTCATAATTTTTCATCAAATGTAATTAAATGTAATTTAAAATGGTCTTCTAAAAGCGGTTTCAGAATATGAACTTATAATCAAGCCACAGCTAAAGAAACGAACAGTGCGACCTGATTTTGTTTAAACTGAATTATTCAGCAATCTGTCCGGCTCCCTTACGATGAAACCCAGCAAGACCTATAGCACACTGCATAGCCAGAACTACACTAGAGAGAAAACATTAAGACTTACACTGAATCACATTATGTGGTTCACATTAACTGTATTAGTCATTGAGGCAATCAGTTAGTGGTTCTTGCAGTCAAAAAAAAAGAATTATTAATCAAGAATTATGTAAGCAGAATTGATTCCATTACACATATTCATAAAAACAGATTTACTGCAAGTAATATGTTAAACTGATGGAGTGATTTAAATTACTTCAAATGAAGAGGAACTCATGATTAAAATAATTTATTATTTAAGACATGTACTCATTTTAAAAAGTTGCTGTGCTGGACTCTGGCCCTGTGCATGTGGCCTGACCAGAAGTACTATAAGTGCAAGCTTGAGAGGAATTTATCTCCCTATCCACATGCAAGGCCAAGGCCTTCTTACAGATATGATTAGCCTTGTTCATTCAATGGAACACGCTCTCCTTGACAAGTTGCTCTGTGAGTTTCAAAACAGTTGCATGAAACCATTAGCTACCAAAAGAACCCGCTCCCAACCTCCTGCCTTGATTTCTTTATCAAAGTTGTTCAGCAATCAAAAATGAAAAATACAAAAAAAGAATGTAATCCATATGAAATCTGACAACAAATAAACCACACTATGGTAACCAAGGTACAGCCTCTCATGTGCGCTGTTGCATTACTAATCCATCGAGTCCACTGTGCATCCACAATGATATTACGCATTAGAGACAGACTAGTTCTGTAAATGAATGCATGGCAACAGACTTAGGTTAGAGTCCACTGAAATGGTTTCAACAGCTCAAATTACCTTCTGAAGTGCTGAGACCATTTTATAACTTGGACCCTTGGAGTTGTTGCAACACGTCAGAACAGTGCTGGTAATTAGTGAACCAGTACTGTGTTTTTCGAGATCGTTGTGGAATCAGCAGCAGGTTACATAACAGCCCTGATGTTGTCTGGAGGTGTGATATGAGCTAGTTAAGCATGTGACAGTGATTTGGGTGTAAGTGACCCACATTCACTTCCCAGCAGCCATTGCCCACTAGGTCACATCCCTCTGTCATCCTGTACACAATATACTGTGTATTCGTCTCTGAATTTTCCTTGTTCTGTGCTTAAAGGGATAGTACATCTTAGGAAATCATTAATTTGCACACGCATATATAAAGCATGACAAAGAATTTTTTTGTGTTTTGAGAAACTAAACTTTGTTGTTTAACACAATCTTTCAATTGAACTTCAGAGCTGACCTTGGGAGCATGTCACAAGCAATTGTGTCAAACGACAACACTGTTTTTATTATGCCTTTGCAGGCTTCACTGAGGTCACTCTACAATCATGTAAGGCTTTCCACCATTTCCCCCCAGAAGGAAAAAGAGCTCAGGCTGTTCCTCATACTTATGAGCACCTGTTTAAAAACCAGCCCTTCTCGCACCACACCTGCCAATCTTACAGTCTGACACAGATCCAGCAGTTTGCCCAGCTGATTTTCCACAAATAGAGCCCAGTGTTCCAACTATAGAACAGTGCTCTGCTCAGCACTGCACATTTACATAACCTGGCAAGCAGGCAGGGAAGTGCCACGCTGCCAAGCGGCAACACCGCACCCCCACCGTACTGGATCAGCCCGTTCCTATGAAGCCCCTATGCCCTCAAAAAAGCATAAGTACCTAAGAATACCCATGTGCTTCGTCAGCCTCGTGACAGAGCTGGTGTCATTCATATTCAGGGCAATCCTTTTAGTCTTCATAGCAGTAATCAGCAATATCTGCTTTAGCACATCTGTTGTACAGTAATGAAGGAACACCTTTACCTTTCCTCGGATGATATGGGAATCTTGTTCCCTTTACAAAAGAATGCAGTTAAAAAGGAATGTAAATAATTTCTCACATGGATGTTGGTTTCATTTGAACTTTGCTCTGACGAGTGTCACCATCTGTTTTTTCCATTTTTGTAAAGAGAGCATGACATTTTTGCTGAGTCACATCATGCGAGTTAGTTCGAACACGTTGGTTTAATCTGTAACACTGTGGTCAGGATTGAAAACTAGATTTTGCGGAATACTTAACTCGTCCGACTAATGGTTTGTGTAAATGAAAATCATTGTGTGTCTATGAATTAAAGTAATTTAAATAAGAAAGAGACGGTATAAACAGAATACTACAGTTTTTTGCTGATATCACAAGCTGGCGAAATATTATTACAAGAGCATGTTGTGACCTCTGCCTCTTCTGAACTCTCTCTCTCTAAGCTGTACTTACTTCCTACAGGATTCTCTGCAAGCAATAAAAGAGATAGGAATGGGGCAGGAGACATCCGGCAAAGGCCATTTCATGTAGAGGTAATGAGACGCAGCATCCAATAAGCTGGGAGACAGCTGTACTTTTCCAAGAGCAGCGATGGCCCGACGAGCCACGGGCCCGGCCCAGCCCAGCCTGTTACATTGCTTTGTTATGATGAAGAGGAGCGGAAAGGTGCTGCCCTGCAAACAGAGGACACAGATGTCTGATGTACTCAGGGTACCCAACAACCCTCCCTGCGCACACACATACATACACATATTCTCTACAGCCAGAGGCTGACATCCCAAGGACAGAAGCCAGGAGCTGTGCAGTTCCTGCATGTTTCCAATAAATCAGACAGATTAATTACAGAGTCAGGTATGTGAGTGAGGTTCGTATCTAAACAGAGGACAGCACTATAATTGGCAGTGCACATTAACAGTGTAATTCCTTCCAAGCAAAAGCATAAGCCAGACACTTTAATGTAAAGGGTGCATTTATGGTATACATTTTTGTTTGTACTGTATGAATGTCCCTGGGACTTAAACCCATGACATTGGCATTATCTGTCATCTGATTACATTAGATGCATTATCTGTGTATATTAGTGTATATATTATGTGACCCTGTCTGTGAAAACCAGGCTAAAGTCTTCTTCAAGTTCTGAGTTAAGGAGCATCAAAGTTTGATTTCACCTATAAATATCACTATGAATTTATTCTTTGACATGTCATTACTCAGTCAATATTTAAGACATCAAGGTTATTTTCCACAGAATGTTATGTATGAACATTATGTAGAATGATTATATGTAGAAAACAGTAAATCACAAAAAATGCAAATCCTAAAAAAAGATAAATATACAAAGACAATGTTTAATCTGTTTCATCATTTCTCATTGGAACATCACTTGACTGTAACAGTGGAAACTAATGTCCCTGCTCTCTGTGCTTGGTATATCTGATGACAGTCAGCAGTCAAGTGCCCTCAGATCATGCTACACAAGCGTGAAGTTTCACAATGGAAACAAAAACCTGATGCAAGTCTCCACCAGAAAGAGCAATATCACCCCGTAGCTGCCGAAACGGCAGGCCACGCTGTTTTACGCGCGGCTGATGTTTTTTTTTCTCATAAAGATCACTCATATGTGATTCGGTCAATGTAACAAAAAATCAAAGATCGAGGAATGCAATTTTCCTAGCAACACATTTTCGACTGATCCAGCCCCCTTCAGACAAGTCAGGCAACCTGTCACTCTACATTACATCACTAACCATCAGTTGTTCTGTGGTCTCTGCCCAGGGGAGAGGCGTAAACCAGCCCTTCTCTTAGTCACTGCGGGTGCCAGTAATATTCAGATTAAAGAAGATCCAGGTACAGGTAAAGAGAGATAGAATTGCATGCAGACAGATCTGTATATTTATATGAATGATTTAGTAATATTAGTGTGAAATATCTGCCATGCCAAAAATTAAAACTGAGAGGAAAGGACAAGAGAGAAAGACAGAGCTACACTTCCAGAAAGCACAAAACACATCTAGAAAAAACATTTATCACAAAATTACACTATATTTTTTTCTGTAATGTTGTCCAGTTTATCTGTTCCTTACTATGTACAGTCTCTTTTGCAAACTTTACATATGTGCAATACAATTTGACAACTTTAGTTGAAACTTGACTTAAAGACTTAGTGTTGTGTGTGCATTAAAAATCTATCTGTGTATCAATCCTGCCAATTAAGTGCTTTAAAACTGAATTTTAAAAGCCATTTTAAGTTTACACCCACCTAGTACATCTGCATCATGCACACGTGAAGAATTTGCCAAAGGCTTCTGCAAATATTTGCTGCTTGACTTGGGAAATGGTCACACCTGGGTAGCAGCGACACAGGGCAGTTAAATAACACAGGTGTTGTGTCTTTCGCAACTGCAGAGTACACAATACATCAACAAAACACACAAAACATCAGCCAGGTCATACCACTTTATCATATATACATTTTAAACTGGTCTAAAACAAAACGATCCAAAATTTCATTTCAAGAATTTCATTAATGTTAAAATGACATACAGATGTTGTTCATCTTTCATTCCCCTGGCAACAACAGGTAAGTGTAGCACTGCCCACTGATGACCCAATAATTTCGCACAACACTTCTGCGCTGGTTATTCATCACTCCTCTGAAGCATGAACTATAATGACAGTGCACACTCATTGTCTGGTCTGTTAAACCCCATTCTGTGAAACCCTCTTGTTAATGCAAATAGGACAAAAGCATTGCATGAATTTCAATGTGGAAATTATTTAGGCTACATGTGTCGTGTTTCAGCTTAAAAATAGGTCCTAAATATAAACTCGGTTTCCGAGCCAAAAGGAGTAAGCTGTGCGTCACGGTAACTGTCACTCACGTTCACACCGGTTTCCAGCGTTTCAGGCTGTTTCCCACACTGCCACCTGCTGCTCGAGCACACTTCTGGAGCTCTGACTTTACAAATGGAACGTCAGGTTATGTCCACATAAGTATATGCATATAACCTAAACATTTGCAGAAAAAATAGAAAAGGAATAGTTAACCAAAAATAAATATTATATATTATGTCACTATACCACGTTACCTCTTAATGAGTAATCCATATGATTGCTTTCCATCCGTGAAAAATAATGTTAGATAAATAAGATTATGGCGGCTTTTAGCGAACTTACTAATACCATAAAAGTAATTTATATCGTGCGCTACATTCTTCGTAAGTCATTTGCGTGAAAAGTAGACTTTGCAATCTGGCGTGTTTGCAATCGAAAGCGTGTTTGTACAAATACAGCGCAGCGAGCACGTACTAGACACACACTGAGCACATTAAGCGCTTTGACCCGTGGCTGCGGTGGGTCAACGGCGCCGCCATGTTGAGCAGGGCAAGACTGTGATTTTCTAGCTAAGACTCACAGAATTAAGAACTAATATGGGTCATTTAAATCAACAAGTTTCAAAAGCTTCGTCTTTTTATTGTCAGAAAATTATTTTTGTCATAATTACTTAATTGACTGAAATGTACACGTCGTTATGTGCTTTTAATTAAAAAAACGCAGCCGTTTATCTGCTCTATACCATCAAGTGAATAAATGGCACAAAATTGCTTTGAAATTAAAGCACCAAAAATCACAAATAGGTGCTTTTCTGGTGTCTTCTCCTTATACGTAAATTGTCATGACAAACGTTATATGAACTGATAAGACTGGAGGTGGTGTTCACTTTAACAATTATGTTTCAACAAACCACATTTTACATGGAAAGACGTGTAATAATAAAAAAATGTGTAATAATAAAAAAATAGCCATGAAAACACTGGTCGATATACTGTACTGTTAAGTTGTATGTCGACAGCCCTGGTTATCTATTATCCACTAGGTGGCATCATAATACAGTACTGTTAAGATCCTTGATTCCCTCAAGCGGTGCACGAGTCATTTACGTCATACAAATTGTATACGTTTCAATTCTTTGTAAACATTTTACCCATATATTTGTATACAGTTTTCATGTATTCAACCAGGTATTTGTTTTATTTATCCAACTGAGTTTGCGATCTGCAGTTTTAAACAACCAGTCCGTGCGGTATTACAGGCAAACAAAGTAAGCAATCTTGTCATATTAAGAGCAAACGTAATGTTGTAACCGTAACGATTATTAAAACTGATTAAGGAATATATAAACAATTACCTAAACAAATTCTGTTTGGGATCTCAAAAGGCCAGTAGAAATTAAATTAGATGGGCTTTGTTTCTCTAGGGCCCCTAGAATAAAATGTAGATAAATGTAGAACATACACCAGAAGAGAATGTCAAAAGACAGTTGTTTAAGATAATACTAACTGGTCATATGTTAATTAAAATTACATGAAATATTATGTATATAGGGTAGTTTAGGAATAAAGAGAAAGAACTAACTACAGCTCCTCCGTTTATGCGTACTGCTTTAATGTTTTCTCTCAGCATGAGCATCTGAGCAGCAGTCTACAGAGACTGTCTCTTCTAATCAGATACCTCCTCTCTCTGAGCTCAGGCTCCAAACTGAAGCTATATTTGGTGCCGTCCAATGAAAGCCAGGTCATGCATTAAACAAACTGTGTGAAGGATCAGATAATGTTTTTTTTACTATTTGCATTTAAAAAGTCTACTTAAAAATATGGGAAAAGTAGACATAGTTCACATCAAAAATAATAATGAATAATTTTGATATAACAACCAATAATTCTGTACCCTGTTTACTAACAAAATTCTCTACACATTAGAATGCATGCGTGTATACAGGTGAAACCTTTTAATTAAAGCTCCTGTGTTCACATCAAATTTAACATACAAACATTGGGTTGGATACTTGAAAGACATTACACATTTTTTGAGTTAGAGACAAAGGGTAGAAAGCAAAAACGGTGTTTAAAGTTTAAACAAATGTGAAAAGCTGCAGAAATAGCTCCACCCATGTCACTGGAGTCCAGATTTCTCAGAAACCTCAGAATGACGCCATAAGAAAACCCCAGCAGTGCTGTTTCTAACCTTGAATTTCACAGACTCCCTCTCATTTAACAACGGAGACTATTCTAAATAAACTATCAGTCTCACAAAATAATATTATTACATAGAGAAAATTACAGAATGTCACTTTTGATTATTTGTACAGAATACACTAAAGCATTACTGCAGAACTATTGAAGTAGATCTGAGGGAGGTCACAATATAGACTGAAACCCAGAGCTGCTTCACATAATGCTTCTCTAAATTTTGAAATTAAGTATTAAAACATTTATGAGATACAGAACAAACACTTTTTAGACTAATCCTTTTGAAACAGGCAGGCACATTTCCACGGCTAATGCCAATACAGCAGAGATCTGTGACATGATTTCGCATTTCTAGTTTTTTTAAACTGGTTTTCGGGGCTGCAATTTGAACAGCAGGTCAGTCTACATTATAAAATCTAGCTTCCCTTATGTGCAGGGTCTGGCAGTGTCTTCATAACCCCAAACAAACGCGGGGAGCCTCCACGCACATCATCATCTGGTGTAGGATCTCTGCCAGTTATAAATAGCGTGAATGTTATGCGAGCAAACGGGCAAGTTTTTGCACGTGCTGACACTGCGATGCCGGAAAGTCTTGCCAGTCCCGCTGAGACCCCTCCGCTTGGCTGCCAGCTTGGCACGCTCCTCTGCAGCAAAGAAATCGGTTGTGGCGCGAAAGAACTCCAGCAAAGCCTGGTGGCTCCAAACATTAGTGCCCTCATCCGGTGTGGAGAAGCCGCAGTGGCCTCCATGCCCAGTCAAAAGCAGGAAGAAATGGGGGTTACTCTCAAATAGCTCCAAAGGCAGCGTGGCCCGGGGCTCCCCTCGGATGGGGTCATCTTGGCTGCATACACATAGTACGGGGATGGCCACTTCATCTATGTCCCTTAGAGGATCATTACGCTCCCAGTACGCCTCCCAGCTACCTGCTCCATCAGCCGATGCCCCCTTTAAGCCAGACTGACAGAATAGGGTTTCCTCCATCCCCCTTAAAGAACAGCTGGAGAACATGTTGTCTGTGTGGACATGATCCCCAAGCACAGTTCTATACCTGTAGATGAGATTTAACACACAATCAAATACAATCATTAAAGACCACATAGCGAGGAGCTGCATCGGAAGAGTTTCATCATCATTATTGATCTCAAAGTCAATAATACTGGATACGAATAGCTAGTGGCTATGGCAACAGCATTGTATTTTAATTTGGATTACCTTGAACGGAAGTATTTAGAAACATGTCCTTTCCCCACCCAAGCCCTACCTGCTGAGGCAGATTTTTTGGTAGAACAGAAGAGCCCAGTGGAAAGGCCAGGTCGGGCCGTTCTCAAACCAGCTCTGGCAGCGAAAAATTGGAGACAGGCAGGCAGCCGCAGTCACGTAACTGGAAGAGCCACACTCGCCCAGGTAAGAGAGCAGAAGTCCTGAACCAGTGCTCTCACTCACAGCATAAATCTGACCCGCCGGCTGTCGGTACCTGATGTATCGCACTGCTTCCCGCAGGTCAGTCGGGTCACCGAATTGCTGCAGTTTAACGGTACTAAGTGGCGTCCCATTCTGGCTCCGGCGGTTGAAGACCACAGGGAGGTAGCCGTGACTCAAACCTGCCTCACAGAGCTGAGGAGACAAATGAATACTTTTACATGCTTGTTTTAGCACACAGTCATACTTACATCTGTCATGTAAACAGAGACGTTTTCTTTTAATCTTGTCCACACCTGTAATGAGTAGTGTTGGTTCAAAATAAAAATACATTTTACATTTAAATATTTTAAAGTAAATAGATCGCTGCCCTAAAAGCATAATGTGACCATTACTACGCAGTATAGTTGTCTGTCACTGTATTGTGTTAACATCAGGGCTTTGTTAAATTCTAAAAAACTTCAGGTTTTAGGGATGGACCAGAAACATTGCCGCCAATACCTCAAGTTTGACATGCCTTCAAAATTCTCAAAAAAAACAAAAAAAACAAAAAAATGAAACGGCAAAACAATTCCTCTTTTCTATTCAGAAATCTATCATGGTAAGATTTAAATAAATATGACTTAAAAACAGGATATTTCTGTGGTATTAAATACCACAGTATTTACATGTCACATATACGTCAATTCCTTGAACTGTCAGTAAACACACAAGTTGTTCACGCAGCACATTGCTATTTTCTGGTGTGCAAATTGGAGTCAGTCGTCCCAGTGTGCTCAGCGAAAACAACATTCTCTTGTCACACAAGCAATCCACCAAAATGCATCAGTAGGACAAACTGACACATGGGGTGAACCACACAAACCTGAGAAACCCCCACACCCAGAGCCATCCCTACCTCAAAAATGTGTCAAGACTCATTTGAACACAGAAGCTTTTTGTCTGTTGATGCAAAACTACATGAATGTGAGAAATATACCTGTCTAGATCACTAAAATGAAATCCACAATTACACAAACTTATAATAGACACAGCCAATATAAAAGAGTAACGCATTATAGTTGTTATAATGTTGGGTTTTAACAAAGACAGTAAATGAGCAAATTATATCATGGGCAACTTGGCAAAGCAGAGAAGCGTTGCTTTTACAGAGATATCTTCATTGCTCTGACACTTTAAGTGCTGGGGTGAGTCTCAATGCCATCTGTGCATGAAGATAACCTCACCATTACTGCTCTCAGTCATGCCCCGAACAAGGAGAAGAACAGTATCGAGTAAAACAGCCAGCTACCACATTGATTTTACTTCCTACAGTGCGCAGTTAACAAAGTTGCCGGAGCACACAGCACATTTCTCATGGATCCATCCGTGAGAGAGTGAAAGCTAATTTGTTTACGTGAAGTAGCCTGGAGCTTTCGGTCTGAGCTCCAGATAGTTCATGGCTAAAATCCAAAGCAGGAATGACTCATTTCTGACCCTGTCCATCACTGCTGCAAAAAGCCAAAGGTTTTTTTTCAGGTTTTATCACGCATACTAGAATGTGCAATTCACACTGCATTGCTTCTGGACAACAGTAACCTAGTCAAATCTTTACTTGGATGCAAAACAGTCAAACATAGACATTTTTTCACTTTGCATATCTTTCTGTATCCCTAGGACAATATCATTTTGAATGCTGCATATTGTTTAGGATTGGGATGAACATTTGTTTTGTTTATGTTGTCCTCTGATTAAGGGGTTTCAATTAAGATTTACAGACTATGAATAAAAGGTTTTGATTTAGGCCGGGCACAGTGAAACCTAGCTTGAAGTAGGCTACGTTGTTGAAATGCTTCACAATGTTTCTCTGTCAAGGTAACCCTTATCTGTTAACAACAAAGCAATTCGTCAAGAATCTAAGACAGTTTGATTGTAGACACATGGTATTAAATTACCTTGAGCACATTCCTGGTGATTTTACCAAAAGAGTTGGGTATGATGAGCAGAATTGGACTTGTGGAATTACTCGAAGTCCTCCGTCTCTTGTGATGTGCCGCACCAACACCAGCCCAGTCCAACGCCACCAGCCCATCGTCGCTCAATTGCAAATGATCTCGAATAAAATGCACAGGACAGTCATACGGCCAGACAGCACCGAAAACAGTCTGTAAAGACGAACACGCTCGCCAGTTCAGTTTGGGTATCCGTAACGGCTTGCAAAAAGTCATGCAATGTTTGAGAAGGTAGTTTGCCAGGGCAGATGGTTTGCATATTAAGGCAACCGTGGGTGATTCATCTTGCCCCCCTGGTTTCTGCTTCGTCCCCGTGCCACTGTTGGACTCGCATCTCTCCGTGGATCTTTTGCTCTCGCGCCGCGGAATTTCAAGCCCCTGAAGCAGCAACGTGGACTGGCTCTCTTCTCCAAAACACTTCACCATCGGCCAGAGTATGGCCATTAAAACCATAATGCAAACAGCAACAACCCATTCCAGCATTTGAACGGCTTGTGAGGCTGCGGTTAAGAAACCCTGCGAAAAACCTCCGGTGTAGATTATTTTTTAAAAGAAAATTAAATCACATAAAATAGCGACACTTCATTATTATTGTAATTGAGAGCACACATGCAGAGTACAATGAATTCAATCCCCTTTTTCGACTCTTCTAAGTTTGAAGGCTGGATCATTTTAAGCGTCCAAATGTTATTTTCCAAAGTCCGTGTAACGCGTCATAATAACATAATTTACGGCATAAGAATGTGCTGTGTTGCCGCCATAGTTCAAAATGAAGCGCTCTCTCTCTCTCTCTCTCTCTCTCTCTCTCTCTCTCTCTCTCTCTCTCTCTCTCTCTCGCCGCTCTTTGTGTGAGCTGTGCTCTGTCTGATTATGCAATCGATCGTCTTTCGCAGTCAACTCTTCAAAGCCACTTGCATCCGCCTGTGTGATACACGCACCGTGCCTTGTGGCATGCTTGTGCTCATTTCTGTCATCTGTGAAAGAGCGGCTGTTGTAGTGAATTATCGTCAGATAGTTTTGTGTCGAGTCGCATCCTCACACGCGAGACATAAACTGTGAATCATCCAAGTAGTAGACAAGGAACGCCCTCTTTATATTATTCCCCCGCGAGATACTATCAGATGAAGAGTACTTGTCTTCCAGAATACATTTTTCTCAATAGATGTCTAACAAAAACCTAAATGCTTTGATCATTGATAAACTTAGTCCAAGGAAGTTAAATAATAAAGAGAATCTCCTAAATCATGAAACCAATTGCAAAAACTTGCAAACCAGTTATATAAGCTTTTTTATTTTAAATATGTTATAATGCACACAAGTTAGCCAATATATTTGTGACCGTGCCTGTAAAAACTAAGTCTCATAATCTAATTATCAATATTTGATCATCAGTCTTTGACAATATCAATAATCAATCTTTGACATGTCATTACTCAGTCAATATTGAGGATATCAAGGTTATATTTTCACATAATGTTCTTGATGTGAATGTGAATAAAAAATAGCTTCTGTTTGTTTTCACATAGTCACATTTTACATACATTTTAAATATGTAAAGTCACAGAGTCAAAAGTGATCCCAGATATTCAGTGATATTCATTCTGGGCCATTTGTGACTGTTAAAACTAACGGACTAATATGAAAAGAGGTTCGTTTTAAACTACATTAGTCTTTAATTAGTTGGGGGCGGTATAATTCAATAAAAACAAGCTTATATGTGGCACAGCTCCATCTGGGTGTGTTGCCTACTCAAAGACTGCTGGCACCAGTGTTGCTATTGTTCTCAGTGTATTCTTAATGCCCTCAAAATGGACAGTAAATGGTCCATTAATGCCTTTGTGTTTTATATATAGTGCATTAGGTTTACAGGAGAACATGTCATATTAGGATTTGTTTGTTTGATATTCAGATGTAAGCTGGATTTTTGCACACTAAATCTGTTTTCAATTACATTTGATTTGTTCAATTGACTGACACTTTAATGTGGAAAGTGAAAGTATGGATTCTTTTGTTGTGTGTGCATAGTACACAAAGATTTGCTGACTTTTGTTGTGGGTTGTTGGGAGATTAAAGAGATTGGATTTAAAGTGCATGTGGTGAGCTGCTGCTGAAGGGACGACAGTGGTTTTTAACTGGTGGGTTGTAAGCCACCAGTAAAGGTTTTCTGATTGTAGTGAAAAAACTAAAATGCTAAATGCAAACAATAAAATAAAACTAGTCATATAAAAAGATATGATAGCAAAAGATAGATGATAGAAGATAGATGAATTAACTTTCAAAAAGGGCACAAAGGATGTACATCTGTTCTGTATTTTTTAATATAAGCAATTTTGCTACTGTGTTGGATTTTCACCTCACTTTTAATGTGCATTATACAATCTGGGTCCTGAAGCAAACCATTGGTATATACCTCAAGGGAGTCTAGCAGGATGTATAAACTAAAGACCTTTAATGTATTTTTAGGATTGCAGCTAAATTATAATACAATATTTCCACAAGTGTCACACCCCAAAGGATTTAATGACAATGAAAGTGTCTCTTTGCTATGCAGGAAGTGTCTCAAAATAATTTTTGAAAAAGCCAAGACCACATCTGATAGCCTTGGGTGTATAGTAAGAAAACAAAGGGCCTGCATGACAAATTCGAGAATGTTTTTCCAGCAGCCATGACCTCCAGAACACAAACTGATCACTGTATCTTTTCGCTTTGTGTCCATCTGACCTTCTTTGTGATTCAGATCTCTTAAATATGTGATTGTGGTACCTTTGCACATGCACAGTGGGCTAAATCACTGGGCCAATGTGATGATATGAGTCTGTCATACTTGTGTTTTTTTACTGCCCCGCCCATTAATTGAGCCGAGAATGGCTTGTCTATATCTGGCCCCTTCCCCTGAGTACTGATTCCAACCGAAATACTAAAATTGAAACGAAGCCTACATAATGGTTTGAATTATAGAGCAAGTACCACTGCATGCATTATAAATGAGAAATCTCCTGCGCGGGCAGCTGATCGTTCAGCAGAGTCATGCAAATTTAATTCACAGTGGATTGAATTTGAACAAAAGAAACATTCAATATTTCTAAAATGAAATTGAAACATTCTGTGTTACATCGGAGTCAACAGAAATATTGTACAGTATAACCACAGAGCTTTAGTACACACCGCTTCAACAAAATTTGGCTTGATTGAATAAGGCGGTAGTGCTGCATATATGTCTTTTAAAGTTTTAATTTACACACTGTACTAGTTTGATGTAAAGTAAATAACTCATCAAGTCAAGTCATATAGGGGTGTTAATTGACATAACACCTCACACACAGTCAGTCAATCAGCTATATGTGTCAGCAAAATCGTCTTCCTGCACCCATATATCACACTTCCCGCACGCTATAACCATTTCTACATGTTATGATGGACTGAAGAACCTCATAAATTGACAATGAGATTCATCTGGTGTGTTCCTTTGGCTGTGTTCCCCTCAGATGGCGCAGAAGGTCTGTGACATCAACCATCACACGCACGGCTGTTTTAAAGGAATGTAAATAAACATCTCCAAATGATAAGCAGAAATCTGTTCTGACCCATTGCTCTTTATTTCTCAGTGAAAAGTTCAAGATGTGCTTAGAATAAAGCCAGCTTTTATAAAACTGTATGTGGGAGCAAAGGTATGATTATGGCAATGTTGTAGAAACATGCAGCTGGGTCTTCACTGTTGCAGTGGGTTTGCAGTGGCTCTGCTGTGGGTGATGTGATGGCAAAATGACGTGTGAGCACTTGACCACATCCTGTTGTCTTCCTACATTTAGATTTCCTCATACACTTCCTGTTTTAAAGGACTAAGTTAAGCCAACAAAGTGAAGACAGGTGCATTGAAGTCTGTGTGTCTTTTTACATGCACTCTTTGATCTCACTGTGTGGGTTTGATGTCAGTGAATGATTGTCATTTGATGAAAGTAAAGTTTTGCCATGGACTTTGTTTATGCACGATTTGGTTACTGATTGATGGAGTTTTATAATTAGATCAGATTTATTTTCAGGACATTTACAGACTCCAATGCCAGTTTTAGTGTAAATGGTGCATAAAGTAGCTGCGGCTGCACGGTTATTGTCACTCACGATAAATGTGTCAATCAAATGATCCATCCATCCTAAGCATCTATAAACTATAATACTGGAAATGATTTTTGGAAATTATCTATTTCATATAAATGACAGCCATTGTAACTATCTTACTGGACTGCCATCAGGCGCTGGTTTATAAATGCACTATGGTACAGATCTCTATGGCGACAGAAAACATTTGACAACAAAGAGCGGATGTTTTCACCTGCTGGCACTCATAGGGGATTTAAACAGTCACAAAATACCAGCTGTCATTGGGTCTAGTGTCATGTGAGTTATCAGAAATGTGTTACTTCATTTTCCTGTGTTACATGTTTGTCCCCTTACCTTACTGCAGTTGTGCAATTGTGAATGTAACTTAAAGCTAGTTCTCTCCGTCTCTCTGTGAGTCTCCGTTCATGAAGAAATGATTAATACACATCAGCGTGATAAATGCATCTGATGAGCCATGGAGCAGAAAGCCACACATCAGGTCTTATTAGATCTGCTTCCTCCAGGGACCCGACACCCGTCACTGCTAAATGGATTAAACTAAACAGTTGCAGCTGTTTATAGAGTAGAGGCAGTACTTGCAAGCTTGAACTGGTGTTTTGGATTGTATGTCTGTTCCGAACGAGTTGCAAAAAGAAAAGCAGAAAGCAGAGATGCAACTAACCATAACCACAGCTACTAAAATAAATAGACTAGGAAAAATGAAAGGGGCAACCAGTCAAAGTTTTAAAAAATATATGTTACATTTTAAAAGCTGTCCAAATTAAGCTGATGCCACCATTTAAAAACAAGTTCGGAAAAAATATGACCCTGACTAACACCCTAATTAAATGTTTTTTAAGTTTTCCCGTTGAGCATTTACACTTGTTTAATGCTGACAGTGATTTGTAAGACAACCCTCTACCAAATCACTGTTCCTGCTGTCAACCTGTAGTAAAAAATAAGAAAAGCTTCCATTCCTTTTAGAGTTTTAACAGGTTGCATTTCATCAAAGCTATGACTTTTATAAAGAGAAGAGAATTGAACAACACAAAGCTATCATACAAGCACAAGTAAACTTTCATCAGTCTCTTTGATCCTCCTTTAAAGTTGGTGAAAAGCTCTACATCACTACACTCATAAAAGCAGAAAAGATGAAAATAAAGGTTTTTTAGAACTAAATTAATGCACATTTAAAAGGATAGCTCACCAAAAAACATTTTTACCCACTGCAATGATAATGAACAGGGACAGGGGCTTTTATGCTCAGAGGACACCAGCAAATAGTGTACATAAACATAAATTAAAAGCGATCATTTTTTTATTTAAATGGTGGCTCTTCTGTGCTTATGAAACAATGTGTGCCTCTTTTTATCACCTCAGAATATTTTGGAAACTTTTGTGGGGATACAGTAATGACTGAAAAACTAATTATATTGTGTCAAGTGCTTTGTTTTTCTGTGTGGAAAGCTGGAATACATCTCTTTGGATTTCAGCATCAGTTATAAAGTGTGTGTGGAGCAATAAACGGATCTGAAATGAGCTGTGACTGATTGCATGTGCATGTGTGCTTAACTCTATAACCTCAAATAAATACTGCCCTTTAGCTGGCATGTGGAAACTTTCATCTTTTTAAACAAGACCGGCTCTTTTTATCAAAACCTCTAGCTGCTGTGTATTTATCAGATTAGCTTTGGGTTCAGTAGGTCTAAAAGATCAAGGTGTTTAAAGAGATAGTTCCTCCAAAAACAGAGAAAATGATCATTTACACGTTCCAACCAGAAGTGGATGATGATGTATTATGCCAAATGATAATCTTGTACAAAATATTTTGCAAATACACAAACAAAGTTTAATTCTATAATCATGACTTTTTGGGTGATTTAATCCTTGCAAAAATTTCCTGCTGATATCTGTCCTCTCTCATGATGGAAGTCTCACAGGTCGGGCACTTCAGCATATCAATGCAAAAAGACTGAAAGAATGGAAACATTGGCCTGGCACAGAATCAATCCACTCCTATTGTTACCACAACACAATGACCAAGATCAAAACACTACCACAAACATCAGAAATGACCTTAAAAAAATCCTTCACCCAAAAATTCTGTCATCATTATCTACTCACCCTGATGTCATTCCAAACTTATATTACTTTCCACATGTGCTTTAAATGTCACCACATTCTCACTGAATTCATGATCTGCTGTCACCAAATGATGAGTTTGTTTTTAAAATACTTTTTGGGGAATTTGACTTTAGTGCTATATGACTTTCCCGTGTAACTGAGATGATCTTTTCTTGTCATATCTATGTCTCCCAGGAGTCACAGGCTGCCCTATCTGGTATAAAGCCAAATGAAACATAGTCCCGTGGGACACTCATGGTAAGGCTTTTCCTCACTGTTCTGTACCCAACAGCACTCACACAGAGGAAAGCATGATAAAGTGTGACATTTTGTGCTCATTTTTTATTAGCTGTGCTTGCAAAGACATAAAGGATGGCTGAACTTTACAGCATTCGACTACCTAGCAAACTTCATAGAAACGCTGCTCAGTCATTAAGAACATCTTTATATTAATATATTAAAGAAAGCTGTGGTAAGAAAATTTAAAAGTCTAGTTATTCATTTTCTATGTTACATAAAAAAATTAATCAATAGAATCCAAACAGAAAAAAATCTATAGAATAGGAAAAAATCAATAGCTTATCAACATGATTTAACATACTATTCATTCAAAGTTCAGTAGTTTCCCAGTGTAGAAAGGAAGGTTCAAAACCCATGCTAAAGGGTATGAGGCCTGCCAAAAAACTAATCTCTACATCCATCTCTCTAGCCTTTCTACTGAGAAACTGACATCACTTCAAAGACTCTGTTTCCTCATCTGACGGTGAAGAGGATTTCTAAAAATATCCTTCCTGAAGACATCCCATGTGTACTGTATATACCACACTCAAACCAATGCATACGTGTAGTACACCACTCTTTGATTTCCAGTACGGTACATCCTGGTCTCACTGTCCCTCTGCCATATCTGTGACAAATCCTTTGTCTCTATGTCCACTTAATCTTCTTGTCCTTCTGGGAGTGACATTAATCCTCGCCCTTATTTTTTAAGGGATCAGACAAACGCTCACACACAGGTTTGTTACACTAAATTATTATTTGTACCAAACCTGTACACAAACAAACACACAGACCCTTCCAGTAAAAGTTGTTATGGAGTAATGGGATAAAATGGGATGCATCTATGACATCATAGTCCCAGTGTTAAACAAGTCACAGCAGACCACTAATACCATGTTCCCGATCCCACCAATCAGAGCTGAGATACTAACAGGTGAATTGTGTAATAGAACTCGTTAGCACACAACACCATCTGCTTTCCTGTATATTCCCACTGTGGGAATAAATAGCAACCTCTATACCTCATATCCCCACTGCTGGGATAGGGTGACAGACAAAGGCTATTTTGACAGAGACATGCTACCTGCACACCCGACCACTGATTTCTATTACCGCACAGAGAAATAAACAAGTCTGGTGCCTTTTTGTTTTAATCACAACTGAAAAGAACATGATGTGTAATTAGTGTTACAGGATCTGCTGCTAGACAGATAATAGCTAGACAGCTTGTTTTGTTCCACTCAGGGGGCACTATGGGGCAAGACAGTACATTCGATCATAGCAGTAATTGCATAAGTGCTGCTGCCACGGACTCATGCAGTCATAATGGGATGGAAAGCAGCACCTAATGCACCATAAAACTAAACATACAGAAGCAGATTATGAGGAGACACTTCCCAACAACCATAGATGAGGTTTATGTTTGTGTGTAGATGGCTGCTGGGAAAATAATTTTTTTTAGTCTTTTTATTTTTTCCGTTTATGACAGTAGAGAAGTTGGAAGAGAACGGCAATTTTATGTAAATGTTAACCTCAGAGTTGTCTTTTTATTAAAATTTTAAAGCAATTTTTAATAGTGATTTTTTATAGTCAGGTAAAGTGCTGTTTTCAGAATTGTCACATCCATAACAGACCGTATTCCTCATTATGAGCACATAAAAATTAAATAACTATTTTATGTTCTTCCTTCCTTGTCCATTTGTTGGGTATTATTGCTTCTCGTTTGTTTATTTTAAAGTATTTTGTCTCTCAAAAACGTGTCATTTTTGTTACATCCATAAGGCATGTATATTTCCATTTTTTTAAATGGATGACTTGTGCATGTTTGGACTCTATCAACAGGGCTTTAGTAAAATAAAAACAAATGATTTGATATATTAGTAATAAATATATTCTGTGAGAGTTTAAATTTCAAGTTTTGACTGAAAATGTCACATCCATAATGCTGGAATTGCTCAACAGGATTGGGACATGACCTCAGGTCCCCATGAGCCAACAGTGCCTGTAGTGTTAGGAACAAGTACACTACCCTTTGTATTCTTTGCATGTTGATTAACGGTTCAAGACAGATAGACAATCATTTCACTGAAATTCATTAGCGCTCCCAGAAACACTGTTGTCTGCGAAAGCTTAGAAACACGAACACTATTTCACTGTGAAATAATGTCCGTCTTTATGGTGTTTGAAAGGCCTGCATTTTTGGCTCCTGTATTTAACTGGGAAGCTTTTCTCCTCCTTGGACTGTAAAGTGCTACAACTAAGCAACAGCATAATCAAAAAGTAATAAATACTGTGAGGGTGTATCTTTAATGTGAAGTTTTTCTTCATTTACATAAGTTCGCTCTACCTTTTCTGCTTGAACTGCCAAATTTGTTCTCTTCCTGAATTGCCAGAGCGTGCAGGCCACTGTATGAGCAGCAGGATAAAAATAGCAAATTAATTAATATCTTCTCATCTTGAGGGAATAAGCAAATGCAAAAAATTGTGTGTTTGACCTCGGGGTAAATTGCATTTGCCACTATGCTAAAAAAAGCAGAAGACAATATGCCTGTCAAATTCTCAAAACCACAACTAAACATTCTAGTAATAAGAAATAAAAATGTACTTTTCATTTGTGGTGGAGAGATTCATAAGGTGACTAAAACTTTCTGTCCTGACCTTTTTGAATGACACCTCAGCAAAGAAAGTTATTATATTGTGTTGTGAGCTACTTAATAAGCAACTTTGTGCGTCTATCTGTGCTGTGTGACTGAGATAAGGCCGTGTTACATGGCTTCCTGCACAACTCAAATAATCTCTCTGATGCACACAAGCTTGCATACACATGAACACAAATGTACTAATGTGCTATTAATATATACAACCTCACTCCCTTTCTCTTACCAATACACATACACTGTATTCTCATTCTTACACACACATCCTTTATACAGCCATTGCTTCCTCTACTGAAATCTAAATTAGATTTCATTCAGTTACTCCACAGACAAGCAACACAGACTGTAGGCAGATCACTTTTTGTTTCTTTCTCCCATAGCACCAAATGAAAAATGAGTCAACTCCCCTTTGCTTTTCACGTTCAAGAAAGAGAGAACAATTACTCTATTAGGACAAAATGTGCACACAATCTGATCTGCAGAGGATTTGCATGAATGTTAAAGCCAGTAATGGCCCTTTTCTTCTGCCAAAAATGTGGAAGAGTGAATTAAGGCGTCCTGTATATCCGCACTTATTGTAAAGGGACGATATCAAATGACGTGAAAGCTCCTCTTAGGTGTTTACAAGATGCACATGAGCGGAATTTGATGTGCATGAATGGATGGGAAAGTTTAACACCTTGTGACTTCTATTACAGGTGTTTATCGAGTTATTTAGACCTTAGAGAAAGTAGTGGAAACTCTTGTGAAATAAATATAAGAATTACATGGCGAAAAATGGAAGTGGAATTTGCAAACAATTGATACTAGACCTTTTCTCAGAGTTAACCTTATTTTTGTTTTAAATTACTAACTAACTAGTCCCATGCTATTTTTAGTGGTGTTAGATGTCCTTGCAAAATTATCAGAATTTTTCACGTACACTTTAAACTTTTGAAGTTTGACAATCAAAGAGTCTGAACAATTTTTATCTGAATTTTGAATATCATGTTATCTTAAAACTTTAAATGACTCAATGACGTTGATATATTTTAGGCGCTGCACAAGTAAATCATGCATTCAGCATCGAGTTTAAACATCACTGTTTGCTCATTAATAAAAAAATAATATGTGTAATTGTATGTAATTATGTGGTTAGTTTTGAAGCTGCCGCTGAAGTTTACAGTACGCAAAATCACGTCATTTATTAAAGATTACAGATGGTTTGGTTTAACTATCCTAACTTGCTCCCCAGCCGCAGAGGTGCACACATTTCCAAACACAGACAAATATTATATTATCACAGAAAAAATGATGTCAGTGTTACTGGCCCTTTCCTCCCTGTTTCGAGCGTGCTTTTGAGATCACGGCACATTCCAGAACTCTGAGTTTAACCGCAGTGTAGCAGTGATCCACAGGATTAAAGAGTCAGAGCTGGAGACTGTTTGACTGATGATGACACTGTGATCAGGGTTGTGGCCATCTGGCAGTGCTGTCCAAATACTTCCTCCTGTTTTCCTTCAGCTAGTGAAGGGGCCCAATTGCTCCAGGCCTTGATATGTGACCACATGGGTATCCACAATGGGGAGGGTGGAGCTGCATTTTGGATCAGTTACAGTATTGCGGCAACAGAGCGCTGATATTCTGTAATAAGATCTGCACTGCAAGCTTAGGGGATTTACCTTCTTATGTTTTTTGTATGATTTATTATTTTTTTGTACAAAACGTTCAGGTCTAGGAAAACAGAATATCTTGGTGTACCCATATTTGTTTATGAGTAAAGCTTGTTAGGATATACCTGTGTCATACTTAAAGATAAAAAAATATTAAAAAATAAATATAAAAATATGTTACTAATATAAAACTAAAAAAGTATATTAAAATAACAAAATACTCAAAAAGGGATATACTGTATGCTTAATTGTCATGAAATTAGACTTGGACGTACTATCATGAGATTTATACTTGAAAGCCTCATACTGGAAGACTTATTTGCCTACTGGGAATTATGTAATCTAATGTAATGACATTTATCAATATCACCCTTGGAAAATGATTCTAAAGTCCCATGCTCTGTTCACTCACACAAGCATCAGTTAGATCTTCCCACAAGTTTACACATGCATGTAGTTTCACGCATAATTTAAAGTTTCCTCACCTGAAAGGTAAAGAAAGAACAGGGGCTTTTAATTTCTTGTTTGGACCTTAACGCAGTCACCATGCAGAGATTCTTTTATTGCACATTCTATTGATCATGACAAGCAGGAATGAAGTTTGGAAACCAGCGAGCAAGACAAACAGAGCATGAACTGATGTGGCACATTATTGCTGCATGGGTCCTCTGCCTGCCAGGTGCCAAAGTTTGCAGATGCTGAAGTTAAGTGCTGTAGCACTTTACTGGATCCCAGAGTGTGTGGGAGAGCTTTTAAGAGTCGTGGATGAGGGTCATTAGCGCCTGAGTGACTTTATCAGACTGTCTGGATTGCGGGATTCTATGGTCATGGTGGGCTTTAATGCAACCATGAGCAAATACAGCACACGGCCTGGCTCTTATTGAACTGCAGACTGGTGCAGACCTTTACAATCTAATAACAGCCCGCCTTTAGCCGCACTGGTTTATGGTGCATGATTACTATATGTGCAAAATCATTACTGCTATTAAATTAGAGGGTAAACTCTCCTGTGTTGTCCTGGGATCAAATTCAAACATTTGTAAATTAGGGTGAAAAGAATCTGCTAAACAGTATTCAAGTGTGTGTGATATGGTGTCAAATGGGAAGCACCCTGAGGGAGCGTGTGGCCTCTTTTAAAAGCCAGATGTGTCATGCGTATTGTCCTACTGTATCATATTGATAAAAGCATAGCTAACATGTTCCAGAGGCCTGTGTGGGAGCTGTAAATCCATACTTTAGATTAAATTAAAGAAGCCCAAACAGTCTATGGGTCTAAATTAACATTAATGTTAACTTTTTAAATATTAGTAATTGTAAAAAAAACCATTACACTGTCATACACACGTCAAATTTATTATTTATGATAATGCCTAATATATATTAAGATTGCGGAGTAGAAAAAGAAGTGACGAAACAGCGCCATCTAACGGCTAATCTACAGTGTTACAAAAAGAAAACATTAAGGAAACAATTTTGAGCAAGATTTTGACTTTGTAAAAAATAAACATAAAGCTATCTCCATACCTTACCTCAATTCACAATGGTAAGCTTATAATAATGATTTATAAGTTGAGCTGTAAATTGGATTTTACAGGAAATGTCCATTTGACATAACTGGATTTTACAACAACGTAAATTAGTAAACCCACAATGACAAGTACGTAAATTAACCTGCATTTTTATGTTTCAAACAGAGATGGTGAAAAAGATAAAAAAATACAAATTGTAGCTTTTAAATGTCCTACTATTTAGCTATTTTAATTCTTTTTACATAATGATTATTCATATATAAGTACAGAGAATTAACCTGTAGAATTTTCCTACATCTTTCTTTTACCTCTATTCTACAAGTACTGTGATAGAAACTCCACACAAAGTTCTAACTAACACGATTTCATAATACAAGTAGTTTGAAATGCAAATACATCTTATGCATAATGCTTTAAAATAAAAAATAACACAGACAATCTCTTTAAAATGATAAATCAAGAGTTTCAGTTACCACCAGCTGCATTTTGGTCTGGTATTCGTGATCTATTCTTTGTCCAATCACAGGTCTGCTCATACATGCATAACCTACACTTCCAGGCCTCCTCTATGTCCACTCCTCTGGGTTCCCTCTGGCCCGTCCAATAGGCCAGATAACCCTTGAGATCCGCCCTAAACTGGGCTTCATCGAAAGGAGCGACTCTGGTCCCGATGTGTCCATTAGAACCTTGGTGACAGTATTCCACCTGAAGCAGGTCAATGCATGGAAGATCACAGCATGACATAGTTAATAGAAGGGCATCCACCACTTCCTCAAAAGTAGTCACATGAACCCCAGTGCGTTTAGCATGGGCCTGGATTTGTGCTCCGAGCACCTGGCGTGGACGTAGTTTAAGATGATCTAGAATATGGTCTCCCTTCACTTCCCCTCTGACCAAGCCGTCAAACAGTAACTTATACAGGCCCACCTGAATAACATATGTATTAACATATATAAACTTTAAAAGTGTATGTTTAGAGAACAGAAATTAATATTTCTAGACATGTTCTAAACACGAGTGGAAAGTCTGTTTATCTAGTCATGCACATGGTTTTAAAATTAAATGTTTGACAAGCCCATATGTCTGTTGTGATCTGATAATTGGATACTTAAGGCCATATTTTTTTTTTATATTTTCAAAACTAAAGACAAATGTTACTCTAATAAACTTTTAGTTTAGAGGGAACAAAGATATTCAGCTGATTCACCAGACAGTCGTGCAAGGTCATGTGTGAGATCAAAACTCTAGCTCACCTGAAAGCAGTTGACTTTATCTTGTGCAGACCCAGGCATGGAGTTCTGTCTGCGAGTTTTAAGCTCATTTAACACCAGCTCCCCCTTCTGGTTATACTTTAGCTCATCAATGACCCCCATAATGAAAACACCTTCCAGGACACCAAACACAGGGTACTCTCGCACACATTCTCCTAACCAAACAGGTGTTGTACAAAAATTACTGTGGATGTTACAGCTTTAAAACAATTCTTTACACGATTTGCACTCTGTCAACACACCTGCTTCCAATAGTGTAATCATGTGTAACATGTTAAGAAGTTTGATGGCTTCTGCATCTTCCCTCGTCTTGATATCTACAGGGACAACATCTTGTATCTCTAGTTCTGAGAAAGAAAAGAAGAAAAGCATGAATTGTAAATGACTGAATATGGACTTACTTTATGTTAAAATGCATCATTAAACAAGGCAAACATTGACCTCTTGATAAATGAATGTCTTTTCCCATCTGCACCTCAACCCGTTGCATGTCATTTCTCTTGACGTATGGCTTTAGAAGACTGTATACGGTCTTCATCTCACACCATGATTGGTCACAGAGGAGTGTCACGCTTAGATGACGTTTCATGAAGCGTTGCATTGGACTGTACCTGTCTTCATGGAGGCTCTTTCTCTTTAAACCCTTCACCTCATGAGTTTGTACAGTTTCATGCCCTGAAGCTTCTTTAGTACAGCTAAAGCAGAACAGCAGAACGTCATGATGTGTGACAAATGCAAAGAAAGATGTGTCAGCAACTACTGTCACGTAAAAGACTTACATTTGAATTGATGTTGAAGATACACTGGGGCTGTCAAAATCCACTGAGCGTTCACCATTAACTTTGTTATCCGGAGCCTGTTGAGACTCTAAATATAATGCAAAAATTACTTTGTTTATATGCTAAAACTTATAGATATTTATTTACTAATATTATAAACCATGCAACAACAAGACTACCGAACAATAAACAACAACAGATTAAAAGTTAGATTAGTTAGAATCAATTTTATATAGTTATGTTAACAATAATTCATTTTCTAATAATTCATTAGAAAAACATGTACGATAGTGCCACCTTGTGTCAAGGAATAAATACATGACAACAATTACTAAACAAGAATGCAGATGTTTTTTTTTCAGAATCTAAACAAGAATAACACAATGTTTTACCGATGCTTTGTGTCTCGGATGTGATGTCGAGTAATTCCGTGTCGCTAAAATCATCCCAGTCATCGCGCTGTTGCTGCGCTCCAAACGCATCCATCTAGAAACGAAACTAGTGCTTCCTCATCATACACAAACACTTTAAAGTCATTATCTCTGTATTTTTGGCAGAGCTGCTGTCACGCGTATATCATAAACATGCGCAATTCATGTATCAGCTGTTTACAGCTGAGCAAAGCTTCCAGCAGCAGTATTTTAAACACGCCAAGGCCCCGCCCCTCCAACGTCACTGCCCACCAAGGACCCGCCTATTTGCGCTCGACTGTAATGTGACATCGAGGTATCGCGAGAACGACTTGAAAGCACCTCGCTGTGTTTAGTAAAGCACAGCTCTCGCGGTATTTCAATGTCATGCGCCAATTAGTCTGCTCAAGTGCGGACATTGGGTAGTTTAGTATTAAACAAAACAGTTGTTTGCCTTCTTACATATTACCGAAATTGCTTACTGAATACTATATAACCTCAGGATGCCGCCAGGCCCAATCCTTCAGCCACATGATCGTATGAGGTGGGTAACAGAAAAAAACCATAAAAATAACAGAACAAAAACCTCATCGACATTTTAAAACCAATCGGGCCGAGCTTGACGAAATGCTGGTTTATCACACGTTCTTACACAGTAACCACTTGCACCACTAGGGGGATCTCGAGGACAAGGAATCTACAAAGTGCTTGTTGTGTAACTTCTTTTTTACATGCAGCCTACATGATTGTTAACAAAGATTCAAACATAAAGGTCGAAGCAAACTAAAATAAAACCCAAAATATCACTTTAAAATGTATTTATTTAACAGTCACTCATTGTCTTAACATATTTAAATGATTTGCAGTTAAAGATTGCAAATAATTTGACTAACATAGACAGGTGCAATATTCACGCCACTCTCTCTATCAATGACTGCACAGAAGATGAAAAACAGAATAATGCACATGAAGAATTATTGACAACAAAAAACAGGAAATAAATAAGGAATAAAAGTGCCACTGACAAAAACAGACGGAAAAAAAATGAAACTGAAAAACTAAAGCAGACTGAAGTGCAGTTTAAAAGTTATTTACATTATAATTTATTTCAGCTACTGGTCTATGAAACCTCAGTCTGCAGTATCAGGCACCATTAGGTTAATTTCTAATGGTTACCCAACTATTTGTTTTTCCTTCACAAGTAAATGATAAAAAGAAAATCTTTACAACCTACTAAAACCAAGAAACTCAGAAGTTAGCTAGCCTTTTAAGAAAGGCATAAAGATGTCCACATGGAATCTTACAGTAGTAAAAATATGCAAATAGTGTTTGTTTTAGATGGAGTTAGGATTTAAATGTTCTACCCATGTACACCCATTATCCTTGTGCAAACATACCCTGAAATACCCTGTCTAAAATATAAAACTCCCTTTAGGTCTCAGTGAGATACAAACATAAAATGTGTGAAATATTAATATGAAAGTTCCACCTTTGTAACTAAACACTAAAATGCTTTATTTTATTATTCCAATACTGTATTCATGATGGAGCAAATTAGTTTGCCGTCCCATTTTCCCAGTATTCATCTTTAACTTCCATACCTTGAAATTTAAATCTTACCTTTCAAAACAGTAATGGTCCCAGATCAGCACAAAACATCTGAAACTCCTGAAATCTAAGCATTAAATAACAAGTCACACTTCTACACACAATTAAAAACCATACAATTAATAACTGTATACCACAACAAAACATTAATAAGGCAAACTATTCAAACCTCCGTATGCTGCTCTTAAAAACATAGTTGCTTACTCTACTTGAACCTAAAACCAAACTGCATGCATTTCTTGGGAACCCCTTTCCAACTGGCAACGATTTAAGTCCAAGTTTCCTTTTTTGTCTCTTGGGACTCGCAACAAATGCAGTCGGTGGTTTATAATTGGTACATATGGGCGTAATGTCAGACACAAATACCCGTCTGTCTTTCAAAGACCAGCCTTGCATTCAGACGCCTGCAGCTCTACAGCAGAAAAGAAGCGCTTGGTCAGCTTGTTCCCATCATAATTCAGTTGGGTGGTGTAGAAGGTCCGGGTGTGTTTGGGGTACACTATAGTGGTGCTCTGGAAGCGCTGAACCCTCTGACGGGGTTGAAACTCGAGCTGGGTCTTGTAATGTCTCCAGGTGCTTTGAGGCAGAGCCAAGATTGTCTGGCTGCACATCTCTAGTCCCAGACCTCTGGGCTGCAGGGTCACATCCTGGATGAAGTGCCGATCTGAGTCATAACGCACAGATGATGTGTATCTGTAACAAAAGCATGTAAATATTTATTGCTTTATATATCTGTAAATATCACCTACACTACTTGAATCATATGGCAAACTTACCTTATTTCTTTTGTTGGCAGAGAATCGAGTTCAATTCCTTCTCCGTAAGACAATGCATGCAATTTAACAGGAACCTGCAGTTAAGAGCCAACATTTGGTTTGCTGTGAGTGCAGTATACAATTACACTTATAAAACATTCACAAATACAACAAGGTGCAAAAAGATGTTTGATTATATATCATGACTCAGCATTAAAGATGCTTTTCACACATACCACAGACTCTCTGCTCTCGTCCTCAGTAATCGGGGTGACAGTCCCGGTGCCCTGCAGTAACCAAACGCTCGGACTCGGGCTCGGTGGCAGACCTGAGTCCGGACTGTCAAGTGGCCGATCAGCTTTAAAATTCATATCCAGCGGATCGTCGTCAGACACATGCTGCAGGTTAAGTCTCCCCACCATTGCTTTTTAAAGTTGCTAGACGAAGTCGCACAACAAACTTGCGGCAAGTCCCACAAGTTCTTCTTATAATCTAATTAAATATAATGATGTACAAAATCGGCAATCTTGCGGGCGATCCGAGTATTTCGTATGAAGAAAACCAGCTGTGCGGTGCTGTGAATGATTGTCGGTAATCCGTGTCGTGGCGTTTCCTCCAGAAGACTTTCGATCTGAAGAAGCCGCTTACTGAATGCAAATAAAGCACCCGTTGTGTTCACGTTAAATGACTTTATGAAAAGTGATAGGAAACTGGAAATCTCCTTCGTGTTGGAGTGTGTTCAAGTGCGGATCATAGGGAAAAGCAATGCAAGTTTATCCGCTTGTCAGCCTGTCTGCATTCAAGATTGTCCACTCTCAAAGACGTTCATTGTTTTACAAGCGACTGAGCGGAGGAACCGCCTTCAAAACTGCCTCCCGCTGCTGATTGGAGGACCAATTAGAGAAGGTCAAAAGCCCCTCCCACCTGTATTTAACGTGTCAAACATTAAATTAGGTTTAAATCAAGTTTAAAGCAGCCAGAAAAAGTCAAGTCACTAAAACATCCATTCATTCCTTAACTGTCTGTCTGTCTGTCTATATATGTGACCCTGTCTGTGAAAACCAGGAAAAGTATCAAAATCAAATTATGAGATAAGCAATATAGTTATATGGCTTAATCAATATTAAAGAAATCAAGGTTATATATGTAGGATGTAGTATTATGTAGGGTGATTTTATGTAGAAAACAGTAAATCACAAAAAGACTTCATCCACAAGTGCAATGATAAAAGGACTGACACTATTGTTTTGTTAATCGCAACGCCAAGACAAACAATTTTTTTTTGACAAGAATTTGTTTCTGCAGTGGTAAAAAAGCAAACTTTCATATTAACAGAAGGCAGGAATGTTTGCATTAGAAGCAGTATTAATCATAGCAAAAAACATTGCAAATAAAAATACAATAACCCACTCATTAACCCATTCCAAACCCATAAATCATACATTCATTGTACATCTGGCTTTGAAAAGCACAGCTGTTGATGCTGGTTACAAAAAAAACATGTGCAGAGAAGCAACAATAATGAAAGGCGATGATGGATCAAACAATGAAAACTACAGTAAACAGATTCCAGAGTTCACTGAAATAATATGTTGTTATAAGAACTATATAATAAATGATGTCAAACACTTGACCGAACAAACACTTCTTTACAGTAGATGACTTAAAGGAAAAGAATGTATTCTCAGCATGTGGACACAAATACTTCTGCATTCCAATAATCTCTTATGAATTACAGCTATTGTTTGCAGAGAAAATGTCTCTGCCTCAGGAAAGCGCAAGTGGTAAATATTTCTCTTTACAGCTCCTGCAGGGTTGCAACATCTACCAGTGCTTCTTTCTTTTGACTCGAACCTGGGAAAGTATTTAAAAGCCAAAACAACTGGTTTGTCATTTCAGCAGGAGACAGGAAATCCCAAGCTGCTTTGTTGTGATGTCCACTCGGCTCTAACCAGGAGACCTTGTAATATGTGATTTCCCACTTGTCCACTGACTCTCCTACCCCACAGGCACCTTTAACAGAAACAGAAGCCACCCTTCCACAGTCGTTTACTGCTATAGTGAGGAAATAATTATAAAACATTGACTTTAATTTTGATGTTGGAAATCCCACTTCAGAAGACATGGTGCCAGAATAGCAGCAGGTTACTTCTTTGTGCCAAAGTGCGCTTTGTTGTTGCTTACAGTGCAAACGTATTGAAGAGAGATGTAAATGACACACACTGTGAGAAACAAAGCTTTAAGTATTGTAAAATGAAGCAGAAAAGCAAAATGACTCATAATGAAGGAGCCTTAAAGGCTGCTAGTAATGCAAATCATGAAAACTCTAATGTCTATGACTGGACATTAATTATCTGTAGGAGAACATAAATATAAAAAAGGAAATATATAGTAATATTTACACCTAATTTTCAGCACAACAAACACATTCTCACGCCTTAATGTCTAATAGATAATTATGCAGAAGAATAAAAATTTGCTCATGTTAGTATATATATGGAAACAACGTTCATGCTGCCTCATTGAATTCTTTTTTTGATGAGCTTTTCCAGTTTGCGGATGCGAGAGGATTCTTGTTCAGGGGTCGGGGCACTGAAGGACAGTGATGGCCCACTGTCTGATCCTGAGGGGGGAGTGGGCAACCTCTGTCTGAACAGCTCAAGCATAGTGCTCTGCTCGCTCCGTTTCAGACCCTATAGACAGATGCAGTGAGATTTTATTTTGCAGCAATCTTCTTTAGTCTGTTTAGCCTTAAAGTCCATTTCTAAAAACTCTGAAAGGAAACATCAACCAGACTCACCTTCATATCTAGAATCTTCTGGAAAGTCTCAGGATTGCTGTCAGCAAGCAGCTTGATGTAGTTGTCCACGAAAACCACTGACGGCTCGTGAGGGGCCATGACCACCTGAGAGGCGGAGAGAAACAAGTCAGCTGGGCTCTTCGACCCGTCTCAACATCTAAACATTCCCACATGAGTCCCACTGCAGAACGCAACATAAAGCTCCAGACAAAGAACACTTAAAGTGTCTATTTAGGGCGCACATTTAACAGCGCAATTACTCCACGCTTGAATGAATCTGAATTAGCTTCACCGGTAATTTTTTTGGGCTATAATGAGAGAGTCTCAAATGAGCAGTAAAAAGAGGTTAAATAGGCTACAGGCCTGCGCTGTGAATCGGTTTCGTTTCGCTCCGAGGGTGGGAGAAAAAAAATGTTTAACTGGACGGTTTTTGACTATTTAGATTTGTAACAGGGCAGAGGAACACATGGCTGACAGATACGGTCAGGAAATAAAAAAACTATCCTAAACGGCATCCTTTCATACAGTACCCATTATCCTTTTTTTCTCTTCATACCTGAAGGCATAAGGGGCCAAAATGAAGAGGGACATGGAACACTTTGGATCGTCTTGAATTCTGAACGTTCCTTCCTTACCACAGAGTGATTTATTTAGCGACTGTCCTGGAGACAGTCCAAAGAAAAAACCTTCAGTAGGCTTGTTGTAGTTACCTCGTAAATGAGAAAGAGAGAATAGCGAGACAGAGAGAGAGAGAGAGAGAGAGCGCAAATGAAAACGAGATGAGGGGGAGAAAGTCTGTCTTTCCGTTCATTTCCAAAGAGCCACAATGGGGGGGTTAAGACAGGCAAAAGCGAGTGTGGAAAACAGCCACGTCTCACAGGCAGAAGCATGCTTGGCTAGCACTACCTCTTTCAGCTTCACATCTCTCTGAGGTTTGGGCCCGAGGATGGGCAGAAACCCATTCCCAGCAAAGCGAAGGCTTAAAAAAATGAACACATCTTTAACAGATTACACTTCATGTTTACCCTGTAATGAGCATCATGTGCACAACCAATCCGCCACCAGCAATGAAGGTCACATTTCACCCATAAACTGTTTAAGGGTGTCACACTTCACTCATGTAAATCATCTGGGATTAAAAAAACGATGACACACTGGGTTTGAGGTTGTTACCGACTATGCTGTTGTTCCACTATGAATAATACCAAATATAACCACCACTGATTCACTGCATGAAATCACAAGTCTTGAGGCTGAAGCAAAAGCATGTAAGAAGCCATACTTTCAGTATTTCATTAAACGACTCTACCAAGAACCACGGAGCAAAAAGCTGATGAATATGGAAGTAATTATCTGTGAGGCACCTGGAGCCCTACAAAGCCCATCATTAAATGCTAACCAGATTTTGAAGACCCAGGTCAAGATCAAGGGCAGGTTTGTGTTATCCGGCCCTTCAACTATCTAAAAACACAGGGAACACATGTAAACACATTCTAGGTCACTGGTCATGTGTTCATATATACAAGTCTGGCGTGTTTGTCATATTTAGCTGGTGTTGTTGTGATAAAAACAAGAAGGGCTTATTTCAAGAGACCACATAGTATACGATGCATAAAACTCAACTAATTAGAGTACATTGCTCAACATTCACTATAAGTCAGGTCCCTATCTCATGAGGTGATACTGACTGCCCCGTGTTTGCCCTATTGCGTGTTTTCTTTTGTTGTAAATGGTCCTCGCATGATCTTACACAATTAGAACTGAACCTGGTTTGAACATTAGGTGGATTAAAAATGAATTCCAGGCAGTTAAAAGACCAGGAGCAGGAAAGCCCTGAGAGTCATATAAAAGCATGTGGAGCATGGGCAGGGCTGGAGACAGGGGTCAGGGAGAAGAAGGTGGAAGGAAGATTCACTAAGGCACGCGCCGTTGTGTCCTACATTCCATACTGCTTAGCCTCCGTCTAGCCGTAATATTAAAAGAGACGCATTGTGTAAACAGTTTTTTTCTTTTGTGAGTTTGATGGGCTGTGTAGACATATTTTGTCAATTCCTCGACATACATACACAATGTAACACAATAGCTAATTCTAAAAGGCAAGAAACTTTGAACAATGTCAAGGTAAAGAAAAAGCCAATTTAACGTTACAAGTCTATATGCATTCAGGCAGAAAAGCCAAGGTATGTGAGCACTTCCTGTCTCTCTGAGAAAGCTCATTAAATCGGATGTGCACAGCTTGGTAAATAACTCCAACCGAGCGCTGCACCATGCAGAGCTTTATGAGCAGATGATCATTAAATAGTTTCCTGTATTGAACTTCTCAACAGGGAAACCTGGTTAAAATCGTATCCGAGTGAATTCTCCAAAGTTTAAGGGCCGTGAATGCACGTGAGGTTCTCACCTTTAGGATCATCTCTGCCCGAGTCATTCCTTTAACCACTATTTTGGTGTAGCTCGCTGGGGCTTTTCGGACCACCTGAGAGCCGATGGAAGGGAGGTCTAGCAAAACGGTCTTGAGTGAATGTGTGTCCAGTAGAAGCTATTCACAACAAAACATGTCTTATTAATGTTTATTATAAAACGTTATGTGGAAATAAAGTTTACTGAAGTTAATCTAGTTACTGTATATGGTTAAAGACTACAACGTACCTGCTCTGCTCCAACCATGCTGATGGGCTTACACCTGAACAGGTGATTGATAAACTTTGGAATAAAGGAGCTAACATAAAAAGATAAAAATAAAAGTGTTTAAAACAGAAAATAAATTCAATGTAAATAATTTCATCCCAACCTACTACATTCACATCTGTGAAAAGACAATAAGCTTAAAACAGTGTCACGGTTTTAGAAAAACAAGACATACACTATTAATGAAGTTTGTTTTATTTTTGTGCTTTCCTCATTCAAATGTTTTTTAGGAGGCACTGCCTTCACGTCCGACGAACAGCATCAGTATTTGGGTACTAGTAGCAGTGGTACTTACTTTGTGAACTTTATGCAGAACTGTGTAAAGTATTTGCGTGTGGAGGCCAAGTTGTCTCTGACGATGGGCACGTTCTGTTTGATGTGCATGATTACAGAGGTCACATAAGGGCTTTGGTCTCCCACATGTTCCACACTCTGCCACGGCATCTGCACAAACATACACACGAACCCCGGCTCAAGATTTGGTTAAATCCCACATATATTAAAGTTACATTCTCAGTCAATTAGAGCTTTATGACAGTTTAACAGGACTGCATGTACCTTGCTCATAGCTGTGAGTGCTGGATCACACGCAGCATCCAGGTCCTGAACCAAGAGCTGGATACTGTTGGAGATAACCCTGCCAAACAGAGAGTCATGGGAAAATTACAAACAGATCCCGTTTTAACAAACAAATTTCCTTTAGTGAATATGTTTTATCTTAGCCTTGGGGATCACACTAGTTCACGACTGTAAAGGTCCGACTGCTATTTACGTGCTAAAAGTGTCCATTTCCCCAGTTAAGTTGATTCTCTCCATTAGGGACTTGTCCACCTTCTCTTTGAGTTTCTCTTCCAACTGCAGACATAACGTTCAACTTTAGCATCGTTGCAAAATCTATTTATTTAATTATGAGATATAAGTGATGCTCGAAGACCTGCTGTGTGGTAGCCAAGCAATATTCGGCTGTGCTGAGGATGCTGCAGATGAGACAGAGCTCTTCTGTGGTGAACTTGGCCACTTCTGAGCCTTCTTTCTCCTTAAGCAGGCTGCTGATGGTCAGACCACCACTATTGGTGCTGGTTCTGCACGCAAACATGTAGCAAACACACATAAACATGGTTACCAAAGCACCCCAACTCACCCTCCGGTCCTTCACCGCCCTTCCCTGCTGAAAGAAACACATGAAACACAAGAAAGACTGCATGGAAACCACAAGACAACTTCTCCTAAACAAAGCCCCTTTTTTAAACTCCCAAAGACAATTCTGAGTAAACCGCACAAAGCAACGGGTGGGGATTTTTCTTCCTTTGAAGAGAAACTCCACAAATGTGACCACACAGAGACGACCACTCCATCTCCTCCTCAGTATTAACACCCCAGAATAAAAACTATGTTTTTGGGAGGATCAAAAAGCCAACCATAACAAGAAAGGAAGAGGAAAAAAGCCAAGCGAGACACTGTCAGGTGGGCCGCCGCAGGGCTCGACTCACTTGGGTAGGTTCCCAGAGAGGATCTTCCAGGCGTACTCGCGTAGATACTTCTGGAAGATGGTGGTCAGAGCGATCATGGGTTCTCCGGTGCTCAGCTGTGAGCACTGGACCATGCACTTCTTGTAGTACACAAAAAGATCAGCACAGCTGGGAAGCACGGCACCGCCCTCATCTGTACCCGATTTAGGAGGACCTTGTGTCCGGAAATCAGCAACGAAACGGTCGATCAGCTCTCCGAGATTTCTGAGACAAGAACAGAAATGTTTGCGATAGGTTGGCTAACATCAGAAAGACAATATTATATTAATATTTGTATTGTTATTTAAAACTTTGCTTTATTGTGATCTTTACTTATTTCTTATTCATCTACATGGGTGCTTTGCCTGGTTGTATTCACAGCTATTTTGATCAAATAAAAAATGTGTATATTGACCCTATGCTACAGTATACACATTAAAGACTTACTCTCAGTGGTCGTCAATCATCATTTCCCCCAAAAAAGATTTATCAATTTAAGAATAAAAAGTATAATATCTCATAACGGCTACTACAATATAACTGAATGTGACTGGAATCATAAAAAATGTTAAACTTGCTTTGAACAGCAAATATATTGTAAAATGGTCCATCTCCCTATTCACTGTGTAATCAGATAGACACTAACCCTGAGAGAAAAATGTGGACACTTTAATGCCAGACAGGTCAGTCTGGAGTGGTATAAAGCAAACCATTGTTAACAGAAAGGTCAATTTGCTTTAGGCAGTGCCAACAGGGCATTACATGGGCCAGAGAGCACCATGTACAAGGAGCTCTTTACTTGAGAGCCACATAAAGTATGGCAGAAAATAAGAAAGAAAGACGTGCAAAGAAGGTGTAGTGATCCCTTTCAGGTTGTCTGCAGCATTTCTGGTTAACAGCTTATTGAAAGCGTTTCTGCTTCAGTGGTGAGGCAGAGAGAGACAAAGAAACGACTAAAAAGGGGCACAGCAAAGGGAAGCTTGCAAACCAAGTGAATCAGAGCATCACTATTCCCCTGAGTATCTAAAGAGGGGTTGGTGAGGACCCTTAAAGGACATTCGAGATATATTAAACCCTATCAGGAACAAGGTTGCAGTCAAATGAATGGGCAACTACATGGCTCTGTTTTCTGAAAAGGCAGAATTTTCAGAATGTACTTGTGGCATTATTGTGTACACTTTCAACAGATTTTACTCACTTATCCTGTGATTCGATGTAAACGTAAAGGTGAGGCTCAAAGCACTTGGACACAATGCCGTGGAACGGGTTGTCAGGAGCTTTGGGCTTCTTTGGCTGTGAACGGCAAAACATTATTCAATCAGGAATGCTTTACAGGTTCTTTTACACGTAGCGCAACTACAACAGGGAAAGTGGAAGGAAATTCTGTTGCGAAACATTTCAACTGATAACAGTGAACTTCTAAAGAACCCAAAGCATCAGAAATGTTCTTACAACACTTGATACAGAGAACATCTTCTTTAGAAATGTAAAGATAAACAACACAATCTGCATGCAATAAATACATGAACTAAGCCAGAGTCAAACAATCATATTAACAGTCTAAGCACATAAAGCCGTCGATATTTTCATTACACATCAATTAGAGAAAATATGTGTCTGATCCAGCTCGGAGTTCGAATGGAAGTCACATCAAACCACATTAGAAAGAAATGTAAATTCCATGTTGGAATGGTACCAGACGTGATATCAAGTTCTGTGAAATGATGGGTGGGGTAAACTGCATACTGTATGGGGTCATTAAGGGAATTTCTCCTCACCCTGTCCAAATCCTCATCTTTTTCTGATACGTTGTCCTCACCAGACTCATCCTCCAGAAAGGGGTTTGTGGGTTCTAGGGGTGTCTCAGGTTTTTTCTGCTGTGAAAGCAAATATTAAGAGAATAGTCAAAACAGAACAACCCAAATTACCAATGTGTTCACGCCTCAGTAAAATCTCACCCCAGGCCCATCATTCAGGGTGCATCCTGAAAATCGCTTAGCCAGCAGTCCCTCAAAATTGGTGGTCCTCTGAATAGCGAAGAGCAAAAGTTTGACCTCGATCTCCCTGGCACGGGTTCGCATCAGCTTGGCAAGTTCGGTTCTGATGTGCAAACGAAAAACAGACACACGGTAGTGAGCGGAACATAACGTGCCAAGTAGGACTAGGGCTTCAGGTCACTGCTTTTATGGGCCAGCATGTGGAGATGTCTTGTTTGGCTGTTAAACCAAAGCACAGTGGACCACTGTTGTATTCACAGGACAGATCCAATAACAGTCATCTTAAAAAGTGCCTTGTTGCAAGAACAAAATCAAACCTAAATAGGCAAAAGATGGTGGTGTGGTGTATCCGCTCTTACATAGAGATTTGTCAAAAGGAGTAATATTTAAGATCAGATTACAATAGACCTCAAGCGTTCTTTCCAGGCACTGAGGGTTTTGTAATGACTCTCTTGAGAGGACTTTTGACTGGAAACACACAGAGCCTTCTTCTGACTTTGACAAAGCTGCTACTGAAATTCCAGACATGTAACCAGTATGGTCTTTTGCTAAACTACCCTATAGTTGTGTTATGTAACGTACAGATGCATTTAACAACAATGTCTTTGTAGTTAACTACTAAATGCAAATGAAAAAGCACATGTAATGTGAATTTTCACTATGGTGTAATTTCCTGTGAGGGATAATAAGGGTTTATATAGTATTCATCATGTCAGAATTACTGTGATTATGAGTTGACAACTCATTTACAAGCCATTTAAAAATCTTTTCAATGTAACTTCAGCTATCCAAGTACAATGTAAAAAAAGCCAACAACTAAGCTGGAGTTTGAAAGTCACTTTCCAACAAGTCAATATCTAAATCAGCCGACAGCATGAGTTTTGCATGTCGTACCTGGTGATGTGACAGAACTCAACAGCGATGCGTTCAGTCATGCACCACTCCTCTGGAAACATGCGCCCGTACTTCTCCTCGTAGTCCACTAGCTGACGTTTGATCCACGCGTAACGCCGATCTATCTTGTCAAGCCATGCCACCTGTGCTCAAGATAAACAGCAGAACAGCACAAACTTTCAGTATATAGTGTACAGATTGCAGAAGAATGAGTATGAGGTCAAAGGTCATGCTCACATCCTGGTTCTCCTGGAAGAGCACTAGGTATTCGGAAAGGTGTTGCCTGATGAACTTTTTGATGATCTCTTGCTTAATACGAGGATCCAGGACATTTGCTACCAAACAGGCATCTCTGAGAACAATGCTAGGACCTCCAGATTTCTGTAAATAACAAACCAAATAGTTTACTTTCAATTTCTTGCAGGTGATACAGAGACTATGCACTAAAGTTAAATAAGAAAGGTTTTTTCATCTTACCTTTGACCCCTGTGCAGGAAAAGCCTCTTCAAAGTCAGCTAGTATCTGTGTGCCAAGCTCGCTTTGTGCTGCCTTGACTCTGAGGAGGTATAAAACATTTTTATTTTAAGTATTTATCAAAGGTTTTCCTCATACTGATAAGCTCAGGTGTTGATATTTGGTGGTTTAAATACTCATGTGAGGTCTCTCTCAAAGTTTTTAAGCTTTTTTTTTAAGGTATTACAATTTTTCCATAGTATATAGAAATATAACATTATAAAAGTTTTTTTATGTTCTGTTAAAATCTATTCAATCTTTATTTGTTGGGTATTATTGCTTCTGATTTGTGCATTTTAATTTACAGAAATCTTACAATGAATGTTGTCTCTCTTTTGTCACATCCACACGCATCTATATTTCTCTCATCTTAAATATATATATGTATATATGGATATATTTCTCATGTCTGGACCCTGTCAACAGGAGGTTATGAAATCATCAATATCACAATCTCTGAAAAAAGTTTTTTGACATCAAATGTCACTTAATGCGGGATTTGCCCTACATATAATAAAATGAACAGAGGTACAAAATATAAGACTACCATCTGATTGCTTCACTGTACCACTGCACAACCGAAAACACTGTGGGAGTTTTTAGGAAAGATCAGCACTAAACTGAAACAGAGACAGAAATAACAGCTATTTATATGAAAACAGATGTCAAATTAAGCTCTACTAACCAATGAGGCCAAATTCTACTTGGACCCAAAATCTCAAAAATTAGAGACGGTGCTAAATAAGGCCAATCCCATCCAAGAGTTTTGATGAACCACCACAGCATCATGACAAGAAGATGCTCTTTTCATTTCTGGATCAGTTGTTGGCTCAAGCAGACAGCATACATGTGTCTTCCAAAGTAAACAAGAAGATAGAATAAGAGACTGAATGGGTGGGATGGAGACACATGTGCTTGCCAGTCAGCTACCAGTCTGTTTCCTCACCAGCTCCATTAAGACCGCAGCACATCCCTCAGCTGCTGCCCCTGATCAAGCATCTTTGCCACACCTTTCAACCAACCAGACATCTCCATTTAGGGACAGTCGGCTCAGAACGAAAACATCCCATTTTCTCCATATTTGGCAATGAATAACATCCAATTAGACAATACCATCACAACATTTTTCTCCGTAAATGTGTAGATCTTGTGTATTTTGAAACAAGCAAGGTCTTACAGTGTGCTAAAACATCCCAAAGAGGAACTCATATTATTTACATCACATTGTAAATTGTAATTGTAATCCCTATCCTCATCAACTCTAATCTTTTTGTAAACAGTGTACTTTGGCGCACTTAAATACGGTTTCAGCCACATGCTGTATTTGCCCACGGCGCAAGATCTATAAATGCATCATTTAAAGGTCTTATGAAGTCCAGAGATAATCTCATTTAGTTCTGACTACAGAGGCACTGAAAAGGAACCACGGATACATGCTTTTCCAGATAAACAATCTGGGGAATCGTTTTTCCACATCAAACACACCCTTCCTTGCCATCTGCTTATGAACCAACAGCTTTATCAGAGCATCCAACATAAACAAGCAGTGGGAAGCGCAGAATCACAGGGGCTGAAAGGGAATGCTTCTTTCCATACAAAAGGATCCAGTCTCCAAACCTGCAGGGGACGGGGAACGCGCCACCCAGCCAGAGAGAGCTCCACCGCTGGGAACAGCCAGAAACAAAGAGCTGCTTTCCGTTGGGAGAAAAGGCCAAAGTGGAAAAAAGTAAATAAAGAGACTGTGGAACAGATTTCCTTCCTGCACTGCATCCTTTGGTAAACATAAACAGGATCCAAAGAGCCTCAGTACCACTTAATTACAACGGGTATTCGGTCATATAAACAGTGTATGTTTATACCTGGTATTAAAATCGGGTGATCTGATCTCAAGCGGTCAGGTGAGACAGACTGCTGTTCAGAGCTGGTAGTAACAGGAGTCTTAAAGGGATAGGTCACAATTCTGGCATCATTTATTCACCCATATGTCATTCAGAACCTGTGTATGACTTCTTCGTCTGTAAAACGTAAAATAAGATATTTTGAGAAATGTCTCAGCGGTTGTGTCTGTACAATATAAGTTAATGAGGTCCAATGTTGTTTGGTTACCAATGTTCTTTAGAACATCTTTTGTGTTCTGAGGGAGAAAGAAAGTCATACAGGTTTAGAATGACATGAGGATGAATAAATGATGAAAGGATTGTGATTTTTGGGTGAACTATTCCTTTAAATGTGACTACTCAGATTCAGATTATACATACAGTACATACATATATACATACTGCATGCTGACAAAACAAAAAAAAACTAAAAATGTTAATAATACAAAAAAAAACTGGTGCCTCATATTTCCTTAATATACTTAATTACTTTAAATGTGTCCTCACCTCTCTGACAGCTGGCGTATCTGCGGGATGCCCATGTACTTCTGGAAGTGCTCGAGCACATTGACCACACCCTGCAGGAGATTGGCAACCTCACCATACTGCCTCTTTCGGGTCATAGCTCTGCACAAAAAATATTACAGTGTACGTCTACTACTAACAAGAACTACTGAATCAATAGCACCCTTCAATCATTTAATTTGGTACAATAGACATACTCGAGAGAGTCCACCCCGCCAGCCAGCATGTGCAGGTGATTGAGAGTGGTTATAGAAGTTGTCAGGTGACGCTTTGCATGGTCCAACTGCTTAATGTCCCGCGTGATCTCCTTCACCTGGATGAGAGCAACATATTAGATATCTTTACATTTCTCCACCACATTCAAAATTAAGTTTTGCTATTGTTCCACATTCACACCGTGAGCCAATCCCTGCCCTTCCTCTGACCTGCACTGCATCACTTTCACAGATGGCTAGAGCATTAACACGGACTCAAAGTGTGCTGTGGACAAAACCACAGGATACCAGAATTTTTTCTGACTTAGTTACCCAGCCTGTAAGGTTGGGTGGGTGGGTGCGAACAGCTATTTTCTCTGGGTCGACTTTCAGGCCTTAAATGACTAGGTTCCTGTCTGCAGGGCTTATTTTTACTCACCATTTGCTCCGATTTCTCCGCTTTGTCTTTGATGTCTTTGATTTTGCCAAAGAGTTGTTGGATGGCTTTCTGCGCCTCCTCCAGCGCCTGGAAGAGAATACAAAGATCTAAAATGAACCAAACAGCACCGCAGTAGCATTACAGGTCAGTGTTTTCAGAGTCTGCTGTATCAGCAACCTCAAGTTCACTGGCTTGCGCTGAATTTACGTTGGGTTATGTTCATCTCTTTCAAACTAGTTGATTTGAAAAACAGACCCTCAACCTAAATCCCTCTGCCACATCAAAAGTAATTATTAATTGGACTCATATTTAATAGAAAAACACGAGCCGGATCCAAGGTTGAAATGAGACGAAGATTTAACAAACGTGCTTCCTGCCTGGCCTCCTGACTCTATATTATTTTTAGTGGAAAGATCTATGTGCTTTAGAAGGGTGGGGACCAAACCGCACAGCCTGATGAAACCGCTTCTAGGCCGAAACTGCAGCAGCTGCATTTCCACATGTTCCCCACCTGATACCACCACTTCACAAGGTTACTGGTTTGGCCCTGATTGGGTCTGATGATGGCCCCGGTCACTTAACTGCAGAATCACGGCCAATGGCACGTCTTCCAACGCATCGTTCACACACTGACAATGCATAATCACTACCATGTTGTACTTCTGCAGCTGTAGCACTGGATGAGTGGGAACATCGATCTCTGCCAATGCATGTAGAAAGACGTGCCTGTGCGAAAAGTAAAGAGACTTTGGCCGACTCCCTTCCTTCTCTCTTTCACAGGCAGATGGAATGCTAACAGCCGGCACCAGCTGCCCCCTGGAATTTACCACTTTTACAAGCCTCCTCAAAAACACAGAGACACTCTCAGATTCACACACACACACACACGTGTTGACAATGATGCATCCTTCTTTTTGAGAAAGAATTCTTCAAACTGCACCATTGTGAGACCGATCCAAAGTCATGCCTGAACTTTCACTGCTTTGCAACAGGAAGCAGAGGTACAGCCCTCAATCTCTGGTAACATCTTCAAGACTGACCTTCAGTTGAAAAGAACCGCATTAAATGAGAGGAAGCTGATTTTCTGAGTCCCTAGATCTCATTCTTATCTTCTGATATTCTCCGATCGGAGAGAGTGAGGGTTTATTTGGCTCTGGCAGGAAGCAGAGCAGCTGCCACGCATGTGGACTCTATTTGCAGTTTGGGGATGTTTTTCCCCCAGATGGTTTAGGCGGGCCACAGACTATAGGACGACATGCATGCTGGGACCCCTGTTACATTTCCCTGTAGTATAACAATTCAACTAAAGAATATGTAGAAGCTTTATGATGGAAAATGAAAACATGTCGATCACACGGACAGTTTAATGGCCGAGGACAGGCAGGAATGAAACTGTATGATTATTTCCTCTGTGATATGTGCAGCATTCCACACATGCACAGTTGCTGATTATCCTGCTGATTATCTTGGATATAATTGTTTTCTAAATACAGGAGTGATACTGATGTAAAAAGCATGGTTGCCCCTTCTAAACATAACCCTTTATTGCACAATATTTGGGGGATTTATTTTCTTTTAATTGCACTGCAGTGAAATGAGAGACTAATTTTAACAAATCAACCAATTTAAAACCTATTAAACTAATGTTGTATGTTTAAAACAATAATGTATTTAAATTGTCTGATATAATTGTTCTTATTAAAAATTTTAAAATATGACATCAAATTGCATTAAATTCATAAAAATCAATCAAATAATCATCATTAAAATTATCCTCTTAAATAACACTTTTTCTAAAATTTGTTTTTGAATTAAGTAATTTAATATATTTCATCCATGAAAATGTGAATCAAACATTTCTATAACACTACTTTGTATAACACTGTTGTGAAGAATCAGAAACTCAAAAGCGCAGCAGATAAAAACTCCAAAGACAAATATAACATATCAGTCTATAAGGACTGATAAAAAAAAATGTCATCCTGTGTTTAGATTAAATATTTATACTACATTCTTGGGGAGGATCCTTCTCGGCATTTCTAATAAGCAGCTCCAGATGCCAAAAACTACATGAGACATCCTGATCCCAACTGGCTCCCTGACAGCTATAAACTCTCATCTGAATGCTCCATCTGCGAACACAACATGGCAAAGGTTTTTTATGGAACTTTTCACAACATTCAGGAAAATAATATACATTAAATAATTAACATGATTCCTGTAATACAAAGGGAAAAGCGAAGTGAGAGACTCGCCAAATAATTAGCACCAAATGGTCCATCATTGACTTTCCTTTCCGAATGATATCACACATCTAAAACGTTTCCCTGCATTGTAAAATGCTCTTGCACTTGAGAGAGTATTCTTAATAGGTTGTCTGTGGGTTAACAATGCTGTGTAACAGCCATTTCCTCACACTGTAAAAGCTTTCGATAAAAAGACTGATTTTTTTAGTTAATAAAACAAGTTGTTTACTAAATACATTGATGAACGCTGCTAAATCTTACAGTACAAGAGTGAATATACACTCAGACAGGTGATCAAAGATGAGTTTTCAGCCCAAAAGGTCTTTAAACAGCATGAACATCTGTTGAGTATCTGCCCTCAAAAACTACATATCAGGCCCTCAGCTTCACCCAAACATCAAAGACTCAGATAAGACTGACTAAAAGGCCCAATTTTAACATTTGCATCACAAAAGAGAACCTGAAAATACACTCAGTACACACACACACAACCTTCCAACTCCTCCACACAGCTAGAAATGTCATCAAGCGGACCCCAGAGATCCCGTTCCAGACACAGATGTCTCCATCTCGCTGATAAATACTGCACAGACTAAACAAAAAAGCTACAGTGGGTCTTTCCAGTCCACTCCCTCTGTCTCCACCATCACTCCCAGCCTCCAGCTACATGTGTAATCCACACCTCCCAGCCTTTCCATCTGCTGAAAGGATTTTCCTCTGCTCTGTGGAAACATCTCAGAAGGTTACGGGCCGTGAGACTCACGACCCGCGTTAACAGCGATCGGTTCAGACACAAGCAGTTTCCACATGCACTGCATGATGGGTAATTCAGGACCGGCTGACCCCACTTGCAGGTCTCAGCCGCACTCTCCGCTCTACATCTCAATCAAGGGTCACATTTCACCTCAGCCCGCCATCCTGATTAGGAACAGATCTGTGTTGAATCAAGGTTTCCAAGCTAGTCCAAGAAACAGCAGAACACCAAACCACAATGTGGAATGGAATTGCTGCTGAGAAAAGGGAAATTCAGGGGAAAATGCGCCTTCTTTTCCAGGAAGAGACAGCATCTCGGACTGAAAATGTGATGGTTGTTACTTCCAGAGATGTGAGATGGAAGAGATGCACAGGCTGGCCATGGTGTTGAATGAAGACTTAAAGTGGAGAGAGTGGTTTACCTCAGAAGAACATTCAAGATTCACAAATTCACTTTACCATTACCACTACAATTATTTGACTATGAAGTACAAAAGAACAAAATAACATTAAGAAAATTTCTTGTGACCTTGAACGAATCATCCTTTATAGCTTTTGGGTCTGTGTAAAGCTTTTCTCTCAAAAAACAGCTTACAGCCTAAAACCTGTTCTGTTAAAAGAACAGTCCATCAAAGTTAAGTGCTTTTGTCATGCCATCTGTGGCATAATGTTAAATACAAAAATACATTTCAAACAACAAACAATATGAAACATAACTATAAGGACTAAAAACATAAACTTTTGCATTTCTTCTTTTTAACATAAATTCCAGTTCTGATCCAGTTTATATTAGTTGTAAGTGTATTACACTAACTGTGAGTCAACTTGTGATCAAGGTCATTTCTGATGAAGTCTAAATTATTTTCTGTTGAAATTCACATATGTGATATAATACACCACATATGCTGCCAATAAAATATAATGTTTAATAAATCTGGAATATTTCTTTATTGCCATTTATTCCCAGATTCCCTAATATCGCAACTATATTTTTCCTCAAATATCAAATTATTCTCAAAGCTCATACAAAAAGTGCATGGTATGCTTTATAAAAGATTCAATTTAAAAGATTCAATGAATAAAGATTCTAGTTTTTACTGACTGTGAGAACAGGTGATTAAGCACTGATCCAGCATAATAAATGATGAACTAAAGAACTCACCTCTCTGCCATCCTGTCCCACATTAGTTTGTCCCCTCACCACTGTCCTGATGTTGTCATCTAATCGTCTAAATAAAATAATTATCCAATATTTAACAACCATTAAAGAATCTGATAACATATCTTGGATAAATACAGTGTGTACTGTGTAAAAGCTCACCTGATTTTAAGCCGAATGTTATTGACCACTTCATCTATATTAGCCAATGACTGAAAAAATATAAAAGAGATATAAAAGAGTTAACAAATGTGTACATTCTGTACCATTACAATTTAACTACATCAGCTTTTAATATCAAATGAGTGACTCCTTTATGCTTAGAGAAAGTAGCGCTCTCTAGTGGTCAAGAGTTAACATTCAATAGATATTCTGGACTGGACCTACACTACAATTCCAAAGTTAAGAATTACTTACTTATTCTTTAATATTATTTTTTAAGAAAACATAAAAAGCACATGTATAGTAAAAGTCACTGACCACAATATAGTGACCTATAGACAGATAGATGAGCCATCAATATGATCTAATGGTCTGTAATATTATATCAGAACTTGAGCTTTCAACTTCACAAACACACAAACATGACTCACAACATTACATTCATCATACACTTTTTAGATCATTATGTATACAGTACTCTTTTAAACTGATAATTACCTGCTCTGTTGGAAACAGGGTATTAATGTATTCAACTGCATTGAAATCTGCTCGATCCAAAGGGTCTTGGCTGGGGAAAACCTTGAAAATATAATATAGATAATATATGACATGGTCAAGTCAAGACAAATGAGAGCAGCTGGAGCTGTCTGAGAATTCAAAGTCATCACAAGGTTCAGTCTTAAAACATTAACATGATTTTCTGTATTCAGCTTAAGGAGAAGCTACGCCAATGATTACATAAAGGACTCTGGATGGAGTGGAAGAACACGATCATTGAAGAATGATCCATTAAAACAACATGCATATTTCCTTTTTTTTTTCTGGGTTATTTCCAGTCAGTCATCATTAAACAGATCACAAATAAGTTTCTAGGGAACTTATTTTGTGTTCTGCACTGTTAAACAGTACTGTATCAATGTATTTTCATATGTAAGTCTGCAAGTCTGCTGAAAAGGATTCTTTAGACCAAAAAGCAGTCAATAAGAGTCCAGCATATATAGAAATTTCTTCAGTGCTGTTTAAAAAGCTTCCCATGTTGAATGAGAAAATGCCAAGAGTATGATTTTGCAAATTCTAGACAAAGGGTGAATACTTTTGAAAATGCTAAAATATAACATTGTTCATTTATTTCGGATGCTGTTAGTCACAACATAATTCCCAGTTACAATTGTGTTATTTCATGGATTTGATTCATTTACTGCAATTCTAAAACGTAGAAAAAATAATAACCATAGTGAGTGTTTTCAAACTGGTACTGTACACACAAACGTATACAAAGTATAGTATTGTTTTGCCATTGCTATAACGTAAACAAAGAGCAAAACTGAATTGTCCACATTTTGCTATTGTATATAGCGTTAAAAGTAAATATTAAACCAGCTTTAAATTGTCTATATGCATATCAAGTTGTTTTCTCCTGACACCTGCCTATCAAAACCGAGCTGTCAATTACAGGTCTGCCTTAGTGTCTGCACGTCAAACCGCGGTATATTTGACAACAGTTGTTCGCCATAGTAAAAACAGAATAAGATATTGTAAAATAAAAAATCAGTAAAACTTGATAAACATTTTATTCGCGATGTGTTCAATTGATTGATTATCATGTGAAGAGTGTAAACCAGCTGTGTTCGCTCACTGCCCCACCATTAAACCTAAACACAAAGCCAAATAAACATCTTCACCTGCTCAATAGCCAGCTGCACTTCTGGAGTAAGGTGTAATATCGCTTCCAAATCTTCCACAAACTCTAATTCTTCATCTTCCATCATTATGCACGATAAACAGCAGGCTTATTTCCCTGTATCCTGTGCTGACGTGAACACTTCTTTACCTTTGCCGATGAGTAGAGAAAAGTGATTCACTAGCGCCCTCTATCGCACTGGAGACACAACACACGCGCTCAATGAGCTCTAAAGATCAAGATTAGTGCTCTGTAAGTCCAAGATCCTACTGCTTTGTACTTTGTTTCTCAAACTGTAAATTATTAATCATGTTACTCACTGATATTCTGTCTCGAAGTTCTCTGAAATAAATGACAAGAGACAAGATGCCTCATGAGCGAATGAACACACTCTGCTTTAAAATGAAAGAGGGGTTGCCAAAGTTGGGAGATATTTTCACATGGTGAGTGGATGCATGTCAAATTTTTAAATGACCATCACAAACCATGAATTAAATAGTATGCCGTTATTCTAGACAATGTTTACAATTCATCTGTTAATCACAGGGAACTTTTAAAAACTCTGCTGATGGGACAAATCCTCTCGGCGCTGATTTGTGGAACTGCTGTAACATCTCAGTATTTGGCTTCTGTTTACTATCTGAATACACCCATGCTTCAAAGCTTCATTAATTATACCCTCCTATGCATCACATATACCATGACATTGATCTTCAGAACAGGTATTTGAATGATTTTATCATTTTCAACATTTTATTTACTAATCTCAGTAGTAACCAATCATCAGTAACCAGTGAGGATTTTCTGTTACCTTCCATTTTCTTTGTAATGTAATACTCAGAATGTGTCTCTTTTAATGTAGGTGATGGCAATATTTTGCAGATATTAAAGACTAAATGGTGGAAGTATTTGTTATTGGGACTCGCAGACGTGGAGGCAAATTACGCAGTGGTTAAAGCATACCAATACACCACATTAACCAGCATACAGGTGATAGATAGTTTTTGTTAACTAAAATAGATGTGATTATATCAAACATATCTTTATAGGGTTAAAAGTCTCAGGAATTTGGATTTGCCTTTTAAAAATATATAACTTATTGCATGTCTGCATTGGTCTTGTTAGAAATTGACAAAAGTCTTTTCTGATTTTAACTCGGCATATTTTTTGTAATTCTGTATTATAGCTTCTGGACTGCTTTGTTATCCCAGTTCTGATGATCCTGTCCTGGTTTTTCCTAAAGACCCGCTATAGGATTATTCACTTTGTATCTGTGTGTATATGTCTGACTGGGGTGGGAGCTATGGTGGGAGCGGACATCCTTGCTGGTCAGGACCAGGGATCCAGTAAGAAACCAGATAGTTCAAAAGAATCTCTGTTAAAAGACCAGCATTGCATCTTAGATGATGTAAGCTGGCCTCTTTTGCATGGGTCTGTTACTTGCCAACAAATGATCCAGGACATAATTCTGCATAGTGTGTATTGTGTCATCACACAATGAAACCTAGCTATTATTCATGCCTGTGTCAACAGCAAGTCACATTCTCCTTGGGGATGGTCTGGTTCTCGTCAGTGCTACTCTGTACGCCATTTCTAATGTGTGCCAGGAGTACACGGTGAAGAATTTGAGCAGGATTGAATTTCTGGGTATGGTTGGGCTCTTCGGAACCGTCATCAGTGGAATTCAACTGTGAGATTTGTTGGGTTGTTAAATACAGCAGGTCTATTTACGAACATTTACTTGCATTATTCCCACTATTGTTCTTCTCCTGCAGAGGCATTCTGGAACACACCGAAGTGTCCAAAATTCAATGGACATGGGAAATTGGTAAAGCATATAAAATAGCTAATGAAATATACACAACGATGACATCATAAGTTGTCTTTAAAGCTTTGTAAAGAAGTTTCAGAAGGTTTGATGTGTTTTAACTGTCTTCCCAGTTCTTCTCCTGGCTGGATACGCACTGTGCATGTATGGATTTTATAGTATGATGCCTGTGGTAGTAAAAATGAGCAGCGCCACAGCAGTCAATCTTTCCCTGCTCACTGGAGACCTCTTCAGCCTGTTTTGTGGACTCTTTCTGTTTCATTACTCTGTGAGTAAAATACATGATCGAAGTACTTGATATAAAGGTAGTGCCATAGTTATAATTTTATACATTTAAATACATTTCATTAAATTGCTAGAAATGAGTTGCAACGCCTAAATTAAGTAGACAAATAAGTGACATTTTAAATAGATGTTACTGTATATTAAATTAATCAAACTCATTATCTCTTTTATCAATAATATGGGTTCTAAGAAAGTTTAAAAGTGTATATTCTGGTGACTGTTTATTTAATTTTTGGCACCCTTGCCCATGTTTGTGTCCCAGAAGTCTATTCCAGGTCATTGTGACATAAGATTACTTTGTAATGTGTTTGAGATTAGTGAACTAATCTTGTCCAGGATCCATAAGTGTTTTGAGTGTCTTACTGTCCTTGAGGCAAATTATTCAGTAATTAGATGATATGGCAGAACATGATATGGATGTATTAACCTCAGTTCCGATAGAAGTCAGCTTCTCACCTCCTGTTTTCTTTTTCCCCAGTTTTCAGGACTATATATTGTCTCATTGGTGGTGATCCTAATTGGTTTCATCATGTTTAATTCTGTTTCCACACTAACCCCACCCCCGGAGTCTGATGAGGAAGGTTCTGACAATCCCACTGCTGAGTCTGAAGATGAAAACACTCAAAGGTGTGTGGAGGAGATGACCTGTGAGCATGCACATCTAGAGAAAGTCAAGAACCAGCCCACCTGTGTTGTCATAAATAGTGCTAAAATGTAGTTTTAATAAGTCTGTACATTACATTAAAGTAAAGTAAAACAGGCTATAGCCATTTACTTTTATCATTAACAATGGTCTATTATGGCTTAATGTTACAAGTAACCGATTGTCTGTTGTGTAATGGATGCCATTGTCGTGACTTTAAACTAATATTTATTGTATAGAGAAGTGTTTGGTGAAATGTAACCCTAAATAAAAGGTCTGTCTAGTTTACTGTCTATGAAAATAACCAAACTATGTTTGTTAGGATCCATTACATTTGAAATAAGTTATAGTAAATATGATATTTGTGTTTTGGTTTGTATCGTGTGGGTTTTGTATCATGCTTGGAGACACATAATCATTCATCACCAATGTATGTACAGCACCACAAATTTAGACAATGTATTACACATAAATACTTACTCATTCAGATGGGAAAATGAAAATAAATCAAATAAAAAGGCTGATCACTAGACAACAAGTAAAGGTATCAAGGTTTATTTTTATTTAGCATTTGTTCTCTTTTATTATGCTCCTTTTTATTTATAACATATTGGACAGTTAGATCTATATGCAGCCCCAAATTTACAGGCTATATACAACTTTAAACTTTCGCCATAGGGAAAACACACTAAATATATATATGCATGTATATATATAATATCAGTGTGAAAAGAGGTCTCAAAAGTTGCCCCAACATACACAGTACTGTACATGGTCCCATAAATGTCAAAGAACATACTTTAAAAGTTATCACAAAACAGGAATCATCCATCTACATGCGAAAACAGCCACATCAATTCTGAACATATCTCTAAGGATTAATAAACGGTTGAGTATTTTCTGACAGTGAAATAAAACCAAGCTGATAGCAAGCTGAATGTATTCACTTACACACATTGCACACGCTTGCAAAAGCAAAGTTAATGCAGGGACACGCAGAATAAAACACTATGTTAATCTGTAAACCTGATTTGCTCGTGAGGGACAGCTGAACTACATCACAGTGTTTGTTTGAAATCAAATCTCTTTGCACACACAGGCTGTGCTCTACCTGCAGATCTGTCACGGTCAGTGCGGTTAAAACAGTCTGACACACTCTTACACAACTGTTCTGTGGCCTCAAAATATTTCATAAAGGACTACAAGGTGACATTCATCCACCTTCCAAAACATCACTAGTGAAACGCTAATAGAGGTGAGATTGTTTTCAGCTAAAGGGATGCATTTGCTTCACACACACAAATACTCATGACATATGCTACATGTACCCTAAAATAAAATAACCTGTACTGACTGTTGTTTTTTCTACCTTAAACAAACCAACATTTAACACCAGTGGCAAGATCAGACATTGACTATCTCATGTCTAAACGCTGGAATACATTCACAGTGACATCTATAAATGTTCAACTTCTTTGCAAATCACTAATCATTTACTCTTCTGCACATACCACATATCTTAATTTAAGTTGGTGAGTGTTAGAGAATAACTTCAAATATTTTCTGACTGAGTGCAGTTGCAAACAGTGAACAAAAGAGGGCATCTGTGCAGCATTAAACAGGACTGCAGATTGACATTGTCAAAGGCACTGCTGTCAGACTCCCTCCAAACACTCAAGTGACTGTCACACAACACAAGACTCTATGCCAGCTAGAGTACTACAACCCAATGATGTCATCTCTGCAAAATAATCATTTCATACAGAAGCATCTAAAACATTCAATTTCAATACATGATATTGATAATGATGCATTCAAATACATGATACTGATGCTAGCATCAACTACATGGGTTTTTAAACATAGTGAAGGCTGAACAGGTGACGTGAAGTTAAAGGAACAGTTCACTCAAAAATGAAAAATTTGTCATTATTTACACCAATATTTTTTACATTAATCTTTTCTACATTCAGCTTAATTGGTAGAGCATTGCATTAACACCACATTGGTTTGTTAAATTCTTAGAAAATGTGTTTCGATAAACAATTCGCTTTGGATAAATGCATCTTCCAAATACATCAAATGTAAATAAGCACCATACATGTAGTCCATAATGTAGTGTGCTAGTCTTCTGAGACTATGATACTTTGTAAAAGAAACAGACCAAAATGCAAATCATTCACTGATAAGCTCTCGAATCAAGTTTGGTGCATCACTGGTCTTGTAAAGACAAACTAATGCCATATTCAACATATATATATATATATATTTATATGTGAATACAGTGACGATTTATTTACAACTTAGCATACAGTTTAGGAATAACAAGAGGGTGAAGAAAATGGCAAATTTTCATTTTTGGGTAAACTTTTCCTTTAAGATATAACCATACAACAACATAGTAAACCTGGTTTACCGGAAGGTGTATGAGGTGTGTTGTTAGCTGAGGAGTTCTGTGTGAGGTATTATGGGGGCTGCCGGTTCAGAAAGTCATTCAAACCAGTAGTTAGACTGAGAGTTGATTTAAACTGGGATCAGACAATCACATTTCCATCATGATTCACTCGACTACAGGACCTAAAATACACTGAGCAGCACACAAGCACTCTAAACATCAACCTCTGCCTTAACTCACACATAAAGATAGAAATTTCTCTTTTTGTCTTTTATTATATATCATTATATAGCAATAGACGTTCAATAAATTTCTTTGTTTAGTCTTTAAAGTCTTTATATACTTTCTTGTCATTTGGAATGTACTGAGTCCTCCTCAACAGTCAATAGTTCATTTGATTGCAACACTGCAGTCTCAGTTGTAGTCAGTGGTTGTTGGGACATCGCCTTTGGACCACTACAGTATCGCTTCAGGCCAGCTTTAGCGTGCTGACTGGGAAGGAGGGCATGGCCACCATGGTGACCGGGTTCAGGACAGTTTGACCCACAAGTTGAGGGTGATGGGTGACCATCTGAGCACCCATCGGCGTCTGCTTGCCCGCCATGGTGACCGGTGTGCCGGTTACAGATGTGCCATTCATCTGTCCGTGAGAAAACGTGTGTGCGATGTGTCCCATGACGGCGGGCTGCGTGACCGCCACTTGTTGAGGGTAGATGGCAGGAAGGGCCAGTGGGTGTACCGTGATGTGGCTAATAGATTGAGGTCCGGGGGCCAGCTGCACGGAACTGGAGGTGGAAGGGGCGATATGCGCGACATGCTTGGAGCCCGGCTGGATGACATGGTTGACAGTCTGAATGACGGAGGCGTGTGAAGCCGATCCGGCGTGAGCGATGACGGTGGGCTGGAGGCTGGGTGCAGTCACTATGTGGGTGTGGGCTGGAGGTAGAGTCTGTGGGGTCACCAATGTCTTTGGCTGCTGCATGATCGAAACAGAGAGCGGGCCGTTAAGAGCCTGTGCTGGTGTTGGGGACAGAGTCGGAGCTGTGATTGGGGCGGCAGCAGCGACAGGTGACAGCTGAGCCGTAGGAAGGGGGGGTGAAGTCTTAGATGGCTTTTGTGGGAAAGAAATGTGCTGCGATACGAGAGAGGATTTTTTAAACTCCGGTTGAAGCGCAGTAGGCACTTTGGGTAAGGCACTGGCGTGGCTGACAAGCTCTCGTCGTCGATGTCTTCGTCAATGTTGTCTTCACCTTCTGTGTAGCGGAAAAAATAAAAGTTATGCACATAACGTTTATTGTAAATTCACACATTTTACTCAGAACTGAGCTATGAGTGCAGTTTACAGGGCTCTTTATCAGCTATGATAGATGTTTGCAGCACTACCTGAAGCAGTGGAGGTAGAGGCCTGGTCATCATCAGGTTGGACAGTCTGTCGGAGAACACGGTCAATCTCTATCACGTCTAATCGTTGGCTCAGCTCATTCTTCAACTCGGCCAGTCTCTGCTGTAGCGCGATTTTCTCTCGAGCCAAGCGCTCCATATCATGCTCATAGTCCTTCTCCTTCCTCTTCAGAGTCTACAGGAAGACAAGAAACATACGAGGCTTCCGATGAGCAAAAGAACTTCTGAACGGATAGATAGATAGATTTTTAATTAAAGCGAAGTGTAAGTCACAAAATAAATTCTTATGAAATGTATACCATTTATTCCTAAATTATTTTATAGTTTTTCTTGTGAAGTGTAAACAAAGTAGGACAATGTATATACTCAGAGATACATGTAAGACTGCTGTATTGATGAAACTCAGGAAACAACCTGTAAAATTCCTCTAAATTGTAGATGTCATGTGCTTCTGCGTAACTATGACTGTAATCTGTTTAACATCCTCTATAGGCGTAGTTACAGGTTCCTTTTTCTTCCTGGATGTCAGTCCAGAGTACACCTCCCCCTCTGTATGTTTTGCTTTCACCAGACGGCCGTGCTCTCGCTTACTCGCACACAAACATGTGGATTACTCAAAGCATGACAGCCCCTCCCACTTCTGGGAAGGCATTCACGAGCACACAAGATCAATGGGAGGTGCCTGTGGAGTTTGGCCAATCACAAGTTGACATTTGGGCAGAGCGAGACTTTCCATGGCAAACAAGGAGAGTGACCGGTGACCACATCTTTATTTACTCGCATAAACACACACAACACGCACATGCTGGTCTAACTTGACAAACATGAGCTGAAGTGCAGATTAAAGGAAGAACACAGTTCGTGAGATGGGAGGGGTTAGAGAAGAGACACTGGGCCGGGTCTAAGCGACCCAGTTTCTCTGTCAGCTGACGCAGGAGAAACAAACAGGCACAAGGACACAACAGCAGCTAAGAACCTTAAGTGGATGGATGGAGAAAGATTAGTGTCTGTATAGATGGAATAAAACTGTAGGATACAATAAACTTGGGGTAACTCGAACCTCATGCTGCTCTGTGATATGCATTACATGGAAACAGATGGAATCTATTATGTCTAATACACACAGACAGTGCATGGACTCATTTGACCCTCAATCCTAAATGTTTTTGAGGTTTAGACGATGCTGATGAGGGCGAAAAACAATAAACAAACGTGAGCAACAACAACAAAAAAGTAATCTGAAAATAATCTTGTTTGGATTATTGTGGTTATCTTTAAAAACCATCGAAGGGTTTCATCTGTGGAAATAAATAGGTCTGGAGACCATATGAAGTTTATTTTAGACTGTATCTGTCCGGGTGTGCACACTTCTCCAGAGAAAAAAAGACAGGTGTACAATACAATTTTTGCAGTCAAAAACAAATTTATGCAACAAATTCATATTTCAACCAGCCACGACAAACTTCTCCAACAAACTCTTTTCTTTTTGCTTTCCTGTTAAACTATTGCCAACATTAGCCTTGCGTGAAACCTTTTTAAACATTTGTGTAAATGATGATGTCAGAACGTACATTGAAAGATGGCTTTAAAACACAAGCTTCGCATCCAACTGGGAAAGTACTACTTTTGAGTTTTAAAGACGTCATTGTGATGTGTAAACAATGTGATTTTGGGTGAAAGAATGTGCATTAGGTGTGTAAATGATAATATAATTTATTCTTCTCATGAGAATCTGAAAATGATTGTGAATGCCGCTTTGTTGCACAAGCCCATTGTCTTATAAACTTGCTACATGAGTAATATTGTCTGGCATGCTTTGTGGCTATTATTCACCAACTGTATATAAAATGTGTAGGAATACAATAGACAATCAACATTTATAATTACACCCAGTTTATGACTAATAACAATTAGCTTCTGGCACAATTCTTTAATGAATACTGATAAGCAAAACACAGTGGCATCGGTTATTTCATAAATTCAATCCTTACAGTCGAGTACAGTCGAGTTTTTGGGATTTAGACGTCATCGGTGTATGAGGTCTGCACATACAACGCACTACAACAGGGGTGATCTACTTTCCTCCAGGGTCAGATCCAACCCTAATGAATCACACCTGAACCAGACATTCAAGGCCTTCGGGTTCATCTGAAAATTACAGGCAGGTGTGTTAAGAGGAGGGATGGGAATCCAACACTGCAGGTCTAAGCATCCCTGGGCTATACTCTTGACCTCACTACCTTAATCTGAAGTTTCTAAGAACAAACAGATCTTGGTTTCCATGCCTTCATTCCTACTTCATGAAATTACAAAATCACACAAATTAGAAATTTAAACTTTACTTTAGGGACAAAGTACAAAACGTATAGGAAATTACATGGCACATATAACATTTAGATTCACCTTGTGAGGTTCTTTACTGATCCTTTGTTGAAAAAAAACTTGACAGTTTCAGGCTCTATTGTGTACTCTAATCGTGAAAAGTGGCTTAAGCTAAAAAATCTGACTACAGCCTTCAAGTCACAAACAACATTTATAGAAAGCCCCCGCTACACTAACCCTCCAACAGTAAGCAACAACGCTCGTCACATGGCACGCACACAGCTCATCGCTTTCTCACACCACGTGCACTGGACAAGCATGGCCCTACAGAAACAATAACAGCGTAGAAAGCAGATCCAGGCCAGTCATTTGATATGGGTGCAGGTGCGTGTAGATAGAAAGACGTGCAGCTTGGGGTAGATAAGGAGAAGCGTCTGCATCTCGTGTCCCCGTTGATAGTGACAGCTCACAGAACTGATCGATACACAGCACTTCCTTTCCACAGCTTCTCTATGAGGTGTCAGTGCTTTTGTCTTAACAAATTAAATGCTGAGGAAGCCTACCGTTGTCACGGCAACAGCTGAAAACCGTCACTGTTGCCATGGTAACGGGAATGGAGCGTGTATCAGAGCGCGGCGGTGTGTGTAGTATAAAAGCATTTGAGTATCTCTCGCTCTCAACAAACATTCGAACATGCTTGCAAACATAGTACACACACACTTATTATTATCGATTATTTCTATAGTATTATTCTGTAATGTTGCTTTAAACAAAGAACGTCATGCCAACTTCACAACAAAACCAACTTCTGTTTGCTTCAGCTCAGCTTAAATTACCACAAATCTAACCTTAAATTTCAATAGTTTTATAGTGTTTTCTCTCCTCCTGTAAAAGACAGTTACACAAGAGCCGTCTCTTGTCTTTTCTTTACAACTGAGCCCTCCTCTCCCTGGGGGCAGGCACATTCCTTCTTGGCTGTCTCCACCAGCCCCTCATCGACCCAACCCCCATCACTGATGGGACCTGTTGACAGCTCTTCTGGACTGTGTGGTGCAGCCGGCTCAGCTCCAGCCCACAGCTGTGCATGCCTACCACTATAAGTCACACACACAGCCTGACCTGCTCCACAAACACCCAAACCCACTGAACTCCTGGTCTAAAGAGCTGGCCTCCTTCCCTCGTCTCCTACTGAAGCCCAAGGCAGCTTAAAAGAGCAAGAGATGTCTATAGGTATCCAGTATGCAATAAATAATTAACTAGTTGGTTTTTATTAGAATCATGAATGGTGTACTTCTATTGTAAAAAGATACATGGGCACTTTAAAAAATAGGATGTAATGATAAACAATTTCATCAGCTTTATATAAAGCCAGGAGACTAGGAGCTTCAAAGTTTGATTTCAATCATTAATTTCACTATGATTTCAAAATTTGACATGGCCTTACTCAGTATTTATTAAAGATATCATGATTCACAGAATGCTCTTTAGATTATGTAGGACTGTTTTATGTAAAAACAGTAAATCACAGGCAGGGTCACATATGTGCATTACCCTAACAGCATGTCATGTTTTTTTCCAACCTTAGCAGCTGTAATTTCACATTTTAAACACAAATCCTTTAAATTTAAATTGATTCTGATGTTCCAAAGTTGTAGTTGTTTTTAAACTTAAGTATTGAACTAAAACTAGTATGGACAGGCCTTTATGAATGTATACTGTCCATTCAAAAGTTGCATACTTGTAATTCATCATTGTAGATTTGTGAAAAGTCACAAATGTATAAAATCACACGATCAAACTTCTTAATAATCAAATCATTCCAATTAAAAATTAATTAAGTACACAATGCTAACATTACTCAAAATGCCCATCCCAGCACATATAAAGATAAAATTAGGTCAAAAACTAAATTTTTCAACAGGTACAAAAGAAGCTTTTTGTGGGCACAGTGCCATTCAAACTAAAGGCGGATAGCTGAGTTAAGATACTTTTAATGAGTCTCTGTTGTCTGTATCTCTCACAAGCCAAGCACATGATACCTCCCTCCTCAGTTTGTCATTTTTACTTAAGCTCCTCCTCTGCACATGTAAAAGTGTGCAAGTGTGTCATCATGTGTATTATAGGATGAGTCCTAAGATCTGCATTGAGGTAATAAAAACTAGACAATGTCACATTCAGTGCAGATGGGGGAGGGACAGTGGTGCAGAATCAAGAAGAGAGAGAGAAAGAGTCGGCCACGTTGCACACATGCTCCTGCTCATAAACAAGAGTCCCGTGCAGGATATCCCGTGACTTCAGTTTTAGGAGTTTGCTCTATCTATTCAAGCACAGCTAGGTCTCTGGTTTGACATGAACATGAGAAAGAGGAACTCTTTCACTGCAGCGTTAACAATCAACATGCATTTCCCTTAACTGTCAGTCTTTGTGACTCGACTGTTTGGGGGATTAAATAAATGTCACAATCACTTTAAAAAGTCAAATCTTAAACATGCACCTACTTCTCTGATCTGATTTTTTTATAAACATATCTGCAAGAAAGACTGAAAACCTGAGCAGCATTTATTCTTATTTCAATTCATATCAAATAAAGGCAACACGTATATTTTTAGAAAAGGATATTAGTGGCGGTACTCGTTTATGTGATGTCCACAAGGAAAACAAAGGGGAAAAACCCCCTTCCACTTCCTTCAAAAACAAATTCTTTAAAAAACAAATTCAGTAGAAAACATTGTACAGATTTTCCTGAGCATGTATGAGGATCTGGATTCAAACTGTAACATACATTTTAACTTATTTATTATAACTAATTTACCATGTATAAAAAGAGCTGATTGATAATAGTGCTATTTTAATGCACTATAAGAATAAGTGATAAAAGCTTAAAAAACACATGATTATAATGTTTCCTTTACAAGATACAAAAACATTACTTTAACATTCTTATCCATGCAGATTGGTAGCAGTTTAGCTTAATTTTCTTTGCTCAACCACAGATTTTCTGGCTTAATGTTGCCAAGAAGAAGAAAACAACAAAGTGTCAAAGGGCATAAACAATGTTATAGCCAGCTGGAATGAAGTGACATTTAATCATGAATTCAAGAATTCTTGCAAAGTCAGTCAAGTTGAAATAGTATGGCAAAAAGTCATTAGTCTTATCCAAACCACTACACAGCAGGATACACGTGATCCCACACAAAAGGACACTGGTTGCTAAGGAGTATGATGTGGATGACCAACTGACCCACATTGACCTTTTCGTTACTGCTGATACACACCACTGCAGAAAAACAGGAAATGAATCACGGGTTCCACGTGACTGTGCTCAACTCACAGGTTTGGTTCTGGCTTTGGACATCTTAAAGATAGGATCTATCATAACCTGGCAGATACTGACACATTTAATCTAATGGACATTGGATAAATTATTGCGTCAGTTGGACTGACGTGACTGAAGTAAATCAAAAATCAGATCTGTTATTTCATGCACTCCAAAACCACCTAATTTATGCCAAAGCTCTAGTTTAAACAATACACAGCAAGAGGAACACGATCTAATAAACTCAACAAAAACAGGTCCTGCGAGCCTTCTTTAAAGCTAATGCGGGAGTTTAGGGATGTGGCTAAGCTAAGATTTCGCTCTAGTACAAGTGTACTGTGGTAGGAACAGCAGCGGGGCAGGAGGGGGGGTGACGTCACGCGGCTCTGTGTAGCCATGTGCTCGCTACTCATGTGGCAGTGAACACGTCGAGTAAGCGGAGGGGGGAGGGCGAAGCAGGAAACTGGCGCACGGGGAGAAACAGAGGAGGAGCTTTGACTGCAAGAAATGACACAGCCAGTATTGCAGGGAAACTCTTGAGGATGTTTTTTTATGTTTAAAGCCACATGCGCTGTGGACTGATGAGTTCATTAGTTTCCTCGACAAATTTCTCTGAATATTCAGTATTCAGTGAACCACTTTTTAAATGAACCACTGGGAAAAATCTGTTGACCCTTCCTTTAATTAACAAACCATTGCACTAATCTATTAATTCACCTGGGACAGATTTTGCACAACAGCACTGATGCCACGGTCAATCGAGCGCCAATAAAATGAAAAGTAATCTCATCAAACAATCCTCTTATTCAGTCCCAGGAAATCCTGATTGGTCACTGAGCTGATCGTGGGAGGGGTGACGGAGCGATACGCATGCAGAGGCAGACGCGTGGAGGTGAGTGGCGCGTGCCTGCATCCTCCCATGGCCTAGCGAACCTGGATGCACGCTGTGCCCCTGCCGCCCCCAGAGCCGGTCTCAAAACACATACAAACAAACACAACTCTAATCATTAAGAGAAGCTCCGTGACCTACAGGTACATACGCTAATCTCTTAGCAGAAACAGAGAGAGAGACTGCATGCAAAGAAAACTGCACAAGCTTTCTACAAACCTGTCCTACAAGAAAAACAATACGTTAATATTGTTCACCGGTTATAATAATTGATTGTATCCTCTGCCGTAACTAAACGTAGGAACAACACTAACCACATTATTTAGTGATGTCACAGCAGTTGTTTTTCAAATGGTGTTCCTTTTCCAGTAACAAGATGATATCAACAAGTTTGCATTGTTGTGGGATTTACACTTTCTTCTCTACACTGACATGCGTGTAAAGTTTTCAAAAAAATCATAAAATGTCTCCTGTCTTTGTCTATGATTTATTTGAGTCAATCTTTATATTTGGATCATTTATTTAAATCAACCAGGTCAATTTTAAGGATTCACAAATTCATTGTAAACCATGTACATTTTTTTATTACTAATACCTGTATTTAGTGTAAATTCACATGTAATGCTGTCTATCCTATCACAAATATGGTTTTCCACAGAAGACAAACAAACTAAATGCAGAAGCAGATATTAAATTCAGATTCTGCACCTCCCAGTACACTCATGAAACCAAAGCAAATCTGTTTTTGACAGGCCATGTGCTTTAAATAATCACACTGTAAGCAAGGTTGAGCAACAGGCGGCAGAAAGAGGAAAAGAGAGATAATGTGCTGAGCTGCTCTGTCAATTCAACCAACCACTAGAAACAAGCTGCTTAAATCATGGCGGGGGAATGGAGGGTTAAGCGATCCCGTGACACGAGTTCGGTTTCCAGACTGCCCCAGTTCCCCGCACGTCTCGAACCGTGACCGAATCAAATCCTTTTCAGTTCTTTTAAAGGGTCTGCCTGTAGGTGTGTATTCACATAAAGGTGGCACTAGATGTACACGGCTTATTTTAATCAGATAGCTCGTGGCTTATGATCTTAGTTCTTAGTTTGCATGAGCCGAATGAGGGTGATGGTTCAGAGAAGGTGCTGTGCTCTCACTGCAGGGGGATCTAAGATCAGCAATCTGATTAAATATACTACTCATCTTCAAAATGACATCAATGCTCTTTAAAACACAGCTGCACAAATATGTTACAGCTTTATATAAAAAATCTAGATAAACTAGTCAACCGTGGAAAATGACTAATGGACCATCCTACCATTACACACCTATATTTCCATCTCTCAGTCTGATATGTGATCATTCATGAAATGCAGACACATAGCGGACAGTTAATGAATCAAACATGTTTTCTTACCTGAATATATCTCAGAGCACTTCTCAGAACGCTTAGATTAGAGGTCTTCTTTTCATCAACATTAGGGATATTCTTCTTAAGGGTCTCGAAACACTCCTTTAAATGAGCACGTCTGAGAAAAAAAGATTATTGTAAGAAATAAGGGTTTTGATAAGTTTCAGAAGTCACATTTTATTATAGTATATTGTTAAATTACATATAATTATTTAGACAGGGGAAAGCCTTATTCTAAAGAGAAGTTTATTAGACAAAACCTCTGCGTGCAAGATGATTTATAAATATTTTAAAGAAAAAACTTTAAAGATGTAGACGACTACAAAAACCTTTTTGTGTATTTGCTGCAATTTTAGAAAGCCTGTAAATATGAGGGGCTTGTATGTAATTATTTCTCAAAGAGAATACTAGAAGGTTACCAGGGCAAAAATATCAACCTACCTGTTCTTCTCAAGCTTGTTATGTACTTCTCTTGTTCCTGCCCTGTAAACACAGGTCACAGGGTCTTTTACTGTCAGTCTTTTATACTTCCCAAACATAAAACTCAACAAACACCAGCTATAAAGTGAACTTTTATACAATGGTTCACACGGTTATATATGACAACCTCCTGACTCACCCTCCAGGTCTTTTCTTTCCATCCAAATTACGGTGGTCATCAGGTGGACTGCCTCTGGCTGCCAGGCTGGGTTGGGTTGAAGCGAGTATGGGCTGGGGGAGAAGTGCATGCTGGGAAGTTGCGATGATGGAGCCCGGGTATGTCTGGAGCTGCTGGGGTGGGTGTGGTTTGATACCGTTGGACTGAGATAGTGATATAGGCTCAGCCTTCACCTGAGATGAAATGAGGGGGTGCTGTTGAAGCGCCGGCTGGTTTGGCATTAAGTGGATATCTTTTCTGGGTGGAGTCAGACGGGGTGCTGTCGAGGGGCTGACAGCTGTGGTGGGGGGCGGGGGGAGGGCTGAGGAGTGGAGGACACCACTGGGATGGGGATGACGGTGATGGGCATGGCGGGTGGAGGGGGAGGAGGAGGGGCCGGTGCAGTTATATGGCGATGCTCTGGACCGCATTCCTCCACCCAGGTCACGTGGTTAATTCGTACAGGTTGAGTGTAAGAGTTCAATTCTACTCTTCGTTTCTCCGCCTCCTGTTCCCGACGTCGCCTTTCCTGAAGCTCATTTTCTTCTGTTGAAAGAAAAATGACCAATAACTACTACAGTGGCAATATTTTGACAATACAACTTACACAATTAATTTTAGGATGCACACCCATTTTACTCAACTATTTATAAAAGGAAGTTAAAAATATTTATAAAATAAACATTTATTAATAACTCTGACACAAAAATAAGCTTAAATTATTGCCTAACAGGCTATTTTAAATGAGCAGATAAACTCATTTTTATTACAATTAACAACTGGCCAAATATTAGTCGGTCAATGTATACATTTTTTTGTATACATTCATCTTTTAAACAGGGTTCACGGTGATAGAGAAATCTGTTGGACACTGCCCTGCAACCTTTGACCTCTAATGCATGATGTAATGCAACTGTGGCATATGATGAGAGTTAAATCAGCCAAAGATTAATGTGGATCAATTGCCCAGTCTCGGTGTAGGACAGACATTATTAACTTCAAACTGCACCCCTTTAAAGGAGCTTTTGTGCGCTTACAGACAAATGTGCATTACTGGTTAACATTTAGGGATAAAGTTTGCTCTGAGCACATCATGTACAAGCTTCAGGCTAAAGTTTCTTAGGACTAAATGGAAACATGATCCTAGCCCGCCCTCCCATACACTGCCTTCTGCTGGCTACTCCAAAACACCACAGAACCTTTGCCAAACCCAGCATCACTAGACATACCATTGCACCCAACTAGAGATGAGTTTAGAGTCTCATTATGGCAACTCCTACGTTGATGTAATAACAATGTGGCAACAATGGCTTCAGTTTGAACCCGAATCATGCGCAAAGTTATGGGTGTTGTACCTATGACACAAATCTGAATGAAATCACTTCCTCATACATCTGACCGGTGTCATAAAACAATTACAACCACGATTAATTACTGCTCAGTTGTCAGTATAATGGTACCTGTTTTAAAAGTAAAATGTTTTAATTCTCATAACACAGAGAGCAATAAAAAGTGCATGTGTGTGTGATGACCTAGTAATAATAACACACTGTGAGAAACACAAGCGTGTGTTTGTATGTGCGTGAAATGTCACAAATCTCATTAGAACGGAAAGCCGGCTAGCATCAAATCATGTGTACACAGGGGATAATGGGACTCATTCTCATGTGTGTCAAGCAAGGGGGGGTGGTTAAAGTGTTCCACCTTTACCAACTTAACCTTAGCCAATAGCAGTACAGAAATCCACCCCCAACAGATCACTACCATGCAAGAACAACTCAAGCATCCTACTGCTGTAAGACCAGGTGGGTAGGGTAGGGGGGGGTAGATGTGTAGTTACTATAGAATCAACAACCAATTACTACAATACACAAGACAGCAGAATATACAAGGAATGTGATTTCAATCCCTTTAAAACCTTTGAACATTAATAAAACATCAAATGGAATGCACTGCAACATCAGGGATAAAAACATAACATTTTTAAAAATAATGTACCTTCTATGCAACACGTATGCTCTAGATATATTTGTGTAAAAAAGGAATTTAAAACTGATTCAAATGGTGTCCTTTAAAAAAAGGGAAGCACTGCTGAGAAATGTGCTTCTAATAAATATTATTCACAACATACTACTTTAAATATCAGCCTTAAAATATCTCTATACAATTTCACACCTTAATGTCCAAAATACTTTAGTGTACTAACTCTGGTTATAAAGATACAAACAAAATATGACTATGCAGCAGAGTGCAGTGCACTTTACAGGCATACTGCAAAACAAGCTGCCTAAACGCTTTTACAGAGTCACATGCTTAAGTCGAAACACACGAAGTCAGCAACAACAGAAAATAAAGTCTAAGTGATTGTTAACATTGCAATCATTTATTGAAATCTGAATGTAAAACTATCAAAATTCACTTTAATTGTTTTTAGATTTACTTTTAATGTTAATTGTAGCTCATATTGAGCATCTAAATACCTGCGACGGTCGTTTTTTCTATGCACAATTGCTAAATTGTGTCAAGAGCAATACGATGACACAAAACTGCAAAGTGCGTTATATAACTAGTACATTTTGGAAAAGCAAGCAGGGGGTTACTGTCCTACTTTCCGTCTGGTTGTAAGCCCCTCCCCACACAAAGCAGCGCCTGGCGCGCACATGGGAAAAGGGGGAGGGGTTTGTCCGCGCGGATCCTGTAATAGGGCGTGGTCGAGACAGACACGTCACTGAAATGCTCGAGAAAGCGCGAGTCGTGGACGCGTGCAGCGCGGGAGGAAAAAACAATAGTCAAATACACCTGATCAGAAATAAACAAATCACACGCTAATTCACTTAAAAACGATCTAAAAGCGTTCAATAAAGCCCTATGTTCATTCACCACATGGAAAGAATATAGATATGAGTGCGTAATGTGATATTCCGGTAATGTTAGGTCATTATATGTAGCGCGCAACTGGCACTCGAGCACGTACTTGTAAGCCACCGCCCTTTCAAGCAAGCAGGTATGTTTTCGTAAATCGACACAATAGCCCCCTGTGCAATAAAGTGTTCAGTCACAAAATATACAAACAGTCAATGAAAATATGCATAACAGGCATTTATGCCTGTCACTTCGGAGAATAACTGTTTTATAGCTGCTGCAAGCGAGCATAAAGATAAAATTCTGCAGTTTTCAGTGTCACGATTGCGATAACGTTAAGATATTTCTTTGCGCCTTCCGCAATGTCCTAATGTTACGTAGGCAACTATGACATCCCATACAACAATACACCACATTAACTATATAAGACATTAGAGAACAGCATTGATTCGTGTTGACAAGTCACCCTCTGTCACTAGTAAAGGTCTGCTGTCCCATGGTCGCGCAATATTTCGTTTTCTTACCACGTGTTTTCTGTTGTTGCAGCGCTTGTAATTCCAAAAACTTCGCCGCCTCTAACAGCGTCTCGATGCTCATCTCTGTTGTATCGTCGGGTCCAAAAACAGTGGGTAAAATTTATTTTAAAAACAAGAACTAGCCAGATTTAAAGCTTCTCTTTGGGATCCGACCTTCTCATCTATTAAAAAATAATAAAAGAAAGAAAATACGTGACTTGAACCCTCCTTTGGAGTCACTCTTCCACGCACGTAGAGAGTCCCGACAAGATGGCGGGTTATGGTATTCAGTCAACATATCGGGCCATTGTACAGACAGTTGGACTCCGCCCCCTAATCGTAACCCCGCCCGTTAAATATTTTTTAAAACACGATGATGACCCGATGTTGATATTCGCATGTATTTGGCTAATCACAATAATGTCATAACATCAGACACACGTCCAATGTTATGTGTTATTGTATGTTGTTTTAACACGTCTACAGAAGGCGCTTAAACATCTAGTTGTCGTATCCAGGTTTTACGCAATACAGCTACAAAGCCACGCCCCTACTCGATAAATAAAACATGAGATCAGAGCAGCCAATAGGAAAGTAGAGACGGAAGGCATGGTATCTGCTCACATGGGTGTCATTCTGCACGGAATTTACGCCAACTCAAAACGAAAACGCAACCTACACATCGACCCGCTGTTTGTGTTCCAGTCACTGTTCAAACACTTTACAAACAGTTCTCAGTGACTCACAAACAACAACATTAAAGCGCCTGGTAACCATGATTTGCTAAAGCATTACATTTACGTCACATTAAGCATGGTTTTACTATAATAAAAGTAACTATAGATCGATTACCATAGTACAACAATACCAGGGTAAATGCAGTGAGGCTACAGAAAATTTGTGGTTATTATGGTTTTACCACAAATTAAACTACAAACTACAGTAGTTTCACTATATAGTTAAACCATTGGGTAATTTTCCTAAGGGAAGTCGTAAATGTGAGATCTAGCCAGTTTACGGAACTGATTACAATTTGTTTTCTTCATACTGCCTAAATTATAGTGCTAATTTATTACACACGTAACCTTTTCATTGTTAAAAACACCACAACAATACAGTAATGCAAAACTAATGTGTTGATTATGAAAATATGTATCTGAAAAGAGACACCATGGCAAATGATTACAAATCTTTTTTAACTGAATTTGAGACCCAAGGTACCACAAAACCTTTCCCCCTGCTGCCATGATACATGCACTGACTGAATAAAAGGGGGGGTCATGTGACTGTTTCCATGGAAACCTGTGAGACAGTGTCCTGCAGGACAGTAGGGAGTCTTGAGGAGTCAGAGGAAGGGGTCTGGTGACACAACAGAGGCCACAGAATTACGAATGTTGCAATGATTTGAGTATATATATATATATCACTACGTGGAAAGCTCTATAAAATACTTATGAAACAAGAGTTTTAGAAAGCCTCCAGGCTAGGCAAAAAGAAATCACTTATAATTTCATGATTATAATAAATATTTATAGCTAAGGTATAGTGGGTTGACTGGAAGCTCCCTCTAGCGGAGGTGGGTGGATAAGGCAGATATTGGCTTTCTCATGGTCTGCTGTCCAACTGAAAAAACCCTCCCTGCACAATCTGAACATCTAATCTTAAATCTTTTTTTTAAATAAAAACATCTATTGAATACCTAAATGTTATCATGCATTACTTTGTATGGCATACCTTTATTAGAAACTAGTGCAATGACATGTTTTTGCCATCTTCACAGATGTAACTTTTTATTTAGTTCTTCCTGATAAAATAAATAAAAATGACATCTATTCGGACTGTCTTGAGTTTAATACACGTCAGTCTGTGTTTAATTTCCTTATAACCACTTTATAATGTCATGGCAAAGGTCAAGCAACCACTCATAAACCTGCTCTATGCTCATACCTTCATATGACTCTCACATGCGTTGTAAATAGTGAATAAAGTCCAATGAACTGCCCCAGTCCAATTAAAGTGAAACAGAAGCCTTTTTTCCCCTTAGAAAACACCACGTGACTCTCGCACGTTATCTCCTCGTGCCTCCCCAACACCCCCCGGCTGCTGTAGTTTTCCTGTTATAAAGTCATGCTCCAGACAGGACACAGGACGTTTATACTGACTCAAACTTCCTGCGAACATGTAAAATGGCATTCCAGGGAAGGAAACGTCAGCCTATTATTGAAGTGTGGAGGAAGATGGCTTTTTAAATATTATTTTGTCTAGGGAGTCAGCAAGGACAATTTTTGTACTTAATGTGTAAAAGCAGGATGTTCTTGCCTTTTAAGGTAAACTGGTTTTGGGTTCATCAATAGTAGATGCAAACACAATAAATTCAAGATTAATTGAATCTTGAAATGTAAAGGTATTTGAGAAAGTCTAAACAAAACTTAAACACAGTTAAGACATTTGGAAAAAAAATGTCTATTCCATGCACCTTTACATTATGTCTGATCAGAAGGGAAATGAAGCAATAATGTCTTAAAACCAAAAAGTAAGACACTAAACAGACATATTTAAAACATGTTTATTACAAATGTAGTAAATTTTCAATATGGCTAATAATGGCATATTTGATATAATAACACAATATATGTGAGGAAAAAGTCTCTAAAGGTGATAAAGAACAAATCCTGTGTGTTTGTGGAGAGGGTTAAGTTGGATTGGCTACCTGTCTGAAGAGAGAGTTCTTCAAGCATGTGCACAGCTGGTTCATCAGATCTTTATTTTGCCCCTCCACCCAATGCATCTCCACCACCACATCACTCTCCTCCACCTTCACGTTCACCAAGCACTTGAAAAGGAACTGCTGGACTGTCTCAGGGTTTGGAAGACAGCTAACAGACGCCTCCTTCTGTTCGACAGATGATTCCTGTGGGACGTCTGCATGTTTCTCTGGGTGGTGCTGCTCATCCGTTTCTTTTCCGTTGCTGTGTTGAGTATCGGCACTGTTCTCTGTGGACGTTTCCTCTGGGGCTGGTGTAGGAGTGTCTGTATTGGAGGCGAAAGGGGCGGAGGTATCCATGCTACAGGTGGAGGATGGTTGCGCTCTGGGGAGTTCACGGAGGTGCCGGCCCTGTTCTCGTCTCTTCTGCCGTGCATGGACCCATGTGTTCTCCACTGCTGTTAGGAAGAGGCTAAGCTCCGCCTCTCCGCAAGGTACACGCTTATGAAGCACCTGAGGACACAAAAGATAGGGATTGCATTGTTTACCACTTGTCATTTTACCTAGAAACGGGCTGAAATGGTTTTGCATTTGTCTGTCAGTAGATGTACATCAGAAATAGCATTTACTTGCTTCTTACTTGGAAATAAAAAGCATCTGTATGAGAGATAAAAAAAACTGTGGTGCACATTGATAAAACAAGTTTTTAGTTTTAAATAATTTTGGATGAAAAACTAACTAATTAAATCAATGTTCTATCTCTCCATTCATTTTTTTGCTCACCTTTAGGTCTGTCAGTATCTTCTCCAGCCAGGCAGAGACGCTCTCTGTAGGACTGGTGTCTGTGCAGCCGATACTGTGGGCTTGAGTCTGCAGCTCTGCCACAGTGGGCTTCAGTACAGTGAAGGTCAGGGGCTTACGAGCTTTCTCCAGCTTCCTCCTCTTACATGGGGGAGACTTAGAAAAAGAGATTAAATCAAGATATCAAGAAATTACTTTTCATGGAGTGACTACACCTCTTTCATATTGCAATACTGCATGCTAGAAGTCTGTGTATAAAAACAATGCAATAAAGGTTGGGTCCAAAACAAGGACAGCATATGTACAGCATATGTATTCTCCCCTTATTCTCAAGCCACCTCAGATATGTATGACCTGTTTTCAGCTGAACATAACATTTTATTTTTATTCATTTCTATTTCTCTGTTACTTTATGTCCTTGTGTGTGTACCAAAAGCACATATATCAATCATAAAAGTAATCCAAATGACTGAGTTAATGTCTTTTGCACAACAGTTGGTGTGTATGAGAAAACGATTAATATTTTGAGATGATTTAGCAAAACTTAAATCACAACAAACCACAAACAGCACTACATTCAAAAATGAGAGCAAGCAATTTTTTCTATTTCGGGTGAACAATAGAGGGCAGCAACACACAAAGAAAATCACCCATTCAGCGACAGATCACTTTGACTTCGAGCTCAAGGAACAATCTATCGGATGCTATGAATCCATCTTCCTTTATTACACATTATGAACACAGAAATTTGTCTGTTGACAAGTCTGATGACTTTTTTGACCATTTTGTTTTTGTAGAGACTATTAGCACACTGAACACATGTCCAAACAGATTTGAGACATTCTTAATTGTGTCTCTGATAAATCACACACTATTTTAGAAACATATTGTTGCTGATACTCCAGTGAAACATTATTTTAAACATTACAGTGAAATATTTTGGCTCTCAAGCACTGCTTCAATCACATGTCTCTCCTTCTGTAACAGAGCATCTGTTGTTAGGCCAGAAAAACAGACAACATGAGTCACCCAGAACCAACAGAGTGAAAAACAGCACATCTATTATCAATTCTTGGAATTCAATACAAGGTTTTCGATTTACAACCAACGAGATACGTATCTTCTGTTATTATCTATCCAGTGTGTTTATATCACACAGCCTCTCCTGCCAACTGGGTGACTTTCAGACTGACCAACCGTGTCGTGGGCTTTGGCCAACCCACGTACCAGCAATCTCAATACAAGACAAATACACAACAAATGCTGCAAATTGCTGCTGTCCTGTCTGAATAAACAATATAGTCAGTGAACTGCACACATGATACAGAGTGACTATTAGCACCATGTTGAAATAGCACTGGCTATTTGCACCCCAACAGTCTAATACAACCAAGATTAGTTTAATGTAAAGCACTCAAATCATAACTAACCCTAACTTGGAATAAACAGATAACTGCATTTTAAAAGATCTTGAGATATAACATCTTTGGCATAGTCATGGTTGGATCTATCATGTTTGATCCTAAGATTCTTAGTGCATTTGATGCAGGGACAGTCAACTATACATAGTTATGGTGTCTGTATACATATGTGTTTAAACTGTTGCTACATCTGTTTGTCAAATTTCTCAATACATTTTAAAAAAATTATTTTACAGAGGATTTACACATTTAACTCTGCTCCAACACAAGAGGGCGCCATTCTCTCTCTCTGCCAAACATAAAACACACTTAAATTCTAAACAAAAGCCTTCTCACCCACATCCACATGCATATTAGAGGATATTGGGTGATGTTTTAAAATGTGATCAGAATAGGAGCATCCAAGGTGTATTGTCTCAGATCTCCAGACTATGTTTATTAGACTCAAAAGCATCTCTACCCATTTGTGTTGAGCACATAATGAGTGAAGACAGACACGTGGCGATCTTTACCCTCTCAATTAATTTCTATCAGTTTAATTAGAGAAATGCACTGCTTTCAGCCCCTCGTCACACTGAATTATAACCCCCTTCTCTGTCCATTATTTATCCGAGACACATTTGCTCTAAGCAGGTTGAGTAGATTTATAAAGGCGTCTCCTCTTAACACACGGTCCCTTTGTGCGTCTGGAGTGCCTGCTTCTAAATGCTAAAATCATGAGGGATTTTCACCATGCAGAGACTGGATCTGAAAGGTCATTATTCAATTATTGAACACAAGCAGATGAGTGGGAGAATAATCAGCGGTTATCCTCAGATGCTGGGTTTATTCCATCCCACACTTCCTGTCAGCACTGCAGCCTCCCGACCTCTGACCCCCACTGTAAATCCACTTCTTCAATAGCCTTCATATCCCAGGCATGCTTTCAATGCAGCGGGGTCTTTCTCCAAAGTCTACCCCCACCCCTCCCGCAACACGTCTCATGTCTCGATTGAAGATCTGGCTGTCAAAGAGATTGATCTGGCATCTATGCACTCTGCTAATGGGGCTCAGCTGGATTCAGAGAGACAAAATGGACACGGGAAGTAAGAGAAAACCTTGGGTAGGTAAAAAGAAAGTGAATAGAAAAGCAAAAGCCTAAGAAGATGCGTGCAAGTGGCATCAGCCCAATCTAGACATGTCTGCACAGCTCCAGAGCTGGATGTGAGATATCTGCTGTATGCCGGCTGAGGAGGGTGGTGGAGTGACTCACAGACAGATATGTAGGCCAATCTTTCTGCTCAAGTGCTCGTGAGGAAAAAAGCATCAGGGACTTGGGGAATTCTCCTAAAAGACCGTAACAAATCACCCCACCACCCCCTTTCTCTATCGCGCAACTCTTTCATCCTTTATACCTCCTTTGCTTTCGCACTGTCCTGTTTTTTACTTCAAAAGTGCGTGATTATGTCGCACCGTCACTCTGGCTGAGCAACTGTTGCTATGAAACGCTGGCCGAAGGAGGTGCGCTGTGCTTCTGGAAGCAGGTCAAGTGTGTCTGGTGGATTGAGCTGAAGATGCATTATTTAAGCGGACAGAGTCCAGTGAATATTCAGCAGGTGTTGCTTTCTCTGTGTGGATCCACACACACAAACACATCAAACGGACTGGCTGTGCTGCCTAGGCTATATAAGTTACATGAGGACTGACTTTAAACTAAGGCAGGCACTCTTCACAGACTGTAAATGAAGGCGGACACTTTCAAAGTAGCCATTCTCTACTGTCTAAACTAGGGCAGAAAATAATGCAGGTCACAGCATTGGTTAGTCACACCATGCTCACAGCTTACAGGCACGGGTACGTCATCATAGAAACTCCAAGCCAGGGCCCAGCGCATGGTCCGACCTTGACAGAACTCTGTGTGGGTGACTTTGGGCACCTACAAGAGACCAAAAGATGATGAAGATGGTTTATTAAGTGATTCAAACACACAAGAAATTAGCTAAATACACAGTGTATAACTGACACAAGACCCTCCCAGAGGCTTTAACGCCGTTATTGACACAAACCTGCCATTCACACAGCATATGGTGTGTCTTAACACAGATACACAGGCGTCAGAGGTGAATTACTGGGTCCCTTCCAATACATTGCTCTGAAGCTAAATAACTTAAGTTTGACTTCTGCAGCCTCAGGGCATTTAAACAAGAGTTAAAAGAAGAGGTGAACGAGAGGAGGGATGCGAATGAGAACGAAAGAATCTCATTAGCATATTAATTACAACCACAGTGGTGAGGGGAGGAAGCAGCCCTGCCCGCTGGACACAATCCAAAAGCACAATGAATCTAATGAGGGGTGGCAGCACTCAGACACCTTCAGATGAGAGAAACGACACACCGGGTGTGAGTGACTGACACCAGACTAATAACCTGTGAGCAAAGCGAATGTCTTTTATTCACACATATCAGAGGGTTTTGACTGTACCACTGAGGGGTGATGGGGAAACTAATGATGTCTAATGAAATAATGAAATCTTCTCCATTAGGGTTCCCCATCGTGGTGCGGTTTTTGGGCCGTGCTAGTGAAACTCATTAGGATCAATTAACCTGGAGTACGGGAGAAACGCCCACTCATTTATCAGCAGAGATCTAGCGCACAAACTGGTCGAAGCAAAACTCACCCCTTGTTTCCGCAGCTCATCTTTCAAAGGTGCCAGGCTGCACTTCTTTCCCAGCATGCAACTGTACCACCTGTAAACGTAAAAAAAGGACTTGTGAAACCACCAGCTTGGACACCTGATCACATCAAAAAAGCTGCAGGATTATAGACCCCAGTGCTGAATATGGCCACGCTCTGTGGGAACAGCCGGTTTGGCTACTTGTTTTAGGATTTGAAGCTGGATGTTTAATTGAAAACCCCACCTTGACAGAGAGCTTTGAAGTTACACTCGAGACAAAAATCAATGCATATCTGGCATTATAAAAAAAGATGAGGGCTCATTAGTCAGTGGGAACAGAGAGACGAGAACACAGCGAGAGGAAAATCTATGTATAATTGATTGGTGCCCAAGTCTTAATTTTATAGATTTTCTGCATTTCTAAATTTACTCAAAGTTCACATAAGGTTGCAGAATATGCACCAATTTTATCCATTAGCTATTGATTGGCATTTCAACCATGGTCAAGTTAATCCCTGAGAGATCTTAAAGTGCCCATAATGCACCACAGGAGCAAAGCAGAGCAAACAAACACACATCAAACAACATACAGAGCCTCAGGGGCCTGACAATCATTTATTTTTGTAATAAAAAATATTGCCCCTAATATCCACACATGCTCTTTAATGCACCGTTCAGCTAATAAGACTTGGTGGCATTTACACATTCTTTTCATTTATCAGGCCCTTAGGAGGAAGTCTCAACAATTAGGATTTCAATAGCGCAGACTGTTTGGCATGAGAAGAAATCAGAGTTGTATTTAGGATGAGTCTAAGAGAGGAGGGGCCGGATGAAGACTGGCACTAATTACAGATCTGGAGAGGAAGGGAGATCTCAGAGGGCCAATCAGAATGGCTGGCTGGCTCTGCGGGCACCTGCCGACTCAGTGTTCACTCGTACGTACGCACACACTGAAATGACTCGTGCGACGGTCTGCTTGCGTAGTCTGAATCCACGAGAGACGGAAGAGCTGGTAACACACAGCGAGATGGAACACTGCGCGGCTTCCCTCGTGGAAACCAGTCAACTCTCTTAACACAAGCAGAAGACGCATAACAACAATACATCTTTAATGCAGACAGTAAAAAAATTACAACTTTTTAAACCTTCAACTAGCATTTGCACACACACACAGACCAATCCGTGCTTCCTCTTGGGGTTTATGGCATGACATGGTTAATCAGGCCTAACGCTGACTACTTTGCTGCCCCTCCCCGTTCGGTTCACTCCAGTGCTCCACTGACAGTCCTGGCACGGGGGGGCATGCCGTCTGCCCCAGACACACACACAGCTGCTCTCATCGGGCAGCCCGGATACTGCCTGGGGTAATTATTTACTTTGCCTGTCAATTAATTACACAAACTCTGGATGACAGATCCATCCCAGCATCCATCTGCCCTGCCCTTTTCATCAGCACGGCCTTTTTTACCTCCGTGGCTCTCAGCACAAAACACACAAAACAGCACTCATCTGTCACTACACACGGATCTGTGTATTGCTTTATCATTAGACTGATCACAGATGTTTATGTGTTGACAAGTGGCAAACCGATATATTGGGTTATATACAGTACATCTGTACTGTTCCACAAAATTAGACAAAGAGAGACATAACTAGACAAATAAAGAAAGACAGAGAGTAAAAGCCCTGCTTCTGAAATGAAAACTACAGTGAATGTATTTAATGAGTAAATGACATCATTATTCATTTAACATTCTTTAAAATCTATTTTATTTCTGTATCTGTACTATACAGCCCATTGGTCAGCCTTAATGCTGTTTTTTAAACTTGCTGTAAAAACAAATGAACCTGAACTTGGACATACTACACATTTATTTTATTGGGTTGGTTTTTAATGTACTTGAGTGTGTGTGTGTGTGTATATATATGACCTAAGTCTTTTCTTTAGCTGTAGACTGTCCTGAATGATCCTCTTCACAAACTCCAACTCTCCACCCTCAGCCATGATCTCGGTCACCCCTCCTGTGTTGACGGAGCTGGGCGGTGGTCTGCGGGAGTTTCTCGAATTCACCCCCTGATGGAGGAACCAGAAAAGATGGGGCGAAATGGATTACAGCTATTGTCATGTGCACAAAGAGACAGATATTGCTGGAAAACAGCCCGAGGGCTTTACAGCTCCTGTTCAGACTGAACACAGCGGGCATCTGTTCAAAGACTACAGCTCAATGTACCTTTGCTTCTAACTGGTTGGCGAAGAAAGGAGGGTTGCACATGCAGAAATCATAGACAATACACTCCTCCTTAAGTGCATCCATTAACAGAGTCTTCTGGGGCACCTTCACCACTGCAACACACACACATATTTTGACATTGTTGTGCCAGCTATATCCTGTATATTAAATTACAGTCAAGCTATCTTTCTGTATTAGCCTACATATAAACACAGACACACACACACCTTTGATGAGCTCTGCCAGGTGGTTTTGCTCAACGTTCTTCTTTGCATAATTAAAGCAGATGTCATCTACCTCTGTGGCGAGGAAGAACCAGCCATTCATAGTGGCTCCCAGCAGGGGGTAAATACAGGAGGCACCGGTACCTGCACACAGCCAAAACCTGTCACATCACACCATGAGACATCAGTGTTTAAATACAAATAAAATATGATCTGCCTTCATTCCTAATGCACATAAACATATGCATCATGTTGAAAAAAGCTACACAGTGGGGTTCAAAGAATCATGAATATTGGGTTTTTCAGTACATTTATTTATCAAGCTTAATCTTTAGCTAATTAATGTACATAGCTTTATACATCTGCAATTGCATAATGCAGATTTTTAGAAATGGATTATTTAACTTTGATATAAGTGTTATTTTACCAGCCATGCAAAAAAAATTGACTTGCTTAGACTTACATTTTCATTTTCACCATAAAAAATATAAAAATATATTATGTTTATTATATATTATATAATATATTATGTCGGATGTATTAGTTAACATGAACTAACAATGAGTAACGTTTTTTTCACATTTATTAATGATAATGTTATTTAATGCAATTAAAGCTATAAATACCAATATATAATATATATAATATAAATAAAACTGTCAATAAATTTTTTTTTTTTAATTAAAAAATAAATAAAGCTATTAAATACATTTGTTTCTGTAAGTTCATTGTGCATTAACTAATGTTAACAGGTACAACTTTTGATTTTATTAAAATGTTTTAGTAAATTGTAATATTAACACTAAGTTTAATAAATGCTGTAAAAGTATTGCCCATTGTTAGTTCATGGTTCATGTTAACTAATGCATTAACTAATGTTAATAAAAAAAGTGTTCTCAAAATAATAAACACATTTCGGATTAAACTGTTATACTAACATAATATTTCCACCAAACATTGTGACTCTGTTAGCAAATATTAGTATGATAATCTGAAGCGCAGTCGTCCGTCTGACAGTGTGACGTACGGCTTTTATAATGTGGTTAGACTGAAGAAAGACAGCTATGGTCATCCATTATCCAGTCAGCCAGCCTTAAAAACGGCCTGAAATTTAGCAGAACTAAACAAAGATGATCCCCACACCGACCGAATACAAGAGAAGATTCTAAGCTATTTATCATGAGCGTGACACTAACGCAGCTAATCTCATCCCAGAGCTGGCAAAGGTTTTCAATCTGCAATCTAACCCAATCAGCGGTGTCACAACTATATCGCTCACACACACTGGAAACTACGGTAAACATGGACATTTGCTGAGGTATTTAGACCTTCCTTTGAGACAGAAAGCACAATGATCTGTATTCAACCTAGGGCTCCCCTGGCTAAAGATGGACCCTTGTGAAGGTGGTGTTGGAGGGGGACAGCATTCTCGAATCCAGAGGATTTGATGCTGTATGACTGCCAACATCTGGCACTGTGCCACCAGCCTGAGGGACTGAAAGCAGCTTAAACAGAATAATACCAGCAAATATTAGCTGGCATACCAATGTCGATGCCTCTCCGTGGATTCCCCTGGCCCCCAATCAGGTCCTCCACCCAGTGGATGTAGTTAAGACGGAGAGGGACGGTAGGGATGAGCCGTTCCAGGGGGATCTCGATGGTCAGGCCGAAGTCCTCTTTCAGCAGGGTGCAGGTGAGGGCTCGGACAGCTTCCGGGTCCTTGAAGTTCAGCCTGTGGGAATGAGAATAAAAAGGAGGGGTCATGAAACAAGCCACATATCCCCTCTCAATTCATTAGCGCTTATCATGAAAAAATCCCATGGTGAGGAGCACAATGAAGGACCAGCTGCCATGTTTGCAAAGATTTATAAATGAAAGTAATGGCCTCATTATCAACGGCACAAATTCTCCCCCTCCAAAGAAATTGTCAATGTGAATCTTAAAGCAAAGCGGACGAGATGGGCGTAATTAGGGTGTCTTTGTACATTCACACTTCTATAGATGTAATTAAATGCTCCGTGCTGCAGATCGTGTCTGGCACCTCCGGGGGGAAGCAAGGTGTGCGTGCGAGTCGCATGGCTATGGTACCATGGAATGAAGCCATGGTGTGTGAAATGCTATTTTGCGGTGCTCTTAAAAACACCTGCACCCCACCCCAAACACCCACCATCACAAAAGGGCTTTCTAACGTTAGCAAGAGCATGTGTTTGAAAAAAAAGAGTTGTCTGGTGATGGTAGATGCTACAAACACAGTGCGTCTTTATGATGAAATTCAGGTATGAAGCTAAAGACGTGGGACAACCTGAAACTACGGACAGAGCAATATATCATCCACATATCATGCTTGACTTTATGAATGTTCTGTCACAAGTGTCAGAAATGTGAAAAATAGACAGGAATTTAGGTCATTATTCACAAAACACATCCTCTGACATACCAATCATATCTTACTGTCATTCTGAAATCTGGCACATCACGACCGGTTACGAGACACAAGAAAACAAATGACATTTGCCATCACTAGATACACACACTTATACTGTCCAGTTATAACACAATTATATATAAAACATTTGAGTGAAACTTTTTCATTATCTTAAAAAACAACATTCAGGTACGTGCCTAAATGTCTGAAATAAGTTTTGTAGGTATGCAAATAAATGCTTTTCATAACAAAACTACAATTTATTTATAGAAATATTATATTTTATATAAATACCAGTGCACCACAACTTTTATTCCATCTCAACCAACTAAAGCTGATTACACAAACGTGAACCCTATGCAAAAAAGGAAACATATTGGTGTTACCCATTCATGTGAGAAATCCAATATACCTCTTCATATTATCTTTTTAATTTATTACCGCATCAACTCGAATTAATCCAATGTTTCGATCCAGTCTATTAATCTTAAAAACGTGACCTTGGGCATTAAATATGAATATGGATGGTTCCCATGGCAACAGCTTAAAATTACCTGCAGTAACAAATCCAATCACTAAACACAAATGTAGCCTAGTACACACACAGAGCTCCCTAAAGAGTGAAGTGTGGACTTTGTAAAGAGAAGAAAACATCATATAATGGAGCCGCAGCAGTTCCATCTGCTCTTCATAGAGCGTGTAAATGATGCCGGCTGACCTTGCATCCGTCAGGTCATCATCAGTGTGCAGGGGAGCTGTTATCCTGCGCTCTATTTTTAGCTTTACATTTGAATCACTCAGCTCACAGGACACAGCCCGAGTGCCGCAGCCTGGAGTTACGCGCCGTATCCATGGCAACGGCTCTCGTGCTCGGCTCACCCGCCTAAAGGAGGAGAGTGTTAGTGGAGCAGGAGCGGTGAGGATGTGTGTTAGTGTGCGAGTGGACAGGGATGCTGACGTGAGAGGTGGCTGAATGGACGTGTATATGTCCGTGGGGGCTGAACTGCTCAGGGACAGTGACCCACAACCCAACATCAGACTCAAGGGCTCATCCCACTCCAAGCCTGTATGACTTTCTTCCTGTTGCAGAACACAAAAGAAGATATTTTGAAGAATAACAACATGGACTGTAGTGTACACAAAAATATTGTGTTCCACAGAAGAGTTACACACAAGTAAAAAATAAATTACAGTTAGGCCTAAAGAGGGTTATAGCAAAGCAACACCAACTAATCAAAGAAACACAACAGCACAGCAGGAGTCTATCCATCGGCACTGCAAGGTCACCTCTACAGCTCTGTTTAGCCTCGCTTTAATCCCCTGAACTCAAAACCAAGCCATTATCAAGCAAAGCATGGATGCTCAACACACATTTCTTAAAACAAAGAATACAGCAGTGCAGCAGTTTTAATAAGATAACAGAGAGCCAAGTGCTCTTATGGGGATTAACACTCCACCAACTGTTCTCTTTGTTTTTTGTCAGCCGTCAAATCTCAAGTCATCCAGGAGCTTGTTTTAACTTAACACTGCGGTAAACACGAGCACAGGAAATATCCTAAGGACTCACGCCTCTGAGATCTGACATTCTGATGGGTTTTTATTGCTTTTCAATTTAGAAACTAAAAGCAAACTGCAGTCATATGATGTCTTAAAGGGACAGTTCACCTAAAAATTTAAGTCTGCCATCATTTACTGGATGGGGACCAAGAGATACTAACCTTTAAAAAGCATGATAAAAGTAGACCATATGCCATACGATAGGTTTGTTATTTAGCTTAAAAATTTTGCTTGATTGCAGTCACCATTCACTTTTATTGTATATAAAAGAGGAGCTTGAACTATAAAAACTGCTAAAAAATATCTATATAAATCTTTGGGTGTTAAATGGAATAAAAAAACATCTACAGCTAATGTCTTTTAAACCGAGTAAACCCTAAAAGACTGAAAGTAAATGTGGGATTAAAAAAAATATAGCTAATGCTGCAAATCTATTCATCAAAGCATGACACGTGGAGTAAAGTATAATCTTAAAATTAGGATCAGTGCTGTAGCAGTTGATGTGAGATACCCCATCATCTCATTTGTAAGTGAGATGAGTCTAAACCCCACAATTACACCCATCATTTAGGCAGAGAGCTCTCACCCAGGACAGCCCTCCACCGCATCAATAATGCAACTCGCTGTCAGCCAGACTGCAGAGATTAATGCTACTCTTACTGCACCAAAAAACACCTGAAAGATCCTATTCCTTCTCCTCCTCGCCACAAAATCAACATTAAATGTCACAGTGTAGTCTAAATTTTTAATGCTGCTCAGTTCCTTCCCAGGTCATACGCTAGCCACTGACGTATGTTATTTCTCCAGTTCATGCTTTCTAATCCAATCTTTCTCTGGATGACATCTGTGCCCCAAATCTTTCCTACTCTTTAATATTTTGTTTTCCAGTGGCAGCAGAGGAAGAAGGATGAGGAAGAGGATTCCAAACCCGTACCCCGCTATTTCCAGATTAACCCTATCCTTCACACTGTGGCATGATAGACTTTAGAAAAAAAAGTTAAAGCTTATCTAACCAGAGACGTAATTCCCAGAATCTGGAGAGACGGAAAGGCGACACTAATGGTAATTTATACAGCAGAGACTTAATCCCGCACATTTTTAGATTAGGTTATGAGGCTAAATTGTAAAGCTTGGTTAAATGGCAGATCAGTTGGGGTTTAAGTACACTACAGGAAAAAAGAGAAAGAAAGAGCATACTATACTCAGAATAGTATACTAATAAACTATACACACTGCAAAGTAAAACCAGAGATAATATCCCCTAATTGATTAAAGAACGAGAGAAAGACAGAGAGAGAAAAGAGAGACAGAGAGAAAAAGAGAGAGAGAGACAGAGAGAAAATATGTGGTCTGGGACAGCAGCTGATGACAACTGTGCCGTAACTCACACCTGCTGCAGATGGATGAGGGATTTACACACATCTTAAAAAACAAATATGCAAAAAATGCAAATATGTGTGACACACTAACACCTGCTGCAGAATTTATCTACATTTACACAATCACATTTCCTCTTCACAAAGACTGTTGTTAGAAAAAGTACACATAAGCCCTAACTTCAGGCGAAACACCTCCAGACATCTGTGCTGTACTCACATAAACAGATATTAACACAGAGGAAATCTCTAAACACTTCCTACAAATCCTGTTCAGCACAACTACAGAAAAGGAAGTGAATATAAAACAGTACAATCTTATTTAAATGTATTCTAATCCAAACATGCTGCTGAACAAAGCTTCTTTTCACAGTTCAAGTCAACACAAAATCAAACTAAAAATGTCTTATTTTATGGCACATTGCAGTGTTTATTATTAGTAATGATTTATCTGTGTTTTAGGTGTTAGTCTTGTTAATTTCAAAAGATGCTTCTGTGTCTTTTAACAGCCAGCCTCATTTACCATTTGTATCATTGTAAAGAAAACAAAAAGTCAAAGACGGGTACAGCATAATAGTGAATAAACAACAACAGAAGTTTAATTTATGGGTACACTATTCCTTACTAGACAAATGTGAGGATTTTAAATGTCCTCATAAAGCTTGAATCTGACCCAGATCTGTGTGTTGAACTAAATCGACCTGGACTTTAAACATGGCCAAGGTTGGTTTGATCTGAATTCAATCATGCATAAGTCATGGGGAACAAATGAGGACTTTGAGCGGATCAGGTGTTTAACCTTTCTGGACAGCATGAAGAAGTTCTGACTTTGGTAAAGGCCTAGTTCTCATTCTCTCAATCACTAAGCCAAAGCAGTTTAACTAGTGCTTCCACATACATATGTGCACAAGCAGAAAAACAAAGAACGGATTTAAAGAACAGAGTAAGAAAAGATGCTAACAGAAAGAGAGTCTGGGGTGGACAGGCTGGCCATCCCTCCTAATTAAACCGCAGAGCCCAGTATAGCTCCAGGGGCGTTGTTTGAATTTTCACAACCATCATCAGGAATCAAAGGGTAAGGAATCATGGGGCTCTTTTCAAACTGCATCAAAAAGAGCTTCAGCACAGCACACCTGAGAGGAAATATCGCAAAAGATGAACACACTAATGCTATCAGCTGAGTCTCTCCGGGTGCACGGACGCCAATCAAGTCTGGGGTTGTGAATTCAGACGCCCATAGCCCAGCTTTCTTTTGTTCTGCTGGAAGCTCAAGCATAGATCTCATTCTCTGTCACGCTATAATGACTTATCCTGTTGAGGAAATATGACGTGACCAGACAGGATCAGCATCGGGGGACACAGAAGACACATCAGCTACAATTCTCTCTGTGATATTAGAAGACACTGCATACGACATCTTTCAATAATAGATACACAATATAAAACACACACACTGCAAATATAACAAGTCTTACATCCTATTTAAAGCTAGAAAATCACTATGACTTATATTTGAGAAGTATTACAATATATTTTCTTTGTTTTAACACACACACACACACACCTGACATGTTTTTTGTGTTTTTGTATGTTTCCAAATTACAAGCTCCTGCCAACACTTCAAGCATACTGCCACTCCAAGGTGCTTTTTGTCTCTTTCCACCTGCCACTCTGTGGCTCTGTAGTGCACATCTGCAGCGCTTTCCCACAGATTTGGGCAGGAAATGTTTCAGAGCATCTAAAAATCCTGCTTCCTCTCATGCATGCATAATGAGGGTCTTTCTGTCTCCTGCCAAACCTGAGCCAAAACATCCCTAAAATAATGCTGGAGGCTGTGCCTGCAAAAACTTTTCTGTTGGAAGAGACTGTATTTAAAGACACTCAGTCTTCACCAAAACCAAATCTTGTGAAAGACCGTAGAGATGTTTCTCAGACCTGAGACAAAAAAACACTGCCCTCTGGCACCTAAAGATCTGAAATCCCAGAGGCTGAGATCTTTGCTCTAGTCAAGATTCGATCGAACTGAAAACTGCTAAACACTGTAGGCACAGAGATTGATTTGCATGAACTACCACTGGGAATTTTCACGCTGTAGTGAGAAGGTATGCACCTCTCGGCAAGGTCAACAGTAACCATGCACAACCAAATGAGACTGACTGGAATTATTGAGACTCAAGATGTTCAGCCTCAGACGTGACTTTAAGGCATTTGCACATGATGATTCCCATTAGACCACAAATTAATCTTGCAAAATAAGAAAAAGAAAGACTGGGGAAGAAAAATATACAGACAATTATACAAGAGAACAGCGCTGCTTGTCAAATTCATTTTTTGACAAGAGCCTCAGCTACACCCCTCCCCTGAAACTCCCAGTGTGCTGTTGTGTATCGACAGTCACAGCAGGAAACCCATCCAATCACAGCAGCTGCTATAATAGTGCAGACTTAAAATACAGTTCCAATGTGATTATTGATCACCAAATAACTCATCTCCTTTTACAAGCCAAACTGGGAGTCAGTGAGGAAGGTTTCACAGGGTGACTGACTCTACTTAAAGTAAAAGTATATATGCATCTAAGCAGACGTATAATAATAATGTGAAAATATGACAATAAAAATGGGTGTTGTATAGCACTTTTTTTCTAAAAAAGTAATCTCAATATACTAAAATATATACATTCATATACAAAGATTTTTAAAATCATGAAACATTTTTGACAATTGTTTTTGGAGGAGACCTTGAACATGCATTAAAGAATGTGTATTGATAGACAATTATAATTCCATCAGTGATTTATATGAAAAACGTTGGAATACGGTGGCAAGAGCAACTTTCTTTATAGATGTTAAAATACACAATTCTTCATCCTATAATTTGAGACAGAGATATGTCTCTCTCTCTGCATTGCAATGCATATCAACGCGTTTCTATGTCTTACGTCATAATTCTTCAGACAACTCATAAAATATTTAACGGATGGTTACTTACGTCACTCTGCCAGTCAATGTGGTCTGCACGTGCTTCTGGAATTCTGGATATTTTGAGGCTAAATAGACGAAGTCTGGTGGTTTATCCTTATAACGGTTTCGAGGATGCATAGATTTATTCAGCGCCATCCTCTCTGATACACTGCAAAGGCAGCATACATGATTATTAATACACCAACTAAAGGTCAATGTATGTATTTATTATGTCTTTATTCTCCATGTGCATGTATTAATGGTAAACGCAGCAGTACTGTTACCAGGTTTGTTAATAGAGAAAGCATACTGCATTGATATACCAGTTGATTAACGTTGGTTACAATATAATTACGAAAGTGTCTCAGTGTTATGGTAAGAGAAAAGCCCAACAGCTAACAGGTTTACTATACAAGACGCGGCAAACATGCAACTGTAACGATTAGAACACGTGACACTTTACCGTTTCAGAAGATCAGACAAATAATTATGAGTTAAACTTTATCCGTATCTCAGTGTTCAGTAAACTTGGCTGTCACTGACAAATCACGTTGTCCAAACGTTCGCTCCGTCTTAGTCAGAAATGTGCGACGGAGCACAAATATGACGTCACGGATCTTATTTATTTATTACTGTACATATTTATATCGAAAATAAACTTTTTTTTATACAAATTTAAATATTTATTATGTATATTTTAATTATTCAGTCTGTGTGTATAATCTGCCACAAATCTTAAAACTGATTTACAGTCTGAATGTACAGCAAGATACAGCAGTGTCAAGTAACACAAAGACTCAGATCTTCTTAAACCATTTCAATCATATTTCAGAGTGTTCCTTATGTAAATTATTTGTTTTAATTTGTCTGTATTCAAATTTAATTTGCACAGCTGCAATTTCTATCACTGAATTCAAGCATTTTGTTATTTCAGGGTGTATACTTTATACTTAATTTTGGGCAAATACACATTTAAAGTTTTAAGAATAGTCTATCAAATTTAATTTAAATATTTAAAAAAATCATTAAAAAAAAATTCTAAAGCTTGACATAGGCATAATCTTTAGACATATAATGTACACAGTGCACCGAATTATATTACACCAGTAATATAATTGTGCATTATTTCAAATAACATTCTGTTTTAAGTCACTTAATTCACAGCTAACCTAACTAACAATGAGTAAATGTGTATGCTTAAATTAAAGCACTTGCAGTGCAGTCCTCTTGCTGAATATGTGATGAACTGGAATCGTAACCATTGGGCACCAAATGTCACAATACACCATTCCTAAAGACTCCTTTAGCAAAACTAGTATCAACAGACACAACATTCATGTTTTTTCTTTAATTATGTTGCAAACAATAATAACATCCAGATATATTGTTAACAATTGGCTGTGTGAACAGTGATAGCATAAAAAGCAAAGAGTCCCATTCAAGCTGTAAAGTCTGTAGCCTCGATTCACAAAGTTATTATAGCTGATGATTGACCTGTGGCTGGAGGATGACCATACAGAAAGATTCTCAGTCTGTCTGTATTTTAACCCATCCAGTATGCGCAGCAGTGGGATTGCTTGGGACCTGCAAATCCAGGACAAATCCTTTCCTCTAGACATGAAAACAGGACGCACCATCTGCAGTTTTTGTCTTTCCTATCATACTAAGAAAGAATAATCTCTTTTAAGAGACGTGTCCAGTCTTAAGGTAGTCTTTAGTATCAGACCTTTGGCCCTGGAAGTCACAAGGAAGGAGTTATAAATGATGAGATTTAGCATTATTAATTCCAAAGTTGCCACTTTTTTTGGTTTAGGTTTCCACAGTTGACAGCATACAGCTACTGATTATAGCAGCCACCCACACTACACACTTTGGTGTAATCTGAATCTCACTTTGCTTCATAACACAGTAAAATCAGTAAAAGGTGACTGAGAGACCAATATCAATCCTCTTCAAATTGTAAGATTATAGGAGGCATCAATGGTGTTTGTCTGTGATGGGCACTTCTTCCTTGCACTGCTCAGTCTGCCACAATCCCATAGCAAAACATATAAACAGAGTCATCGTCTTCCTTAATATAAGCACACACAGACCAGCCTCTACAACCACATACTGAGCTGTGCATTTAGCATGCCAGCTGACCTATCTGGTAGGATGACTTAACAAAAAACAATCACAAGTGACAAAAATGTCCTTGTCTTCATGTAAGTTTGAGAATTTTTGACTTGCTTGAGAATTGCCCGAACATGGTAAACCGAACCCCACCAGAGAGCTCAGTCCTCAGTACTGTTATATGCAGCAGTGCTATGTCAACACGTACAGATCTCGGTCTAGACACGATCAGATTTTCAGCAGCAATAGGTACATCCAGTACACACACAACAGGAAATCGCTTGATAATAGACATGGTTAAGCAGTGAAATTCTTTATTATATAATTGCATTGGAATGAAAAGGCTAATTAAAATGATATCGGTTTATGTATTTTTTTTACAAGTCTTACATTGCTTAGACCTTCAGTCTGATGGGACCAAAGCTCTAACAATAACAGGGATGTGCAATTTAACATAATTCTTTTTGTCCTACCACAATGTCAAAGGCAAGTTTATTCCTTGAAAGATATGGAATGATTCATCTCCATCTTTAGGACCAAATCATATCCCATTGTGTACTTATTTGCACATTTATTAACAGATTGCAAGATGAATTGAGAATATGCCACCCATCAGACGTCAGTAAGGCTTGTGCACCTGTGGTGTTTAGGATATTCAAAAGACCTCCAGCACTAAGCTTTCATGAACATGTATTAAGAGCTTCTGCTATGGCCTGAAGTAAGAAGATCGTTTTACAATAGACGCTTCTTCATAAAGAGATTAGGCTGTTATTTCATTAGTCTTTCGCTCCACATTAACTTGTTGGTTTATAAGATGGAGCTTTCCACAGTGTCAAGTGTAGTTTTTATTTTTTAACCCCAGAAGATGCCAGCATTTCATTTTTTCATTCTGGAAATCTTCTTTAAGGACAGATATTTTGCACATCCCCTAATAAGAAAAACTTTGAGCCCTTGTCATGCTTTGTATCTTAGGTCCAAACTGAGGGTTTGTGATTTTAGTCTCAAATGACTTTTCTGAACTTAAGTCTTAGCACAACTGCCATAGGGGCAACAAGAATTGAACATCCAGCAAACATGATATAATCAAATACAAATCAAAAACTGACTAACTCAAGGAAGTATCAGGACATCTTTACCTGTATTAAAAAACAGCCTTGCTCATTGGCGCTGTAATTTAACAACAAAGGTCAAGAGCAAAATCAAGTGCTCAGTAGAGGCAATGTTAACGGTGCTTTATAGTTTGAAGTGCTCCTGAGTTACAGACAACCATCAAGGTCAAAATCAAAATCTTTACTAAAGCTATGCTCACCTTTGATTTTGGGCAGAAAAGAAAAACTTTTGCTGCCCACTACGCAGAATGGCTTTTTTGGATGCAGGAGTTTCATACAAATTTACTCTAATCATTAAGCATAATTCTCACTTACAGTGTAAGTCATGTCTCTGGGATTGTACTTCTCAGTAGGACGTGCCATGACAAGCGTACAAAGATTTATTCCCAAAGGCTTTTAGACAAAACATCTGAAACGTTCTTAGATGCAACCATTAAATGTTATCTAAATCCACAATAAGAGAATGGTAAGTACACTCCAGAAGTGATGTAACAAAGCTACAGAATATGTCCGAAATAACACACCCCATAGACAAAGCAACTCTCCACCTCTACATTATGGGTTCTTTCTGTAGTCTTTGCCCCTTAAAAGCTATTAAAGCTAGGCACAAACAGACTAAGACAGTGGAAGGAAAAAAATATATATAACTAAATAAAAAAATAGACAAAAATAAATCAGACAAATAATAAATGACACTGTCATTAAATTATCAGTTTAGTGCCCTACATTAACCCAGTCAGCTTCTGCCTTCGATAGGCCGGGCTGAGTGAAAGATCAGCCCATGTTAAACCTATGGTACTTCTAGACAACATTATGTAAATGTACAGTATACAGTTTTGGATTCACCATGCAAGAGTACTTTTTTCATTTATTAGTTCAATCTACATCCAGAATAATTTACATAAAAGGACACATTATTGAACCAGAGCTCAGTGGGTGATAACCGTGGTGCATCCAGAAGAGCAGAAGAAAGCCGAGGGGGTGGAATGGATTGGAGGTGAAGGGGAGCATGGAGGTGTTGTGAAGGGTCATGTAGGGTCGATCAGCGACACTCCCACACTTTTACTGTTTGATCTACGCTTCCGGTGATGACGAACGGAGCAGACTTGTGGAAATCTGTGAAAGATAAGAGACACTGTTATAATGATCTCAAAGGGCAACGACTTCATATGCACTTTATGATGATGTGTAAGCTAACCTGTTAACAGGGCCACAACAAGCAACCAGAAATTACATGATTAAGCAACAACCACAGTAAAAACCTACCACCTCAAAATACTACCCCCCTAACTATATGAAACATCAATTATGTTTTGAATAAACATGGTTATAAATGTTGTGCATCATAAATGTATTCAAAAGCTTAAAGAAACTCTAAGGAAACAAAGAACAGTTTTCTGTTCATGCCAAAAGCGTCACTTCAATCAATAGTCTGGAAGACGAGTGCTGTGTACAGAACATCATTTTAAAAAAAGTCTAAAAATACACAGAAACCTACTGGGGATCAGACTGAATAACATCTCTAGAGAGCTACACTGCCTTGATCTACAGAAAAGATCTGGACTCAAGCAGATAAAAGACTAGACGTTTAAGCATCCTCTCCAAATATGATGCCAGCAGCTGTCAGGTAGTCCCTTTTGTGGCTGGGAGCTATACAATCTAAGAACCTAACCCAAGAAAAATCACTCTTTGGGGGAATGAGGATATACACGTTCATGATTCATCTCACTGCAGGTGATCAAAACAACCACTGAGCATTTCAAACAACATCAGTAACCAGGTAATGCAATCAAGTGAGAAAAAATAAGCGGATATCATGCCGCTTACCCAGAGAGGTAACAAAATGTTCGTGGGCACTCAAGGTCTTCATGCACCGTTTGTTTTTGTAGTCCCAGATCCTCAAAGTTTTGTCATCGGCACAGCTCACAATGAACTTTCCTCCAGGGTGCACAAGTATCCCGCGCACCCAATTATCATGGCCAACCTAAAAAACACACCAAACAACAAACAGGCTTCAGACCAAAAAAAAAACATTTTTACAATGCTGAGAATCAGCTATTTTACTAAATCTACTCACCAGGGTCATAAGGCACATGCCAATGCTCACATCCCACATCTTGATAGTTTTGTCTCTAGATCCAGACAGCAGAAAAGGTCCAGGTTTCCCACTCTTCTTGGTCTGGCAAGAAAGAAAAGATGAAACATTTATGATATAACACATCTCACATGCTGCCTGCAAGTGTAAATATTTCAGGTACTTTTTACAATGAAAATGAAAGTACGTGGGCAAAACTCTTAAGCATAATAAGGTTATGGAAATTGCTCTGTTAGGACTAATGCACCATAAACACCATCAAGAGAGGTCTGACTCTTTACTAGAAATGCATATATTACAGACATCCAATAATAACATCAATTTGATAAATGATCCCTGCCTGCATATTGCACCTCGAAAACACAGAATCCCATTACACATCTTCTGCATTATCGATCAAAAGAAGAATATTCAATTACTAATAAATAGAAATATTAAAATAAAGAGCAGAGGTGTTTGGGCTCATTTATTCTGTAAAGAATGGATTGCTGTTACATGCCAGGCCTTTTATCCTTTCTATGAAAGAGTAGGTGTGTGAGAACATGAAAACATTAAGAGCAAAATTACTCAAATTGAGAAGCTGGCATGCCGAGACAAGTATGTTCAAGTATAAAGCTGCTGTAAAAGAAATGCAGGGCTTTGTAATTAACATATCTGACAGTGTAAAGAGTCTGACATCATTTAAATTCTACCTGAACTGGTTTAACCAACAACTAACCACATTGACATAATCATTTTTATGTAACAGAGGGGAAGTTCCCCTTACACAACAAAAGTAATTACCGTGTGGGTCAAAGGCATCCCACATGCTGCAAGATCTAGTGCTTCATCAGATAAATATAAAATAGGACATGGTTGATCATAAGACTGGGAAAAATTAAAATAGTACTGTTTTCACCTCAGGCCATCAAGCACTAATCCCTCCGATGTCATTTCATGGTCGAGTTCAAGATATTTTACATTTCCATTTCGATCCCTCAGTTTGAAATGAAAGTGAACATCATATGTTTGCCAAAAAACAGACTATTATACAACTCTCTCTTACTACATCTTTTGTTAAGAAATGTATCCATAAAACCCAGAACCAAAAGCAAACCTAAATTTAAACATTTGTTTATTAACTGGATGTCACAATGCTTTCAGAGGTTACAAAATAGTAATATTTATATCTGAGACACCGAGAACAGCTTGTGCTTACTACAGCAAGCATCTGTCTAACCTGATCACTTAAAAGTATAAAAAGGGAATTTTTGTACCTGCTTATCACAAAGTAAAACTGTTCACTGATATATTCTCTGATATAATAAAAATGACAATGTTCACCTCAGAGCCGGTGGCCTCCAGGATAGTGGGATGGGCACTTTCAGGCGCCCAGGAAATGCACTCCACCACATGCTCGTGCTCCCGCAACTCAGCCTTGCATTCTTTTGTTGCAACCACCCACACACGCACAGTCTGGTCATTAGAACTACTGGCGATCAGGGTCCCGTCCTGGTTGGGCCGCACCATGCGCACCCACTCCCTGTGGCCGGTGAATGTCTTCACGCAATACCTGTTAAGCAGTGTCAACATAAGCAGATTGATTTAATTTCACTAAGAAATGCCACTCTGTGCCATGTGTTTGATTAAAGAAGTGCACATGCTTTACTTTTAGCCTGACAGTAGTATCCATCTAAAGAATTATTAAATTCTGTATGTAAGCTCTACATACTTTTTAAAGACTTACCCAGTAGCCACCTCCCACATTTTAATGGTTTTATCCCTAGAGGCAGAAACTATATGATCACCATTGGGCATAATAGCTACAGATGAAACATTATGGTCATGTCCTGCCAAAAGAAAAACATAATTAAAAACCTAAAAGGATCAATGCCATCCAAAATCTGATCCAAAAGTACATTTTTCAAGACAGATACGTTTAATTAATTCTGCAATTCAGCACAAAACATACACAGATTTTTGCTGAACAAATCAAACCGTCATGCACATTACCATATGACAATGACTGGTTAAGCTTTAGAACATATTGAACAATTTAATGGAGAATAAGAGGCTGCTAATTTGCTTTGGGCTGCTTTGTTCTCAGTTTGAGGGAAAGAGAAGAGCTAATTACACAGAACGCCATATTTAAGCCGCTGAATAGATGATGAAACTAAGTAGCCTGGAAAAAGCAGTCTTAAATATTGGGGGGGAGAAGCACAAAATGTTATCTCGTCTTCAAGAGGATAATTAAACTGCTGTCCAAATCTTCTAATCTTCTGCTAAAGCGGCCAACCCACGAAGCGAGACAGAGAGAGAGAGAGACTAGGCAGACGGGGGACTTGCAAACAGAAGGAAGGGTCCCTTTTCCGTCTACCCTAGTCTCAGGGCAATATGCCAGCTGCAGTGATGGGGTGTAAATGACAAGCATTTGGATTTGAGCACATTACAAGCTGGTGCACACGTTATTTGGATTATTACCAGTCTGGGTTTACAAATTCTTGATGTGGATTATAAATGACTGGGGGACAACGTGTGCGTTTTGGGATTTTTGAGTGTCAGATATCCAGCATGGGTTAGAATAAATAGCTGCAGTAACAATGCAGCAGCAGCAGCAGCGAGTCAAAATGCTAATTCTTCTCTGGTGTGATGTCCCATAAGTAAAGCCTGAAGGCTCAATTTCTAGGAAAGCTATTAAAATTTACCAAGCAATTAGGATTTTAAACAAAAACGCTGCAAAAAGAACGACTTTCTGAGTCTCGCTTTCATTTGAAAGAAAGAAAAATAACCCAAGAGAATAAAAGAAACATGTTTTAATTGCTAATATTTTACCCCTATATCTGAAAGGAAAAGCAGTATTCTGAAAAATATAACCCAGTAATAGGTGAGGAAACATGTTACAGGCTGCTGCTATAATAGGCAGTCTCTTCTCTTATGGATTTGTTGGCAAGCTGGCACTTTAATGAGCTGCATTCAACACCTGCCTCCTGACACTCTACCCCCCCTGAGACAGCAGTCCACTCCTAACAGTTCCCAGAACCAATGAAAACATCTGATACTACACTCTATGCTCACCGTGCATGGTCCTGATGCACTCAAACCCCTGGAAATCCCAGAGCTTAATGGTCATGTCTGCAGAACAGGAGGCTAGCAGCTTTCCAGTATGGTCAAAGGAGATGTCCTGCACAGAGTCTGTGTGGCCCTTAAGGGTGCGCTCAAAGTCCCCCGTTTCATAGTCCCATACCTGGAACAGACACAGAGTGTGTTTTAGCCCAATTCATTTATGCTGACATGGCATCTTTCCAATTAAAACCCATCACATGGTGATTACAAGATTCCAAACAAGCTGAAGCATAAAAGGCAGGTTTAGGCTTGTGGCTGCTATTAGATTTCTAATTAACCATCTAGGTAACACTTTACCATAAGATTTGATTCATTAAAATGAGTTAAAAGCAAAAACTTAAAATAATAATGAACAATACCATTACCAGCATTTACTGATCTTGGTGTTTATTTTTACATACATATGCTTTTTACATGTTAAATAATTTGTTTTTTATATTACATTAGGTTGTGTGTAATATAATGGTAATGCAATACAGGTAAATAGTGAATTTATATATTAGATATTTACATATTATATGCACTAAATAATGCAGTAAAAATCATATCAGTAATTTTGTGTCTCATGCAGCTGGCTTTTAAACACTATCAAATGTACCAGACTGCCCTCAGGGTATGATGTGAATGTTTGTCCATTGAGTGTTTATCCTTCACAAAAAAAAACATTTCATCCAATATTAACCTTATGGAATCTACTACACACAGAGCAAAAATATTTTGACATTACGTTGTGCCTAAAATTCACCTTTCATGACTTTGACTTCTTTATCATTAAAGCATTCTGGTGAAGTGATGTGAATGTTATTGGCTTGTTCGCCTGGATGCAGCATTTTGATAAATGGCCTCAGGGCTTAATGTGAAGATCAGGTTTCAGCAGTTTGCAGGCTGCAGACACACAGGGATAAGCTCTGTCTGCTGCACAGGGGGCTGCTGACAGAAGCCCCTCCACCTGCTTATCTCCCTCCCGATTCCAACGTGCCCAAGCCAACTGTGTGCTTGTATTAAACATGCACACAAAACCCTGATGTGGCACACCTTGGTTAGTCAAGCAAGAAAGGAGCATGTTTCAACCATGTAGCTGAGACTGCAGTACTATTATAATACATCTGTGACTTGTATTTGCCCAGGCAAAGCGTTTTTATGCCTCTGATATTAGAAATGTGCACAGCTATACTTTTTTAAATTAACTAGTTGAGTAATCAGCTATTAGTATCATGTGTAGTTCTTAATATTAAATATTAAAACAATTATATAACTCCCTAAAAACAAACCCCTAAAATATAAAAACAATACAACAATAATAAAAAACATCCAGAACAAGCTGCTAGACAAATTCACCCTTAAAACCACAAACGTAACAAAATAAAGAAGAAATATGGGAAGTATGTGGCAAAACACTTATATTTTCACATTTTAAATAAAATTCAGCTTACTTTTATAAGACACAGACTTATCTAAGAACCAGAGTGTAAATAAAAGGTTTACTAGCATAAGGAACAAAAAAATTCAAAGGACACGCTAAAAACCGACTATGCAGTTCAGCATAAACCAAGGGAGCTTATTTTAGATAAGCCTGCTGACATTTCAGATAAATCACAGAGGTGAAAGATAAAACTATTCAAGCAGTCATATGTTCATGCGCATGTATAAAATCTGAAAACCCCTGCGTAAAAGCGATCTGCAAACCATTTAGCCAATTCTTTAAGGCTAAGGAGAACGGTCTTGTCATAAGCAAAAAGGAAAAGCTGTTTAACAGCCGATTAACATAAGAGGAAAATATTATTAAAAACATTATACATTATACTGAGCAGAGGCGAGACAGAAATGCATGAGGCTGTATAACTTCAGGGCTCCTGACAACTAGCTATGAATATGTGGATGTAGAGAATGGGGCAGAATATATTTGGCTCCGGCTGTCTGGCTGAGGGCAGCCCATGTTAAAATAGAGAAGGTTGGGGATTTTTAGGGAAGGATTTAATAGCACAGTGTATGAAACTAGGACACAGTAGGAGGGGGTCACAGCCCAGTCTTGCCAGGCTCAGGTTGGTGCCCATAGCTGCCGGCAGTGAGGTGAAGGATGAATTGCTTGTGAAACAACAGTGCGGAAAAGCAGAGAAAACCTTTGTAGGGGTGATTCAAAATAAAACAGAATGTTAAGGAGGGGGTGCTTTACATACATTATACAACTAAAAGGCAAAATTAGTGTGAAACCCATCTCAGTCCTGGCTTTAAAAAACAGCCAGAAAAAAACTCCAATAAGTGGCTGCCTAAATGGTTTAGCTTCTGTATGATGTTGCTGTCCATTAGAAGGCATTACTAAGGTTGTGAATAGAGTGCTGAGCTCTGATACGGAGAGCAGACAGACAGAAATGGGGCATGTCTAGAAGCAGTGCTTACTGCCATGGGATGGGTATACTGCTCATGCAGACCTGTGTATTTAATGTGTCTCGAGGGCCCTTGTGTGAGCAAAGAAGAGAAAGGACAGTGAATGCTCGCGGTAAATTGTACAGCTCATTCAACCACAAAAAAATTACTATCGGCCAGCAGGGCCAATATTTAGCCTATATATATCACAGAAGACTAACTCGCCTTTATTGTTGCATCCTCTGAGGCAGAAACTATGACACTGAAGACAGGATGGAAAATGACTCTGGTGACGGGACTCCTGTGGCCGCTCAGGGCGTATCTCTCTGGGGGACGTGGGATCCATTCTTTGGGGTCTCGCTTCTGTCCAACTGGCCCACCTAAAGTGATCTCCTCTTTCGCCTCATTCAGTTTTGATTCTAATTCCATCACCTAGCAAGAAACACAATGTGTAAAGTTTACATGTTTGCTTGTTAGCGATTTATCATGCTAGCTTCCATACACACTGTCGAATTTAATCAAATACACAAAATGCATAAATAAAATACAATTTAATTATATTTCCAGTGAGTGCTGCATAAGTTTCTCATACATCTCCGAGTATGAATAGTTAATGAGTCGAATCCGCCACAATGTTCCTTATTAAATATGAAATGCACAAACCTTTTTCTGTAATCTGATGACTGAAGTCCATTTCTTTTCCAAAAGGCCTGCATACTTCTTATCCAATTCCTCATTCTGGTGACAAAAGATGACAGAAACATTACACCTAAGTTGTAGACATGGTATTTAAAAAAAAGACAAGAAATACACATAGCCTACAGCAAAACAGGAGGCATACACCTCATGTCAACTGTAAATTGTTTCTAAATCCCTTCACATGAGTAAATCTCCTGCAGACAAAAAACACTTACCAAGATTACAATTACATAAATACTGCACCGTGAAGAATTAACTTCAGGGTGTCTGGCACAAACTCCAATTCTCAGTTCTCGGTTCTAAAATATTAGAAGATGTGAAATTTCTGCCAAGCATCTTCTTTCTTGTATCTTTCTGACCCAAAACATGTATTAATCACGCAAGTAAGAATAACTGCAGTACTAACAAAATCTTTTGTCTATGATCCTCTTGCTGATATCTGCCATGTGTTAAATATCTGAGAGTTTTCCAGCCGAACAGGTGCTTTCTCTGTGGCAAGAAGAGCAAGAGGGGCCGTGTCACCCATCTCTGAGGAAAAGGGGCATTTGAAGCTCTTGCGGAGGTCTGAGCCACCATCTGTCTGGACCCTCTGCCACAGTGGCAGCCAATGGCTAAACTGCAGTGCTCATCAGCAGTGCCAGCCACTAATCACTGCGGCCTGACAGTCCATCAGCTCGCTTCAGCCCTCCAAGAGCCTTCTTTCCTCCACAGCCTAAAGTCACAAACCCCTGCCACATCTCAGAACAGCTGGAGGGATTGATGATGAGCTTTCTTCCGCCAAATGAACGTGTTAATAGCATCCCATTTAATTAAAGTGAGCTTTCAGCACTATGCCATCACCCACCCACAGCCCACCTCTTCATCCACAAACCTGATCAATAATTCATCCTCTTTCCTCTCTTTACAAAGAAAATAAATGTTTATTTACACAACCAGGAGTGTTTTCAAACAAGAGCAAAATGTTTTTTGCTGAACTTTACAAATTTTCCTGATCTGCCTTGTGATAATAGCGATCCACTATTCGATACTCCCCTATCAGTGTGAGCCATCACTGACACAACAGGGAGAAGAGGATTTTTACATCTGCCACACATCATAATTATCTCAGCACTGCTTTAATTCAGCACGTGTGCCATCAGTCACAACCTTGTACAGAGGCGCCAATTAAACGGGGAATACTTCAAATTAAGAAATATTGGCCTGGTTGGTGTTCAAAGGGAGGGGGTTCCCACACTTACCATGTCTAATTCCGCCTCCTTTTTGAAAACTGAATATGCCTCTTCATATCCATTGGAACGAAGGTAATCAGCTATCGCTCGGTTTCTGAAAAACACAAAAAGCTTAATTAGTTCTCTTGATAACCAGCCTTTATAGCTGTGGAATAAGAAAATAGATTTGGTTAGATATTCACACAACTGAAAAAATATGCTTGTCTGAGCAGACAATCACACAAATGAATGTACACGCATGCCTGGCCATTTGACTACAAGCTCCAAAAAGATCATCCATTCACCTATATCTTGTTCAAATCTGATGAAACACAAAAGATGATATTTTGAGAAAAGTCTTAGTGGTTCTGTGTCCATACAGTGGAAGTTAATGGAGGGCAATGTTGTTTGATTTCCAACATTGATTAAAATATCATGTTTGGAATGACATAAACGTGAGTAAATCAAACAATCTTCATTTTTGGTCTATTTTAGGAACTATTGCTTTTTATTGCTTTAATTGAATTTATTAATTAATATTTATTAATAAACCAGAAATCAGTAGCGAACATATATCAGGTTGAGAAGAATGTAAACACTTCCACATTATAAGCAACTGCCTTTAGTGTCAAAAATCAAGCTGGCTGTTAAACTAATGAGATGTGTCACTTTTATCTCCATGGATTTGACTGAAGTAAAAATGTACTATTTAATCACATGCTTGAAAAATCATCACACCCAGTTACAGCCAAAACAACTTTCACATAGAAGAAACATGTCATTTTTAGAAGCAAGCCTTCACTTCTGTTTTAACACATTCTGAGACTACTGAAGAGTCAGCAAGACAGTGGTGAGCAGAGATATTGTGATAGTGAGGACAAAAGACAGCTGTCGAGACGCCACTCTGCTGTCCGAACTCTTATTGGCATTGTGATGTCAGACGAATCCACAACCACGAGAAAACAAGGAGCCCAAAATGGAAATGCTTCTTCAGCGAGACAGCCACATTGTGCACATACATACAGATAAAATCAAGATAAGATCAAAATCAAGACAGAACCAAAATTATAATAGCCACAGACCAGACAACAAAGAAAACAACAGCAAACACACAGAGAAGAACAAAACCCTGGGCGTGGCACAGTTACAAATAATATGATTATATACATAGTCAGTGGTGAGCACAGAGATGGCTTTGATGTACTAAATACTGGTAAGTTTCTAAGAAGGCGTTGAAGTAACAAAGCTCGATCCACTGCAGCTTGTGACAATAAGGGTTTTCTGAGTCAAGGTCAACACAGGGTTATCTCTTATGTGACAGGCGGCAAAAAGGATCCACTCACTGAATAATGCTGGAGGGCATCTGTGTGTGTGGATTTGGTCCTTGCTTTGTCGGCTTTGTAGAGCAAGATATGTTTAATAGACATCTTAGCAACAATGCTTCTTTGAGATAAACAGAGCTAGTGATGTGACTTCAGTGTCCAGAATAAAGGTTCTTAACTTAAAATATGCTCACAATATAAATTATTTGGACATGAATTTACTTGGTTCTCATTATGAAGTAACATACTGCAACATTTAGATCTCCAGAACATTTGCACTAGTCTTCATATACCTGCATGTTTTTGACCAGACAGCAACTAAACCCAAGATGCCAATTACAGCCATCCATAAAAGCTTTTTTTTTTTACAATACTTCTAGATGTATGGCACAGTCAAATTTTTTTAAACAACACCGTGATCTGCAGCATAATGCACAACAGTCCCATTACTTCCCTGAAAAACGGTTTATAAAGACAGGAAGTACTGAAGATTAAAAAAAAGAAAACACTGTGAACAAACAAATGAGTGCTTCCAGCTTTAGACAGGTATCCATGGAAACAGAGGAGCAGAAAAAGTAATGAACATGAGTGGGCAGATATGCTGAAGACAAGGAACAAAAGACACTCACTTCACCAGACTATGACATTAAGAGAGGGCTTAAACAAAATGGCTGTGTCTTGAAACCTACATAGCTGGTCACCTAAACATCGTTAAGCAACACAATTTGAATGTTTGGGGCAGTCTACAATGTGAATGACACAAAAATCTGTCAACATGTTAATAGCAGCTTTCAAGACTATGTGATCTGTAACTCAAGAGGCAATTCTCAGAGAATATCAAATATAAATCTCATTCAGAAGGTGTGTGTAGTGTGCCCAAGAGAGCGTGAGGTGTAACTGAGAACATTAAAGCAGGCTGCAAGAGAAGACATGAGCAGCATTACATCACTCCTGTAGGAACGTCATCTCACATCATTTCCGCAAAGCGCTCGCTTCCGCATCCACATCACCACTGCCAGCCAGACAGCATCCCGAACCCCTCCCATCTCGACTCCACACACCCAGTACATCTCTCTTCAGTAAACAAATGCATTCTTATCAGACTCCAATTGCCCCCTGTGGGTATATCTTGTTTTATAACAGCCTCTGGCATGTAGATCTGCTTTGCTTGTTATTCAGCTGCCATCAAGCATCAGAACTCTGCATCACAGGACTGCAGAACGAGCCCCTTAGCGATGTTTGGGAGATGGTGACCTTTGTGCAAACAGAGGTAAAGTCTGATCTCCCCTGGAGCGAGCCTGTACATGAAACAACATGGCTGGCAAAAAGAGTCTTTCGTCAAAGCCAGCACTTTCTGTATGCATCTCTATCCAGGGATTCTGCAGAAGAGCTGATTATTCCTTGACAAAAAGCACCTGAGCAGAGGTCAACACACCCTCTGCTGAGGAAGCACACACAGTGTTTTCCAAGCAGCCAAGAGTAATATACACTGGTTTCCAGTAAAAGCCAGTTACACAAACGGTTTCATTCATCTTCTGACCAGGACAAACACATTCTCAAAATTACACTGAAGTCAGGGCCCAAGCCACATCTAAGGACTGGAACAGAGAGGTTTGATCTCTTTAACTTGCCGGTAAACAAACACACAAAACCTTACAAACAATATTGAAAGTCTGGAAAGGCCTGTCAGGTGTACCAGACATTTATTATCAGGAAAGGGTTCAGAAAATCTAAAATCTAAAATACCTAAAAATATAAATGTAGAAATGAAATGAAGTCACTCAACAACATGAATAAAACATTAAGTGTTAGTGATCTAAATGTAAACCTCCATATAATGCTTTAGCAGTATAGAAACAGCAGACCTTGAATCAGTGCGTGTAGAGGGCACTCAGAATTGGATGTGTATGTGTGCGCAGCATGGGAGGGTTGAGCCAGCTGTCTCACACACACACACTATCAGCCCCTCTGACAGCAGCGTTAATGAGATTTGGGCCACTCTGCAGAGACCACACCCCTTAAGACGACTAGCAGAATAAGGTCTTACCATTAAAGATGTGTTTTTGCTTAAAATTACTAAAACAGGCCAAAGCATAATCTCACATATGCATGCACACACATGCAGGAACAGAGTGATTTCCAAATTTTTGACAGCAGAAGCTTTACATTACATATTCACACACCCTCGCCAGTGTAAAGGGGTGGTGGTTGACACGGTAATCTCTGGCCGCATGTGGCACTAATGCATGTAAAGCTGTGTTCAGCTCCTCCTCAGGAATTTCAGTCGTTAAATAAACAACTGCTGAACCACAAACTTCACCAAATGTCATTTATAACAAACATTTTAACATTTCAATTAGCCTATTTCAGCTGCCCACAATGCCATAAGGCTTAGTCTGGGGTCTAGACTCACTCTAGGGATGCTGAGGTAGCAAAGGATGAAGATTTTTGAGCAGCAGAAGGGCCACCGCCTTCTCTGTGTGCCAGTCTGCAGATTAAATCCATACTGCTGATGGGAACCCTGCTGATTGGTTGGCGGCAGCTTTATCAGAGCTCGCCAGGGGCTGGCTGGCAATAAACAGAGAGGTAAAATGCTCAGAGAGGTAGAGAGGTGGTCCCCAGAGCCCAGGTCTGCCCACACCTGCCACACCTACAGCTCAAAACAATGCTGAACACACATCTGCCATGATATTGCAATTATTTTCAGAATTCACACATAAAAATGTCTCATTGTTCCAAATGTAGAAAATAATGGCCCAATAATGTTTTTCTATTAATGTCAAAATAAAGTCAACCTTGCTTGTTAAATTTAAAATTCATTTAACTCACACATTTGGATTGGAATTTAAATGCGTAATCCTCACAGTTGTCCTACATACTCATTTATAGGAATAGCTGGCCTTACATTACTAAGGCAATTCTGAAGTTGCTGGGTGGGCTAGGATTTTGAAGAAAAAAGCATTTAGACATCACCAGCTTAATAATATGTAGATAATGCATTTCTCAATTAACTGTCAAATCTGTTTAATTAGAATAAAAGCCCAAAAGTCATAGAAGGCCAGATCTATTAACATGATATAAGCACCACTATCAAATGCAGCCAGCAGCAAGCTGAGATCACATTTTATCTCACTTGCAGTCAACAGTAATTTAACTAATATAGGAATAGCATCTGACCTATGAATTGAGAGATTTCAACTCAGCAAAGGCATTTAAAAAAAACTGATAACATGAGAAGATTATTCTTCATAATAAATAATCTTATTTTAACACTTCTGAAATGTGAACAGTATTTGTAAAACAATCCCTTCCAGCCTCCGATCTGCCAAGCTTTTAGTGCAGAAACACAATGTGTGACTCCAACAGTTACCCATATTTATTTGTAACTAAATATAGCCTTTTCCAAGATGTTGTGCAATCATATAAACAAGAAAAACATTCCCTGGAATCCTGACACTGTTTAATAATTCAAATAAACAGACACCACTTACATATCTTTACACAAGATGACAGTAAGACACTGGGTAGTGGGTAACAAATGAATAAGCAAATCTAATACCAGTCAGTTAGGGAACAAAAACAGCTAAAATTCCAAAAATAAACTGGATGTAAAAAAGTGGGCCAAACCCTACAATGCACAAACATGTCATTGCATGACCTAGAAACTATATGAAAAGATTGAAGTATCATTCCTATATGGCCAGTAGCTGAGCGCTATACGAATGCCCTATATAACACAGTTTCTATTCATGTATTCATACAGAGAGAAATCAGTCAATGGAAGAAAATAAACTGAGGCAGGCAGTCAGCATGTCACTGTCTCCAATTTCCTCTTCACTATTGTCCTAACAAAGCCAGCAGAAACACATCAAACTGCCCCCTGGTTTTCTACCAGAATTCACAAAAACTGTCCAGCATTTGTTGGCAGGCAAAAAAGAACCACTCACAGTGAGTATGTGCTCGGAAGTGAACTTATCCAAAAGCTGTCTTTTTATTATAAAGAAATCAAAAATTTCACACAAACCAGTCAAGTTGTACGACTCATAATTGAATCATTAAGAGTCAGAATAAAAACTACATTATGTATGTTCACATTGGTCAAGAAGACTAAAGATTCACAAAAATACTTTGTTCACAGAAAGGCAGAAAAGCTACAGTCGTTCCTAATTTTAATCCTTCCCTAATCATTATCTCGTACCTCCAACCACAGAGCTGATTAAAAGCTCTTATCTTTGAGTCTCTATCCACGTTCGAAGGTTAATTATATATTGTGTGCAGGACCTCAGGCAGAATCTATCCTCATAAACATATAAGGCACAAAATCTTGAGCCAAGAACCAATAACCAGCCCAAACCACAAGATGACCAGATTAAAACAATACATCTGAAGATTCAGAGGGGAAATCTGCAGAATGGATTTCAACATGATAAATGGTAATAATAAGAGTACAACAATCTTTGGTAGCTGAAATCATTATCAAATCAGCCAAAACATTTAATAGCAAACATGCAAGAGGTGTGGAACTGTACGAATGACAGGCGATTCTGTGGAAATGTGGAGAGTTTTCTGTGAAGCTCTGGGCTCAGAAAAAGCATGTGAGCCTGCTGATGGGACACAAAAGAGATGATTATGTTCAGGCTTTGTCTAGACCTCCTGTGGTGACCTGCCCATTGATTTATCGTGACAGTGAACCAGTGATCTTTTCAACTGTCAAACCACCTAGCAAATCAATGTAGTCAAGTTTAATGAAGCATTAGCTCTTGTGATTATGATGATATTGATTACACAGCACCTTTTCCCATACATTTCATGGATGGTGTTTTGAGTCCACACAATCAGCTAGACCAGACAGCGTAATGGAGCGTTTAAAATAGAGCGTAATCACAGTTTTGTCTGTGAGAAGAGGTCAGAAGGTTTGCGAACTTACAGCTCGTCACGTTGCCTCTGTGACAGCACCATGGTGGCGGCAGGGATGGGGCAGGGGTCAGGTGAAGCACGTACAGCAACTGCTGTCTCCCTGGCAGGAGATCAGAGAAAGGACGCTGGGTCTGGCTCGCAGGATGGTCAGCAGCTCACAGCAAAACGAGTCCTCTTAAAAGACAGTCTCCTGAAACACCTCGCACTGACAGCCTGCAGGCATCTATTGACCAGACGGTCACTGCATCTGTGGAGGAACAAAAAACATTTCAGTCATTTTGGACAAGGAGAATGATAATACAATAATAAAAGACACCATGATGTAAATTAAAGCTTAGTTGAGTAGCGTTCACCCAGGCTTAAGGCAAAAGTGAAAAACATATTACAGAACCTGTTCCTCATCTGACAGTAGATGGATTAGGGGTTAATACATTGTACCTGATGAACAATGTATTACTGTTCAATCTGCTCTTGTTTGCTCCCCATCTAGTCTATCTGCTGCCATGTGGAGCATTTTGTTACGGACTCCTGCTGCCCCTGTCGGGAGCTCTAAACATGTGTAAAAGGGACCAATGACCCAGATTTTGCATCAACCTATTTCTGCACTCCAGTGATACACAGCTTGATAGCAACAAGCAGATCTCTGAGCCTGAAATGAAATGTAATTTGGTAGGTTTATGATCAAACAACTTTAGAAAGACAGAACGCAGTAACTATTCACTTTTTAGGATGACATGGTTAGATTAAATACGTTTTGGGATAGTCCTGTAAACAAACAGCGTGACCAATAAAGGGTTAATTTAGTCATTCGAGCAAGTTCTCTCAAAAATGCATGAAGGGGAAACACTGTAAGGCTCTTAGCTCAGACCTGGATTGAAGTCAAACCCCTAAATCTTGCTAAAGGGGGTCTACGGTATTACTCGTGACAAACAAGAGGTCAAAACACAGCATTCCTTACTAAAGCACACAGCAAAAACATGCAACACCCGAAGACATTCCACATTTCTAACCACACATAAATCTGACAGGTTTAGCACTAAGCCACAGACAGCCTAATAGGAGAAGGAACAGAGGTGGAGTGAGACGGTATAAATTATGCACTTTCAAACCTATTAATAATCTTAGAATCAGAGAACAGTCTTTATCAGCATTGGGCCTGACGAGTGGACCATTTATCTGAAGCTGATAAATTGCCAGATCCAAAGCAACAATTGAACTATGAACGACTAGAGAGGCTCTTACATGCTCCTTTCATTCCTGACGGATCTGTCATTACAACTGCTAGATAATCATTGGAAAATACAGAAAAGCACAAATCTAATCCACATGTCATGACAACCTCAGTGGGCTTGCCGGTCTCAGCAGTGTATGATATGTACCAGTCCTTCCTTTAAAAAACCTACCTATTACACCTAATAGTTTAACATTGAGTAGGAGATCATGCAAGGAATGTGAATTAGCCATCCAAACAGCAAGAAGGGCTCCAAATTCTTCATCTCATCCTTTTCAATTTCACAGTTCTATTGAAATGGGATGTGTAATGACATAGCAGCTCTTTCATTGAGTCCTTTGCCATACTAAACATTAACAACAGCTGTGGGTACAGAGTGGAATCCAAATCAAGCAAACGATTTACCCAGAGGTTTTACTTTTGTTGCCTTAACAGACCTAAGTACAATACCAGTATGCAGGAGTAATTTGAGACTTTTTTACACCAACACTAACCCTTAAAAATTAGATTAGGGTCTTAAAAAGCAAGGTAAGGCCACAAAGAGAGTAATCAATCCTTACATCCATAATCTTACACATTCTGAAATGTAAAACAGTGACATGCTATTGAAACACCCAATTAGGACCAGCATCTTAAAATTTATATTTTACACATCAAACACCAAAGCTTTTAGTTGCCATGGTGAACACATTACCGATCCCCTATGGCATCAAAAGGCATGATGATCTTTTCTTGGCAACCACAAAAAATCAGACGCACAACCAGTAAGCGAAAACTACAATTTAAGTAAAAAAGTATTGCAACACAGAAAGTCTTGCCACACTGTCTTCATCCCAGACGTTACAAACTGCCTGTTGGAATCCTACAAACATACAATTATACTACCCTGTTCACTGCATTACTTCAGCCAAGGGCTTGGATGGGTCTCTTAGCAACTGTCTGTGTGCAGCACAACCACAAGGCTGAGGCAAAAGAGTCCAGTAGCGATTATCCGTTACTGCTATAAAAAGACCAAACACAGAGCACTAATAGGCATGCGATTAAGACAAAGAAAGAAACAAAAGACATCTTGCATCTGCTGCATGTTGTCTCTTCACTTTTTTTAAAAGCAAGTGTACTAGTTGATGTGGGTATTCAACAGGGACACGGGTAATAAAGGATTAAATCTGTTACAAGCATTTCCCTGTGCATCACAAACCCCAAAACAGTCCAGTCTGCTGGCATGTTATTCCTTTAGCTTATATAAGATGGCAAACAGAAACATCCCTCTTAGTGGAATTGTGCAAGCTGGCAAAGATAGCTGGCCAATAAAGCCTAGAGTAATAAACACTTCTTTCAGTCTCTTGATGGAATTGCCAAGATTACTGGATCACAGTACATTTCCGCTGAGGGAATGCTGAGTAGCTGTCCTGACTGACAAAGACAGCCCAAAGAAGTAAAACGCCTAGATAGTAAAAAATATTAACACTTAACATGAAATATTTGCTGTTCAAACATCCTTTAAATAAAAAAACACAAAGACTGCCAGTGTGAACATGCTTGCAATTAATTATGATGCTACCCGAGACACCTGTCAAACATCTAAAGGGAGAGTAGACCAAACTAGGCACAATTTAAAACATAATAAACCGAGCAGTTCAAAAGCACACTTGGTACCAAACTGGTTAGAACATCTAGATCTTGATAAACATGCACATGCTTGCCTCATCCACATCATTAACATTTAACTGGAATTTCAGAAGAGCAAAAACCCTGTGTAGTTCAACTGGTAGAGCATTGTATAGCAAGCTCAATTACAAAAGCTCATGGGTTCCATACCCCGGGGGCCCATACTTAATGCATTGAATGCATTGTGGGTTGTTTTGAGTAAAAGCATCTGCCAAATGCATAAACTTAAATGTAATGTAAACATGTGTCTTCCTCTGCAAAACTAAACCATTACATTTATCTGTCATTATACTTTTGCCATTGGTACATGCCGTTATATGCAGTCAACACATCAATGGATTGATTTGATGGGAGAGTTGGGCATGGCTTTTCTGCTCCCAAAATCTTAAATTGAAAAGGTCACCACATACTTGAACTGCAGGTGTAATAGTCACTTCACAACGTGTTAGTATTACGATCAACCATCGTACTGCACTAATAAACCCATCAGTATCGTGCTGGTCTGCATCTGACCTACATTTCTGATAGTACAACACGACTCAAACTGGTCTAAATTTCAACCACAAATACGTATGCAAGCGAGCCAAATACATGTCAAACACAACAATTGTTTCATTACCTCGAATTAAACACGAATTTGTCTAGATATGGCAGCTCAGTAGCTTATGAGATACAGCCAGGGTGTTTTAAAGCAGCTTTGCACAACATGTCAAGTGTGTTAGTTATTGATTCGCTGTTCCCTAATGATGTTCAAAATGCTAAGACAGTAAGTTCAACAGGTTTAAAACCCGTTTTCTCACCAGGTACGCAATAAACATGACCACTTGACATATCATTTTTCTTTATTTGCCAAGACAGAAAGAAACACGACAAGGTCAACAATTATTTCAATGTTTGGAAGGGTAAAACAGAGATCTTGTTGACACGGGCGTTAGCCAACTGTTGCTAGCTAACATGACATTGATGAAACGACGTGTTGATCCGCCGACAACAAACATCTTTAACGAGCCGTCTAAACAACAAGCCCGAACAGGATAAATTATTTCGTTTACAGAGATACAGTTCACACAACACAAAGACCTGCCGAAATATTCACGACAACTAGAGCAAAAAAACAGAAGCTGAAGTATTTCTCCAACGGCCACGTCCGCCATTTTGAGACACTGAGAAAAGGAGCCGCAAAAATGATCTTCACAACAGCTCTCTAACAAGACCGCAAAAAGAAATACAAACAGGCTGTTCTTACCATACAGCGTCAGCGCTGAATGTTAATCCTCGGAAGACGCTTGTAAGGGACGAAATGAATGTTATTTACGGGTAGAAAAGAGGGGCTCGAGTCTTGGGGTCTGCCTCCTTGCAGCGCCGCATTCGCCTCTACATTGCACGGGAGCGCGCATGCATGGGCTGACTTCAGCAGACGGAGGCGCGCACGCCCTTCAATCGCACACCCTCCTTTCAAACAACTACTGTGGGCGTTACTTTAATAACTATTTACCTCGACACCTAGCATATCTATTTTACTGCCACAGTATTACAAAAGATGAACCATTATTTCTATAATAACCTTAATGTGGAAACAATTACCGCGTTGCGAGCTGTGTTTGCCAATGCCTCAGATAGTCAACTACTGCACCTGTGTCATGCCAGGTGAACACAGCAGTTTATAATTCGGGCTTGATGTATTTTCCATGTCTGCAAACTATTTAAAAATAAACAAAAACAGTTATTTTCCCCACATTTTTGTTTATAAATAAGTTTTCAACAGCAGATTAATTTATAGAAAGGTTATTAGTAATTATCGATGTTCAAAACAAGGTACATGGGTAAAAAGAATGTGCGCAGATGTTGTTTTCTAGTTTTTTATTCATTTTAATAAAAAATGGCAGACAAAAAATAATTAGATTGCTATTCATTAGAAGTGAAAATCATTCAAGAAACCAAAACAGACACAAGCATGACAAAAAGATCATGCCAAAAAACACAGACCAAACCAAATACAAATGAAAATTCAGCTAGGCTCAAAAAAAGGAAAGAAACAAAGACGTAAAGCTGCTAAACATGAGATGACATTGAGGTGGTGATGACAGTTCAACTCTTATCTTGCTCTATATAAATTCTTCTCGACAATTTAGTTAAAATGTTCGGTTTTTGGTCTAGCTTAGTACAGGTCATTTTAGATTGAACTGACAGCAGCAGAAAGATAAAATGTGCAATACACTAAGGATGGTTGGCAGGTGTAATTGTGGTATTCCCCTAAATGACTGGTATACAACGTCTATAATTGAAAATAAGACTTAAAAAGTAAATCTGACCCTTTTGTAGCATAACTGTGACTGTGTGTGTGTCTTTGTGCACTGACAAATGAAAGGTTATTGAAAAGAACATGTAAATTGTTGTATTTCAAGGAAGACAGCGATGCTTTAAATTTAATATTGTAATTAAAAGGTGCAAATTACTTTTTTGTGTCTTTTTTATAACATCCAAAACGTTCTAAAAATACCTAACATCTAGATCAGATTGGTTTGTCATGCAAGCAGTTATAAATACTGAAATTGACCTGTTGTATATAACATGAACACTATTAATTAAATGACCGTTGCAGTTAAATTTAGCTTACATAAATTCTTATAGAATCTTGAAGATACCCAATTTAAAGATCACCTTTAACGTTTCTTGCTTGTAAAGATTGATTACTTCACATTATTTTAATCCAAAATGTTTACTGTTTGCAGGAACCAGGAGAAACCTGAGGTTAGGAGTCTGGCTAAATGCTACAGGAGACGGTCTCATTAACCCTATAGTTCAAGGGTCATTCTTACTCGAAAATAAACCTGCAATGCACCACCAGAGTTTAAACCATCTGGCTACTTGCATCACCTCATTTCTGCAGGTCCTTAAAGTACCTAATCATCATCAGGCCTTTGAGCTACATACTAACACCAGTCTTGTTATTAAATGTTTATTTTGGCATACTATTGGGTAAATACGCATTGTATTGATTCTTTAATTTACATTTTCTAGTGCGATGTCTTAAAGTCAGTTTTTGCCCAATTACAATCAGTTTTAACGTGTTGACTACAGCACGTCCATGTGGCATCTAAGGGTACTGCAGCCGAGGTAAAATATTTTAATGAAGAATCGTTAAAACATTAACCAATGGCCAAAACAGGATTAGGAAGATGTTTTTGGCCCAATCTTTAGACTGACCAAGCATGAAAATGTCTAGTACAGATATTTTTTAACCATTGAAATTAATTGCCCTTTAATTTTCAGAGACGAATCATTTTTTTAAACAAATTTACTTGTTTTATATGGAAAATACAATCAGGCCAGCAGTTTTCTTGCATCCATGTGCATAAACCAAGTTGCACTTAGTTCCAGCATATTGCTTCATACACAGTTTTAGCACAGCAACAATTTTGACATTTGCAGGACACACACAAAGCATGTATACAAGCAAACACATCTTCCTTAGTCTTCATTTTTTGGTACATTACATGAAGCAGCCGATCTTTTTCCTCGTTTGGTGGTGCTGTACGAGACCACGCAAAGCAGCACTGGAAAGTGCAATAAATACTGCTAGAGAGGAAACAAACAAACAAACAAGCACCTCTTAAACTGCCAAGCATTAATGATCAATCCTGAATATTGTGCTAAAGTATTTTCATCCAAGATGTCAAGGGCTGGAGATTCAAAATCCGATTGTATCGTCACATACACTAATCTGATCTCAAAAAAATCCACCATTTTAATAGCACACTTCTGTCACCATAATGGTCAAAATCAAGTTTCATGAGTCCAATATCAATGCTGAGTGTATAAAAAATATCATCATGATATTATTCTGTTGCAGCAGCTTTCCTCCAAATACATTTCTGCATCTCTGCACTTGCATGGACAACCATGGTAAGTATACATACATACAAACATACATACATAAACACACACAATCACACTTTTAAAGTGAAAAACAGTTTGAACACAATCTACCTCAAGCTGGACATATGAAATTAGCATTTCAATCAACATGAATCTAATGCCTGTCACAGATAAAGCTCAACAGTCTTTCACTTTCAACGTATTACTATAAAATAAACATGGCTTAAATGAATGTGTACATGAAAGATCTAATGGCTTTTTCCCCCTTCCCATTTACTTTTACAAAAAGATTTGTTATACAGAGGATGTGACCAGAACACACACCTGTAAAGTTGCATCAATCTGGTTTTCTCTATAGACAGCAGCCACAGCAACCGTAGAAACGTAGCGTACGGGACACAATACGACCATTCAGCCCTTAGGCTAGACCTTAAAAGTGTAAATTCTTAAGCCTATGATTATTGTCTGTCTTTGAATTGAACGATGATCGTCTCTGGTCTTAACTCGCGCAGTGTAGAAATCACCTGAGTTTTAGACAAGCTATGTATTAGAAGGTGTTTGTGGGGAAACGTTTGGGACGGACTGCAGTTATCCTAGGCTCAGGTGAGAAGGTAACGGATGGAAGTATAAGAAAGAGATGATAGATGGATAAGGCTCTGGTTAAAAAGAAAGTCATGGTCATCCATGGCCACCCCAGCCTTGTTTATATAAGCTCACAGAGAACGAATTATATTTTCTCCGCTTCCTCTGGCAGACCTTGAGGGGTCTCGTTGTTGAACTGCACATGTTAAACATCTGCTTTAATTCTTTTCACAGCTACAAACTACATTCTGTACACATTTTTCACCTGTTCCTGCACCTCCCCCTCCCATTATGCTCAAATTTGATTGGTTAAATTAGACAGCTCAGTTCTCAGGTCCACAGGTTCAAACAGATGGATGCTGCATCATGTCCTCCTCATGTGGAGATGGGTTGCATGGATGTTGTTAATCGTCCACGGGCAGCTTATCGTCCAGCTCTAACAGGCTGCCTTGCTGCTCCTCATTTCTCCCAGAATCCTGTAGCTGCTGCCGTCTCTGCACCTCCGCCTTCAGATTCTCAAGGTCCTTTTGGCTGGGCGATGAATTAGTCAGTTTAGTTTGTTTTAAATAGAAAAACCCACAAGAGACCCCAAGCAGTCCTACCAGTACTGTATCACTCACCTGAGAGGAATAAAAATGATGCCATTGATTATGTTGAGCTGCTCCAGGACACTGGCCATGCTTGGTGCAGTGAACTGCAGAGAAAAACAAAATAAATCATCATGAACAAACAGGCTCAAATCTAGATTTCAGGAAATCAAAAACAATAAAGTATTGAAACATTTTGTCCAATCAAATGCTTTATAGAATGCCAATGCTCCTCCCCCCAATGCCACCTGGCATGAACAGCAACAACAAGTGAAAATCATGACTGTAAATTAAACAAAAAGCTACCGTCTTTTACACGGGTTAAAAGGATGACCACTGTAATATGGCCTGTCCCGTTCAAACAGGAAATACATAACAAGAATAAAAAAAGTGACTGCTTCTCTCCTAAGATGTGTAAAGCTGAGACTGACCTTCAGTGGCATTATGCTAGCATTGGATCCATTCTTGTAGATCTCGTTCATGGTTCTTTGCAGAGCCACGGCTTGCTGTGTGAGGTATTTCAAATACTCTGAGCTCTCTTTAGTCTTCTCATGTGTTTCACCAACCTAAAATACAAGAGGTTGATATTCTTGAAATGAAAACTAAACATTCATTAAAAGTAAACATGAAATCAATATGGACCTTATTTGCTTTCTTTATCCTCTTTATTTGGTAAAATGTGACAATTTTATTGGTGCATGTTAGTCTAAGGTTAAAAAAATGTTTGTCTTCATAATCTTTCATTAAAATGTAATAACTCTGAAATTACTTTTAGAGGTTTATTTTAGAGGTCTAAGCCTCAATCGACCTGTCAGCCAATAAATTAACTTTAAATAAAATGAGATTCTGCCCTACATATATAAAGTTTCACACCAAAATTTTTACATTATGTAAGTAAAATGAGTTTGAAAAAATTTTGACTTTTGGAAAGACTACATTTTATACCTTACTAATTAACAGACCTTATTATTATTATACCTGGTCTTATATTTAAATATAATAATCATTCACTTTTCAAGTCACATTTTAAGCAGATATTAATCTCTCAAATCTGTTAGCACTGTGGCTGGTTGTACCTGGTTCTTGTAAATAGTGTAACCCTCCTTCTCATGCTGCAATGCAGAGCGGAACTCAGCCTTGCTTTCATATACTCTTGCCACCAGGTGATGACTGCAGAGGAACATGGTAAAATATTAGACATGACCTGATATTACTTCAGCAAAACCTTCAGGATTAATGGATCTTTGTCAGCAAATGAAATTGTCAATAAAAAGGTCATTCTAGAAGACTGCATATAATGATTCATGTACCTAAGGGCTACTTTTAGGGACCGTGGTCCGTGGTATTTTGAATTGATGGCCAAGGCATTCTCCAGGAAACGCAGGGAAAGGTCATACTCCATCACACCATGAAGCACCAGACCAATATTGCTCTAAAAATGAACACAGTGAGACATTGTTTCACAGACCACAGAACTTCAATTACCACCCCTCAACCTTTCAAGTCTTTAAGCTCAGAACATTCTGTTTAGATTATCAGACACATAAGTGTCTTCTTCACTTTGTAAAACAATAAAATGTGAAATGTGTGGCAACCACCGATAGACTGACCACAGGTTTTGCAACAAAGCAAAAAGCAAAACATGTTTCTGACTTACATCGAGCAGAGCCATTTCAGGATGGTCTTCTCCACACACCGCCAGCATGAGGTATCGGGCACGGTACAACAGTTTCAGGGCAGTGGACAGCTGACCATTGGCAAAGCAGTATAGGGCTAAGTGCATCTGTAAAAACACACATAAAACATTGAGAAAATACAGACTGTGTTTTATATTGTAGTTAGGAATAACAAGATGTTTACATTTTCAAGATCAAGAAAATAAGTGGTGCTAGGTTGTGACAAAAGGTGGTTTAGACACTTACATATTCTTGGATAGTGTTGGGGTGTTCAATGCCCAGTACTCTCTCGCTCATGAGAGCAGCTTTCTGCTGGTTACTCAGAGCCTAACAAAAAAAAAATATTCACTTTCTTTAAAAAATTGATTACATTTACAGGTAAATTATTTTACAGTTTTACAAATGTATTTGTACCTCAGGGTGATCACCCATGATGTAGTTAAGCCGAGCAAGCAGGCGCAGACAGGCACAGATCTCTACATGCATGGCTCCATAGACATTGTTAAAGAGGTTTAAGGCCTCATTGATGAGCTCACAGCCCTCCTTAAGGAACCCTTAAAAGCGAGAACAGTTGAGTTTAACTAAACTATATGTTGTGTCATTCATATCAGCTCTTTATTTAGACATCCTAAGGCATAACCTTACCTTGTTGAACCTTCGCCTGTCCGCTTTGGAAGAAATGGAAGGCATCTGAGGCTTTGGGGTTGACGTGCTTCACAACAGGGAAGATGTTCAGGATGTCTTCCTCGGTGAAGGCCGGCTTGTGGCGGCTGTCGAAGTTGTACTCCTTTATCAAGATCTGCAGGGGAAAAGCCTTCTTTATACAAGCCTGGCCACACATATTAGAGACACAGAGAGATTGATCGGAGCTTTACCTGAATGCCGGTTTTGATTGAAATCTCCCTCAGAAGGGTGATCTTCTGCAAGCCGTATTTCTCTACTGCTTGGTCCACACTTTCACTGCAGAAAGGATATGATTTATAGAAGAACATTGTTAGTCTTTGGACATACTAGGTTAATGAATCAACTAGTTGGGAAATCTTTAACAGAGGATCTGACCATTGCAGATTGAAGTGATAATAGCTCTGTGCCTCAGAAGCAATGTTCTTCCACAGCTCACTGGGAGTCAGACTGGCCCAGGCCGTGTTGTCTCCTCCACCGGGGACCCTGTTCCGCCTCTTCCGGTTCTTTTTGCGTGACACCAGCTCATCCGCAGGGAGGTGAGCTACAGCATCTGGGAAAGAGCTCAAGAGGCAGTTCAGGAAGTGGCTCACAGCAGCGGAGAGAGCAGACAGCTCCACACCCTGTACATGACAAACCACAAACATTCATCTATAGGTTAGTTCTTCTGTTCAAATAACTTCAAAGAACTTCAAAGACTAACTAATAAAGTATCCTGGTCTTGCAATGGTTTTGGACATTGTACCGTACTTCAATATACCATCATATTACCATTGCAATGTAAATACTGTGTTTTTGTATTTTGCCATGGTATTGATTTCTTTTAAATGGAAGGCCCTTAAAAATATGTAAAGCTTACCTGAAGATATGTCTTGAAGATATGTTTAGCACATCGGGTGATCAGCTCACTAACTCCTAATCTCTGCATGTGCAAAAATGAATTTAATTTTTTAATGCAATATATTTTGAGTTATAAATCAAAGAGTTATTAAAATATTATTTTTTTAAACTTACATAGATGTGTTCAAGTTGTGCTTTTGCAGACATATTGTCCACAAACTCCAGCACATTACCAAGATAGCGCACATTAATACCGCGCTGGTGAAGGGCTTCTGTCAATGTCGCTCCGTCCATTGGCAGAGAGCTGTGATCTAAACAGTCTTTTACCTACAAAAAACATTCATTCAAGTCTGATTTAAAATTCACAACCTGACTGGATAAAGCGGCTATAAAACAGTCATCATACGCACACCACAAAACTATTCAATTTGATATGGTTTAAAATTGCTGCATCGCTTGGTAGCTCTAAGCATACAATAGTTAAGCTAATAGGTTTATCCTAACTATTATTAATAACTGAAATTGCTGTCATTTATCACATTGCTGTTGTCACCACTTTATAACAGCAATAAGCCTGCACTCCCACAGCTATCTGTGGCTTATTGCTTTAAAAAACCTATCAGAGTCTGTGGGTGTGGATTAGATCACTCACAAAAGATGGGATCTGACAGGATACTAGGAAAGCTGCAGCATCTTTAAGAAGTTGTTTCTGTTTCTGTACATCCTCAGCACTGTCGTCTGGGAAACGCACTCCTACAATGAAGACAGATGAGGTCATGTGAAGAACCTAACCCATAAACTGTCAAATAAAAACCACAATATACAAAACCAAACACTCCCTGCATACCTGGAGAGAAGATATCTGGGTTGAAGCGAATGTCGAAAGAGTTGTTGCTGATGGAACCCACAGCTTTACAAGCATTGAGCACCACCTCTCTGCTTTTGGGGTCTGTGAAAAAAAATAATAAATGTAATTCACTATTGTTACTATAATAACAAACATATAAAATATTACCAAAAAAAAGTTTAGGTTATTCATTGACATCTGTGATTTGTGGTTTTGGTTAAATTATTAGTAGCATTTCTAGAGTTATCACTTCAGCAAGTCAATCCTGCATACAAATTAATGATTTCACTCTTCACTGAATAAACTCACACCGATGAATGATTAGACACGAGGACATGAGAATGTTGCAATGTAGGGGGGAATAAATTGAAGTCCCGAAATATAGAAGCAAAGTTATTACAAAACCAATCCAGGAGATGATTCTCTCCTCCCATGAGCATCAGAGGGAACAAAAGCACACAGCACAGATGAGAGATGCACTAAAAAGCGAATGAAAAAGACAACAGCAGGATATCTAATGAGATGATGATGAAACCCTGATGAAACCCAGATGGATCAACACTAAGCAGCAGCTGTAAACCGAGACCCTCATGTGTGCATGTCTCTGCCAGCTCTTGCTCTTGTTCCCTCTAACGCTCTTTACGGCTGCTAACAGGACGTACCAATACCGGATCCGTCTTCTGCTGCTAAGGACTCGGCCAGCTCTTTAGCTTGGGCAAGTCCAGGTATATTTTCATCAGCTTCCTTACCCTCCAACGGACTATCACAGTCTCCATTCTGGGTCTCTGCAGCTGAAGGCTCATGAGTACCGTTGGTGTTTGCCGTAGGAACCTCTGCGTTCTGATTGGCTAAGGCCTCCTTGTTCTCGGGAGCATTTTCTTCTGGAGTCATTGGAGTGGATTCAGAGGCTGTTGTAGATGCCTGTGGTTTGCTATCAGACTCTGTATCTGCATTGCTCGAGTCTTGAAGGGCTGCGGTCTTGTTGTCTTTGTTTGCCTTCTGCTGCATTAGCTGGAGTGCTGCCATCTTCATGAAGAGAAGATATCTGAGGCGCGAGAGGTTCACACGATTAGACACGTTTTAAATGATAAATAAATCAGCACAATACAAGCCATCCAAGCATACCTGTGTTCAACAAAGGCTTCAATGAGTTCCTGGCGGAGACAAGCGAGGCGATGGCGATGTTGTCGTGGGAAACGCAGCTTCTGGCTCTCTGGAGCAAGATCTTCTCCTTCCACCGGCAGGAAATTGAGATCAGGAGGGAAGGTGCGCAGAAGGTCCAGGATGTAATGACGACCATCATTACCGATGATACCTTTGCATTCCACAGAGGAGCAAAGCTCCACAGAGGCATCTTTCTCATTGAGCACAGCATGACGCTGCACCTTCAACGGGCGACTGGTCTTCTCCAGGAGCTCCAGGTACTTGTGGTGAGACACTACGGTCTTGCCAAAGTCAATGGATCCATAGATGACGCTCTGTTCCTGTTCTCGCTCCAAGATGCCTGGAATGATGGACTGAGCAGTTACACGGTAACCCCGATAGTCCACCACAACCGTGCCGAGGGTATAGAGCCCTTCCACGTCTACGGCGCTGTAAGCCCTTACCCCATTCAGGTCATTGGTGGGGGCGGCATGGGCGGCAGCGTCGCCACCCAGCTCCCTGTAGTGGTCACGTACGTCAAAGCCCAAGCTGAAGAAAATGTTGTTCCAGATGAACATCTGCATGCGTGTTTCCTCTCCAGGGTTGATGGCCATGACGTTGCCATCAATAACAGCCATTGCGCCACGTGTCGCTGCGGCGGCAAAATCGCTATGAACCTGAGTAGCAGAAGTGTGTTTATGAGCTAAACAAATGTTGAGGATGCAAACGACCACATTTTTGTTTCAGAGTCGTTGTTATGCTTACCTTAAATATGGCTCTTTCTCTCAGCAGGCGCTCGGGGAGGTTCTTACGAGAAAGTTCTCTGGTGGTTTGGAGTTCCTCGTTCCAGTCTCTAGTCTACGACAGAAATCAAACAATCTTTTACACCAATATTCAAAGCAATATTTACAATGAAGACAGGATTATTTAAACTTACTTGGCCAGGTATGTGCTCCTCATAACCCAGACGGGAGGTGTAGGCATCCTCAGCTCTCACACAATCCATAGCATGGTCAATCTGTGGTGCAGTCCAGCTGTACACTTGGAAGGGAGTTGCTATTCTCTCAAACGGATGTCTCTGAACCCTAAAGCATGATGTGAAAGGATCAAAGTTAGGTAAAGCATTTCATGGAAACATCAAAAACTGAAGTTCTAAATCAGTGCAACCAAAAACTAGGTAGGAAGTAGATGCAGAATTAAATGAAAAGTAATGAGGGTTTTACCTTTTCTTCTGCAAAGCGCTGAAGTTCTTCTTGAAGGCAGGGCTAATCTGGCTGAGAAGTTCCACCAGGGAGTGGCTGAGGAAGCTGGGATTGGCTGGCTTGGGGTTGAAGGTATATGTGGTTGACCTGCAATAGTCAACATAATGACTTGAAAATGAGAAACTGATATAGTCTGTTGCAGCGTTATGCATATATTTTAAAAAATTAAACTTCTTTCTTCATTTATTCACCATCATGTCATTCAAAACCTGTGTATGTGGAACACAAAAGAAGATATTTTGTGAAATGTCTTTTCGTATGAAAGTCAATGAGGGCCAGTGTTATTTGGAATGACATGAGGGTGAGTGAACGATGAAAGAATGTTCATTTTAGGATGAACTTTCCCCTCAACCACTTACTGATTGAGGTAGAATCCACGGGTGGAGGCAGTGATGCTGACATGTCTATCCTCTGCCGTCACAATAAACAGGTACATGAGGTCACCGTGCATCTTCCTGTTACCGGGTGGGGGGTTCCAGCCACTCATGGTTAAGACCTTTAGGCACTGCATAGGCTTCATATAAAAGACAACAACAGAGTAAAAAACTATGCATCATCAACAACCAGCAAAAGCATGTGTGACGTAAATGCCTGCTATTCAATAAATAGCCTGCCTTACCTTCCAGTCTTTGTTTTGTGGCTGGAGGGGAACTAAAGGACGCTCTTTGCTGCCTGGCAGAATGTGTTCAGGTGGTGTGCAATCAATCTGCTCAAGTTCACTGCCCTTCTTTTTGCGTTTTCCAGTATCTACGTAGGCAAGAACAAAAGAGTCATCACATACAACACGTCAACCTAAAAAACACAACAAGAAATCGTGTTCTTCCAATCACACACCTCCGAGGTCTCCATCTGTGAACACGCTGAGAAACGATAGGGAGTTACAGTCCACTCCATTGTAGGCGTCTGATGGATCCAGGCTCTTTAAGAGGTCTCTGATGTGGCGAACGTGGATGCGAGCTTCACGAACAGTGTAGGGTTCTGCAGAACACAAATATGAAAGCTGAGTACCAGCTCAAGACAATGTTTATTTAAGACAGAAGGCTTTGAATCATACCTTCTACAACTTTGAGAAGGGAACCTTCTTGAAGACCCTCGATGGACTTGAGCTCTGCAAAGTTGTCGAGGACGTTGCCATCAAGCTGCAGAGAGAAGCAAGTGCGGTGGCAGGTGTCCTCACGGTCCATCAGAACTTGATGGATCTCCTGCACCATCTCTTGAGGTGACACCTGAGTAGGAATCACAGAGATAGTTATAAAATTACAAGAATTTCAATTTATAGTCGGTGTAGGAATAAAGCTAAGCTGGCCCACCTGAAGGTCAAAAGGTTCAGTTCCTGGTGCTTGGACTTTCACAGTGAAGCCAGTGTCTTGAATCACAATCACTTCTTGTTCATTGGCATCATCTCCAGGGTCTGCATCAGCATTGCCGTCCTGCTTGGAGTCGGCCTCCTCGGCTTGATCATGACCACTGTCCCCGTTCATTACTGCTGTGTCACCACGATGCCCTGAACGGACATGTAGATAAATGACAAGTTAAAAGTCAGTCTGCATTTCATGATCAAACTGTATTATAAAACCAAAATTATTAGGGCTAAAATTAATATTATCAACAATAAAAAAACTTGTTGTAGACCGCTATGTTTTCATTTTTCATCTATATTAGGGAGCACTGTGGCTGATAGTCCGATACGAAGCAGATGTAACACAAATGAAGTTACAGTAAATGAGAGACATACAGAAAAACTGTGAAACTATATTAACATTTATTGTGCTTTAGTAAGCAGCATGTAGCTTAGCATCAAAACAGACTTTAATACATGAAAAAGTCTGCATGATATTACGTTAATCGTGGACAGATAATTAATGTACAAAAATATACAGGAATTCAAACTTATTATCTGTTTTTTACCATACAGTATTTGTATCTCAGTAAACTTTCAGATACATAAAAATGCACATAAAATGATCAACCAATGCAGATAATTTAAACAATTCCAAATATCGGACAATATATTTGTCTATTACTATCAAAATTGCATTGCAACATTGAGTTGATTACAATGAAAAGCTGTTATTTATTTTCCCAAAAAGTCAATTCAAATTCCTAAACAATTCCTAGTTGAACATCTATTTCATAATTCAAAACGGCAGTGAATTTTTATCAGGGATGACTAAGCGTTTAGGATGTCATTGCAGGAACTGCTTAGCCTGAAGTAAGAGTTACATAAAGGTTAGTGGATATATACCAGTAGGTCAACCAAACTAGCTCACACAGGACAGTATCTGAGCCACTGTGACACTTCACACAATTCAGCTCACACAGCGCAATGCTGAGCTGCTATGGAGATCTCCACGGCAACAGTTAAAGTCCTAGGTCCCGGGGCTGAACACTCCTGGCATGCTTTACAGCTGAATGCTGCCTGACCAGTGGTGCAATGTCACATGACTCAATTGTTGGAGAATGCCCCTACTGCTGTGATTAATGGATTTGGATCCTTATACATACATCTGCTGAGCTGGCACATTTTAACATATATTAAACTGAATAACAAGGCATTATAGTCTACACAGAGATGGTTTCAGGGCCCTTTTGATGTCACAGCTGTCTCGGTCGTAATTCAGCCTGCAAGAGCAAAATACACTGTTTGCTTTTCGACAACTACAGCTTGTCCTTGGCTCTACTCAATGGCAACAAAGTGTCACGGCTATAGCAACAAACAGTTGGAGATCCAGGGGACCACAGGGGAGAGGCATCAAACAGATTTCACAATGACCCTTGTTTGAATTTTCTGAAAGCATGGTTTATGTATTGTACACTTCTGACCAGGAGTAAATGGCATGTTTAAAGAAAGAGAAAAACTATTTATTTCCACTGACTTTAAAGGAATGTGGAGTTTGTTCTGGCTCTCGTGTGATTAAAGGTATTTAAACAGTGCTGCATTCGCTACTTAACAACATCTTTCTTCACATCGAATTATAGTCAAATGTTCTTAGACCTAGTAGCACCATATGGCCCACTGTCATTCATTTATTTATCTTGTTCTAAATTGCCCTGATCCAATGCAAATCTAATCATGAGGTGGTTGTAGCCTATTGGGTAAGGAGCTGCTAACAGAAAGATTGGGAGTTCATGCCACAGTTAAGGTGACTAAAGTAGAGATAAATTACTGAAATCCCACTACTGTGCAGCTCTGACAAGATAACTTCACATGTTATTAGTGCCTAATCAATAACAGACAGACTTATTTACCACATAATCCTGTTCAAATTTGATAATTTCAAAATATACGTTTCAGTCTTACTTCTATTACAAAACTAAAAAGCAGATGACACATTATTAAAATCTGAATTCACACAGAACAAACTACACCCTTAACCAACCAATCCAGTGAATTGCATCACACATATTTTTAAATAGATCAAAGTATGTATGAAAAGGTTGCAATTCAACATTGCACAATGCAAAGTCAATTCCCTTGTCTTTTTAATAGCCCCTCCTACTTAACCGGGTGAAGTGTTTATACTCCAGGTATACTCCATGTTTAGTGAATTTAAGAGCTGGTATGTCTATCCTTAACACCTTCCAACAATGCAAGTTTAACACATACTCAAGGAGCTGTTGATTCCAATCATTTTCTTTTTGGCACGTCCTTGCTGCGGTGTTTGTTTAATTATATTATCACTGAGATATGTATCACACAGAGCACTGCAGCAGAGAAACAGTCCAGATTTAAGTACCATGATTAATTTGCAAACCTCTGTTGTGATTTTCTTAGTAAATTATTTAACGTTACCATAGAACAGATAAACAGCTAGTAGCTGGAAACAGCACCTCATGTTAACAAAACGTGAAAGCTTTAATTAATCAGTGACCACCACTACAAATATGTCCATCAGTAATACACTCCTAACCAGTCAAACACGGTCTCCTCAATTTAAATAAAATGCAAAATCTTTGTAGACCTATTAACTTATTCCAGTTCTTAAGTATAGAAATGCTTTATTAATCTGAAAAGATAACTGCAGATAATCCTGCAGTCAGGCACAACAACACTGTGTTTGAAGACAACTGCCAGACATTATTACTGCTAAGATCATGGTGGTCTGAGACGTACGTGAGGTCAGATCCATATGACTTCAGCCTTTCTAAACCTACTGTGAAGTGGCATGTGTTGGGACAGGATGTTTGCCAACATTTGGCCATAGTAATGCAAAGGGGTCTCACCCTTTATTTAACAGCCAGGGCAGCTCCACAAATAGACAATGAAGCTACAAGAAATAAACTTTCTTGTCATCTTATTTAAGCATAAAGCAGAAGAGATCATAGTGAATGCATTTGATTAACTCAAATTGTTGGAACATTAGCATAGAAGAACTAGCAAATTATAATAAAAAAAACGTTTATTGCGTTCATCATAACGCAACTGAATACAGGCATAGTCAAGACTATGTATTTCTCAACAGCTCGTGGAAGTAAAAAACAAAAAACAGATCAGTGACAAGCAGACATCCCTTTAAGCATAAAATCCAAACCATCACGCACTGTCATGGGCTATCAGAGTGACCCATTATACAGCTGTCAGGTGTCAAGTCTTTTCCAAGGTCTCCTTTAACGTGACACAGACTGCAGCAGCTAGCAGTGTGCACATTACCCGGCTATTTGCACTAAAACTGATCTACTGACAGCCGATAATTCCTCGCGCTGTAGCTCGGAAATAAGTCTTATTTTACAGGACTTATCCTAAGGTGTAAGCAAACTCTGTAAACCCAACACTTACCTAACAGATCCCTCTATATTTAACTGGTAGCAATAACCTTCTATCGGCATACATCCACCATGACTTTCCATGTGTGTCTATTTCCGCTTCCTGGTCGAGGAGCGAAACACCTTCCTGAATGAAAACGGGAGGGGATCGGTACAAACACACGCGTTCAAACCAAACCTTATTTTTCTAATACAGCAATCGTTTCCTCATTAAACCAGTACATGTACAAACGTGACACGTTTCCTTCTCGTCGAATATATTCAGTAAAAAGTAACATAAATTTAAACTGTAAGAAAACAAACACCTGTCCCCCATATCCTGAATGGTACCGTCCTACTGAAGGTGACCTTCAGTTTATTCACGTTCATGCGCGCTGTTACAGAACATGTGCGTCGGGAACTCACTGCAGCTAGCGGACAAGTTGCTAACAACACTTTACATCAACGTATATAAAAGCTAACCAGCGATCAACCAACGTGTAAAACGTCCAGTAATGATATGTAAAGTTAAAGTTTAAGAGCTGCGTGTTGTCTTTCTGCAAGCAACAATATTGTGTAAATGCTGGTTTTAGTTCAACAGAGGGGAGTAACCAGACAACTTCATTCACCTTGGCTAAAGATTAGCATCTTACTAGTTTTATCGATTTTTCTTAATCTTTTACTCCAGTCACCACGTATTTTCATATATTAGCCACACTGCTGACATGACGTGAATGTATTTGAGTTAAACATCGATATTACCATTATCGGATAATAACCTGCAATGTTAAGTATTCGCATCTCACGTCTTAGTACATCGTTACTCAGTTTAAATGCACAAGACAGTAGATCTATAATAACAAAAGTGCACAGTACATTTAACAAGATATAATATAGCTACATCTCCGACAGTAACTAATGTACAATGTTTAAAGCTAGCATTCTTATAAATTAAAAGACCCTGGCTTGTACCCAAGAACAACGTTTACACATTTGCATGACTCTATCTTCGTCCTACTTTACTTTGACCTCTATCCAGTGAAACATAAATCAGGGTTCAACACTGATTTACTATAAAGCCGGTCATACGGAGTACAAGGGACTTAAAACACGTTAAATTCAGGCAACACAATGACTCTTTGTGAATGGCTTTAAGCTCACATACCGCAGGCACATGAATCTTTCAAGGATGTCTTGCTGGTCTCTTTGCTGTTCGCTGTTTCGCCCTCCCGGGCCAGATCAACGCTGTTACAGTTCGGGACTGATGCTGGGATGTCATCCGTCTTGCTAACCATGATTCGTTTCCCAGAAGACTGACTCGGTTTCAAAGATAGCAACAGATTACCGTTGCTGAGAGGTTTGCTGTAAGTCTGTTATATGGCCTTCTCCGTTAGACGGAATGGCTGGCTGGTTACATGCAAAGATATTACAAAAACAACTTCACTTCCGAAGGACAGCACTCAGCCTAGCTGTCACACGTGGTTTCTCCTCCTCTTGACCTGTTTGCCTTTGTATTTGTCCCGCCTACCAAACACACGGCTACGGCAAGTCTATGGCATGTTTAGAGATGCGCGTTTACTGAAACGCTTTAAAAGCAAGTTTTCCTTATTTAACCTAGTTAATTAATTGATTTTATGTAAACCGGGTTTGTGACTGTACAGAATGGAATGCAAAAATCTGAATAATAAATGTTGCATTTTGTTCTGCTGCATTGGCCTACAGAACAACTGGAGTGTGACTCAATACTTTATGGTTATTTAGCACCATTTGTAGTACGCTACAAAAAAATGAAATTCAGGAAAACATCTAGTTAGCAAGTATATTTTCCTGATGAGGAAGACTTATACTCAACCTTTGATCTGAATTACTATAAATTGTGCTTCATAGAAAAAGGTATTGCTATTAAACTACCAGGTATAAACTAAAATTATTAGGGAAAGGTATTGTGTTGGTACAGGAAAAAAATAATAATAAAGATTTGGAAACATTTGTAAAGTTAAAGACTCAAACATTTGCAACATGCTTAAGGATTGAAAATAAGACACAGCCAATAAAGATCATGACCTTTTTAATCAAATATTATAGAGTAAACAGTGGATTATTTATTGCAACATTATTCTTGCACAATCTTAGTATTGGCCAAACATGAAAATACAATGTTAGCCATATTTCAGTTTCTCATGAAATTTGGTTCAAATCACATATACTTGTCATATCCCTGTGTCAACATGCCCTGAAAAACACTTTTAAACTCCCTTTGATACAATATAACAGTCAAATAGTTTTACCACATGGTAAAAGGAAGACGGGATGATCCACCTTAAAGGAAAAACAACACACAAACCTTTGGGAAGCACACTGTTCACATGAAAAACAATAAAACTTAAATATTGCATGTATCTAATAATTTTTGTTACCAATTCAACACATTTTGTTGCAAAGTCTGTTTTATATATGCTTATGTATGATTACGTAGAAGTCATCATGTTATAAAGTATTGCTTATCTCTTTTTAACAAACATGTTAGGATGATCACAATGGCATTATTAATAACCTAACAATTAGACAATTTAATCATAAATGGACAACATTTCATAAGTATGAAAATTAAAATGAAAAGTTTTATTAATTAACTAGATTTGACTATAAGCAATGTCATGTCTCACACAGTCTAGCTCACTTTTCTATGTCCTAATGTCTCTTTATCTCTGCACTGATATAATAAAAAGTGGTTATAGGCCTTTTAAATGTCAGGCATAAGTGTACATTTACAAAATTATGTTTTTCGCACCCTGAGTGAAGCAGACATCACTTTGTTAGGGTTCCAAATCAGACACAGTTTTAAGCTGAATAGAAAAATGCATTCAAATACAAGCTTTGTGATATCAAGGGGTTAGATTTGTTAACCATTTGTTAACCATATTGTCAATATTCAAAGCAAATTTATCTAAGGCAGCAAAGAGAAATAAAACATATGTTTTTGCTTAACAATGTCATCATACATCACAGTCAGACAGCATGAAATACAGTAACACTGTTTCTGTGAGTGTATTTACAAATCGCATAACCTGAGAAATGTATACTTTAATTTTGGTGTGTGTGAGTGAAGGATAATGTTAAAAGGTAATGTTGCTATCCTTTAATGACAGTGCATCCAAACTATTACCATGTACTGGCCATTATAATACAGAGCTTGTACTTTTACATCAATAGTTTAGTCTCAATTTGTACCTCACCATTTATAGATCTGATGACCAATGTACAAGTTTTTGTGTGATACAAACTATAAATAGATTTGCAATGTGTATTACATTTCAGTTAATCGTCAAAAAGCTTTACTCGAGCGCTTGGCTACACAGTCAGGATTCTGAATCAAGTGTTTATTTGCAATCATGTTATCTGCAACACCAGACTAAAACATGTGAGTAGGAGACTGTGTGCTAAGCAGCATAAAATGAGTCAGTCCTTTGGGCATCGCTAGCTCATTTGATGGCAGAACAATGGTGCATTGACCCTTGAGCCCACTCTCTTCTAATCAACAAGCTTACATATAAACACACTCTGTGTACATACGCTACACCAGATAAAGCACTTAAGCAAATTATTCAGGCTGCATGTCCTACAGATCCCCAGTAGCGTTCAGCATTCATACATTTACAGGAAAAAATCCCTACTACATCTGGAGGGCTGAAAGAGTGCACTTGTGGTGACACCAGACAGACAACAGATCATTCAGCAAACCTGGCAAATAGCTGAGATGAGCAATCCAAAGCAAGGGCACGGATTAAAAAAAACCCAGTCAAACAAAGATTCAGCAGTGCTGAGCTAACAAGGACAGTGTCTCATGGAGGGCTTTATGTTTATGTGTGAAGCCCAAAAATGCTTCACAGCAACATAAACATGTCAATGTTCATTCGAGTGAAGGTAAATTGAACTTTCTAACTCTCTTTGTCTATTTCAACTGCAGTATGTGCAAACTGTAAAAAACAAAACCGTGTTGCAAATATAAACATTTGTCATAAATTAAGCAAGGCTGTCATAAATTAAGGTGCAATTCAGGGGTAAATATAAAAACAAGCAGGTAGTTGAGATGAACCGTACAGGAAACACTTATTCAGCATTGCTCTCTGTAGTAGATGCCGTAGTCGCGGTGGCTTTGGCAACTGTCGTACCCAGTCTGCATACCGAAGCCCCCTGATCAAGTTCCTCTGACTCCTCCCCTCCATCCACCTCTTGCAGGGTGTGTCTGTGCGGTGGGCGGGGCCGCATTCTGTGTCTGTATGGGTAGAGGAAGAGGGCGGGGTCGGGCATGGCCATTGGCTCCTCCGGGCCCGTAATCCTCTCGCGCGGCACGCACTCCCTGGCACGCTCGGTGCGGAGGTGTGAGGAAGGCCGGCTCGAGCTCCGTCGTTTGGGTTTGACCACAGTCGGGCTGCTGGCGTTGGCCTGGGGTGAAGGGTGGAGAGGGGGCTTGTCATCAGTGGGCGGGGCCTGCTTCCTGCGCTGCTGCAGCTTTTGCTGCTGGAGTTTTTGCTTTGAGGAATGTAGCTGGAAGGAAAGATACGCAGCCGTCTCCGTCTGCTTCTGCAGCTCGGTGTTGAGCGCAGTGGTCCTGTGACTGCGATTTTTCAGCTCCTCCAGGAAACGACGCTCCTTGTCTTTCAGGCTGGCACGTAACGCGCCCACCAGCACCGTCTTCTGGCTCAGCTCCCATCGCAACTCACTCTGCACTTCCTGCTGCTCCTGCAGATGTTCTTCAACTTGCAAACAACGTGCTTTTAGCTGCTCCTCTTCCTCCTGCACATCTGATAAACACACATACAAAGAGCAGAAATAGGCATTGTAACAAAACACTTTATGACTTAATCATTAATAGCTACATATGGCACATCCAGAGTCCCTTAAACTGCAGAGTATATAATCATATATGATCCATGTTGCCATAGGCCTATAAAACATGCATGTTTATTGCAAACAATCCCCTTCAATGAACTTTAGACATAAAAGCAAATTTGTATCTAAATCCTAAATCTGAAAGGTGAGCGAGAAAAGTAGACAAAAGCCTGTTTTGTGCCAATGGATTACAGATTCATTGAGTAAATCCAAAGCAACTAATCTCAACTCTGGTCTGCTACTGGCGGGGTGTGCCATCTGTTCAGGGTTATCAGACACCATGAAATGTCAAGGACACAACCTCCTTGGGTCTTCTTATTACTGTGCCCGCAAAGAACAGAAAACAATGCAGATAAAACACATAAACATTTCCACAAAATTATAATTAGAATATTATATTGCAGTTTTGGAAGATCATATGGGTAAGTAAAGTTTTTTATTAATTGATATTCAAAACCAGTGGTGTTTAATCCTGCTTTTGGAGAGATACAAGATGAGCACTCCGTTCCTTTTCAATTCTATACTATTGTGATGGGTAGATTAATGCTGTGCTATATAGGATTAGAAGGAAGCAGGGGAAGAACAGCTGGCAAATGACATGCTATTTAATTACAATTAAACAAATGAGGGATTTAATGTGTATTTTTTCCAGTCCATGGCGTTCTTCATGTGTCATTACCCTTATGCTGGTGTAACGTATCTCAGACAAAAGACAGGCTAAGTAGACTAAAAATGAGTTATAGGAGCAGAGTCAGACACTCTACACCTGTGCCATGAACTTCATGACCTCATGCCGTGATTTCAGCCATTTCCAGAATTTTTCCTTTTATTGTCCTCCTTCCCCCACACATAGTCGTCTTTGTTTTTTGTGCAGGTAGTAAATGTTCAACATATATATAATGAGTATAACAAATTTGATATACAGATTTACAGATGTTTTCTCTCATTCTAAATTCTCTCAGATTATGTTACACATGTAAAAAAAACCCTCTTAATTTATCTTCTATTCTCTGCTTTCTTCAGCTGCTTCTCTCTTTCTCCTTGCTCAACTTTGTCTCAGCAAAAAAACAAGCAGTAATTGGACACCCCCACCGGGACTACGCAGCAAGAGCAGAGAAAAAACAGGGTCGATCAATCTGTGGGAGGATGATGCTGTGCTGAAGTGGATAGAGGAATGACCTGCAGAAAAGTCTTCTGCTTAACAATGAGTGGCCTCTTAATGTGATTCCGGCTTGGGTCTTATAATAGTTCAATAATAGTCACAATCATAAGATGCAATCTTTAACCAACACTACATGAGCCTTGTTCAATCTAATCACATGAAGTTTGCCAATAACATGGAAAATAAAGAAAACAAATGCTGAGCATATCATTTTAACTGCAGTCAGCCGCATGTTTCAGAGTCAAAACCCAATATCGTAGGTATCAACATAAACAATAATATATACTCTAGATGCGATTGTATTATACACATATACTGTAAAAAGTAATAACAGAAAGACGATATTGTGAAGAGTTCAAATAAACAACATTGGCCCCCATTGATTTTCAATGTATTGACACAAAAACACTGAAACGTTTTTCAAAGACGTTAAGTTCTACTTGACTAAACATGTCAAATCTTTTTTTTTGTAACTTAATGTAGTGAGGTTGAATAAGTCAATTATTACTCAATATTTTTGATTTGAACAAAACTAGTTAATTTAGATTTTACCACATGAAGGACACTTTCATGTAGCTGACACAACCTTTTTTACAGCACAGGTCTATGTATTTTGTTGCTATGTACAAATGAACACCTGGGATGAGATATTTAAAAGAAATGCCAAAGCAAGCACATGAACAATTCTTTAAAGGCAAAATTACTGTAACTGTAAATGTTTAAGAGTGCTCACCTGCTTCACTTCTGCCTGGAGGCTTTATATTCAGTTCTTGTGTAAGTTCTGTAACAACAGTGAAAACAGAAATACAGACTGTTAATTTTCACATTTATATTTTGTCACAAATTAATTAGAGTAAATAAAATTAAGTGGCAGCTACAATCTTATTGAACCTTGTCCATGGGTTAACATTTTGAACCAAAGACACAGTGAAATGGCTTTCTTTATCAGGTGAGGTCACAAATATCTCTTACGCTTATACTTAAAGGGTTGCAAAAGAAAGTCCCTTTGTGCAGTGGACTTTTGAAAGTTGGATGTGCTAAAGGGCAGGGAAGAAAAAAATATGTAGTGTGCTACCTTTTGTGCCCTAGCTGGTTCAGCACATCCACTGGAAAATTCTGGTATAAAGACAATGTATAATACTCAGAAAGTGAACACAACTCCTGCACTGGCAGGAAGCTATTGACCTGTGGTTCTCTCTGCAGAGCCAGTGCCATCAAAAAGAGCAACACAACCCTCTTTTATTCTGCACAGGAACTAAAAGATGGAATTACAGTATATTCAAAATGTATGCCAACGTTGATATTGAGACCTCTTGGGTGTGGTTATGATGATTTAAATTTTGCTCAATTAGATCATGCTGATGCTGCATATCTGTACCAGATACAGAAACACTGATTGTAAAACTGATCGTGAAACAATCACATTCTGTACATGCACACTCATGTCTTTACTTAAATTCTTTGAAATGTCAGTAATACAGGAGCAGGGGGAACAAAGATGGACACGGTAAAATAGCACAAAAGGTGACGGTTCTCTCCCGCTTTGTTTTATTATTGCGTCAGCAGGTCTAAAAATTATTTTATAAAGTCAAGCGAACATTATTATCCAAGCATGTGCCTCAGCATTTCATGTTGTAGATATGACACTTTAATGTAATCCATTACTTGTGTTTGCTTTTGAATGTAAAGTAAAAGTCTGTATATGTGTGTGAGTGGTCATGACACCTGTACAGCGTTTCTGGAGTGACAAAATCTCCAAATGTAGGCCATGAAGGAGGGTAAGCTGCTCCTGTCTCAGGAAAACAATGCTCCTTTCCACAGTCTCCACCTGCTGCTTCAGCGACACCATCCCTGACCCCTTTAACAAAACACATATACATACACATTTATACATGTATATATAGATTGGAAAATAAAAACTAAAAATAAAACTAAAAACTTGAACTGTGATCTTAGGACAAGGCAATTTTTATTAATAAATGGATTACAATTTGTAACCAAAACAATGATTGTTTTTTAAATATATTTATTTATATTTTTTAATGATTTCATTCATAATTTTACAAACTCAACGTTTTTTCCTAGGACTTTTCACGTATGCAGAATATATAAAATTTACAAATTAAAAGTGTGACAACTAGCCCCGTTTAAAGTATTTTTATTAATAAAATTAAGTAAATTAATATTGGGGCTATTATTATCATCATAATAATATAATTATCATTAATTTTATAATATTTATTATTATATATAAACATTTTTGCGTTTAAATCGAGCAACTAAAGATTCAGATGATCTTGAATGTATTAAACACAACGACCCCATTACCCACAACCTCCTGCAAGCTTAATAGAAATGTAATTTCGACTGCTTACAAATGCATTAATGTACAACTACCTAGTCACACTTTCTCATATAAAGCCGATTACAATGCAAGCATCAGACAAACGCATCATCAGTTTATAATAATATATGCAGTACTCACCGTGTTTTCCATTAGCGCAGCTTATATTAGGATCTAGTCGAATAAACGTCAGTCTTTACCATGAAAATTCATGTTCTCATCTCTGCCCTTTAACGATCGGACCCCGGCTGAACATATAGGATGACGACATCTTTTAAGAAGATCGATACATCTCTCAATGGAAGAACCGAGGAGGGGTCTATCCCAAAACAACGGCAAAGGTTTCGTTAAATGTCACCGGTCCTTATCTTTGCAGCATCCACTAGCACAGCATGTTGTTTTATCCAACAATGTCACAACCGATTAAAGCGAGTATTTCGCCGTTGTGCTGGCAGCAGCTTCATCCTCGTGTGTTCTGCGTCTTCTGAAGATACAGAAGAGCATCATCAGCATCATCATCATCGTGACCGGAACACGCGTGATGACAGCAGCACATGCGCGACGTGCGAGGAAACAGAGATGCTGCGAGGATTATGAGGATCATTTTTGCGCATTATTAGACTAATGAGCAATATCGCATTATTAACTGCAAATATATTTGTAAATTGAAGTAAATTCAGCAAAATTTATTAATTTAAAAAATGTTGAGGTTTTTATAGTCTAAAACCCTTTTCCATTACGAAGAACCTTCAGTGGGAAACAATGATATTAAAGAGTTTTTTATGTAACCTTTAGAAGAACCTTTAAGGAACCTTATTTTTAAAAGTGTGTTTGAAATATGCCTTATAGAAATTAACATTTTTGACATCTAAATAAAGCCATTCAATGGTACCAAAAAATGTCCAAAAATACATTAGTTTGTAGTTTGACAGCTAGTTTTCAGTATTAAAACGTAAAACAAACTAATCATAATGGATATGAAATACTGTTTTAAAGTAGCCCATGTCACCAAAAGGAAAACCTCAAATTTAAAGTGTTAACAGTACTTTATTTCACAATTAACAATATAAAAGTCATATACAGATTGTGTATATTAATTACAAAACAACAATTCATCCAAACAAAAATAAAATTATTGTATTATTTACATTTTAGACACGATTAAACCCACACGTTTCCTTTCTTTTTGCTCTTTTTGACTGTCACACATGATCATTGGAATGTTTCAAATTTTTCTGCTTTTATTCATAACAATAACCAATGTTTGAATGTTCACTTGGGGCTTTTGATACTGCAACACTGTCACAAAATCTTGTCCACAACATCATTCACCAAACACATAAAGTGAAGGAAAACACATTACTGAAATGTTCTTTCAAATCACCAATAATGTCTTAAATACACAAATTTCCTGTTATGTAATTAAACACAGCATCTCAATATGAAGCTGCCAACAGTTAATTAACTTTAATGCAAACCTTTAGCACTCCAATTTTACATGCTTTGATTGTTCAATAATAATTTACAATAATTGATTTTTTAAACCTTGTTGGGTTATTAAGCCTTCAATCTGTAATAACAATAATACGCGCTATGGTAAATCTGAATGAAACATTACAAATAAACTTTGATGCTATAGGAGAAATAGCTGTGTGGCACAAGTTGGTAATGCTACTTGTGGTACAGAAAGTACCCAATTAAATAATGATCAGACTTCAATCTACAACGTTTAGACAACCTTTAGTCATAACCTTCGTTTACAACCTACAAAATTACAACATCCTTTAACACAACACAGTGTTTTGCCATTTCTATTTGTGTTTTTTAAAGGATTTTTTTTCCAATATTGGCTAAACCACAACCGATCAATGACAATAAGTGCAAATACATTACAAAACAAGAAACAAAACAAATTACAAAGCTTTATTAAAACCTGCACATTTCAAATGATATAGTTTGCTCTAGCTGTTGCCTTTCTGTTGATTAATCTCTTAATATTAAGCATAGGCTAACGCATAGGCTAACATGAGGTCACTGTTGTGTGTGTAGTGCCACCTACAGGCAATGACAGTCCTTTGCATCTCAAATTGGGCTGAAGCTTTCACATCCCAAGTTTCATTACCACACAAACGAGCAGGAGTGTTAATCTTGATAACTATGGTGTTGGCTCCAGCATTGAGAGTTAGATCTTTAATTTAAAGAGGAGCATGACAACCGAATGAAAGTGGTATTTATGCACATGGCTCATGGTACATTTTGTCATACAGTACTACATTTGTACTTCTTGTTCATGATTACTGCATTTAACTGTATTATTTCCTATTCAATAATGACAAATTGCATCAAAAACCAGCTCTGTATCATAATTCTGTATACAGAATGACAAACTTCAAGCCCATGAGGTAGCAGATGTAGGTCTAATGAGGCCAGGCAACACATCTTCAGTGCTAGTTTATATAAATACACCATTTTATGGTCTTTCGCAAAATAAATATGTCATATATATATATTTTGTTTGTTTTATAATCCCATGTAATCAGTTCGTATTCCATCTTATTTTTTGCTTATATTTAGTAGATCAGCATTAGCATGTACTTGGATATCAATAAAAGGAATAAATCCATTTCCTTCAAACTAATAAACATAATATGCTTAAGAGCTGCAGACTATACCGTCTACTGAGTCACTATATAAATCATGCAGGAGTGTTTGAAAATTTGTAAATATTTGCTATCTGTCTCAGACATCTGTAAACCTGTGACAACAGCCACCATAAAAATGTATTACCACAGCTTGAGGTCTACATGGAGATGGATAAAGACTAGTCTGTATATTAAGAATAAAGTCAGCAGGCTGATATCAATATAAATAAAGTTTGAATTTGGTTTGAGCTGAAGTGGGAGTAGATGTGAAGACAAGACAACTCTGTCTACATCTCTTTCTCCTTCTTTACTTCCTTCTCACGGCTAGACTTCATGAAGTCGCTTCTCATCAGCCGGCAAAACAGCACAATATTCATGACGGTCATGATGGCCAAACCCACACTGCCGATGGTGTAGCTGACCAGGGGGACGTGTTCACGGTTTAACACCAGCCAGCGGGTCATCCAGGCCAAAGTGTTGATGCGGAACACCACGTATGTGCCCAGGTTTATCATGCTGTTGACGCGGTAGAATGTACTTTTGGCCAGGTTGGCCATGCGAAGGACTTGCCTGAGGTGTAGAAAGATGGAATTGATCTCCACCAGCAGCGCCACGACTGAAAAGCCCACATACCTACAGCTCAGCACTGAGATCCCAAAACAGGTGATCACCTGCAAAGAAAAGAGATGTCTCTCATTAAAAGGCCCTTTATACTTTATCTTTTTATGTGCATTTTTAGACTCTTTGTTAGTGTAGGGTTCAGATGTGCTTATATTAGCCAAAAGAATTTTATTTTTTAGATTTATGTCAGCATTTTGTCTGCTCCACATCACAGCATTTAAAAAAAGCAATATCTCAGTAGGTGTAGAACTCTAAAGTTATTTTAAGATATTAGGCTTGAACAATTTACAATCGCAATATGCATATTGCAATGATTTGCAACAACACAGTCAGATTTGCTTTTATGTATTACAACAATAAAGCAAACAGTAAAAGCTTTTTTTTGTTGCAATAAAAGTAAAAGTTGTAATGATGCTTTTTCCAAGAAATAATATGAAACATGTATGTTGATTATATAATTTAATTTTTTTAAAAGCACATTTTAATACACTAAATAATTTTGCTTAGTTAGAGCAGTACTATATCACATATCTTATATCATTTACATTACATTTACATTTACATTTAGGCATTTAGCTGACACTTTTATCCAAAATTGTTAAAAAATATTAGGAACAATGAAGCATACACATCAAAATTTGCAGCAATTCACAAAGAAAATATTCCTAAGTTTACAATGTTATGCAGTTTGCTAGATAAATACCTGTAGAACATGTCAAACTAGTAGTTGTTTTTTTGATCCACATTTACCAACTTATCATATATTGCATTATTCCTCAGTATCATGCGGTCATAAAAGACTTTTAGACTGACAGTCCCTTATTCCCAAAGCTAATGTGCTAAGAGACAACAAAAATGCAGATCTATGCATCTTCTGTAGTGTTTAATAACAGCAGAAGAGAATGAGGATTGAAACACAAAGACTGTTTATTCATCCTAATCCCAGCATGACCATGACTTTAATCCTGCTTAAGATAAACAGTTTTAACAAATCGTAGTACCAACTTTAGTTAAGACTAATACCAATATTTAACCGTTTGATTATCTTTAAAATTTAAACCTCAAAAATTAGTTCTATTTTAAGATCTTCCACTAGGTGGCAGTCTGTGTCTATCATATGAACAAATTAGTCTGAACTTGCAATCAAAAATGTATATTTCATTTATTTTTGTAAACATTCAGTTCCTAATATCTAGTTTCATTGGTTTTATTAATCATGAATTTTAACAAGAGGTCCTTTAAAACGGCACATTATAGCATACTTTTATTAACAAATGCCAAATATTAAAACAAGTATCTTATCTATAAAATATTTTACAGTTTATGAAATGTTTTATGCAAGTGTCACATATGATAAGTAAAGGGCAAAGGTGCAGGTACAATGAGCCAGTATTGTTTTTTTGTATAATGAGATGTAGATGTAGAGATGTTTTATGATTCATTAATAAAACGTTAACTGGAACTTTGGTGGATAATAATTTAATGCTGTCTGTCAATTTGATAGGAAATATACACCCAGCAGATCAAGTATTGTTTTAATCCTTACATACTATGTACTGTAGGCCTCTCATAACACATGCACCACATCATTTGCATCTGTTATCAATGTCCATAAATGTGGATACAGCAGCGTTAGAAGGCGACAGCTTAGTCAAGTGACGATGAGAAAACATCACTTTTTCAGACATTAACATGCTACAAATAATAGGTAAATTAAATTAAATGGACAAAAATAGACCATGGCTGAAATTTTCCAACTCAGTCTATCCGATAATGATTATCTGAATATCATAGAACTAGAAGTAGTTTACATTATGTTCACATTAACATCCTCTGATTACAGTCTGTGTTATTCCTCAGTCACACACCTCCCATGAGCAAGAGGTGTGTGTTTAAAGCTGGCATATAATATATGTGGGTGTAATTGTCTCAAGTCTAAACATATTTCTTGTTATATAAATGCACCATTCTGCATGCTTGAGGACTTTGCAAATACAGCGTGACAAAACCATCCAGCCATGTGTATCGTAAACAATCCGAGTTTGCTTTACAACAGCTTAGAAAAGCGGTGACATTCTGTTCCCTGACCACAGACTATAGTAAACAAGGGTGGGTAGATGAAACTGGTAACTTTATGATTAACTGCTAGCTATGAGTCCAATGCACAACCTTCACAGATCCTCATCAAATTTATTGAAAAGGCAGTTTATTGTAGTCCTTGAAATAAAATGGATGATTATTAAATAAGGTCTGTGTCAACTTGGCGTTATGAAAGTGAGGATGTTGATCTCTTGTTGAGGTCAACAGAGCTCCTTACACAAGCTTGGATTAACATCAACCTGTTATCTTCCTAAAGCTCTGTTTCACCTCTAAACTACCACAAGGAACATAATAAAAGCCTGATAAGGCTGTGTGACTCTCTTCCTACATATAAAATGTAGACTTTGTATGCATTTCACTTTTAAAAGTTACAAAACAAGCATATATACATATCTGTGCTATCTTCCAGTGAAACAAAATGAGGTTAACTAGGTGTGTCAATGACATCAAATACAAACACTCACTGTTTGTACAGTTTGTAATATTTGAATGGCAATGATAATAAAGAGAAAAAATACTATAACTTCCTTCTCTGCCTTGATAAAGAATATCTGTAGTAATCATTGACAAGGATACATCACACACTGCTATGCTTTAGTTTGTTAATGTTCTTCTGGAAAAGACCTGAACTCTAGATGAGACAGATGCTGGGAACCAGTCAGAATCCCATTCTGACTGTTTAACCCCAGGCTGGAGGTTACAGAGGAGGCAAACACCTGTGGCATGTCACACCACCATGCCAAAAAGCACAGTAATCTGCTTCAGCCACATGCATACAAACAAATCGGAGGGAATCTGTGTAGGCAAGCTTATTTCTGTAATCCATCCGCAGCCATGCTGATATAATCCTATTCACGCAGACACAACACACACACAAAGCACCAAAGCATGCACGTGCTGATCATACCTGATTATTTTGTTGATTACAACCAAAACACTGCCCCTATTTTCTATAAAATTATGCATAACAAGTTGATGTAATATCAACATTAGCAGTGAACTGCAACATAATTCCCTAGTAATTAAAAACTCCCTGTTGCTCAGCAAAACAATACCCAGACACGCATTAAAAAACATACAGGTCTTTGTGTAAGTGTTGGCCTCATAAACGCATCCCTGTGAGGTCAATTATCACTGCTAAGATAGAAAAAACTGGAGATATACAACTGGCAATTGGCATGAGGTTAAAACCTCATTCCTCCTGGGCAATTCAATGGGGAAGCAGTAGAAACCTCTCAAACCAGTTAACCTGGTTGCAGGTGAAATTTGCTTGAAAGATTTCGCCAGCAGGCTTTTTTTTGAGTGTTTTGCGTTGTGATGTGACTGCAGTTCATTGAAAAATAGAGCAGACATGGTGAGGTGATGAGAGTGGACACTTGGACAACAGTAAGGACACAATTTTTTTTTCCTGAAATCGTTAAATGTTTCATAACTGTCAAAGCTAAAAACACCTGTGAATGACAGAAAGATTGGAAATCTCCATGACTACAAATGACCCAGCAACAAAAATTGTTGTGAGGACACTGCAGCAACAAGAACTTCCTAGTATTTAAATATAAACAGAATGAATATGTCTCAAGTTAGGTCACACACCATCTTATATTTCAAAACATCATCATGTGCATCATAAGTCTTCGCAAATCAACTGCAAACAAAGTTGAGTAGTTGAGTTAGACCTAAATAGAAGAACCACAATCTAAGATGCTCAACAATACCCATCAGCACCTCAGTAGTCTGATGAAAAATAGGCCAATATTTTGTTTTAATGAGAAATTCCAAAATTAGAAGCAAAAAATGTTAACTGCTAATCGCTTTAAAAATTGAAACCAAGTGTAGGAGACGTCAACACTATTTTTGCCTTCCTCTCATTTCATAAATGATAATGGTGGAGCAAGGTGGAGATGTTTACCCAATCATGGTCAGGACAAAGTCCAAACACTGTGTTGTAACACAAAAATTATACACGACAAAGATAAGCTCATGAAAAAATTATAAAAGATCAATGAACAAAAAAAAGTAAACCTCAGGAACCTCATCGCAGTAAAAACAAATCTGCCAAAGTTATAGTGACAACTGAGTTGATTTGGTTGAAATAACATTTTGCATATATTAAAACAAGCTTGGACATTCTGTCTCGGATTTTCTGTAGTGGTTTAAAATAAATAAATAAACATGGGGTATGGAAATGATGACAAAAATTTCATTCTGAGTACATCATTCCTTTATTTTCCATTGAGATATCTTGGTTTATACTAACATCCTTTGACTTGAGACAAAACAATGCCTGCCTCATCTTCATTCTTTCTGGATTTCGTACTAAAAATAAACTCTGCCCTCACACTACTCAATGCCAAATCTCATAAACTGTTGGATAAACTTGGATTACATGGCCAAGGCACAACACTTGAAGCTTTATTTAGGTATATTTATTTAGCGTTTACCTAAATGATAAATGAGAGCTTTTAATATTTGAGAACCATGCATGGCATCATGCATACCCACATGCACAATACAGTTTCCATGGTAACCTGTCGCATGGGTGCTGTCTGTACTCAAGATTTACTTTGTGGTGGAGGAGAGCAGAGATTTTAATGCTTAATAAATGCACGTACTATGTGAAATAATGGACTAATGCACACAGCCCTAATGGTCGCCATATCTGTCTATACATTTATAATTCAAAGCTCTAAAATAATGTACAGCTTTAGTAACAACTAACACAGATATCATTAAAACACCTGTTTTGTGCAAGTCAAGTCTCTCCCTGAGGTAACTTTAAGCGTTAGAGTTGTAATTTTATTTACTTTAAACAATTGTAGGTGTTCCCAGGCCGACAACATTCCTTCACTTATCCCATACATCACTGTCAAATTCACATACATCTTCTGCCTGAGCTCAAACTATTGTATTAACAATACACATATCAGGTGAAGCTATCACATAGTAGATGCTCAAAGAATTTTCATTCAAAAATTCAGTTCTAGGAATATAAATGTCTTGCTTATTTGTTACTAGGAAAAGTGAGGTCTTATTTACGAGTAGGCTGTTTTGGATGAGACAGAATGTTATTTTGGAGTATGTGGGTGGTGATGGTGCAAGTACAAATGGTGGATGTCTAGTCATAAGGGATGTGAATGGGCTCTTGGTTTATAGATTTTACAGTAGATTTTCTTGAGAATAATTTTTTAGGGAGTTTCTCCTTTAGGGTGATGGAGCTTGTGAGGAACATGTGCAGATCAGATGTCTTTGCTTAAGTCTGAAAATGCAGAACGCATGATAAAAAGAAGAAGAGCATCAGCTGCAAATACACTACGCTGCAGAGCCAAGTATTTCCCTCGCACACACACACTTATTTCCTCCACTACCTCTCATTTCCCTTTCAAACAGAACAATGCTTGCTTGCAACCTTTAACCTACTACAGTATCTTTTAACCTTTGACCTTCTTTGATCTCATTTTTTAAATTGCTTACAATTATTTTTAAACATGGATTTTCTAAAATACCATTCCTTTGATTTTAGGTCATGTACATAAATAAAATGTTAATACTTTTTCTTCTTTATCGTCAACCTCCCTTTACAGACATGAGATGGGTGGTTTTACTACACTGACTTGTTTACCACCCATGTCACTGAAAGATTTCAAGGCAAGTCACTGGATTAGCACAGAAGAGCTGGACTATCAGGTTTTACAGAAAGTTTCTCTCTCATGGAACCGATTGACAGCACCACTTTAGTCATTCAGCTAAATCTGTCATTGAGCAAATACAGTTACCACCCACAAATGATCCCTAAAACCTGCCTATGAACCATCATCAGACTGCCCCAGCACAGCCGGTTTATTTATTTTGCCACTGATGAATGAAATCACTGATGCTGCTGTGCATTAAGAAGTATACAGGAATAAGTGCTTTACAGACCGATGGTGTCAGCCTCCACTGACCAGCAGACTTCAATCAGCAAACTCAATTCTGGTAAGTGAGAAAAGGATGAGACACATTTGCTGTTCCTAGCTAAAGTGATTTAAAGAAGGGTCCGAATACCAAAATATGTTATTGAGTTAGTCTAATGCTTTTCACAGAACTACTTCTGGAAACTTTAGCATTCCTAAATGTGAAAGCCAAGTAGTAATACCCACAAAGTTGACAGTTTCCTTATAATGACACCATTGGGTTGACTGTGGGGTTTATGATCATTCCTCTATTATTCCAGTGTTCTTTTTCCACCACAGGTGGCCCAAGAAGTGGAATTGTTCGGCAGTCTCAATTTTTTTGATATTGTACCTGTATAGAAAATAGTTTCATTAAACTTCTGCTTTTGTGTTCAACAAAACTATTTTTTAAATATTCCTGTAAGTATTTACACACATGGAGTTCCTCTTTATTCCAAATCAAGCTCATTCTTATGTAAACATAGTCAAGCAATATACCAGCCTGTTCTGTACCTTCTTTTATTTTGAAAAAGAAGATACAAGCTGTCTGAAATATTCTGAGGCAAGAAGCCATGAATCACTGATACGGTCTAAAATCTAAGCATTCTATTTAAATTACAGACTATTCCACATACTCTTTAGTTGCTTTCTTAAACAACACTGACTATAGATATTTTGATTTGCTTAAAAGCACAACATACAATGTCGTTTTTGATGTGGCATGACATATTTCATCAAAACCAGAAGTAACCATAATTAAAAATCTGCCTGCTGAAGTTTGCCTTGCATTCCATTGAAATTTTGGGCACAACTACAAACTAAAAAAAATTCTTCAATTTCTTTTTGGGTCATAATAGGAAGTAGGAAACTTGGCCAACGAAAGGGTCTGACAGTTTTTCACACTGCCTGAGGAATCTGGCAGAACATTTTCTCCGGTCACTTTAGTGAATAAGACACCAATAAAAGAGAGAACAACAACAACAACAACAAGAAAAGCACAGAATAAAGCTGGCCACTTTCCTCTCAAACAACTGTTGGTGACGTAACAGAGCCCCAGCAGAACCAAAGATCTGCGGTTCACACTCAACATTCAGAGGTCCAGAAAACCTGCTGAACTCGACAAGAGTTTTCTAACACAAACCAGTGAATACTGGCTGCTATAATCTGGTTGTGTACTAAGCAAATGCACCTGTTCCAATGGTCTGTGCCAAAACTGCATCACTATGGATTTGTTTATTGCAAGTATCTGGACTTAATACACCTCCTTTAACCTTTTGTTATCACCTGACCTTTCCCAACATATCAAGAAGCATTTACCCTGGGGAACTGACACTCTTTACAAAGACAAGGTGGTCAGACAGGTTGGACTATTTGAATACACCAAAAGGTGCCATATCAGGTCTGTGTAGTTTTATTGAACAAGTGACAGGTGAGTAATACAAAACTTCTTTTGGAATGATGTTACTGTCTAGCGCCAGAGGCTTATTGTTTTTAGCTCGCTAAACTATGACAGTGGTTTACATCTGCAACAGGTGATACTGTATGTCTGCTTACCACTATATGGTGGAAAAGGAGCTCCCACGATTGACCAATCTTCTGATTGATAACCATATCGAAGAAGTCGTAAATAAAATACCCTGAAACACAAAAGGACATCGAAAATGTTGGACGTTTCCACTTATTAACAGTTTTTTCAGGCAACAACTGCGTTGGTAACCAAGATGTCCGTTCCAGAGGGCTATTTATATCCATCTCCGAATATGAGGGTATCCATGGAGACTGCACTTTACAATGGGGTGGAGGTTCAACACAGCAAATGAAGTAGAACATATGAGACCTCATTAATTTAAATGTACTGATTGACTGTTTAAATATACACACCATCTGCCATTAACCTTCAGTCTGCTTTCTTAGATTTCTTTACATTACTGGATAAAGCAGTGCAAATCAACAGGTTAACATGGCTGGTGTATAGACGAGTTACATGAGGATGATTGGTCTGTGCCAGCATTGCGCTGCTTATTTTTCTCATATACATATACTGTATATAATTTACAAATACAAACATCCAAAAAACAAGACATAAACCTCTTCTTAATAAATTCTGCTTGAGTTTTATGTTCTTAAATTTTTGTTACGTAGAAAAACAAGAAATGGCTTTTAACATAGATACCAGTGCTTTGCTCAAACTGAGATACATATCGCAAAAATACCATGAATTGTAAGAAATAAAAAGCCCACAGTAAAAAGCCCATTCATAAGAAGTCATGTGACTTATGAAGGGTTTGCGCCAGTGACGGATCATAAAGCCAGCCATTGATTCTGTAGCTACAGCTATATCTGTGCCAAAAGCATGTGGGATTCATCTGAATATCTAAAATATCTTTGGTATTTGTCAGTTTAGGTAGGAATAATCTAATTATAGGTTGGAATAGATGTTCCATTCAATAAGTAAATGGTAAGAGCAATGCAAATCGTTTAAACGAAAGTGTGACAAAATATTAAAATAGGCCTTGTTTTCTTTACACTAAATACAACTTATTTATTTCCTTGTCGATTTTTGGGTTGTAATTGACCTGTTATGGCTATGGCACCTGTTAAGGCTGACACTGCTGCACATGACAGAGGAGTCTATTCGAAACTCCCATTTATCTGTCCACGCCCCTTAGCATTAAATAACGCTTTATGTACATTATGCTTAATAATACTCACCAATTGATACAGACACCAGGGCGTGTGAGAAAACGGAGTGTGTCTCTATCAAATCCTCAGCCATTTTTGGGTGTATGCAAAAACTACGATGACAGACAAAGCATAATTAGGGCATGGCGTAAAATGAACCTGCTGAGTGCCAACACAAACGTTTCTATAAGATAAAATGAAGCATTAAAATGTGTTTGATTTACACAATGTGAAACATCAAGAGAAAGAGGTCAAACTATATCCGTTGATCACTTTCATGGTGACACGGTGAAAAGATCTGATAAAGACATCAAAACAATAGCGTACACAAGCGCATTCCCCATGCACATGTGGGGGAATTCTGACACTCACCATAGCACAGACCATACTCCAGTTATGAGACTGTGCACAAAAGACGTACAGATGTTTCTCCATTTCCAAGTGTTTCTCTGAGCTGTCTCGGGTAATGGAAGTTTGCCGATCCCGTAGTTTACAAATCTAAAAAATCCCACAGAGACCCCAGTGGTCAAAATCACAGAATCCAACTCCATGTTTGCAGCGCGCGCGTCCCTCCCGTTGTCACTACAAGCAACCGAGTCTCGCGCGCGTCTAGACCGTTGAAGAAAAAACAGATGCGCTTTATCGCTTTACTTCATCAAAATGACATTCCGGTTGTTTTATTTCATTTTCATATTATAATGTATGCGATTCGACAAGTCGTCCGTCTGGGTTGCGCCCTCTACAACTACAATGTCTAGATATATCTATATTTTAAAAGAAAAAGCGTCTGTTTTAATGCTTAGTCCGCTCGGTCCGATGGCAAAATGGGATTACACGAGCGAGTCGGTTACGAGCGGCGATAATCTTAGAGGAGATAACGCGTGCGTTACAAAACCATTAAATGTTTGTGTAACTTTTTCTCTTACTATTACAAAACAACAGAACCCCCGCCCAATTACCATGAGGCGCGACTGAGCCAATGAGTGTCTCGGGCGTAAGTTACGTTCCGTGTACACCCGCCCCTTCATACCGGAGCAGGATTGTGGGAGACGTAGTACCGACATTGCTTTCGTAAGCTTTTGAGAAAGAAAGAATTGATAAATGAATGGAAAATAATAAGCTTGTATGTTGCCTGTATAACAGTGTTTAAAGGAGGAAGCATATAAATATTGCCTCGATTCACAAACATACAGTAAACAGTTATAGTAAATATTAGTCAATTTTAAAAACTACGAGTCAAACATCCGCTTCACATTTGTAATGAGTAATATTAAAAAATGTTTTACTGCTGGCGCTTTTTTTATTACATGAAGGTCATATTAAGTAGTATTAAAAACCTTTTATTAATTATATAAAAGGTTTTATAGTCTATAAAACTATGACTGTGACTTACCCTGGAATGCACTTGTTGGACATTGTTAGTCAAATAAATAAACTTTTAAAAGCACGTGTTAAGGGAAGTTATTATTAGAGTTTATCTTATCTTCAGCGCCTTAACTCCCATAATTGATCCCTCCTTCGATCTATCCATGATCTATGCCGTTAGAGTCACGGGAAGTACTGGAGCCATACTCGGCTATATCAGATCAAGGCGGGGTATTGTTCCGTCCGCCAATTGTTGACATCTAGCGACATCTTGTGGTGATTAAATTAAAGTCGTTATATTTTTATTTTTAGCTGGATTCTAACGATTACGTACGTTTCACGATTACCTTAAGTAACTTGTTACAAACGATTAACAACAACAATTCAGATAAAGCTTTAAATAGTTAATAGATAACAACTTGTGGTGCTATCTATTCGCTGGGGGAAAGTCCAAAATAAGTTAAGTTAAATAAATTTAATTAAGTATGTAATTTATAAATGTGATAAATAATACATAAAATAAATGTGATTTTGTTTAATTGCGCTGCGACTTATTATGTTAGTTTTATAAACGATTTGACATCGATGTCACCGCCACGCACGCTGATTGGCTCACAGCATCGCTGCTGCCTTGTCATGAAGTGTCAGCGCTTTTCATAGTTCATGCTAAATTGAAGGTGTAGGAAGCGAACAGACAACAGATCTGTTTGGATGGGAAGCGCGGATTTTCAGCAGACCGTACATTTTTCGTCTAGACTGGTAAGAAATGAGAAACGTGCAAAAGTAAGATCGACACGACGATGAATCGTATTGTCTTATGTTACAAGCCATTTCATGTTATTTCATTGTTTTCATGTGTGTCTATGATCAGTCTCGCAGTGATTCTTTTGTGCGATGCAATTAACAGCTGGCAATGCACAAATAGATACTAAATAGAAATGTAATAAATTAAAGGATGTATGTAATACTACTGCTCTTTTACGATCTCTTATGTAACTTGAGCTGTCTCTTGTCTCCATAGAGATTACATACAGTACAGTACAGTACAATATGTTTACAGTTCAATTTATATTATTAGCTTTTTAAGTTTATTCACCAAACATACAACATAACAACAGAATAAAGGTAAAAGACTGAATATTTAAAGATGATAACTCTTGGAACATTGTTGTGTGTTTAAAAATAAGTGGTTTATTTTCTCAAACAGCAGATAAGCCAACTATGTCGACAAACAAGTGCGAAGATGTCACAGAGATGGTTTGCTTAACATCAGATCTGCAGGATGGAGAGTAAGATCACCAGGCACATTTACAGTATACACTATAACACTTTATATACTATAACACATAATATGAAGATTTTTGTTTTTGTTTATCTCTTTGTTTTACGTTTCTTTTCCTGCAGAATGAAGGAGGTTGTGGTAGACCAACATAAAATCTTGTTAGTGCGTGATAAGGGAGAATTTACTGCTGTGGGTGGTCTTTGTACTCATTATGGTGCCCCACTTGTCAAAGGTAAGGTATGATCCTATATGATCCATCACATGGCTGTCACATGAAGAACAAGAGATAAACCCTGTTTTCATTGTTTACTATAGTTTGATGTAAATGGCAGACAGGTTTGGTTTCTTTAAATGCATTATTCTTTACCCTTTCATTGTAAACCCTTATTCTTTACCCTTTCATTGTACCCTTTACATCTACAATGGTTTTGTGTTTTCAACAATAATACAGTCTGTTAACCCAGGTATGATTTATGTTGTCTTTACGCACAGGTGCATTGCTTGGAGATCGAGTTCGGTGCCCATTTCATGGGGCGTGTTTCAACACTAAAACTGGAGATATTGAAGAATTTCCTGGCTTGGACTGTCTGCCTAAGTACAAGGTACTATAGGAATAGTATTTCTGGAGTCAGGCAGTTTTGTTGTGCCATATGCCCTTAACAACGTATTTACTATATATTTCCTGTACTTTTGTCTACTTACATTGTGAAGGTCAAAGTTGAGGATGGTAAAGTTTATGTGACTGCTGGAAAAAAGGTTAGTCCGCTAACATCTTAGTTTGTCTGTAACCTGTTGGGTGTAAGTAGCATTGCATTAAATGTTGTCTTATGAACCTTATTCTAGACAAAGGACAAGCGAGTTAAGGAAATGAGTGGTAGAGTCCCTGATGTCAGTCACACTGTTGTTATAATTGGAGGAGGTGAGCAAACAACACTCAAATTACGAGATCAATTTACCAGTACACATCTTCTTTATGTACGTTTGCATATTTAATGTTAATTTTCCTCTTACCATAGCATGATTACAGTAGTCTGTTATGACATTACCAGTGTGTTTGACCAATACATGCATTTGTATTTCCACAGGTCCAGCTGCCTTGCAGTGCGCAGAAACCCTTCGCCAGAATTCTTACGGAGGGAGAATTATCATGGTTAGCAAAGATGAGCAGTTACCTCTGGATAAGACCAAGCTTAGCAAGGTTGGAACCATTATTCATAGATGAAATAAGACAGATTTGTTTGTGTTTCTTTGTTTACTGTTCATGTTAAAACTACTTTCATTCCAGGCAATGAATATTGAAATTGAAAAGATACTGCTTCGGCAGAGCGACTTCCTTCAACAGTATGGAATCGAAGTGTGGACTAAAAAGGAGGTACGTTTTTTACAATATTTTATTAATAATTTATATTATATATTAAATAACATCATGAATTTATTTAGACTTCAATTTTTGTTGTCAAAGGTAACGTCTGTTGACACAAAGGCAAAAACAGTCACTTTCAAGGATGGCGCTAACCAGCACTATGATCAGCTCTTGATTTCAACAGGTGGCAGGTTAGATCATGTTTTAAAGAGCTTGTTTTTAATGGTGCTTTTAAGGTAAAAAAAGCTGATGGAATGTCTTTTGTCTCACTATTTGAAGAACATAATTTAAACAGCTTATGCACATAACACTTTTTGCACATGACAACAGGATGTTTGTTTATGTATTTTCTTTAGAGCAAGACCACTGCAGTGCCCTGGTGCTGAGCTAGAAAATGTAAAATTGCTGCAGACCCATAAGGATGCTTTAGAAATTCATCAAATAAGTTCAGGCAAAAGAGCAGTAATTGTTGGAACCTCATTCATAGGTATTCAAAAGTAAATAAAATATTAATAAAAGTATTTTTTTCCACATACACACGTAATAGCAAATGATAACTAAAATGTTTCAATCAGGAATGGAGGTAGCTGCTTATTTGTCTGACAAGGCATCTAGTGTCACAGTAATTGGTAGCAGTGAGTTTCCTTTCCAGTCATCACTGGGTCCAGATATTGGAAAAATGACAATGCAGGTCAGTGGACGTTGCTGTATTGTCCTCACTGTTGGTTTATTATATGCCTGATGTAACAATATTTCAATATTTGTTACAGATGCTGGAGGAAAAAAATGTGAAGTTCTACATGTGTAATGGCGTGAGTGAAATTAAAGGAGAAAAGGAAAGGGTAAGTAAAAGCCTAATAATACCTACCTGTATAGAACACACAGCATATGACTGGATCATAATGTAAACATCGTACACAATTATTTAGGTCAAGGAAGTTGTTTTGAAAAACGGTGAAGTCCTTTCAGCAGACATTGTAATTGTGGGCATTGGTATGTACAAAAATAATTTACTTAAAGCATTTTCTATCTCAGAAAAATATGTTAATATTTTGTATTTTACCTTAACTTCCTTTAAGGTGTCATACCCAACTCTGATTTCCTAAAGACATCATTGGTGGAAATTGATTCACGGGATGCTGTTGTCGTGGATGAGGTAACAGGTCTCACATCTCATAGAGCAGATGCAACACTTTAAATTCTTTATTAGTGTCATTGTTTATGAGGTCTGTGTTTTCCAGTTTATGAGAACGAACGTTCCTGATGTCTTTGGTGCTGGAGATGTGGTGTCCTTTCCCCTTGCTCTGGTCGGGCATAAGAGGGTCAATATTGGGCACTGGCAGTTGGCGCAAGCACATGGTACCACCTGATGTCATACAGAGTCCCATTGTTACTGCCTGTAAAACAAATATGTGAAAAGAGTGTAAAATATGTTGTTGTTGTTGTTCAATACAGGACGAACTGCTGGCTTAAGTATGCTGAATAGACAGGTTGTGATAAATACTATACCATTCTTCTGGACCATGTTGTTGGGGAAAGGTATCCGATATGCAGGTAACCATTTCAAGATACATTTCTCCTCTTTGTGCAAATATGTAAAAACATGAGCAGATTTTAACTTGAACTATATTTCCCTTATTCTTCAAGGCTATGCAGAGGGATACACTGACATTGTTTTCAAAGGAAGTATTGAGGAAAGAAAATTTTTGGCATTTTATATCAAGTAAGCTAACAGTGTCTCTCAACATTCAAGATACCTTCAAAACCAATCAAATGCTTTACACATTGAAAATAAAATTGCTATTGTTTATCACCTATTCATCATTTGTTTATATCATAATCCAGAGATGAAGAAGTTGTTGCAGCTACCAGCATGAACTTTGACCCTGCTGTCTCAAGGTTTGCAGAAATGTTATTGAAGGGGAAGAAAATAACTAAAGCTCAGGCTCAGTGAGTATCAATAAATTAAAAACACTACAGATTATGTGTTTCTATAAACCCAAATCCTTACAATAAACAACTTTTAAATGTTTTATAAAATATCTACATGTATTTAGTGAAGCTTGTTACAATACAAGATTTTCTTTGTTACAGATCTGATGACCTCAGCTGGTTGCAGCTCCCATAAAAGACCTATAGTAGCCCTTTCTGTGTTGTTTACTGTTTGTCTGTCCATTTTTTATATCAGTGCCTTACCTGTATCTTGTCATCTGTACCAAGTAAAGCTTAGTACTGTGTCTTATTATAAAAAAAGACTTCTTTGTTTGTCAGAGATTCATGGTCCTGGTGTCCTGGTGCAGCTGTTCTTACAAACAGCTGAAGACCCACTACAGCACATGTCATGACATCAGTGACCAAACAGTCTAATAACCATTTGTCTGTGGAAATAATTGTAATACACTTGACAATAGATTACTTTTTCTTTTTCTCTGTACGATAAGTACAGATATATAGTACAGAATATCTTCAGAAGGATAACTGGCATTATTACTTGTCTATCATTTATTGTATTATTTATCCATTTATCTTATCATGCATATTTCTAAAGCAGACCATTTATTTTATTTCCAATTTTAAAGTTGGTTTTATTGGTGAGAAAGTGCGACAACAAAAAGCACATAGATCAGTTAAAAAAGCTGTTAAAACAACTTAACATGGATTTACAGCATCTTTAAAGTACTACAATGGCTAGTTTTGTATTTTATTCTAAAACATCTAAATAAAAACATCCTAATAAAATATTGTAAAGATATTAAGGTTCCCATGTCATTTCATATTGGTGGTGTATTATGTCTGCTTCCTCATTAAAATAATTTTAATTTTGTATTTAATTACATAATCAGCCTATTATGTGTGATTACTGAAAATATCAAGACAATACCACTTACAATTTTTAAACAGCATTCAAAGCAATACATATTAAGTAAGTACACACACATAACAAAACTAAGCTCACTTACGTATTACAATATGTTAATATAATTATGTTACGTTAATATTTATTATGAGTAAAAAGCTATAAATACTACAGATTAGGGGCGGGGCTCAAAGCGGCAAGTTCCCCGGATGAAGCTTCAGTCAGTGTGAATATGGCGCAGAGAGCACGAGCACTTCGCTCGTAAGGGGTTGTGTGAGTGATACGCGCACTTAGCTAGTTTCAGCTAACTTCATACGAGAAACTTTACTGACCCTATGAAGTTATTTTCTGGGCGGACACACTTTAAACTACAGGTAACACTTTTTGTCAAGCAACTTTAGTATTGTAAATGTGTGTAGTTTGTATGCCAGCGCGGGTTGTTTTTGTGGCAGACGGCAGTTTCGGCGAGTTTGTTCGTCGTGCTAGTTTAGCTAATTCCTCACAGCTAGCTGAGTAGCTTTAGGCTTCTGAGGCTCTTACCTCAAAATACATTTTTCGTCGTAAAAATTCAAGCTTCAACGTTATTATGTTACTTATGCAGTCGGGTAACTGTCGTTAAAGTTTTGACGTGTGTTTTTGACCTTTAGAGGGGAATTAATTTGAATAGTTGGAATCGCAAATATCTCCACCTTACTAGCTAGTTATCAACACCGCTTTCATTCAGACTTGAATCAGACGAGAGCCACAACTGAACTGCTCATCAAAAAAAAGATTAAAATTGTACTGTACAACAGTGTCCAAAGGTCTCTGAAACTACTTAAAAGTTTGACCGAACTGCTCGTGTGTTATAGTAAGAATTAAAGAAGTAGCTTGTTACATAAGCCAAAACACGTTATCTTCAACTCTAATGTGACTAATTGTGAAAACCCAGCTATAGTAATATACTCCGTGAAAATATAACCTTGATATATTTAATAATTGACTGCGTAATGACATTTCAAAGATTTAAATCATAGTGAGATGAAATCCAACTTTGATGCTTGTTATCTCATAATTTGTTTATTTTGAGACTTCAGCGTGGTTTTTACAGACAGGGTAACAATTACACAAAAAAACTGCTTTAGAGTAGATATACACTGAGTGCTTGTTAATCCTCAAAAATCCGCAGTGATCTCTACTGAGACAGCGAAAAGTTTCATGTTGACATAGTCCATACTAGCTATATATTAGCTATATTGTAAATGTACCTAACATAAGTTCGTTTTACCACCATTTTTAAATAGTTCTGTGAAATGTCAGAAATGTGTCAGTGTATGATTTTTGTCATCTGAAGTTTGGTATCGGTGGTTTTGGGTGGCCATTATATGGCTGCACCTGTAGTATCGATGCTAGTTGATTCAGCATTTGTGTCATGACATCATTTTGTAATCTGAAAAATAGTAGCTTCCTCTTAAGAGCAGTTAAATGTTATTGTTTAAGCATTCTGTCAAAATACCCTGACCTGGTGACCAAGGGTTTAATTTAACCTTATTGTGCACTTCCTTGACCTCCTTTAGTTACCATACATTATCTAGCAGAAGCAGATATGGGTTATCTAGCAGATAGAAATGAGGTTGTCATTTAGTATCACTTGTCTTACCTTACTGTTTTCTTTATTAGTTGTAGTTTCACTCTCTGTATGCATGTACCTCTCTTCCTCCTAGTAGTTGTAGATATCTCAGTTTAGGCTTTGAGTAGGTGTGATGGGAAATTCAGACAGGGGTGCAGTCTGTACCGGGCACTCCAAACATTCCTTAAATACTTTAGTGCTGGACAGGCTCACACATAATGTGCAATCTTCCATGCTATCGCTTGCTTTAGACTTTGACTTTCAGATTCAAGTCCAGTTGTCACTATTAATTCAGCAGTTTGTTTTAAGCAACAGTTTGGTGCAAAATGTTGCGTTATATTTGATTGTGTTTACCTGCTGTATCTGAGTGCTTTGTGTGAAATCTGAGTGCATAGCACTAAAATGTGTTTTTGTAGTATTGTTTTAAAAATCCTATGAAATTGGTGTCTTGAAAAGCTTGGTAGGCCTTTTGGTTCATATTCCCTGTTTTCTATGTTCTGTCAATAGATAATTAGTTATGGATAGTTTGTAACTGGGTTTACACAATTATCGTTGAGCCGGTAAGCTGTTTTAGTAGTGCATTACCTAATTACTCATCAGCATTAAAGTGATGCCACTGTTGAACTTGCATGTCTGTTTTGTGAGCTGCTATTGTGAACACTGTACTGTTGTCTTTGGTAAAGCAATGTGTAATCAGTTCCATCAGAAGGCCCTCTGTAAAACTATGACCTGTAGTCAAGTGCACACAAAGACCTTGTGTATATAACACATGCGAACATTGTGAGGTGTTATCACTTTGCAGTTACCGCTTTTAGTGATGCACAATGACAGAATAACTATTACTGTTGTAGAAAACAAGCAAAGTGCTGTTGTTGTTGCATTATGTATGTTATTACCTGGAATATTTAGGAGCAGAATCAACAATGTTTTGAAAATGTGTCAATGTTTTGTAAGTGATATTTCTGGTGTTATAACAATTTTTTAAATTTAGGGCTATTTATTGTTGTTGCTCTTGGTTTTAACAGCGTTGTTCGTGCTATCATACTGAAAAGAAACTCTTTTTTGATACTTAACCAAATATAAGGGTTAGCTTATGTAACTGATTTCATGTTTCAAAAATGTTGAAGTTCCTTTTCAAAACAAACAATATATTAATAACTTTTTCGATCAAATCAGATTTAATCATTGGGATTTCCCTGCACAGAAAATGACAGGCTTTGTTAACACTAGGTTGGTCTGATAAGAATTACTAATGTTAGAGTTGCTATTTTCAGGGTAAAGATGTATTTCTCAGTCATCAAGCTTTTTCTACCAAGCTAGTTCTATCCTTAAAACTCTTAAAGAAGTGTCAGTTTTGTCCCGAAACTTGAATCCTTTCTTTAACTTTTTGGGAAGTCAGTTTAAGCAGGATTTCAAAGTCAGTAACCTTGCTTATTAAATGCACAACCGAGACAGTCTTCTGGCCAGAGCCTATCTCTGCAATGTTGACCACAGAGTCGTCTTTCTCACTGTTCACCAGTGCATAATGGTATGTGGCTGGAATGCCAGATTCAACCAGGAAGTCTTTTACGGTTCAAGTTTTGATGCTGTACACTTTTTAATGTCAGACCCAAAGCCTCATTGGTTGTTTTTAAAATACTCTTTAAAAAAAGTCTTTGTTTGTCCAATGCTATCTGATAAGAAAAGGGACATACAGGGATGAAACATTTGCATGAAAAATTATTTCACTATACCATTATACCAATTAATATTTGCTTTAGCACCCCATAGTTTTGCTATATTGGCAACTCAATAATTTTTGTTGAAGGAAAATAGCTGTGTTTGGTGTCAAGAGACCAGTGTCGAGAGTTCATTCTCAGATTGTATAGGTAAATTGTGGTGTTGAACAGTTATACAGTTATGTTGTACAGTAGATTTATGCCAAAGCACCTGCTTCTGTCACTTATGTGTGATCCTCACCTGTTTCAGACAGACAATCAAACAGGTGCAAGTTAATGCAAACCTCATTTTCCTGTATAGCATGTGATCTTACTATATACTTGATAAGAGCTTATAAAAGCTAGTTTTAAAACTGCTAGTATAAATGTTGTCAAATCATTACTGTATAAATTAAGGAGTGATTGATGAGGTACTGAATGATCTTGAAGAGCTCCAGGGCACATCTTGGCATGCAGCCTGTGCAGAAAATTACTACAATCTGAGTGTTACATTTTTCTCCACATATTACAGTGCTGTGTGAAAGTATTTGTTGTCAAATATGAATTATTGTTGCTCAATACGATGTGTACTTGCGTGTGTAAGGGGGTGGATGATGTGGTTTTAATACGATACTGAATATGAGCTGTCTTATCCATCTCATGCATGGAATGGAGTATTTAGGAAATTAGTGGTAAAATAAATGATGAGTAATGAACATCATTGCAATAGTTACATCATTTTTTCATTTTAACTATCTTTACCCAACATGCATCCCTCATCAGAGAATGTTTATGTGCTTCAGGAAACTGGCTTTGAATATTATCAAACTGTGGCTGTAATCATGACAAATCTAATCTTACTGTCCTTCAAACTTTACTCGCTTTTAACCTAGAAATTCACATAGCTGTGTTCTCATTAACCTCAGTGTTGTCAGTCACTTCACATCAGCACTTCATGAAATTTCTACTAAATCCATACTGGTTTCAAAGCACCCCACAGTGACCTTATGCCTCAGCTGATATCTTCACAAATAATCAGATTATATTTCAAACGCTCCAGCACCTTTGAAAAATACCTCTTGCTGCTTCATCATCCCAGGAAGCAGCTGAGTTTTCCCAGGGCAGTCAGGTGTGGGAGGGGGTTTCGGTCCACACATATCAGAGTCCAGTGTTTGGCTTCTGGGAGTGTCTCTGATACCCACAGAGAAAACGGGCAGGGCTAGCAGAGAGAGTACGGAGAGCTGGACAGCTTTGTTTTGTACTGTATAAAGAGACTGTTGTTGAAATGCTTGGCAAGCGAGAGCCCACATTTACACTTTGAACAGCTGGCTGTAGAGCTCTCCTATTTTTATTAATAAATGGAAAATAAGTGTTGCACTCAGTGAGTAATACAGCTTGCTTGTGAATTTGATAATGGATGTTTTTGTTTCTGTGTCAGTTTACTGTAAAGTCATCATGTGAAGTACTGTCATTCATCACAAGCTGATATTAATCAGAACATTCATGTATGAATGTCGTCATTAGTTTTGCTTCCAAGTATTTTCTTCCTGGTTTTGTCCTCGGTATGAATTCACTGAATGTAAATAAGCATTCTAAAATATATTGTTCTCTACTTCTAGATCTGATGCTTTGCTGCAGCCATGTTCAGCAAGAAGAAAAAGCAACGCATCCCGATCTCAGCTCCCTCTAACTTCGAGCATCGCGTTCACACTGATTTTGATGAGCGGGAACAGAAGTTTGTGGGTCTTCCACGCCAATGGCAGAGCCTTATTGAGGACACGGCCAAGAGGCCGAAACCTTTTATTGATGCCTCTGTCATCACTACTGTAGAGCCACGCAAGGTAAGAGAGAGAGTGTGTTTTGTTGTGTCTTGTTTTGTTCTTGATTTAAAGTGTTGTTGTGTAACTTGTTTATAAGTATGAGTTATAGCTGTGGAGTTCTGGATTTACTGTGACAATTAAATGATTGGTAATAAGCAGAGGTTTTTCAATTTGTGGTTTTGTGTCTTGGCAGTGGAATGGAAAAATGGTTGTAATGAAAAACCGGTTCTTCCCATTATAAACATTCCTGAAAAACACATTCACAACCAGTTTTTAACAGTTTTATAAAACTAAAATGTACTGTTTTTATCAGTGGGGTGTCATAAAGCAACATCAAATCTTCAGAGATTTTCTTCCCTTAATTCCTTCAACTCTTAACCCAGTGCTAAATAATGTTTCTGTTTGCCTGTGTGCTCCAGACAATTGTGCGGGGTCGTAAGATCGGTGACGATGGCTCTCTCACATGGCTGCTGGATGAGTTTGAGACCATGTCAGTAATTCGCTCAAACTCTTTGAGGAGAGACAGCCCACCCCCACAGCCTTGCAGAGACTCCGGTTCATCAGGAGGGGGACAAGAAAATGGAGAACACCCCCACCAGCAATACAGGCACCCTGATCGCTATGGAGACGGCAAAGAAAGGTGTGAAACATGCGTAGTTTCAAACTGAATGTGTGCTTTCTATAAGCCACAGTGACTGTGTTGACGCTGAGATGCTTTGTGCTTTTTCTTTTTGTGTGTGCAGGGCCAGACCACGTCAGGAGCAACCAGGTGTGGATCATAGACAGGCCCAGCGCCCTCCCCGTTCATCCAGAGAGGACGGACGCCCTCACCAGCAACCTCGCGGTCAGGAGCCCAGCAGACACAAAGAGCCCGACTGGTCGGCAGGGCCGGCCGTACCCCCTAAGCCAAGGGAACGGGAAAGAGACAGACAACAACGTGAGCATCATGATCAGGTTGTAAGGAGAGAGGGGGCCAACGATAAGAGGCCCAAATCCAGCTACACCGGACGAGACACCAGCCCGCAATCACCCCGTGAAAAGAGACCACTCTCTGGGCCAAATATCCGTACTCCCAACCTACCTGTTACTGAGGGAGTGATAAAAGCCCCACAACAGACTGGCCGACCTTTCAACACGTACCCACGATCTGAAAGTGACTCTGGGAGAAACCCCAGTGGTCAGGTATGCAAAGAAAAAACTCAATATTATATTTTAGTTCTATAAAACATAATTATGTACATGGAAAAGATGTTAAATGCACAGTTCCAGGCCTGGAATTGTAATGAGAAGTTTTTTATTTTACCAAATAAAATAAAAAACGTATTGGAAATTATTCATTCAAATGACTTGCTTATTTATATTCTATTCTCTCTTCTGTTCATCCATATAATGCATTCAGGATTTAAAACCAGCCAAATCTCATGAGTCTCCGCACCACAACGGCCCCTCCGGGCCAGCCCGGCCTGGCAACAGTCCAGGTAAAACTGCCTCGCAGGGGCAGCACAGAGCAGAGCCCCAGCATCACGCTTCCCACCCAGCTTTAGGGCCCGAGCCCACTCATGGCCAGCAGATGCCCCCAGCACCAAAACCATCCGGCCCAGTTGTGCCACCCCAGCAGACACGTTCGCCTCAGAGGGAGCCACAACGGGTTTCCCACGAGCAGTTTCGTGCCGCTTTGCAGATGGTGGTTGACCCTGGGGACCCACGTACTTACCTGGACCACTATATTAAGATCGGTGAAGGTTCCACTGGCATTGTTTGTATCGCCACAGTGAAGACCACAGGCAAGCTTGTGGCTGTAAAAAAGATGGATCTGAGAAAACAGCAGCGACGAGAATTGCTGTTTAATGAGGTATGCAAAACCCATTTTGAATTAGAATTGTTCTTTGAGATGTGTGTTTGTGTGTAATTTGCTGCGCCATAATTAGTTTGGGTATAAAAATATTTAGTTAAATATTCAATTAAACCTAATGCTAAAATTGTAATTGAAAGGAGTGAAGCAGCGTTTGTCTGTAGAACACTGTTGATCTCTAAATGAAAACAAATGAAAGATATTTTTTATTGCTGGTTGTTCCTCAAACATTTTTCCTCAAGTACTTAATGAGAATTTTAAATAGAAACTGCGCTGTCTTTGTTTCTAAGGTGGTGATCATGCGGGACTATCACCATGAGAACGTGGTAGAGATGTACAACAGTTACTTGGTGGGGGATGAACTCTGGGTTGTCATGGAGTTCCTTGAAGGTGGAGCTTTGACTGACATAGTCACACATACAAGGCAAGTATTTCTCAGAAAATACATAATTTCAGTACAGTTTAGTAAAAAAACCAATTCAGATTTTGATGTGGCACGTGTTTCTTTTGCTTTTAGCAGTTTGGATGCCAATTCTTTGCAAATTTGATTCATGCTATTTAAGAAAAACTAGCTTCTTGGGTTCTTCAAAGAGAACTTTTGTTTAATTAGTGTCCTAAAAAGATACGTTTTTTATATTTCTTGAAAATACCAAACTTACATTTATAGTGTGGTATGTAGCATGTTATGCGTGTATATGTTATACAAAAAAGTATGCCTTAGTAGACCAACCACCTGCTATTTGGCAATAGTGCCACACCACTAGATGGCAGAGTTTCACTGCAATAAAGTATAACCTGTCATTCACTTAACCATTTAATCAGAATTTCACTCAGTCTGTTTCCTCATCATTAACGTGTATCATGGTCTTGTGTTTCTCTGCTGTATTTTCAGGATGAATGAAGAGCAGATTGCCACTGTGTGTCTGTCTGTTTTGAAGGCTCTCTCTGTGCTTCACACTCAGGGGGTCATTCACAGAGACATTAAGAGTGATTCTATTCTTCTCACTCATGATGGCAGGGTAAATCCCTCACTTTTCTTTATGTGCTATGTGAAAGGATGGTCAGTTTTTTAGCCCTACTTTGTGCAGTCACACCAAAGCCTTGCATGTATTAGATGCGTTTAAAGTTACATTATGAGTTCAGGAAAGCTACGCTTGCTATGTGCTGTTTCATCCTTGTATTCTGAGAACTTGTGTTGATGTTTAAACAGGTTTTTGGCAGACTCTGTTCTTTTGTGCGCCAAGACCTGTATTTCCACTAGGGCTTAGAGATGATCCAAAGGTGCTGTCATGAGATGCATGAGCAGCTTTAAGTATTTAGTGAACTTAAGACAGTAGCACTGAACAAAAACTGAATTCTTTGTCCCATTATCATTTTAATCAGCATCACTTACTTGTCTTTAAAGAGACCCTGTTAAAAAGCTTTTATTGTATTGCACATAGTTTTTTATTTCCCTTTTGCTGAATACTTCTCTTTGCATTCACAGAAATTTAATCATCTTTTCGGCAATTACACAAAACCACCCAGATCACCTTTTGGTGGTGCTGAAATACACTACGGCTTGTTAGATAGGGTTTGTGTTTGACATTGTTTGTGGTTAATATGGCGGAAGTTGTTTTAGCCACCCTCAGCTGTTTCTCGGCAAGGGCTGCTTGTAAGGTCAAACACGCATACAAAGATGTTTCATTTCCTCTTAGCATGTTTCTAACATTGGTTTTCGTGCAACAACCTGAGGGCATCATTTTTGTGTAGTTATTTAACCAATTATTGCAAAAGCTTTCACAGAAAATTGAAAGAGTTTCACTGAAGCTGAATTAAGTAATGATTTGTGTAGATAGAAAGTGCTTGAACACTTTCACATGCTCTTCTGCTGTGTAATTTTGTGTAGCAATCAATGATTCTGTTGAACATTACAAATGTTGAAGCCTATTAAATATTTAGTACTATATTTATATATTTCATTATTTAATATGCAACATAATTTAATATGCCAGTTTTTTTAAATGTTTGTCAAGCAAAAGCAACTGGCTTCCAGTCTTGTATTTATCTGTGTTCTTCTCTTTTGCAGGTAAAGCTGTCAGACTTTGGCTTTTGTGCCCAGGTGTCAAAAGAAGTGCAACGCAGGAAGTCTCTTGTAGGAACGCCCTATTGGATGGCCCCTGAGCTCATTTCAAGACTCCCATATGGCCCGGAGGCAAGACACATCACCCTTTACCTATTAAATCATGTTGCAATACCACTGGCTTCACGGAATGATTATGATGAAATTGTAACTTTTATAGGTGGACATTTGGTCACTTGGAATTATGGTGATCGAAATGGTGGACGGTGAGCCGCCGTACTTTAATGAGCCTCCACTTAAGGCTATGAAGATGATCCGAGACAATCTTCCACCAAAGCTCAAAAATCTCCACAAGGTAAGGACTGAAAGAGGACTCTCTGTTATTCATAAGGACAAACACAAATTAACGTTTAAACAGGCTTGTCCTGTTCACGTTTAGCGTGTTCACTGCTTTCATTTTTCAAGGTGTTTTTCTTTATCTGCAGGTCTCACCGCTTCTCAAGGGATTTTTGGATAGGATGCTTGTACGAGATCCTGCCCAGAGGGCTACAGCTCAAGAGCTGTTAAAGCATCCCTTCCTGACTAAAGCAGGCCCTCCCTCTTGCATTGTTCCTCTCATGAGGCAGAACCGCATGAGATGAGGATAAATCAGGGCGGGATCTTTTAAAAGCCCTCGGCTAAACCCGAAGCAAAGATGGAGGTCTACTCTGCACATATTAAACGTTAAATGATTGTACAGGTCAAGCGTTTTAGGAGGAAAGGTCACAGATGCTTAAGATGCTAAGCTTAATCCACTGTATTTGTCATCCCATAAAATCCACCATTTTGGTGACATGAAATAGACATGATTGAAAGGCCTTCACAGTGTTTTGCTTAAAGAAGGGCTTTGTATTCTTTGGCTTTCTTGTTTCTTACCAGAAACACTAGAAAACATCTGTGGTTTTGAGCTTGACCTACAAGACTACGCTTTTGGCTGAACTGAGTATGTTAAGAAGGTTTAGACGTCGTGAAAATGAAACACTTGGATATTCTAATCTGCCCTCAATGTAAAGCAACAAGATTTAATGGATTTTCTCAAGCTTTTCTCTGCACTTCATCTTTTGCACCAGGAACACACTACTCAACCGGTTTTTAGACAGGAAAACAACTACTGAAGAAAATTCTTTGACTTTTTTTGGAAAGGAGAGATAATATAGGTTCCTGTTACAACACTAAACAATGGTAGACACTGGAGGTGTATTGTTGCAGACAGTTTTTAATTTACCATTTTAATGATATCCAATTTTTTGCATGTTGATTTGTTTTAAGTGACAGTGTGATGATTCTAAACACTGCTCTGAGATTGAGCTGCACTCCAATGATTTCCACATAGACACTTCCTCCTATATTTCATTGTTTCACTTTTTTACATAATGAAGGGGAAGGGGTGTGTGTGGGATATTTTTAAAACTCTTTTTAAAACTTTCACCGCTACACCACATAAGTTGAAAAGTTTGAGTTCTTTTTCTTACAAACAGCCCTACATTGAAATATCTGAAGTATCTTTAGTATTCCAGCCCTTCTCTGAAGGATTCATTTGCAATATGTTCTGTAGGAGAGATGAGATTGTACAAACATATAGCTAAGCGTGCTATATGCTCTGGAGTGTTATAGTTTGTTAACAATTAAAAAGTACACTATAGATCTTGTTTGATCCCACCATGTGACAGCTGCTAGATCTGGCACAAACCACACAGACTATAATATACCGGCACATATGTCTGTGTGTACAAAAACTAATTTACACTACTGCTTTCTGTGAGCCCCGTGTCATAACTTAGGAACTTAGAGGCATAGAACCTTAATAGTTTGCACCTAGAAATCAACCAAAGACAGTATGAGGTCTGATTCTAAGAGTAAGTTTATAATATAAATTAGTCTAAACATATTTTTTAACTGGCACATTGTACTAGTACACTATGAGTATACTACAACACACTAAGATTAAGTGTGTGTATATTTTTTCTTTGTTCACTAACCTTATTGGTCGCACTGGCAACAATGTAATCAGTAATTGAAAGACCGTTTAAAAATTATTCAGATTTGGTGTTCCTTGTTGTGAAAACACACAAGAATATCGGCCAAATCATTCATGTGAATCAAGGTCACGGGATGGTTGTCTGAAGATTTAGGTCACATGTATGATTTATTGACTGTTTAAAATGTAATGTAGAGATTGATTAATTAATCCTAGACTGAAGCAGTAGCCTATGTATATATTTGACTTTGAGTGAAAAATAACTTGAAAGGGCCTAACACAGCAAGTCTAGTTCTTATTTTAGATGTGAAGTCACAAAAAATAAGATTGATACTTATTGACAGACATTTGTTAATATAAAAACTACTACTAATTTTCTTCCCACCAGTATTTTTTTTTTTTTTTTTTTGTGGACTGTTACTTTTTCAGGAGGTAGAACAAAAACAATGACAATCAGGCATTGGAGCAAAGCATGTTGTACAATAACAGCATTATAATTAAATGATGAATACACAAAATATAAGTTAATTGTATCCTTGGTGAGTAGCGGGTCACATTAATGTTTATGTGTGATTGTAGGCATAGATTATGATTTAACAAGCTCAGTGCACTGAAGCAAACATTAAGGTTTATTGGAAGCATTCATACAAAACAACAGCCTTAATGTAATTAACAAGCATGTGCCATTTGGGCAATAGACATGCCAAGCGATCGCTGACCAGCTACAATTTCTTTTGTTTTTCATGTCTTTTGATTTACCATAAAAATTTAAAATGGCTTTTTACTGTTAGTTTTAGAAAGAGGAGACCTATAACCAAAAGCCTTATTTGTTTGAATGGAAAATGCTGTACTCTTGAGTAAAACATCACCTTTTACATGATTTAGTTAATTGATTCCAGAACGTATTTCCTATGCCATTTTCTTTTTTTTCCACAATGTGTTCAAGATGTATTACATTCCCAGAAAAGATGTGAGCGTGATTTATTGAACAGCAAGGTATGATCTGCAATTGTGTTATGTTTTTAATGTTCTTATTTGGTGCTCGCATACCATACTGCATTTGGGCAAATGCTCTCTGGAGGGGTACATTGTTTTATATTCTTTACTCACATCTCAGTTCGTCACTGCATTTAATGGATGTCCCCTATTCTGCTGTTGATCATGTAATTTTTAAGCCTAATAAGTTTCTAATTTCTAATTGTGCACTGTAAACATAAATTTAGTTTTGTTTTTCTTGTTTTGTCAGCATGTAGATAGTTTTAAAGAATGATTTTGTTTTAGATATGGAATAGAAAAACTGAAGACTCACAGTTAGTGTTCTGACATAATCTCGATGTAAATACTTGACAAATTCATTATTTTGGATTTATGTGTTAAAATAATCTTCAACAGCATTTTGGATACACAACTGCAATTGACAGGCCAACATATTTGTGAAATGTAAACTGGTTCATTCTGTTTCCCTCTGGTTTTGTTTATTTCTTTGTTTTTTATATTTTCAATTTTGATGGACAGCCAATGTCAAGTTTCCTCTGATATGTGAATTTTTACTGGTGGTTAAGTGGACTTCAGATTTTTCAAATACAGATTTTAAGCCTATTCTCTTGACTCATTGACTTTCTTGATCTCTTGGAGGTGAGCAGAACTGCAGTTGTACTCAGGATGTGTCACAATTATTTCACTCTAGAGTGTTAAGTGGGAAAGTCCTGTAAATGTACATTTGATGCAATTTATGTTGCATACATTCTGTTGCGCTTTACGTAAAAAGAAATTTGCCAACCTTAAGTGAATCCTAAAAATGTGTATGTACCTATATAGATATGTATGTCTATCTATGTATCTATCTAAATTTATTTAAAAACTAGACAGACAGACAGACAGGTAGATGTATTTATCTAGCTGACCATTCATTTTATATGCATAATAAATAATCCTAAATATTATTATTCTTATACTAAGAATTATTATTTTAATTCTTCTCTCGTTCCATTTTCCTCTTTTTTTCAAGAACGATTACTACTTAGGTGTGGTCTTAAAAACAAATATTTGTATAAATTATACAACCGCAATACCATTTTTCCACGAATTGCTTTCTGTTTCCAGAATGTGACGGCAGATGAGGGCGGCTCGCTCTCGTCGCTCTGGGCGTGCACGCGCAGCTCGAGCGACCAATCGGAAGGCGAGCCGCTCGTAATAACTCAGCTGTGCGGCGAGTCATCTGACAGCTGCTCTGGATACATGCACTTGTTGAATCAGGTCCCGTTCGTTGAGAGGGGCAGGTGCTGTGCTAAATCATTTGAAATCTGAAAACAGTCCCCTTGTAGAGGAGAACACACTAAAGAGCGACTGGATTACATTTAATAAGCTTACATCAAGACGAGCTGCATTGTCAGGTGAGTTTCATTTTACATTAGTGTTCTTGGTCTCTATCGGTGTGTTTCGTCAGAGACTGTAACGCAGAACGTGATGACATGAAAGAGCTTTTGTGCAGAGCCTTTATGCTTTAACAAAGCCCTTAACATGCACGTGTTACATTTGTTTGTGTGTGTGTGTGTGGCATGAGCAATGATGTACAACGCGTTCAGGGTTGTAGATTAATGGCTTGATTAACAAAGCAAAGCAGATGGATCAAAGATCAGTTCTTTATTCAAGTGTATGTGTGTGTGTGTGAGAGAGAGTGCAAGAAACAGTTTCCATCATACTCATTGTTTAGCTACTATTACGAAAATTACCCATGTTTTACTACACTAACCATGGTTTAACTAGCAATGCTTATAGTACAACCATATTAACAACTAATGTAACATTGTCCCACTGTGGTACTATAATAAAACCATTAATTGGTTAATTGACAGTCAAAATAAATATGCATCATACCACTGTAAGAGATTATAACTCCATCATTTGGTTTTATACTGTTGTTTCTTTTAAAGCATCTATTGACCACTGTTTGCATCTCACACGATTATTTTCCAAGGCACACTTACTGATGACATTTACAGAGTGTGCACTCACACTAACATTTCACAATTTAATCATGTATTTAATGATGTGACTGCAAGCTGCCCACACAGGGTTCTGTTCTGTGCCAACATTATATGCGAAAATGTCACGCTGCCAAGAAGGGACAATCCCACATCTACACAGATGACTGTACCATTGCTGTGATCAAAGCAAGTCTTCACTGTTAAAGGTGTTTTGCTGCAACTTTGTGAACCTCTTGCTCCGGTTTGTGGCAAAGCTGGCAGTCATTTTTGGACCACTTTGACTGTCACCTTGACATTTAATTGATGCTCGAGTTGCTCTTATGTTTGTGCAGGTGTTGGGTCAGGGTCAGAGAGCTGGGTGTGGTGTTTGCCAGATCTTGTGTCCCTATCTGTGAAACCAACCGAACGTGCGGTTAATGGTTTAAAACGCCCTGTTAGTCACACCATGTAATGCATTTAGAAAACACAGCTGATGCATGACTTCATATCCAGTGCCCTAATGAACTTGTTTGCAGTCTTGACCCGAGAATAGATACAATTGACTTTGCATGTACAAACTGCTAATATGTAAAAATCCATAATTTTTGTATATGTTTGGCCAGCAGGACAGGTGTTTTGATGTCTGCACAGCGATTGTCTCTCATGCCATGTCTGCATACTGCCCTGAGCTACGGGTTTCTCATGTTGGCTGCTCTGCCAGACTTAACCACAGGTATGAAGGTTTCCTTTTAACACACCACATCTTCCTCTTCCAGATAACTAGCGACCAACTTCCTCTAAAACCTACTAATAGAGATTGTTGAATTATCACTGTATCCATAATGGCCCGTTTTGCTATTGCTTTTAAGGCCGGAATTGCTCCCACCCGCTCGTACCTGAGCATGGAGGCTTCCGCTGTGATCCTTCTCCTTGTCGAGGATTCCCTCAAAAGAGCATCATTCACTTCTTCTGCGAGCCAGGCTATACTCTACCCCCACGCCACTATCGGGCTAGATGCCATCATGGGCAGTGGCTGCCAGGCATACCCAGCTGTATACCCCGACCAGGTAAGAGAAGACGTTAGATATTGACTATTGTGAACTGTTTTACTCATAGGAGACCTGGGTTTGAGTCTGGACCAGGGCATGTTCCTCTTCTGTATTTTTCTCTTCCCACAAGTTCCTGTCTGTTTACTGCTGCATCTATCAAAAAGTCCAAATCAGGGATTTGTGTATGGCCAAATGCATGCCACCTTGCATCATCGAGTGTCTAGTTTCAATGAGAACAAATTGTATTTTTCTCACGAGATTGCAATACAAGCATGTATTTCTGTCTTTCGAAGTGAAAGATTGCCGGGAAAGACAAAGCGCAACATGCATGAACTTTTTCTTTTGCATAAGCCATGAAACAGTTCTGCATTTTGAATGAAAAAAATGTGCTGGAGGAATTACACAAGCAGAACCATTAATAAATGACCTAAATAATCCCTGGGTAAAGCTTATGCTACACAAAAAAACCTTAATGCCTTCTCCGAGCTGCTCACTTCCTCGTTTGATGTGAAACATGTCACGAGAGGAAACCAACAGCGAGAGCAGGAAGTGAGCAAAGTCACCAAACTAACCAGTATTACTGTTTCTGTGATGCATTTAAAGTCTTCGGAAAACTTCAGCGTCACAGAATCTAAATCAAAGGATATAAACCATTTGCTCAACCACTGATTCCATTAAACCTGTTCGACTTCTGGTCTCATTTGTGGTTTTTAGATGTATTTGAGTAGTGATTTTTTTTTTCCAAAGCAATTAGATTTTTATCTGTTTCCTGTTGCTAGTGCCGACAGTTGCTTAGCCACAAGAGTTCACGTCTTTTAATAGTGTCCATATTTCTTTTTTTAAACAGAGGGTCATTCAGAACAACATGAGAAGATCGTCAGCTCTATCCCAAGTGTGGCTACAACTGCTATTGGTGTGTCCATCTTCCTTCTTACCACAACAGCCTGTTTGGTCATCAAGTCACGTCTGTTTTCCTGCCGTACACAAAGGTAAGCAGCTTCACCAACCTCATTTCCCAAAAAGACCTGCAACAATCTGTTACATTTGTAACTAATGACCTTTCTCTCTTAGCAGGAGGTCCTCTGATCAGCTGGACCTTGTGGTAGATGGATTACCCATTTCTCTTCCCACCTACGAGGAGGCCATTTACGGCAGTTGGGGTCAACGACTTCCACCCTTCCGTGGACCCACTCAGCTTCTGTTGGCGCAGGACATGTCGGAGCATAGTCCACTGACATCCCTCATACGATCAGATACCAACCATTACACAGACACAGCCAATCAGAACACAGAGTCTCCACCGCCACCATACGAAGAGGTCCAATCGCAATCTATAGACGGTGGAAGCGATATTGACCAACGGGCCTCGCAAAGTGCACTTTCTGTTGATAAAACCAACTAAAGACTTGACTTGAACTCACCTTTAGCCTTTTGATTGTTCATGTATTTGCATCATGGATTTAAAAGATTTATTGAGGTAGTTGAGTCCTCTGACTGAAAAAGTATGTGTTTTGCGATGACCGTATTGGTCAGACATAGCTATCTCGGGTGAAGTGCTGCAATACTGATTATGTTTATGTTTTCAGTGACAATCTGGAGACTATGCTATTATCTCTCCTCTGTGAGGAGAATTAGATCATGGTGTTCAAAGGGTAATTTTATGAAGAATGACTTTTTTTTATGATTTACAATAGAGGATGAAATCTACTGTCTTTCAACATCTGGGAAGATGAAATGATGTGTAGTTAACTCGTCAGGGGTGACACCGCTTCCCAGAATCCTTCATGTCACCTTGAGCAGGCTCAAGGAAACTGGTTTTAGCCTGCATGGATAGAATTATATTGAACCTTTCATGTCTAAGAACAGTCTAGCTGTTTGCACTCAGACCTTCACTCTGTTCAATGTTTTGCAGAGCATTTTGATTGAATGTAATATATATGATTTCAGACTTAATCCTTCCATCAGAACATATATAATTATCTGCTGATAAATATTGCATTAACATGTAGAACAGGGAAACAGACTTGAAGTGTACTTTCTGATTGGACGTTGAATGTGTTTTTGTGTATTTTTATTTCTCTTAATGATATGTAACATTTACATGATGTATATAACGCTCAATGCACATTGTATATTAATTAATAATGCTAATATTTTTAATCTTTATGAATGGAATGTTTGCTATTAAAAATTATTTTAATCTGATCTTTCAAGTGTAAGAATGGTGTTTCGGTTTTGATGTTGGTCCTACTTGGACGTATGCTACCATAAATTAATCCACACTAAACCAACATTTTCAAATGTTTATGCTTCAGACAAAATATGTGCTCTAACACATTGTCAAGCCTGTTGAAAGTTGTTTTCACACTAGTTTTAACAAGTAGATCAGTGTTGGATTAGAAGTCCTGACCCATAAGAGTTTCATGAGCTCAGAGGAATTTGCTTTCGCAGAGGTAGAAAAAGAGAACTTGACGCCTACACACTTACACTTGACCTACATCTTTTTCACTGTCAAGGGATCATGCAGCTAAACTGGTTTCCTGATTTAACACACTGAGATGTTTAGTACATCCTTCAAACCATCAAGCAGTGTTCTCCTACCGTGTTTGCAGTACATAATATGTATCCTGTGGATTGCATGCTAGTGAGGATGACATACTAAATTTGCCAAATTGTCTGGAGCACACTGTTCCACAATACAATGCAATGCGTTCGACTCTGACCCTGACACTAAACCTTCAAACTCCTTCAGTGTAACAAATTTTGACTGTAAATTTTTATACAGCTCCGCCACCTTAAGGCCAGTTTCGGTACTTCACTCAATGCAAAGATATATTTTTATCAGACTTTCAAACATCATTTATAGAAGGCATGTTTTTCTGTTACTGTTTGAATAACAATGATAATTAAACCTGAAAAGATAAAAAATACACGTATACATAAATAAATTGACAAATAAAATAAAAAAATCAATGAAATAAATAACCCAATAAAACAAATTTCAATTTCAACTCTATTATTTTCTGCATTTATTTTTATTATTTTTAACTTTTGTTAATTATTTTATTTTATCTTTACATTTATTTATTTGTACAGTCTTTTATTTTTTATTATTTATTTATTTTGTTAATGCATGCATTTGCATTTTAAAGAATTATAACCATTGTGCGGTAAAAACAGACACTGCTCTCTTGGAATGCATTTAACATGTTTTATTTTATTACCAGTCAATACAAGATAAAGGTACGTTGAAAATAAATGATGCAAAAATACACAAAGTAATATACACAAAGTCTGGAGTATTTGAAGGACTGTTATCCATATGTAAAAAGGCATGTGTCTATATATGTGACACTATTAGAATAAGGCCCCTTGCATCATATCTGTACAAGCTACACTGTACAGAAATTAGGGAAATATACCAGATTCACAGTCAATTGGGAAAAAACCCCACAACAACTAACTTTGTACACTACCATTGACAAAATTGAAAAAACAAAAATATTTGCTTGCTGCAAACAGTTTTGAACAATTTATTTGCCCATTTGTTATGTTATGTTTAAAAAGAAATTAACTGACGTGCACTCAATTTAATGGCAAGGTGTCACCAGCATAGCATTCTCTTTGAAAATCATTACATATGTAATTATTAGACATAGTGAAAGAAAAACAGAAAACAATTTTTGTAGTTAAACACCAAAGACACATAAGTATAGCTTCACAAGTCTGAATAGCAAAAGTATATAAAATGCTTTATAAAAAGATGTTACAGAGAGAGTATTTGTTGCGTTTGTCAGCCACGGCCTCAGTGAATCCATTACCTTGATTACATCCACTCAAAATAAGCCCTTTTTCATTCAAAACCATAATTCCAACACAATACATTACCACCCTTTATGTTAGAAAAGTGTTTGGTGAAGTGGCGGATTGTTGTGTGAAAGACAATATAGCTTCCTTCAGAGTAACTTAACATAAGGCTATGCATGAAATGAGATTTACAGATTTAGATTAAGGCTAAATGTTTCTACAATATTCTAATCAAATATTCCTTAACCCCTTTGGACGGATTTGTGCTTTGGACGAATTTGGACTGAACTGATCTTTTTGGGTAGAGTACATACCCAATGGACTAATAATCTATTTGACAACATCACACTAATTCTATTTGCGCTATAAACCAAAGTCTATATCGAGAATAATTCTGCTATAGCATCTCTAAAAAAATAATCACATTTTAGATTGATGAAAGAATGTAACTGACATCCAATTATCCTCATGTGTTGTGCGTAAAGCATCGATCTCTGTACTACGTTACATTGATTCTTGTTGAGTATATTAAAGAGGATGCTGATTATTAATAACCCTCCCCGTAACTGGTTGCTATACTCGCTGACATCTGTGGGCTCATCAGTTTCGTCTCCTTTTCAAGTGAGGGATGACACTGTGTCAGCGACTGGTTTTAGTAAATCAGGTGGATGGGTCAGAAAGTTATCTCTCATCAGAGCTGTGAACAAAGTAAGAACAGATGGTTATTGAATGGGACAGCATGCGTTTTTATATGTAACAGCTATAACGGATTTCATGCAAGTGTACCTGCTGTATTACACAACGCCTGAGTTCCTCCCAGTAATGGATCTCTGTCGGTCAAAAGATGAGTTCGCTTTTGAGGCGATAAGTCGAATTCTTCCGAAACATATTTTTTCTGCAAATGAATATCGTCCTCTTCCTCATCTTCTAAACATCTGTTGTAAAAGTCACAGAGAAAAGCATTAAATATCAGCACTCTATTTGATCTCTCAACATCCTGAAGTTTATTCTGCAGCTCAACGAGTGAGTTATTCCAATCAATGAAAAACGTACCGCTTCCTTGAAGTATTGCTTAGCATTTCTGGTGATTTTGTAGCCGTCTCAGGACAATGGGGCAGGAAGGTCAACTGGAAGTCATCATCCATTGAGATATACGGAGCCAGCATGTCCAGATCAAGCTCATCCATGTTCTGTAACAGAGTGAGAGACATTTTTGTAAAGAAAAAAGATTGATTTAAATTCCTCATTATGAAAACTTCGCTGTATTCCAAATATCGTTCAGTACCTCTGTCAGGGCTTTAACGGTTACGCTCTCCTCAGGTTTTAGTGCAAAGAATCTCTCCACCCCATCAATCTCCATAGGCAGTTCTTCAGCAGGGCTCTAAGAAACATCTTTAATGTCAGACAAACTATTCAATCTAACAAAAATCTGAATTCAAAGTTCTCATCCGTACCGCTTCAGGTGGGGATTTTGTGGGCTTGTCGAATATTGGTGAAAGGAGTTGGCGGAGTTCAGGAGTACAGAGATCCTGAGGGCATTCTGGAATACTGTTGGGACTCGGTGGACGGCAGAAAGACAACTCCACATGCTCTGTGAATACCATAAAACATGGTTACAACCAGATTTATGTAGAATTTAATAAATTTTTTTCTGAGAAGGTTTAACCTTAAAGGTGAAGTGTGTAATTCTGTAACAACATGTTTCTAAATGCATTTACTAAAAGTTTTCAATGTAGATTTCCATGTCAATGACATTGGATGGACAAACAGATAGATGCCCCAAACTCATCCACCAAACTCAAATACACTATTTTGAGCTGGTCGGGATACTAACATTTTTACTTATTAATGTCTCATGACAATTTGTTAGTCGCTGCATGTTCTTGAAAAAATGTCACACTTCCTCTTTAAGAAATGTTGCAAGTTAAAATAGTCTACTGAGGTGAAACAAGCACCTGTGAGGGAAATAATAGCGTCTCCAGAATGAGGTGCCAGCTGCAGTAACTCTTCAGGGTTCTCCTTCATCTGGAGGAAGAGCTTAGCAGTGCTGCTCTCCTCCATGTCCGAATCCAGTTCTTGCAGGACGCCCAACGTCTCAATTTTGGGTTTCGGTCTGTCACAGGTTTGTTCCAAAGAGAACACAACATCTGCTTGCTCCACCCCACTGCCAAAGAGAGAGAAAAGATACCATTTGCTTATTCAAATGTTTTTTTTTTTTTAAATGACACTGCAAATATTAAATGCGATGAGGCTGAGCTACCTGAGGATAAAATTGAGGCAGACCACAGCCTCAGGTTGAGATGTCCTGCTGTTGTAAAGGACGGTGGCTTGAGTCTCAGTCCAAACGAATCCTCCATTCTTAGCCAGGAAACGGTAGTGACTGGTACACACTTGGCCTTTGGAGAACACTGAGGAAAAAGCACAAATTTGTACTACTTTGAAATAGTCCTGGAAACTTTCAGTTAGACTGATAATCTCTTCTTTTTTAATTTATTCACACATGTGTCACTCCAAACCTGTAAGACTTTCTTTCTTCTGCAGAACACAAAAGTTGGTAACCCAACAACATTGACTTTCAACTACATTTCTCAAAATATCTCCTTTCATGTTCAACAGAAGAAAGAGTCATATATAGTTTTCAAATGCCGAATAAATGATGACAGGATATTTATTTTTGGGTGAACTATACTTACAGTGTAGTTATTTCACAAAATAAAATAAAATGAACAGTGGTGAAGACACTTACAGATGTGCAAACTCCTGGTCACATGATCAAAATCAAGGGCATGGTAAAACTCATAGGCAGATCGTCCAATCAGATCGTCTGGCTGGTATCCAACAAGCTCGGTGACACTGTTGGCACAAAAAGCTGACATTTAACATTTGAGTCTAGTTTACTTACATTTCCATACATTTAAAACGTCCTTTAAGGAACTCTCCTGCCACTAAAATGTGACTTGCGTCCAAGCCTAGAGTTGAGATACTATAAATATCCTGCGCTCTTATTACAAGCAGAGTAAACCAGAGGAAACCCAAGTCACGGGCCTTCTTACACCGTGAATGAAATGTGCCTTTAGCTGTCACTCACGTCGCATGTCAACACGTATAATCACACTTGAATGCGTGCACAAACGTGTGTGTTTCCAAAACAATCAACGAAAATAAAACATCAATGCCTACTACAGGCTTGTGTATTTATAAACTGAGTTCAGTGCTTCACAGAGAAACTCAGCCGATGACATATTGTGAATCTGTACAAACTACCATCAAAAGCTCTTACCGTCCATCACATTGTGTGAAAGTCAAATCCATGTTATGGCGTGTGAGAAATGTACTGCTGTCCAGTGGGAATTCAACACTGGAGGGGTGAGGAATGGGCTCGCAGATCAACGTCAAGAAACTGCCAGCAGGGGGTGAACTGTCATCTTCACCGCTGAGGGTCTGTATATGTCCTGTGCAATGGAGAACCTGAGGAAAAAAGGGACTTTTATAGAACTGTGCTTTTCAGCTAAAACCAAGATGGTTAAACCTAAAATAAAATGCTTGATGAACACTGCATTTCTGGTACAAACTGTTTGTTCATTTCTATTACACACAAGCTCACAAACTCAGTATTGTGTAACATGACGTGCAAACGTCCTGGACTGCTGCCCTTCAGTCTTGGCAAGAAACAAAACTGGCCGTCTGCCTCATGTATATTTGTGTCCCATTTTCTATACTCATGTGAATTAACTTTAGCTCAACAAAGAGTCAGGCTGATATGAAGTGGTAATACTGATACAGTCCTGCTATCAGCACCCTTTTAAAAGAAGCTAACAGGTGCTGTGTGAATAAAAAAAGCAAAGGAAGTCCTACACCAGTATTTGATCAAACCTGGTCACAGGTTTGCTTGTATGTACCTTCCAGTTGGCGGCCTTGATATTAACCGTTCTTCCTGTGTGGGTGAGAGTGCTCTTCATTCGAAGAAAGAAATTATGTTCCGCCAGCTTTTCTGTGTTTTTCTTTGTAAGACCTGAGGATGAAGATCATTTCTGTTTAGTCCATGTGCAGAAATACATTAAGAAGCATAATCCACATACTCAATTTCTAATCTAAGTTATTTACTGGGTCTACTGGTGAGGATGTCTCTCAATTCTTCTTGATCACATGGATGAACAAACTCATACACACTTTGTCCAAGCAGCTCCAGCTGTAAATCACAATAATATAAATGATTAGAATAATAATTACCACAATAGTGAGCATCTCTTGTACTTTCAAAGTGTACTTCCAAGTTTCAAAACTTATTGTATTTTAAAAAGTATTGCTTAAGAGTCATAATGCATGTTATCTGGCTTATATTAATATCTGTACCAGAATAACTGTTGAGGTCTTATAAAGTGTGGCATAACATTCTTTGGGACATCATGATTTGACTGCCAGGAATGAATCACCTGAACATCATGAGAGCCTTACTGACTAAACTAGAATAGATATAATGTCTATTTATAAGTTCTAAATTTAAAGACTGTCAATCTAGGTCATGTGTGTGCATTTCATGCCCTGTCCATCAAATAAGCTTCTGTCTTTGTGAGATGGCTTCCTTATACTTTCTCTCTACAAAAATACATGACAATACATAAATGGGCTAAAATTCATCCATTCACATTCCAATAGACAATGTTGAATCTCATCTAATACTCTGCGCAACATTTTTTAGATCCACCACTTTATGAAACTGGGGGCATGTATATTTCTGTAATGTGTGTGTCAACAACTGATGATGCAAATCATGACTAATACATCATAAAAAGTCAATACATCGCCCACATTGAATTTATAAATGGAGTACTTCAGCGTGTAAGTGCCACCCTCACCTGTGTTATGCCGATGTATTTGCTGACGCTGTCTGAGAGAAAGACCATATCTCCTTCTTCTGTCAAGACCAGAATGAAACCAGCTAGTGCCTGTTGATAAAACCCATCAGTAGGATCTTCGGTCTCCTCACGTGACTGTGTTTTGGTAGACCCTGCTGGAGAATGGAAGAATTAGAAATCAGATTAGCAATGGAGAAGAATTTGAACAATTTCTCCCATCATAAAGCACCAAGCACCCCAGAAGGTACTAAAGGGCACCATGGAGAAGATAATTAAAGAACTATATGTAAAAAAACAGATCCTAATAATTATTAACCAATTCCTCATTTTAGGGATTCCTAATGATCTGTTAAACTTTAAGTAATGTAATACCTTATTTTAGGGATTCCTAATGATCTGTTAAACTTTAAGTAATGTAATACCTTATTTTAGGGATTCCTAATGATCTGTTAAACTTTACTAGTAATGTAATACAGTTAGTTAATGTTTTGTTTGTTCAAACTTCTTTACACTGGGGTTACACGCACCGGATTGGATCAGACGGTTCATGCGCAGATAGCTGAGCGCCACTCTCATGATGGCAGCTTTGTCCAGGTGGGAGGCGATGCGTCGTGGGAGGGGCAGGGAGTGGGCCAGTTCGTAAAAAACCTCAGTCTCCTGGCTCCTCCTACTTCGCGCCGCATCCCGTGAACGCACCTTCCGCTGCTCCAAACTGGGCCTAAATAAAACAAGAGAACAAACCAGTTTAGTGCAATGAAACACAACCGTAACCACAATACCAAATATTCAGGACCGAAGTCAAAAGCTGAAAAAATAGCCAAAAAGAGTTTCTCAATAAAACGCTTTTCATGTCCACGGTTATGAAATCCACAATAGAAACTTCCTCATTCTCTCTCTGCTTCTCACATGTTGTTTTTGTTTCTTCTCAACACAGCTGTAACTCTGTGTTCTTGTATCCTGATCTTGCCTGAGAAAGTGCCAGATAAAGTTGGGAGGAGAGGTCTTGCCTCCACTTGCCTAAAGCATTTAGTGAAGGCATTTAGAGGTGCTTTGTTGCATTTATAACAGTAAATGCTCGTCTCTCTGCCCTCCCCCATACTTCCTGATCTGATAAAGCCCCCTCCTAACCCTTGGCGCCTGTGACCTCCTCCTGTGCTTTGAACAGAACTGAACTTTACCGACCCCTGACATTCCAAAATGACCCACCAAACAGTTGCCATACTTTTGGTTACGATTTTTTGGCAGCAAAAACAATACAGGATGAACTTTTCTGCAGGCAGATGATTATTAGCATGTTAAACAGGACTGATTTATTGCCTTATTGCATTTTAGGGTACAAGCATGGCAGGATTCAGTAAACAGGAGCACGTCTACCCCAGCTGTGTTCCAGCTCTGCGGTTTAGTAAACATGAAGCCTGTGGTTGGTCAGAGTTTGTGCACATTGGCAAAGAAAAACACTTCTGTCATCATGTTTGAATAATTTGTAGTATAGAAAACACACAGAAACATGTCTGTATAAGGACTTACACAGTCAAGATAAACAAAAACAGAATCAACATGGGAACACTGATTAATTAAACCAAAACTCTTTGGGTAAAAACTAATAGCAGCTACAGTCTTCACTATAATTGGGTTTATAAGTCAAAGTAATGATAATTCACAACATTAACCTCGAAATACATCAATAATATCAAACATGAACTATCCCTGATCACGGTAAAGTACTGGAAAAACTGCCAAAGCAAACTTGTAGTTTTATATGCCCATAAACATTTTTAACAAGCTGTAAACAAATTGCAATACTTAATTTCCTTCATTTAACTTTGGTAACCAGCACGGCATTAAATAAAACAACTGCACACAGTCAAAACACATTTCACATCAGAACAATAAGCTGAATGCTTGAGATAAGATGACGCAAGACCCGACATGCCCCAGGCGATAACCTCAAATTACAAAATAATTCGCTCTCAGCCGGTGGTCATTGTGGGAGAAACCTGAATAGAATGAACATTACAAACACATTCCACAAGTCATTCTAAAAATAATATACAGAAAGAGCAGACTCAGCAGTTTTCTGAATTTTCTCTCTTTTTAGGGCAACATTATTGGATTTGTTGTTCTGGGGGTAGATCAACCCATGTGTGACGTAAAGAGAAATGTGCATGTGTATTATTATATATAAATTTATGCATGCTAAATAAAGTTGACTTTGACCAAATCTTCAGGGATGAATATAGTATTTATTGTGCTTGGCAGAATCAAGAGCTTTGACAATAAAGATTTCTTAACAGCTATTACAATCTTGTAATAGTTACTTTATAACTTTATAGCTTGTAGACTTCATAAAATTTGGCTTTTTACTGCAGCACACCATTATGTGGACATACTGTTTGTACTCAGTCATAATCTTTTCTAATCTATAATCTATACAAAGTGATTTGAGTTTAAAGAAGTAAAGAAATTAAATTTCAGTTTTATTTAATTGAGATAACCCTAATGTATTATACATTATTATATTATACATTATAATCAGCATTTGGGATCACTTTTGTATCTCCTGTGCACTTTAAATTATAACGCTATAGATTTAATAAATTTACCCAAAAGCAGTTTTTAAATGTTTTATACATCTGGGTCCTAATAAATATCCAAAATATACGTCTTAATCCTCAACATGGATATAAATCATTGTCAAGATTTTAAAATCGAAGTCTAGTACAAGCCTGTAGAAACACAGTGTCCTTGAGTCGACACGCCTAACTTTCATGCTGTTTTCATGACTGAAATAATGTATAATGTATTCTGGTTAAATGTCAACACTTCAGTGCAGGACAGACTGTAGAGCAGTGTTACCCCCCCAACCCGTTTAAACGAACTCTTTTGAACCTCGTCCTATAAAGGCTGTGAGGAATGCTCATGTGAAGACTGCAAATGGACTTGTCATAAGGACTGACGTCATAAGGACTGACGTATAAAGATGTGTGCCCTTCAAGCCTTAACAAAAAAAAGTAAACAAAAAAATAATAATAACTCATTTAGTTGTGTATAAAGCAAAACATAACTACCGAGTTAACTTCAAATAAACTATGCGATTTTTTAATATGGTGATGTATAATAAACAACCGACCGATTGCATTTTAATAGCAAGTCTCGTGAGTTGGCATGCTCGTGCACATTAATTGCGCGCTTAAGGGACACGGTGTTCTCGTCTACCAGCTTTTCTTTAGCATGAATATTATCGTCAGTTGTCGTCACGGCGGTTTAGGTTAGTTTAATGCCACATGCGTGTGTTTTGTATAGGCTTGAATAATTGACTGACACCTGTATAACTCCTGTAATCGCACCAGTGTTATATCAAGAGATGCGCGTTTTCTTACTGTTTGTGCGGTTCAGAAAAGTTCGTTTGCACGGGGATGGGAGGGGGAGAGTACGGGAAGTGTGACAACACGCAGCTTAAACACAAGACAGTGTTTTCTTGCTATATCAAAGCAACAGGGAACAAAATGTACTCTGGCCTATTTACTTGGTTTAGGAAGTGTGCACTTTGTATAATTCAGATAGGCCATGTATTGCTATTTTGTAGATAAGATATAATGCTTTGAGAAGCACAAAAACATACAATTTTGTCTTAATCAAACCATATACAAATGAGGAACTTAATTATAAGGAATCTTTAGGTTTTTGCATAAACAGTGAAGAATTGAGATGGATCAAAATTGAATTTTGAGCATATCTGATAAAATAGTATTTGTTAAGGATATTTAGTGTTTTGTTGTCACAATATTTCGTTAATATCCAATCAATGTGTATCATTATGTCTCGTATCTAATGCTCTACAAATTTTAAAATCTATACATTTGCTTTATCAGCAACTTTTATACCTGCTCTGACATCAGTCAAACAAATGGAATTGTAAATATTTATCGTGGTCGAAAGTACTTCTGACTGCAAATTCAAATGGCTCTAAGCTCTTAATAACTCGTTATTCATTGACCAGTACATTTCAATGTGTAAGAGTTCCCAAACAAACAAACAAACAACAATAGCTTAACAATCCATATTATGTATGCTTATAGTCGCCAGGAACAAACAGAGTGACAAAACAAAATGCACTATCGCCAAATTCTCTTAACTTGCTCAAACAAAACCAAGGACATTCTCTGCACTTAGCTGTTTTATTCACCATGTGGTCTGGCGATCACCTGATCCAAACAATGGTTATTGGCTTTTATTTTGTAAAGACTTTAAAGAAAGTTTACTGAATTACAACATAATAGCTTAACTAGTTTAAAGCAGATCAAAAGGATTTTATTAAATTTGCACACTTTGTTGTAAATTGCATGTTTTTAGACTGTCTACAATTGAAATACATGGCCCCATTGTCTTTTTACAGGGGTCTTTAATAACAGTCTAGGCAAATTACACACAAAACCATTTGAACACCTCAAATTATGTACAAAAAAGAAACAACGATAATATAAACGTAGGTCAATGCTAATGGACCGATCGATTGATCATTCACCGAATGCCCATACGGAGGCCATACGTCGACATCTTATTCCCCCCACCCTCTTTACCCGTTTACAACATTTGCTGTTATTTTCTACATTTCACGTCTCTTATAAACGCTCTAATAATTAAATATCTTACCTTTTATTCGCAGAGTTCACCATCTCTCCAATGAAACCTCTGCAAACCAAGTTTTAAACCTTCAATCTTTAAATTGTCTGCAGACGCAACTCTCGCCTGCTGCTTGTTTATCTCAGTTCTAAAGAGGCTCGACTGTGATCTGCGAATATACGTCCGATGTCAAAATAAGAGCCACTGCGGGTGTTATCAATCAAAATAGACAGAAGTGTGTTTTAGTTTAAAAATAATTCAGAAATAGATTAAATAACATACAAAAGTGTAGTGTGGTCATTTAAACTAAGATTTACTGATGCATTTCTGTTCCCTGCTTCTTATATCGGTATTAATATTTTATGAGGTCAGAGTACATATACTGCAACATTAAACAATAGAAAATTATAGAACATGCATAACATGTACTGATTTTTGTTGAAAACAGAAGAAAATTGATAGATAAATTATGGGCAATATCCCACGTTATGATATATTAAAAACCTTCATAACTCCATGATAATATTTGCAATGTCAAGCTTTGTACCATTTAAGTAGATACGATAGAAACATTAAGAATATATAAGTATGTGTATATATAATTATACGCTTGTATGTATGAAGACAAAATATTGTACAAAACAATATAGGAGTATGAATTACTGTGAGGGACGCAAATGATTGAAAGCATTTCTGAAGAGACACATGTATTTGGTTTTATTTATATTAATATATGTAATATATGCATTTACTTCTTGCTCTGCCAGTTCTTTTTTTAAATTGGGTTTAAAATACTAAATACTCTCTTTTGTTATTATTTATTAAAACACTGGAAATACAAATCAAATATACATTTTTTATACAAAATACATACAAATTAAAAAAATAATAATAATAATTCAGCAGTCAAAAACACGGCGGATACAAACTACATTTCCCATCATTTCCTCTTTTATTACATGAACAATATCCGGGTCAGAGGAGCCGAATTTCCGCGCCTTTTCCCAGTCGGGATGGACGTAAGAGTGAAACAACCTGCAATATTTCAACTGTCATGCCATATTATGGACTAAATTATACTTAAATATTTATACATCAAATGCGGTAGATTTAGTGACAACGGTTAACATAGAAATATGTTGCTTCCGTCTGACGTCGCCAGACTTGTCTTAGGTAAGCTTTCAGACTCTTGTTTTTGTGGTTCTCCGGCAGCTAGCGAGCTAATAGTCTGAGCGTAAAAAATACAATATAGTATAGCTAAATAATCATGTGTTTTCTATCAGAACCTGCCCTGCAGGGGTCATTTTTAGAACTTGTTGTTCTGAGCTTAAGCAGTCAGAGACATTAAGTGTCAAAGTGATCTGATGGAGCTGCTGACTTTGAGGTTACAGATAAAAACACAGGCTAACGTCGTAATGTGTCGTTCTGAAAATGAGACATTTATCTCTAAAATAATGTTTTACTGTCTTTGAATGTAGGCTACCTGCAGCAGGAAGGTCTCACTGCCACAAGTCGAGCCTTCATATTCGAAAGTCCAAATCTGAAAGAGTATGCAGACCACAGTTCAGAGGATGGTGTCATCCCTGCCTGCGTGTTTGTATGTGCGCTTCTGTTCATAATTGAATGCAATTATAGTGTACGTTGAGTGGTTGACTGGATCAATGGAGTGTAAAAGAAAGATATAATAAATAAATACGTCCATTGGATTTATTGAATAATAATATTTTTTTATTATTATTGTATTCAGCAATATTATTGTTTTGTTGATGATTTGTTGTATGCATTTACTAAATTCTTGTTCAATTCTTTGCAGTCACTTTTTGGAAAAAACCTGATCACAATATTAAATGAATATGTTGCTGTCAAAGCAAAAGGTAACTGCTATACAGAGTCAGTAATACACAGTCAATGGAACATAACATTATAATGCATAATTAACATGAAATAACATAATGCTTAATTTGTCCTCCAGAAACAAGTCAAGAAAATCAAATACCGGTTGTAATGACATCATTATGGAAAAAGCTTGACTTCACGCTCAACCAAATCAAGTAATGCATATTCATTTACATTTTTACACTGCATGCCTTAGTTGTTTTAGCATTAGTTGAACAAAGCCCTTTGCTTTGCTGTTTACAGATCTATGCAAAACTCTCCGGCTGTGCAACTGAATCAGCGATGTAAGTTTCTAGCTCTTTTTCACAAAACATTTGTGGCTGTCAAAAAAAACATAAATGAAGAAGAATGACCTAAATGTGGTAATAACAGCAACAAAATAAATACAGTAACAGGTGCAAATAGCTGACGTACATGTATCCTTATGTGTTTTTGTCAAGTGCGCACTAAGCATCACATTCAAAGCATGCAATGCCAGCAGAGATCCTTCTCTGCATCGCCCTCTCCTGCCTCTGCGCAACTGCCAGTGACTCCCAGTTTGACAGGCCAGTGTGTCCCCTCCTCTATGTCAACCCCTCAAGGGATGTTGGGACATTCCACCCCAGTGTCTTACACCTCCCAGTATACCAGAGCCTCCACTCTCTGCCTTACCCAGCCATGTGAGCCAGCAACTTCTTTCAAATTTATTGACAGCATAAATCTCTGATTCATTAATTGATTTATATTCTGGTGTCTTACAATGTTGTAGGTGAGTCGCCATTGCAGATATTGGTCCCCGATCATAGATTAAATCCAGGACCTTTGTCTCCTGCACGCAGAAAATGGTAAGACTACTGTGTCATTGTAAAATTTTAGGAAATTGTCATAAGCATCTATGTAAGCATGGGTATATGATCTGTAGCAATAATGATTCATTCTAAACAGGAAGGTGTAATTCTGTGTTGTAGTGATTCACCAAGACGGAGAGGAGGTGGTCAGTTGGGTGCCAGTGGGACCAGTCGAAGCACAGTAGTGTCCAGCACTCTTGTTGTGGAAACTGCTAGCGAAGAGAATGTGGCGGAGAACTTATCTGTGAGTCTGACCGATTATTTCTTCTTTTTTTAAGCTTATAGTTTTAATGCTCTTGTATAACTAAAAATGACATCATGTCAATTTTCTGTAGCAAATAGTCATAGAAAATGCCAGAGAAAAAATTCTGAATGATAGATCCTTACAAGAAAAACTGGCTGAAAACATCAACAAAATCTTGGCAAGGTAAATGGCTTTACTAACAGGCATGCAATTATTTAGTTAACAGTTAAAGTTAGGACCCGATATGACAGTTTATAATGTTATACTGTCACTTTAACAGTGATAATAGTCCTCAGACATCAAAAGCTGCCTGCAGTACTGTGGAACAAGAACAGTCAATTGATGAAATCCTGGGCCTCCAGGTGTGTGTTTATTGTTTTGATTTTTATTTGGGTGTTAAATTAGCTTGTGAGTATGGTAAAATCTTGACTTTAATGGTCATGAAACGTAGTTTCTGTCTAACATGGCAATGTTAATTTGTTTTCAGGGTGAAATTCATATGACAGATGATGCCATTCAAGACATACTGACCCAGACAGAGTCAGACCCTGCGTTTCAGGCACTTTTTGACCTCTTTGATTGTGGTAAGTTTAGGTTTTTAGCAACTTGTGCCAGACTAGTTATAGGTCTTTATTTCCATAACTATTTGTCTCTTAAAGGGAAAAGCAAAGTGGCTGAAGGCAATGAACAGGCTGATGTGAGTTTGAGCACTGGTGCACAGGAGAGTAATGAGACCGGACACATTGAAAGCGCCTCAGAGACAGGTGAAATGGATTAATCTATGGGTGTTTAATTCAGAAAGCAATTCTTTCTTAACACCAGTCTATAAACCTGATTCAAACCACATTAATATGTTGTTTTTGATTTTCCTAATTTTTTTTTATTATTGTTTAATCTAAGGCACTGGACAGGATGATTCTACATCAGGTGGTGAAAGTAATGCAAGAAACTTAAGCCCGAAGACATCCGAGTCAAAAAGCAAAAAGAATTCTCCAGTTATTTGTAATGCGTCTAAGTCTTCATCTACAGTTCTGGAGCCACGAATAGTAAAGCAAGCAGCCACTGGACGAGGACACACAATCTCAAAGAGAGGGCAGGCCAGGTCCAGAGTTTTATCTGGCAGTAAACAAACCAGAAGTGCCACTTCAACCACAAAGTTGAACAGTACAACGGATTCACGACCACCTGACCAAACCATCTCAAGCTCCTCTTTAACTGAGGAAGTAGTTGCCATGGACATGGATGATCCACAAGGTGAAATCTCGGAGACTGTAAATGTTCAGATTCCAACCCTGGTACTTCAGGAGAGTCAGAGTTGTAAAATTAATCAGGTCCCAATGTCAAATAAACCACCACAAACCACATCTATCGCAAGAGATACATCTGTAAAGGAGACCACAGTGTGTGGTGGACATCCTGGACAGAATGTGAATATGACAGCCATTCAGAACAATGCTGTGCCCTCTATTGACTTAACCAAACCTGATATGGATAATTCAGCCAATTCTTCAAACAAAATGTCTTTAACCCCTTCCTTCACACAACAGACCAATTCAACCCACAAAGAAATTCAGCCTTCCATTTTGAGATTCGTTCCACCTACTGCAGGTTCTGTTCCCTCACCAGCCCTCGCTTCATCTGCCACCACATCCGCACCATCTACCTCAACGTCTGACACTCAGGCTAAAGAGCCCGACCCTAGTAAAATCGTGTCTCTGAAAATTATACTTAGCGATGAACAAGATGAGCAATCTAGTGATGTGGCACTAAACCAGGCTGTTTCTAGCATCACCGGTGACAGAATTCCCACCATTTTCTTGTCATCTCCTGCAAAATCTCCAGCCAAGACCCTGCCCACAGCCTCTACGATTATAACACAGGAGGAAACGGCTCGGGCTGTGTGCAGCTTACAGGGGGTGGAGGGTGTTGGATCGTTTGGAACGCCAACGAGGAGTGTTCTGACCAATATACAGACTACGGTTGCACGTCCTGCAGGTCAGGAAACTGGGTTTATTCAACTGTTGCCTGCTAACCCCTCTTTTCGACCGACAGGAAGCTATTTTATAGTAACTGATTCACCCACTGCTGAGCAACGGTCAAATGTTGTGCTGCTTCCAAGTAACATGCCTCAACGGGCAGTGTCTTCTACCCAACATTTGTTAGCAACACCACCTCGCCAGAGGACAGTTGTGTCTGTGGGTCAGAACATCTCTCAGGCGTACTCGCCCGGTAAGTAAAGTCTGATTATACGGGACTCTGTATACCACGATTAAGATGTTGCCGAGTTTAGTTTATGTTAAGGCTCTTATTGGCTGAATGCTTTTATAGACTTTATTTAGTCTTCCTCTGTAACTTCGTATTATAACACAGTGTTTGTTGTTCCTATTTTAAGGATCCACTATCATTATATCCTCACCAGTCCAGCCAATGTTACAAAATACGGTGGTTCCAGTGTCTGTTGTGGGACAGAATACTGGAAAACTCACAGTCATTCCCAATCAGGTTAGACATGTTTAACCTGATAACTGTCACCGTACATATTGAGTATACACATGAAAATGTTTTAATTGTTTTCTACTTTAAACCTTTTTTTACATTTTAAGTATTTTATAAAAAACATAAACAAAATTGTTTATTGTTATGAAAATGTGTCAAATATTTAATTTTAAGTCTTATACCTTTCCATCAATATATAGTTTGTCATGATTAGATTAGAATTCAACTATGAAATATTAAAGTGAATAGGGAATTAAGTGTTCCTATTATATTATACTATATTTTATTATATCATATCATATTATATTTTATTATTTGGTTTTACAGATGTTGTCTTTGCCGTGTTCCACCTCCATAAGGCAACCTGCTAAAGTAATATCTCAACCTAAACTAGCTGCCAAGGAAAACACTGACGTGGGTAAGAGAGTAATAATTCTTTGTATAATACATCTTAAAGTTAAAGGTGTGTAATCTCTGAACCACAAACAGATAGATTAGAGCTGCTAACAGCTGATAATGCACACTTGATCTCGTATTTTTATTTCATGGAAAAGAAGAATAAAGACTGCACACTTAGGTTACACTTTGTATAATGCATTCAGAGGGATTTAGTTCAGATGTTTTTGTGGATTTTCAGATAAAACTGGCCCATCTGCATCTGGACAAGTTTCAAAAGTGCTTCCCCAGACCTCTCAGATCTCCGACCAGCAAAAGAATGCAAGTGGGTCGAGCCCCAGCCATCGGAGGATACTGCGCTTTGACGTCACACCTGAAAACACTACATCTGGTCAGAGTTCCACACAGACAAACACACCATCTTCCACAGCAGAGCAGGATAAGGATAAGAAACGGACTGAACCAAACCAGCCCTTAGTGTCTGACACCAGTAAGAGAAGGATAGAACCCATCGGACTGCCAGAGGTAAATCACACTGCAGGTATAAAAGACTGTGAAAAAGCCAATAATCCTCAGCAACAAACAGAATCTCAAAAAAGTAAAGTGAATGAAAAGAAAACAGATCAAACTGCTGTAAGTGCTAGATCTTCCAACAAAACTGCCAGTGAGGCCCGAATTAGACAAGAACCACCGAAAAAGTCACAACCACCAAACAGAGATGATGCAAAATCGTCTGCTCAGTGTCAAAAGCAGAAAACAACAAACAACGTAAAAGCCAGTACACCAGAAGAACCTTGTGAAGAGAGGCTGCCGAAACCAGCAGAGAGATCATCATCATCATCAGAAAAAATCTCTGTACGGGACTCGTCTGGTGTCACCGCAAACAAGGAAAATGAGTTGGAAAGCTGTCAGCAAGAGCAGCGTCCAACTGCTGCACGGCCCACAGAGGACCTCGTTTCTTCTACAGGAAAACCTGTGGCACCGGTATCTAGCAGTTCCAGTAAAATATTATGCAAGACGAGCCCCTTAACTAAACAGGCGGTTGAGATTCTACAGGGCATACAGAGTCAGACTCCTGCGGCCACTACTCCGAAGAGGCAAGGTGCCAGCTGTCCAGATATCCCACTCCCAAGAACACCTGGGCCAGGGCGGTCACAGGAAGAGCCGACAGATGGGTTAAGAACCCCGTGTCGGCAGAGACTCGGGAGGGAGGGTGAAAGCACGCCAAGGTGTCTTCCCCCTCCTGTCACTCCGGATGTTCCCTCTTGCAGTCCTGCCAGTGAGGCAGGCAGTGAGAACAGCATCAACATGGCTGCCCATACGCTCATGATTCTGTCCCGTGCTGCCAGGACAGGAGGTCCTCTGAAAGACAGTTTGCGTCAAGAAGAGGCCAGTGCTGGGAAATCCTCCATCTCTAAAAGCAAAAAACGAAAGCATGTTGAACCCAGTCCTCCAGCAAAGAAAGAACTTCAGCTTTCTGGCTCCTCGGGTGGTAAAAAGAAATCTAAGGTGAGAAGACATGTTTTCTGTTGTGTTTCCTTAATGCATAGATTTAGATTTGTTTTATGCAGCATTATTTGTGCACTCCTAAAATAAAGACGGTTTAAAATTTTTGTCAGCCTACATCTCAGTTTGACAGTTGTAGGCGACCAGTAAATGTGTTCTTCATTTATGAGGCAATGCATTGGGACAATATTTTAATCAAACATAGTTAACAGAGTCAAGGGTTGCTTGTAATTATGCATAATTTACTGTTATTATTAAGTACATGTAACGTGTAAATAAAGGTTATACCAAAGCATTAATGGGAATGGTTCAAAAGATTACTTAAGAGCTTCCCTAAGGTAGTCAGTAGGTATCATTCATTTAGCTGTTTTCAGAAAAATTTCCTATTTTTTCCAGAAACAAAAAAAGCTGCTGGACTCGTTTCCAGATGACCTGGATGTGGATAAATTCTTGTCATCCCTGCACTATGATGAGTAATGACGCTAAACAGACATATCAAGGGACATATCAAGCCATGTGTGCTACTGAAAATGAAAAACAGTACCACTCCTGAATAGCAACTTTGTGTTTTACCTACATAATGTGAGATATTGTACAGACACACCGTATTAGCCTTGTAATCTTATTCATACCAAAAGTGTCATTTTTCAGAATGATATACTGGCCTAGATAATTTTAGCACTCTTCAAAAAATAAAAAAGAGATAAGGTGTAATTTTAACTCTATATGTAAGAGTGTCTGTATAGCTGCTACATTGCAACAATTATTTAGTTTATTGCATTTCATCCTCATAATTGAGTTTTGTCTGCATCAGCTGTACCATGTGAGAAAATTCTTGTTTCAAGGGATAATTTCCATTGCCCATCTCTAGGTGGTATTATTGCTTTGAAGCAGGAAGACGGCAGTTACATACGGCAGGCACAATATTCGTTTTCTGTACTTTAGATGATTTATTATTTTATTGCTTATTTTAATAAATCAGTATTTGATTGAATAATTGGATGCGTTTTAATTGATTTCTGTCTAAGGCTGTGTGCTAGTTATTGAACAACTGAAAACATTTTACATTTAATAAAAGGTAAGTTAACTATTCAAGCATACATACCTTCATTTCATCTACTTGTCAAGGACACAATCAGCTCATTTTAATGCTAAATCATTTTGTTTGTGGTTTATGCAGCTTTACATATCTTATGACAGAATACGATCATGTAGGACCTGGACCCTTCAAATGAAAATTTACTGGAAGGTATGTAGTGGTTTAGCTCTAATGGTAAGTCATAATGCTTGTAAAACAAATGCATACATTTTTCACTTTCAATGTTTTCTAAATAATCTTTTAATCTACACCACATTATTTTTGAATATGGACATTCCAAAGACACAGGAGAAGCAGTTTTCACATTAACATGATGTGTTGCTTTATACTTTTTAACATAATCAGTAAAGGTGGTGTGTATTTTCTGTGCTTCTGGCACCACACAGAACTGTAAAATAATGATTTGTTTTGAGACAGATTTCTGCCACACCCATCTGCTGTCCTTTGAGTCCCACCCTGATCTCACATTATTGGTTGACCCAGATGCTTCACGTCAGACCGCTCAAACAGGTTGTTTTGAAAGAGGCACAGGGTTCACTTTTCAATCACTCAATTTAAGTACAATAGGAAAGGAGAATGTATTTCAAAAACAATTATACATTTTGTCTTCAGATTAAGGTTGGGATAGGGTAAGCGACCATTAATGTCCATTAACATCCAAGCCAGGAAGTTGTTTTATCTACTCCAATAATTTCCTTTTGTTTGATGTCATATTTGTACACATCTGAGCCAACAAAGAAATGTAGGGAACCTGAAATAATGACAATTGTTTGGTTAGATAAAGTAGATCAAGTTGTTATGTGACTGAAAATACTTAAATAGACATACTGTGGTATATATAGTCTATTTTTTTTTTAATAGAATTCAGTACTTGCCATCTTTATAAATTGCTGCACTTATTGGACCATTTATTCCTGGGAAATCCTCAGAAATGTTACGTGGACTGGAGTCATTCATAGACTTGTAGTGCTCATTATATCTACAGGAGTGGGAACACATTTTTCAATGTCATGATCTAAAATGACCTAAATGACTTTACTGTTGAATCTCAATAGTTCACCTCCAGTATGAGTTTTGAGAAAAGAATAAAGTGTGTGCAGTCCTGTGAATGTGGACTGCAGCATCAATCTCCTGGACCCATGATGGGAACCCAAGAGTCCTGATGTTTCTGGCTCTGCCTTTTACTTGGGATCCTTTTACAGTCCAAAAAACAGTCCCTGTGGTAATGAAAGGCAATGTGTTTTGTTTAACATCTTGCAGGCAATACAGAGATGCATAATATTAATATTATATATTGTGTGTACCATTAAACAGATAAGCTGTTGCACGCTGTGGCACCCAATAAGCAGCATCAATCTTGCAATCAATATTTGGCATAAAATTGCTGATAGGACCTTCCTTTATATCATTTTGGTTGTTGTGTTTAATCCATAAGTATCTGAAAGAGTACAAGAAGAGTTTGTTAATCCTTTATTGGGCTCTTGAACATAATATTACATCTAAAATATTTGCTTGTGAATTTATTCAAGTACATGTAGACATATTTGCAATGTAAAAAACTAAATTAACTCTTACTTTTTAACTTTTTCTAACTTACTTGTCTCTAAAAAAGAAGATAGCTTCTCCTACAGTAGTGACAGCATCAAAAGTCAGGTCAGGATTACATGTTTCCTTCAACGTTACAGGGAAATAAGGTCCACTGTGCCAGGGGTTACTGCTCCAGGTAAATCTTGAAGATGGAGAGGGTCTTTTGTTTCTTGGCCCTGTTAGACACAAAGTAGAAATGTTGCTGCTTAAGTTTTGTATGAGTTTTGTATTACCGTTATGATTTATGTATTACCGTATAGTGTGTTGATATTTATGATATCCTCACTGGAGAGCAGGTTGTATGTTTTTCTGTTTTTGTATGTCGGGTACATCACAGATTCTGGGTTTTGTGAGTGTTTCAAACCCAGTGCGTGACCAAACTCATGTGCAGCTACTAAATACAAGTTGAACCCTGGGGAAAAAAACACGTAAGGTATATTACTATCCTATATTAATACATTTTGTATGTCCTTTCAAATGGTAATGTAAATACCTTTTGGTCCCGCTGTCCAGGCTTCAGCTTCATCAAAGTGGACGTCCCCACCGATGCCTTCCCCTGGGCCGTAAGCGTGGGCCAGTGTGCCTTCTGGACCATCAAAGGGAAAGGAGTCACCATGGTCTAGGTATACACAAATCAGACATGATCAACAACCATCTACAAGAAAGAATATGATGTAACAGACAGTATGCTCACTTACCATTTCTAACAAACTCCACCATGATGTCAGCTTGGTGAGAATATGATCTGAGGAAGGTAAGAGGACTGGCCTTCGCCCATACATCCAGAGCAGACGAAATCAGAGTGTCTACTGTATTCACCGGTAAGTGACTCGTATATCGTCCAACACTGTTAGATTGCATCTTTTACATGACATGGTACTTGGTTCTCACAATGCGTAAAATACAAATATGGTATCCAACTTACCCATAAGTAATGAGATTTTTCTTCCACCTGTTTCCACGTCTGTGACTGTAGTCCTCCACATCAGACACGCCACATCTCGGGCTTCTCATCACAGCTAGCGTGGCTGGATTTAGGGTTCCTGTTCTATTGAGTCCGAAAAAGCTCTGCATGTCCTTCAGTTTGGATGAGAATGAGGGTCGACTCCTCCGGCGGCGGCCTGTGGGATCTGCTTGGAAACTGTAGAACTTCTGGAGGTATTTCTGCAGCAACCACCAAAGTGAGTATTGATTTTTATCCCCCTGCATTCCTGTATTTTATCTGATTGGCTGTATAAAGTTGGCTCCCATCTCAAGTTTATTAGTTGAAATAGAAATCAGTTGTTTAAGAATTGTTTGTAGAAACAATGCACTCATGTTACACTGAATGTTAATGGAATTGTATCACACCAGTAGATTTCAATTAGATATTCAATGAGCAAAGAAACATGATTAAGGCAGTCATCTATCTTATTTAATAAAAGACAATATAAATAGATTAAACACTTCAAGTTCTGTCAATGAAACATACTTGCAATTTTATTAATGAGAGTACCTCCATAATTGTAATGCAGAGCATCTCTCATCTCTTTTTAATATCAGTAACAGTGGTAAACTGTAGTACAGGTATTGATCCAGCAACATAAAACAGGTATAAACAAATAAAGCACTTACAGTTGCCATGGACAGGTCATCCTGAGCAGATTGTGTTGAATGAACCGATTCATCATGTGGTAAAGGTGTCAGATAATACAGACCAAAAACACCAAAGACGCAAACTAGAAAGAGCAAAACCTGCATCTTCCTTCTCTAGACCACATGAGCTTCTGAATAGCCGGTACAAGAGGACATGAAGTTGAAAGTCTTTGCTGATGGGAATGCTTTATGCCGTATTATTATGACTCAGACAGTGCTGAAACCAGGAAAACCTCAAGCTCTGGGAGTGGTTTGTTCTGGTCACAGGAAAAGAGGGATCCTGTGTAAGATGTACATATTTACATATAATAGATATGCACCACAAAACGCAATTCTTATATTTCATGTGGCATTGTGTGACTAGCACTTGAACATATTTCACAGCCAATGAAACGTCTCTTCCATTATCTGCCCTTGTGTTAGAGAGGACTTTAAACAGTGTCTGGAAAATGTTGTTACTTCCTTAAATAGCTGTAATGTCTGCAATGTTTTGCACGGTACAGTGTTACTTATATCTCGTGATCTGCACCAGTTTAACACGAATGCAGTTATTTTCTTTCCTTGCTTGAGAATTTGGCAGCGGATGATATACGGCGGATGATTTATTGCAAGATTAGTTGTGTAAATATTTTCAACCATGATGTGTACAGCAAGTTGTTTTCTGAATTAATGTTTTTTAACACTGTAGTTTAAACTAGTTTATACACACATTTACAATATTACTTGGACAGATGTTTTCATCTGTAACAAAGTTGTATTTTTTTATATTACAAAATATTCAAAGCAGCCAATAGGCACAATAAGTTATTATTACTTTTATTCCAATATTGCTGTTAAATATCATTTTAATTTTGCCATTGTTTTAAAGCTTTAGGTCAATATTACATTGTTTTATGAGACATCAAGAGGTTTTTAAGACATTCTTTGGTGTTGGATTCTGCTAGACAGACAGTACATAAAATCCTCTATAAATGCTTTTTTTGGGTATACGGCTAAAAATGGGTGACTTGAATGAGTAGGAGGATAGATTTTAAATATACATGTAATTATACATTACAGTCCAAAAAATAGGAACAAAGGAATGTTTAAAGCAAATGTAAATTTGGACTGTCATATTCTGCCGTAACATGGTAAAGTAGCTAATTGCAAACTTGTTTGTGGTGAGCAGAATGAAAAACTCCTTGAACAATTAGACTTCTGTAGCAAGTAAAACATAAGCGGGCAACACACAGAGGATGTCTACAGACGTGGAATACATTGTTTCTCACGTTCATCAAACACAAAGGCAAATAAACACATCCGGAACATGCACAAACATTTTTTGTCAAGAAAAAATGGTTTCTAATTTAAACACAACGTTCTACTTATTACAAGCAGCTTAATTAAGCCTCATGTTTAAACAGATTTAAGGTTTCACTTAACAATGCTTTCCTTTAAATTACAACATTTTTGGTCTGATACTGAATTGGAAGTTTAAATTTGACACATATTGCAAATACCTCTGTGGTATCTCTTGTTTTCTGCCATAGTTTCATAACATAGACCAATGATCCATAGATTGCACTGCATGTATTAACCTATTTTTTTCATATTACCTCCATTGCACAATTCTCACTTACAAAAGAAGACCCAGATGATCGCTGAGATCATACAGTTACAGGCGAACATACAGTTAGTACTTTTTAACAGTACAAAATGATGAGCCATCAAGGGTTAGGCAATAACACAGGATTATGGATTGGCAAACCGTTTGCTGGAGCTTGTTATTGTTTTATTAGATCTGTTCATTCTGCAGTGACTGGATTGAAGAGAATTTCACAAGGTTATATCCATGATTATCCAGATTACACCTTTTATAATCCTTTAGGAAAATTACTGCAATCTGGATAATTTGAAAGGTCACAAATTTACCTTAGTGTCTTGCGAAACACTACTGTTACTAAAATTAAAGTATGATAACTTGATTATTGTTATAAGAAATGTCATATATTAATTTTGTAATGGTTTACAGTCATTACAAAAACTACAGTAATTATGCTGGAAGTAACTATATGGTAAATATATGTAAGAGACTATATGAATATAAAATTGATTAAAAATTAACAGATCCTTGTGGCATATTTGTAATTGTAGAACATTTATCTTAGAATTGAGATAAAGATCAAAACAAGATCTAAATTTATGTTTTTACTTCAGATCAAAAGTCTGTGCCTACAGTTAATATACTACATTTACTTTTGGATGTAAAAGCATCTGTTCACTTAATAGTGTGGCACAGGTCCAGTTACACAAACTATTCAAAACTGGAGTCCACCAAAAAATTTTTTTCTCATAATTTACTCATCCTAGTGCCATCCCAGCTTTATGAATTCATTTCTTCAGTTAAACAAAAATTTTACTCAAAATGCTTTAAAAACATATGGAGGCATGTTGATAACTTCCTCATTGGTTTTTGTGTGTTCAGAAATACGTATCTGACTAGTCATAAGATGTGTGAGAACCAGTGAGATATGAAGTTATCAGTGTGCTACCATATTTTAATTAGCAATCAGATTACATTTTAATTTCAAGTTTTTCTTCAAAATATGCCATATGGATTACCTTAATGATGGACAAATGTGCTTTTTGGAACTACACATTTCTGAGTCTCATATAAGATAATAGCATGACAACAATATAAATTGTGTTCAACTGACAAAAGGAAGTCGTATTCATCTGATGAGTAAATTTTGAGAATTTTCATTTTAATTATTTCTTTAAATCATGATACATGAACTGCTACAGATTGAGAACAGCAACATGTTTTAATTCACACTTAGAAAGAGGAGGTCAAGGTTTGTCTGGTGAGATGGGCAGTAAGCCCCTGCTGGCAAATGGTGTAACTACAGCATTCTGAAGTCAAAACAAACATTTCTCTACTGATAGCCATTGAAAGCAGCCCGGAATAAAAGCAAATATTTTATTACATCATAGTAATGTTTTCCAGAGACATACCATTTACAGCTAATTTCGAACTGATTGCATATGAGAAAAAAAGGCAACGGGCAGGGATGGGCTATTGATTGAGCAATAGCCCTTAAGGTCAAACCGTTTAGGTTTTGACCTACTCAATAACAGCATGTTTAAAACATGTGACCAAAACCATTATAATCCTTTATGGAAATTAGCAAATGCTTATTATAAAAGACGTTTCAACACTTAAAATACACAATGTGTACACAATATTTTAAACTTTCTTGTTAAAGAACATGATATAAATAACCTTTTGTGTGCTGTCTATGTGAAATGAACTGAAGTTCTGCTGATTTGATTGATCTGAATTGATTTGATGAAAAGGTCTGTGAGTGAAGTATATTTGTCAGTTAGTCAGAGTTCTCCTCAGTGCTGGAGTTGGACAGTAATGCACTTTCCTGTCTTCTGTTATAGCTGAACCTCCTCTTCCTCCTGCCAATCATCCTGAGTCGCCGCCGGATGATGTCTGCAACACATGACACCTCTGGTATGAGTCTGGTATAAAAGACCCGTTTACAACGTATGAAGAACTTGAGATTTTGTACTTACCACCCACATTCTCATAATCCTGCTGGCCGTCACGCCAGTAAAGGCTGTTTGAAGACCTGCAGTGGCGATAGAGACGCGTGTGGAGCACGGACAGGGTTAGAAGAACCAACAGGAATCCCAGAGCGGCTGCTGCCCACGCGGCCTCATCAGTACGTGGTATGGGTATCCTCTCGCCTCTTAACGGACCCCCTATATGTGGAGACTCTGAGACTCCACACTGACTGAGATCTTTACATTCAGCATCAGTCTTAATCCTTTGACTCCTTCCTTCTGCCGTCGTTTTCTTGTGTGACTTGTCTGTTTGGTTTTTACGACCTTCAGTTTCATTATTCTGAGCAAGTTGCTTCTCTGCATCAGTCAGTTTCTCAACTTGTTCCTTGGATCCCATGCCTGGTTCCTGTATGACGTCTGTCAACAATAGCAAGGAGGTCATCTCCTTTGTGTTGTTTTGTGATAATTTGTCTGTATTGTTCTGTTTTGCTCTCTCTGTGCTGTTAAGTTTGTTGGGTTTGACTTCACTGTTCTGTCCCACTTCCTGTGACGGTTGTTTGATCGCCTTCCTGGTCTTTCTGGATCTTCCTCTGGTCCTCTCATTAAGTTGGAGAGCTTCCAAGCAGCAACTTTTAAGAGTCTTACAAACATTTAATTGGAGGTTAATATTAACGAATTGTCAAATACTGTTAATTATGCAGTTTATAAATGTATTAATACTTTGGTAATATACTTTACCTTTAATCCTTCCACACTGGACATCTCTTGATTTATGTTCATTGCTCTGTCCCCAGGTGCTGGTTTGGTCAAATACAGATTGTACTTCGTTCTTTGGCTCGTGCTAGCTTGACTAATATTGTAAGAAATTGAAACCAGCCAATCACAAAGCCCAGGTGTGATGCGAGACATCTCTAATGAGCGACCCCAAGACACCACAGCTAATGGCTTTGAGAAAGGCAGACAACAGACATTCATCAAAATACTGTGAGCAGACGGTCACAAGAGGTTTAGAAAAATGTGATATAAGTTAATGTGCTGTTTAATGACTCACTCTGTGTTGACTGATCCAGGGGTGAGGTGTCAGAATGTAATGAGGCAGACAAGAGTGAGCCAACACTGCGAGACACCTGCGAGCTTCATCTGAGACACACGGGTGATACAGAAGCACCAGCGCACCATTCTGTCAAAGGTAAAAAAAAAAATTCAACATTAAATTATGCGACTGGTTAGAGCATCAACTTCACTATGGAAACACTGTGACTGTGTGCATTACTTTCAGGTTATTTAACCAGCGCTGAGGGGGGCAGTACAGATAATCTCCACTCTCTGCCTCTACAGGCCGGGAAGGACCACTAAAAAGAGATAACACTACAAATCAAACATATAGCATACCTCTAGATGTATTACTACTACTAACAGATAAGGAAACGCTAAGATAAGGCAATATGTTTGAGAATGTGTTATCTTACTGGGTGGGTATGAGGTCATTGTATGTAATGGGCGTGTCCATACAGATGTAATCAGCAGCCTGCACAACAAACAAGGGACCGTAAGTTGTGCTAGCCATCGAAGTTTGTGGATTTAATTCAGTAAAAAACAGAAATCCTCATATTCCAAACTTATTTGTTGATTACAGTGGAAATAATATAAAAATATATATATATATATATATATATATATATATATATATATATTAATGGGAATAATTAAAGAGTTACCTTTATAGGATATTGTGAGTCAACATCAGGAATATTCTGCAACAAGAAAATGTCATGTCATGTTGTGTCATCAAATGTTTTATTAGTGGGTACTCTGTGACATCATTTACCATCTGTGACTGTGGCCAGAGCTCTTGACACATGAGCTCTTCAGGTCCTGGCAGGTCTGTCATCAGATTTGACTGTTGGACACAAATATGTGATATCACAAAGACATAACAAATTCTAATGGTTTCCATTACAAATACCATCAGCTGTCTACCATTAAAACCATTACAATTCCATTATAACCACTTAATCCATTAGAATTTCTGGTTTCTATTGTTTTGAGTTAGATGCATTTATAAAAATAACATGGATAATAATGATAACATTTCTAATATGAAAAATAAATGATTAATTAGACTTTTTTACCTTTCCATTGTCGCAGTCCAGTCTAGAGTGACAACACTGGATCACACAGAGGCAGATGAATCCAGACAGGAGGAGTAATCGACGACTCATAACTTTGATCTACTTTTAAACGCATTTAAAGGAGTGTGATACGGTAAGGTTTACTATATCTCTGCTCATACATCGGAAACCTGCAGCGCAGATTACTGTGCAAGAGTTTAGACATGCAAATCTCTTTCATAGAACACGCCTGACGATCCATGCCTAGTCCTCGGAATAAAATCCACATAAATCACTTCTGCTGGAAGTCTGATTTTACGTTCACAACGAAACACCAAAAGGAAAAGTTACCGTGAAAAAAAATACTGAGGAGTCAGATATGGTAATACAAGTCGAAAGTATTGTGTAAACATCTGAAAGTTTTCTCCCAAGTTACTTCAAGACGTCATCAGTACGTTAAAAGTTGAACGATGAACGCAAGATTTCTTCGCGAACACGGTCGCATATTTACATAAATTGTAAGTCCAACGTGAACCAAGGTATGTTTTACAAAGATGTAATATTTCGAGTAATGATCACAATACATCCACCAACGTTATACACATATTTTTGGGTACGGTGGCCCAAATGGTTAAAACTCGTTTCCGCCTAAACGGGTTCTTCTGTGACGTTGTTTGTCAGGTGAAAAGTTCACAGTTTTATTGATTGTTTTTACGTTGCGATTCAGGGCTTTCTTAATATTTATATATAAAAGTCTCTTATAGAAGATAAAAGTAAAGAAAAACAATTTGTCATGGTGAAGAAAAAAGGTCCTTATATTCCTTCCTGGAGCCCTAAAGATTTTCTTCTTCTTTTTCTCTTTTTCTTCTTAAAAAAGTTTTCCCCTTTCAAAAAAGTTTTTTCCTCTTCCAATTTTTTTCATTTTTAAAAATATATATATTTTTTATCTTCAAAAAAATTTTCTCTCTTCAAATTTTTTTAGCTTTAAAAAATTTTTTTTTCTTCAAATTTTTTTCCCACTTCACATTTTTTAATCTTTAAAAATATGTACTTTTTCATTTTTTTCCCTCTTCATTTTTTTTTATCTTTAAAAATATATTTATCTTTTTTATCTTCAAAATCTGTTTTCCCTCTTCACATTTTTCTCATCCTTAAAAATATAAATTTTCCATCTTTAAAAATATGTACTTTTTCATCTTGAACAATTGTTTTCCCTCTTCACACTTTTTTCATCTTCGTCTTTCATCAGGTGAAAAGTTCACAGTTTTATTGATTGTTTTTAGGTTGCGATTCAGGGCTTTCTTAATATTTATATATATAAAAGAGTCTCTTAGCCCTGAACCTCAACGTAAAACAATTACACGCATATAAAAGTAAAGAAAAACAATTTGTCATGGTGAAGAAAAAAAGGTCCTTATATTCCTTCCTGGAGCCCTAAAGATTTTCTTCTCTTTTTTTCTTAAAAAAAGTTTTCCCCTTTCAAAAAAGTTTTTTCCTTTTCCAATTTTTTTCATCTTTAAAAATTTATATATTTTTTATCTTCAAAAAATGTTTCTCTCTTCAAATGTTTTTTATCTTCAATTTTTTTTTCCCACTTCACATTTTTTAATCTTTAAAAATATGTACTTTTTCATTTTTTTCCCTCTTCATTTTTTTTTATCTTTAAAAATATATATATCTTTTTTATCTTCAAAAACTGTTTTCCCTCTTCACATTTTTCTCATCCTTAAAAATATAAATTTTCCATCTTTAAAGATGGACATCTCTTAGCCCTGAACCTCAACGTAAAAAAATTACACACATATAAAAGTAAAGAAAAACAGTTTGTCATGGTGAAGAAAAAAGGTCCTTATATTCCTTCCTGGAGCTCTAAAGATTTTCTTCTCTTTTTCCTCATTTTCTTCTTTAAAATCTTATCTTCAAATTTGTTTTCCCTCTTTAACTTTTTTTTCATTAAAAATAGATTTTTTTTTTCATCTTAAATTTTTTTTTTTTTTTTTCAAAAATTGTTTTCCCTCTTCACATTTGTTTCATCTTTAAAAATGTTATATTTTTTCATCTTAAAAGTTTTTTTCCTCCATTTTTTTTAATCTATAAAAATATTTTTTTCATCTTTACATTTTTTTAACTTTAAAAAATATTTTTTTTCATCTTCAAGAATGTTTTCTCTCTTTACATTTTTTTCATCCTTAAAAAATGTACTTTTTCATTTATTTCATCTTTAAAGTTCACCCAAAAATGAAAGTTATGTCATCATTTATTTACCCTCATGTCATTCAAACCCTGTATATGACACTTTTTTTTGTGGAACACAAAAGAAGGTATTTAGCAAAACGCTGGTTACCCATTGACTTCCATTGTACCTTGTGTCCTTACTATGAAGGTGAATGAGTGCTGGTTACCAGCGTTTTGCAAAAAATCTTCTTCTGTGTTCTGCTGAAGCAAGAAAGTCATACACGTTTGACATGACATGAGGGTGAGTAAATAATAAAATCATTTTTATTTTGGGGTGAACTATCCCTTTAAGAATATGTACTTTTTTATCTTTAAAAATTGTTTTCCCTCTTCACATTTCTTCATCTTTAAATTTTTCAAAAAGTTTTTTTTCATCTTCACATTTTTTCATCTTTAAGAATATGTACTTTTTTTTTATCTTTAAAAGATTTTTTTCCCTCTTCAAGGTTTTTTATATTAAAATATTTTTTTTATCTTCAAAAGTATGTATGTTTAACAACTTATTTCTTGTGTGGATTCTTTAAAAAGTTTAAAAAAATAAAAAGATAAAAAATGTTACAAATACAGTTTTAATATTAAACTTATTTACCTAGGTATTGTGAAAATGTTACATTGTGAATGACAATACATTGACTGACAACATAGTTTTGATGCAGCTCTTTAACTGCTAGTAGTTATTAAACTGTTAAAATAAAACTCCAGACAAATGTTTGTACTAAATGTACATTTATTACAGCGGATCCTCTGACCAGTGTTCCTCCATCAACACAAAAGTAATTACAGAAGAAAAAAATAATTCATTTATCCCTAGACTTTTGTTTTCTCTGATTCATGAATACTTTAATACAATTTCAAACCATTTATTCTGTGTTTTTAAACTTTTTATAATCTTTTTAGACATTCAATAACATGATACACGATCTATACATTTTGTTACAGGTTACATGTGTTATAGTGGTGATGCTGAGCCAAAAAACAATGGGTGCGTTCGAAATGGCACACTACCTGTACTGACCAATACATTAGTGTGCAATTTTAAACACAGCAAATGAATACTGATGTTCTTTACAGAAATGCAGCCCTTTCCCTCAAACCAGCCCCTCTCTATAAGCTCCTCATTTCAATTCTTTGTAGTGTTGGCGACAGAAGTGTTCAGATCATCTTAGTAACCACCACTCTTTTATAGCCCATCAACAGGTTTCTCTGGAGAGGACATGATGCAGTAGTGACTGGGCTTGGCAGCTGTGGAATGGCACAGTGTTTGACCAGAGGTTTAACCTCCATTATTTAGAATACAAGTCATTATAGTATTTCTCATATATCAGTATTACTTACACATCCCCTAATTTCAGTCAGTAGGACAAGTGTTTAAAACTAGGATAACATTAAAAAATAAAACGTTTAATCTATATCGGTGGCAGGTATGACCAATAAAACGGTTATGACAATTTTGAGTAATGCCAACAGCCCTCACCCAAAAGCTATTCTTAACAATAAAAAAACATAATAATTGGACTAAAAAAATAGTTTGTTGGTTAAAAACAAAAGGTTTACCTTGATATCAAAATGCAGACCTATGGGAGAATTTAAACAAGAATTTGACTGTATTTTCAACAGCTCCATTTTGCACATTCGTGCCTTTAAACTGAAGCCATGATACTGCACCTGCTGAAGGGTTTAGAATGAAGGCGTTTGACAACACAGAGGACCATGGCATGTGCAGAAACTTGACCAACAGACAAATTGTCTTATACAAATGGAAAACAGAAAGTGTGTAGAGGTGACATGTAAACACACACTACTCCCTGAAGTTCAAATCTGAGGCCCCAGAGTAAGTCTCCTTGTACACAGGCCGAAAACCTCTTAAAAGCTCAAGGTAAATAGTTTACATTTCTATTTTTTTACTTTTGTCTATATGCAGAGATTCTTGATGGGGAAAAACTTACCACCATCGAATCTGCCATCATGTCTTTTAAAATCTTTATTTTAATCAAATATACACTATGAACACTTTCCCCTAGATTATGACTCTAGAGTTTAGATAGGTACACTTTATATTTTATACTCTTTCAAATTAGAGCTGGATCCATTTGGTAGATCAGAAGTCACACAAGCTCTTTTGGAATAATGGATGGAGGAAAGACTGGTTCTGCCTGAAGGGACTGAAAGGCATTATTCTGTCTTCACCAATGATTGCACAAGGGAAAAAGCAGGGCGGGTAACATTGTACTCCATCTGAAGTGTTAAAATGCAAGTGAAACTTTCACAAGAATGAGTCAATGGTTTCAGTCAAAGTAATTCCTGCAGTCAAAGTGATGTCACACACACCAACTAGACAAATACACTTGGAAGAAAAGATAGCTTGACAGAAAGAAAATCACCCCTCCCAAGAAAGTGCATTCAGGCATCCATCTCTTGAGAAATGCTGGATCCAGGCTGAGCTTGGCGTGGTGTGATGGCATAGAGGCAGATAAAGCAGTGGGGGACCGTGTGGGCAGGCAGGGGCATCAGCAGCACACCTCATATCCTCACCTGCCGGACGGGCGGCACAGAGGACAGAACCACAGCAGGGATAAAGAGACAGAACGTTTACCTGCCAGATCTACAGATAATTGTACTTATATGCTTAGTGGTCATTTTCTGCAAGGTGGATTGCTTCTACCAGTCAATGAACAAGGGAGAAATTAAAATTATATTTTTTGGCTGTTTCTTTATCTTTGGGGCAGCTATTGATTTAATAAAAAAAAATTATTTTGAAGAATTAAAAATATAAGAACCTAAAGGATTTTGAAGAACCTAAAATATAAGACAGCAATTTCTTTGGTCAGTACATAATAGTGTGTTATTCTACCGTTTTAATGAATTCAGTGTTTTCCACAGTATATATACTTTAGGTTCTTCAGCTTGGATTACAACCCTGCACACCCCTGGCATTCTCTCAACCAATGTCTTGAGATGCAACCTGGGATAAATTCAGTCTATTCACGTTTTAAATAGTGTATTCATGCGAGATGGTGAACACACCCTTTGCTATTTAGTGTCATGTCATAAGACGACATAAAGAGTGTTTCATTGCACCGAAAAAGTTTTGCCTGTCATGTTTTACATAAAGCCTGCTGTCATGACCTTAAGAAGAAAGGAAATCAATCACACACCCACAATTCTTTAAATGTCAAAAACCTGATGGAGGACAAGGTACATTCAAACAGGTTTATTGATTTCCTCTGATAATCAATAGATACTGTCCAAAAAAAGTTTATATCTACCATTTCCTTAAAGCGACCACACAGATCTTTGAACCCTGAACAGGAAACATCTGGAGAACTTCAGATCAAACACGTACTGTAATGCCATAACTCACTACAGCCTACATATTCATTATTCCATAACTCCAAAACATCTTTAAAAATATTCCTCAAGAACACAACACACTACATAAAGTGCTTCTGCTTGGCAGCTTTTAAAAGGCACCTTAAAAGTTTTATTAACAAAATGGTATTACAGTATGGGTAAATATAAGCCCATCTGTATGTACACAACTAATTATATTCACACAAGCATACCTCTTCTAGGAAACCCGCACACATCTCATCAAGTTCAATCTGATTAGTTACATTCTGTCAAAACACTGGATCAACTGTAAGTGTCCATTCACTACCTGGGGTGTAACATTCAACATAATCTAAATTTGGGAGTTACATAAACAATAAACATTCATATCTTGGCATTTCACTACTCAATATTTAAAACAGTAACACATTCAAGGCACTGAACATATATCTGATATCCCTTAGCTCCCTGTTTGCAACACGAATGGACCAAAAAGAGAATATATACTATTATTTGATCTCAAGTTATCAAGAACTGCATCTAAAATATACTGCTTTGGAACACATTAACACATGATCCCGATGACAGCAGGCTGGTGGAATATCAAAAACCAAGAAACAGACAGACTGTCACTAAACCATCTTGCCTAATTCAAGTATGGACTAAAAAAAATCTAAGCACGCAGGAGATGTGAACAGATTTGTGCTTGCTTGCAGTTCTTGGAAACCTGAATTGCAACTGCAGAAACACTTCTTGAGCAACATGACCCTATTGAGCTTTAACTACCAAGTAAATGTTATAGAAAAGTCTATATGGTCAAGTATTGTAAAAAAAGCAAAACATACATACATACAGTGTATGGCAACTCTAAAATTTGCAGTTGAAACTTAATCTGGCAATTTTAACACTTGACAAACTTTCACTCAAACTGACAGATTGGCTGACCTGCGTCCTAATACAGACATTACATACTGTGCATACTCAAGTCATTTCAATTTCTATGTCTTGAAACCCCAAACTTTTCCTTTTCCTGAAGCATGACAGCAGGCTGCTAGTTCAAGGTCTTTCAAAAGTGTTCCCTGCGTACTTACACAATCATTAAGGACTTAATTTATTGTAAAGAATTATGGCCTTTAAAAGTTCTCCTTTTAAAATCTCCTTTGACTCCAAATCAAGTGGACTAAAGCTAAACCACTAAACATCTATTTTATATATCTCTCTATATAAACCATTAGCACTAAGTGAATCTCGGGTGAGCTTTCTAGTGTTGACGACTCTAGCTCTGCACGCTCGTCAAACAAGTTTCATGCAGAGTTAGAATACCTCCTGACCTGAGCAATATTTACTATCGGTTACATGCAAACCTGCATGTAGGAGGATAAAACGAACGAGAGTAAATGAAAGACAGAAAGAAGGGGTGGATGAGTGCATTCGGTTCTGCTCTCTGTGCCTGTCTTTAGTCTGAACCAGTACGTTTCCCCACCCTGTGTGTTTGTGTGTTCAGGGTCGGCACAAACGCACTGGTGTCTACGTGTAGGACAGGTGCGAACCGTTGGATATCTGAGATGTGATGCTGGTGCTCCTACTCATGCCCTGCTCAGTGCGCCCCGCCGAGGTGGTCCTCCTGAGCGCCTGGGGGCTGTTTCTCATCCCCACGCTGCTTTTTGGCATGGCCCCTTGAGGGCCCGAGGAAGAGTGGCTCCATGGTGGAAGGCCACCTCCGGTGATGGCCTGACCCCAGCTCTGCTGGGCCTGTGCTCCTCCCTGACTGGACTGATAGTGGTGGCTGGAACCGGTGCTGCTGCCCCAGTGTGTCCCCTGAGAACTATCCGAGTGGTGCTGATGAGGGATCCAGCTGCCCGGGGCTCCGGGGAAGCTGTGGCTGAGACCCTCAGGAGAGATATTAGCCAGCACCATGTTGCTGAAGCCCAATCGCATGCTCTCCGAGTCGAAGGCCTCGATCTCTCGGGCCTGACGCTCCAGGAGACTGCGGATGCGCTCGGTGCGCTCGTTTTGCAGGGTCAACATCTCTTCTTCAATCTGTGGGATTCACATCAGAGAACGTTTAATATGACATTTCATAAATGTTTAATAAATTCAATGGCCAATAATGCATTAGATCATTCATGCGGTGTGTTTAAAGTAAATGAACAGACCTTGGTCTCCAGCAGAGCTCTCCTCAGAGACACTCTTTGCTCCAGCTCCTTCCTCTCTCGCTCCTGCTGGGCGTCCGTCTGCATTTTGATCTTACTCTGATACGCGTTCAACAGCTCCAACTCCTGCTGCAGCTGCATGCGCAACACCTGACACTCGGCTTCCTGCGCTTCGTCCAGACGCAACTGATAGACAGAGAGAGATCATCTTTATCATATGATCAGGAATTGATGGCATGATATATTATATCATCTTGCACTCACTGCCTGTGTGGAGAGCATGTTGTTAATGGTGTGGTCGTACTGCTCGGCGAGGATGGCTAGTTTTCTCGTCTGCTCCTCTTTTAGTCTCTTCAGCATGGTTTTGTGTTCTGGTTTGGGCGTGCTCTCCAGCAGCTGGTTTCTCAGGGCTTTGTACTGCCGGGTTTGGATTTTACATGTTTCCTGGAACTGTTTTTTGATCTGAAGCTCTTTGGACTGCCATAGAAACAAGATGGCAGGAATGTTAGTAAAATCAATGAGTTACGTTTCAAGGTCGAGATTATAAATTGGACCTAGTACAAAATAAAAGATATAAAATGTAAATGTACTACATGTGTAGTAAGTACATGTGCGTGATGTTACCTTGAGGCTCTTGGGCTGCTGTCGGACCTCCATCACATGTTTGCGTCTAAGCTCCCTCTCTCTGCGTTTGTTGTACTCCAGCTGGTTGGTGAGCTCGGTCTGGTGCTGCAAGCGTATCTGCTCGGCACGCATCTTCTGGATGTTGCTCAGGTGCCTGAACTCCAGCTCCTGCATGGACTCGTGGTGTCGGAGAAGCATGGCGTGCTCCAGATCTTTCTGCGTTTGACGCTTGTTTAGCTCCTATGACCACATGCATAAGACCAGATTAAAACACTGGTAGACGAATGTGTAAAATTTCCCAAAATAATAAATGTACATGCGAGTCCTCCGTTTGCTAACCTCTCTCATAAGATCTTGCTCAACGTTGTGGCGTGCGATAAGAATTCGCCGCTTAAACCTGCGGCACTCGAGCTCCAGATACTGTCTCTGTCGACGGAGAAGGTTGGCTTCCTCCTCCGCTTGGAAGTGCTGGAAGTTCTCCTTTTGCTTAGACAACCATTCCTGCTTCTCCTTCTTTGGTGTGGACTGGTTCTCATTCAGTTCCTGCAAAGAAAAGATACAATGCATGAAACTGTAATGGAACATGAAGATGAGTGCATCCTGATTTACATTTGTATGGCATTCTGACCTCTTTGAGCTGTTCTTTGCGCAGTTTGTACTCTCGCTTCTGAGATTCCAAGAAGCTGTTGAGCTCCTTCTTTTGCTGGCTCTGAATGTGCTGCAGGAATTTCTTCTCATCGTTGGTAAAAGTCTTGGCCTAGAATAAGACCAGTCATTTGCAATTCATTAAATGACTGTTGATAAATGATCAATGAAGCTAAATCTTAGTCTTGCATATAAATTATTTAGTAACAAGACAGACATATTGGATCATCTTTGTTGTTTATGTGTAATTTTGTTACGGTACATCTTTCTCCATAGTGGCTTGGTGCTTCTTGATGAGTTTGTCCATTTCTGCAGCAAAGCTGTTCCTCTGGTTCTCCAGTTCCTTGTCTAGTTTGAGTCTATGCTCATCCATCTCGCCCTTCAACTTGTTCTCCAAAGCCAGAAGGTGTTTCTGGTGCTGCCTGCGCATACGTTTGTAACCAGACATCTGCTCTCGCACCTCAGAGTCCTGCTCGTGCTCCTGCATCTGACGGGTGACCTAACACACAAACACATACATACGATTAATTCTACTGATGTAGATTTTGATCAAGAGTTGTATAAAAAGTGAACAATTAAGAGCAAACAGACTCTCCCCATCTCTCACCAGGGACGCTGTGCGGATGGTTGCAAAGTGCTCTCGATTGCGATACTGCCGGCGTGGAGTTTGCGCCGTGGGCGACTGGGGCTCGTTTGGCGACTTCTGCGGCTCTTTGTCTTCCTGATAGCTCTCTTCATTCTTTGGCACAAAGAGACTGCATATTAAGATGTGTGGTGCTTATAGCACAAGAAATTAAAAATGAAATGATTTTACATCAGATGCAAAGTGAACACAATGCGAACGGAAACACAAACCGGTTTGACGTGGATCACGGAGCTGTTGGGTATGATGGTCTGGTCTTTCTCCATCAGGTCTACTTCGCTCTTGTTGTCGTCGGCGGCATCTGTGGCATCAGGCAGGCTGGTGACGGAGCTGCTCTGAGAGCTAGCGCTGATGGACATACTGGGGATGGACTGGTTGCTGCCCACGCTGTTCACAGTCCCAGTGCGACCAACACTGTGCTCCACCTCCTGTAACACATTAAGACTCTGTGAAATCACTATTAGGCAGTGCGTGTACAAACAGGGACTAAACAAAACCGACCTCCTCATCATCTGGGACCTCCACCGCAGGGCCGTTGTGAGCCTCCTGGAAGAGCATCTTCTTCATCTTGCGGTACTGCAGGTTGTCTAGTTCTCTCACGGCATCTTTGGTGCGCTGGATCAGGTCCATTAGCACAGACTCCGGCCACGCTGAACGAATGCATGCTGCACATAGACGAGAGATAAAATAATCAGATCCTCTAAAAGATTTGTAGTTTATGATAATATTGGACTTCTTTACAATGTAGGTTAAAAATTAAAGAGCGGAACAATAAGAATCCCTAAAGAGTCCCTAAACATTACAGAATATGTTTTGTGAACTTCAGAATAATGTTTCATCTGTAAACCTTTAGCTAACCTTCAGAAGTTCTTCAGAGTTTGGCCTGTCCTGGGGTAACTTCTGGAGGCAAGAATCCACAAAGTTTCTAAAGTAATCCGTCCTGGGAAGACAAACAACATCATACAGCTCAATATACAGAGCTGAAGATGGTTATGTAAAACTATAGAGAAAACCTATTAGTTATGTACGGTGCTCACCATTCACTGGATTGTAGCGTTGGGCTTTCATTCTGTGCGATGTGATATAAGGCACTCATTGCATTCATGTTAAAGAGTGGAGGTTTCCTTTCAGCTAGAGGAAGAAAAGATCTATCAGAAACAAAGAACGGGCAACTGAGCAAAACTAAAGCTGTATCCATCACATCGCTCCACCTACCTAATTCAATGCAGGTTATTCCTAGAGACCAGATGTCAACCTTTCCCTCATATTGACCTTCATCCATGGCCAAAATCACCTCTGGGGCCATCCTGATATGACAGAAAACATCATGTAATATAACTATAAATCATTCCAGTGAAGGCAGAGAAAGGCTGTGCAATTTGTGAAACTTCGAATTATAGTCAATGAATTATTAACACACTTTATACAGTCTATACATAACTTGTTTGCAAACTGAAAAATGGAGAATAAAGTACAACTAACCAATAAGGAGTCCCCACAAAAGAATTAGCTGGAGAAGCAATGGACGCAGAACCAAAATCCGCCAGTTTCACTTGTCCAGGCTCTGTGAGCAGGATGTTCCCAGCTTTGATATCTCTGTCAAACAGCAAAGAGTACGTTAAGCTTACAAAATATATAGCTCATACTGTCCTGCTTTGTGTTCTCTAAATTAGTACATTTAAAGTTGTATTAACATGCTATTCATGTAATCTTACTGCATTTTATCATTAAAAACAAGTTAAAGATATTTATCATGCACTTTGACCAGCTGATGTTCAAAAGTTTAGCGTTACTTTACTGAAATGTTTCTCATGATATTACATTTTTGTATGCTTGAATGTGTGAAATTATTCTGCCAACATTTTTTTGTTATAAAATTTAATATTACGACTTACACTAAAGATGCTATAATATTACAGTTTTGATTTTGAAAAAAAAAAAACACAAAGAGAGAATGAGTAAGTGACCCTTAACAGCCATCAAAGTTTGGTCTTAATATAGGAAACACTACAGTCAACATGACACCTCACCTGTGAATCATGTTGTGGGAGTGAAGGTACGCCAAGCCCTGCAAAGCACCATGAGTAATCGCCGCTATCTCCATCTCTTGTAAAGGTTTCTTGTGTACTGTAAGAAAAGTGAAAAGAAAACCCAGGGTTACTGAGGTCTCTGAGGAGACCAGGCCCGTTGTCTAATTTTAGTGGGTCAGGCTGACAAATACTACCATAAATAAATGTTCTTTCTTGTTTTAAACTGGGGGGCATTGTTTGTGGTCCAAACAGCTTTACAGCTAATCATCAACAATATCAAAGCTTACCCTCCAGAAGATCTGAGGCCGAACCCAAACAGTACTCCATAACCAGCTGGAGACACAAGAGAAGGGTTTCAGCATGATTGACACATTCAAGTAGCGCACATATATACAAAATAAAGAAAATTGATAATATTTACATGACCGCCTCTGATATACTCTGCTAACATAAGTCAGTACATTACATACCCATGCTGTGTGTTCTCGCAAGTAACATCCTTTATATTCTATACTGTTTGGATGCTGTATCCTTTGAAGGAATTTGACCTCTTTTATTATATCTTGCCATTTCTGCAAAAAAATCAAGATTGGATTAGTTTTACCAATGAGTTTGAATCAAAACATATGCAGTCACGCAAAGAAAACACCCTTTCTGAGTGGCACAACGAATGAAACTATTTTAAAATATTTTAAAGATAACAAAGATATAGCATAATATATCATATCAAACAACCAAAAAAAAGGTTTCGTCCTTTTTTAATACTATTATTTTAGAAAAACAGATTACTAAAGCTTCCTTCTCTTATAAGAAGAAATAAAGTTACAGTCCTCCATAGTTACCACCTTTAACACACCTGGTTACTAACGATGGTAAATGGAAAAAGACACAGTGTGTCAGAGCTTAAATAATGACTAAATAACAATTAAATAATGAATCATGGGATATGCATCATGCCATTAAGACTTTAGTCTAGTAAATCTCTATGGAAATTCAGAAGGAACAGCTTGGTGATTAGCATGAAAAATATGTTTTTATTTTACCTCGTTGGACTGTTTGCCACTATATGACATTTTCTTAATGGCCACAACCTCTGAGGTCCTGACGTCCCATGCCTGCAAAAAGACAAGAGAAATCAGTGGAAAATGATTATAACTTCCTTTATGGCAGTGATCCTCACAGCCTAAAACAGTTTAGATTTGCGTCAAGACTAAAGCTGTTTTTTTGCTTGACTTTCAACCGCTTTTTTTCTGAATTAGTGGAAAAATAATAAAGCAAATGTTGCCAGTGATGTAACAGTGAAAATTAAATTACTGCTCCACATTGAGATTTTTTGAATGTTCAAACATACAAACGATGCCTATGAACTAGTTATGTCACTGTTTAAAGAGCACATGAGAAGAGAGCTGCCCATTATTTTTGTATTTAGGCTATCAAAGTCCCTAGCAGAGGTCAAAAAGAAAGGCTCTTTATGTCGAACTGAGACAGGATGTTTCCAAAGTGTTCAGTCATGTGCAATATTTGTTATCTATAAATAACAAAGTGCAGAAATACTCACAAAGTATACTGCGCCGAAGCTGCCATGGCCGATTTCCCTCAGGTCGGAGAAGAGTTTTTCGGGGTCCTCTTTAAAGAAGAGCTCTGCGATCTCGGGGTCCTTCAGGCTCCCCGCACGAACAGCGTTGGGCATGCTGGGAGGGGGCGGGGCCTGGGCCGCAGCAGCCAGTCACTATCTGGGTCTGCGATGCGACAGCCCCCACTGATGGCTCATCTGCAAGACAGTGGCCTCATGCGGACCAACACCTAAAAGAAGGAAAAAGAGAGAAATTATAAATGTAGACACAGTACTGTGTTTATTTGATTTCTGACCTAGCATAAGAATCTTAGATATTTGCAATTGGTATTACATGATAAAAGGTATCTGTGAAATTAAATTTAAATGTGGTCTCCTGCTGTATGTAATCTGAATTACTAACTGAGAGTGAAAAAAAGAGGAAATGTTAAAATTGTGTTCACAAGTCAAGTCTGGGAAAAACGACTTGCTTTAAACTGCTGTTTGCAGCAAAACCAAGGCTGATGCACCGCATTACAGCAGATGTGGTCATTGTGCAGAACAGCGAGTTCCTCTTCAGTGAGAGAGAGAGCGAGAGAGAGAGTGCGAGTGAGAGAGAAAGTATGCAGAAGACAGTGAGGAACTGCAGTCACAACACTAACCACCCTTCCATTCTCCACAACCCTCTGCTTCCTCTATCCTTCTTCTAGTCTTCTTCATCTTCTTTACTTCCAGTCACCGGACATATGGACTACTTTTCTTTAGCTGATTCATAACTATGTTAAATATACTAATTACATTGGGTACAACATATTCATAAGAAATAAGAGTGGTAAATATTGTTGTTTATTACTATGCACCGTCATATTAACGCACATAAATGTAAATATTGAATAGAAATTAGAATCACTGATTTGCCAGTTGTGTCAAGTGCTCAAACTTAATCTAGTATTAAGCAATAAGCATGAGATAAATCAATAAATAATAAATTATGAAAATAATAAAGGTCTGGTAATCATAACAGTCTAATAAGTAAGTATAAAGAGACAGGAATAACAAATTTCATTTGATGTTTATGGGAGAAAGCATATAAGCAGCCTATCAGGTCAGACAAGTACACTCGCTCTGGCCAAAACTCAGGAGAGGGATTGCTTCCAGCACCGGTACCCATCTGAAGCCCAGCAACAACTTGCTTAGTTGCCATGGCAACCGCATCTCTGAGCCAATGGCCGAGAGGCTGCAAACAGCCCTCTCAGAAGACGCTCTAAAACGCTGTTTATCTGCTTATGTGCATGAATGACTAACTGACAGAGCGATATAATGAGCACATCATGACACCTGGTCCACAGCTGTGTCAATCATTTCAGATAGGGGCATCACACCTCGCAATCTCTATGAATTCCTTTGGTAGTTTCAAACATTCATGACTACTCCAAATGCAAACCCGATCTGATCCACAGACAGTGTGCCATATTATAACGTAAGCATAAAAGCGAATACTCCACCACAATGACACAACAGTACATCTGTTGGTTTAGTGAGACTACAATGGAGCGTAAGGAGTGGCAGACTCGCACAAAAGACGGGTTGGGATCCACAAAATAGATATTACGCACTAGTTTGTCTGTGATAATAACAGCAGCAAACATCATAGCAAATTAACTTCAATACTCTTATTAATAACGAGATGATGTTGTCATGGTTACACAACCGCCCAGCATTCCCAATGGGTGCTTTATGAGTAAACACCATCAAACTATAGCTACATATGAATGACCTCATTCTAAAATAGTGCTTTGTTTGTCGCTCGAGCATGTTGGGTTCTCGCGCCGCTCCCCCCTCAGAGCTGCTCAGATGATCGGCTACACAGACACAATGCTGAAAGCTCAGGGCTGATGCTACAGTCACAAGACTGGCCCGAGCTCCGGCCTCCCACCACACCAGCTGCCTCGCACCCGCCACCATACTCTCTGCCCACACACACACACACCATCAGCCCACTCCAATCACACCACACTATTCACCTTCATACACACAGAAGCACTATACATACAGGCTATGTTGAAAAATGCCCACAGTGTGCCAATGGTGCACTATTTCTGGTGTCAGGCCAACCTTTGTAAGGTTTGCAAATGTGCAATGCAGTGGTGCCAAAAGGTGCAAGCAACAGTTCATTAGAAAATAACCATTCTCTCAAATATAACCACCCTCATACCATCACAGATGTATATGACTTCCTTTCTCAAGTTAAACACAAGCGATGCCATCATGCTATCTGAAAAGTGTAACTCCAATTATGAGAGAATTTTAATTTTCTGGTGAACTATTCCTTTAATGTTCCAAATAAACAAGCTCAATGAGTAAAACTGTTAACAAGATATACTTGTCATGGCACATCCTATCTGATCGGGGCTAGACAAAATTCATTACTGGCTTCTTTTCATTTACAAGTTGAAATATGAATTGCATTGGTCACACCCCACAGGATGCTGACAGGGAATGGCAAGAAGAAGAATTTACAGGATCGCAATTCAAAGAAATCAAACTGTTACACAACAGAGGACGTTCATTAATCCAACATTATTCATTTTGACAGGTTGTGCAACATTATTCATTTTGACAAATGTATTTCCTGATATAGAATACAATGTTTCTCAACTGATTACACATATTTAATAAGTCAACAATAAATAACACAATCAAACATTACAAACCTTTCAACCAAATAGTTTGGTTAAATTCAAATCTAAACTAAAAAAATAATCTAAAATACATGTGTAAATGTGTATATCATATAATGATATATAAAATGAGAAGTACATTTAAGGAAGCTATATAAATAAATGTAACAATTTAACATTTGCAATGCACAGATAATACTTGGCAAAGTCTCTTAAGAAAACATTCTTGTGATTAAAGTCAGTTATAGTTTAGCATCTTATCCTCTATCTTATTCAAATGTATAACTTATGGAATTAAAAGCTATTCACAGTTCAATTCTGAATGTTTTCTGATTTCTAGTGCTAGCTGCCAGATGCTGAACATGTGACAGGCTTCAATACTGTAAGACCAGAACGAGATGACACCCCCCATCATGCCATTCAGCAGCCACACACAGAAAGAATGTGGCAGGACAGGATAACAACACCACAACGCAACACAACGCAACACAACAGGAGGACAGAAATGACCTCGGCTTTCATTTGCTTTGTTCAGTGTTTCACGATTTCCTGTTCACTCAGCTCATGTGCTAATGACACTTCACATCTCCCATCAAGCATTTCAGTGCTAATCAGCTCTTTAAGTCAACATCAACATTCTTAACTCATTTACTCATTTCCTTTTGCATTGGCCTTTATCTTATTTTTCAATGACCTGACAAGTTCAAACGAAACTCTACTAAAGCCCATGCAAAGCCGAACCACCCAATTCGAGAAACGCTGAACTGTCGTTCAGGAATGTGCAAAAAAACACATTTTGTGACTTGCAAATATGTGAATTACAAGGAAATAGCTTGATCTTCTCAATACCAGTTTGTTCACATTTATGCAATTTGGTGGATGCTTTTATCCCAAATGACCTGCAGTTCATTCAAGCCATACATTTATTTTTTTTTTTTTTAAAATATTACCGTTATTTTGTCATGTAAGATACATTCCTCAACTGGGCTTTCTTTTTTTCTTCATGACATCAAATGACTTTCGTCTCCTTTATCACATATCACAACATCCTTGCAATTCAAACAAGGAGGAATGTCCAGGAACCTCCTCTGTTCAAGCAGGGAGTTCCCTCATTTGCTAGACAAACAAGTGGACAACTTTGACCCGGTATCTCTTAATGGGCTGAGGTTTAAAGATGCTCTCCTGTGTCAGCAGTGCACGCTGCTGTGTATTTATAAACACTGAGTTTGACCTTCTGAGTGATTAGGGTCAGTAGTCTACTTGCACCTGTGTGGATCACTTCATTTGTAAATACTGCCAGGGTTTAACAGACCAATCTAGCTCTGAAACATTTCCTTATTATTGTTCTTTGCAGCCAATAAAATCTTATCAACAGCTTCCAAACCTGTTTTTTAACAAACCTGTTTTTTATTATGACTTTTGAAGAAGCCCTTTTGGAAAATTTATTGTGATTGCCTCTTGCATATTCACGTTACAAACAAATAACGTATTTATAACGTTTATTACATGGGGGGGTGGAATAATTGTTTATGATTGGCCATTTTGCGATATTCTAAGGTATGTTATTCCCCAATAACAACATAACACAGGCTCATTTGGGTACTGTGAGTCAACTTGACCTTAAAAAATAGATACATTAAATAGAAATATGACTAATTAATAACATATATGAGATTGTATTACTCATGATTAAACCAAATTAAATGTACGTCTTGTTTGAATATGCATCTTGGCTGACAGTCATGTCTAAAGACACTTAACATCTAATCTTTTTTTCATATAAAAATGATCTTGTACAAATCAATTCATTATTTTATGTGGTAAAAAATGTGCAAGGCACATACATCTGATATCTTTTATTGTTGAGCACAGAAATAAAAAATCTGACAAATGCAACCATGCAGACCTCACTGAACAACACACGCATTGAACTTGTTAGATCTGAGCCAACCACCTTCCTGCAAATGAGAATGAAAGCATTACAGACCAGAGCAAGAAACAAACTTGTGTTAGTCATTTGATGACATCAATGATTATCAGAGGTCTGATATCAGACTGATGTGGGAGTGGAGACCCCGAGGGCCCGTGTAACGGATGCTGTGTGGAGAGAAAGCACAGAGGCCTGGATTTAAGTGGCAGCAATGAGGTCAGAAAAAGACAATTGTGGCGGAGAAAGCAGCCAGTGTCTCTCAACAACAGAGGCACTATTCAGCCTCACAATCACATACCACCGGTTTGCATGTTTATGCGCAATGCAAAGCCATAAACAAATGCAGCGGGCCACCATGGAAGAGCTTCATTGAATTAGAATCAATGCAGCCATTTCCTTTGTGGGCTGGCCAGCTCAGCATCAATTAACAGGTGACAGCAGAAAATACTGTCCAACTTCAATGGTCAGCGATCACCGCAATGACAAGTGACAATCTATGTATAAATCACTATATCTACAACAATAAAGATAGTGATCTTGTTGCAGGAAACGTTTTTATATGTAAACAGTAGGACTATCAATCATAATCATTTACCCATACATATCAACTGCATGACTGGACTGTGCAAATACATCTAGGCTTATTAAACTGCTGTTTACCCTAATACACGAGTAATGTGTACAACACAATTTAAACATGGAGATGATTTGATGCGTCTCCTAATGTACGAGAATGTGACTTTCAATATTTTAGATCACATATTCATATATATGTATATATAAATAAATACATATATACACACACATTAACACCACGATTGTCAGCATGGGCGAGTCATACCGATGACTGCATACTTGAATGTCCACATTACAGACTTCAGAGCTGAGATCCTAACATGCACGTGCGCATTTCTCCATGATGAACACGTGAATCACCTATTAACAGTAACTTCATAAAGCTTCAATTACCTGCAGCCAAAACCTATACAGCTGTGTTAAATCTCTTGACTTGGGTACAAACTAACTTAACTCGAAACTGCTGTGCCATATTTAACGTTAACTCACTAAAACGGTTAACAACCGCTGACAACGTTAAACTAAAGGTTGTGCTGCGTCAACAAAATAAGGATCTGATTGTTTTGACATGAACTTTAAGTTAGCAGAGGAGCTAACAGCTCACTTACCCTCCCAACAGGCCAGGATGAGCAGCCAGCTCAGGAAAACTCCTCCAAACACAACAACAGCAAACCCGGAAGACAGGAATTAACCGATCGAGTCCAAATCAGTCCCGGAAAAGTGCGATCGCTGTCAAGCATGAGTGTCCGGTGCCGGAGCGGTACTGGTTAACGGGGGCCCAGCAGCAGCTCTTTACTCTCCCGGGCTGCTGCTGCTGCTGCTGCTAAAGATGGCGTCTGAGGCAGATCCACTCCCTGACGGTTTAAAAACACAGATAAAACACGAGTCTTTCCAACACAGCCCCTGAAGAGACAAGGAGACCACACCTCAAATTCAGTGTGAAATGATGAAAGTTGTTGTTTTTTGATCCGGTGTGTTTGTGCTGTGGGGCAGTGATCATGTTGTGGTGGTGGCTGTGATTTTTCTCTCTCTGCCCTCCTCTGGTGATGTCCGATTCGCCAACGAATCGTTCGTTCGAACCGATTCTTTTGAATGATTCGAAACCAAAGTTTTGATAATTGTGACCCTGCCTTGGAAAACTCAGCAAAAGTCAATTTTTGTTTTCTACATAAAATCCTCCTACATAATGTAAAGAACATTCAGTGAAAATATAACCTTGATATGTTTAATCTTTAAGATTGACTGAGTAATGACATGTTGAAATCATAGTGATATTTATAGGTAAAATAATATATATATATATATATATATAGGTGAAATCAAACTTTGATGGACTCTTAATTTGATTTTGAGTTTTTTACAGACAGGGTCACATTTAACTAATATTTAAGAAACTCCATATAAAGAAAACGGCAGTAAAACTTTAGACTGAAAGGTGTTTACAGCATTAACGCAAACATCTCGCGCGATTTTCAGTGAGACTCCAATGATTCACGCTTAAATGAGTCATTTATTAAATCAGTTTATTTGAACCGGTTCGCTAAAATGAATCGGACCAATACTGCCCTCGTCCTGGTTCCTGGAACGCGAGTTCCGCCCTCCTAATGTGGGAAACTCCCACTTGCCCCAGGAGACGGAGCATTAACCATAATAAACATCTATACAGATAAATATGCTCGTTATAAATATTTAAGACTGTGTGTTTGTTAGGGCTACCAATATCGATTAGGGAAAAGCTGGTAGTTTAGGCTTTGCCACTGTCTGCCATTCTTATTTTCTTAAAAAAATAAAACATTAAGGTATCCCACCCTGATGCATTATAATGTTAATTGCAGCCTGGAGAGGTAAACAAAGATGAAAATCAGAGGAAAATGTAATGGAACGTGATTCCCTGAAAATAAGTGGTTGTTGTACGAAACGAAAAATGCAGTTTCAGAATTATGACTGCATTCAGTAGGTATTTCTTGAGTAATGCATTCTTTAAAATGTATCACATTAGTTATTTAGGTTGTCATTTTAATCTATAGAAGTACCTTGGAATTAAAAATATGTTTTGGAGATTTAGAGATTATGATGATTATGATACTCCCATGTGTTAAACAAACACAGTGAAGATATGATGTCATCATATAATGATACTGATGACGAGCTCCTTTAAAAGATGCAAATTAATCATTTTAATTAAACTTTGAAAGCCACCAACCTCAACACATATGAACCTAAAAATAACTAGGACAAGTAGAGCAGAAGTCATACAAATAAAATGAGAAGGATTACAGCTTGTCTAATCCCTGCTTTACACTGATGGCACATTTCCCCACAGTTTAAACTTAAAATCTACAAATCAGACTGTTTTCTTGGTAGCCTATTGTTGTGCAACATTGACAATCATTAGTGCTATGGATCACTAAGAGGTTAAAACTGATCCCTGGGCAAATTTATTACAGTGATGTCAACAAGCAACCAATTGGTAAACAGAGCAGAGGACTTAGCGCTCTGGGTTGGTTCTGAAGCAGACATCCCACCCAGCCAATCAGAAAGCAGGATGCTGTCACTGTATCCAGGCGAACAGAGGGTTTTGAAGCTTATGGACTCTGTTTTATGAATGGATTTAAAGAGCCATGCTTTACCCCATTGATGTCAATAGAGAGTCACTGTAGTGTGTTGTAATGAATTAACATACAAAAACAAAACAATTCTCTAGGGACTGCATGACCCAGATGACAGCTCACTGAAAATGGCGAAATACACTTTGTATGAACTTTTGGTAGTTAGCAAATGTTTAGAAAAGATTTTCAAAATAAAATAATAAAATAATGTCAGGAATGATTTATTATTTCCTCTTATGCCTATGTTTTTTTAAACAGACTCTCGGTTAAGACTCAGTGGAGTCAAAACTCAGATTTGTTTGTTGCTTTGTTTAATGGCATTTAAATAAAATAATGTTAACACTTAAATAAAAGAGAAAGCCAGAAAGTACTGTAATTGCTTCATTTGTGCTTTATCTCTAGCCTTAACTCAATATAAGATTTTCTGCAGGGAAAAAAAGAGAACAAGCCCTTCTACTGTAAAACACAGCTCACGATCATTTTTTATATTTTCATTTATAGACTTTGAGCTTTTTATTTATAGCACTGTGTAGCTAGACAGGAAAGTGGAAGAGAATGGGGTGTGGGTGGAGAGATCTGGATATGATGCAGTACAGATTCAAACTCATATGAACCCCTGTAAATATGTGCACTAATTGCATCACAGCTCTGACAGCTTACTATTTATTATAAAAACGTTTCATGTGTGTGTGTAAAAATAATGTTACATCTCAAAGTCTCAAATCTTACTGATCATTAAAATGATTTATTTAAAAATATATATATAATTTATAGTTTAAATGATGGGGTGGATATTTTTAATTTTAGACCATTTTCTGGAGATTTTGCCATTTATACTTCCACTTTTTATATAACCTTTTATATGCACATTGTGTATATAATACATAATACAGGTTTCCTATAGCTCAATGGTTAGAGCATGGAACTAACCAAGCCAAGGTCATGGGTTCAGTCCCACGGTTTGCACATACTAAAGAAAATGTATAGCATAATGAATTGTACGTCGCTTTGGATACAAGCGTCTGCCAAATACATAAATGTAAATGTCAATCATGATGTAATATCTAATGTAAATGATTTAATAACAGTACAATGCAGCTGTACATCAGCAGGTGGCAGCCGCGCACTTGCGATGCTGAGGCAGGAAAGCCAGGCGCTGGAATATGACGTCACTAAAGTTTACACATGCGGCATGACAGAAAATGGCTGCAGGAGGTGAAGAGCAGCAATCACATAGACCTGGAGTTTATAAACAGAAGAACAAACAGCACAAACATGGAAAGCATCGAACTAAAGGAGAGATCGGGCGGGAGAACAAGGGTATGTCTGGTTTTGGGGTTTAAAAACACACTCGCTCGAGCAGTCACGTGGGGAAGCGTCTGTCGAATGAACACGTGTTTAAAGATCCCAACTGTAATCATTGCGTTAATAAAAACATGTTAAGTGTGCAAACCTGCAAACTATAACTCTGTTAAGAGTACTCTGATTTGGTCATACAATATTTTGTGTCAGATACAGTAACCACCCCATATGAAAAAGTAGCATTTACTTTAATAAATTGTAGTACACTATAGTATATTATTAGTAACTACACTTCGTTTATTATAGTCATCTATAGTATTAACCGTAGCGAATTGATAGACTATAGTAAATGCTGTAGAATACTTGTTTACTTACTATTTATGTATTTGTACAATAACACTATAATGTGTAGAAATTTATTACAGCTTACTGTAGTAATTATCAATGTTTTTTCTTGTGGGATACTTTTACTATGGTATTTGTAATTAACCTTAAACAGAACACCTTGTCAATCAAATCAGGTAGAGTTGCTGTCATGACTCTCAGCAAGAAACAGAGAAAAGAGGTGAGGAAACTGGATCGCAGAAATAAAGCCAATCAGCTGCGTCGCAACAAAAAAGACTCGGTAAGGCAACATAATGTAGTCTTGTGTGATTTACAGGTTGTTTATTAAGTGACTGAAATTGGATTTTTGGTGACAACAGGTGTTGACAGAGAAACGGAAGCTGGGCAGCAGGGATGGACCCCCTCATCTGGTGGCAGTCATAGCTCTGCACTCAGGAGTGGATGCTGGAGCTGTGACAAAGATATTGAAGGGAGAAGGTGTTGATGGTGTTGTGCACGAAGGAGTCAATGGGGCCATGGACAGTTTTGGTCTTGTTCTCCCCCGCTTTAAACAGAGATTTACCTTTTACAGACCAGACACAGGTAACAGCATTAGATCACAAACAAATTAACCTTGATGTTTAAGAGCTGTCTCTCATGATCTTATCGTTTCAGCTGACTTGCATTCAGTCCTGGACATCGCAAAGATTGCTGATAGTTTGGTGTTTGTGTTGGACTCTAATGAAGGCTGGGACAGCTATGGAGAACACTGCCTCTCCTGTCTTTTCGCCCAGGGGTTGCCAAGCCACGGTGAGACACGATGAAGACTAAACAATCATACTTGCTTTCCAAATAACTAAATGGCATAATTATGCAAATATTTTAGTTTAGTTTACAAATCAGAACCAAGTACTCCAGAGAAAATAATAATTTAGTTTTCTCTGGCTTTGCCCTACAGCACTGGTGTGTCAAGGAATAGCTGATCTAGCCATAAAGAAACGCACAGAGTCTCGCAGAGCGCTCTCCCGGTTGGTGGAGTCACGCTTTTCAGAAACACGTCTCTTCCCTGTAGACACGGAGCAGGATGCCACGCTGTTGCTGAGGCACCTGTCGGCACAGAAACAGAGACGGCTGGCTTTCCGCTCTCGCCGCTCGCATCTGCTGGCTCAGAAAGCTACTTTCATCCCAAACACCAGCCAGAACGGAACCGGGGCCCCGGCCACAGGGCTAGGGACCCTGTGCGTGTCAGGATATATTCGAGGCTGTCCTCTGAAAGTGAACAGGCTGGTGCACATCACAGGTCATGGTGACTTTCAGCTCAGTCAGATTGATGCTCCCACAGATCCTCTGCCCATCACGACAGCAGTTCAACGACCAGCGAGGCCAGAACGAGGAGATGTAGAGATGATGGTTAGGAGACTGGATTGTTCTTAATTTACAGCTGTGCTATAGGATTATTTTTGTTTGTTGCCTATTTGTTCATCATTGAATACAACAAGTTCTGTGTTTAGATTAATATGTTATAATATTAAATTGAGAGGAACAGGATGTTGGATTTTGGCCTTCATTTGTCTTTCTCTTGCAGGATGGTGCTGATGGAGATAGGAATGGGGATGGTGCCATTCGGATGTTAATGAAAGCCGACCCTGAGACGAGAGAGAGCCTGCAGGCGGAGGCAGAGGTAGACCCCATGGACGGGGAGCAGACGTGGCCCACAGAGGCTGAGCTGGAGGAGGCTGAAGGTACCATGAGTTTCTTTTAATAGAGGAAAAAAAAGATTTTATGCAAATGAATGTGATCATCTTTCTGCTATTCAGAAGCCAGAAAGAAGAAGAAAGTGATGAAGGTACCAAAAGGGATGTCTGAATACCAGGCCACATGGATTGTTGATGATGATGATGACGACGATGAAGAGAATGTGGATGATGATGATGAAGATGTGGACAGTTGTGATGATGATGAGATGATGGAAGATGAAATGGATGCTGATAATGAATCTCAGGTGAGTTTTGCTTATTTTTGTGAATGCAGTCTCATTCTATTGCTTTGCGGTATACTACAAAAACAGGCTGTTGATGAAGGAAATACTTCAGAGAAAAAAAGTTATGCCTACGAACAGGAAACTATTAAGGGCCATGCGCCAAAATAAATCATAAAAGGATTGTAAACAAAATATGACTCTGAAGGACTTGTAGCATAGCAACAAAGCTGTAACATATCTATATGTAATTGCACATCAAATCCTGTGAGGAGTCAGAATTACCCAGAAATATTGATTCTGTAACTGACCAATCGGGAGTGAGATTAGCAGGCTAATTTACAATATCTAAGTGCATCCTATTGCATATAATTTTAGGTGCTAAATAAAGTCAAAATCAGGTTTGATTGGTGGAGAATGGGGGTGGGCACGGAACGAGCGGAACAGTGCATACGTGACCGCCGGTTTGTGCTCTGCATGGTGGAGCGGCACTGTTTGTTTTCTCAATGTCTGCTGCTTGGCCTCAGTGCCAGTCATCTCGACGCAACAATAGTGTTTGGAGAGGTAGTCCCGAGAGAAGCCTCCTGTCTTCCTGCTCTTTGGACAGAACTTCCTGTCGAGACTCGCGGAGGGGATGGCCATTTATTTATACCAGCTGGGCTTGAAAGAACGAGGGGAAACTGGACATTTATGGAAGCTCTGGTCAATTTATTTTCTTTAATCACAATTAGCATGCCTTTGATGTCTCGGGGAGCACCAAAGGAGAGTTTTCAATGCGAGATGTTAACAATGGGGGAAGTGGTACTACAGATGATTACGGAGATTATTTTTATTACTGCACCTGCCATTGTTCTGCAGGTTGACCCCGCGGGGGGCTAACGCACCCCAGCGGCATGTCTTGTCCTTTTCCCATCTCGCTGCACTGTCTGCCTTGAAGCGCTGTGTCTATTTGGTGGACTTCAAAGAAATGAAGTGTTTTGTTTGGGTTTGCTAGACTCTACATGAATGTATGTCTAGAAAAATGTTTTCATGTGCTTCTCTTCCTCCCTAAGGATGCCGGGTCTGAATGCGCTTCTGGGGATGATGACGAGGAGGAAGAAGAGGAGATCAGTTCTACCGGACGTACCGGAGCCGATCAGAAGTATGACGAAGGTATGGATGAGGCAGAGGAGGAAGAGGGGCTGAGGAGATATCGAGAGGCACGTGCCAATGAGATGTTCCCAGATGAAGTGGACACTCCCCTTGATGTCCTAGCCAAGACGCGGTAAGATTTATCACATCTTTTTTGTATAACACTTCATAGGGCTGTCTATTCAGTTGCAGCTTTTAAATCAAACACACTGTCTGTCTGTGTTTTATATGTTAAGGTTTCAGAAGTTCAGAGGTCTGAAGAGTTTTCGTTCCTCTCCATGGGATGCCCTGGAGAACCTTCCTCTCAACTACTCACGCATCTTCCAGTTCCAGAACTTTGAGCGAATGCGTCGCAGAATACTGACAGAGGCCGTCAGCGACGAGGAAGGCGCAATGGTTCGTTTATGGGGTGAATGGGTGTTAGTCATGTCTGTATACCAAAAGAAGGATTTGGGGCACGTGTTTGTTTAATGTACATACCTTGCTTATCCTCGTTACTTTTATTCCTGCAGGTGGGCTGGTACGTTACTCTGCATGTTGTGGACGTTCCTTTTTCAGTAATGGAGAGCTTTCAGGCTGGCAAACCTTTAGTGCTGGTGTCTCTGCTCCCACACGAACAAAAGGTACTTTTTCATCATTTGTAAAGCTGCATTGACAAATCAATTTTTAAATAACAGAATGGGCTGAGTTTAGTTGGTGTGGAGTTCTTTAAAATTGGCAGGTGCTTTGTCATGATAAGCTATAGATAGATGACTTGTTAAGCAGTCAGTATAAAGTAGAAAGACTGCTAAACAGTGGCTGTCCTGGTGCCTCTGCAGATGTCCGTGACGCACATGTCGGTAAGACAGCACCCGAGCAACACGGAGCCCATCAAGTCTAAAGAGGAGCTGGTGTTTCAGTGTGGATTCAGACGCTTCAGAGCTTCAGCGATCTTCTCACAGCACACTTCTGGTATGAGCCTTTATCATACACCTCACGTGATCAATTCAGAGGACCTCCTTTCATTGAAAACCGCACTCTGTTTTTTCCCTGACTTTGCCATCTGAAACAAATTTGTAAATCTGGTAAAATGCCAGTCATTGTTTTCCTTAGTAACATGCTCACAGCCACTTTATGAAGAAACCATATTTAAACACCAATTTAATATACGTTTGTCTTTTTATCTATTTAGTGTTACCTTTTTTATGTGCCCCTTTCCTGATGTTATTTGTGTACTATTACATTTAATTTAAGTACACCCAGCTTTCACACAAGGCTTTTTAAATTAATCTCATTAATATTATTAAATCCAGATTTTTTTGTTTCCTCAGGTGATAAACACAAGATGGAGCGTTTCCTGCTCCCTGATGCCCCTACAGTGATGTCTGTCTATGCCCCTATCACCTTCCCCACAGCTGGTGTCTTGGTCTTCAAACAGAGGAACAATGGTGAGGGGAAAAGTCAAACAAACAGTGTTCAATTAGAGAATAAGAGCACATCCTATAGCAGTACAGCATTTGTTTTACCATTCCTGTAGGTATGCAGGACCTTGTAGCCACCGGCACTCTGTTGAGCTGCGATCCTCGGCGAGTGGTGTTGAAGAGAATCGTCTTAAGTGGACATCCTTATAAAATCAACCGTCGGTCCGCTGTGGTCCGTTACATGTTCTTCAATAGAGGTAAGTTTTGAGAAATGTTTTTCCTCTAGATGGTTTTGTGTGGAATCTTTCAGTTGAAGTCTAACAAAAACATTTCTCTTGCAGATGATATTCTGTGGTTTAAGCCTGTCGAACTGCGTACAAAATGGGGACGAAGGGGACACATCAAAGAGGCAATAGGTAAAATAAGTCAATCACCAGTTTTGAAAGCACACATCAAACGCGAAAGTGTGAACTGTTTCTAAGTCTTTGTGTATGTGCATTTGCAGGTACTCACGGTCACATGAAGTGTGTATTTGATAAACAGCTGCGCTCTCAGGACACAGTACTGATGAACCTGTATAAGAGGGTGTATCCTCGCTGGACCTTTGACCCTTATGTCCCCGCCCCTCTGCAATGGGTCAAGAGAGATGAGCCAGAGCTCCATGACATTGACATGGACTAGAGATGGAATATAATGAACTGAAAAATATAGAAATATAAACATCTTAATACTTCTGTCACAGATCAATCTGTACTTTCATGGATAATTAAATCTCCATTTACACATGTGTGATGTTTGTGCTAGTCTTTTTTAAGGACCAAATCACCCAAGTGGCCACTAGATGGCAAACATGTATTAAAGTAAAAAAGCTTTTCCTCCACACTGTGAGAGTACCACATCCATTAGTAAATGTCCATTTAAAGCAATCTGTCAAGTCTGAGTTAATATAAACCAATGACAGTGCAACATAGCAGTCTTGCTCGTCACTTACAGCCCCAGGTTGACAATGACCTTCATGTCATTTCAAGACAAAAACGGTTTTGTTTGTTTGCCACTAAACTCATTCAGCATTCAGGCCTTCGGCATTATGCCCGTATTTGTTGTGGAGTTTCTGTTTAACAGAAAAATTATGTAAGATGGACTAAATTCCTGCCGAAACTCCCAGTAAGATGGTCTTTGGTTTTATGAGGGCGGCAGCGTTGAAAACCCGCATCTAAACCCTCATTGTAAAAACTGTCATTGCGAGCTTTTATTTCTCATCATTTAACTCAAACCAAACCTCACATTGCAATATCTCCCTCAATTATATCCTCCCAACAAAAACAACTGAAATTCTCACTGTCTGCTGCCTGTCATCACTTAGAATCCCTGGCAACGGGTAGGATGGATGATTATCACAAATAGATAGCCGCTATAATTTACACTTTTATGAGCGAATGTTGCCATATCTTTATGAGATTCTATTGGTCTTTATGGTGCAAATAAAGACCACTGTATTCTCCTTGTTTTTTTTCACAGCCACTCCCTCTCCCTGGTGGATCCCTGACCTGAAGCCTCCTTTTTACCACCATCTACACTTGTGACCTTTCTTGTTTTCTTGCTGGGTCCTCTAAATGCCTTACAGTTCTCGTATTCTTTCTCCCCCTCCCCCTGGTCTCTTGCTCTTCTGAGAAACAATGATTTATGAATTGTAATATTTATCATAAAACAGTTCTCTTGCATGCTTGCAGCTACATGATTCATCCCCAGGTTCTGTTGGGACCACACCACATGAGCATGCCAATATGTCTGGGAAAAGAGAAGGTGAAGGTTTGGGCTCAAAAAACAAAACACGATCCAAGAAACAGGGTATCAAAAGTTCAATATGTACATTTTTATCCTGTGCTGCGAATTTGATTATGGTGGAAAAAGTCAAATAATGATAAAACAATCGCACAAGAGTAATACTTCTTTATTGTCTAGGGGTGCTCTGGAAGCTCTGGCCAGTTAAGTTGAGGCACTCAATTTATTTTCTCGTTCATTTTTTAGCCATAGTGCACCCGGGGCATTGAGCGGGAATGTGTTAAACACATCTTGTTTAAAGCTGAATGGGGTGTGGTATGCCTGGCCAAATGTTCATGATCTAGAGAGGAAATCTAATCCTCCCACACTGGAGATTGTCCTCAACGTTAAGAAACACATGAGAGGAATGCGAACGTGGAGCTTTCCTTCAGTCAAGGCCCGTTTGCTTACCAAAAAACTTTTTTTTGTAGTTGAACGGGGAAATGTTAAATTACGGCTTCGCTGAATGAAAGCGAAATGTTTGCGATAGCGAGGGACAAAATACATGGAGGTATATTGGACGGCTCTCATAAAAGCATGCGATTGGTTCTAACCACAGTCAGGAGTTAACGCTGGTGGCTTTGGGTTGCTTGGACCAAGAATGTCCTGTGGTTCCCAATTCACTGCCACCACACACAGCCGGATACCACTGAAGACATAATGGGTGAAAGATTTTTCCATTGGAAGGGGAGAAAGAGAGAGAGAGAGAGAGAGTATAAAAAAAGATGAATTGCAGAGGAGGAAGAGATAAGAGTTGAACCGCTGAGTGTTTAAATTAAATGTAGAATAGAGATTGTGCAGGAGTATAATTTAAGTGTCGCTCAGTTGGGAAAACAAGAATAAGCAAATATGTTCGAGAGGAGGAGGTGAAGGGGTGTGAGAAGGAGATGGAGAGCAAGAGTGGCTGGCGTTTATGGATAGCAGATGTGGCGCTGTGGGATTTTGGCAAGGGCCGATGGTGCCTGAGTCCTACACTGGCTGGGTGGCACCAGGGTGAGAGGGAGGTCAGCACACCGCAGCGCACAGCCTGTAAAACACCGCAAGAGAGACACACACAGAGGGCCGCCAGCCTGGGACGGCAATACGGTACAAAATGTTGACGCACACTTACAAAGCACATGCAGATCCTTTTAGATGTATTGGGGCAGCAGCTCCAAATAACTCATCCAAGAACTATTTCAACATTTGAAGACAATAATAAAAATCAGAAAACAATGAAATCATGCCTGTGTAAGGGGTTTAAACTAATTTCATATATTAAGTTCCACTCAAAACGTAACACTGGTTTGCCACAATAAAGATTTAGGAGCGAATTTCCTGGTAGTGATTCTGAGTGGGACTTCATTTATTTTCTTACTACATCTCTGGCATAAAATGTAACATATTTTGCAAAAGACATAGTGTGACATAAATGTCCAAATAACAAGTAGGTGCATTTAGAAAGACAGAGGTGAGAAACGTATTTACACAGACAGGACTTTGCAGAATTGCAGAATAAAGTTTTAAATATGACCTTTTAAGTATGAATCTATAAAATAGATTAATATGAAATTATAAATATAAAAATATTTCATTTATTGTATCATGACAATGTTTAAGTCGACACTGATGCTGCTTTTAATTTACACATAACTAAAGCAACAATAAACACAAAATTAAGAGAGAGATTAACTCGACTATGTAAAGACTTCTTTACGTCGATCTTCAGAACCTCTCGCTAAAATATCTTGTCATATCCATCCCATTCGCCCATATTCACACGCTTTATCTGTTTCTGTCTCTCCCCATCTTGTTCCCCCTTTCTCTCCCCTTGACTCTCTGGTTCCTGGGACCTGGCCAAGGCGTGTGTCCCTGAAGGAGCCAGTGAGGAGATGGAGAAAGAGGGGCAGATCAGGGGCTGAGAGACAAACTCCAAACCACAGCTGCAGCAGCCCTGCCTCTCCTGTCCTCTCTCTCTCACTTCACTTAGCAAAGAGCCGGCCTGGCACACTCCCCAGCTCTGCCATTAATCAGAGAAGTGGGGTAGTTTGCATGTGCATGTGTGCGTGTGTGTTTGTGCTGATAGAGAGCTGGTTGGAACGGAGGTGGTATGGAGATCAGGACCTCCCAACAAAGCGGTGGAGTTCACCCAGCGAGCGAACAGGGTGGGAGTCTAACAGACAAAAAGCTCTCAGATCGTGACTGCAGTGAGAGACACTTCAGGAGATAGATGCAGACAACCCGAGCAGAGATGTTGGACCTCGTTTAGATGCAGTATGAGGGAGTGTGAGGGAATAGGGTAGCGGAAATGGACTAGGGGTCTGCTGAGGAGGAAGAGAGGAGATCCAAGATTCTGTCTGTCATTGCATATAAACATGGAAAATCTCCTGGTTCAATGCAAACAGCTGTAGAATGTGCACTTTTGTCTCATTAAGGCAGTTCAGTGAAAATAGTTGGCCACAGTGCATTTCGTTCGTGGTTAATGCATATCCCAGATACCAAGCCTGAACTCCTGCCCAAGGTCTCAGTGCATTACTGTACCACACAAATCAAAGCTGCTAAAGTGAATGAAATAAATACAGTATTAGTTCAATGTTTGGACACACCTGACAGAATGTGGTTTCTTGTGATCTTAAAAAAAACTTTTTCCTTAAAATTAGGCATTTATTTCTTTGCAAAACTAACATTTTCACTATATTTTATTTAAATGGTTGAATTGGACCAGAGAGTAAGGGAACAGCTGCCATCAAGTTCTCAGCATAGAGAGACTGAAACTTATTTTAATTAAAATCATTAGAATGCATCTCATAAAGTCCACAGTGTACACAGTTGTGGCATAACAGTAATCTAACAAAAATTTAAAGGGATAGTTTAACAAAAAATTTAAATTCTGTCATCATGTTGTTTATCTGTTTGCGACTCTTTCTTCTGTAAACACAAACAAAGATATTATCAGAAATGTCCATACAGTGGAGGTCAATACAGGAAAAAGTTACCAACATAGTTTTTTTAAAAGAAAGTCATAGACTTTGGAATAACATTCATTTTCATTTTAGGGTAAACTATCCTTTTAAGGTATATGTTCTGGTAACTGCCTTAATGCCATACTTCTTTTTGTGTTTTGCATTTCTCTAAAATGTGGGAATATTAATAATAAAGAATGATTTGGTGTGTTTAAACTTTTGACTTGTAGTGTACCTTGTATCCTATAGATCTGTTCAACAGAAAAGGCTGGAGGCAGATTCCCCAGAACTGGGAGTGCTGTAATATCAGGAATAAATTTATCCATAATGCCTTCCTGATTAGACATGATTAGTGCCCTAGATGTTGCGCACGACTGATTATACCTCAGAGTGCAAATATTAGACTGGATGATGTAAAATGTGAATCTATGAGACTGGTAAATGAGGGCAGACATTCTATATTACAGCACGGGGACACGTCCCTGACGGAAAAGTTCACACACAGTCCAGAAGCCCCCTCCTCACTCTTCCCTGATTATCCAGGTGGGAGTGAAATCTAAAAAACCCAACGCACTTCCAACCTGCTCCCCCCACCCCCAATGGGCCTCCCAGCATGCCTGTCTGCTGACATCACTGCACGGAGACCTGGCAGTCCCATCTCTCTGCTCTATCCTTCCCTTTAGCTCGGCTTCCTGCCCTCATGATGTCACACGCCATATGGTTTTCAGCGAGAATCAAGCCGGAAAAGAGATTTAGTTGGACGAGAGGAGAGAAAAGGAGGTGGTTCGGCATAGGTTGTGCGTAGGACATAGAAAACAAAAGGCCGCTCTTCCCCTCTGTGTGTGTGGAGTGGCAAGACTCTGTGGGGCTAATGAGGAGAGTTTAGAGAGCAGAGTACACCGAGCGGACAGCCATGTGCTGCCCAGATGCCAAGATGAATGATTTGCTCCCAGTGACCATTGGTGCCAAACAGAACAACCCCAGGGCAGGGTGGCAATGAGGGGAAATGACCCTGGTAACACACAAGAAAGTGAATTGCAAACCCTCACTTCTGGCCTAATTGCATGTTTGAAAATTCATGTAAAGAATGACATAGCGGCTGAAACACTTTTCAGAGAGCATTGTTTCCATGACAAGAAAGGTCAGCTTAAAACCGCTTGATTTTGTCACATACATTATCAAAGTACAGTACAGTATAGTATACTCAAAATAAAAAAACATACAGCAGCTATCACATCTCTTTGAAATTAAAGGATGCATTTTCTAATTCTGTAATTCTACATTTTGAATCCACATGTTTTAAAAATTTAGACGTAGTTCACCCAAAACTTTAACTGTCATGGTTTATTTTTTCCTATACTTCTGTGACACACAAAGAAGGTATTTAAGGAAAGGTCTTTGTGGTTTTGTGTCTATACAATGTAAGTCAGTGGTGGTCAAAGTTGTTTGGTCACTAACATTCTTCAGAAAATCTTGTTTTGTATTTTGCAGAAGAAAGAAATTCATACAGGTTTGGAGTGACATACGTATGAATAAATGAATATCACATTAAGAATGTTTTAGTATAAGGTATTTATCTTGTTAAATTAAATTTCATAATTTAATTACGATATTAGGAGCATCAAAATTTGATTCAAAAATTAATTTCACTATGATTTCACTATGACCCCAGTTTTGTTAGATTTATCCAAATAAGCATTTAAAATATGCGTGCAGTTTTCAAATATTTAATGTTTGTACATTTATAAGTTAATCATTCCCCACACACAGTTTATTACAAACCACTGAGTCAGGCTATAAGATGCTCAAACATGTAGTATTGTACAAGCGTGTGTGTTTCAGAGTTACATCTGGCAGCAATAGAGAAACGTTCAGTGAAGGTATCAGAGGAAGTCACACCATCGTCCCATACAGCCTCCATAAAGAGTGGTTGGTTTTCGAATGGCGCACATGCCTTTCCCTCCAACGCAACCTTTAAATCACAACGTACCCAGACTCACAATCAATCACAACAGCTTCTCATTTAGCTTTCACCTCCGGAAAACAGCAACAGTGCCAGTGGAGTACGACTCAGCGTGTCGGCCAGAACGTTCACAAAAGGCAGAGGATGCAAATTACCTCTTTGCGTGCTTATCCACTAAAGCTGTCTCGCAGCATCTCATCAGAGTGAATTAGGAGAGGGTGTGTGTAAATGTTGAGCCTACCACTCAATTTCGGGTGAGATGTTGGTTCACAGGGGTGTGTCTGGCATAGGGGCCGGTGATCTTGCATGTGGTTGTACCCACAAAGATAGAAACAGTGCTCATCACACTGCCATAGAAAGGGAGCTATGGTTGGGTGTCTGGCCAAGGGCACAAGTCAGCTAAACCACCAAATAACAGTTCCCATGGTGCATTATTCTGACTGTAGGCCGCACGGCTGACAATAACAGTGATATAGGAAGTTAAGTGCAGTACTATTAAGAAAGCAATGGTCCCAAATGAGGCGTATATAAGATACTCTGTGTGTAATAGCTGAGACAGAAGTGCAGAGATACACTCACAGAGTAAAATCACTCATGCACACGGTCAATAAAGTTTAACATGCAGCACATAAACATCCCACTTGTTAAAACAAAATTTGTTCAGCTCTCTTGCAGTCTTCTTTTACCCAAACATATTCTTGTCACATGCTCATACACATCTCGCATTTTTACACCCACATGCAGATTTCTGACGCCCACACAAGCACATACAAATAAACAAGTGTACGTGTGTTATTTAGGAGGTGATGGCTGATTGTTAAGTGCCAGCGGTTGTATTAGTCAGTGGTGTTTTCCTGTTCTCTCGCTCTGTGATTCAGTGACAGGCCTTGAGAAAGTTGCTTTGGGCTTTCTGGTTAACATTTCATCACAACTTCTTTAAATCACTAGCGATTTGAAGGTTGATTCATTAGGAATTTAATGTTGGTTTGAGCTGGTCTAATGCATGTGTAATGTATAATTTAATCGTGTTTTTAGTAGGTCTTTAAAAATCAATGGAAATGTGACTGTGTTAGTTAGGTAACTTCATTCATGAAACACAAGCAGAACAAATGTCTGCATAAATCGTTCATAAAAATCTGAATCTTATTCAACAATTTAAGTAAAAGTTGGTTTTCATAGAAATTTGTTCTGCTCATGTTTCATGCATGAGGCCAAATCTGTATATAAAAAAGAGCTGACTTTGTTCTAAAAAGCAAATAAACAAACAATAAACACAACTGAGCCAAATGTGACTTTGGCGTCACATAGGTCAAGGTCAGTGAATCACAAAGGTCAACCTGAGCAATTATTTTTAACAACTGAGCTATTTTGAGCAACTTACGCCTATTGTTTTTCTCAACATATGGGCAGTGAATTTTATACCACAGCGTAACTTTTAAAGTGACCTGATAAACATCCAGGTGCTGTTTGCACCCTGATCTGTCTTTTGTCTAGCACTGATATCTCTATTTTTGAGGTTATCGTGAGTTCATCGGGAGAAAACTGGAAGTGAAAGACAATACCTCCCACTCAGTAAAGCTGGACTGCAATGACTTTGACCATTCTAATTAAAAAGCAACATCTAGTTCTGAAGTAATTTCAGGAGAAAGACCGGGAAACAGATGTCAGTCAGTCAGCTGTTAGAGTAATTCAGGGGCCGGCGGTGGGTTGCGGGTGGTTGGAGGGGCAGGCTGTGACATGAAAAAGCTTTTGCCAGGTGAATGCCCAGCTAAACACCACTTTCACTGTGACACTCAACAACAAACAGACGCCATGAAACGATAGCAAAAGCAAACCATGGTAAATGTTAAAACATGACACCATGGGAATTTCTCTTTGAGACAGTCAGACAGGTGTTGTGTTTCTTATAAGCAAATAGAAATCAGGTACTTGCACAGTGCTGGTAAAACGTGCAATGAAAATAAAAAGTGAATAAATGATACAAATTTTAATAAAACTTAAGAAATTAAACATCTAAACATCTATCTAAAACCAACCGAGTGTGTAAACTTTTAAAGAAAATACGACTACGATATAATTACATTTGTTTTTATTTTGCAATATAGGTTAGTCAATAAATTACAATAAACTTACAATAAATTAGTCCCATCTAACGAAAATGTTATTTCTTCACCCACTTCCATTTAGCCTATATATTTTCATTAAGCAGACGCTTTTATCCGAAGCGATTTACAAACGCGAGAGCATTTACTCTTTGGTTTAAGGAGCCAACAGTAGGAGTCTTCAAATCTGTATTTACAAATAAGATTAGTATAATAATTTATTGCTTAATATTAGGTCAAATAGGCTACGCATGTCACATTACTTCCAGTTTAACAATGAATGCAGCTTCAGTATCGTGCGCTCCGCTGTCGACTCTTATAATCTAAAGCCATTGGGTGTCGCTGCACGCACAGCCTACAGTGGATCTGACAGCCGAACGCCGCTCAGGGTCCGATTCAGATTCTGAAGTGTCTGATCCACTCTGACACTGAGAGAGGGAGAGAGAGAAGGGTAACCGACAAGGGAAAACACGGAAGAAGCTAGTAACTCCGGGAAAAGTTTGCGATACAAAGAGGAATTTTACTTTTGGGGATCTTTGAATACGGGGAATCCCGTAGGAAAGTCAAGAGCGGCAGGAGCATCAGACATGAATCCGAGGTGAGTTAAAAGGTAGCGTTGTGTGTTAATGCACGCGCCGCGCTCAGTTACCTGCGGCGCGTTCAGGTGCGCTCACTGAGCGCGTGCCAATCTACTTATGCGCTGCATTATGATAACTGGCTCTCGTGCTGCAGGCGTGTCTGAACATTTAGAAAACGAATACTTTAAAAACAGATATTTATTGCAATACACTGTGGCATATATCTAAAAATAAACAACAAATCAAGTTTACAAAACAAAAAGTTTACATCCTCAAATATTTCAAAACCAGCCAAAATATCTATAATATATAGATTATTTTATAGAGGGTTCAATTGAAACTATTAGATAATTAACCACAGTCACAAGTATTGCGTCGATAGGCCATAGGATCTAATATATGGGCATTTAGACCTACTTTTTAATTATAAAAAATCTCAGTTGTTGGGCCTTATTTTTTTAGACTAAATATGTAAATTAATAAATTAGGATAATAAATAGTACTACTGAAAGCCATAACATTTTAACAGTGTAGTCATCACTACATTAATCTTTGTCGACGTGTTAGGTGATGCAGTCTGCTCAACATGCTGAAAGTTCAGCTGTTCTGACTAAATACAGAAACCCAATAAATGTCTGCGTACTCTGACTTGTTATGGACGTGTCATTGAAGATGATATTGATGCAACAAATACACCCATGAAAGAGCCTACAAAATAACTAAAAAAGGATGTTTAGTTCAATCCATAAATTAAGCTTGACGTTTATCTAGACAACAATTTTATACGAAAAACAACTAAAACTGCTACATTTGCAACTATTGTGTAATGCCAACCATATAATTTGTTACAGTCAGTAACTTCTGAAAGGCTTATCTGAAAGTTCGTCAGAATTTGTGTGTAAACACATTCACATATACAAAAGGCAGTGTACATCTACAGACCCAAGATCTTAAATAACATTATTATGAACGTTATGATCAAAGACACACATCAAACGTATTCAAGTATTTAACAGTCATAATATCAATCTTTAACGAAGTGATGTTGCGATATACGATTAAACGCCTGTCTCTTTAAGACGAAGTCTCGATGTGTTGTGAAGTTCAAGTTGGGGTCACTCGAAGTTCCTGCCCTCGATTTTACCTTTTAGTTTTATTATAGACTGACATCACACGGGGCGCTAAAACACTCAAGCAGCCCAGAAGCCCCATTATCATCATCAGTCGCGTTATTGCATCGACGCAAAAATAGTGAAGGAAATTACAAACATAAAAAATCGAAGAAAACTGATGCAGGAGTAAGCACGTATTTTTATAGGAGGAGTGAGTGAACGAGAGAGATACGAGAGAGAGAGAGAGAGAGAGAGAGAGAGAGAGAGAGAGAGAGTAAGAGGGAGGAGGGAGAGAAAAGGAGGGCGGGTGAGCAACAAGAAATTCATTGCAATTAATAATAAAAAAGAGTTGGCAGTTGTGCTCGGAAAACTGGCATGGTTTTTGGGAGGCTGGCAGTTCAAAGTTGAAACGTCAGAAATGACTCCAAAAGACTGTTGAGATGATCATTAAGGGAGACTTAGATCGGATGGCAAAAGAGATCGGGCATCCAGGTAACGTCTATTGCTCTTCATACTCAAACTATATATTTTAACTTCTTTCCTAAAGTTATTCGTTATATTAATTCGTAAAAACTCTTTGATGCGACTTTAAATTTGAAACAATTAGCTGATTATAGAAAACTTTTAAGACCCGATTTTATCTTTAGGTTTTTAGAACTGTATCAACTTCCGCGCTATGACATGATTATTTTTAACATGAAAATACATTTTTCACAAGCTTAAAGTTTACTTATAAAGGCTGTCTTTTACATGTATTGCTGTAAGAAAACGAATTGGTGACTTCGTTACAAATGCTTATAAAAAGTTTGTATTGAAAGTTTTGAGTACAAAACGTTTTGTCATCACATACTAATTTCATCTTTAACACATTAGGTCGTTGGATAATTTTATTTTGCGGTGTAGTCTCTGTGCTTTCTTCATCGGTGATCGGACTCAGTCTATCTTTAATAAGAATTCATGATGTTTCACATGTTTTATTTTAACAGAAGGAAGGAAATGTCTTACCACCCTGCTGATGAATGCATTTGCAATCTAACCTAAAGCATTTACTTTTTTATCTTTTATTATTGGTGTCACTAAAAGTATTTTAAAAGATATTTTCGGTTTAGTCTAAACAACATTTCCGGTCATGTTTAGAAGACGGAGAAGGCAGTCTAACAAATGAGCTCTCAGTAATGTCATCTGTTCACAGATAAGTTAAGTATTTAATTGAAACTGTGTAAGGTTTATGTAGCACCATACACACATCAAAAGCGCCTAAGAGGGATCTTGTGAAACCACAAAAGTTTTATGTCATGATTTATATTAGGCCTAAAAGGTCATGACTTTATAAATAACTGTATCACATAATTTCTTCCTACACGCAAGTATTGCGATAATTACAGGCCTGTCAAGTATTGGTCAACTGTCCACGCGATAGTACTATACATAAGAGATTACTATGGCACTGTCAGATCAATGAAAACAGGTTTAGCTATCTGAGATTATACATGTGATGTATAATATTTCCATCTCATTCTTGACTATGGAGTCCACATAGGGGAGTGTGGTCTATCATCCCAGTGATATTTATGAATGAATACGCAGAGCTCTGTGTGATGACAGCGCGTGAGAGGGAGAAGCGCTCCGTATAGTTTTCACGGAAATGATCAAAATAAAAAGATCTGTGTAAGAGGTTTAGCGCATGATCTAATCTTTCCAAGTTTTTTTTAGCTTCAAAGTATATACCAAAATGACTGACAAACCTCAGGTGTTTTGTCGTTTGACATTATTGCCACCTGAACAGGAAAGATCTGAGACGTTTGGTGACGAATTTTGCGCAGATGGAGAGGTTTTAGCTTTCATTCACAAAAATCATGTTTTAAAAAAATACGTTCTAAACTACTTAATACTAATTCTTAACTCGTCTTTTTGTAGGTCTGCTAACAACTGATATCAAATAAATTATATAAACAACAACAGTTTATCTTTTAGTAGGCCTATATCCTACATAAAATAAGCTTATTCTGTAATAAATGTATATATTTAATATTGCAATGTAAAAGTAACATCTAAAAACGGTGTGTCTTGTGTGTCACCTAATAGACTGTGTCAGTTCACATATTTAAAAAGTCAAACTCTATTGACTGGTTGATTGTTTATTTCATAAAGGTACATTAGAATCAGTGTAGAGGATAAATCTCAAAGGGAGGACGTTTTTGCGGTAAAAAGATGACAGACCGAGGGCGGAGAGAGAGAGAGAGAGAGAGAGAGAGAGAGAGAGAGAGAGAGAGAGAGAGAGAGAGAGGAAGTCTTAAGAACACGAGCAGACCCCTGCCTCACCCCTAAACCAGCAAAATGACAACACAGACAAAACACAGGGCTAATGAATACCAAACCACCTAAAATATGACCCATGCACTGTCTTTAATCCAGTCTCTGTACCATACCAAATATAGCAAATAAGCCAGAACTCTGTCGCACACCGACCATTTACTGCACGCAGAGATCATTTTATGAGCAATAAACGCTTATGTCTATTTGTCCTAATTAGTTCTTCCAGTTAACTTTATTCAAAACAAACAAACTAGATTGTAAGTATGTAGGGTATTTTATGGGTTGTACTAAATAAAACCTCTTAACTCTTGCCCGATTTAAAATGTTTAATAACCATAATTTGTTTAAAATCAATAAAAAATTAATAAAAAATGTATCTAATTAATTGACTAATTAAAATCGACGAATGAATAAATGCCTTTTACAGAAGAGTAATCTAAATCCGCAGGGTGACAAGCTGGAGAGGATGCAAATGTTTACGCGTAAAGTTCAAACAATCGTTTTAAAACACGATTTACTGCTGTCACCACTTCCCTTTTCAACCTGAAGCTTTAAACGACAGACGATGAATAAAAACTGATGCATTTTCTGCATTCACAGGCAAAATGACAAATGTTAATAGAATATTTACAATTCGAATATTTCTTTTTTTTTTAAGATAAAAGCTTAACCACCACACTTTTGCTTCATTTTTATTTCTCCTTTTTGTTGTTTTATATGTTTCTTCTACATTCACATTTCGTGCTAAATAGAAGTTATTCATAAAAGCAGCAAGTTATGACACAGCGACAGAAATTGATTTAAATCATGCGCTCATACATACTGTATGCTGCTTTCTCAAACTCTCACAGTAAATGAAAAAGGCACGAGACAAAATTGTTCTTCACCTTAAAATACACCTGTCAGTGATGAGACGTGTCCGTGGGCAACAGGGGAGGGGATACGAGCTGTACAACTTAAGCGCTTTTTTATTAAGAGGTATTTTTAAAGACGCCGAAGAGAGAGACGGGCTGTGAAGAAATGTTGCGGGTGATATTTGTTTGCTCGACTCGCTCTATTGTTAAGGTAACGTTGTCTGCAACAGGCGATTAATAGCATGTCATCTCTTTGTGTCTGTGGTTTTAGCCAGTGCATGGCAGCTTTGTAAAACCATCTCCGCTTTTGCGCAATTATATAATCATTTGAAAAATTATAAATGACGCGCTCGGAAATAAAACCGAACACATGATTTGTAAATTAGGAAAATCGTCTTGAACGCTTTTCATGCTGAGGCAGAACTCAAGTGTGTTGCAGGCTGAAATAGAGAGAGAATATACAGGTGCACTGCAGACCAGAAATGTCATACAGCTGACGGCATTATATCCATAAAAGGACAAAGTTTAAATTAAATTAAAAATGATTTTTAAACATGATTATTATTTGTGATATGGATATCTGTGCAAATACATATTATGGCAATGGTGGACTAAACGGAAAAGTTTTTTAGAAAAATGTACAAGAAACAATTGTTTATTTTCTTTCTTTTCAACATTTAAATATCTCTCCATGTTTGGTTTGTCTCGAGCATTGTGTGAGTTTTAGTAGAGCTCACAATGATACGCGCCTGTATAGAGTTCAGCTCCCTCTTTAGATCAAACACATGCACAAACATACAGCCTTGGTCTGAAACTGATCGGTATCACATTTATATGCACATTTTAGTGAGAAGAACTAGTTTGAATCTCATAATTACGTTTAATTTGCATTTTTTTTATTATGAATGCTAACTTACTGTATTCTTTAAACTGAACTTAAGTTAACTTAAACTGTTAAGGCATACACAGGATGCTGGTTTAAGAGTTAATTTAATAGAAGCTTATGAATATAAACTACAGTATACATCTTAGATTATTTTATACAATAAAATAAACAACAAGAGAAAGAACTGATGTTGGGATGACTGCCTGTATTTATTTAGCTTCTTGCTTCCCATCCGTAAAAACGAATCCCGTTGGGACCCTAACAATCTATTTTATCTCACATACAGGCTATGTTGAAAGGGTATATTGTGATGTTTATTATGTTTACATGACAGCAGCTGTTCGGTTAAAATCGTGCATTGTTGTTGCATATTCATGTAATTTCTAGGCATTCTCTGATGAATGATCTTTTAAAAAACGGGTTTATTTGCAAGTCACACGTCTATATAGTACAGCAGAGTGTCCTATCGTGAATTTGCTGCATTTTTCGTCCCTCCGGTTTATGTCTGCTGTTCATCACACTTGCAAAACGCTCAGTCTGACTTTGTTTAAAACTCCACACACCACTTCTGGAATTCTTTATCAGGAAGACAGCAATATAAAAACATGTTTATACTGGCATTTTTCCTATGTCTTTTTCTTTCTTTTTTGTTAACTGCACTTCACTGTAACTTTTAAACATGTGGGCTTGTATCTTGATAATGACAAAACCATGGCGCTCTCAGTCGTTCAGCTATAGCTCAGTTTTATAGAGTCATACTGATGCTGCTTGTAGTACTGAAGGAAAAGCTGAATTGTTTGGAAGTTGCTCTCAATCCCCTATCTTAAAGTCCAGATATCAAAGAGTAACTGTACACGCATACACAGGCACAAGAAAAGGCACATGAGCTTAAGTGCCTCTTCTATATCTTCAAGTAATGCTAGTGAAGTTTTTACAAGACAATCTGTCACAGCCAGCTGTGCCCTATTCATAAATAACCTGTGTTATAGCCCAAAACACAGCAATTAAAAACAGATTAGAATTGGCACAGACTCTTATACCATTTACATGATCCATTTACATTTATGCATTTGGCAGACGTTTTTATCGAAAGCCAGCACCGGTGCATTCAAGCTATACATTTTTTTTATCAGTATGTGTGTTTTCTCTTAACTATGCAAAGCTAACTGTGTAACATTCAGTGATATTTAAGTTAATTTTAGTTTGTCTGACCTACTTTTGTTTAATACTTTATTTCTCTTTCATTTCAGGTGGCGGTCTGAAGTCAATGCTGGATGCCATGGAAGCCCCAAGTTATGCTAGGCACCTCCTTTTGCAACTGAACACACAACGCACCAAGGGCTTCTTGTGTGATGTCATCATCGTGGTGCAGAATGCACTGTTTCGTGCTCACAAGAACATTCTGGCAGCCAGCAGCCTCTACCTTAAGTCTCTTGTTGTTCATGACAACCTAATCAATCTGGACCATGAGATGGTCAGCCCAGGTGTCTTTCGGGTCATTCTTGACTACATTTACACAGGAAGGTTAAGTGAAGGTGACCCCACCTCCCCAACTGAGCCAAATATAGGGGCAGTGCTGGCAGCTGCAAGTTACCTGCAATTGCTAGATCTAGTGGCTCTATGCAAAAAGAAACTAAAGAGGAATGGAAAGTATCATTTACGTCCTAACCCTGGGTTCTTACCTTACAAAATAGGCTCCAGCGGAATGGGGGGAGGACGGTTTCGAGGGTCTACTCCTGTCATTCATCCCTGTCTTCCCGGCGGTGTGATTCCACGACCTACATCATTAGAAGACCTGGCCCCCCTCCCGCTAGCCCCCCATGGAGGAGAGCTTTATGCTCCAGCTCCAACACAGGGGCCACCACCTTACCCCCCAACAAAAGCATCCCTGTCACCCCAGTCAGCCCTGCGCTTACCCCCCACTGACAGGAACTGCTCATCCCTCTACGGCCTTGACCTGTCCAAAAAAAGCCCCAATTCTCAGTCTCAGCTTCCTTCCGGCCATCCACACTTGATCTCCTCACTCCACCCAGATGAGGAACCCGAGGGAGAGCTAGACCAAAGCACCAGTCCCCTGCTCAGCCCCAATGATGGCTCACGAAAAATGGAGACAGCACACCATGCCGGTTCTTTAACCTCACACCCCTTTCCCCTGCCTAACCATCCCCTTGCATCGCATCTTCCCCACCTGCACCGTTCTCAGGGCCAGGAGCCCTACCCCTGCCCTCCCAGCCCTGAGCCAATGGAGGACTCCAGAGAACAAGGCAGAGATGAGTCAAACATCTATCGTTGGGTGAAAAATGAACCCTCTAATCCAGAAGATGAAGATGATGAAGATGAGGAGGATGACAGTGGAGGAATAGCTGAGCAGGATAAAGAAAGACACCACCAGCACATGAACCACCACAAGAACAGTGAGGAAAAGTTGAGCATGAATGAGAGGGGCTACGAAAGAGGAACTGTTACCTGCGATGATGGTGAAGATGAGAACGGCACAGGCAGCGAGGAGACGGGAAGCAGCGAAGGCCGTTCATCTCCTGCAGGTGCGGGTGGACGATATCACATGCCATATGAGCCAGAGAGTTTTGGAGATAACCTATATGTGTGCATCCCCTGTGACAAGGGCTTCCCCAGCTCAGAGCAGCTCAATGCCCATGTGGAGACTCATACAGAGGAAGAGTTGAACAATGGTGGTGAGCTAGACAACAACAATGGCAAACCCAATAATGCCCACGGAACTACAAGCAGCTCAAGTGGTCTCCACAGTCCCTTCCTAGATAGCAAATCAGTGCAAAACCATCATTCTATTGGCCTTGGGGAGATCATACGACCGTATCGCTGTTCTTCCTGCGAAAAATCCTATAAAGATCCCGCCACACTGCGGCAACACGAAAAGACCCACTGGCTGACACGCCCGTACCCTTGTAGCATCTGTGGCAAGAAGTTCACCCAGCGTGGCACCATGACACGCCACATGCGCAGCCATCTGGGCCTGAAACCCTTCGCGTGTGATGCCTGCGGTATGCGCTTTACCCGGCAATACCGCCTAACGGAGCACATGCGCATACACTCTGGGGAGAAACCCTACGAGTGTCAGGTGTGTGGGGGGAAGTTTGCTCAGCAGCGCAACCTTATCAGCCACATGAAAATGCACAGCAGCGGAGGGGCTGGCGGAGGACTCACCCCTGATGGCAAGCTGAAGATAGACTTCTCTGAGGGAATTTATCCCTTGAGCAAGTACACAGCTGAGCATTTGGGTCTAAAGCAGGAGAAAGCCTCAGATCTTCTTACTGCCTCTCAGCACCTGCTAGCAGATGCCAAAGTCATCGAAAGCCTTTATCCACTGTCAAAGCTGGCGGTGGAACACCTCGGCCTGGCCCACAGCAAGATGGACGTCCTAAACCAGTCACTTCCACCCCCACTGCAGCAGCTCCCAGCAGAGGGACGCACCATCGATCGCTACTCTCCTAGCTAGAGGGGGAAACCACTAACAATTTATCTTCCAAAGAGACTCATCACTGTATACCATTCACAGTATTCAACTCACACCTCATCTTCACCTGCACCTCAGATCAGAGGCCAGAAACTATTGGCCAGAAAATGCACACAAACTGTGTTGACTTCTAAACGTGCCTTTGCAGATTTTGCAGTACATGCATTTCTTACTTTCTAAAAGGAGAAAACTGCTTTATTTATAATCTGTTCTGATCGTGGACACTCAGACAATGCAGTATTTATATAAAAACAACTTCTTTTTTGTTCAATCACCGAGCCAAACAACCAATTGAAAACCAAAAAGAGATTGTTTTTATTTATTTTTCTTTTGTTGTTTTCTATGTTGGAAAAGCCAAAGAGAAAATGTTACAGGAGAGTGTTGCAATCGTACCCTTAAACTTGTGTACTAAGTGGTGTATATAGAAAGCACATATGAACAATAATTCAGGGCTTCTGTCCAGATCGGAGAGAGAGAAGTCTGTACCAAAGAAAAAGCCAAATCTTTGGGATTTTATAGTAATTGGAGGACTTTTTATAGACTATTTTTGGAGTACTGGATCACCTGTATCTGATTTTCCAGCTTTGTGAATGGCCCCGTTTTTTTCCATACTAAAAGGGAGCAACTAACAGAAGAGTGTGTTTGTTCCAGGATTTAGGTAATGTGATCTAAGCTTTTCTCTGCATTGATGTACAGTAGATATCCCCTTCAACACGGAGTAACAGTTCACAGAGAGTGTCATTTCATTTTTTTATTATCAGGTGTATGGTCTTGCTTTTTAGCGCTTTTATGTTTCTTTTCTTTCCTCCAACTCTTTTTACTTCACAGACCCTAAAGTGCCTTTAACTTGTTATTGAAAACGTAGCTGGGTAGTGCTGCCCTGTGATCTCACAACTGGAATATCTTTGAGCATATTCCCATCATGATATAACAATACGCGTCCACGTGTTTCGCTCCATCTGGTGCGACAGACCAAGCACGGGCGGTGCCTTTGAAAACAGAGAAATATTTACAGCGGAACAATAGAGCCCGAATGCTTCTACACGACACTTTTAGCTAAATGTTTAACTGTAACAGTGACAGCACTTTTGCTACAAATCCAGTGTATATATAAAGTGTGAACAAACAGTTTGGGATTGCTAAGTGATTGATTTAGCCACACCTTTAAGAGCTTTCCTTATGTCAATTGTGTGAGAGGGTCTCCTCACCCCTATTATAGTGCAGTTAATTTCAGGCTAATGTGACGGTTTTAACCCGGCAGGGCCCCACATGCACACACGTAAATCCGCTAATGTGACAACCATCTGAGCATGAGGAGCAGAGCTCTCTCTCTCTCTCTCTCTCTCTCTCTCTCTCTCTCTCTCTCTCTCTCTCTCTCTCTCTCTCTCTCTCTCTCTCTCTCTCTCTCTCTCTCTCTCATACTGTGAGCACAAATAGCAGCAGCTGGTCCACTCAGGCTAAGCCCTGTAAAATTTCACATTTTCGAAGATTATTCGCTCTTGTCTGTCCCACTGATCTTAGATTTGACTCCAGCTGACCAGGCCCTGTGATCAACATGCTGCCCGAACATACACCCTAATCCCTCAGCTACTGCACTAATATACCATAAACTATCTGCAAAGCTGTACGACAATCTATCAGTCAACTCTTTCAAAGCAACAAAAATCACAGCAGTTCTCTTTGGATAGAAATGCGCCTGATGAGCTGAGACAGATTTTTTACAGTATTCCAAAAAACCCTGTTGACAATTTCATCAATTTTTTGCCAGCAGTAAAACAAATTTTTGTTGACCACTAGTTACAATTACAACCTCAGTGGGTAAATGTGAAGATTTAAACCATGATTGCACTGTGAAAAAAACTAATACATCTGAAAGCTTTAGAGCATGGTCAATATTGAACACATTATTGGGGTTGTTTGGAATAAATTACTGAGGCTTTTCTCTGTAGCATGTCACTAATCAAAGTGTTTTTGTCTATTAAATTGAAACAAAAAGTGAAATTGGTGCTTAACTCAGGACTGAGCCCTCATCTCAGTGCGGGCACAAAGCTTTGGCAATACTTCAACATATACAGAAACACAAATTTCTCTCTTTTCTTACATAAAAATGTACATTTAAATTTAAGCACACTCTTTCAGAAGGGATTGTATTAATTTTAAACCTGTGGTTGTTTCTAAAATGTTTTTTTGTCTGAAATGATTTTTTGAAAATTATCTGTTTTTGGTTTGTTTCTGAATAGCCTATGCAACTGTCTTCTATTTTTACATTACCAAAATACTGTAGTTATGTAATTAAATGGTAATCTAATTACCATAAAAGGCAAATTTATAAATTAAAATGATTTCTACAACATGTTTCATTGTACACTTTAAGGTACTTAAAGAAATACAGCTCAAACATGCATCAAGAGAAATGCCAAACAGCGACTTAGTTTACTGTTAATGTTATGCTGTATAAGAAACGTTGTATGTTTATCAATAATTCGCTACAATTATAAACACTTGGCTGAGTTGGTAAGGAGGAAGCATATTTTCTAAAGTTGATTGACCCATTCGTTCTGGGCGGGCCAGCAGAAACTCTATCTGACCTCTTTGCCGAGAGGCAGGATTAGACTCCCAGTGAGGTTTTGTATACATGTACTATTAAACTACACACATGAAACCAGCTTGTTTGGGGCGAGACAGATGCTGAAATTTCTCAACACTCTTAAGTGGATAGCAAAAATCCAGAAATTCCTCTCGACTTAATTCTGCAAAGCACATGAAAATGGTCTGGGCACAGCAGTTTGTTAGTATCCAAACGAAACCCAGAACGTAAACGGAATACAAATCTCCTGACTCAAGGGATAGAACAATATTACAGCTATCATAACAGTTAAAACTCTGACCGCAGACATATTAATACACGCTGAGGAGATGCGACAGTCTGTTTGAAGTGGATTTCAGTTGTGGGAAAATAAATCTCACACTCCTCTCTCCACCATTCATTAACTCGCGTTCGTTGAAATCTATCCCTTTTTCCTGCTGGTTGACAGACAAAACAAGAAAAAAGGACTAATAATTAGCACTAGTTTTATGAGTGGGGTTTATGAGTGAGAGCAAGGGGATGGGTGGATGGGGCATTGCTGATTTCAAGTCAACTAAATATATGAAAGTGTTTGCAAAAGGATAAAGCTAAGCTGCAGATGTTTGTCTGCAGTAGCAACAAGCAGGATGTTTGATGTAGATCTGCTCAAATGCAAATAGGGAGATAAAAACAGAAAATAAGAGACAGAGAAGTAAAGGGTTAAAAGAAGCTCATTAAAGCTCAAGCAAAAAGAAACAAACTTGTGATACGGTTTAAAAAAATGTGGAACACTATACTGACCATGCTTTATAAATGCATCCAAAGGAAATATCCCTCTCAGTCTCAGGAAACCCACTCATTGAGAGCAAAAAAGCAAAACTTAACCAAAGCTGGTTATAAAGTTTATAGGGAACAAATATACTCCAGTAAGTGCTCACAGAACATTTACACAGTAAAATCTAAAGCGTCCTGCTAAAACAGTCATTATAAAGAGCTACTATTGAGACTGAATCTCTGATATTAATCATACAGGGTCATACAGGTGGCATACATTTGAAGTGAACATCCCATTAAGCCACACAGATAATCTCGACAGGTTCAAAGTGCTTCTTGGAAATAATTTGTCGATAAACTGGCCTCACTTCCTTTATACAGCTGGTGTGATGTGAATACAGTCTCTGTACATGTTTCACATTTCTTACCCCCATCTTGATTTAACATAAATTGTTGATCTTGACTCATTTAAAACAGTCTGCACTGAGTCATCTGGGGCCATGTGGGATCTTCCATCGATGTCAGTGGTGTTGCCTACAGTGCACCTGTCCTTCCATCTGGCTTGTGTTGTCTGAGCTCAGAAAAACAGAAAAAGAAAGTAATAGTTACACTTCAAAAATCTATTTTTGATCAGCATTTTGTCTCGTGTTCCAGAAAAATATCTAAATTTCCCAACATGTTTAACCTGTTAACTGTCACCGTTCCATAGGAAAAACACTTTATTTATTTCAATATTCACTTTATTTAATAGCTGAATTCTAATCTAATCATGACAAACTATATACTGATGGAAAAGTCTAAGACTTGAGAATAAATATTTGGCAAATTTTCATAACAATAAACATGAACTAAAGCAAATTAATAAAAAATGTTAATGTTATTTTTAAAAATGTAAATTATTATTTTTTAAAGATTTTGTGTGTATGCTGAATATGTGCAGTGACAGTTAACAGGTTAACAAATTGGTATTTTTATTAATTATTATTTTATTTTAAATTTTTGGTATTTTTATTCTTGTTTAAACAACATACCTAAAGGATTAAAAACAAACAAGAAAATCTTTAAAACAATTAAAAAACAAACAAAATTATTGTTGAGAATACTTTCACTAGATGACAAGACAAAACAATCTGTTTCACATTGAGCATTTTTGTGGATTCACATTCAGTCATTATACGAACACCTGCCCGTTTTCAGAGGTCAACTCGTTCGTGCCACTCCTTCACCCGTCCCACACAATCTCCTCCCTTCATTCACTAGACCATCTTTCTCAGCACATTTCAACAATCTCTCAGAGAACATCTAGATGTTCAGTCTCCCTCAGCACCCTCTCCTACAGCATGACCCCCAACACTTGCCCACACCTCTGATGAAGAGCCGTCCAGCTGTTCTGCATGCTGTAGAACACAGTTGTCTAAATGTTTACGTGAATAACCACTTTCTTTCTCTTCACGCCCCGATCGAATTCCTGAGTGAACGTAAAGGCATGTGTTAATGTTCTCCACGGGGCAAGATCAGCTATATAAACAGCGGATGGATCTATTGTCTTTAACAAAAATATATCAGAGACTTGGATAAAAGCAGAAGATATAAAAGGGGAATGTACAACCTCATGCAGAACTTGCCAGTAAGGGCAACGTGTTTAGCATTGAGCAATTCTTACCGATAGTTGACCAGATGTTTCAATACAGCCCTGTATCAGTACAAGTGAAACTACACGGGAGACAAGATTAATGTTTATGACACATCATTTTGTTTCTCAGTCAGTTCGTCATCCTGTGGGATAGATTTTATAGCAGTCTGTCTTCTTGCACAAAATACAGCAACTACAGCGAGTATTTTTTTGAGAGCGTTCCCTGCTGGGAAAAAAAAGAATATGCAAAATGCATCCAAAACACAACATACAGATAACAAGAACCATTGGCCTTTTCATCCGTTTATATTTTAATAATTCTTCTCAGAGTGGCATTAAATAGAAGCATAATAGTGACTCAAGATCACATTTCTATTTTGAAGCTCACGGCCCGAGTATCAGGATAGTTTTACCAAGCCCTAAAATTATCACCTCATCTCACTGTGACAGGAACAGGCTGTCTTTGTGCTGGCAGAAAGATACGGTCGCTACCAATGTCTTCTTCATCATGTTTAGCTTGGCCCTGCCGTACCCCATCCAGAGCGGAGACCAGATGAGCCGATTACACGCAGTCAGCGGGCTGCATATAAAAGTCCAGGCCACACAGCGCAGTCTGGATCAATCTGAGCTATGTTTGTATTTGTGGAACTCATCCATGAGCAGACATGCCTCAAGATTCTGTACGGCTTAACCGAACACGTAAACAACAGAAAAGCCGGACTTGTCGGCCACTGGTAGTCATGCGTGACCACACACGCGCTTGCAGCTGATTGGCAGACGGATCCGCCGTTGCTCTCTGTTCCAGATTAGGTCAGATTTAATTAGGCTGTCCCTGCTGCCTTTGGAGTGTCGCTTTGAGTTTAAAAAGTCATTTTTAAAGCACAGGCAGCTTACAAGAGACCAGAACATGGCTAAAAGGTCCACACACACACAGAAACACACACACACGCATGTTACTCTTATATGAAAAATCTTAAGTATGTAGTATGATGAGAAACAAAAGAAGAGTGAGGTCGTGGCACACCAGCAGAATGAAAAGTCGCTAGTACATAAACCAGACACCAACCAAAGGCCCCAAACAATTGTAGGCATTTAACGAAAAACAGCGTGAACAGTAAAAAAAGAAGAAAAGGCACAAACTAACCCAACCACCCAGAGCACTGTGAATGTTCCCATTACCCCGCAGCCAAGCAACACACCAGCATGTCTGTTTTGATTTCAGCGATCACCATTACTTCTTGTTCTGAACCCATTTCAAATATAACACAATTTAATATGCCACTTTCAAGTGCTTTCTTGCAAGATTTACGTGACCAAAAAAAGGCAGTACAAACACATTTGAGCAGTGTTCTTTTTCTTTTAAAATGAATGTATTTATTGCATGTCAAAGATTTTATAAGATTTTTGTATACATTTCAAATGTGTGATATTAAAATTGTGTTGTTTAGTTCCAATATCTTGATGAATGACTTTGATTAGGCTTTTAATTGTTTTAAAAGCCATTGTGAAAATGTAATTTTTCCATCTATCTGAATCAACTTGGCAATAAAAACACTTTCACAAAAAAGGCCTCCATTGACTGTAGGAGTGTTATTTATTAGAAACACTGTGGCAGTAAAATTAAGCACATTATTAATTGCAGTTCTGTTAATATTTTGTTGGGTCAACAGACTGTTTTTGTAATGACGATGAAACATTTGCGCTGAGAATAAAGATGGGTCAAATACTCCCATCTGGGCTTGAGTTCCAGTGCAGCAAAACAGCTAAATTGAGTTCTGAATGAAACTCATAACTTGGACAAAAGGTCCACATAAAACACTCTTCATATCAGTCAGACACTGTCAGCTGGGGTTCAGGCAAATACACTCCCGACACGTATCTGAGGACACCTTGAAACCAACATTTTCTCAATCACTCACACACTCGAACGTCTCTCGATTAACGTTTCGACATCGCTGGAGAAAATATTTCCTGGAAGTATCAGCAACATAATCACATCCAGCGTACTGCCACGTGTGGCTTATTGAGATGCAGGGGGAAAGAAATATCGGAGTCCAATTTTGAGATCTGTAATGAAGTCACAAAAAGTTTATAATAACAAGTAGGGGCAGACTAAAGGAGAGCTTCCAGGAGTTTTAGCAGAATGAACGTAACTATCCAACAGCTCCTCAGAACTGTGAACCGTGACTCCATCTGTTTCATGTCTGCAGCCAAGACCCTGAACTTTAAGAGTTTTGACGTGTTAAGGCAAATTACAATGAGATCTGGGTTTTACTTTGTGCGCTGATGAATTCAATATGCATATTTAAAAGACCTGCTGATAGTGACCTCTGAAACAAACTGATATCACTAATGCAACTGGCAAAATGTTGACATTTATAAAACAAATTATATTAAATGCAGATGTGTTTCTGATTTTAGGCTGTAGTTTTGATAACCCTCCTGTACCACAAAATGAGATAGATGGGGTACCATTTCCACAGCCACTTCCTGGTGTTCCTGTACAACAAATTCTTTTCATACAATTATTTACCACACACAGCCTATGTATTTTACAAATATATTTCAGTTTAGTTTAGCTTAGACTGTCAACATAAATGCATTAAATAATATAATTTAATATATGTTTCATTTTGTTATATTTCTCAGTGTTATTCTTATGCCATTTTCTTGTTTAAAGAAACCACGGTGTAAAGACTTTTTGATGTTACATGTCAAAAATGTATTTTTAGTTTCATGTTATATTTTACTTTAGCCACTAAAATGTGTTTTCGGATTTCATGAATGATAAAAATGTTTTTCTGACATTTAATGTTTTTATATTTCCACATTAGCCAGATCTTAATTGCTCTCAGTGGAGATGAAGTGCACGTTTAACGAGGTCAGTGTGAATGTAAATCTCTGACAGTGGTGCTGATAAAATGCCACTCTGTTAGGCTGCTGATCATAGTGCCAGGCTGAATTCTTTGGCAGAATAGCTCTGCCCCTACCGCTGGGTGTCATCCCAACCCAAATGCCAAGGTTCTGCGGTGTCTGGTGTCGTGTAATGAGTGGTACCTCTGCCCATGTCAGATAATGTCATAGGGCACAACGTTCTGTCATGTTCAGTACTGTAGAGCATTAACACTCACAGAAACACACTAATATAAACTAATATAGACAGCTCAAGATGGGACATGAAATTAAAGGGTCACATCATCTGAGACTTCTGTTTTTCTGCTAAATACTCCAGTTATCAAATGTGAATTAATTTTTTTTATTTGAACAATTTATTGATTAATGATTAAGGAGACATTTATTTTAGCTATAAAGGAGCATAATCTGACCAATACAATTTTCTAAAACCTTCTAATCTGCAATCTTTGTGTTATCTCAGTATTTTGGAAGAAAAATCAATGAGGTCCAGGTGTATTATGACAGACCTGGCAATATTAAGGGTAAAGGGCACATGCACGTATTGTGGATGAAATCACATCTCACACAGCATGAACTCAGGCTGAACAAACTCTGCCAACACAGCATGCTCTACAAAACAGCTCAAAGACACTGGCAGGCAGAGACAGGGTGTGTACATATCAGAGATCCCGGCCATCTTTCTGGCAGGGTGGATTGCTCTTGCCCGATCTGACCCCGTGTTGCCATTATGAAAGTTGCTGCTGAATGTGAAATGATTTGTAATGCAGACTTGACACACTTTGGTTGTGCATTATACATGTTTGTGCTCTCTGCCCCGACTCGCTCTGAATCAAAGTGGAGTGAGGGAATTACACCCAGTGGCTTTTCACTTGTAGTAACCTTGTAAAGCAATTGAAACCGAACAAAAACAAATTATGGTAATTACTAACTGTGAACACACACATTCATTTAAAAATCATAAACAACAGGATGAGGCTAAGAACACGTTTGTGCACATGTGCAGCATGCGTCTGATTTGAGCCTGGAACAAAATCTGCATGATAACCTTTTCTGGAAACATATAGAAATACTTGTACACGTTGTACAAGTGAATTAGAGACACTTGAGATATACCATTTAATCACACTATCACTGCTCTATCTAACATAATGCAAACGCTTTTACACACACACAAAGACAGAATGAAGAAAACCCTCAGACAATCTGTGCACGCATCATTCCCAGCTCTAAAAAAAAATCTTTTTTCTTCTGGCAAAGCACTCCTTCTCTCTTCTCTCTGCCCAATCCTCTTTTCTTCTAAGTTTTCACAGTGTGCTTTTTCTCCTTATGAATTGGGAAATTCAACTCTTTATGTTTTCATTAGAAAAACAACCTCACAGTCTCTGATTGTAATGTATTAGTGGCGGGCTCCACTGCCAGCATATCGTTAGCCAAGTGTCTTATACCAGCAGTCTGTGCCATGATGAGGAACACAGAAACTGAGGATAAAATGAATGGTTAATAGGGTTCAATTGCTAATTTAACTTAAAGTAAAGGATCCTAAAAGGTTTTTTGTCAGGGTGTACAGTATGGTTCTATTACAGAAAAGGTTCTTTGTAATGGAAAAAAGGTAAGAAGGAAATGATTCTTTCAAATTCCTTTAAGTAAAAGGTTCTTAAGGGAGCCAAAAATTCTTCTTCTATGGCATCACTGTAAAAAAAATTAAGAGTGCAGTTGTAGTCTTTGGCTTGAGCTACAATACTGTGTGGTATAAACAATTTAATGTTAACCTGTACCAGAGTAGTTGAATTCTAATCTAATGATGACAAACTAAATATTGATGAAAAGGTCAAATACTTGAAAAAAATGTTAATGTTTATGTTGTTATTTTTTTTTAAATTAAAAAAGAAAAAGAAAAAAATAGAAAAATTAAATCTAAAATTTAAAAAATTGTTGTTTGGATAGTGCATTTTCATGTGTCTATACGACATTATCTATGTTGTGACCCAACAGATAAGGCAGTTGATGCTGTATATTCCAACAAACTATAAACTTTAATATCAAATAATAATTTTATAATTTTATTTATTATTATTTTATTAATAATTTTTCAGTAATTAGAATGCATATACTGTATATCTCAACCCAAAATATGTGAAATACTTGACCACAACAGGGACATTTAAAATGTACAAAAATAGTAAAAAACTTCAAATAGATCTGAAGGGGTCTATTAAATTGTAGCAATTTAAACAAACATAACACAGTTACACTTTTACTTTGCAACAGAATGGATGACAAATGATGTAAAGGTTTGCAGGTGCGCAGTATGTGTCACACATGCTAACGCTCATGTATGCTTGTTTATATTTGTATGTGTGAAGGGTGTGGGTACGTACATGAGAGTAGATGCTGGTGGTAAGGGTGTCGACTTTCAGTGCCACTTCCTGTCTTATGATTGACACACATCTGTGGGTACCTACCAAAACAGAACCACCCATCCTGTGATAATACCAGAGAAGCTGTCAAAACAAGTGAGAGGCCAGCCTTTCTCAAGCCTTACACAACCACTTGCACACAAAAACACCTTGACAATAATACTTGACAAGAATTTTACAAACTACAATAACTTTTTTTACACCTAAGCAAAGTTCCTGTCTTACACACACACACATGCATAGATGTTTGAGAAAAGAAGAGAATAATAAATAAGTAATGTTTCAGCACTGGGAAGGTGCAACAGAATTGTGATGAAGCGCTTGAGGTGTAAGATGCAACAAACTCTGATTGTACAAGCCCAGACTGTGGTGTACTGAGGGGCCTGAGGCCAGTAAACACAGGGGAACCCCTGCCTGAGAAAACATGAATATACACACACACACACACACTGCCTCAGATCTCTATTGCTATACTGCTCATGCCTAAAGGCAATGAGACTACCGCTGCGCTATTGAAAACAGATACACATAGTGAAGTGTACTGTTTTTCAAGATAAAAGAGACAACTATAAGTATACACAAAGTGTTTATGGATATATGTGTTGGATGATTTTTTTTCTCACAAGTACAAACCATATGCGATTAAGGTGAGGTTGGGTCTAAACAGGCTCCTGAGTGGTTGGGATGCAGATCTTCAGTGAAGCGCTGGACTCTGGTGACCTCATGGTGTTTGGAGGTACCTGCAGGCAAGACAAGTGAGGGGAAGGATGAGGAAGGGGCTATCAGCTCCACCATCATTGCATGTATCTGTGCTGTTAGGGTGTTGGTGAATGTGCAAAGGAATGTGCGAAAGCGCTCTTGGGTGTTATGTGTTTAGGCACACACTCGCAAACACACACATTTGTTCACCACGTTAGGGGCCGGATGTGATAGAATGTGGGCCTTTTTAAAAAGTGCACAGTTGTGGTCCAATCCAAGATCAAATTGTAAACTAAAGAATGAACAAAGTTTAAGGATTTTAAGTCCAACCAACTTAACTTTACAAGTCATTTTAACTGTTTTTACACGATTTCAACTCATTTTGAGTCATTTCAACTCATCACTCATTTCTACGAGTTGAAATTTTAAGGCAGCAATAAATTTAACAGTAGGGCACATAATAACAATCATTATGTTGGAAACAAATTTAACTAAAATGTATGTTAAAATTTCACTTAGTTTTTTTAAAATGACTGTTTATTATGTAATTCAAAATTAAACAAGCCTTTTTAAGCAGTGGTCTCAAACCGCATTGTACACAGACTCCAATCATGAGATTTATGTTATCTCACCAAGATCTGATAAAGACGGGTGCGGCGCTGAAACATCTCATGGAGGGGTGTGATGTTCGATAACAGCATATTTGAGCTGTAAATCTCAACTATATGAGTAATTTCAGGACTTGTTGATTTCAGACAGCGTGTTTCAAGTAAAGCACTGTCAGCACAGCCGGTGGTTAAACGATCATAGATTTCAAGAACATGTGTCTGTGTGAACATGTATCAAAGGAGGATAGTGGAGGGAGTGGAAGAGGGATGGGAGTGTGTGTGGTGGAAGAGGAGATTAGCACTCCCATTAGAAATGGTAACTGTCTTGTGTTTGGGTGTCTGGTAAACACAATGACTGAAGCTCACTATAGACTCAATGTAAATGAAAATGAAACTTATTGTTGCTTTTTGAAATTCATCTAATGACAAAAATGTTTCGCTTAGATGCACTCTCAGGCCATGTTATTGATCACACCAGCAATGGATTGATCCTTTCTTTCTCTTTCTCTTTATTTTTTCTTTCTCAGAAACGCTCACTTACTTCTCTGTTCCCAGGATCACATGTCCGTGTTTTGATCTGTGCAATCCAGAAAAAAAACACAACAAAGAAATTCAGCACTTTTATAAGCTTGTAATGTGACATGACTTGATGTCTCTTTCACAATAACTCGGACAGCAGAAAATGTGTGATACAGTATAGGTGAGAGAAGGAATAAAAGCAACAAAGCGTGAGGAACAGATAAGGAAATGGGAAGATGGGAGGGTGCTGACAGACAAAGTGAGACATAACTCTTTCAGGAATGATGAAAAACCATGAGAACTATACTTCATGTGCAATATGAATACAACTGGGGTGTGGACCATACAAAGTTGAGGCTTTTAAATTAACATCTTTAGAAAGGTTGTTGAAATTATTTGATTGAAGAAATATTCTGGGTCAAATACGTGCCCTTTTATCGACTTTATTTTTGTCTAAATAAAGTTGAACTAATCCTGGTATAATAAAAATGCTTACCATTCTTGCATGTGAAAACTTGCATCAATATTTCAACACTGTTGAGAAATAAACCTTTTAGTTTTGCTTTGAATCCACACTAGAAGTGATGTGACAGCAATGCTTCTCAGCTGGTAAGATCTGTGAGGTAAAGGAGAAAAAAACAATATTAAATGCAAATTAAAAATGTATCCAAAAACATAATTGTGCAGAGTAAGCAAAATAAATACTTTAAAGAGATTGTTTTTATTAAAAAATGTTTTGTCAACAAAAATGACACAATAAAATATGTTCTTAACATTGAAAATCTTAAATAAAACTTAAACATATTTAAAAGGAAACACTCAGCAAACTATAAAGTAAATGTGTCTTCTGTCATTAATTAATTTAGGATATTTTGGGGTTGAGGCAGTTCATGGTAAAACTAAATTGAGTGTTTTATTTGTTTTGTTCTCTTTTTAAAAGCCAAATAATCAACATTAGTTTTACATTAATAAGCCACAGATTTTGTCAACACATCTTCACTTTTTCTTTACTATAACTTCTGGTACTCCAAAATTAAAAAAATGAAGTGTTTGGGAAGAAACATTACATTAGTCTGCACCCTATTATATATCTATGCATATATCTGTGTGTGCGCTCATCTCTCGCCTCTCTGCCCCAGATTACTGGCAACAGCCCCAATGTCTGTGCTAAAAGTCACGTCGCGAAGAGAGAGAGAGAATCCGAGAGAAACGGGGGAGGCTGAAAGAGGGGGCGTGAGGGGGCACAGGAAGTGGAGAAAGATGAAGAGACCAGAGACAATGAGATGTACAAGGGTGCTGAGGCAGAGGAAAGGAGAGAAGGAAACGCAAGCAGAGAAAAGAGAGAGAAGAACAGAGAGAAGACTCGAAAGGACGGCAAGATGAGGAGGAACGTGGGAAGAGCAGGAGGGCCGAGAGAAGGAGCGGGCCGTGTGTCTATGTGTGTGCGTCTGGCACTTGCGGGCGGAGAGATAGCCCGGGTCAGGCTGGCCGGACGTGTGTGTTTGTGTTTGGCTGAAGAGGGATGTGAAACCAAGAAAGCGCTCACTGGCTAAGCTCAGAGCTGGAACAGAGCCATCCCAGAGACGTACGTGAACGCACACACATGTGTACCCAGAAAGCCCTGAAACTCATGCACATCTCCCTCAAATATAAACATTTGGCATTTGCGGCGTATCTGTTTAACTGTATGTTTTCAAAGAATTTAAGCTCTGTCATTTGAGCTGGCGCAGAGCTCTTGAATGTGGGCTACAAACAAGACGTCAAAATGATAACAGCTAACTGTTTTTAAGCAAGCTGCAGGAAAGTCAAAACTGCTCAAGGTTAAGGCAGAATCACAAAACAGGATGAGCCCTGCTTAAGTATAGCCCACTATCTTAGGGGCTCTGGAGTAGCGATGCCCTCTACGTGGCACCAGGAAGTAAGCAGACGTCTGTCCTGAAGTGCGGGGGACTTGGTGCTAGTGTCCAATGGATGACTCATCCGTGACCTATTAATAAAAATGCATCAAGCAGACAAGCTGACCGAAAGAATGTAAACGTGCCCCGATACAGACCACCACTTCCTGCTTTGAACATCCCACTGCAGGCTGTCAGTGGCGCATCACGACATTATCCCCCACCGCCGTCTGAGAATTCCTACACTCTGGAAGTCACTTCCTGTCCCTGTATTTCAGAGCGCGATGTCCTCACGGCCACAGAGGCGAGCTGCGGTTCCCCTTCCTTACTGCACTCTAGAGAGGCGTCGGGTTTACTGTATGGGAGCAGGGAGGAGAGGTGGTGCATTACACGATGGAGGTGCTGGTCGGCATTGTTTCCAGTCTGAAAGGCTGGACTGTCACACCCTGGGTGAGGAGGAGCACAAGAAGGGAGGTAAATTTAGAAAGTAAATACCAAACATTCTTATGCAGGCTTTCTTGTGTTTGTTCCTGTGATTATGGATACATGAATGCGAGACTGCGCGGGTGCTTTTAATATGCTATTGCGTAATAGACTACAGTGAAAAAAAGTTGAGGGTCATTTGACTAAAAAAATGTTCTCATAAACTTCAAAACCTCAAACAATGTTGTTGTAGACAAACATATAATTGTGCCAAAATATGCATTTCTTTCATACAAAACTAAAATATTATTAAAAAAGGGCCAACATGGATGACATGGACCAAATAAGGGAAAAAAGCAGCCGATAAGAGTTCAGCATAGATCCTGTTTAAAAAGCATTTTAGGGTGAGACATTAAGAAACTGGTTAATAAAATGCCAAGAGTACATCTATGCAAATTGTATGCAATGAGTGGCTACTTTAAAAAAGCTAAAACCTGACAGTTTGGATTTACCCTTATTTAAAAAAAAAAAAATGCTAATAAAGAATGAGTTAGTGACACTAAACATTTAAGTATATCTACTAATGCACTTTAGTTGATGTAGAAAAAAGTTGGAGTAACAAGTCTTGGTTCCGGCAACACTAAGAACAGTCAAGGTGGCAGTGCAAGGGTTAAGTCCTCCTGGACCGGGCCAGAATGTCTTGGCCATTTCCTGTGGGCTGCCCAGCCCTGACCTGCTGGCCCAGGCCCGGTCGCACACACACGTAGACAGCTGACCCGTGCATCCTGTCAGACAGTGACACCCCCGCAACTCCTTACAAACTTACATAAAAACACGCACGTTAAGTGTCTCCACGAGTTTCCCTGCTCTGAACAGATTTAGAAAGCTGCCTGTAAGGGAACGTGGAAACCATCCAATCAGTCCCAGGCTACAGGTGCCTCTTGTGGAAAGTGTAACACCAACCGCACTGACCTGCACATGAGTGTCCTTTCCTCGCCTCTGTTCAGGTCTGGACAGAGGCGGAGCGGGCGCACTTGTTCCTGCATCCACAGCCATCTGTGTGCGAGCCCAAACGGAAGGTGTCAGGAAGTAAGGCCAGAGTCCAGAGGCCAGAACAATGAAGGTGAACCGTTCTATTTTACAGCATAGAACTGTCTGTTACCATTTTCCTCTCGTTTGTCTGGTTTGTCCATCAAGCCTGTGCCGCTGGGTTTCCCGACGGCACGGTGTGTGTCGTACGTGTCGAGGGTTGTGTCTTGCGGGTCAAGGGTCGCATCTCGTGCGTTTTGCGTGTGGCGAGACCTGCTGCATTTCCGCTCTTGGCTTGTGCTCTGATGTCATGCTCCGTGGGGGTCTCGAGCAGAATGATGCGGGGGTGGACATTGGATGTGAGGCGACCCACCTCATTACCGTGCATCTGAAGACAACAGCATGGAAAGCGTGGGCTTCTGAAAACAACCCAACCCTTCCTTTCTCCCTGACTGACTTCACTGCCAAAGTCAGCCCTACAATGCTCAAGTGCAATGCACCCGTGATTCTCTATACTACTCTAAAGGCTCAGATTCCACTGGCGTGTTTACAGGCTTCGCATATTAACACTCCCATTAAAACAGCAAGGGGTAGCCCTTGGCTAACAGTTTTCTAAAGCACGCTAAGGGATACCCTCATCCGATGTGCCACATTTTGGCTTCTAAATGACTAAAACATGACTTGAATTTACTGCCACCAAACTACGGCTGAACGGTTCTACAAGCCCAGAGACCATTTCCAAGTAATTCTCAAAAGGCATAAACATTTCACAAACACATTTTTTACCCAAGTATTTGGATTTTGCTTTTTTCACTAATAAATTGTTACGCCTTTTTACGTCTGCAACCCATATGTAAGACTCGTTCCTGTAACTGCTGTGTGCTTTGATGAATAGGCCCAGATAATATGTTGCAATTATCAGGCCAGAACCAACCTGTGTGAATAAAACATGTCAAGTGTAAATCTAGCTCTGTGTTCTAGATGACACTCGGCCCTAGAGTCGCCCCGTGTGTAATTAGAACCAAATGCTGGGGTGTGCGAGTGGACGCCTGAGTGTTTGCTCTCGCCCTCTCTTCTCCATCTCTAATCAGAGAGCCCCTCCAGTATGCTGTGAGAGCTCAGGGGCTGTTCATAAATCAAGACCGGCCTGGGAGAACCGGCACTGGGAAACTGGTATGGATACAGACTATGCCAAAGCTGCATCTCCACGTTTAAAGACTGAAAATAAATTCAGACTCCCGCTAGACATCTCTCCATCTTCTCTCTCTCTTTCTCTTTTTGTCTTGATTCTTTGTCTTCACTTTTCTCTCATTCTCTTCTTTCTCTGGGGCCCCGTTCTGTTTCAGGCCCTCGTCCCCTGTTGGACCTTGCCTCTCCCTCTCTTCCACATCTGGACAGACAGCTGGGGCTGGCCAGGTTTCAGGACTGGGGGTGGGGGCGGCCGGTCGGAGCAGGAGGGTGGGGGAAAGCTATCCATTGCAAAGCCCAGGGCACTGTAAAAAAAAAAAGAGAGGGATAACTTACAAAAAATAAAGCATTTCACACACACAATGTGAACGGCCAAAAGTGTGATATATTTAAAAAATATCTCTCCCATCTCTCTTAGTCTATCGATCAAAGCGGCTCCCCACACAACAATTAAAATGCATTACACAGGGCAGAGAGGAAGAACAGGAATGAGAGAATGAGATGGGAGCGAGACGGAGCGAGAAACAAAAGATGCTAGTGAGAGCAATGATTTCAATGTCCTGTTTCCACATCTTAAATGCATTAATCTATTTAACTCAAGAGCCGACAGCACGGGGAAGAAAAAATACAAACGTGGAGAAGAGTAGGTTGGAATAACATTCTCCGTCAAGTCTCACGGTCATTGTTTTACATCTTAAGAGGTGAGCTTAATCACCCTCCCGTCTATATGTGCGGCACTTTAATGATGCATGCTTTCTTTACAGTGGAACTGTTGTTTTCATATAGATGGGTGCCTTGACGTCACAGCCGTGTGGCCGGACTGCTATAAGCGAGTCCAAGTCATTGTGTGGGAAAGTGCAGGATGTGTGCGCTGGCTATAAGTTACACCTCCCTGTTGTGCCAGGATGGCGGTAAAGAGGTCTTTTGTTTCAATTAGTGCACTACGGCCCACTTTCTCCGTTCTGGTTAAAGGTCGTGACCTGTGATTGAGTTCACGCAGGGACAAGCCGGCCAGACCTCGGCTGCACGGCAGCTTTGGAGCGGGCGGCAAGTCTGTGTGAATATGGAAAAACTTTTACTCACATTTTTGCATTTTCCAAATCATTTCGAGGAAGACTGAGACGGGACACTAAAACAGAGCAATAAGAACCCTGCAAGGCGAGTTCACGACAGTGGGGAGGAAGGTTGAAGAACAGGCCTAGGAAGTCAGTGTGGGAAATGAGACAGCTAGGGGTGTGTGAGAGTACGGCTACGTTTGCAGTGAAATAATAGCTTACTATTTACTGAATACTGTACAGTATACAATGCCATTTGCTATGAAAATAGTAAGATAAAACATTTATTATTTCACGATAAACAGCAGTGCACCATTGTTGTCACATGACCTTATTACAATGCATGTGAATAACATCTAGTTATCATGTGACAATTAATTTATTTGTTATTTTCCCTTTTTTAACTTAACCTGTAAAAGTGTAAAATGTTCTGACATTTGGAATCGCCAATCTAATTACTAATAAAAATGACTAGTCAGAGCTATCACCATTGCTGTTTGAAAAATAAAATGTAATGTTCTTTTACTAACTTTTTTATGTAAGTCAAATGAACGTTACCTGCCAAATCATACCAGCTAAACTTACAAATTGTTATTAAGATTACTGTTGTTATGGAAAAAGTTATGGATTGCAGCTTTAAAAAGTTGACTTTCTAGAAATAAAAGGTTATGTCAGGTACATTGCATTATGGGATATGAAATACCGTGCTGTCATATACTGCCTATTTTGGCAAAACAGTTTTGATATTTTCATACATACAGGACATTGGCATACTGCACACAATATACAATACATACTATATACAGCTGAAATAGTGGTATTCTATTCCAAATATAGCATATATGTTTCTGTGTAACCCCGAGAGAGGGTGTGTAGTTGAGTAAGAGCAAGTGTGTGTGTTGTGTATAAGGGCTGTTCGCAGGGTATGGGAAGGTGAACCCAGGCTTCTCTCTGTACAGGAAACCCTTGATTAGTGCTAATGAGAATTGCAGGCCATATTAATGCAGCCACACACCTCTTCTTACCTCCTGCCATCTGCAGCACAACCATTCCCTGCCAGACCCCATAAACCCACACACACACACAGTAACAAAGTACTGACACACACCACTAGAACACACTTAACACTCACCTTACACATGCATAACCTACATTCCCACAAACACTTCTCCCACCCCAAAGAAATATATAGAAACAAACAACCACACAAACAGGGTTAAACTGCACACACCTCGACAAAGCCAAAGGGGTCAAAGCCTCAAACCCCACTGCATTATGGGCCATATGTGGTGTCGACCCGCATAGATGAGGTGCTAAACACCATTTGCATGGAGAATAACCGGATGAAAGCGGGCGAGAGTGTGAGAAGATGGTGCAATGGAAAAGATGTAGATGGAGAAAAGGTCTGTCTCTCTCTCTCACACACACACACACACACACACATTATTAACTGTTCCTGCAGATGGTAGTGGGGTGTTCTCACACACCAAGACATGGATACCCTCAAATATCCCCTCACACTCCCACCCACACATTAACATGTGTTTCACATTCAAATAGGCCATGTGGAAATCTCCAGCCTTCACTCTTGCTGACACACACACCTACACAAAAAACGAACACATGTATGATAATACAAGATAGCCTTTAAAACTGACCATACTGGAGGACTGCTTGTCTTTACATCTTTAATATAATGATCAAAAATGTAAAACATAAATCTACTTCTATTTTGTGATATATATATGAGGTAGGAAATGAGAAGAAGGTCTTTGGTCATATGATCACCACAGCACAATGCGTCTAATCACCTGGCAAAAGCTCTGACCATGCTATGAACTGGATAGATTTTTTTATTATTTTCTGCACCTGACATTACTAAGAACCCAATGTCATTCCCAATTCCATGTCATACATTTCTCTATCACTCATGGACTGGAAGTGCAAATGTGCTAATGTTATGGGAAATAGTGAATGTAAGTGTGTTTACGTATTTGTGTGTGTGTGGTCAGTTACAAACATGTGTCCGCCTGAGAGTGAGGTCACATGTCTGGGTAAATGAGAGCGTGTTTTCCTGTGTGTGCCGTACATAATGCATGACAGGCAGTGTTAAGGTTACGTGTGTGTGTGTGTGTGTGTGTGTGTGTGTGTGTGTGAGAGAGAGAGAGAGAGAGAGAGAGAGAGAGAGAGAGAGAGAGAGAGGACAATGACTTGTGAGTAATCTAACAGGAGATGAAACAAGGAAACACATGGCATGGACAGAATTAAATCTCTAATTACATAAGAGGGATGGAAAGACAAAACGGAGAGTGATTGGATAAAGGGGGGTCTTTTCGCTCTGATTTACATAGCTGGAGAGCTTTGAGACCCAGAAATTCTGATGTCACCCCCTGTTTTCCCGGCCTACCCAATAACTCCAGCACTTCCTGTCCCCAATGTAGTGATGTCACAGGACAGCTGGGGATGTCACGTCCTCTTGCCCAGACACCCCAGCGCCCTCTCTCTCTCAGTCTTTTTTCCATTCTTCAATCAATGAAATCCCTCTGAGACCAGACTGTAGCAGAAGCACGTACAACAAACACATACACACATGCGGGCGTGCACACATGGTGATCTGCATTAAACACACACACGCAAAACCTTTACAACATGCCAGCGTAACCTAAAACTGACCCGATTCACTGTGTTTCAACATCAGTAAAGAATAAGCTTTAAATCGGAACTGAACAGTCTGAGGTCATGAACATTACATGAATGAAGCATTTCTCTGATGTTCAGTCCATCCTATGCCTCTGGCCAAAAAAACATCTGTGACGGGCTTCAGAAGAACACAATGACTGCAGTGTTTGTTCTTACTGTACATACTGTTTCTCATTCACCCGTTATGAGGTTAATTTTAATGGCTCTTTCATTCAAGTAGAGTGGATGACATCTCACACACTGCTGAAAACTTAAGACTGTTTCTATTCTTATGTTTTATCATAAGTGACATGTTTGCTTTGCTTATAAGGGCTGAGTGACAGTGAATTCCTCACAGATGGGACTGAGGACGGCATTACTGCATGAGTGTGAAGATGAGACTAACATGAGATCAGACTGCGACAGAGATGAGTCTGGCACTGACACAGTGATGGAACTGGGATGAGACTAGGATGTGTTTTTTCATCTTTGTCTTTGACAAATAGAGATAAGACTGAGATAAGAGTTGAGAATGAGATCTGACCAAAATCTCCTTGTTTATGTGTCTCCTTGCACTCCACATACCTCCAAATACCATCACTACATCTACTGATTTGTCAACATGTTTATTTACAAACAAATCACTCTTGTAAACCTGCAGCTTATCAGAGACCATAGAAGCCACAGACCACATTCTGGTTCCTGTCCTGCCTTCCTCACCTCATAATTGTTCAGCAGACTGTGACAAAATAACTCAGAGAGACTCATTTGAAACAGCTGTCCCTTGATCTGATGTTAAACTCAAATATGATTTCCAGCTCCTCATTCAGCTCTCACACTCCCACAAACTCATTCATTCACCATCATCTCTTAGCCACACATAATTTACTCCCAAAACCATTCATTCTTCTGAAAGAATGAGAGAGTTGGGAGGAGAAAGTGTGTTGGGAGGAGGGTGTGTATGTGTTGTGGGAGAGAGAGAGAGAGAGAGAGAGAGAGAGAGAGAGAGAGAGAGAGAGAGAGAGAGAGAGAGAGTGTTGTGCAATGATAAAAGAAGGGGTCCATGCCCCCCACCTACACACACTGTACGTGCAAAACAGCAAGACGCCCCTCTTGGAAAATGAACACCCTGATCTCTCTTCTTTTGCCCTGAACCCACCCTGTCCCCTGCTGGCCACTGTCCTTACCCAAATACATACTCAGTGACACTTTCTCACACACACATGCTGAAACACGATTGAGTTTCATTAGCCAATACACATAAACCTAGTCACACACAAACACACACGCAGAAACACATCTTTGTTTACCTACTAATTACTACAAAGGGATGCATCATAGACCACTTATTTTTTTAAGTGGTCAACCAATGTCAGTTTTTAAAAGCGGACACCATAACTAGAAAGCCTAAAAAGGATTTAGAACAAAAAGGTATATAAAAAACCTTAGTTCCTCCCAACTCCACTCTCTTCTGTGTTTCTCCTCTTCTCACTGTCACCTGTCTATCAAACTTTCTTTCTCTCTTCACTTCTCTGTGAAAGCATCAGGCACCTGTAGTAAATAATTGGAAAAAAAACACTACAGATATTGTATGGCGACATCTCAGTTGAATTATTTTTATTTCTTGCTTCTCTACCTGATTGTCTGAATCTATTCCCTTGCGACTCCCCTCTTCCGTTCCCAGGCTGAGAGGTGGGACTGTGGCCATAACACACATACTTTCCAGTCCTGAAGGCCAGCAGCGGCTCCTCCTGTCCATACGCGTCTGCAGGGAACCTTGCTCTGCTCTCAGATCAGCTCATCAGCCACCTAAAGCATCTATATACAGTATTTACATACACACATTTATTTAAATGAGTACATTTATAGATCTGTTGTTTTAATGTAATCTACAAAACTGGTAAGACAAACAAAAACGTAAAAATTTAAAACAATAAGCAAAACAAAAAACAAGCCAAGCTTGACCAGGAAGACCAGGAAGATCAAGACTATTGCCTTGCCTTTTTGTGGAAAAAACAGGTGTAAAAAAATAGGAAAATATAAGCAACATAAATACTGCATCACATTGCATAATACCCATACAAATAACAGGTAGTTTGCCATTTGGACATTTAGTGCTGCTTAGTCAAAACCTAAACGCTGAATAAACCATCTAAACACCCCAGCAACCTGAGAAGCTGTTGTCCTCCAGAAAACTCTGCTAATGATTCAGAAGAAGCCAAAGATGACTACATGTGTGTGTGCAAACAGCCTTTGGCCCTCTATAAGAGTGCTCTGCCAGTGGATTACCACATTGATCGTCAACATGAATACGGGCAAAACTAAACAATGGCTGGCTGACTGTTTCTCCTGCTTTACATGATGTGAGTGTAATATTAAACTACTCTGATCTCATAATGTTAACCAGCTTCCCAACCATTGGCAGAGAGCCAGACGGATGTGCCACACAACTAAAGCTCTACAGCAGCTGTGTGGGTCAGAGGATAACAGGGAGAGATGTGTTATCAGCTGTTAAGAGCCCCGCTGCCCTGCGCTGGTATTGGCTGCGGTTCTATATCGGATCAGACCAGTGCTTTGATAAAAAAACAAGGAGCAAACGGTTCGGTGGTAAGAGTACTGAAAACTAAGAAAATAATTTACAGGACTACATCTGAGTTCTGGGTTTCTGGGCTTTACAAATGAGGAATATCAGGTTTCTTTTTTAATCTGTTAACTGTCACTGTTCCACAGGAGGAACACTTTATTTCACTGTTCACTTTAATATTTCACAGTTAAATTCTATTCTAATCATGACACACTATATATTGATGGAAAGGTTAAAGCCTCAAGAATATTTGATTATAATACATTTTTATAACAATAAACATAAACAAAAAGCAAAACAAAAAAAATGTTAATTATATTTAAAAAAAAAAAAAATTAATTATGTAAAAAAATTAAATATCTCAAATAAAAAAATCGTAGTTCATCATAGTTAATCATAGGGACAGTAAAGTTTAGGGGTGAAGCTTAAATTATTGCTTTTTTATTGCTAATAATCATTTGTTTTTGTACAATATACATTTATACAAATTGACCACATAAACCAACCAAATATTAAAAATGATTCCCTTAAGATCAGGCTGGTTTATGATATATTTACACATTTTTTGGAACACAAATGTTTTTGGAGGGCAAGCCAACAATTTACTTGACAAGATATGGGACTAACATATACAAAAATGACACCTGGACAGAGAACAAGCAAAAAAAGGTTCTGAATAGAGATCAGTGGCAACCAGACATGAAGAGAAGGTGTGAGTCAGTGTTACTGGGTTGATGTGCAGTTGAGTTTTGACTCATGGAGGTCAAAGGGAGATGTCAGGTTCTTATTGAATTACGCCCAGAGCGCAGGCAGGGCGAGCATGGGGCCCTCAGACAGCACAGAGGGGTCTCTGTGCCATGCAGCACAGACAGGAAACTGCCAGTCTCTTTTAGATTAAACCCGTTTCCTCCCTCCACTCTCACCTCTCCACGACCCGCAGACCTTCTGACCTTCATTGTGAGAATGGCACGGATCCAGCGGGCATAAAATCCACCCACACAAACACGCACAACTAAAGGCACAGATTCTTCCCCCTAAACGATACCTAAATCTGATTTAAAAACAGTATGGGCACTGCTCTGGAATGCATGGCTAAAGCATTCAACAGACAGAGGGAGAGAGAGATCGTGAATTAAAATGTCAATACTCTATCCATATACAGAGAACTCCCCAGATCCCAGCTCGCTCTTTCCCTCCCAAACAAATAGTGGCAGTAATTTTTCCCTCTTGCTGGGTTTTACGAGCAGTAATGTGAAGCACCTGTAACCACAACGAAGCCAGAACAGGGGTCTGTCTGTGACCTGAACTTCACATATAAAACACACACACAAACAGAAACAAACGTGCTGCAATCTAATGTGTCCATTATTCATTAAGAGTATTAAAATGCCCATTCTTACAATGATTTAACAACTTAAACTAAAAACGAATGCAGTTCGAGAAACACTATAAACAATCTGTTGTTTCATTTTTGATGAAATAATTCATCATATTGTTTGTTAGAACATTGTTTTGTCCCCCAGTGAACAAACATGCTGATAAAATGTATAGACTGAATTACACAGGAATGAAGACATACTGTAATGTATATAAACCAATATAATTTTCTTTCAGTGATATCCTTTCAATATAAATCAGATCTTATTCACAAAAGTCTACATTTAATATTGTATTATTATTGTCCGCAGAGCAGGCAGTAAACCAAACCTTGTATACAAGACGTCTGGGTTCATTTTCTAGTGACAGCCGTGATTCATAAAATGATGATTGAGTATCATAATGGGAAAATATCCAGATGCAATGTGGACAAGCACACTTCCAGCATTTTAAAGAGAAGATTCAGGTGTTTGGATCGCAGTGCTGAGGTGATGTTTTACAGTGCTAATAAAATACACCAGATCAAGAAAATCTGCTGCATCCTCCACAACCTACCAAAGAGCAACTCCGAATGAGTAGACTGTACTAAACTAAATCTGTATCAGACATGCAAGTAGGGGTGGGAATCTTTAGGGACTACACGATCCAATCCGATTCCGATTCTGGGACTCATGATCCAATTCCAAAACGATTCTTCATATATTTTTTTTGCAAATATGATAAATTTGCATTTTAAAGAAATAAAGAGTTTTTATGCTTTTTGTTTATAGTTAGAATCTCTTTGACAGTATTCCCATCTTGAAGTAAAATTTTATTGCTTTTATTTTAACAAAGTTATATTCAGGATGAACAAGTTCTGACATAGAATCGATTCTGAATCTTTGAGAATCGATTCAGAATCGTTAGAGAAAGAATCCCGATGCATCGATGCATCGATTTTTTCTCCCACCCCTACATGCAAGTAAACAACGCTATCAACGGGCATAATTAATTATTTGTGAATTCCCCCTTAGTAAAGTGGAGTAATAAACAGCTGGTGTGTGGGGACATGACCTAACCTCATGACTTACTAGTGAGAGCACAGGGAGTGCCGTTTTGCCGGTCACAAGGGAGTCAAAGAAGAGGAGGCGACTGCAGTCATCATCACCCATCACAGTCTCTGTCATGGAGGAAACAGACCTCCTCAGCCCTCCTCCTATCACCTCCATCTGTTATTAGATAAAATAAAACTGCACATCAGCAAATGTCCAATAAGAAAGCAACGCAGAACCAAGTCACGGACGATAAACATCTCCACATGAATCCAGCGTTTCCACACCAGCTCGTGTGCACGTTTGCAACATTACCCGTGATAACCTGCTTTTTGATTTTTCAATAAAACTAGCTAAACTGATGTTACGCCAAAAACACAGACATAATAATTATTTACAGAACCATGTTCGGCATAATAATTATTTTAGTCAGGGCAAAAGCTGTGTTGATTCCTGTGCATTTTTGTACTTGGATGCAACAGGAAACGGCAATCAAAATATTTTCACAATCTTGCTTTAATATACTTGCAGATGAGTAAATAAATGCATAAGAAATATCACAGCCCTCATTTGACGAATTATACATCACTTGTTTTAAACGGTGGGTCGGATCGCTTTCATCTCGCGGCGTGTGTGGACCCCGGTCCTATATTAAGGCCACATGTAATGCCCGGCACTCTGCCTACAATAAAAACAGTGGTTTATTAGGCTCTGTGAGAGATCTTTAAGATTGGGTTTCAGGGTCATGAGCCTTCCATTAGCTGTAGGGTTAACTGGGTGTGAGGTTAGTACCAGCACATCATTTGAACTTCTCCCCCACACACACACGAGCATATATATAAAACTAATAACAATCCCACACTCCCTTAAATCCAAATGTAACAAAATAGGCCTAATATGACATCTGTCATTGCTATTCATTTTTATTTATAACTCAAACATTTATAGTAAAACCCTTTCTCACAGCAACCTATCTAACATAAACATAATTGTCCTTAATTATTCAAATGACAAAATCCCATTTTGACTCTCGTAATGAAAGCATGCCTGTCAATCGACTTGCCATCTCAGCAAGCACAAAATCATCATAAAAAGCCACGGACCACAGTTATGCTGCATAATTATAACCCAAAACAGACAGAGACCATTAAAGTAAAGTGTGATAGTAACAGGAGAAGATGTTTGCAGCTCAGAGAACTGTTGAAAGTGATGAAAATCATGTCTGGGAAATAAAGAAATATGAATGAAAAAAGTATGAGAAGTGAAAGGTACTAATGAAAATAACTTTTCACACATTTTCACACCAATTCAATGGAGGTCTACAGTAAAACAGTGCTGTGCAAAAGCACATTAGATATTTCACAAACATTCATTGTGTTCCCCACAGAGTCCTGATTTTAATGTAATGTAGCCAGGCTGAGATTTCAAGAGACCCAAAATCCATAAATGTGGCAAGTTCCTTAAGGATGCTTGGTGGAACAAACATGACTGAAAAAGAGGTCATAAGGTCACAGATCTACTGTAACAAGGAGACGGAGTTGTAACAATAGAAACCAATTAACCCACACTTCCTCTAATCAAATGATTTAAGAGTCATCTTTCTTTCTTCAGAGGAGAATCTTTCGTCTGATGTTCGTTTGCTCTCGTTCCAGTCAGAAGGCCACCCGAGCCAGGCCCTGCGGTGTGTGAATATCATTGTCTCTCTTAAAGTCTCATAAAAACTCCTGTCTGATCGATCTCCAGGGATGAACATGTTTAGTCAGCAATGTAGACGCTTTGGGCTACAGACGTCCTTTGAAATACAAACGATCAGGTATCCTAAAGCTATATTTTTTGTTATTTACATTCATTCATTTACTCAATTTAAGAGAGCTAGGCAGGTTGATAACAAATGCTCTTTTACAAAACCCAGTGAGCTGCATCATAGGTGCCAATTATGCAAAGACCATTCCAAAATCAATCACTTATGTATTTGAGTGACAGTTAGGATGCTGAATAAAAACGCCATGTAGACAGCAGACAGCTCACTAGATCACAGAATACCAGAAGTAAAGGAGAAACAAAATAGCCACATTAGTGGAAATGCTCATAAATGGCCCCTGTAATTACTATAACATGCTAAGCCCTTATAAAGTTTCTAATAGATCCCCAGCCTCCTGTAAAATGTTTCAAATTCTCGGTGAACAGTGTGGGAAGTGATTCTCTCTAATGTGCATCAATGCAAATTGGTCGCTGATAAGTTCTGTAAGTGATACTCGCACACACCTGTTTGATCCATCCACTTTCCCTTCATCTATCTTAATCTGATACAATCTAAATGGGAGAAAAAGCCAAAGGCTGCAGGGTGTGGGGATGTCCCTAGTTTACCTCCCTCTCTTTTTCTTTTAATGTAATTAAAGGGATTTGGGTTAATGAACACAGAGACTCTGCTGACACTGACAGTAATTCATGCCCACCCATGTTGCTGCTGCACATTTGCACTGCCAGCCTGGTTGTGTGAAGGTTACTGTTAGCAGTGGGGTGATTTATTACAACCTCCTCTGGCTTTAATAATTCCCCTTCATGACTAAACAGTGGGCAGGGCTTGCAGAGTTCAAGGGGAGAAGAGTGACAGCTCACCCACGGCAAATGACACGCTCGCTGCCAATAGCTACAACTCAACCTTTCACAGGGCTTTGTTCTCCTGTCTCAGTAGCGTACACACATATACATAGACACAGATAAAGATGGCAATTACAGTAAGCTGAAGAGGTATATGAATAAAATATGAATGTTAATGGAATACCAGATAAAATGAAAAACAATGGTTTTTAATACAGTTTAAAATTAATAGAAAAGGCTTTTGGACACTTGCATCGTGCTATAAATTATAATCTGACATACTTTAAAAAGCAACAATGCCAAAAACCGTGACTGTATAGCTAGAAGCATTTGTGTTCACATACTTGCATAAAGTATGTTTCAGACCATACTGGAACATGTTCACAGTTATTGTAATGAACTACACCTGTGGTTTGTAAGCTTGGGCACCTGTGTGGACTTGAAGGGAACTGACTTTGATTAAAAAGTGATTGCAAAAATGTCAGTTGCAAATACAGTTCATCTGTCTGCAGATGCTATTTATTTTGATATTGTTTTTTGTTTTTTTGGATGCAAGTGTCCAAATAAAGCCTTGGTGCAGTAGGTGTACATGTGTGAGATATTTTGTACCTGTGGTGCAAGTTTTTGGTCCTGCTCTCTACTGTACTGACCTATCCTACAAAGTAACCAAAAAACTGTGTTAAAAAGTGTTAATTATATTCATAACACAAATCTGGTCTTATTTTCCATAAAATATATCAAAGGGAATAGAACCTCCAACCACTTTATGACCTTTTCTTATGCACCTTCACAAAGAGAGAGAAAAAGGTCTCTCCATCTTCTTTCTTTCAGATTCACATAAAGTCTGAGATATTTGATGATTTATGGGGAGAGGAAGAGAGAAAGAAAGAAATGGAAGGAGGGAGGGGGCGCAGTGGCAAGGGGGTTCAAAACATGATGCAAACCATTTGGAAGAGAGAGACGTTTGCCAGCACAGCCTGCTCTGTTTAAACTGGGGAGGAAGTGACCGTATATACAGCATGCCAGCAACCTCCCTCTCCCCTCAAACACACACACATATACACACTATCAGTGCTGAGGTCAGTTGCTGGCCATTGGCTGCACAGTATGTTTGTTATTGTTATACTGTGTTTCTTTACATCATCGCTGAGGCCACCGTCGCCGTTATTATCATTTCTCTTATTATTACAATCCACAAGGCTGGAGGGCAAACATGAGGGCAGGGATGAAGGAGCGAGAGAAGACACACGAGAAGAGAAGAAAAAGAGACTGAAAAATAAAAGTCAGAGCAGGAGGGAGGATGAGAGGTCAGTGTTTTCCCTCAACACAGGCCCATGACTTAATCTTATAGAGCTTTGAGACCAAGACCTTCCCAGGGACACAACGGCCTACAGGAGGATAGAGATACAGGAAAAGGATGGAGAGAGACTGTTTAACTGGCTCATCAATTTAAAGATGATTTTGTAGAAAAGAAAAACTATAGAAAAATTGACTAGTTGCTGGGTTGCCTGAATTCCTACTAGATGAATCGATTAATATCAAAGTCATATATATTAAGACATGGTTTTGATTTCACCTGACCCTAATCAGACATGTTTCTTAGGGACCGTTTACGCAAGACACACTTGAGTTCAGAAACAGCTAGACGGAGCGCAACGGAGGGGAACAGATTTCAGGGCTCTCGAGGGACAATTCCATTCTTAAAAATGTAACACTTAAAAAACGCTTAAAGAACCGGAGATGTGATGCAGCATGGATGAATGAAAACATCTATCTGAACGTGTTTAATTGCAGCAGCTGGAATTTAAAGATGCATCTTTAACAGTGCAAACTGACTAATGAGCTAAAATTGATAAATTACAAATATTAAAACTAAAAGATAAATATAAAACATGATATAAAACATAAATGGACTACTTAGTTGCTGGACAATCCAACAGCTTCCTAATGACTCCAACATGACTTAGTTGGACTTGCTTCTAAGTCTCCATGTTTAACATCACTCATAAATACATTAAACGGTGTCTTGCTGTAGACATGTTGAGTCAGGGGTCATTCTACAAAACCGCTGTTATTTGTGTCCTTTATATATAGGCTTTGAGCACAAGGCTTATAATGTCAAATAGATCTGTAAAACTGTCAACCCTGTTACTGTGCTGATGCAGGTTCAAATCTGGCCAGCGGTGCATCCTGATCTCATTCCACCAGTCTCTCCCCCAATTTTCTTTCCGCTCTCTTCACTGCAGTACAAATTGGCAAATCAGTAAAAGCGGCAAAAAGCCAAGAAAAATACATAAATAAATGCACTTCATTACTTGCATTATATATTCACCTCTACACGGATCTTAACACCCTCAGGCCAGAAGGAACTAAATTATACTCGAGTGTCTGAAAATGAGATTAATAATCTGTTGCCATTTTTGAGTATCTCAGATGATGATTGGTTGAAGACTTTTATATGCAGTAGAGATCAGCAGCATTAATAAATTGTAATTCTCGTTTACAGAAACAGTCAGAGGGGTAAAAATTCATTTCTGATGAATGTCTCAGGGCACTGATAGCAGCCTGTGTATAATGCAGTGAGACCGGAGTTGGTATGCCTCTCCCATCATACCCCTGGGCGCCCACTCATATGCAGAGTCAGCTGGTTTTACTCCACAGCTGGTGGGAAACAGGGAGGGTGTGCAGTGAGGACACACAGGGCACTGAACACTTTCTGGGAGAAAGAGCCTGGCACAGAGATAGTGAAGAAACAGAAAAACAGATCAAGAATGTTTTATGATAGGCAGACAGGCCCGACATGCAGGCTGGATGTTGGGCAAGGCTAGATTACAGATGGGATGTTTGATTGATGGACTGCTCTCCTAGTGAGCTGGCACACGTCGAGCGGGTTACTTAATTGCTCATACTGCCACATGTACAGAAACACACTGCCACACACACACACAGATCTTTAGATGATGTATTTGTGGAGCAACATAACCGTCACACAAACCTTATGACATTATTAGACGTGTGGTTAATAAAATGATAGACGTTGGCTGAAAGACAGATGGTGGTTTTTACAGTCACCAGGGAAAATCAAACTAATAAAATTACATACTGTAAATTTGGAAAAACAAAAAAACATTATTTTCCTAAAAATATACAGGCTAAACATTTCTAAAAGTGGAGGGTACACGTTCCACCCCATTTATAAAAGTTGCTACAGCACAGTTTCACTACTTTTGTGAGAACAATTCCAAAAACTTGGCTCTCACAATCTAAACCTATACCCACATACAGGTCATATCTCAGCACACACCACCCACGCGAACACTCTTATACCCTCCTGTTTTCCAGGTTTCTGGTGAAGTCAGTCTGACACACACACATATACAAACACACACGCTAGAAGAGATGCAGAGGCTCATCTGATTTCACAAGAGAAACGATCGGAGGAGGCCAGGGTGGCACTGGGGATCAGTAACTAAACGGCAAAACCTCCATCTGATCCTGTTTAACTACCCTAGCGCGCACACACTACAATACTCAGATTTCCAATCTGGATTTGAACATCTGGCATGTACATACGAAAGCTGTGTGCCTGTGCAGGGATGATGAGTGTGCCAGGTACATACATGCGCGATGACAATGGGTGTTGCATGTGCGTGTGTGACAACTTACCCCCATGACAACATATTGCGGGGCGTCAGACATCTGCAGGACTGTGTGTGCGAGCATCTGTTCCACTGCGCGTGCACTGCCGTCTCCAAGTGCGTGTGTGTGAAAACGGCCGTGCGCGATAGAGCCTGCGGAACGCACGCGTATGTGTGTGTTTGTGTGTGGCTGGGCTTCAAGATTGTGTCGAGGGCGTGTGTAATAAATGTGCCCGAGCGCGAGGGCCCGAAAGATATATCACAGGCGGAGAGAGAGCAGAGAGAGTGCAGTGGGGAGAAAGGGGGGGTACAGTGAGAAGGATAGATTGGTGAGGAAAAAAAGAGGAGGTAGTTGGGGGGGCAGAAGGGGGCTGGTTTCTCCTGGGTCCTGCTATGTTTCCCATTATGTAAGCCATGGTCACCGGCAGCATGCCAGCAGGCAAAATAAAAGAGTCTCTCTGGCTTGGCACGGCTCGTATTTTCCTATCCTCGGCGCGGGGTCAGAGAGGGGTCAGGCAGCTGGATGGGGCGCTGGGGGGATTGTGGGGTCTGGGCTGGCCTCCAAAACCCAAAAGGCCCAGGGTTCAAGTACCAGCTGAAAGCAATCAGGGGGAAATCTGGGAGTGCCACAGCTGGTCTGCGTGGTGCTGTTCCGTGGCTCAACTCTCGCTTTTTCCCTCTATCACTCTTGATTGTTTTTCCCCCTTTTCTTTCTCTCCCTCAGTTGACACAAAAGACAAAAACAGCATACTTTTAACATGAAGCCAGTGGTGTGCATATGTATATGGGACCTGTTTGTGTGTGTATATGCGACTGAGGTCAGGGGAAAGACACAATAGTAAAAAAAGACACTGCTACAATCTGCCTGAACCACAATGACTGGTACACTATGTATATGCAAACACCTACTACAGTATGTTTGAGGGGTTTATATGATTTGTGTCAGACACCATTATAGCATTAATGTGCCAATATGACTTTTTGATAGGCTGTGAATGTGCGTCTGATTACGAAGAGAAAGAGAGATACGTAAATAAAAACCCATCCTTACAATTGATTGCATTCAAATGTCATCTAGTTTTTGAATGAAGAAAGATTGGAGATGGCCAGGGTGGCACTGGGGCTTGGCAACTAAACAGCACAACCTTCATTTGATGCCGCTTAACTACACTAGCACACAAACAAACAACTGGTAAAATGTGTTTGTACAATACAAAAATGCCACCATTATAATCAAAGCTGTTCCAAGTGCATCACTATGATGGACCACGTACACTGACAGCTAAAAAGCTATTTAAGGAAATGTGCTGATATAAAAATGACATAAGAGTTTTAACTTTATAAATAAGTAGCTTAACCCACTGTAAAATCTGATTGGCCCAATTCACATAACTACATATTAAGCAGAATTTGCTTGGTGCCTAAAACTTATCATGTCACGCTTGGTTAGGAAACAGTTTAAGGTGAGAGGTGTAAATCTTCTACTTACTCTAACTAAGCTTTTACCCAGACGTGACCCCTATACTGACCAAGCAGGGTCAATTACACACTCACACAGCAGCTCTCACTCATCATTAACACAGATTCTCAGTGCTTAATGTTTGACAGTGACCGATGTGCAAACCTGGAGGTTGCCATGACCTCTAAAAAGCACGGCATCACTGATCCCACTTTAGGAGAGGAGAGCTGTGACCCGACATGTACCACAGCCGCACTGAGTGGAAGCGGGCGAGAGTGAAAGTGAGTGGGCCATGACACAGTTTATGTGTAATGAATCCCACTGTGTACCCATATAGCAATTTAGTGGAGACAGACGCAGGGTCGAGTAAGCGGCCAGGCAGACGGCATCCCCCACAGATGATACATGGAGAGAGTGAGAGAAATGGTTTACCTCAAGCCCACCACAATTGTAAATAATACTGTTCAACATAATTAACATTAACCTATACACCAAATTAACACAATAAAAACAACACCAATAAGATAGTTTTGTGGAATAACAATAATGCAAAAATTATAGGGTGTTAAATTGTGCCAGAATGATCACGAACAGATGCTTAATAACAGTTATTTCAACAAAATATGGGGTCTTGTTTATAAAACAAATGTACAGTGAGATGTGATGCTGTGTTAAAAGTGAGGTATGAGGTTGAAACTAAAGGTTATAAAAATAAATATTAGTAAAACTAACAGCTCTTGATGCATTTAGTAATTTACAGAAAGTTGCATACAGAAAATATATACATAGCTTGTAGGAAAATGACTGCAGTAGAATGATTCCACACACATCATAGAGACTCTTGATATCTTTAGATCAATTGTGTTTTCCTGTCAATTAAGTAATTAATAATAAAAGACAATATTTATTTTGAAAACCTTAATACTGATAATTGATCAGATCTGTGGTTTTGTATTATTTGCTATATTTGAGCTTGTACTCAAAAAAGAAATCATATTGTTTTTGCCTCTGGGTTATTTCAGTGAGAGAGGAGGATGTATGTATGCGTTATAGTGTGTGTGTGTGTGTGTGTGTGTGTGTGTGTGTGCGTGTATGTGTGTGGTATGTTTGGTGTGGTGTTCTGGCCATGTCTAAGTGTGTAGTTTGGACAGGCTGGATTTTGAGCGTCTGATGTGGCTTAGAAAAGAATTCACTGTGTCATTCTGCAGATTCTGCCTCTCATACACAAACACCAAAAGCCTTTTGTCCAGTAAGGCAAAGGATTCAAAAAAACTGGATGAGTAAATAACCGATGGTACAAAAATAAAACCAAACAAAACAAAAATTAAACAGTAGATGCTTTTTTGCTCTTCTGGAGCTCACTCTGTTCTCACTGATGTGCTAAAGCGTGGCGTGAACGTGAGAAATGGCAAAATACAAGAAAAGCTTCAAATGAGAATGTGACAATGACTTCACTTCGCTGTGATTGGCTTATTACCCTGTCAATGTGATAATGCCTGCTAATGATCACAGCCAGTCTGAAAATCAGGCTGAATGGGTCAAACCAAGAAATCAGTAATGGTCCAAAAAAGGTTATTGTCAAAAACCATAGCCAAACAACAGTTTGCAGTAATACTGTACACTAATACATAATCTGTCTTTACTGTATTCAACCTAACCTCATGGGAAAACGTACCTATTTTACAAGGCGGCGATTTTGTATCAATTAAATTATACAAACACATTATTATTATTACAAAATACAAGAATTAAGTCAGTGGGGCAGACTGGTACAAATGACACTGTCAATACTGTTGAAACTGAATTGTAAATGTTGTTCATTAGCACAGATCACAATGGACCACTAACACACACACACAAGAGAAACTGAATTGCACTGGACTGACATTACATACAGATATGTGCTGTGAGGATTTAAGCCTGTTACAGCAATGTTTTCTTGATCCAGTGAAATTTAAGTTGTGGTGATGTTGTGGTCTGTAGCTGTACTGCTGTTAAAGTAGCCAGACTTTCACTGTCTCTTACTGTCAACTTGTGATTTGGAAATGTCGTGAGGGGAGAGAGAGAGGGAGAGAGAGAGAGAGAGAGAGAGAGAGAGAGAGAGAGAGAGAGAGAGAGAGAGAGAGAGAGAGAGAGAGCGAGAGCCGAGAGAGCGAGGACCGATATGCTCATTATCAAAAGGATGAGAGAGTGGGGTAGAAAAAGCAAAGGAAGTCATATAGACAGAGCAAGAGCCCAGCGGACATAAAGGGTTGAGGTGAAACACACACACACAGAAAGTCTGTGTGTCAGTACCCTTATGTGTGTGTGACCGTGTAAGGCTGGCAACAGTGTGGCCCAGTCTAAAGCAGGAAGTGTGTTGGGGATAAGGCAGCCATGTGGCAGGATGTTATGGATTTCTAATTAGAGCAATTCATCTGTCAGCGATGCTACACTTTTACTGCGGCTTTCACTGGCTGCCCTGCTCTCCTATACACTCACGCTGACCACAGACCCTACACGCTCCTGCACAGCTGCTCTTATACCTATCACAGGCTGCGATTTATAGACTCACCCGGCGTGTGAATTATACAGTATGTTTTAGAGTCTGACATAGAAAAAATTCTATGGGGAATTCTATATTCACAGTCCTGTGTTTCATCTTCGACATATTCTGGTATCATCTGCACTGTTCTTATCTTAAAAACAAAATACTAATAATTTTGTAATCATGTAATCACGAAAGATTGAAAATAAGACCTATCAAAAAAATCCTTTCAAAACACACCCATAAAAATAGATCATTTTAGATCAGTACAGGTTCTTAATAATAATTTTTTTTGCCAATTAACTTTTATCCACCCAATCATGAATATTTACTAAACCACAGGTTTTAATCGGGCGACTGGGCCTCCTCACCCCTAAATAATGCATCCTGCACACACTGTAATCATCAGATACACATAAGCTCATACATCGCTGGTGTGTGTTTCTTATGTTCCAGAACACTGCTTTTGAGTTAAACAGACTCTGACAGGTATTGTTCCTTGCGTACACATTGTGTTCACATTCATCCGATGCCTGAATGCCATTTTAATCAAACGCCATGTTGTTGGAACACAAAGCAGTGAATGTGTTTGCTGTAATCATTCATTTATCGATCAATGTCACGCACTGATTTCATTATAACTTTCCCCCTCTCTCACTCTCTCTCTGTGGAGTCAGTTAAGGAGCTTCCATTACTAAACACTCTCTCATCTCGCCGAACTGCATGCCAAACTATTGCATTACACCCTGTATGCTACAGCATCCTGGCCTCAGTCAGGATAGAAGACAATCATATCAAACAAATAAACTGATTTGGGATGTGTGTGATTTCATACAGAGAGAGACATGTGTATTTACACATAAAATGTGAGACTCAAAATAAGAGGGTGCATATGGTTTCTGGTGTGTACAGTATATGTAGGGGGGGGTCAAAATCTTTTTTTAACAGTATTTGTTGTGTTCTTAGTAAAAAAAAGCACGAATGCTACAATGGGCAAATAATTTTTTATCTTTTTAGTAAAAATCTAGTTCAATGTAATAAGGTTTATCATCAAAACAAATCATAATTAAGTTGCTGAAGTAGATATATTTACTTCAATAGTATTTTTAGTAAATACTGATTAAGACAAACAATTAAAAAAGTACCTTTAGAGGAACCTCCCAAATAATAGTTCTTTGATTTGAAGTAAATAGTATTTTGTCATTTAAGACATTTCTTCTAGGGGCAGCGTTAAGTTCTCAGGTAAAAAGTTTTATAGAAACTCAAGTCTATTTGAGAGGCATTGAGAGGCAATCGGAGTCGCTGAGAAACTCAACAACTCTCGAATCAGAAAGAGAGAGACGCAACATGTAATGGAAAAGGACAAAATGGAATGTGTGCATGTGAAAAATTCTCCCTCTTTTTCCGACTATTTCTTCTGTCATATTCTCTTTACATTCCAGCCCGGAGCAGAGCGCAGCGCGAGGAGAAGGAGAGAGGGAGGCCGTGCGAGGCCGGGAACACAGAGCAGCGGCCGGAGGGATGTTTACATAGGTGCAGGCTGCCACTAGGAAGTCCGGGCTCCAATATAAACACGCAGCCACACAGCCCAGCGCTCGTAACTGTGGGAGAAACCTGCCCCTAGCCGCCTGAAAAAGAGCGAGAGATATTTAGGGGGGGTGGGGAGCACAGAGGATGGGTACACGGCCACTTTCAAATCCTTGTGGAGTATATACACAGCTGACTTGCTGCTCTGTAGCAATTTCCTCTCTCGCTCTCTCTCTCTCTCTCCCGAGCTGGACTCTAGAGGCCAAAAGTAATAAGCGTATCTTGATGTGATCTCACCAACAAACAAACACACTCCTGCACACACACTCTCACTCTCTCCCACACACACACCCACCCACCCAGGTCACAGTTCATCTCCTCAGACTTGTCATTGTGATGAGATAGGAAGGGAAATTTAACCGTAATTCCAGTGAATTTACACAATCACAACACAACTGTATCAGCAGAGCGGCAATAAACCACAATACTTTAGAAGCAATAGGCACTGCCTAATGAACAGCTGGGAAACAATTTAACAACTTTCAAATTTCTTTAGTAAATCACATTCTTCTTCTGAAAAAAGTAGTGCTTGATCAGCATGAATTGTCAAGCTGATCCGGGTTAGATCAGTGCTCGTCTACCTTATTAACTTAGCTGATGAAGCTGGGCCAGAATGGCTTTTAAACAGAATGGCAATTACGTTAAAACAGCACAAGCAGACATATATTTTTATTATTAAAGCCTACTACAATATAATATTAATTGAAAAAGATAGAAAACTTATAGCATTTGAAAAATGTCCATATGTCAAACTTGTTTCATGTGATGAACTACAGTACTCCTTTGTCTGACTTCATGCACCCACAAAAAAATACTCCAGCTGGTTTACATGTAAAACTTACATTACCTCTTCCCACAGTGCTTTTTTCCAATTTGTCTTGAATGCACTTATTCTTTGTATAACGACCTTGAGATTAGGAATGTTGCTTTATTAAAAAAAAAACATTATTATTATTAAGTAAATGCATAAACTAATATGAAAAGGGAAGTAAGTCTGAGAGTGGGTGTAGCATCATTTAATTACTAATGCCAATTTAATTTGTTTTACCAGGATATCAAGTGGCTATAGCAAAAAGCAGAGTGTGATAATAAATATGAAGGTTCTGTAGTAGAGACCAGAAGACCATCAAGCCATTTGTCACTTAGACATGTGCGTGTGCAGACAACTCTAATTCGGATAAAGATGGAAAAAGGCCAGTCTTTGCATGTTTAGTCTGTTCGGCGGTGATAAGTCCCATGAGCTACGATTGTGTGAAGAGCAGAACTGTCACTGTGTCTCTCTTCTCACAGAGGAAACATTACACAGCACTTAGAGACAGACAGACATGGACAGATTTCTTATTGCTCTCCTGTAAGTCAGTAAAAAAGAATATTAAAAATGGTGTTGCAACACAGTGGGTACTAAATCCTGCCTGTGTATCCTATTCCTCTCTTCTTGTCATGCTAAATAATGCCAGTGTCAGTATTATTCACTAGAAACAACTTTTACTTTATAGTAAAAAATGATTTTATAGACAACAAAATCATGACTAAAATTGCCTCTGCTGGACAATACAATACCAGGAAAGAATCAGTAATAAATATATTTTGTAAATATACTTTGTATACTTAGTAGTCAAGTTACTTAACAAACAATGCCAATAATAGTCGAAGTATTGTTCATTTTATTTATTGAAAGATGTTATATGGCGTGGTTCTCAAAAGGCCTTAAAGTAAAATAACAAACAATTTAAATAGGGAGAGAAGGACTCATTACGAAACACTGTTTTAAATGTTTTATAGCGCTGGCACAATGCTGCCAACCACACAATGCATTTCAAAAACTGGCCATATGGAGGAAGAATGAACCCACACCCAAACTCAAGAAGACAAACATACACACATATACTGAAACACAAACACAGAAAAATATACAGATACATACAACTCTCTGCCAGTAAACACTCACAAAATCAGCGCTTTCTGGAAAAGCACACACATACACACACCACATGATAAACCACTTATTCCCGTATTCATTATACTTTCATCATGAAGACATCCTCAACATTATAAGTTCACATGAAGTATTTCAGGAGATGTTGACATAAAAGCTTCCACCGCAAATACAGTGAAAGATACTGCTACCACCCCCACACACATACAGTACAGAAATAGACACAAAAGATGTCAATTTTATAATGGGGTTACGGGCTGTCTTTATGAGAGTCAGCACATCCACCGCATCTCTGTGTAGTGATCCGCTGCGTGTTTCCCCTAAAAACCAAGTTGAGTTCCATTGACAAACCAATAGGTTATTTCCTTGACACACTTTTTTCTGTGCTGTACTGTAGGTATGCAAAAAATCACATTGTTTGTGGTTTCATGGTGTATGACTGTGGGAGCAGCTCAGTTCCCGAGCTTGGGTTCCAATCAGCTGATCACTTTATCAGCATAAATATGTGCTTACTTTTTGTTAGGACAGGCAAATTCTCTGCCTGTCCTATTTTTATCTGTATAGTCACTCTAACTGCCCTACTGGAAAGGTATAGGAGAGAACAACATTCTTATCAGATTTTGGGGTTTTCTAACTATTTCAGCTGGTCCACTAGAACCACACGAACATTAAACAACCCAAACTGAACCAGCATAGAAAATTATGTTCAATTCTGGTATTTTGAGCAGCAGAGTATTTTTTGTGGTGGTGTCCCTATGAGGTTTCCTAACCAAGCTCAGCCAGCTTTAGCCTTGTCTACCTAGACCAACATTAACCAGCATAAAACCAGCCTTGATCTGAATGGATATAGTCCAAGTCATTTTTTTACAAAATCTATTGACTATCTGGAACCACTCTAGATCTCTATCTTTCAAAGCAAATCGAGTTGCTCTAAACAGCCCTTGGCAGTGATAGTGAGAGGCGGCCTTCTGCATGGACCACTCTCTCTGGAAACTGTGGTCTAAAAGACAAAAAGACAAAAAAAAAGACCCAGAATGCTCCTGCACTGTATCATTGTCAATGTCAGTTTAAGGCTGTATCTGTGAGAGAAGAGGTGCTGGGTTTCACATTAGAACTCAGGAGTCATCCCTGTACGCACACACCTGTCACATCGTACAACAAATGACCGGCTAGTCAAGCACACTTAACATTTAAAAAATATGTACATTCACGTATCACAGACAAACATACACACGCCGTATTCTTTCACACAAAAGTCACTCACATAAAGATACACCTCGCATAAATCCACACAAATACAATAAATGTGTTCTCCGGCACTGTAAACACGTCGTTTGGGCTGGAAGATCTTCAGACGGAGAAGTCTGCGCTGTGACACATGAGAGTGTCCTGCGACAGAGAGAGACTCCATCTTCCATCAACGCACATTAACGTGTTGCCTACGCACGCCTCTACGCCTGCTGAAACTAGCCAGGTCCTTCTATAGTTTACAATCCGTCAAACTCTACAGGCTGGCCCTGGGTCTCATGATCTACCGCTCCATGAACTACAGTATGTGGTTTGCACACATGGACACATTGTGGGTGTGTGAAGGGTGATGGGCTGAAGGTGTTTTTTGAGTCAAATTGAGTCAATTCTCACAAATCCACAGCAAATATACCAGACCCACTTTGACTTGATCACATCACTTTCCTGAGGTTTCTTGATTTGGCTGTGAGGCAGTCAGGGGATCGACGGGGTTCCTGATTAACAAAAGCTGATAACAGAAAAGGGTGTAGTTGGAATATGGTGCCATGTGATGACTACAAATACCGTACGGATGTGAAAACCACATCTGTGGCATCGTCCATCTGGAGAGAAAGGACGCAATGTTAAAAAGGAGTGGAAAGAAGGAGCGCAAGTTCAGAAGAGTTAGGAGGCAGATATTTAGAATGGAAAATCCCTTTTCTGTGTCTCAGTCTGAGAAGTGTCATGGGACTTTCTGTCCTGGTGAAAGGGTGAGAGACAGAAAAAGAGAGAGAAAAGTTTGCATGTTGCAGCCAGAGGCAGGAGCAAAGCTGAAAGGTAAGAGCAGCCGCGGCTGAAACTCGCACCCTCTCTACGGACACATCATTATGAGCGTTCAGGCAGCGTTTGCACAAGGAGATCAACTAGTGTCTGCAAGCCATTGCTTACTGCAAAAGAGAGGCATACATACATACACAGAGCACAGAGAGAGGTGGAGGGGGGACGGTGGGCTGCAGGTGGCTTATTCCTGAGCACTGCCAAGAAAGCAGAATACCCCGGGGTGGGAGAAAATAATGAGAGAGGAGGTCGGCTGATTTAGGCGGTGTATTTTTTCAGTATTGATTTGGAAGGGGCTCTGGGTTACATTGCAGCACGCTTTGCCTTCTACTTGAACCGGGGTGTGACTCGTATCGAAGCCCAAATGACTTAATTCATTCTTCTAATCCTCAACACGATGTGCTCTCGGACCTCAGAGGCACAGGGCTGTGCCCGTTCCCCAAAGTTGGAGAATAACCGGGGCCAAGATCCATCGGTTCTGATAACAGAACATGCCCTTATCTTTGCACACTATTCTTACAGATACTTGTGATTATACACCCAAACTTAAACCGCAGTGTATAGAAGAATACACATTGAAGAATGCTCACCAACACATCTCCACTAAAGCTGCGGAGGGCTGCATTAATCAAATCCTGACACGTCCAAGCTGCTCAATTTGCGTTTCTACAAGTGGGCCGATAAGCAACAGGACTTAGAGTGAAAATATTTGTAAATATTTCACCGGGGGGATTTAAAATGGACAAATGAAAGATGACCAGACAAGTTATGAAACACATATACAGTCGCCCAGGCATGCTTGAGCTCTTTGGTCAAAGCCCAAAACTCATAGTCCAACAGATGGACAGCTTTGCTCATGGCCTAGATCAAACTTGTGTGGACTGTTGCTGTCAACAGTGAGTATTAAAATGAGCGCATTCTTAAAATGACCTTGGCTCAATAACCCAGTCGAAAAATACATCTGAGCCACCCCGGCCCAAAAAACAGCTTGACCACCTAAAGAACATCCAGACCATATAAAAATCAGTTGGCATGTTAAAACACAGATTTTTAGCAGGGAACAACCACCCTACACCTGAACTTGAATGACACATGCAGAAGTACAGAGAGGCTCTATCCACTTTGGCCCTGTGTAGTAGGAAGGAATGGAGAGAAACACAAAAAGAGGAGCAGAGGAGGGGTGGGGTAATCTTTCCTATGGGTGCTGTGAGATCCAGCCTGTATGACAGCCGAAAATGTGGAACGCATTATGGAAGTGACAGAGCTGGGACACAGATACAAACAAACACATAAATCCCTATAGGCTGACACACAGACGCTCCACCAGACAAACAGGCACCCCGTGCCCTAACTCTACTCTATCTATCTCTCTCTCACCATATCTTGTTCTGCCATTGCGCTTTCAAAACACATATATTGTTGTGTGCTTCCCAACTGCTTTTATGGCCATGGCTGGCTTTATCATTCTGTGAGATCACCATCAACATCTTTCTATCATTGCCTGTCTCACTTTAGTTTGGGAGGATGGCCCCGCTCTTGGTCAGGGGCCCAGAGAGACGCAGAGAAAGTATTCTGCCCCCTCGCCATTCCTCTGCTCCTCTCTTTCTCTCGCTGCGTCTTGGCTGTGCTACAAAGGTTAGACAGGGCTTGGTGTGGGTGTTGTGTCTTTGGGTGAATTATGGGTGCTGCAGCCAGGGGACCCCAGAAAGAGCAAGATGGGTGTGCAGCTGGAAGCAGGATGAAAGGGACGGGGTGAAAGGAAAGAGGGCAATTCAAAGGTTCGGAATGCCAAGTGCTGATGTGTTTGTTTTTCATCACTGCTGTTCCGGGCAAAGAGGAGGGGAAAAATAACATGAAAAACAAATAATGGATGTGATGTATTACATACTGTACGTTCATGAGCAAATAAAGGGCAATAACCTTTCAATGGAAACGTGAGAATCATCACCAGACAACACACGAGGAGGATTACTATTTTGAATCGCATGCATCATAAATGCAGACCTCTAGGCTCTAACAAATATGTCAATTTTATTATCAACATGGCTTTTGAGTGTTGAAAACATAATGGCTAGTGGATATATTTAACAGTGTGTTTAAGGAATTGAAAATGTAGGTGAGAATGTCCTGTAGATAATGGTCTCTTTATAGGTGAAAATAAATTAGCCACATTAATAGTCCCAAGTGAACAGGTAGCTAAAAAGTAAAGAAACGAATGATTTATAAAAACGGAAACAAAGACAATATTGTTATTGTTTATGTAATCACAATCGACTTTTTTACATTTAAATTATGAAGATTGTACAATCATCCATGTTTAAATAACAATGGGCTCAAAAAGTATGTTACCTCTTTAGTCATATGTATGAATTTAAACACAGATAACAAACTATCAAACATCAAATAGTACCTGTAAACACGTTATGTTAACAACTTTATTTTCTTTGCCCATTTTCGCAATACAACCAGCTGGTCCTAAAGTGATTTGTAGAGGTAGAAAGCCAGTTCAAATCCACACAGGTGTCCTTGCAGAATAATATTGTCATTCGTTTTGATATTTTCTTACCTATTTCAGCTGCATTTGTACATTTCTAAGAATGGTGTCTTAAGAAGAATCCTTTTTGAGCCATATGTCATAAAATACATAATAAAAACTTACTCTTGTGAAATGTGTCAGTGCTATCATTCTTTGAAAATGTATTTTGACTTAATTTCTTATAATAATTTCTTATCCAATTCAGTTGTAAATTTTTAAGAATGATGTCTAAATACTTTTTGAGCCGTATAATTATATGTCATACAATACATGGAAAATAAAATACTTCAATATACTGTAATACAAAACCAAAAGTTGATCAAATCATACACGGTTTTCAGAGCACCAACTAAAAGTGCTTGACGTTTATCTTGCTTCACATTCAAAACCCAAAACCAGGATTCCCGCTACAGTTTCAGCAAATGCAACTGTTCTGTGGAAACAGAAGTGTCTTTAAAAGCAATATCCTCCATGTACAACAATCACACAGTGTTATTCACTGTTGCAGACCTACATCAATGTATCATGTTTGATGCAACATATTAGGCACTTTGTTGCAATGCGTCTGAGCAACAAATGCGCTTGCGAGAGCATTGGAAAAAAGAGGAAAGAGATGACCGGAGAAGAGGAAGAGACGCGAGATAGGAGACCCCCACGGACAGGACCTCACCGACTTACTCATGGCTCATCTTATGAATGGAAGGAAATTGTTTCCTAAAAAAGAAGCATTTAAAAGCATGAGTAATTCCAATAATACAATCACTCCACCTTCCAGACCAACTAGGAGAGGAGGACGAGTTAAAAAATGAAAGAAAAGGACATGAAAAAGAGAATGAGAGTGAACAAGAGAGGTTTATTTTATTAGCCCTTAATAAATATCTGACAGATTTCCTCAGGAAATATTGCAGATCACATGTAAAATAGTTTAAGACTGATGTCAACTGCAGCAACATATGAAATCTATTACTGCGAAGCCGCAGCAGGCACAGAGTGAGAGAGCGAGAGCTGTGCTGAAAGTCATGGTGAAAAAAAGATCTCATGGCCTTTCCAAATTCTTCGAGAGGTAAAAAAGTCAGCCAAGACACAAAATCAGAGAAAAAAAAATGAGAAGGAAAAAAGAACAGAAACGCACACACACACACATACACACAAATGCTGAGCTCCACATCCTGTTGGGGTTGAGGCCAATGCTGTGGAGAGTGCCCAGACTCTGCTGCCAGCTCCAGGGAAGGATGGAAGATGGAGAGTGAACTGGAGGAGGGGGAGTAGAGGGGTTAAAGTGCCCGGAGAACAATACCAGCTGCAGGGAGGCAGGGGGAGGAAGTCAACCCTCCTTCTCATCCTGAAGAAACTTGACAAAGCAATCAGCCTCCTCTGAGCCAGTTCACCCTGCTGGCATCCTCCTCGCATCTGGGACAGAGGGGAGGCAGGTCGACGACCTGTTTATCTAACAGGCCTGCATACTGAACCGAGATCAGTGTTTACTCTGCAGAAAAAATAATTTAATGAATAACATTTATTTCCAGGTTGGTTGATGTCTAAAAGGTGGACCAGCATAGTCATGCTGATCGCTATGAAATGCTTGGCCATCCAGCATAGACTTTTTGGCTAAATTGATTGATAAGGAAAGTCTCAACTACTTGACTAAGGTCACCAGCACATTAACATCTCATGCTGAGGACCACAACGTCCAAAGCACAACATCGCTGATATCACCACATTGGGTTAACAATACACATTTCCTATTAATTACAATCAGCAATAAGATGTAAAGCCAATAGGCAACAGTAAACCAAACACTCCAGATTTAATCTGGTTAATGAACAGCACAGTTTTCAACTACAACAAATGTTCAGGCAGATCTAATGGTCAAAAGGACAAAAGTTAACCCGAGACACACACAGTCTCAGTTCCTTGTTTTGCATGGCAGAAGGAACTAACTCTGCCCTACTGGTGCCAGTATGTCTCAGTGTGGCAGCTAAGAAATCTGCTTCCATCTCTACTTTGTGTTTCCACTCAAAGCGAAACCACAGGCCAGTACCCACAAACCAACCAACCCTGGACTAATAACCATTGAACAACACACACCAACATACACAGAACGAACACAAGCAACCACACATACCAAAGAGGGAGGTAGCGCCATGGAAAATGAGAAGTAGTGAGGTTTCTGCTTTTTTGCAGTATTTCCTTCTTTTTATCATCACCTCAGAAGAGGGCACATAGAGTTCAGCTGGGGCACTGTAGGGCAGCGGACATTACAGATATAAAACAGATATGAGGTGATGATTTCACTAAATGGTCTGCATGTCGGCAGATCGGTCCAAGGCTGATATTAACCACAAGCTTTCGTGTTTGTGCCAATTACGTGTCATTATTATAGGTTTGATCGTTTTAAATTCAGTTCAATTAGTACATTCAATTTGATTTACAACAGTGTTTATTCTGTGACTGTTAGTTTCAGTGCAGTTTTAGTATATTTACTGTAATTTAAAGGGCTAGTTTACCCAAAATAATTTGCATCACAGATGGGTGTAAAACATGTCAGCTGTACATTGCAAGCTTAGCGCCGACTGAAAGTGGGACTGACCCAGGACAAGAAACTGACAGCAAGATTAGGTGCCAAAGCCCAAAGAGACCTTATATGGAAACCCTGGGTTGGTTGATTTTTCCCACTTCAGACCCTTGTGCTAGTAAGAACACTGCATATTTTAAAAGGGAAAAGATGATTCTTGTAAGTCTCTTTATTTACATATTTGTAGCTATGCAGAGATACTTGCTGGCAAGCTTGTGGTTAGTTTAACCGCTAGACAGGGTCATACGCATTCACCGTTCAGATCTAGCAAATTGCTTAACCTTCAATAGTCTCCACTCACCATGTTCTACCCACAACACTGTCATGGCAGAAAACAATAGATGGGAAAAGGACAAACGGCTCTTAAAGGACTTCTCTGAAATATAATCATTGCTGGTCATCAGATAAGCAATGTGCAAAGACATATTTTCAACAAAGATTATGGGCTAAATGAATGGCTAGTTGACTAAATGGGCCCTGTCTGTAAAATCCAGGCTAAAGTCTTAAAATTACATGATTAAATTAGGAACATCAAAGCAGTGCCAGACAAAAATAAGTAATATGTGTTATTTGCTTTAGCCTAAATTATACATACAGTAAAATACAGTAATAAAATACAGCACTGAAAATGTATACTTTATATATTAATACTAAAATTAATTACTTTTTGGTTTTAAGGAAAAACACCAGAAGTTGGCTTCCTAAACATTGATTTCAATCTCTGGCATGGACGTACTCAGGCAATATTAAAAATTGGTTATATTTTTCACAAAATGTTCTTTACATTATGTGGAATGATTTTATGTAGAATACAGTAAATTACTAAAGAAATGACTTTATCTGGGTTTTCACAGACTCCCTGACCCTAACAGGAACCTAGAAAGCATGCAACAGAATAGAAAGATACGCAATTTAAAATATGTCCTATTTTCTTAGTTTATACGGTATCATAAAAACACAAAACTGGCAGGACGCTAAAAAGAAAACAGTGCAAGACTCAATGGCTAGAGATATTTGTCGTTTTTTAAAAGGGTTTTGAAAAGTCATTACAGAAGATACATCAATACAAACTGTCATCTAAAGCACAGCATGAACTCTGCAGACTTATTGAAGCACTGCCACCAAAATATCACAAAAAACAGTTAATCCTCATGACCCATCCCTACACAAGACATTCACATGACTCTCCGTAATGGTTTTTCTTCGAACACGATAAACAGTGTACCAATGATGTGGATCTTGCGGTACGTGCTAAGAGTGTCTGAGAAATGATCTTTTCCTGACTTTAACCGAATCGGTCTGTATGGGAAAGAGTTCTTCCACACTCCATTTATCTCTGGGCGAAGGCCCGAGGTAGAACCCTAAGGAACCCCGACGAGCCCTGCAGCCCAAACTCCCTTCATCCCCTCAAGTTTCACGAGCACAGCGCCATGTTACTCTTGGCAGAACTCTGCAGGCTGTCCCTGCGTGCCTGAAAACCAGCACTCCCCTCACTATCCCCTTGGCCAAGGAGGACATTTCTCACATTTTCTTGTGCTGTGAGTGAACAGCGCACAGGGAGCGTGCTAGCCGGCCTCGACTGACAAACGCGGTCTGGGATGTACATGTCCACTATCTTTCCCTCCGCGACAGCCTACAAATCCTTTATTGTGACTGACAAGCAGTCACTGCCGACAGGTGTGTCTCTTGATATCTCAATCAGGGTGTGATATGAGAGTTGGAGCAAGAAGAGAGGAAATAGTAAGGTTGTATTTAAGCCAAACTGCTGTTCTAGGAGCGCTCTGTCTGGTAAAAATACAAATTTACACAGCATCTGCCCAAAGGAATATTTTATTGCTCAGAGATTGCTCTATAATAGATCTACAGATCTAATGGATACTTACTAGAGTTCAAAAGTCTCAATTTCCTTTTCATTTAATATCAGTACTGTCCAGAAAAAACAATTGAGATATTACAAATATGCAATTTGTATTGTTTCTTTCCTATTGGTGCACAAAATTGTACTGACACAAACCCTAAATACATCTAACAGCAATATAAGTCACCGTGTCAGAGTTTATGTGAAAAAAATAAGAATGTGTGTTTGCATTGCGTCTGTTTATGTTCATTAAAGAGGCTCGGAACGACTAGAAATCAGACTCCCCATTTGTTTCCAACAACAGAGGATGGACGTTTAACCTTCATCCCACACACACCGGGATCTTTGGCAGGAGCGGAAGATTTATATTTATTATTTAATCTCTTTCTTTCCCCCAAACCTTCATTTAAACGTTATTCCCTCAGTGAGTCTTGGGTTTGGGCATTTCTACATAAATGAAGCTTCTCAGGACGAAAAAGGATGAGGAAAGAGAGAAAGGAGAGAGAAAAAACACAGAAAAAGCACGGGTTGTCTCCTGGGTGCCCTTCTTTGCCATCCCATTTCCTATGCATCTGGTCTGTGTTTGTGCGCGAGAGGAGAGGGAGAGAAAGGGAGGGCGGGCCGTCTGGGGCCGATTAATAACCAATGATTTATAGGAACTTTTATAGAATAATACAATAAAAATGTGTGTGTATGAGAGTTCACCCGTGCATGTGAGTGCATGCGTGTTTGTATCTGCGTGTGTGTGCGCGAAAAAGCCAGCGAGCACACAATGGTTTTCTAATTCTGGGGAATCAAAAACAAATTATCGAGAAAAAAACAGACCCAGCTCAGGGTAAATTGGGCACAGATGGACAAAGAGAGGCAGGAAATAAAGAGAGAGAGAGAGAGAGAGAGAGAGAGAGAGAATGCGAGATGTAAGTAAAAGACATGCATAGAGGAGGACAGTGGGGTACCACAGAGGAGGGAGGGAGGTGGGCGAGGGTGAGGGGGAGGTGAGAGAGAGGACAGGGGCACAGTGGGGAGAAGAAGAGGAAGAGAGAGGGACTGTGGGAGGAGAGCGATCAGGATTCCCATGCCCTATAAAGAGGAAATGGGCTTCAGAGGGGGCTGACTGCATATGTGAATAAAGGAGGGCAACTTGGGATTGTACAACTTTACAAAGGAACTAGATTGTACATTTTCTCAAAATAATGTGCATAGTATTTATCTGCAGAGACAAAACTGAGAGGTGCTAATCTCGGGGTGTTGTGGGTGGTCTCCAGGGCATTGCAAAATCTCTATTATATAGTGGTTCATAGACATGGCTACAGACCTTTTGCTTTACTTATTGTACTGTTCTAGCTAAAAATCATAGCTGAATTTTTTTAGAAAAGTAGCAGCACACCTTTCTTTGACAACATGTACTATTTGAGGTATCATTTATATCCACAGCCCAAAGATGTGGGCTGAATTACATGCCAAGATTACTAATATATCGCCAGGAATGAATAACAACAAGATGACAAAACTATGGCACAAGGCTCATTTCCCTACACACACACACAGCCAGGATTTTTGCTCAGTAACAGGAACCTAAACAATACCAAATGGCTTTTACATGTATTTTATTACATTTAATGTGGCACGATTGGGTCACTTGTTACTTCCCCCAACCACATGTGTGCTTCTCATTTTAGTACACATCTCACTCTATGACACACTAAAAGAGTCTGGAGGAAACCTTTAAACATGAACAGTGTTCATGGGTTCGCTTAAGCGAAAATACCGACAACCAATTAGAGAGGGAGAGTTATGAGCCATCCAGAGCTTGGGATTCTGGGAAAGGCGAGGCAGGTACAGCTGGAACATAAGATCGAGGAAGTTCTGCTCACATCCTGTCAAGCAGGAGGTTAACTGTAACCCAGTGGAGCCCGCAGAGGGCCTGTGATAAGCACATAGCAATATGAATGACTTCCTGTGATGAGAGTCTGGACTGTGGCATCTGTCAGAGAGAATCTGCCGTTTCGCAGACCACCGCAGCCCACTCACACACACACAAACTCATTCGCACGCACACACTCACGGCCCTACCCTGAAACTCCCTGGTGACTGCGATCTGGATAACACGCATTAGATATTACAGAGCCGGCCCCTGGGCAGTGCCACCCACATAAACAGTCCTGCTGTCTCCCAGCATGCTCCATTCCCCCTCCCACAAGGTTGTCAGAGGTGGCGTTGATATTGGCAGTAGCTGTGATGGCGCCACATTGGAAACTTCATCAGTGAATCATGCTCAGCTCGACTGTTCACAAGAAAAGATTGTTACTTCCTCCCTATCTCTCTTTCTCTCATACATAACACATAAACTCAATCTGGTGTTCTTTGCATCAAAGGTTACAAAAAACAGAAAAAAAAAACTATGGGGAAAAAAATTTCAGCCACAACAAAAAATACCCTTGCTTACTCACTCAAGTAGTATCAACTTCTCTCTTTCTCACACTCTGATATTCTCAACAGCGAGAAGAGGCCCAGTGAAAGTTAATTGCTGACACAATGAAACCGCTCAGATCTGAAGATGGGAACTAATATGACACGCTTGAAGACAAAAAATATACTAATGTCACTTGCTAAAATTTAAATTAAGATTGTGATAAGCTACAAAAAAACAGAACAGAAAGCATGTGGCCCTCCTACATGTATATGTTCTTATCAAATGTAAAATTTAAAAAGCTGCCATAACAGCTTATAGTCTTGTGCACAAAAACATTAGATGTTGGAACATGGCTGCGTGAATTTTTCCCTGTGTAGACACCAGGGCATCAGTGAGGTCAAGTATTGATTTTGGTTGATGGGGAATGGCCTGTAGTTAAGTTATTGTACGGGTGTGCAATGTTTAAAGGGATAATTCACCCAAAATGAAGATTTCTGTCATCATTTATTCACCCTCATGTTGTTCAAACCTGTATATGACTCTTACTTCTGCAAAGCAAAAAAGATTTTGAGAAATGTCTTGGTTTTGGGATAAGTAAATGGCTAAAGAATTTTCATTTTTGGGCAAGCTTTCTTTAATGCAACCTACAACTTTACAGACATCAGTTTCTGTACAGGGGCACCGTCATGCTGAAAAAAAGGGCCCAGCTCCAAACACTGCATAGTATGCTTCATTTTTATATACAACACATTATTTAATTAGTGCGCCAGTGAAGTACCAAACGATGCATGGGGCATAACAGCACACTTCACATTTCCTGCCATGTTATTAATACAAATATAAGCTGAGAACTCAGTTTTCTCACAGTTATATTTTGAGCTTCGTGTTTACGGCACAAGCCACCCAAAAAATGTGTCTGAAGGTGTGTGTATGTGAAAGTGGCCAGAGGCAGGTAGCTGGGTGCTGTGGAACGTGTTCAAAGAAGGGCGCGTACGTGCTGACCTGCCCGTGTTACAGTGTGTGAGCGCGCTTGTGCGGTTGGCCCGATATGCATGAGACCGCAGCATATCAGAAGTCAGAGAGAAAGAAAGAGAGAGAACATAAGCAACATCACAGCATCCGGGCGTGTGGCGAACATTTCAGCATGGGTACAACAGGCAGCCCAGAAACCCACACACAGGTTTCACTTCTGCCTGCTGTGGCAGCAAGTTCACACTGCACACACCAGGTGAAAAGTTCACACGGAGGTCATGACACAACCATGCACAAAAACATGAACAACTCAAAAAGAAACCTCATCCAACACATAACAAAAGCATTTATAAATGTTCATTTCTCATCAGGGAACTAAAGGTTTTGCTGGTTACGGCTCTGCTTTGAACTGAATCGGATTGGCTGGGACTGAATTGAACTGTGGGCCTGCAGAGAATCAGTTAAGGTGCTGAGCAAAACGGAAAAGAGACTTCCAGCGTAAATGAGTGGAAACACGTTTCAGAAGCAGTCGGCAAAGTGATAAGGCGAGGCGTTTTGTTTTTTAAATGTGTATGCGAAGCATTCGAAAAGAACTCGAAAAGCAAACACAACCACTCTGGTGGGCAGAGAGGAAGAGGTTCATATCAAGAATCTACCATTTAAATGTTATTGCTGTGTGTGTGTGTCAAGGCAGCACTCCGAGTGAGAGCAGCAGAAGGCAGCTGGTTTTAAGGGTGAGGGGGGTTGAGTCTTTCTCATGGCCTCTCAGCCCGCACTGGCCTTTAATCTAGCCGTGCTATTGGTCAGAAGAGCTGGGTGACACGGCCGCCACCGCACACACGAGACGGCAGTCACACAAACCCACTGGAGGAGAGAGAGAGATGTAGAGTGTGAGTGTACGGTGTTAAATGAGTGTGTCAGAAACTCATGCACTGGTGACTCAGCCAACCAGCAGAGCGGTGAAGCATAGAGAAGCCAGACTCAACACCAGGCTCTTCTGCTGAAGGAAGAGTCTGCTCTCTGCTGGTGGAGTCCAAAACTGCAGCGCTGCTATACATCCCACAACAGCAAGGCATTTTCAATTGATACATCTTGATTTAATCTGAAGTTTTAAACAAAATGGTATGTTCCTGAAGCTCAGTTGATGATGCATTGCGTTAGGATATCAAAGGTCATGGATTTTATCCACATGGAACACACAAACTGTTAAAAAAGAAATGCAAAGTCTAAATGCACTGTAAGTTGCACTGCCAAAAATAAAAGTATTTGCCAAATGCATTGTAATTATATACTATGAAAATTGTATTGTGCTAAATTAAAAAGTTTTTTTTAAATCAACAGAATCTGTCAATCACAGACCAAGAAATTGTAGTTAAAACAAAGAAATAGTTAGAATTATAGTAAAAAAGTAGTTAATACTGTAATATGTCAGCTAAGCAGATAGTACTGTATCTGTCAATTTATTTTTAGATTTTTGCCAACATCTGATGACTGTGGCCTATTGCCTGGCCATTTAACAGACAAAAAAAATCTATCATAAGCCTCATCGAGCAAATGTTATCCAGATATTTAGTTCAGTTTCTCATTTGCTAGCATTGAAATGGTTTATGCAGCTTCCTAAACACAGCTAAACTGAATATTCTTCTTTTCTTTTTTTAACGCCATGCCAGCTTCCATGGCAATTTTTATGACGAGAGCCTGATCTAATTCACAGGGACAACACTAGATATAATTTTTCCAGAAATTGTAAGCCTGCACTTGCATATACTCGGTTAAAAATGTCTTCAATTGTACAAAATAAATTCCTTGTATGAATGAAACTGAATTTTCCAACATTGGCAAAAGAATGGTGATTGTCACATTACCTTTATTTTACAACATGCAATCAGTAAAAAGCACCGTTCAGCATGAATGAATCATAACTGCGGTTATCATCTTCTTCAGTGGTACCGAGCGAGCCCTGTGGAAGAAAGCAGTCTATGGGCGCCTTGAGCTCTGCTGAACGATCAGACCACCCCTCGAGCTCCTCATCAGTGTCTGACTTCTCTTACACAAACCAGGGAGAATAAGTGGGCACTGAAACCTTGCCAAAAGCAGCAAAGCTTAAATAGACAGTAGTCAGGTGCCCCGGCCATACAGAAATGACTAATGGCAGTCACTGTGTATGAAGCTACACTATTTAAATAACACTAAGACACAGGTTTTTAATGGCTGTGACTCAGAACAGACGATTACAGTGTGGTAAGTGCTTTGGCTGGGTACAGTAGCACCTACTCGACAGTCATAAATCACCTAAAGTACTAACAAAGAGATAAGAGTGTTTCTCTATATTATATACATGTAAGTGGGCTGTATACATAAGGTCTTTGTTAGTTCTGAGCCGCAGGTTGTTTATTAAAAGAGTCACCTTCTAATTTCTCCAGTGAAGCTTTATTACAGAGATTAAAGTATGGTATGGTCACCACATCCCTGCTGGAAAATTCAGCTTAACGTCTGCATGAAATGGAAGCTTTAAAAGCTGGTTGGTTTTAGCTAATGATTTATCTTGGACCAGCTTGAACTATAAGCTTACAGCTTCTGTCACGAATGAGACACGGAAACCGGCCGTTCCGTCTCCACAGCCTACAATGAGACACACGGTCTCACGCACGTCATCCCAGTTCCCGTTCTGAGAAATATTCAGTCAGGATAGTAGTGGAGACCACACACCTTAAAGTATGCCGGCTTTGTTCTACCTGAACCGCTCCCACACAGGGGCTGCTTGTGTACGCGAGTGTGCCTGTGTTTGCGCACGTTGCTGACGAGCAGCGGTAACCACGGCAACTGAGTGATGATAACTCCCTGCCCACCGATACCCATCTCTCCTGCTTTCACCTCCAGCAGTTGGAGTGACTCATGATGATGCACACACAGCTTCCTGTGCTGAACACTCTCTCTGACCTACACACACTTCCTTTTCATGTGCCTGTTAGATATCGTGTCACGCTGTCTTTTTTGAGTAGAAGTTGCCTAAATGTGGCTCAGCCTCATGAACTTAAGACAAAAAACAATAAAGGACATGCTTATCCCTGATGCTAAATAAGAAATCTGATGACAAACACCAAAGTGAAAAAGAACATCCACGTAGGTTTGTGAATGTATTTGTCTGGGTGAAAATGTATCTGATTTTTGCTGATTTTTCACGACTTTGAGAGGGGGGGGGTGGTGAGAATATTACGATTTGTGCTGGCGTGTGTATTTTCAGGTCTTTACTGTGGGAAGATTGTGGTGGATGTGAAAATGACTGGAGGACCCAGCAGAAAGTGTGACAGCAAAAGAGACACATGATGGACATCGCATACACACAAAAGCACACAACAGAACAGGTGACAAACGGTGCTAAAATTACAGATTTAGTACTGGGCCTATTCCTACAGCAACATCAGAATAGAGGGACCCGGCCTCCTACACTTCCACCTACATCAACACTCATCCACCATCTTCTTCTGTGAATTATTGTGCTACAAGACTAGAAAAAAATGAGACCATACAATATGTAAGGCTTTATGGGGTGACAGACCAATATATTGGGCAGGCTAAAAAATTTACAAGTGTATTTGTATGGCTGAAAAGTTTTTCTCTATTAAATTTTGTCCCATTGTTTTCAGTAAAAACTGTGTAAATTGTTTGTTTGATTTCAGCATTTTATCTTCTAATTAATTTACACATAGTTAGAAGCATTACTCTAAAATATCTACAAAATGTATATACACATACAAACATATTTTGCATACTGTATATGTGACCCTGCCTCTGAAAACCCAGCTGAGGTAATTTTTTGTGATTTACGGTTTACTACATAAAATCATGCTAAATAATGTAAAGAAATATAACCTTAATATCTTTAATATTGACTGAGTAAGATTATGTCAAAGATTTAAATCATAGGAAAATAGTGAAATATTTTTTTTTGCTTGTTATCTTAAAATTAGACTTTTAGACTTTTGATTTTCACAGACAGGGTCACATATATACACATACACTACAAATACTAACATAATATTATAAATAAATAACTTTTTCATTAAAATATCTAAACAGCTGACACTTTCGACAAACTCAACAAATCAGAGACAAAATGGGCCACACTTTCCAATACACAGAGAGAGAAATGTGAGAGGAGGTTTAAGAAATTAAACATGGGTTATCAACATTTAGATCTCAAGATAAGGTCGCACACCCTGATAGAGGCTAAAAACAACCAGCCACACTTCTTGTTTAGGCTGATACATAAAAAGAGGAACATATGCTGGCGACTAAGATATGGTCTTACTAATAATATTATTTCACCAAAGTTGTGCAGAATTGTGCCCTCCTTTTGCACATACAGAACTTGCACATACAAACGAGACTTTAGACGGAATACAAACTAAGTAGAAAAGACTGACATTAACATGTATTATATATAACGTTTTAAGATTATAAGAGTGATAGTCACTCTGAGGTGTTTGCTAAAGTGACACTGGTAATATAGCACCAGAATAGCAAGCACAGATGTGCCAAACTGCCATTCTCTCTCTCTCTCTCTCTCTCTCTAAATAATACATTCTGAACTCAATAAACATTAAACAGTTGTAAGACAAGACCTCACACAATAATAACTGTTTACAATTTTTTAGCCTGTTCAAAATTATCTTGCCTTTGTATGCTAGCCTCTGTGTACAAGCGGTTCCTTTCACTAAACATGTTGAATGGCAAAAAATTCATTTCAAGTCTAAATGTAATTAATATTTACATATTCAAAAAGATTATATAATTAGATTTATCAAATGGCATATTCAATAACTAGAAATGTATTTCATCAAATTTATCAAACAGCTTTAACAAAACTTTTACAAAAACATGATCAGGGGAGTATTTACTCTAAACTTACATTAAATACTGGGTTTTCGAGTCTTAAGTTTTAACAAACCCTCAGCTAATTTTCTTAAAAATACTTTGTTTTGTGGTACTTTGTTTTGAGTATTTTGTATTGTCCTTCATACCTAAATTGTATGCAATCCAATTTTGATAACTTGTGCATAATGTTTGTTTTTATTTTTAACAACCTGCAAATTCTTTTCTTGAAATGACAAAAATATTTCTTAAGACTCCTACTAAGAGCCATAATTTACACCACTCATACAGAAAACCTCAGAGAAAGTTAATTATATATAAATGTGAAACTTGTTTTTTAAAGATATGATTAGCACAGCATTTACTCCAAAAAGCTCCTTTCTCACATGGGAGAGATAGGATTCATGAAATTTAGGGCTCTGATGATTTTATAACATATCATTTGACTCGATGCATCCATATATCTCCTTAAAAAGTGTTTTGACATTTACTGCAGGATGACATTTTTCGTCCAATGGTTTGAGGACAGAGAGTGTTAGTGAGATTCGGTACATAGCCCTGGAAGTTTCATACTGACACTGAGACAAACAATCTGCTAGGATACAAGTTAATAATACACTAATCAGCTCAAAGCAAACCTAACAGGTCTATATACAGGTACGCATTATTTGACGCTGTGACTAAAGTGATGACTAAGGAAATAAAGATTTGTTTTAGAGGTAATATAAGCAATATAAGAGTGAAAACACAAGGCATAAAAGCACTGCATATTGGCAAAAATTTTGAGCGCAAGATTCATCTTTCTTCGTGCTGCATGACTAATTCAGGTGATCACAATGGAACAATATAAAGACAGTGTTTATTGTTGTTGGTATGGTGACTGTTCAAACAGAATGACGTATAGCTTCCTCTGCCCACAGCTGTAAAGAGTCCCTGAGAGACAAAGATGTTTCAATGTGAAATACTGCAAACCGCAGATCACACACAAACTTCTGCATCCTCTCTACCAAGTTTTAGTTCAATGTGGCGATGAGAATCAGACAAAAAGGAACAATGAACAGTGAAAATGTCTGGACTACGCAAAAATGTGCATAAAATATACTTCCCTGAATATTTTTAGCCAAGCACACTTTGCATGAGAAATAGCTTTTGTAAGCCAAAAACCACAGATATCAGGTTAAGGGAATAGTTCACAATTTTGTTAGTCAAACCCATATGTTGTTGGAACACAAAAGTAGAAATTCTGGAAGAATCGTTATGCAGCTTGTGCCACACAACAATAGTTTATAGTGATCGATGCCTGTCGAGCTCCAAAAAGCACAAAAAAACTGCAAAGTACTAAATATCAATCAAAGATATCAAAAGGGTCTTGATTATCACCAAGTGTCATCAACTGTCGTTGCATGGAAAAAGTTGTGATTCTTTTAACATTTCTACTCTGTTTCCAACAGAAAAATAATTAGATGGAATTGAAATGTGAATTTTAATTTTTCGGTTTCTTTAATTTAGTTCATCCACAGGTAGTAAAAAGAAATCAAGAGACAGAGAAAGAAGTCATGAAAATCAGTGTGATCTTTTTTTATTTCAGTCTTTGATCACTAGCAGCTGGCAGCTGGCGTATCTTTCCTTTACTTTGGTCACAAAAACAATAATTGTAAACTGGCATTTAAATCCACTAATGAAATGTGTGTGGCTTTACTTACATGAGTCTATATCCATGCTTCACAAATCACCCACTTCAGAATAATTTTAAGGGTCTAACTATAGTACGTTTACAAAAAACTGTTTACAAACTTACACTGAAAAATATGTCTGAAATATGTGTGTTTATATTCTATTTAGACTATGAAATTAAAAAAGTCAGTAAACTTAACTTAATCATGTCAGATGAGAAAGGTCAAGAGATTAAGTGAATGCACAAAATTTTACCAGTGGATGAACTGAATCTTGTCAAAATGAGCATACCACAGAAGGAAGCAGCGATAGGTCGTGACCTCAGGGTCAGCTGAGGAGCACAACGTTCATATGACTGATAACAATTTCAGAACTCCCCCTCCCACCCGATGCTATGTGCTTGTGTGGCTTTTCTCTCGGTCTTGCTTCCCTGTCTACAGGGGAAGCGGGAGAGTGCCAGGGTGCAAAGTTAAATGCTCTGGTCTCGACCAAACTCACCGCATTCCCACCGTCCTTCAGTGAAGGGACGTGACTGCAGCCACGCTGAGGCTTAAGCCAAACCACAGCTCACTTAAGGTCACACACAAAAACTTGCATGATTTCTTTAGCCTACATAAAACATATTTGCCATGTTGAATATATATTTAGTCTCCACTTTTATAATCTGGTTGATGACAATGACTCATTGACTAACCAAGTAAATAGCTTATTTCAACAGCCAAAATAATACATGCCACCATTAGCCAAACTGGATAATTTATTTAAACTTTATTTGGTGGTGCACATCTGGCAAATGTGGTTAAGTCAATTGACAAACAAAAAACACACATCCGAAATATTAAATTAGAAGTTATTAGATGGGTATTATCATACTTTGCTCATTTCCTTTTACAAGACATACAATTTCACGCAAATTATGATGAAATAATCAGCAATGCTCTGTGATCTTTTAAAACACGCAGCGTTCTCTAAGGGTCTTCTTTGAGGTGGGCATCTGTTGAATCATGAACGGTCAAGTACGAACACTGAACCGTGACGCATTATCAACGTACCCCCAGGAGTATGAGTCAGATTTTACTGTTTATAAGCTGTTGGGTCTCAGACTGCTTAGTTATTTAACAGGGCCAATCCTACGCTCACATCTCTCATTGCAACACGCCTGCAGAACTACGGCCCAAAGGGTCAGACTCAAAGATTCTCAATAACACTTTCAGAAACTACGAATGTCAGTCCAGCTACTCTGGCCAAAGAAAATGACAATAATGTGGAAAAACGTGGCAGCGATGTGACCTTCACATAGCTCGAAACACATTCATTTGACCAAGGCCAACCGATGAATTCTCAGCCAAGTCCACACTTTAGATTTATGAGTGAAGACATGTGGAATGTTCGTGGCTGCGCATGTAAGATTTACAGACACACTTGGGGATGACTAATATGTGCTTGCAAATGATAATGTATGTTGATCAAGATCAGCTTTGCTAAATTAACAGCAGGATATGACTGGTATGGGGTCCTGGACTAGACATATGCTCCTGTTATGTTGGCATGGCACATTCCTGTGTACATTCATGAATCAGATATGACTGTTAGCTAATTGCAATTATAATCATTACAATTTTAATGTAATTGGTATACAAGTATTCCATCTGAATTAAAATTCCCTTTACTACTAAGAGTTTTGAAAGTAATACAGTAGATATAATAGTCAGAGTCAGATATTATTTACTTAAATCTTGTTCTGCTGATGGCTAAGTACCTTAAACATAAGTGTAAATTTGATAATAAGGAAAAGCTTGATTTTCACGTTTTTATTTTACATTAAACCTTACAGAAAAGCTGTAAAAACTATTATTCTGTATTGTAGATAAAATCTTTTTACCCTGGCATATAAAAAGCTGTCATTTGTCAATATATATTATTCTGCTAATAACCATAAATAATTAAAAATATATAGTTGTACTCTGTTGTAGCTGAATGTTAAGATCTTTTACAGCAGTAAAAAGAAGAAAAAAAGATAAATTACAATCTCCCAAAAAGGACTTCCTTTTCCTTTTTTTCACGCTGATACTGCCATCTTGTGGCGCAGAACGTCATCAATATAGGAAGTGTAGTACAACTTTTAAAGACCTGTTACACGACAAAGATTTTGACAACTAAAAACGACACTGTACAGTTTAGTCTACAATAAAATACCAGTGAGACCAAAAATTAACTTTAGCTTTTCTAAAACCAACGATGTCAATGTGACCCACAATGTAAACAGAGGACAACTCAATATTACCTCACTAATGGTGTCGTACACACCGTAATTTAACCCTTAAAGTCCAATTACGCTAAATAATACATACAACAGCATAACAAAAACACACAGCTAAGGAAGGAATCAACAAGCTGAATTACATAGTCAATAGTTTTAAACGGCACGACACCTGACGTGACACTACGACATTTTCACAGTTTTGACGCACAGCTGTGCAAAGATTGCAGTTGAGTGAAACAAACTGTATCTACTGAACATGACAAATCGTAAATATCTGATAAAAATTAACTAGGTCTTACCTGGACATCAAGGCCTCTGTGTTACTGTCAGCAGTTCCTCCTCATTTGTTGACAAAGTGGCATCAAGGTGAACGTGTTGACGTAAGCATTAGAGGCCATGGCCCGTACGACTTAAAGATTTCCATGTGAAGATTCAAAACGTAAGAAAAAATTAACAGGTAATATTTCTACAGATTTTAATCATCATGTATACTATAATACAAAATATATTTTGTGTAAAATATTACACTTCTTTAAAAATAAATATATATTCCTTTTCCTAGTTGCAAAAACATTGGACATTGGACTTATTTCCAAATGTCAGCCATGTTGAGACAAAAAAGATCATTTATTAAAATAATTTAAAAAATGAATATGCAATAAAAAATCTCAGCCTTGCTTTCTCCATCTTTGCCCAGGTTAAACATGAAGATAAAACAGTGATGTGTAGCATGTGTGATAAGGAAAGGAAGGGTATGAGTCATTTCTGTGAGTCATTAGTACTGTGGGGACAGCAGCAGCAGCAAAATGAATGTGTGTGTTTTAGAGCGGGAAATAAATGTAAGAGATGCACAGTTGATTATACATACTTGACATAAATAAATTCACTTCCTCATTTTATACAGAAATAGTTAGGAAATTGTGATAAAGAACATTAGATCTGTAAAATCTTATGTGACATATGCACAGCTATAAACATGCGATTTAGACAAGCAATTAGCTTTTAGTTGTCAAAATCAGAATAGCTTATTTGAAAGCAGTGATTTGCCGGATTAACTATGTATAAAGTCAGATACAGTATATCAGTCATAGCCTTCACTAGTTAACCTACAGAATGGAAACTTTAAACATCTTATACAAAATTCAAGGCCAGGCTTTATGAATTAGATTTAAAATCAAGAGAAAGGCAGTTTTTGAATAACATGAAACATATGTACACACTACCTTTTATGATTGATGTGTTTTTATGAAAATGGGTTTCTCATTTGTGGAACTGATAAGCCTTATAACAGCAGCAAACACAATCATGCAGGTGCTGGTATATACATAACAGAATGTTTGCTTCAGCACATTTATGACTCACAAACCTGCCACTGCATTCAGAGGCTTCAGCATCATGAAACCAAAACCAGCAAATTGGGCCAATAAAAAGAAGTTAATTAAAAGAAAAAAGAAAAATATGTATGTTAACTTATTCTATAAATATTAAGCTCCTTTTTATATAAACCTCCTTTTATATAAACCATATTTAATGTTTTAATAAATTGAATTTAAAAGGATGAGTCTTATATTTAATAGAAATATTCCTGAATATGTACATTAACAGGCATACAATGTCTGACTTAAATGTTCATACAATTGATTATTTTTACTAATTGTCCCCTCCTTTATAAATATGTTGCCCAGCGCTACTCAAAAAATAAAATAAATGCAATATATCACTAAAGTTAAACATACATTTAAGATGTTATACTTCAAAACAGACCCTGTTGAAGTGTTTACTGTATCTGTAGATGCAGATTAGAGTGAATTGGGATGATAAAAGGGTGGTTTCATGCTGGAGTAAGTCTCGTTACTCCATGGTGCTTTTCCCGGACCTCTTCCTCTGTGTGTTGGCCCCTGGAGAACAGGTTAAGATGAAAGACTGACGCATTTCCCTGAAGCCCGAGATGTGGCTTTGCGTCTGCCTGTTTTATGATTCTTAACTTTTTTATTTTCAGATAGAGCACATCGCCAGTGACGCATTCTGTCAAGCTTGTTTATATAATTTTAATTTCTTTTACCAGAACAGCATTAAAACTGATGTATATTGTGATAAACATTATTGAGTCAAGGTGCTTTAATGCATGCTACCATTTCACCGCTCACTCAATGAATGAGTCAGTCCAAAGGTTTTTGTAGTCAGGCAGTGAGTCATTAGAAAATCTTTTTTTATTTTTATTTTTCGAAAGAGCTGTCTGTTTTATGCCAATCACACCTACACCACCTCAGGATGCTATCCTTTCAAGAAGCTTGGTGTGCAGAGAATTTGATGACTGATGGATATCTCTGAATCTGCATAAAGGGCCAAATGTCACAGGAACATGTATGTCACTAAATGAAGGCATGTGTAATGTGATTTAATATATAAATAGGGACAAACTACTGGTTTCTCAGTATCCGTGGAGAATGAGAAACACTGTGGTCCTATAGGTCTGCATGACCATGATTGCTTCAGTGTACATCTTTTATTAATAGAACCCTCATAAGTTTGCGTAGCGTTTGCGTAGGGTTTCTGTCTTTTTTCTCAACACGAACAGTTCACGACTACAACAGTTTTATCTTTGAAGAAGTAGGAATGAAGAGACTAAAGACTACAGATTTTTGAGCTGAGAGCAGACTAGAATGATGAAAATTAAATCAGTAGTATCATTTTAGATAAAAAAAAATACACCTGAGCCACATGCATTCAAAGTATGATTCATGTTTTATTAGTGTTAGGGTGTTACTTTCTATTTTATTATTTAAGCATTTAAAGTGTCATTTAAATTTTAAACCTCCACTATTTGAAATTTTAGCTATTGTAACTTTTGTAAGCAAAACCAAGGAACCGAAGATCCCCTGTTTAATATGACAGTTACAGTTTTTATTTCACACCTATCAACTGATTCTATTTATACATAATTCATATACATTTACTCATTATTTATGATCAACATCTTATGCTGTTTTGCTATTTGTACATGATTTGTAATACATAAATTTGGATTTGGTCTTCTGAGTAACCAACATTTAATAATATCAAATAATACAGTACAATGTTATGTTGTTATGCATGGTGTCTGTGGATTAAAACACGTCAATACATGCGCAGACATTCTGCACCAGAGGGTAAATTGCACCATATCTGTCAGAGGAATGTCTCAGCATCGTTCAATTTATGCCACGACTGAGGAGAACTGAGAAAGAGGGGAACGAGGGAATGAGAGAGAAGATGAAGAGAGAATACTGATGACAGACTGATAAGGGAGGAGGAGGGAGAACTCTGCAGGTGGATGCTGAGCCCTGTGGAGCCTGTCTGACAGATGCTCCTGCTGCATGGTGGGGATCCAGGCGAGCCTGCTCGGGGTGCACGCGAGCAGAAAAGAAACATGAGGAAGCGGGTACAAACCAAAGCAAGGGAACATGCTGCTAATGTAGGGCAGAGACCGGGATGAACTAAGACAGGGAGGAATAGAGCAAAGGCTCGAAGGAGCTCTTAATGACGTGCTAAAATTTCATATTTAATTCACAAGACTAATTATGCCCTACATGAGATGGCTGGAATCAATGGTTGCCTCTGGATCAGCATGACCATGATTGCTTCAAAGTGTACATCTTTTATTAATAGAACCCTCATAAGTTTGCGTAGCTCACGCTGGGCTTCTGTCTTTTTTTCTCAACACGAACAGTTCACGACTACAACAGTTTTATCTTTGAAGAAGTAGGAATGAAGAGACTAAAGACTACAGATTGTTGAGCTGAGAGCAGACTAGAATGATGAAAATTAAATCAGTAGTATCATTTTAGATAAAAAAAATACACCTGAGCAACATTCATTCAAAGTATGATTCATGTTTTATTAGCGTGAAGGTGTTATTTTCTATTTTATTATTTAGGTATTTAAAGTGTCATTCAAATTTGACAAAACCTCCACTATATGAAATTTTAGTTAATGTAACTTTTGTAAGCAAAACCAAGGAATTGTAACCGAAGATTCCTGTTTAATATGACAGTTACAGGGTTTTTATAAGTGGAATGTCATAAAAAAGAGACTAAATCAGCATAGTTTGACAAAGATAAATGTAAAATAAAGTATATTTAATAAGTCTGTTTTTCAAATATCACACACACACACATACCTATTAATAAGGATAAAGAAATCTTTGAAAAATTGAGAAATTATCAGAATTTTTTAAAATTGTTTTTGACATTTTAATTAGTTTTTTTAAAGAGGTGTAAGGCCAGATTTAGGCAGCATTCTAAATGGGACTGATGGATCTAAGGGTTGGATCTGGATTGATCTAACAGAACCCACAGGTGAATCATCAGGGACACAGGGTGTGACTACAATCAAAGGTACAAGGACACAAATGAGATCAAATAAATACAAGTGTCAGTGAAGAGGTGAATGAGGTGGTTGTATGTGTGGGCGATTATGTTTAGCAGAGAGTAGGTTCAGGGGTAAGGGGGTGGAAGTGACAAGAGACGGTGACAGGGAAAGTACGAGGGATTGGCACTGCCGACGGGAGCTGAAAGCTAAACGGTGTGAGGTGAATCACAGTAAGCAAAACTACACTAAAACAGACAAACAAACCACGCAATGTTCCCAACTCACATTCTGTGGATCCCTAATTGTTGGCAAACTCTTGTTCACATTAATAATTAAGATACGCACGTTAAAGCTGAATAAGAATGATAACTCAGTGTGTTTGTATGTGATTTGAGATTTATGATTTATATCTTTTTAAACAAGAAAATGATAAAGCACTTGTTGTGTTATACTCTGTGTTAAAACATTGCTTGAATTTTCTTTTATTATTATTTTCTATTATTTCAAATGTATTATTAATATGAACCAGACCAATATCACAACGTTAATGCAGTGATTCTTGAATAATAAAAATAAAAGAGAACATAATTATTAAGATTATAATCTCTGGACCGAAGTCGTGAAGGTCTTTACGCATTTTTGTGTGACTCTCTCTCTAGCGCGCGCAGCCCGTGACTGCGTGTCCTCGGTGACGTCATAGAGCACGTCCGAGCCCCGGTGCTGCTAATGTTTTTCAATGAATGAGATCCCCCTCCCATCTGCATTACTATCACTACGGGCTCTCTATAAATTGCGAACGATGGGAGAACCCGTTAAATTTCACAAGTGTCATCGACGGCAAACAGTAAGTGGATACATGCAGCTGAAGACTTTCTGAAGAATGACATTACAACATCAGCATCATTCTCATCAACAGAGGTAACAGATAATATAATGAAGTTGATAGTTAACGCTATTACTTTGGTGATGCGAGGTGAGAAGTTTCTTGAGTTGAATTTGGACTGTTTTAAACGGAGGTAAGTGACTTTGGGCACTGAACACTGGATAAATCAGGAATTTAGGGAAAAAACGATACAATTATTGTTATTTGTTTAAGAAATTAAGCGTATGCCAGAAAATTGAAAGACGTTAATAAGATCCGTGGCGTGTAAGTGAAAAAGAAGATTTTCGATTGTGTTTGGTGGATGCGAGCAGCTGAAAGTTACTGCAGTGTGACTCACTTTTGCGCACATGGGCAGTGACAGATGCAGGAGCCAGGGAAAGTCTAGACTGTTCGCTTTTCATTTTGCATCAATATATGTCCACAGAAAACATGTCGTCTCGGTCAGAAATGCATGTGCATGCAACTGTGCTTGTTATGTTTCATATTTGATCGGTTATTGCATTTGCTGGCGCAATACAAGCATTACTGTAAAGCTCTAATAGTCCAGTTTAGTTGCCCACTGACCACACATAGCCTAATAGTACGAATCTAACTGTGTGAAAAGACAAATGTTAAATAAACGCAAATGAACGTAAACTAACATGGACAGAATTTAATCGCAGGTGGTTTAAAACGGCAAAACGATTTAATGTTAAATCTAGTAAAGCTCAACCTCAAGCGCATTCATATTACACATGCATGTATGCAGCCGTTTTTCGATGTCCGTGTGACGTGATTTATATTATCTAACATTTGTCAGACACATGTCAGTACCGAATAACACACTTCCGCTGAGCGAAAAAAAGACGAGACATGATCTTACGAAGACGTTGTTTGCCTGTCACGAGTTCCATAATTTTGAATTTACCATATCGTGACGTACTTTCAGATGAAGTCAATCTTGCGTCATTCCTGCGCACACGCCGACGATTCAACGTCCCGTCGGGATCACTTAAAGAGACAGTTCGCGCCTGGCGCATGCGCATCCGTCCATAACCCGCATTGCGACCCCTCGTGGGGTGGGTATCTGAGGGGGTGGGTTCTGCGTGGAGAACATTCAAATCTCACCCCGGGTATCTCCATACGAGCTTTGCATTACGTTTCTTTTATTACTGACATCATTCAGAGATTACCTCTCTGTCAGAGAGATTAATGGAGACGAGGAATATATATACCACGTTGCAATACACAAGAGATCTTTTCAAAATGTTGGAACCGTCTTCAGGTTCTTTAAGAGCCTAAGAGGGCATGAAAATATTAATTTAATGTTCATACATTATGTGTTCTTGTAGCTCTGCGGGTAAAGCATTGCGTTAGGAGCAAACATGTTCATGGGTTTATTCCAGGGAAGAAAACATACTGTTAAAAATCTACATCTTGAATGCACAGCTAGTCACTTTGGATAAATGTGCCTGCCGTACAGTAAGTGTATTTGAATATATATATATATATATATATTATAAATATATTATATATCGTTTTAGAAGAAGCATAAAACAGTATATTTGCCGCGTTCAGCACCATGGATAGCAAACGCGCACCGACCGTAAAAGTAGTGAGAAGCAAACCATGTGATCTTTACTCTGCGCGTTAAACAAGTTTAGTCGGCACGACACATTTTGACAGCAACAATGCTTACTACAAGTTTCTGCGAGTACAATAGTAATACAGCACTATTTAATTTAATCACAATTTCGGCATTTTATTAAAATCACTATGACTTCTCAGGCGCTTTAACAGGTCACCAAGGTACTTGTATCAGATAATGCAAATTAAGGCCATATTAGAAAAGCTGACAGAGTTGGTCATTGCTGGAGAAGTAAAATACATTTTGCAAAAAACAATACTAAGTAATATAACATCAAAGGACAAAAATATTAAGACAAGGGGTCACATGCACTGCTGTGTTGTCACTTCTGTTTTTCCTCCAGGGGCAGTCAGTTTATGATGTCCATACACACAACATCAACAGCATGGATGTCAAAGATGTTACAGAATTAGGCTTGCATAACACAACGCCCCTCCACCAGCCACCAACAGCTAATATCCTGCCCGATAATCTCTGCTGCAATCAATACAGAGTTGTGGAAGTGGGCCATGTCGTTATGGACTCTTTGTGGTGTCACCCTGGGCCTGGAAAACTGCTTTCCTATTTATAGCTGCTATTAGAGACGCTTCTTTATTGTTCAGAGAGATTTCTAGATAGTTGACCATTCTGTGGAAATTTAAAAATAAGATCTTTTGTTTATGACACAAAGCTGCCTGATTGGCACAGAAATTAACATTTTGATAGAAGCACCTCCTAATGTATTTTAAACAGACAATCTATGTAAAAAGAATGTGAAGACAAAGAAAGCAAACATTCAAAATTGCGAATACTTCCAAGGTCAGTGCATCAATACCTTGGCTCTAGACTGCTTACTGCTAAATGTGTCTGAAAGTACAGTAACAGTCTACAGTCATGGCTACTGACGTCTGGCAACCCTCCACAAGCTTTCGAGAATTGTCCACATGGCCCTGTTTTTACAGCTTTAAGAACAGTGAGCAAGATCTACCCTGGAAACCCCTGTGCTGAATCTGTGGGATGTGTCATAGCCAGTGAACCAATCAGGTTAGCCTATCCACAGTTTCCACTGCAAACTCTTTTTCCTCCTCTTGCTGTCTCCATGGTGACCGTGGCATTAGATTGTTACTGTAGCAACAGCACCGCTGGTAACAGTCTACAGCCATGGTCGCTAGGGGGCAGAAACTACAGCAAGAAACAAATTCCCCTTTGCAACCCCTAGTCTTGATACAGATGTATTTTCCAGTGTTATTTACAGCATGTTTTATATGTTTACATTAGTTGTGTTATATAGTACTTTTGTGTGCTTTACTCAGATGGTGTTTTGTGTCTGTATGCCACACACTGTGCAAAAGCTTTTAAGACTGTGTTTACTGGGCTTGATCAATGGTCTTTTGTTGAACTAGGCGCAACATCCCAATTTACTGTACAGGCAGTTGACAGTCGCATTTGTCTGTTAATTGTACGTTCATGTTAGAAAGCAAGTGAAAAAGTGCTAAGTTACGCTTCCTTCACTGTTGATACAGAAAAAGAGAAAGAGTACCATCAAAACTATTGATTGAACTGACAGATCTGTTATTAGGCCCAGCTATTATTACATGGGGAATTTGTCACGTTACAATGACAATAAGGTTTTATGTCATTTGTCCAATTAGACAAATGTTTGTTTTCTCTAGCAGATGTAAATGTTTCAAACAAATAGTTCAAAATCCTATTAAACCGGATTTTTGTGAGTTCTATTCTCCAGACAAAAAAGCTATTGTACATTTTTCAAAAATAAGTTTATATAATAAAAATGAGAAAAGTAAAAAGAAATATACAGTAAACTAAACAAGCATAGCTACATAAAAATGAAAGAATGAACTATATAATGAAGATTTGAATGCAAAGGTTCAATTGTATTCTCAAGGTTATTGTCAAGTCAGACATGTTGTCACATGTTTTAAATGTATGTTATTAATTTTTGAAACAATTTTTTAGTTCGAAACAATCAATTGATATTTTTGTATGTCACCTTTAACGTTTTTGCTATTTCACAAACACTTTTGATTTAACACTTGTTGCTATTTTGAAATTGGTTAAACTGTTCTTCCCTAATGTATTCACAGCATACAGCACCAGACTCCTGTGAGAGATCACAGCTACATTTACATTTACAGTATAGTGATGTTCAAGCAGACATATAAAAAGGGTATTGAGTATGTAAGGAGGAGCATGCAGGTAGAAAAGGAGGGGTCAATTGCTTGTGCAGAGACAGTAATCAGCATGTGTCAACGCACTCAACTTGGCATATGTATGAGAGGCAAGCAGATACTGTAAATCATGGCCACTTTTCCAACAAGAGATGCTCTAATTGGGCCGACCTTGAAAGCCATAGAGCTTTAAGAAGAACCATTAACAGAAATATGCATGAATCACTGAGATGGTATCTCTGACATTCTCTATCACATCGTCACTAGTGATGTAAAGGTGGGGGAGTTAGATACTTTAGAAAAGCACTAAACGTTAATTGGAAACTAGTTTAATGGTGGATTTTGTAGAGGTGTTTTTGGCCGTATCATACAGGACAGACTGACCTCCCACACATAATTAGTCATCTCCTTTCAACTATTTCTCTCTCATATTGAGTTTCTGTAAATCTCTACTTTTCCGCTCTTTTCGGCAAATTACAGATTGTTCGTTTTTTCACCTTGGGCTTCAGATCACAAAATTCAATCTTACAATACATCACTCTTATCAGGGTTGTGTGATTTTGTCACTTCTTGGTCTTATTTGGTCTCTTAGTGAAACAGACATTGAATCAGATATTCATTTTTTTCGTTGCAATGGCAGATTTTTCTCCCATAAGATGAAATCAGAAACCCAGATGCGCACAGAACGCTCCTCCAAACTGAACACACACATCTGGAACCAAGAGCCTGTGTAAATTGCAGATAAAAAAAATCAGATCTAAAGGCCAGTTGCTTGGTGAACAGGATAATAAACACTGTGTGGGATTTTGAATGGCATTTTATTAAAACAGCGTATTAAACCACAAAATGTGCTGAGCGTCATGAGTGATTTAGAACACTGTCTCTCTAATTCACACAGCAATACTGATTTTATTACTCTGTAACTTCCACTGTCATCGTAAGAATATCCTTGAATGTAAATCATTGTATTTTAAATAACAATTTACAAGATGAAAATAAAAAATTTCCTCATATTAAATAACACTGTAAATTATGACTCATTACAATCCTTGCTAAGCCTATGGTTTCATCGGATTCCAGAAAACCACACTTAATGGTTTAACTGGTACATTATTTATCATCTGAAGAGTGCCGTTGAAATTAAATGGGGAGAATGTTAAAAATTGTAAATGTACAAATACACAAAATGCTTCAGCACAAACTTATTAGTGAAATATTATATTATTGAATAGATAGATCTTTTTAGAATAATACATATTATTTGATATTTTATTAAATAGGCCTATGCCAAAATTTATACAGGACATCTGCTGATATAAATATACCAGGACAATACAAATGCAATACAACAGGAGATTTGTTTTAACATTTGTTTTAAAATAATAAGGTATGGGATTTATACGGATGGCAAGCTCAATTTGATGCTTGCCTTTTAATGGCTTGACCAATGACATGTTTATACTTCCGAAACAGTTTTACAGGCACATCGCAATCCCACAACAAGAGTTTGCCTCTGTCCTTTACTGTTGTACTATATAGAGAACGGGTCAGAAGGTCAGCTCATACTGTACATCAACACAGTTCTTTTTTGAGGTTCGGATGAAGGTGTGAAGTATGTTGAAAGGAGTACACAATTAGGAAAGAGATCCTACAGTGAACAGCCATGGAGAAAATGGATGGCGAGACAGAATAAAGCACAGAAACATGATCGTGACAGAGGTGACTCAGCGTTTCCTGTATCAGGAAGAAAAACACTTTGCCAGGCACTTCACAAAGGCTGCCCGCTCCAAGAGCTCGAATCTGATGGGTACAGAGACAAAAGCTCCACACTCTTCAGTATAAACACCGTCCAGAAACAACACATGTGCATTAGCACTTAGTTACTCACAGGCCCACTATCAAAGAAAAGAATTCTCATATTTTATAAGAATCATCATATGTCCGGCATTAAATTGAGTGTAATATTGTCTGCACAATTCACAAGGTAAAAGCTTGAGAGCCATAACTGTTATAAGGCTCTATTTCTGGAAGTGTACAGTGATATTTCTGCGTTTTTTGTTTGGACATGATGCCATGGAAATACCAAGTTTTTCAGACACATACCAAAGTAATACCATTTACTGTGGATATATGCCATGGTCATACCACTGTATTTTTGCAGTATTATTGAGTATAATGTACTTTAAATATTGTATACAAGTATGGCAGCCTTCAATACAGTGGAATAGAATAAACCGCAGACTTGGTACTGAAAAAAGATAAAACAATGTCAAATAAAAACAAATCTTGTTATGATGCATACATTGCAAATCTATGAAAATAATCATTGATATACTGAGGTATAAACATTTTTACACGAATGCAGTAATGCAGTTTAGTGTGGGAGGGTTTACTTAATAATTTGACAATTATTCGGACAAACTTGAAGACCCCTGAGGAGCTGAAAAGATGAATGATAAAAGTTATGACAAAGTCGATCATTTGTGCTAATGCTAAATAAATCTGCCCTCTGAAGAACACATGCACATATGGTAGACATCAACAAATTCTTGATGAACTTCGTCTGTTCTTTCTTATGAGCTCAGTATGTATTGGCAGAGAAGAAGAGGGAAACTTGAGCATCTCTCAGCTCTTCCTGTCAATTCCCGTGCCCTTCCCAAGAGACAGGAAATGAATGCCTACAGCCACAGAAATGTGTGTGTGTGTAAGAGAGAGAGAAAGAGGCTGATACTGACATCCTCATCACATCTGGAATCTATTGCACATTGGCAGCTAAAGAACACAGGGTTCTCACACACACTGCCATGCAAAATAAAACAGTAAATCAATCTTGGGCAAACACCATCAGGCTTAACTATAAGATAACCCTTGCTGCATGATTAGTCAGACAGTGTCATCTAGTGGACAAGAAATATCATGCATACCTTTGTCCAGTGAAATAAAGCCAGAATTCATGACAAAGGTAATCAACCATAACCTCAGCCAATAATTTAATACCTCTTTAATATGTCATGTATTAAACATTTTGCACAACAAAGCACATATTGCTTTAAAGCAGCTTTCTGATTTAAAACATCTTCAGCATGGGTTCAACCAATCATTGTCTGAGATCACAATAGTTTGTCATAATAATTGTCAGAATATTAGTTAAATTTAAACTAAAGGTACAGCAAAGTCCTGCTAAATGTTTTGTTGTCCCACCCACATAAAAATGCATTGCACAAAGGTACAATGTAAAGTTGGTACCTCTGTAAATTGTTATTTTAATGCAAGGTGAGCATCATAATAAAATATGCACAGTAAATATATTAATACGATACTCTCAACTTTGCATACAAAATACAACAAGACAGAAAACCGCTGGTTTAGTATATGAATAATTATGAACAAAGGAAAACTGTGATGCTAGTGTTCACAGACTCAGCATCTTTAAAGCCAGATTCACAAAAATATGGCTGCCTTCCTGGACACTAATCATGTCTTATACTATGAAAGATTTTACTCTGAATAATCACTGCTGACAGTGAATGTTCATCCAAGACTCGGCCTAATCCGCTTTGGAAATTGGCTCCATGTGTTTTAGCTGACTGCAGAACCATCCAGGGTTTAATATGAAAGAAAATATACATATTGACATTCACATTGTACCAGTTAATCAAAGTCTTGACAGTCAACTGTAAACAGTTTATTTTGCATTTAACTAAAAACGTGCCCTGCGCAAAACATTCAACGCGTGACACAAAAGTTCCTTTTTGTTGGAAAACTTCTGACGGCAGAAAGAGAAACACAAAAGCCTGAGCTGTGAATGAGTATTATCTTTCTCTGCAGAGGAATAATTCTGAATACGCTTTCGTTCCTCTCTGTGTAATTTTCTAAAGAAGAAGGTCACCTATGAAAAGTGTCTGGAAGATCTTTTCTAAATGAGGGCCAAGATGATTGTATTTAACTAAAGCCACCCACATAGTGCAAGATGAAAACAGCACATTCAGGGTCAGCATTTTGTTCAATGGATTATCTCTCTAAACACACATCTACACCAGCAACATGTCTAAAGAGAACCAAATACACAACCTGGTACACTTTTGTGCCTCCCTCTCACCCACATTTTTTGTTTTTTATTTTACACGCACACTCATAGCGCATGTCGATAGAAATTTGATTTGAAAGTCTCCTGTGGGCTCAGCAGTGAAAGGCTGTACCATCTATAGTGAGACAACAGAGGTGAAGAGTGAGATTTGATTGGCCTGCTTGTCTCCTGCAGATGTTCAAGATGATCTGTGGTTGGCTGGCAGATTGCTGGTGTGGAGGACTGAGTTTATTCTGCCTGGCAGCCACAGGAGGCGCTCTGTTCACGGCCACATCCACTCGTCTGCTGAACTGCATCTGAACTCGGCTTCTGTGAGAGATTGAGGGGATATTAAAGTGAAGACTAAGTCAGATTTTCTAACAAAATACACAATAACAATTTTCTTACCAATAAGTATATCAATAAACCAGAGTGTGTACAAAATTACAACTACAAACACTAACACTAATTATTTTAGACATCAGCGAGGAATTTTTCTATACATTTAACTGACTGTCTAGAAATAAACCTAAAAAAAGCTTTCACTGATTTTACTTCATGAAAGTTGCATTGAAACATATTTCAGACTAATACTTGTATTGTGTTTTAGAAAAATCACTAAGGTACTTACCAGACAATACAAATATTAAAGCCTAAGAGTATGTATCAATGCAACTTTCATGAAGTAAAATCACGAAAAGCTTTTACTTGAAAAAATTGTTCCTAAATGTGTTTATGTTGCATTATTTTTTAGGTAACTACTGTATCAACAACAGCTACATCCTCTACAAACATCATTCCCAATGCCCAAACTGAAAGTTTCAAAAGTCCCAGATGCTCTGTTAGCACTTCATCACTAGGTGGCAGTATGATATAATGTTCATTATAAACACACAGTTTAGGTCTTGGATGCTGCAAGGTCAATACAGCATTTTGTACTTCATAAAAGCATGAAACCACACACAAAAATCATTTACACACCTGTGCAGGTTTGCGTACAGGCCTCTGTGGTTGGTTCTCTGAATGATTCGGAGTCCAGGCCCCCAGACTTTGATTGGAATAGAAATCCATAGGATACACCTCCTGCCACCCCACCTGCTGCAGTGCTACCGCTGCCTGAGACACAGCGCAAGAGAGACACACAATTTTAATTAAAGACATCAAATGCCTGCAGAATTAAACACTGTAGCTTCCAGCCTGAAAATCTTGAGAAAACAGCACGCAGAGCTGCCAGATCGATACACGCACCAGACACGAGCACAGTCAGATATCAAGGGAGCTCCAGTCGAACCCCGTCGCTTCTATGAAGAGGGCGCGTCACGTGACTTTCAAACACGTCTCCTAAAAGACTCGATATATTACCGATGCGCAAAAGATCTTCCCCACTGGCTATATACACCAAGCAGAGATGTGTATCTGAAGAGGCCTGATCTGTGCTGTTTCATGTGAACTACAAATAGAGTTGAATATGTTTGCCAGGCCTCGGGAGGAATGCAGGAGTTTCTTAAGCATGCGGCTACATTACATAAACTCCGGCTGGATCTCACATGTCAGACTGAGCTGCTTATATGAATAATCAATGTGCCGTGTTCGTCCCTGCCCGTGGATATATCTGCCCACTTCAGACGTGAGGCGTGCCGTAATGTACGGCACTAATACATGTACGGCTCTAATAAATCTAGTGGGAGAAATGACAAACATCTCCGCCTCTGGAGAAAGACCGTCTTGCTCAGATGACAATAACACAACACCCCATAAACAAATGCTTCTCCATAAATCTCTTTTAAAAACCCTTCATATACTAATACAACAGTGACTCTTTTTTCATTGACTGAAATAGCAACGGAATAAACTGAGATACAAAGTTTTGACATCTTTCTTTTTGTAAAAAATAACACAAACTTAAAATACAGCCTACTTTAACCCTAGAGAAGGATTTTATTTTGTTAATTCTATGTTTAAATTTGTACAACATTTTAAAGAGAAAAGAAAGTAAAATTTGCTGTTAATGCTTTGCACCATCACAATGAACTGGGGTGCTTATATGGATAATTTGAGTCTATTTCACATTTTTTATCTCATCATATTTTTCATAAGGTCAATAAAAATGGTAATAAAATATTTTTTTCTTTCTATTATATTTTATTTTATTTTATTATACTTTCTAATATATATTTATTTCTATTTTATTTAATATTTTATCTAATTCTGTTCTGTAAAGAAACTCACATTGTTTTATTAGTTTCCTTAACATCACAACATACGTTGCATGACAGCATCATACATATATATACGTCACTTACGTGACAAACAGCTTTTAGATCATCGCTCTGGATGTACTACCACCTTCAGTCGATCAATTTCTCTTTCTCCATCCATCCCCCTTCATTAACCCTGACATGATGACATATACATCCCTCCTTTCCCCTTTCAATGGCTTTTCATCATACTGTAGCTGTGCATAAGCTACCTGCTAATCCCAACGCTGACAAGAGAGGCAAGTGTGTCATATTGACTATAAATACAACCTGAGATGCTCTGAACTTCCTGCTTTCCCTCTCTCTCTCATACTGTTCTTTACACTCTCTCACCTCCTTTTATCATTTCCTGACTCCACAGAAAGAGCAAACACAGGCTCAGGTACATTAAGGTGGCAGTTCTTCTTATTCTAAGAGCTCCATCTACTTGTGTTTGGATATTTAAATGAACTGGTGGGGCAGGAACAGCGTTACTTCTTTTATTGGGGGCTGGGTTTTCACAAAACCTCAGCGTGTTACTGATGCATTCTAATGTATTCTCATAATGCCACATTTGTTCTATGATGTTGGATGTGCTGCGCTCCAGCGTGGGCCAAGACGCAATGAAAACAGATTATGGTGAGAATATGAGAGCCACATGCGATTATGCCGTGATTCAATATGGCTCCACTGAGCATTATCATTATTCACCGAGAGATATGACAGCGTAAAAGTCAACATAAATGAGTTTCTACTGGTGCAGTGGGTATACTGTACTGATAGACTGATATTTCAGCCAGGACAATTAATTGACTGATATCTGGTCACCTTGAGGTTGTTGTATATATACACACACACTCACTCACACCTAAACCCTCATTAGTTGACCACCGGCACTCATGACATTCCCAATAGACTGAATCTGAATGGGAAGAGAAACAGCCACCTTAATGAGATCTGTCTACAGTTAATACTGCCAGATGCTGTTGTTTTTCTATCTCAGGACAAACGCTCTCCTTGGAAGTCCTGCTTTGGCATGACATGAGCTGGGATGTGTTGGTCTACTCTGTTCCGCTGACGAGAGAAATTTGAAAAGGCAGTGCAGCAAATCGGTCAGCGGGAGGAGCTACTGTTCCACCCTGAGCTGTCCGAAGCTTCTCCTGTGCGTCTCTATGGAGCGAATATGATAAGTAAACAAACCCTGTTCCTTGTGCAGAGCTACTACACTGCAAGCAAGTGTGTGTCTGTTTGTTTGTGCGAACAAACACATACACACATGTTGTAGACACAAACGCATACAAAGCCTTTATGTTCTTAAAGGCCCGTACACATCTTCAAAAACAAACATCTAAAAATTGACTATGAAGATAGACAAACACAACAAGCAGAGGTCAAATCATCAGACGGCCGGTTCTCATGTCGAAATGACAGCAGCAACAGGGCAGAGGTGAACACCTGCCGTAGGTGCATCTGTTAGTTAAAGTCGTATCTTTGGGCGCAAGTGTGTATCTTTGTTGTATGTTTGATAAAAAAAATTCAGTAGGTACATTGTGGTGTATTCATACAAGACCTGTGTACCTCATATGGAGACAGCAGGGGCTTGGAAAAAGCCGTTCCCCAGTCGATGGAAAGGCGGGGACAAGCTATCTGCACCCACCTATAGGCAAAGACAAAAGATGGAGAAAAACAGAAGAAGTTTAATATCTTAAATAAACCAGACAGCGCTGATTTTTATGATTTTGAGTGGATGAGCTGCATGAAAAGTTGTTGTAAAATGACTATAAGCACACACCTGTTCAAGAACATTCAATATTATTGGGGAAAGTTGCTGTGTTGCTTGGCAACAGCACACAGTCTATGGTTAGGATAATGGACTGTGTTACTCGGTGAAAGATGTTTGTTTTGATACTTATTAATAATAAATTGAACCGTTTATTGAACATTGGGGTCTTTTATCATACTGCTGTTGCTGCGGTTTCACAGGGTGGTGTGTTTGATGTGATGTGTGGTGGGTACAGTCAAGGTTAGGAAGGGCAAAGACGAGTGGGGTGAGGCCTGGTGGCCTTATTTCATGCTTCTGTAGTTCCTCAATGGACGGTTTGAGGTTAAAGCATGATGCCCGGCAGTCTGGCACGACGTCTGTAATATGTTCTTCTCTTCTCTCCGGGGTATGGCTCTGGCAGATGGGCGACATCCATTTACTCTCAAGACCTGCAAGGACATGTCTACGGGGAAGAGTCATTATTGGATGCCAGTGGTTCTCTTTACAGAACGCTCTTGTATGTCATGCCAACTTTAATTGGGGGCCTGGATGCAGGTGGCGGTAGAAAGGTTGGGGTGGCACTACAGCGAGGACAGGATAGTGTTTTGTTACACAGGGATTGAAAAGTAAAGAGCGCTTTGAGACCACAGCCAAAAAGAGAGAGTATTGTCAAAGGTGGACTTTTTATAGATTTAAGGGTAGTTGACAAATATACCGTAAATGTGACATAGCAAAAACAGATAAAAAAAGATAAACCTCTCTCATGCTATTTGTATATTATTATTTTTTTCTACATTTTTGATGTTACATTTATAAATATATTTGTCATCTTCTTAAAAAAACATTATAAAGGCTTTATTCTGAACTGCAAAATTATTCAAAATAAAACTAAACGAGATCAAACAAACATATTATGACGCTCATCACAAACAGTGAAATATATCACTGTATTAGTATTCGCAATACACATGTGTTTTTCGTGCTTTCACTTCCCCACCCTACTACACACACACACACTTAGGGAGGCCGAGCACACTTCAGATCGCAGAGAGAATACGAATGTGAATATGAACTGTATTGATGTGCAGAACTGATACTCTTCTGTAAATACAAGAGTAAATCTGCACTGCCCTAAAGCTTCCCTCCAAAGCATTATTATTTAGGCAAACACAAAGTCAAATAAAATAAAGCAAGAATGGAGAGAAAAAAGGAACGAGGGCTGAGGTGAGAAAAGGAAAGAGATAGCAAAAATAAAGGTTAGGTGAGCAGAAACTACTGCACTGCAATGCCCTAGTCTCCATGGAGCTACCCTACATAGCAGCCAGACAGGGCGGTAGAGAGAGAGGGAGAATGAGAAAGAGAGAGAGAGCAGGACGGATAGAAAGGAATAACAGTGACATGAGGGATGAGGCAGGGCTGGGTCGTGTGAAGAACACTACAGTGATCCCTGGCAGGCAGAGGCGAGAGCGTGTCAAGAGAAGCTGCATTTGTCTTGAGAACGTGTGGTATGAATACAGAAGCAGTGCTGCTGGAATTGTGGGTATTCGGATATCTGATGCAAATGAAGAGAGCGTTAACGGGCTCGGCACATTCACACTATGCTAAACTAAACCACGAGGAGAACATAAACAGGCTATAAAGGGGGTGTTAACACCCTGTGTTTAAAATAGCAAGACAGAGTGTGTTCTACTTTTACTATATTTATTTTGACACACCGTCTTAAAGGGGCCATATTTTACATTGTTTTATTATCATTAGGTTTTGGTCCCAGGGTGAGACACAAGAATGCATCATGTGTATCCTTTACCCTTAAAGGAATAGTTTACCCAAAATATACCTAATTTATTCATTTTTGGGTGAACTATTCCTTTAATATTTCTGTAACACTGCTGTAGTCAGTCACAGGTATATGTATTGGATTGTAATTAAAAAAGTTTCTGTTTTCTCCTGTCAGCTGGACTAACTTCACCTTGAAATCTCACATCTGGGTTAACAAACTCTTAGTTACAGATCTATAATGTAAATCACGGGGTTGCAGTCCTGTCGGGAATCTGAGGATGTTTACAGCACTGCATCTGCTCCTCATGACCGTTCTCTAATCTCCGCCTTGAGCGTCACACTTAATCCTCAGTGGCTCCAGGGCTTTGCATCATGGCAGGCCTGCTGCCAAATTATTCACACCCCCAAAGGCAAACGAATGAATGACAGTGCATTATTGAAACCTTTTCTTTGGGTAAAGACTCGAGAGTAAAACTGATTAGATTGTGGACAAACGCTATTTTTAATCGGCACAAATAGTTGCCCTTCTTGACTACGACACTGAATTTTACAGATCCAGAGTTATGATTTTTGGCCTTTTGTGGCTCACTCCAGCTCAATTAATCTAACTGGGGTGATTAATTATGAATTGATGCAATAAAAAAGTCGCTAATTTAAAACTACTGTAATCTCATATCTCAATCAATCACATAATCAATGGAAAATGTGTGTAAACTACAATGTGTGTATAAATGTATTTACACATTTACACTTAATATTACCGCATATAAATTTTTTTGCTGGTGCAAAGAGTGTACAAAAGTCTCCAAACAAAGCAAAACAACATTACAAATAATATGCAAGACATAAACACAAAAAGACCAAATAATCAACTGTTAAATAAATAACAGAGTAAACATCTGACAGTCTGTGGTAGGCCATCGGACTCTGACACATACAACAACTGTTTGTCAACTACAGTGTGCGTTTGCTAAAATCCCATCAGGGATTCAGTCTAGTTCTAGGAGAATTCCCAAACAGATATCATAAAACCCTCTGCAAAACAAAACAGCAGAATTAGGAGAGGAATGGTGGACCTTTCCTCAGAATACCCCGACCCGAGAAACAGACAGACAAAGCAATACGTATGAACAGTAAATGAAAATGTTTGTTCAGTATTTATAGTAGAATTGGCTTTCACATATGCAAAAGGGCTGAGGCAGCATCGGGAACCTCAGCACGCCACCGAATTCAATTTACAGGCTTATCAGAGCCAGCATCTGTCCCCCTCGCCTGAGACAGCCCTCGCTGCGGGGAGCCATACGGGCAGAGACACACTCCTCCGTCTGTCCGCATCAAACCCATTCTCTCAATCCACTTCTGCTCGGTGGCATCCGCCAGAAAGAGAGAGGTCAAAGACGTGTAATGATGCCTGTTTTGCTTCCTCTGAAGTGGCCCCATCAGTATGTGAAGGCAGGCCTGATGAGAGCACGTTCCTGCTGGTCCCGTAACCGCCGGGCGAAGGTGGGAGGGCGAGACTTCACATGAAAGAGTCTAATTGAAGGAGGAAGAGGAATGGGAGACCTGTGATGGCAGCAGGGGGGTTTCCTCATGCTGGTGGGTGCAGCGAACCCGGTTGGCTCTCGTCTCTGGCCGTGGAAATACTGGATTTTAATTAGGCATTTGACCTGCTGCATACAATAGCATAATTAACCTTTGTGATCTACGGGGAATTGAGTGCCCGCGCCTCTAAACCTTCCTTAAAAACCGTCAGGGATGTGTAATTACATTAGGCTTACAATAAAGGGCACGTATAAGCGGCGGTAAGGAGCACCCTGCTCTGTGGGGGAAAACTTTTGGGATGATTGTATACTTTGCAAAAGCTGTAACCAGGATCCACATTTTGATTGACATGTGGTGCAACCCACAGTAAAAACTGTAAAATGCCAATTACCATAATAACCTGTATTTTAAACACCAAATCTGTTCCCATTTCTTTCCTTTATTTAAAATGTAAAGGGAAATGTTTTTTATTTCATAATTTCTCAAAATCATTTTCTATTCTGTGGGCTTTTTATAAAATAATGGTCCCTCACTAGGAAATAACATCATTTTGGTGAGAAAACAAAAAAACAGCTGTATAACAGCTGTTTAAAGAGATTTTCTATACATTTACTCTAAACATTTCATTCTGCTAAATAATATTATAAAATGTTTTTTTTTAACAAATATTATAATATAGATCCCACACTGTGCCATCTTCATTTCCCATTTGCTAGCTTTTATCCTTTTTGACAACCTGTTCATTCTCCAGCCACTGTGTAAACAAAACTATAAAAAATATTTTAGAGCTTAAGCTTAACTGAAGCATATTTCTGAAAGCCTAGAATACCAGAACCACCTCCTTAAATCACTAACATATTTGCTTTTTTTTACAGTGTAACAGGAATGACCCTCCTACCAGACATCAAACACTTCACACTGACCAGAGGATCCAGCAAGAACTCGATGTATTAAAGAGAAACAGGATTTTCAAGTGTTGAAGTCCACTGGTTTCAGCTCCTCATTTCCAGCCTGAACATCCACATCATCGGCCTCCTAAAAAGCATCCGTCAAAAACACCGCTCCTACAATTCCCCACTGGACCGTTCGATTAACCTTCCAATTACAGTGGCGACTGCCAGCAGTCAGCTGATACCTTCATCCCACATCATCTCATCTTCTCTAGCAAATTGACATCATCAGTGTGGCATTAATCAACGATCACGTTTCCCTCTGAAATGTCTTGCTGACATTCTCTGTCTTCTCTGCTCGGATCTTCATGTTTCCGCCAACATGACACCCATCACAGTGAAAGCCACTGACATTAATAGATAAAATGAGAGAGAGAGAGAGACCGAGGTGTAACTTTCTCTTGCTCGTGGTTCCTGCTCTTATTACATATGCAGAACAAAAGCAGCACGATTGATGGGAGCAGTTGATATCTCTTTTCTTTAGTGTTCTATGGCTTCTATCTCCTATATTTTTTAACTTATAAATACAATTTTTTTTATACAATAATATAATATTATAAATGTGTTTAAATGTATATATCATTTATTATCTAGCCAAGTATAACTAGAATATACATACTAATAAATACTATGAAATATTTAAAAAACGAATACAAAACACGACTCGGTTCACTTCGTTTGTACACCGAAACACAAGGAAAATACAAAACCAAACTTTTTTTCCACCTTTCGTTCCACTAAACCTCCCTCAATAATCTCAAAGCCCACCGCAGCAATAACCCGACAATGCCACAGAGGAGATGCTCACAAAACAAAACCCGTGACCCCACCCGACACGGCTCGTGATATTCCTACAATACAGGTACCTCTCGCTCGTCCTCTGGGTGTACTAGGCCTAGATTAACCCGTACCTCTGTGTGGAGGAGCTTCATCGTGTGATGCCTGAAGTGAGCTGATGTTTAATTGTGTGAAATGGATACCGTGACCGTGCATGCGGATGGGAGACAAACTTACGCGTCCACGTCCGCGAGAAGCTCCAGCTTGCTGGGGAAGATCTCAGACAGAAGCACTCGAGTGTACGACCTGCCCAAAGACTCCAAATGAGACTCTAAATGCTGCAAATAGAGAAGACGTATCCTGAATTTAAAAACAGATTTACATAAAATGCAACTACTTTATAATGCACACAGCCCAAGGTCAGCGAGAACAGTTGCCAACATCATTAGGACTTGACACTGTAGGAGGAAAGAGAACAGAAAAACGAAGAATTTCAAGAATTTATTGAAGGACCAGAAAACTGTTTCCTACCGACTAATGAGAAATCTTCACGGAGCCACTGATGCTGCACTTGTGTAAACTGCTTTAATGAAGAAACCTTTTATGTTCTTTAAAGCTTTAGTAACAGGGTGTATCATTAACACAAATAACCATTTCGGCTGCTTTGGAATTTATTAATAACCCGGAGCTTGTTTTGCTTTTAATACCTTTATTTATTGGTTTCCCAACAGCCTATTCCAACAAATCACTACTATATACAGTGAGAGAAGGCTTTTAAAGTAAACAAATTCATTTGCACAAAAAAAGTTCAGGGATTGATACTGATAAATTTTATTTTGTAACAGCAACAGAAGTCCAAACGTGAGTGTTTTATAAACATGCTCTAATGCAGCTTTTATTTATTCAAATTATTTTCATCTCAAGCATCAAGTGAGAGAAAAAGGGAATATTAGCACAGTTCTTACATGAGGATAAAGCCTTGCGTTACAGGACTATCCTCACACACTTTGAAGTGTGAAGCCCAGTGGACCACAAATATTATCAGCAGAAACCCGCAGACATCAGTGAGGAGCTATGCAGGTGAATAGACGGCTTCAAAGCAGAGCAAAAAAAAGAAAAGGCGGCGAGTGGAAAAGAGTAGATTGTACACTTCTCCTTCATTTGAAGTGTACGGACAGATTAGCTGGCTTAGTTAACCTTGAAAAAGGTCACGACTGCACTCCTTTGTACACGCAGTGCGTTTGTGACAGATACACAGAAGCTTTAATGCGGGTATGGTACAAATGCCCAGAATTTCTTGAATAACTGACCCTTAATACTTGTATTGTAAGATGTGGGGGTCATTTACTACTTGTTAGAGGTCACCTCAGAAATGAAAATTCTGTCACTTACTTACCCTCATGTTATTATTTGAATTTTTCTTTAATAAAACACTAAAAAGATATTTTAAGTAAAGTTCTGGCCATTCATGACCCATGCCCTTGTACTGAATGGAGACTCAACTGAAGATTTGAAGCTTCAAAAAAGATGTCTCATGTGCTACAGTCCAATTTTTTTAAAGTCAATATCTTGAAATAAGAATCATGCAAAGATTGCTCTAAAAAATCTGCATTGAAAACATACCGTTATATTTAACAAATAACTGTTGACAGATGACTACTTCTTCAAATATGAAAAACTACTCAAAAGAGAGAACGATTTGTTTCTTATCACAATCAGCCACGTATACAGCATCAATAATGTTTCCTGTTGTATGCTGTAGCTTCAACATCAAACTCTCAATCTTTTCAAAAGTACCCCCCCCAGAAACCTGTTGAAATCTCATCTGTGTACCCCTGGTTGGGAATCACTGTTCAAAAGAACACGCCATGAGCTTCACGGATAAAACAAATCACAGAGAGCTACAACAGAGAGCTGCAGCCATCTCCCCCAGAATCACCATCACTGTGTTTGTCTAGGCGCTGAATTCCTCTCGCTTCTCTCCTCCATGCATACCAATTAAAAGAGGATGAGACGAGAAGAGCGAAAAAGCTGCCAAAACAAAGTCAAATCCAAATACATACAAATGAACAGATGAAAAGAGGCAGAGAACAAAGAAAAGAGATGGAGAAGCAGAAAACCCACCCCTCCCCAAAAAATCGATTAAGGCCCTCTAGTACTCTGTCTCCAGCCGCATGCCGCAGGGTGTGTGTGTGTGTCTATGCAAGATGTGAGGCAAGATTTGAACACAGGTGTGAGCTGGGTAAATAGTTTATGAATCTTCTGTACACAAACAAAAAATCGTGTGACATGGGGAAGCGTCTTACCTCCAAGATTTTAGGGTTGCCCTGTCGGCCGAGGGTGCCCAGGATGAGTCCCCATCTCTGGGCAGAGCGGGCTTTCTCTATGGCCTGCAGTCTGGTGGACCTCATGGCCTCGTGGTCATAATATTCTTGAGAAAACACTTTACTGTATGGGTCATACCTGCAGAATAGCAAACATTTCGAAATGAGATCTGTACATATTTATAGATTTGTCTTCTTAACACAAACATGAGCTACAGCAATCACACAATGGGTTACCTGTACGCAGGTATCTCTGGGTTGGCGATCATGATGGACTCCAAGTGAAACCTTCCATCTCCAAGATATCTATAGACATAAACACAACAATTTTAGAGACTGAGATAAAAAATGTATGTACATTTCTGAGTGGGTGGCAAGAAAAAAAACTCAATTTTCTCTCTGGAATTTGCGTAACAAAAATCAAGAACAAGTTCATACCCGTGGGTCATGATACAACTCAAAAACCAAAGCAGCACTATTAACCTCTGGCAAACCATTAGGGTGAGAACTACATGCCCTAAAGTCACAGCAACTCTTACAGAAGAAAGCGAGTCTTATACATGTATGGGGATAGGCTACGATCCAGATACTTGTGTGATATGATTAGGTCATGTCGTAAACAGCACACAAACAAAATTCGACACGCACACGCGAGCTCTGATTATCCTCAGCGGTGCAGACAGTAGAAGACCTGCCATCGGTAATAGGAGTATATATTAACCTGGCAAATCTGATAGACGCCTTGGGGAATGCAGCTACAATTAGAGCGGCTAATTAAGACACATTTATGAAACACTGTGGAACATACTGTGGGTGGAAACCTCCCGGGTCCACAGGAGCAAAGGCTAAGCCAAGCATCCCTCACTCTGGAACACACACACACAGCATAAAACACATTTTATTGTTCGTTTTCATTACCCTTCAAATACACCAGCTGTGTCTGTACTCAAAGGTGCTGCCTAGTCAGTCAATGACTTGGGTACATCTTAAACATAAACTTTGTATGCACTGCAAGTTACTTTGGATAAGAGCATCTTCCAAATGCATCAATGTAAAGAAAAACTGACCAGATAAAAATGTCCATACTTCGTACATTATACGCAACCAATTTTTCTTGGATTACCACACTGTCTCTTTCAAGGATCTTTATTACAAATATTGCAGTTATGGCGGAGGCATTAAACTGTCCGCAGTGCCCCAGCTCAGCTTTTAACAGCATAACCTAAACGGCCACAAATTGATGTATTTCTCTGAGATGGCACTACTGAGAATACAATATTAGAAATGGCCCATTTGCAGTTCTTAAAAGTGTTTTTTACAGCATTGACCTACTCACCGACACTTCTGTTCATTATGCCTTCAGTAATGAGGCGGACCCCTCTCATTTCAGGAGAAACCACAGGTAATAAACGAACTTCTGTTAACGCTTTTTACCACACCCACTAGTCTCTGATGTTTCACGTGAAGCCAAAGGAGCGATTCGAGCTTTGACACGAGCCTCTCACCCTGTCGGAGCCAAATGGTCTTGCGAAGACCTGTAACGTTCCTCAAATTCGATTAAATACAAAGAATTTCACGGTTCGCCCCTCTTAACAGAGATAGCATGAAGGTGGAGATCAGCCAAGGACCTGTGTAATTTTTCAGCGCACAGCTATAATCTTCTTCTCCCTAGGACTTTATTCAGACCCCCGGCCAACATATTACTTCTTATGAGAAAGTCAGGCTCTGTGTAAGCTTTAATTAGCTGCTAATTATATGGTTGTGATTTGGCTTGGCAATATAACATCACATTACTACGACCGTAGGTGTCGGAGAAAGTTTTTAATTTGGTTGCTGAGGGTGAGGGCAAAGTGAAAAATGAAAGTAAATGATCTATGAAAAAGGGTATTTGCATAATAGCTGTGTCATTTTGGGGGTCACTGACATGAGCGCTTGTGTATGTCTGAAGCTGACAGGCGTTCTGATGAAGAGGTGGAGGGTGACTAAGAAAGAACAAGCTGAGATTCAGTCATCAATACACTTTCCTTTAACACACGCACACATACAAACTTATTAATAGGCAGAAAACACACACACACACTACAGTCTCTCTCATAATCAACAACGGACTAGTTTACTGAGGTTGACTATTTTTGTAAAGACTTACATTCACATTTAAGAATAAGGGCAGACATTTTTATCCAAAGCGTATTCAAGCTATACATGTTAACTCTAGAAAATAGATAATGCCACTTTACAATAATAGATAATCAAATGTCACTTCAAATGTTCATGGTCACTTACTTATTCCTTATATTTCTTTACTTTTACTATATTTATAAACTATATTTTGATGAAAGAAGTAAGCCTAAAAAAATAAATATTTGACAAATTTACATAATAAACAAAGAAAAAATGTAAATGTTAGTTTTAAAAAATACCTAAAATCTAAATATCAAAATGTTAAATATTGTAGTTTGGATCATGGTCAATATGTACAGTGACAGATATCAGGTTAAGATGATGAAAAACATTTCAGTCTAATGACCCAAAAGTTTTAAACGGTAGTATTAGCTTAGATAAATTAACTACTTATTGAACTCATTGACATGCTTCAGCCCACATCCCTTGTCCTTACATGACAGCATTGACGTGTCTCTCCAGACGAGGCGAGGTGCACCCGAGGATCTCCCCCGGAGAAAGTGGGCGACACTGAGGCACCAGCACCTCGTAATCTGGCTTCAGTTCCGCGCTAGCTGCCTGTAGGAAGAGGAAATAAAAAATAAACTTGATGCTGAGACCATAGCGGGAAAGATCCAACTAGAGAAACACTAATCATCAACACATCCCTCAACACCTACAGGCTTTCTCTTAAACAAAGAGGAAGAAAAGATACCAGTGCCAAATAATTAATGCTAGAAGAGCTGTAGTAATGTTTTGAGGGCGGGACATTAGTTACGCTTTTCTTTTTGTAAAGTGGAGGAAATAACATTAATGTAATCAAATGAACACATGCAATCACACCCCTTTGACCTTCACACCCACCCCACACAGACTGTGAACACCTCCAGAAATAACACGGGTCATTATTAAGCAGGCCTTAGAAGAGCAGGAAATTTAATAAAGAGGAGGACAACGAGAAAACTGGAAGGAATAATTTATTTATATAATCTTACCATGTTTAAGATCACATAACACACCCACATACACAAACATACAATTATGCAAACAAACAATCAAAGACACACACAGTCTTCCATCAAAGACCTTGAAGCAGGAAAGTATACAAAAGGGGAAATAAAGCTGAAAACATTTTTAACCGCAGGGAATAGTTATGACTAAATAAGCGACGGGGGAGTCAAAGGTTACCTGCAGAGCAGCAACAAACTGGATGGTGCTGACGAGGGCGAGCGAGTGGCCAAGGGGGAAGTTGAACCTGAGCGTGTCTAGGAAGTGGGCAGTGTCAATCTGGATGTCCACAAACACGTACAGCATCTTGATTCCCTCGGTGGAGTCAATGGGGACTAAAGACACAAACATAAGAAACATGTTTAATGTTCAAACATGTTCAAAACAATGACAATGTTGACCTTAAAGCTCATTTCTGAACTTCAAAACAAAATGCAACTAATGTCAAAGCAGTCAAAAACCTTGTGGCACTCCGTATCAGACCTAGAAATGACAACACAATAAAAAAAAGAATAGACCATATAATTATTATTAATGCCATTAATTTCACACCCCATTTAAAGAACAGGGAGACTGAAAGAGGGAGGTGGGCTTCATTCTCCGCCCATCTACATTATCATTTACCGCTGACGGTCATAACTCCTGCTCTTCTTGTTCCAAGCTGCTGCTCTAATGGAGCATTTCACCGCTATATGGCAAATTCCACCGTTCGGAGCTTTTGAAACACGGAGCCCGTTTAACTATGCAACAACAAGAAACCAGACAGCGAGACGAGGAGAAATAGAGAAAAGACTTTTTCACTCAAAGCAGGAAGCAGGTGGAGACTTCCAGGTAAATGCACACAAGGCCTATGAATGAACACATCATCTAGAAAGCAATGCATGTTTTAGGCACTATATTTGTACATCTGATCTCAAAGCTAGAAGCATTTAATATGTTAAACCACAGTCTTATTACAATTATACGTTATAAAAATGTATTTTTCAGGGTAAAGTTAACATTTGCATTGAATTGCCCAGCTATAAATAAACGATTTGTAGTTTGCTCAATACAGAAGAAGTGATGTACTGTACATGTTGGAGGAATGGCGAGAGGAAAGAGAGATCTGTGGCAATAAAGTTTTGTGAACTGCTGAAATGAATCGGTATCATAATTCCACACATGTATGAAGCACATGTTGACGGGAGCGTCTTCCTGCAGGTGTTAGGAAACGACAGGAAAAGACAGGGAGGGGGTCTGGGGGGGTTTGAGTTAAGTGGAATCGATCCATTTCTCTTATCCAATTAGCACAGCAGACTGAGAGCACTTACTCACTGCAATTACAGCTTCTGTCAATAAGATTCGTGGATTCAGTCACCATCTCCATCCACATCTCCTTCCGTCACACACACAGCACTCTCTCTGGGTTAAAATATTAGCAGATATGTTTGAAGAGCCTCATAAAGTCAATGAAATTGAAAGACTGCTCTTTCCATTTTCATTTGCACCGACTATTTAATGTACCGACGGCATAAAAAGCACTTACACAGAAATTACAATAGCAGAGATTGTTATGAAATGATTGTTTTAGAAATGAAATCACGATTATACACACTAATCGATGGATTCAGGTAGAATTTCTTTAATCTTGTTATGGAGTCTGAGTGGCTTATTTTTGCGTCTCGCCGACTTTCATTTCCACAACATCTTAGAAGACATGGAGATGTCAGTCACACAGGACAGCTTGCACATATATGTGTCATCCAGCAAACACACACACACACACACAGAAGCTGTTTGACCACTCAAAAAACAGCAAAGTAACTGCATAATACAGTATTAACATTCAACCTGCTTGCACAACAATGTAAAAGACTTATCCATTACAGCCAACGTGATAAAATCTCTCTTTATCTTCTTTACTCCGAGAGGACGTAAATAGCCAGACACAGAGTAACTTTCAGTACAATAATTAAGTCAATTAATGTCAATGAATCAATTGTTAGGCAGTCATCAACAACATTTTCTCATCATTCAAACAATTATAAAGTCACTCTAATGTGACGAACAAATGTGAATGATAATTTGAAGACTGAAGGCCTATTCATGCAGAATACAAAAACAAAATCAATATTCGTCAATGATGCGAGCTCTTGTATTATATTCCCCTATTAAGCTATCAAAACATCATAGGATCAGCACTGAGTGTCACAAATGTGCAAGAAAAAAATAGCTAGAAAAAATGTACTCCTATTGTGTCATTGTGTTTTGCATCAAATTGTATGAATGAAATTGTATAAATCACGTACTGTATACATATGGGAGAGTGCTTATTTTGACCACAAAATTCATATTATTAATAACACACCCATGCACAATTTCAGATGGTCCCAGTTTGCGTGCGTATATATGTTTTGCCGCAGGCTTCGGCCCTCAGATACAAGATTAATATTCCCTCGGCCGGCTCTGGTATTTGGGCGAGGTGTGATTGTTCTGCTAGAGATATATTGGCTCTATTGATTTAGCATTTCCTCTACTGTATGCTGTGCTGCTGACAGACAGCAGGGGGTGAAGGAACGGCCTCCTCCTGGCTGGCACGTCCAAGCCTTTCAAAGGACAACCTTAATGCATGTGCACTATTGATCTGCTGAGTAAACGTACAGGCAGCTCATTCAAAACGTCTGCTATCCCTTACACATCACGACTCGGACCGACTATCACACTGTGAGCTATTGAGAGCAGCTCGACATAGCACTTCAAAAGTAAAATCCATACAACCCTACTCACGACCCACTGTCTCCATTCCTTGCTCTTAAAGGACCCCTGGAGAATATTTGGCTTGCATTCACAATAACGGTTTTCAAAATGCTTGTAACAGTTACCCATTCATAAAAAACCTTGGACCTTGGATCACAGGAACCTGTTTCGGAAATGCTGAAAGATGATGTAAAGAAAAAACTGTATGAGAATTAATGCGAGGGCATGTAATCTTTAAATAAAATAAAGTGTAATTTATGTAAGATGTTTTATTTTATTTATTAGTATTTACAAATTATTATTTATTTATTTTATAATGTCAGTTTTAATGTTATTTATGTATTCTTCATGTAATACATGTTAGAAATAATTCAGTAGGGAAATTCTGTCATCTTTCATTCATCCTCATGTCATTTCAAACCTATCTGACTTGTTTTCTTCAATTGAACACAAAGAAAAGTAATGCATAATGACCAAAAAACTGTTTTTCCAATAAAAATATACGGTGAACAAGGGCTGAAATAAAAATCTTGGTCCAAAAAACTGTTTTTACGATAAAAGTATATGGTGAACAAGGGCTGAAATAAAAATCTTGGAGCTTGAGAGCCCTGGTCACTATTCACTTTCATTGTATGGCACACAATGTAAGAAAAACATAAACATCCTGACAACTCCTGTGTTTCATGAAAGAAAGACACCATATGAGTTTGGGACGACAACAAAACAATGCATATATTTCAGTGAACTATCCCTTTAAATTACATACAAATGAATGATCATGTCCGTTTGACTTACTGAGACAACTGTGTCCATAGTGCACCATGAAGTCAGCTCCCAAAGCCCGGGCAGTGAAGTCATCCACACAGCAGGCCCCATATGTCACATCTCCCATCACCAAAGTGTCCGCTTCTGTGAATCTGCCAAAACAACACAATAAACCAATCAACGACCTCGATCGCCACCCTATAGCAAGTACAATCAATCAAGCCATAAGTGAAATGAAGGGTCCACGCAGTCAGCCGATCAATCGCTCAAAAGCGGAAATGTCACTCAGATGGCCATGTCTCTAGTTAAAGTGGGCTCCCGCTAACCGTAAGAGCCAGATCGCAGCAGCTCGACTGCGGGCGGAGGCGCTCTGTGCGGTCTGCAACAACATCTGAAATAACCTTCAGAGATGACAGAGCACTATGTAACCATTAACATTAAAGTGAACATCTGCCATAAGTGAACGTTAAAGTTCAACATGAAGGTTAATAGCTCAGTTTTGTTGTACAAGGATTTCTGCTAATGTCAATGGATGCATAGTTGATGTTAATATTGGCCGAAATTATGTTTTAATTGAAAACTGCTGTATAATTAGGACTGTATTCGTTTTGTGCACTCTTGATGAGTAATAGCCTGTTTGTTTTATTTAAATAAACTGAAAATAATATAAAAACATCATATAAAATAATCAAATACACACACAACAAAAGAAGTTCACTTTAAGCAACCAAAACAGAAATACAAGGATCAAAATTACGATGTGCCTTGGAGCACAAACACACAAGTTACAATGCAGTTTCACAGGCTATAAAAAATATCTTTCTCAACATTTTTTATTCAAAAAAATATTTTGACCCTAAATGTAAGCATTTTAGCTTTAATGTGCTTCGTAACAAAACAGTCATCGGAGGATGCGACCAAGCAACTCCATAATATGAAAATCCAATCATCTTCAGTATAGCACACTATAAAGAGATGCTGCTACAGCTCGTCCTTGGCTTCTTTCTGCTCTTTGTAGGACAACGACAAGCATTCCACTGAGGTGGATCTCTGAGGAGCTGTTTGAAAAGCCAACGATCTGTTTTTGTTTGCTTCTGCAGGGGTCTTTAAGTGTTAGCACATCTATTGACTGACACGCTGCTGCCGCCTTTCCTCCGTGTGAAATTTAAATGCAGGATAAACACGAGACTGGAGCACATAAATTATGAGTGCAAGAGAGAAATCGAGAGAGAGAGAGAGCATGAGATATGAGATAAGAAGAAAAGAGAGTTGTGGCTGTTGTATGGTAAGCTGGCTGTCTGGAAGCAGACACATTTAGGACAGGTATTATTAATAGAACAGAGACACATTTTCTCTCTTTATACACACACACACGGCCAGCAGTTCTAAGCCTCTCCACCACATTCACCTTCTAACCTTACGTTCAGACTGCAGCTTTATAAACTGGCCAACTCCATGACACCAAGTACAGTCTGTGCAGATATCTGTGTCTGGACTGCTTACAAATACAATAACACACCTAGTCTGGTCAGACCACCTACTTTTTATGTTTCCTGTCTGGACGGAGCGATTTCTCCCAGTGCCACAGCCTTACTTTTTTCTTACTCCGTCAATTCGTGTTTGCCAATGTGGCATGCCGTGCCCCCCACCCTTTTCCTTTTGCCAAATCCTTGGTGGGTGCTGTCATAAAAATGTCCCAGTTATATTTTACCACAAAATCAGATGATGTTATATGCTTAGAGACAATAAAGACAATTTTTCATGACAATTACAATTTGTTGTACTGTGATTTTTGGACCAATGACATTCAGGCATATCCATCCTCCGCATGTGAATTTAGGTAGGTGGGTGGGTGCTGAAGGGTTGCTTAACTGACACTGAACAAGGCAAATATAAAATAAAAATCTCCTAAAGACACCTAAAGACAAACAGCCAAATTATCTCTTTATTGTCTTCATGTATCTCTCATGCATAACTTGTAAGCCCAAACTGCTATTCTCATGTGAAGGACAGCCATCACTTATTAAGCACAGAGATATGGAGGAGAAAAACTCATCTTGTACATAAATATTTGCTTCAGTAGATGTGATTTGCTCACCCTTTCTCTTATCAAGGTCCCTCTCTTTCTGCTGCATGTTTTGTATGCACATGCACGAGTGGGCGGTGATATCACAGGCCCAAAAGCAAGATATTTACAAACAACATGGTCAAAAGCAATTTCTATAAAGAGGTTTCAAAAATATTCAAGGACTTAAGCCATATAAAAACATACATGAATGTCACAGCAGATGCTGGATAACCATAGCATTGCGTTTTTATTTCTGCAATGTCAAACCGAGTAGCCACGCCCACAGACCTAAAAAATGAATTGGATGTTTAACCATTGACATACATAGCTGCTGCATTGGTCCACTGCTGCGAAACATAGAGTCCGCCATATTGGACAAGGCACGATATATACACTACAAACACATACAAGTAAACCTGACAGCAACAATTTCAGTAATATTTCTTTATTCACTCTTCACCTAATCTCATTTCTGAGTAAGAGAATCAATTGAGATATCACAATCTCATTAGCATTTCTTCATTTCAATGACTATGCAGATCTTTAAGCACGGCTAATACTGTACATTTTGCCCACTTTATACATGTAAAGCCGCACGTGTGAAGCTGGACCCAAATCTGAGGTGTTTGCAAATCTGTCACCCATAATGATGACTAACACAGCGTGCAGCGACAAATCACGCGCGAAAGCTCATTGTCAAGTTTTCTTATTCGTGCAGTGTATCCGATTAACACAGATGAGAGAGGTTTGCGGATGAAACTCGGAAATGCATTAATATAAACTCTGAGCGTCAGATTACCGGAGCTCATGCGAGAGCGAGATAGCTCTCGCTACCTGGGAATGATGCTGTAATTACGGAGCAGAAGTGTGGATCAAGTTCACGCCCCAGTGGGACCACGGCTCAGAGAGAGCGAGATGAGGGTTTTAGTTGTGATTAGTGCTCCTCGCACCCCTCGAAATGTTGACCGCAGGATATAAGAGTCGCTGTCAGATACGGCCCCTGTCTGCAGTCTAGCTCTGCTTCCATCTAAATCAAATCCACCGTCTCTCCGTCATGCTATCTGGCTCCAGCTGAAACATGTGAGCTGAAATGTCATTAAGATACAATTAAGATGTAGAAAGTCTGTGATCTCAATAACAAGGCTTGTTAATTAGTGTTTCTGTGGCAGTCGGCTCCAGTCGCACGAAACGCAGTCACGCAGAGCAGATCAAGGAGGGACAAACACATGCACTTTTCTCAGATGCTGTGATGCTTCGGTGGACTGCAAAAACTCAAACACACATACAGAAGAATAGAAAGTCAAATGCAAAACTTAAAACACTTACATAGATATCTTTTTGCAATCCTTACCCCTAGTCATCATAATGTTTATAAGACGGTTGAGTGTCTCACTCTCACACTTCTTTTTTATAAGCTCTACAGACAGTTCATGTGTCCCTGTCACGTTCTTCTCTCAGAGTCACGCTCCTGCAGGAGCGGTCAGTGTCACCACGCGTCTCTCTCCCTCTCAGTTAATGAACATTAGGGTGTGCTGTGTCTGAAAGCGGCTCCATCCATTTCAAGCTGTTCCTCCTGTCTCTCAGAAGTGAAATCTTTACTTGGCTTTGACAGGACTTTCATCAAGCTCAGCGTGAGCGAGGGGTTGCTAGCGCAAAGCTCTCGTTTTTGAATGGTGGAGCACAACTTGTCTTTTTCTTTGGCCACTTAATCAAAGCCTTCAGAAGCATTTCAAATAAGATTGGCCTCCTTATGACATCATTTTTAGGAATATGGCTGCTAAAGAAAGTTTGGGAAATTAGCATTAAAATCATACATAAAAGCATATTTATGATAATTGTGAAGACACAAGAGAAACGTCTTAAAATATAAGATTGTAGATACCAAAGTACCTATTTAAGTATTTATTTTAAACTTGACTAGACAGTGGGATATCTTAACAAAAACTAGAGCCAGCAGACCATTTCTATATAGATCATAACAGTATCATGATGGAATAGTAAATGGCCTCGTTCTGCTAAAAATGTTTAAGATTGTATTACGATATGCTTTATTTAATCTAATTAAAAACAATAATTCAAAAGAATTAACCCCGTGTGCACAAGCCACCACAACAAAAAACATTAGTCAGTTATTGAGAAATCTCTATTATGAAACATAAATGTCTTTAAATACACTGTTTTCTGAGTATTTTGAGACTGAAAACCCAAGACACCAGACTGTGAGTGATTCAACTCTGTACCCCCTGTAAGCTGTTTCAACAACTCTGTGTTTAGCCTCTCACTTGGCTGGGCTCAGTTAACACAAAGACTAATATTAGATCAGTGATGAGGGCCTGCGACAAAAAATCATTCCTTTGGATTTTGAGCAACCCAGTGTCGTCTCCCAGACTCTACGAATGAACTCCTGAACCACCAAGCCAGGCTCGATACACACCAACCCGTACCAAAGCACTTTACCGCTACCTGCTAAACCTGTAAAACAGCTTAATCTGCTCTACAAAGCCATAAAAAAATCCTTATTAGCAAAGCTTTTGTGCATATTTCTCCTTTTTGTCATCATATGTCCCCACTGGTGCCAAAGTGATTTATGAAAGGCAAAAAATATTGTAATTGTCCAGCTGTGCGCCGCTGTGGATTGAGGTTTACCCTCAGACTCGCTCCGGGGCCGAAACGGGGCTGCGTGTGTATGTGTGTTTTGCTCATTTGATGAAAGGCTGGCCTCAAAACAGCTTAGTGGTTTTCTTCTTGTGTGAGCAGGTCTCAATGTCTGGAGGGGACGGATCATTGGCTGGGTGACACGTCCATGAAATCCTGTTAGTCCACTGCAGGGCAGAACTCAGCCCAGGAGAGAGACGCTCTATTGAGGACGACAGCATAGCGTCCCACATCGCCCTCAGCTTTTCCCTCACATCCTGTTTTTGAGCTTCGACCTGAATTGAACTGCGGATTGAACAGGGATGGGTTTGTTTACTTAACAATCCCATGAAATCGATATTTTGTTGTGTTGAATTGTGTGGCTTTTAGTTTCCGTTCCCTTTGAGGCCATTCATATTCTCAAAAATATGACAAAAGGGACTTATAAACAAATGAAAATGTGCATTTAAAACTAACAATCTTTAAACAGACAGACTAAAAATATTGATGACTTGCACACACAGATTTACGGTGTCCAAAAAACAGGTTTGTACCACCGTCTGAATTATAAATACCATCTGTCCTCAACTAGCAATAAAGAGCAAATGCTTTTGTCTTCAGCCACATCGATGCCAATACTTTGCCATTAACTTTTCTAAGTATTAAATAGTTCTGAGGAAAGTGGCTGCTTGTGTCCAACCAAACCATCAATGACAGTCAATGACAGTCTCTTCACATTACAACTACAGAAATCCAGCCAGGTCTTGACACGCATCAGATATTTAAAAGCTTTCTCATTCTCTCAAGAGATGGTAAAAGCAATGCATTATCCCATGGGAGCAGAGACGGACTGAGTTATTCTGGTGCATCTGTACGTGAAGAGCTGTCACTACATTTGCATATCTGCATGCATACAATCACATGCAGAAAAACTGAAACAAGATACATGCATGTGCATAAACATGCATCTATTAATATACCGTAATACTTTTCCTACTGACGACCATTCAAATGCATCAAGTATATCACTATAACTTCAGCACTGAAATTTGTAGCAAAAATTAGCAAAATTGTAAAATAACCGTTTTCCCTTTCTGCCATCATTTACATTACAGCTCAGAATGGGATTAACTGCCATCGAGATAAACAAGAATGCTAATGGATAGTCTTTTTACAGCCTTGGTACACACAAACCCACACTCATGGTCCCGCCCAACACATAACCCTCTACTCAACAAATCAGGTTAGGGATGTGAAATATTTATACGGCACACCTGCTGATGCCTCATATTTCATTTGGTTGTGCAGCGCGTGGGCTCATCCCTCCTCGCTCTGGCAGACGCGTCTGGCGTGGGACATGGGGAGAGGAGATTACCGCCAAGACCGAGAGTCTCTTCCCTTGATAACTGAGAAAGTCTACAGAGGGCCTGCCTCATTATTTCCTCTTTAAATGAATGGACAGAAGAGAGAGGAGGGAAAAGAAACGAGAGAGATGTAAAGCAATAAAGCAGATGAGCTATATGCTTTAGGGCTTGTAATTATGGCTTTCAATCAAGTAAAATTTAATACTGATCATTTTTTTTTATTTGATATACATTATACTGACTGTATAATTTATTTAAATATAATTATAAAAGATTATATTTTAAATAATTAGTTATAATAATTGCATATATATATCAGTATTTGCTAAAAAACTAAAGATACAGTCAAAATTACATATGTTACAAGTTTTAGTTTTTTAAAGATAAATGCATTGAACAGACATTAGAAAAAAGTGGCTTAAGAAGATACAACAGCTAGTTCTGTGGTTCTGACTGCTGATTGGTCAGCAGCAGTTGTTTATGTGTGTGAACGGCTTCTTACTCATCACTACCTACATACTTAAGTGACAAATGCATGCATTATTTTGCTGTGTAATTCTACCAAATTCACACCTTAAATTAACAGCCCTATTTGCTATGATAATGAATCAGATATTTGTAATCTGCTTTGCATACACACAGCACAATAACCCCAAAAAAGGGGAGAGAAAACCTTTTTACAACACCACAAAGAAAAGCAGCAGGGGAGCATGACAATGCAAAGATCAAACATTTTCCACTTCAGCTTTCAAGGTTTGTTTCTTTTTGCTCGTGTAAAAGCCATCTCCTTCTCTCCTGTCTGACCGAGAGGTCTTCGTACCCACACACCTTCCACGAACCGAGAAGGAAAGACCAACCACGGCACGGCCCTGCGCCTCCGCTAATGACCGGTTGAACGATGAGCTGCTCCATCAGTAAAGAGAGTCTGGTTCCAGAACACACAGACAGATGTTTTCTCTAATGCTGTTAGATAATCCCATAACCCCCTGAAAAACAAGATCATTACTGCTATTCCGCACGCTGGATCTCAGCCATTGGCCCTGACATGCTTTTAGCCTCTGATGGGTTGGCCATTATGCAAATATCTCCCACACATTTGAAAGAAACTGAATATGGGCACATATGTTCATATACAACCACGACGCCTCGCAAAAGATCTTCCACTTGTGTAGACCTCCAAATGAAATCGTGTCTAGTCTGAAGCATGTGCTATCAGAGGATTTTAATCGTTGTCGGGGATGTTTGGCACAAAGACAGCAGGGGATAAAATATGCCGAGCGGTGCATGTAGGGCTTTAAAAGTTGGCCATGAGATTTTAGGCTGGATTTGGATGATGGGTAAACAGGGACTGGGCACGGAATGGTGTCTTTGGTCTAGGGATGTACAAAACCATTTATTTCCAAAGCCGACTAATCTGTCTTAAGGAATACAATCAGGCTGGTTTCAGATGCACCTGACCCAGCTGAGCTTCTTAAGGGTCCTTAACCTAAAATACATCAACTTCAACAGAGTAAAAAAGAAGGCTTCTCTGATTTAGCACAGCAATCTGTGTTGCACAACAGGAGCTGATCATTTCTAAAAAGTCCATCGTCAAAAGCTGGATATAACAGGACATAGCTTTTAAGAAGCATGATGACACAAAATTAGACTCATTCTCAGAAATCTAACAGAAATAATGAGGTCCAAGTTCATTTATTAACTCGACTGATTTCCAAATCCTATCACAGTGAAAGCAAATGACGGCCTTTATCTACTTTAGGTTCACTCAGCATGTCAGTTGTATCACTCTGATCTCAGAAATCTATTTATCTTTTCGTTCACAGTTGCTTTTCTGTTCTCTAAACTCATTTCTGTTCCTTTCTTCTTCCTTTCCTACATTTTCGGCCAATTTGCTTTAATTTTTCTGCTACTTTTAGTTCTGCATCATTAAAGACCAAGTGAAATCAAATGATAAATGCAGTTTTCTATACTATGTTGAAGTTTAGTCATCAATATTTCTGTTCTACTGAAATAAGAATGATAAATTAATTTAATCAACTAGCAAATAGATTGCTTTAACAGACATAGACTAACAGCCACAAAACTTAAAGGCTCGTTGTTGTAAAGGCAAAAAAACATTTAAATACTTAAATGGCAATGTAAAATGCACTTTCACACAACACAAATTACACCACATCATATTATGTTTGCTTGTTTGCAGGCATTCACAGAGATGAATCATTTCACTTTAAAATCTGCATGATTTGCATACCGAAAACCTGGTGTCAATGGGCATTAAATCCTGTCTCCTCAGAGACAGCTCTGTTTGGAAGAGAATGACTGACTCTCGGAGCTAAAAGAGACTCAAATGCATCTCCGATCCTGAGGCATGTTCTCACAATCCTCAATCTCCCAGATTCCTCAAGGTTCTTTGATTTGAGGCCGCACCACCGCTACCTCGAGTTAGACTACGAGGCGTGATTCTAAAACAGTACAGCGGTCTTCTGAGGACAAGACGAGGAGAGCAGGCTCCTCCAAGTTCAGATGCTTTCTGTAACAAAACAAGTCAACACTCAACTTTGCTTTTAAAGCCCTGCTAAATAATTTCACCTCATTAGTGTGGAAGTGAATTTGAAGACATTTGTTGTCAAGCACCACAGGCACAGAGATCATGTTGGTAAGTGGATGAGGAAAATATGCAAATTGCATTCGCAGGCACAAGTAGATGAGTATATACTCGAGGCAGTGGTTAGATACTTCTGCCGCTTGTACCTCAATTAAACCAAATACAATTTGCAGGAAAGGTCTAGGTGTGTGTAACCTTGAGAAAAAAATAGTTTTACTTTCATAAAACATGTCAGAACAGTGAAATTATCCTTTTGTCATTCCAAACCTTTTTCCTTCTGCTAAAAAGAAGATTTTGAGAAACGCTGCTAACCAAACAATGCATGTATGGACACAAAACCATTTCTCAAAATATCTTCAATTGTGTTCAACAGAAGAAAGTAAATCATATACAGGTTTTCTTACCTCCATCGTTGATCATGTTTCTTTTATTTTTTTTAACTGCTTCTAAAAGAGCAATAAATAAAACTAAACCACACTATAAGATATCTGTTCTACCCTAGGATAAACGTCTACATAAGGGAACCCTTAACAAAAACTGAAATCTGAATTTGTAACAATTCCTCACATTCCTCATCATCTTACACCACTACTGTGCAAGGGCACGGGATGTTTATTTTATAGTTTCATAAATAATAAAGATCATCTCCGGGACAACATTGAGGATCGTGACGGTGAGGCGGTCTGTGTGTAATTAGCTAGGCCTGGCTGCTATACACCACCTTTATATTTCATAAGCACATACAATCTCACACACATTAAGTAAGACGATGGAGAAGGAAGTCTTCTCGGAGGGTCTACAACAGTGTATGTGTTGGGTGACTCTGACTGAATCCAAATGTGTTGACAAACTTCGATATGAACACCAGAAAGACTGTGATGGGAAACTGTGTGTCAAACAGACAGCCAAGGAAATTCCCAAAGTATCGTCTGTTTTCACAAGCTGTTCGACGGCTCTCTAACCCAACAAGTTCTCAAGCCTGCAATTTGCCATTCTGACAAGAACGATCGAACCGAACTTTTTCCCACCTTTGCTCTGAATCTTCTCCAGGTTTCTGTCTTCATTATTTTTCTCTTCGACCTATATTGATTTTTGTGACTTATTTGCTGTACCCGCTTCCAACACTTCTTGAGTGCCTTTCATCGCAATCTGCAGTCAGTCTTTTATTATAATAGAGTTTCATTTGAGTGAGGTGTAAAAACACAGGTGCACTATCACTTGAGGCTTTATTTAGTAGGTTACGCTATAGGCTGAAATACGGAGAGGTTCCCTGGGCCTCCTCCTGTGTGTGACCTGCACGTGTGGATCCTCTTTACACCTCAGTGTGGTGTTCACAGCATGGATCTGAAGATTTTCGGTTCTCCTAATAGTACATTTGCCCATCTGCCAGCACCTACTGCAAGATCCAACATAGAGAACAGTAAAAGCTATGGAGTCTCGGGGGAAAGATCTTTAAGAAATCATGTGTACAATCATACAACCTCATAAAGTAAGCAAATATAAGAAAATATATGAAGGTATGCCATTTATGGTTGATTACTTTATAATAACTAACAAAAAAATATTAAAAAATAATAAATAAATAAATATATATCAATGACTTTATGACTGACTGACAGATACCTTTTTGGATAAACATTTCCAAATTAAGCCTTTTTGCTAAGCGTCACCAACAAAAATGCCTAAAAGAATTTCGCGAGATATATCAGTTCACTGGGAGATGGAGACTAGCTCATCTCAAGTGACAGCTCACTGTGCATGTCACAAATATGCCAAGAAAAAACTGCTAAATAACCCCACTGTTATATAACCCAAAAACAGATTTTTAGTAAAACACTCCTCCTGGCTTGTGACAAAATATGTTTGGCTAGTTTTCCTAATTCACACACTATCAGCAGGTATGGCAAAGTTATTCTGGACTCTGCACACGTCCTTCAAAACAAAACTAGCCTTCCGGTTTAAAAATCTCTGTAACTCGGGCAAAAGAATGTCTATCTGTGACTCCAACAGTATTAGAGACAGAAAGCAGAGCTGGCTGACTTAGGTCCTTAGCGTCTCTCTTGTTCTCGCACCCTTTCCTGCACGGCAGTCCTTGCCAGCAAGACAAGGCAACACACTGGGCGTGTAGGCAGGTAACTCATTACACAGAATGGCACGGTAGCTCATTAGTCATCAGCACAGACAGAGCCAGCAAGACATAGCGAGAAAAAAAGCGGGAGAGAGTGAGAAATTGGCTTGTTCTCTCAGTGGCTGTGGGCCTGGTGATCTCTCCTCCCCGTTAGTGCTCCTTATATAAGGACTGAGGGAGACAGACAGCTGGGACTCACAAACAAACTCACACACATAGACAATCATATCGCTGCTACTGACACCTACAGCTCAGCTGCGCGGTGCGAGGAGGGAACAGGGACTGTCGGCCCCTACCAGGATCTTTCCTTTACTCTAACATTTCTCCTGCAGGGGCCGTGGGCTGTGTCCTGGAGACATGAATCAAAGAAACCTAAAATGGGGCCAGGCGTCAGATAGGATCTCTGGTGGTGAAACAGAAAAAAACCCCAAAACCCAAAACAGCATTTTTGGAAATACTCATAGACTGACAAGGGGGTTCACCGTGTTAATGGGAATGACTGGCCGACATTCTGCAAAAAAACATCATGCTGTTTAAAAATATTACCTCCAAAGACGAGCAGATACTGACTAGTGAACGACTCCTTTCACTCCCTATTATGCTGATGCACTTTGATAAACAGAATTTTTTCATTTTTTTAAGAACCCGGCATATTATATAAATGCTGAGGGTAACGCAAACACATCAACATAAACGCTATGTGCTAAAAGGATAAAACGACCTCCTTTGATACAACTAAGAACTAGAAAGCAACAGCTGTGACTATATGGCAACATTTTTATGACACATAATGAGCGGCAATCAATGAAATAAAAAGCTTAGACCTTTCCACAGGAAACTCGCTGAAAATCCTGCGTTGCTATTCTGAGTTCTGTGAAGGTGCTATTATCAAGAACATAACACCTAGTGACAGACAGCACGGGAGGTGATTTCTCTGCACTCCTTACGGGTCTCAAACGCGATGGAAACCGCAGGGGTTTCGGCCCAGTGCTGCGTACGTGTTCAATTGGCTTCTCGCAAGATATTTCTACGCATTCTGAATCGTCTGTCGGTGTATCAAAGTCAGACTGACATATGTTCAGCTCTTGTGGTTTGTTGCAGTGTCTCTTAACAACCCAAAACTCAAAGACGAACATCATTTAAAGATGTTCTTTCACATGACTTAAACAGCAACTTTGCAGAAGACAAACTCGGTACTACATCGCCCTGTGATTTCTTATTTAACTTCATATCGTGTTATAGCATGACTATCTTTAGCTCCGCTTTAGTAGCTGATGTTTTCTCGGTTTGTTCTTTGTAGTGTTTACCTGGAGAAGCAACAACACATCTTACAAAATTCTCCATTAATGTGCGTAGTGCTGTGTGATAAAATACTTTTATTTTATTTATTCTAATTTATTTTAGTATTTTATAGCTTTTTATTAGAAAAGCAGAAGGCGGGGAAAATCACAATAATTCAAAGCATTTACTGGTTTACAAATCAATATTTTCCTAAAAAGTTTTCACATTACTTTTGGAAAAAAATTCAGACCACTATTCAGAGAAGGTTTGTTACAAGATGATCAAACTGTAGCATTGGGTAAATATAGAAATAATTCTCTGTATTTAACTAAAATCTACATTCAGAACCAGCTAAAAACAGCATTTTATTACAGTTTGTAATATTATTATATGTTTAATAACTTTCATTTAAAACTTTTAAAATTTTTTACTTGTTTATTTTGCACTCTGTGAATTCACAAAGAAGTGTAGGAAGTTCTACACTTAACACTTAATCCACACACTGCAAGTAAAATCAATAAAAAATAAATCTGAATGATTTTCCCCAAAAAACAATCTGTAACTCTATCTGGCTATTTTTGCAATTTTAATCAAAATCCAACTGTTAAATGAAGTGTCACGGTTTGAATCATGTAATAACACTATACCCAGCTTTAGCATCAATAATCCATACATCCACATGTTAGGAGCATCTCTTAATAAGACAGCCATGAAGCCAATGTGACTGAAACCATTTCTTAGAAGTCACCTTTTTACTCTGTGTGCACGTTTTCTCAGTAGTGAATGAGATGTGATTGTACAGTGAGAAAATACTTTGGCTGTAAGTCACAAGGTGCATCTATATATTTCTGTGTGCGTCAAAAACAGGGACGTTTGTCTATACAGTACTAGGACTAGCTGAGTGTGTACTGTATCAAGTACAGATTTGCTGTAATGCGCAGCAGCTTGTTCTCATTAGAGCTTAAAACCTCATCTTGTTTAATCAGCTTATACTCTGACACAACCTCTTCTCCACACACTGACACAGAGCTCAATATCCATCACATATGACACAATCACCACATCCTGTGCAGATCTCCTCTTTACACCACATCACATGAAGACCAGACGGTTGATTCCATTACAAACTTTTTTACCAATTCTCCTGTGATTTTTGATTTTTTAGTAGATTTATCACTTGATATTATGTCAGGATATTTCCCCACGTGTCTTTGCTTTAATCTTCATGGCTCACAGAGGAAAATTTTAGGTAACATTACTGCAAAGTCATCACCATCTCTAACCCCTCCAAATATTGTTTGCAATACAGTCTCTTATCCTTGCAATACAATCTTAATCCATGTTTCAGAGCTGTGTCCACTCCTGCCTTTAGTATTAGTTCTGTGTCATGTAACATCTAATCCTTTTCCGTAGCCCTGGGACAATCCAGCGTGACCCTAAACAAACTGTTAACTGAGGTCACGATGTACAAACCTGCCTCCCTGTGACCTGTGATCTCCAGCTCAGAGTTCATCTCACATTATGGATTTCTGCAGCAAAAACACCTTGATTTCTCCAGCATGCTAAACAGAGCCAAAGGCTAATGAAGAGCGTTCAGCCAACAAGTGTGTCCTGTCTAAACAGCCAGAGCCCTAAATACCACTGAGAAATAAATGTCCTATAGAAGCCAAGTTAAAAGCCCTCAGAGAAATATCAGATCGAAGACAACCTGCTGGCTGGGATCCAGAGATGCTGAACGAGAGGAAGATGATGCAGAAGATGAAGAGAGTAAGAGATAGGAAGCTGTGGCTGGGGGTAGAGGGGTTTGGAAAGTTAATTAGTAGACATTAATTGCTGTAATTAAACAGAGACTGCTTTAAACAGGGATTTAAAAGTGTCTGGACATTTGGTGATGTTAAGTCCAATTACGATGAGAAAGAGGCAGCTCTTTAGCTAAGGGCACCGTACTTCTCTGATAAGGAGGAGAAAGTACACATTACATTGAACGCACTCAATGGCAATTCTCATACACTTATGTGGACAGAAAAAGCGAAAGAGAGAGAGGCCACAACTCGTACAAAATGTGATGAGAATGAATGGTGACTGAGGCTGTCACTCTGTCTAACATCTCTAACATGCCTGACATTTGTGCTCAACAAAAACAAAGAAATACAGAAGGGTAGTGAATGAGGGTGAATGACAGCGTTTTTGAGAGACCTATAACTACGCATAACCCTTTGTTGGGAGTCGCTAAGTTAGAGCAACAGTAAGTGAAAAAAAAACAAGATATATATGCTGATCGCCAAACCATACCACACAGAAAGATTGGGGTTAAGCAGACCAGATAGCAGGACTTTCCTCAATCAAAATACTCACAAGTTGCTTGTTTCAACTCGCCGACTCGCATCCAGAAGGAAGCGATGGCACTGAGTGAGATGAAATCATTTGAGCACCGTAATGTTTTCATAATACAGATGACTCCCTCTGGGAATGTGACAGTTTGAGAGCGGTACCCGGGGCTAAACATATCCCTCAATGGAAGCGCTTACACATCACACTTCAGTTCCACAGGAATGTGTCCCTCATTAGCACCAGCAGACATCCAGAATAAGGCTCTGCCTAGACTGAGAAAACTGGGAACGTGCTTTAAAGAAACATTCATCCCGAGAGGGCCTGTAACGTTAGGGATCGGTCCCGCACACACTTGATAATTCTGCGGACGCACCCTGAGATTGTGCCATGAATACAAACATTTTGTTTGGTTTTCTGCACAATCATTTGCATTACTATTAAATCCGATCGAAGTGGGAGGCGTGGTCAGACATCGCACATGGCCATTTTTTGCGATTGTATGTGCAGAATGTTTGTATGCGATACGTTCTGTAACAAGCTGTAATTAAGAAGAAGAATAGTTTTGCCAACTTCACGTCGTTAACTAGCGAGAGCGTGATAGCTAGCTTGCGTCTGCAATCGTGTCTAATTTTCTGCTGAGCACCAGATACGCGCTACGATGGGGTGTGATGACAAGCGCAGAGTTTATTTAATGAGCACAGTGTCATCAACGGAATTACTGACAAAAATGTGCGGTACTAAGGTGTGATGTGTAGGCAAGAAAACAGCTCCCTTACAAAACCTAGTAAGCTGCTGAATGCCTACATAGACAGCTGTCTTTAAAGACAGCATTTTTATATGGACCCATTCATCTTGCATTTGTCACAATGCATTCTGGGATTGCCTTTTCATAAAGAATAAACTCGAACTGTACAATTTGTCCTGAACAAGGTAGCTTTACAGAGTAGTCTAACTTTTTTAACAGTCTTTACATTGGGAGCTTGTCTATACTAACTTAAAATGAATGATAAAAGTCACGTGTCATTTAAGTCATTTACATACCATGTGTGTGTGGTACTTACCTTTCAATGATGTCAGCAATCACACAGGCAAACATCTGCAGACCTTCAGGTAACTGCAAGGCCACTGTAGGTCAGAAAGAGACAGAGATCAGGTCAAGCAATATAGTACAGTATGAGTGAAAGCCACCCTGACCTCTTATACATTATTACCCTGTTAAAGCAGGCAGAGCAGAAAAAAGGCTTACTTTGCCATTTATTCACTGTCATTAATAATATCATGTAAATGAGTCTTTAACACTGCAATGTAGCTAAATAGCTAAGGTAACTGTAGAATAAAACTTTTCACAGGGTTGCCAAGTCTCACACTTTTACTGTGAGAGAGACACTTTTGGCATTTGTCTCACGTTTTCACGCTGCCAAAAAAAAATGTCATGCCACACAAGCCAATTATAATCACAAAATGCAAATGTAAAAACTGCAAATGAAATTAATTGGTTCAAAGACCCAGACTACCAAGTTGTAAGCAGCACATTTTGGCAGACTGAACACAAACCTGAAATATATCTAATTCATAAAAAGTATGTTTTAACACACCTTTTATGAATTAGAAATATTTCAGGTTTGTGTTCAGTCTGCCAAAATTAATTAAGTTAATAAAGTTCAGTCCATGAGCAAATAGATGCTGCTGTTGAAATGCTTGCTGTAAATACATAATCCCTAATGTTTACAAAGTATGTGAGTTTGTACACGGTTAGGAAATCAGTTATTGAATGCGTGTATAATATATAATATAAACAAGTGCACACATTTCTTTAGAAAACTAAAGCTTTTGTTCATTTCTTATATAAATAAAGGAGTTGGCATAAAGCAGAAACAGAGTATCTGCTGGCAGTGTTTCAAACAAACAAATCATTTAAACAGCTGCAATAACTTTTCACACTAAAATTACACCAAACTCAAAAACACAGACAAATGAGAAAAAAGTCATTTCTCCAGAGAATGCATAACAAAAGACAAAATAAAAAGCTGCCTCTCGGTGTGGAAACAGACAGCCATGGATGTGCGGTTAACTGTTCTGAACGATGAATGCATTAAATCGGTGTGAAATTAATGTGCAACAACAAAGGGATGATAATAGTTTGTGTGTGATATGAAAGCCAAGTCACATACCGCTGGATTCATTATGATATTAAAGGCCAAGACTAATCAATACATTATCCTTTATTGGAGAAACTGACCATATGCTGTCCCAAATTCAATTAAATGATAATAATTCGATAAGGGTTATGTATTTCTAAAAAGTGCAAGGTAGTTAACTTCACAAAAAATAAATGTTTATAGTAAACAGTTGGAAAAAAGTTAAAACACAGATGGGTATAATACAGCATATGCCCAATTCTAGAGATGACTTTTTCTGCTTTTTGAAGCATTTCTTGTAAGAACAGGACAAATTAATTCTACACAACTATGTAATATTATAGTATAATGTACAGTCATTACCACAAAATTAAACCAGACAGGGTGATCAGGGGGACCTTTTAACACCCTAAAGAGTGTCTGAACATAATCCTTACTATAAATCATCCCACAAACATTATTTGGGAAAATTATGCTTTATTGGTATAGTGCTAGAAATGTATTTTTCATAAATAGAATTACAACTCATAAGCCAATATGGCATCATTCTAATGAGACCAATTGTCTGTGAGGCTGAGACATGAGCATGTGCTTTATTCTTGAATCATTCAGACAGAGTCTTTGAATTAAACAGGGTTGATGAACCGCATAATACCGACACATGTCTAAGGAGCGCAGATTTTCACCCCATACGTCACCATCATGCTTAGATATTCTGCTCTGTCGTCTTGGAAACAGACTGATGTCCTAAAATTGGAACTGTTAGACGTACCATTCAGAACAAAAAAGCGATGTAACAAATGAACGGTGAAGTTTGCAATTATCACCATACATATGATGATATCATGCATGAGCAACAACCTTTTAAAGCCATAATTGTGACACATTCCACGATTTCTGTTTAGTCGTTATATTGAGCAAAAAACAGTGTTCAAAACAATCTCCATCTCTCAATTTGCAAAGGTAAGCAAATAAAATGATTAAATATGCTGGAAAGAACAATCGCTGCTGTTAAATCAATTACAACCATAACCACTCCATCTAAACAAAGCATCATTCCACATACACATCAGTCCTGTCAGTTTAAGAGCATGTCTTTTACATGTCACACTCTTTTGCTGCCTCAAAAGACAGGTAATCCACATTTTCATGTCTGGGGGAAGTTGACAAACATCACATTTACAAGAATGTCTCAGCTGAGAAGATACAGCCAACGAATCAAAGTATAACATAAAAACAAAACAAAAACAATTTGTTCCGAATGTAGACGAGATAAGGAGTGACCAGGAAATGTGATGGATGAAGAAGAGGAACAGAGCTGCTCGGAGCACATCTCTGATGAAAGGTTAAAAGACTGAGCTCCTTCATTCCGGACAGACACAGACAGGTCATTACCTGGGAAAGGGCGAGTTTATTAACTGTAAAAGGTTATTCGGCTCAGTATAGCCTTGACTGACAAATCTCTCCATCTATCCATCTTCGGACGGCTCCTTCCTGAGAGAAGGCCTGGCGCCAGCTCTGGGCTAAGTGAGCACACGTTTGTACGGCACAGATTCAGAAATGTCATAGAAGCTCAAGGAAATGCCAAAATGCCAGAAGCCCCGTCTGACAAGGGGTGTGTGGAAAGAGAACGCTAGATGAACACAATCACACACATACACGTAAATAGATGTGTTTTGTGTGTTCAGCTACACAAGTTACAGACACAAGAACTGACAAACAAAATGTTAACGCCATCAAACTCTCTGAATGATTCAAAGTGCTTAGATGCGATGATAAGAGCTAAACAGGTGGGATGATATACGCTATAATGGACATTATAATTATAAAACACAGTCCTGGATGCTGATTGATCAATACAGTACACAAGATGTGTTCAAGTGTGTAACACCTGATAACAAGTTCCATTTACTCAACTGTTCACAGCTTCAGACGTATATTCACAATATAACACTGTATTTGGTATCTTACTGCTTACATAAAGTAATTCTAGATGGCTCTTTAATGTGAACTTTCTTCTGTAAAAAACAACATTTGTTTATTAGTCACATGCTGTCCATAACAAAAATGTTTAGCCCTGATTTGATGTGGCCACTTTCCAGTCTGGTAAATTCATGAAATAACACTCGCTGAAGGACTATTACTTTGAGTTAGTGAGGAGAAACAGAGAAATAACTTGTGTTATTTACGGGTCTATGGTTCTTCTTAAACTGCATTATAAAGACACACAGAGATATCCTAAACTCAAATGCAATGTTTGTACATCCAAATGAGAGCGTCAGATTGTAGTTCATCATTCCGAAGGCAAATACAAACAGACAGCACTGCAGAGACTTTGCACCACGCTCACATTCATTTCAAAACACTGTGGACTAATTATTCAAACACAGAAATGAATTAATCTAGGAGGTAAGTCCTCTTTGCTGCAAATATAGCAACATCTGCATTAATCATCAGCAACCTAAGCCCAAAAGAAATTCACAGATAATCAGTCAGGCAACCAATACATCCTCATTATGTGAAATAAGCACAAATATTTGTGCTGTTCTATTGTAGCCCACTGAACCAAAGAGAGATAATAAGATGAGAGGAAGTAAAAAAGATTCAAAATGTGTGCAAACACAGTTTTTGATTTTGGTGGCAAGTTCTTACCAAAGTTATTATTGATTTGTTTCACTTTTATACAAAAATGGTTACAAAGATGAGAAACCGCAGTGAAAGTGTTAACTAAACAAAAACATACGTTTTTAAAAACCAACTAAAAACGGAATATTATAGATTTCATGAAAATATAAAAACTGTACTGCTGAATCAGTATCATAAAACAGTGCCACAGTGATAAAAGTTATAATTTACTGCTAAATCAAGCAGCAATGGCACATTTATAGCACATTTCATTGTCTGTACTGCAGCTGTATTGGTGTGAAGTGTATAAATAAGGCTGCAAAATTTAACTTTGATAGTACTGAATGTGCTACAGCTTCTAATAAAGTGAAGTATGTGTCATCATAGGCAAATGAAACAATCTGTGCTGCTGTTATAAACCATGAAACCTAAAACTAAATCTATACAAAACTGAAAGTCATTTTTAACAATGCATTTAAAACACGTATGCACCATTAAAAATGAAATTAAAAGCCCAAGTACAAAACAAAATAAAACTATTGGAATACTTAGAACAATAATGACCTTGTAACATTGATGGAAAAGCAAAGACCTGAAGCAACTGCTTGTCAGAATGCATCTCAGAATGGTGTTGTTTCTATGAACTCCATCAGGTCATGACTACATCACACACAGCTGAACAACTTGTTAAATATAAAGCTGTGGAAAAGGTCTGTGTTAAAGTTGTCTATATATTAATCAGTGGAGTCATGCTGTCAGCGGCGGAAGTCATGAGAACACTTCAAACATAACACGTCACATTTACAAGGACATTTTACCAGATGATTACATATAGTTCTCTTCATAGCAGGTGGAGAAAGTAGAAGTGTGTCCCTAAGTCACAATACAAGATATTCAGAGAGAGAGAGAGAGAGAGAGAGAGAGAGAGAGAGAGAGAGAGAGAGAGAGAGAGAGAGAGAGAGAGAGAGAGAGAGAGAGAGAGAGAGAGAGAGAGAGAGAGAGAGAGAGAGAGAGAGAGAGAGAGAGAGAGAGAGAGAGAGAGAGAGAGAGAGAGAGAGAGAGAGAGAGAGAGAGAGAGAGAGAGAGAGAGAGAGAGAGAGAGAGAGAGAGAGAGAGAGAGAGAGAGAGAGAGAGAGTCTGGTCAAAATGATCTTTACCCATTGAGCCAAGGGAAAGAAGGGACTTTTCAAATGAAAACCATCACAACAAAGAGCCTAGCAGACTGTAGCATTCCTCATGAAAGTACTCAGCACAAGCCACCTGCTAACACATTCACCACATCAAACACTTGTCTGTTGTCATTCACATCAATAGAGGCTTGAAAATGGCCATTTCTGAGGCTCTGGGACATTAGTAGGATTTTTAGTGATTAAAGACATTGCTGTGGGTCTAGACTTTATAGACAAATTCCTTATGTGGGACATGCATCCAAATATCCTAAAACCAACTAAAACATCTTAGCACACAGACTGAGACGCAGTCTTTCTTTCTTCTTTCTATCTTACTCACTTTTGATTGCTGTGACTGTGTTATGGCCTGCTCTGAAGACTTATTGACCACTGTACAGGAACGGAGGGCACATCTGAGAAAGGGGGGTCAGCGAGATCAGCAAAATCAAGACAGATGTACATGGTGCAATTAGCACCCCAAACTATAAAAGGTCACATCATGGTGACATTTCTTAGAAACAGAATGTGAAATATTCATGGGTATTGTATAGCTGCACAATTTGCATAATGTTAAATGATTGGCGCAAATAATAGCAATAGCTTTATTTAACGTTGTGAAATTTTCTCAGGTTAGTTTGAGAGGTAAAGCACATGCATGAGGATGAGATGTATTAGTTTGTAATTTAAGTAATACTCTGTGTTAAATTAAGCTCCTTTAACAGGATCTGTGACAAAAACAAAACAAAAAACAGGATCTGTGACATTTACAATTCCCCAGATTCCCAACAGTTTTTTTAGACATGTCTAAATTATTTTCTATGATAAATAACAACAGGCGACAAATGTTGTGGACAGATCTTAACACGTATTTACCTTTGAACATTTAAGCAATCGGTCTAGTTAACGTTAATGTTTTCTATGTTTCCTAAATGCAACAATGTTTATACTATTTGGGTATTTGAGTATTTTAGCAACAGAAACGTGTCACACAGCACCTTAAGGACTTCAAGGACTACTTACTAAGTCAATCCAGATGCTATCAACCTATAGGCAAACTAAACTCTATTTTAAGAGAGTAGCAACCCTGGGAAAAGCTAGACCTTGTGTAATTGCTTAAATCACAAAAAGAAACTGTATGACACCTCATTAGAGCACTTTCAAATGAGCTATAAGTGTTGCTTTCAGAGGGGAATAATTTTACACCAGTCTGACAGCATCCTCACATAACCACTTATAGAAGTCACCACAGACCACATAACATACTTTTAGAGACATAGTGTTCAGGTTTGATAAGATAAAACCAGTCAATGTAGAGATTAAAACAACACACCAATAAAGAGATCAATTTTATCTTCCTTCAAGACTGAATACATTATTGAGATTGATGCATGTTTGATTTGTTGAACCATGTTAGAAATCCAAATCAATGTCTAGAGAATATGTCGAGCTGCTCTACAGGATTCAGGTCTTTCAGACTGTGACAAAAAAAGCTGTTATTCAGCAGAATCAGCTGATGTTTAATAAGCTAATGACCGCACATTTTCAACATTTTGCTGAAGCATAGTCCTGACAAAATTAGGTAATTATACCCTCTAAATGTCACCATAAATTTCACCAATTTTCCCAGCAATTTTAAAGCAGTAATTTAAGGCTTACGCTTTGTTTCAAAGAACAGCTAGAAGACCAAGAGTTCAAACACACTTTTTCTTAATTTGTGGCTGTGAAAATCTCTTTTCAGTTCAAATCTGTTCATTTAACTAAAATATATAAGGTAGAACATTTATCCATACAGTGCACCTCGTATGCGCTCAAAGAAAACAATAGACATCTTATGAAATCAGTTGCTCGTCTACAGAAAACTTCTCCATCAAATACAACACACGGCCCATTTGAGGCACTCTGGTAATTTAAAATGTATTGCAGGCAACAAAACAAACATTTGTGTTTGCACACTTAAATGCAATTTGATCTTTAAGCAAATAGCTCTGTGAATAACAAAGAAGCAAGGAGAATAATGCATAACTAAGCTCTGCAGATGTATTTTATTAAGCGACAGTTTAACACTACAGTTGCACTCACCCCTCTTGGCTTTGGCTTGTCGCACTCGCCATATTGTTTTGTGAATCTCAAAGTTGTAGTTGGCTGGCAATGCCTTGATGGCCTCGTTGAGCTCTGGATCTTTGAGAATCTCATCAGGAATCTGATTGGCCACTCTTCTCGGAGCTCGCACTACATTAAAAAGACAGAATGAGAGTTTGTAAATAGGTGAATTCCTAATCCTTATCACCAAGACTTACACCCTAAACATGAAGAATACATTGCAAAAATGTGCCATAACAAGCTCAACTGGTCTATACATATGGTTTGGACCTCTCTTTCAATTTAAGTGTAAAATACAGTAATTTAATTGTCTGCTGGACAAATTACGTTAGTCTTACAGATTAAGTGTTAGAGTAACGCCACATGATTTGATGCATCATTCATACCGAAAAAACAAATGATTCATTAACTTAAATCTTACTATAAGCAATACCAATAGTGATTTAATAAGCAGCAAAAAAACGTATTGTTTTAAAAGCAAGATTACTATATAGCATAGGCCTACATTAAGGACACAATGACTGAACAAGAGCATACAAAGATCTTCTCAGATCTAAAATTAATCATCACACAAATCAATCAGAAAGACAACAGGACGGCAGCTAAACTGAGAGGTCAGCTGTCAACAGAATGACTCTGTGTCAGTGACATCCATTTATTTTCCAAAGCTGTGACAGATAGACCATTTGTAATGTAATTCCCAACAATGTTTTCTGCTATACCTGACGCTGATTGAAATGTAATAGGTTTTATGTTTTAGTATATTTTTTTTACTTTGTTTTGTTTCATTGCCTATTATCTAAAACCTATAAAAATTACAATATATAATGTGTTTACTTGTTCATATACAACTCATTTCAAATACAATATAATTACTAGATAAGAGTCATTTCTACAGCCCATTAAGAAAAACATAACAACATTAAGGCCAAGGAACCCTACTGCAATACTTGCTAGTCAGATAAAGTGGTGAAAACAAGCCCAAAAGAAATCCCTGTGTAAGCTGTCATTGAATTTGTTTAGCATCTCTGCTGTGATTCTGCAGACAGAGAGGACGGGGAAAAGGACTGACAGTAAGATGAAGAGGAGAGACATGGGATCTGACAGCAGCAGGACTGATGGTTAATATATAAAAACATGATCATTTATCATACACCGACTGCAGTCATGTAATGCTAGGACTACAGCCGTCTTATGCTTGAAGCTGAACTAAAGTAATAGCTAAAGAAACTGGTTAATGTATGTGAGTGTATATATTCATGTCCTTGTATATTAAGGATTTTAAAAATTAAGTGACATTAATCAGCCTATCACAGTAACTAATATTCAGCAACCGTATCCTAACAGCATTTACATATTAGGGGACACTAGGGCACCTGTCACACCTTCTACACCAGTTAATATTTCTCACGGTAGACTTATTTTTCTAAATCAATCTGTATAAGCACACACCTTAAAGCAATACTTGGTTGCAAAATTTAAAAAAAGCAATTACATATTTTCACAATGGGAATGTGTAATGTGCTGACAATAATTTGAGAAGAATATCCTTTATGAAATAATAAGATAATAAAACAATCTTCTACAACATGTATTTAACATATAGGCTATATCATAGCCCTTTAGCATTTTTTAAAGAAATATTAAAACCAATTTTGAGTACAAAGAAACCACATATCATTGTTTCTGCACACAGAAACTACAACTACAATTAACGAACTGTAAAAACATTACAAAATGGAAAAACGTGACAATCTGCACCGCCTGACATTTATAGGGAAAAACTTAGCTTGAATAAAGTTAAACATTTTCGATCAAATCGACATTTACAAGTTTGATTTTAGACTTTTTGTTTGTAGGGCAGAATAAAAAACAAGTACTGCAATGTAAGTTTCGGTGTTTAAAAGCATCAATGTGTCAGTTGAGCTTCTGACTCAAACCATCATAATTTTAGCTTTTAGTTTATTGAAATACTGACACAGATCTTGTGACAACTTCCGCGTGTCAAAACACTGCATCCTCTCATATACGTATAATTTTTTTAGTGTCGTTAACGTCTACAACAGAATACATAAGGACATTTCATTTAACGTGTTCTTTAAAGTGACAGCATCTTAATGAAATATTTCTTGGTTTTATTTGTAGTAAAAACGCAGTAACCACAAATTAAGCATGATAACCATAGTTCAACCGTGACATATGTAGTAAAACTATGGTTATTCATATGGTAATGAATCTAAAAAGCCATGGTTACTACACTTTTACCATAATAAAACCATGGTTAATTTTCCTGAGAGTGTCGGTTAGCATTAGCGTGTGCAGATTTATCGCGACATTACTAAAAAGACAGAAAATCTGAACAAACATCACCACCGCAAACACATCGCGAAGAAATAAGCAATCAAAACAATAATGTTTACCTTTAGGCTTTTTCGTAATGACTGCTTCTATCTCTGTAATGGCAGCCGCCATCTTTCCCAAACAACTACACGTGGAGTGAGAAAGGCATTACTTATCGAACACAGAGTTGTCATGTGTCGATATCATCGATATGTAAAATACATCACAGGACATAAAATTACGCTTTTATCTCTAATTATGCACCAGAAAGACGGACAACAGCTGATTAATTTCCTTCCTACGCTACAAAATAAATAGATAAAATTATACAAATAAAAAAACTGTAATCAAGTTTTCACTTTTATTATACATTAGCTTGTATCAAATATCCAAAGACCCATAATTCCAGAGGGGAGAGACTACACAAAATGTCACTTTACAGTTTCACAAAGTTAAGCTTTCGCAACATAAACCTGTGCAAAGTGCTTAAGTGTTACTGTCATTCTCACAGTCAGCAGTCTCCTCATTAATCAAGTTTATAAAGAGTCTTTTATGACTCCTCAACTCCATCTGTGCTCTCTGCCTGGTGTCTGCCTGTGAATGAAGAGAGAAGCGTTAGCTTGACTCACCAGTCTCCTTCACAGTGAATGAATCAGTGAGGGAAGTGATTCTGTGTCTATAAACCAAACTGTACACAGAGGAGAAAAAGACAGAAATGTGTGATGAAAATTAACATGAATACTTCATTAATGATCATTATGTAATAGGTTAAAATTTTATTTATTTATTTGTTTCTTTAAAAAGTAAACCAACTAGCTTTTGCATCACATGGTGCGGAAAGGACTGAAGTATATACATCCCTATTCAATTTATGTATCTTTTAAAAAACTTTTTTCTTTATATTTCTCTCTCTAGTTCAATTTGGTTTAATAGCTGGCTTAATAGCATGCATGTATTTATAAAGCATAGTTATTCTGTTCATCCAGACCCAGTCTTGCAGTTATCTTTTCATAGAAAACATTATAGACATTCCAATCTATAGATTTTAATAAAATAAAATTATTACAGTCCATTATAATATAGTATGAAGCAGATAATGAATACTATAATACTATAAAGGGGCATGTTTTTCCTTGCATTTTATTCCCAGTGACTCTAGAAGGATTTCATAAGTTTATTGTTTTTAATAATAAATATTTGTATGTGCCAATCCAACCACAACCCAAGATTTTAGTCTTAAAAACATCAGAATGATGTTTTGCGCTCTATATTTACCAGTTATGGGATTTAGTTGAATATTATGCAATCAGTTTAATATAAATTGCAATTTTTCATTTTAAACTAGCACACGTGGTAGTATGTATTATTTAACAGCAAGGTTGTTTTCAAGGTCTGTAGCCTATTTGCCTGCTCGAGACAGTATCTGAAAAACGAGACGGAGAGAGAGGAAAGGAGAGGGAGAGAGGATATATCGTGCGAAACGCATCAAGAATATAACCAACAGACTAAAGCAACGCATAATGTCAGATTATTTTTGGAGAGAAAGAGGGAGAGAGATCAACAGCCCTAAAGTGGACTGAAAGACACAGCAGTTCAGAGGCATCACAGGCGTGCGCATCTCTCAGCTGGAGCGCATCATCTGCTCAAAGCCAAAACACCTTTCCCACTTTGCTACTCGACTCTTCATCCTCGCGCTCGTTGCGCTCGATACATAAGGGTGTTTGGGTGTAAATGTGATTCGTTTTTCATTTTTTGGACATAACACATTCAAAATGGATTGCTGGAGATTTGCATGGAGGCAGCGGGACACCTCCCCATAGTTCGTGAAAGAGTGTAGGAGAGACAGACAGAAGAGTTCCTGCGTCTCGGATGGAGGACTATCTACTGAATTTACCCTGCATCTCTGTTTCAGAGGAACAAACGGCATTCCAACGGGTTAAAATTAGTTAATAACCGCGTTCAGAGCATACTGGATAACATACCACTATAGTGCTTGTTCCGATGGTTCGCTGAGACCTGAACTACACCACCAGGTGCCTCCGTTTAATTCTATGGGTGATAGTCGGAGTGGTAACACCAATTAATACTGCAGAATGCGTTACGCTCCTTTTGGACTGCTCTCGATTGCATCTATCAAAATGTTTGCTTGGAAGCACACTGGATGAAAAGAGTGTTGCGATTAATGATCCGAATTGACATTCTGCAAGAAGTCTCTGAGCTACAGGAGTTCTTCACGACGCTGGCTGCACCATACATTTATATATTCTTATTAAATCAGACAACGTTTGATAGATTGCTTGGCATCTTATTGACAGTGTGAAGTCACGCTTCGGCTGGAATACAAGAATAAATGAACCTGAGTGGGCAGACAGAGATTTAACCATTTCCAATATGTTTAAACGGGGTAAGTGACAATTAAAACTTTTGTTCCTGCTGTTTATAAAACAGAAACTCGAATTTTGGTGGATTTTAATAGAATCGTGAAATACTGTCCCGCAGGATGGGAATTTATTTATATATTTATTTTCATTTCAGCTATTTTAGGAGGAATACAGCGTTAAGGATTTTATTAACATATAAATATGCTTGTTGCCTTATTTACAGTAGCCTATGCTTTTAAAAAGTTTATGTAAAGGGCTTTAAAGTTCTTACAGATCACATGCGTTTCTCATCATGCGTGTCTACCACTGGGTTAGCTCGGCATAAAGCAGCCGTGTTTAAAATATTCATCATATCACGAAATATTTTCTTAAGATGCTGGCGGTGGGTGCCGCACTGCAGTTTATGCTCCGTTTTCATCGGAAAACATTGTGGTGTCTGCTTGCCTTCAATATGTTTCCCATGTTGGGTTCAACCGGTTTGTATTGGGAAGTCTGACACAATTTTAACGAAAAAGGTTTCCAATCTAATTATAAAAGTTTATATCGATGGCAGATGAACTGGTTATCGTTAAATCTGAGAAAGGTGTAGCCTACATATACTTGTCAGCTAGTTTTTACTAGATAAAATCATAATCTTACTGTTAAGTGGTCACAACGCTTAGGGCGTTTCATAAGCCCAATTTCCTTAACTTCACAATCATCTTTAGACCTTCTGTAGGTGGTTAGAGATATTTTTTCATTACGAAAGCTTTGATATAACTGACTGCTATAATTGTCTAGCGTTTCTAGTCTGTCGGGAAAAGCAGATTTCCTCGGAGGAGGCCCAAAGCTGAATACAGAGACCATTGTTATTTCAATAGACTTCGTGTAGGAACAAACCCACCTATCAAGCGTCTCACCTGCGCACTAAAGACCCCTCTGAACGCCTGTGAGGAGCCTGTGGTGCAGTCTGTGTTTGGCTTTTTAAACAAATCGTTTTGAAGATTTGCCTCCAACACTTTAACACAAAATGACACTCTGTTTATTCTGTTTTGATCATAAAATATGCAAAAAACCTTTGAATTGGCATCAACAAAATGGAGTGCCACAAAAGTGGCAACAGCACTACAAGTCATTAGACCATTCAAAAAAATAGATCTGCGTTTCACTATTTGGTAAGGGTGGTCTGATTTAATGGCAGTATATTACAGCGAGTAATAGGGTACTAGTGTCAAATTTTTCATGAGCCATCATTTGACATACACTTAAATATGTACCTGTTTTGGTTAACTTTAGTGCTGTTGTTCTTATATAAAAAAAAATGTTTTTAAAAGTTAGATTAATTGCTTTTAGTTTAATAGGGTTTCTTTGCTCTGTTGGGTAATGATTAGTCTTTCACCTTAGAAAGCATTAAAACTTATGAAAATGAACTGCAGTGGTTTTCTGTAACGTATAAATAAATAAAGAAGAGCAAGCAGGAGAGAATACTGAATTCTTCTGAAGAGATGCAATAGATTTGTGCAATACAGCCACACATTTCCTGTTTTTCTAGGCAAAGTTTGCATTTCATACTCGCTCGGTTTTTTAAATAGGTATGATGGTACATGGGATGTTCAGATTTTAGATTTGTATCTGAAGACAGTGCCTCAGACTACAATTGGTTTGTTGTGCTGAGTTGTCAGTATAGAGGACAACCTCGTTTTGAAATTCAGCCTTGAAAATACAACAGAGCTCTCTGTCAGGCCCAGAAATCCAGCTTGATCTACATCCGGTGACAAATATTTTCTGTGCTCAAATAAATATGGTTCATTTGAAATTGTGATTGCTTTATATCTCACATATTTTACCCATTTATATTTATATTTACACATATTTTATAAGACAATCAAATCAGACACACAGCACATAACCAAGCCCTGAAACAAAACAAGAAACTGCAAAACTTCAAGAATGAAATACCTCTTGTTATTTGCCGTGATTATGCAGCTGTGCATAGAGAAACTAGGCGTTCTGACGTGATGCTAAACAGCCGGTTATTGGCAGATGGATGGGAGATGGGAGAGGCAGTTGGTAAGCAGAGAAGAAAACACCTGTGTCCTGACACCAGACTCTTTCACATCTGCTCTTGTTCCTCATGTCTGAGACCTTCACTCATCACTACAACCAAACCAGCCTGCAGCTCAGACTTACCTGAGACAACTCCAATACCCTGCATCTGCTCAGTGCAATTCTCTGGCCTGCCACCTAGTATTTGTTGGATAAGAATCTGATAGCCTTTATGAGTAGTAATTTGAATTAATGCACACAGGTTATTCCAAGCAATACAAAATAGAAAAACAGAGACTAAAACGTACACCATTGTTTTTCATTAGATATTTTGATTAAAGATGACTATAAGAAACTTAAAAAGAAAAAGTCAACAAACTATTTTGCATTTTTTCATTCAAGCTCAGTGTAATTTAGCAGGTTCGTATAGTAATAGACAGAGCATTGCTTTTCATCACATCGCTGGACATCAATTACCAAACAGCTATGGAACATATCTCAGACCTCTCTGCATGCCAAGCAGCTCATTTCCTGAAGGACACGCTGTGAATAAAAAAGCACGACTTCAGGGGCCAACGAACGCCATCGCCATCTCATTCAGTCTCGGTGGAACATCAATTCTTATCATTCCAGCTTTTGGTAATTATAAGTAATTAGCGGCTCAGGAAGTGGTATTTTAATGAGTGTCATTCTCTACCTATGGCCTCATCTCTGGGCATCCGGTGGCCAGCACATGCTGATCTGGACAAGGATGGATGTTTTATTCAGATTTAATCTCATTTCCCTGCTTCCTCTCAGAGAAATGAACCCCGGCTTTTGTTTTTTCAATATAATGCTGATGTCCACCTGCATTAGGCTTTCGGCTGAACAGTATAATGCTCAAGACAGAACTGCTTGAGTTTGCAACCTGTTAGTTAGTTTTACAAACAGCCCGGATGCTTGTAGCTGACATTTTGCCTAGGAACAATGTTCTCATTAACTTATAATTCATACTCAAACTGTAATTATATGCACATTTCCTGCCTTCCGTGGTGTCTGGACGGGCAGCGTGGGGCATATCCGAGTGCCCTTTACCAACACCTGAAATCTCAGCACAAATATTTCTCCTGTCCCTTTGGAGTGGAAATGAGATGCTGGCTTGGTCATTAGTGGATGGTAATGAGGTAAAGGAGACAAACAACCCTAAAGCCCTGTTGGTTTTGTTAATATTAATAATTAATTCCTGATTAAGTGGCTAATTGCAGTGGAAAGGTCAATGTCAACGTAAGGTCCGTTGATGTTGGGAGATGAGTCGAGGGGAAAGCAGATGACAGATCGGCGGTGTTGACTCTCGTCCCAGGCGTTCTAGCGCTTCGTCGACAGACCTGCCCGAGAGATGCTTTCATTCCCATAATGCCGTGACCAGTAAGTGCTGAGACAGGAATGCTGTGCTCCCTGCAGGCTCTGGCTGGCATCTGTCACATTGCACTACTAACACACGACATGTGGATGGCACTGACTGAGGAACTGAATAATCGTTAGAGAGACACTTAGATTCCAGAGAGAGAGAAATGAATTGAAGCAGCCATGCAAAAGCTTACGGTACACTGAATACATCAATGCATATGCAAGGATACACATATATTGAAACACACACACAAAGCTACCCTTTTTAGTCGTGCTGTCTGTTCCGAAAGTGACCTTCAGAGTCCGTTCGCTTTCTTCTGATCCATAATGCCAGTTTTATATTCCCGCTGTGCAAACAGTATCATCATAGAGGGGTCTGGGCTATTTTATTGAAATCGCTGCCTTGGATGGAAGTCTCTATTGTTGGTGTATTTAATTATAAAACTCTCAGCATGGAGCTTATAATAGCCAAGAACTGTGATCTGACCATAATCTTGTAGAGTCATTTCTTTGCTCTCTCTCTTGCTCTTCCCCTTTTCTCTCTGCTGACCCTCCTCCTCTCACGGGTCTCTATTTCTATCAGCTCTCTCTTTTATGTTCTTAGTTATCAGGGCATATGTAGATGTAAATAAGAAAGTCAGTATCTTTAGACAAGCCTGATCAGAGGTCTTACAGCAATAAGGACAGCAATGTGCCAAGAAAATATTTTTTTTTATGCAGTTATTAAGCATTTTAATGTGCAGGCACAAAAGTGTTTAATGTAATTTTACAGCGTCTAGCTGTTCATGTGTCATCCCAAAGGAATTTATTTTGCAATAATAACTGCATATTACCGCCAGTATCACACGGCTACTTGCAGTACTAAATAAATATATAAATGGTAATGAAATATTGATTTGGGTTGAATTTATTTGATTATGTAAGAAGAACCACAGAGTAATATAAAACTAGTGTAGGAGATCTGTTGTTAGGGCCAGTGGTCAATTATACAGTTTAGTGATATTTGCTTACATAATGCCAAAATTGACCAATCAGAATCAAGTGTTTAAATGAGCTGTAAAATGAAAGCTGAATGCAAATCCAAAAGTGTTTTTTAAATGGCTTTTTGTTCTGAGAAAAGTGCATTTTTGGGATGAAATAAAAGAAAACATGCTCTACTCTACATATCTGTATTGGAACATGAAAGCTGGTGCGGCTTTGCTGTCTTTCATAACAATAAATGGAGATATGAAAATAGATATACAAAAGCAGTAGATGTTTGATATGTGGAATCAGCCACAAAGGCTGATATAATTGTCAAACCCTGAAAACCGCTTAAGCTTAAGGTCCAACTGTAATACAAATCTTTAGTATCTAAAAATATAGAGAACATTCAGTCTGTTTGCTGTTTATTTGGAAACACTTTACAATAATGTTTTTTTTTGTTAACATAAGTAAACGCATTAGCTAACATGAACTAACAATAAGCAATTTACTATATCAACTCATGTTAACAAACAGAACCTTATTGTAAAGTGTTACTGTTTTTTAATCTAATGTTATTTTTGTTGTGGTTGTTTTGTATGGAGGAACTTCTTCATGCAGTACAATAGCTCCTGCATTTGTATTGACTTTCATAATCCCGCTGAAGGGTAAATAATACACAATGCACATTGACTCAGGGGTTAGAAAGCTAACCAAAAGCGATCAGCCGTTTTGTGCCTTGTACTTTAAGAGTAAAGTTTTAAAAGGAACACATTTTGCCACTGAGCGTGTGCAGCAGATGTGTGCGTTTCTGTGTGTAAAGGGCACAGAGGTTTCCAGGGGGTCCGGATTTGAGTGACAATATTTGCTAAACCCAGTATGCTGGTTGGGTGATTTAAACTGTGGTTTATTTGGACAGGAAGCAGTTGCAGATTTAATGACCTGCCCAGATGTCAAAGCAGACGCTTGTGAGACACAAGATACAAATAGCATGAGCCAATATATGCAACAATAATTGTGTGGTTACAGTACATATTTTAGCGTTTGCTGCCTGGTTGGTATAGTATCAACATATAAAGAAACTCTTAATAAAATGGTTCATATCTGGTACTTCTTTAAGGTGTCTTCATCACTCGCTCATTCTCTCTATCTCCGGAAAGAAGAGCAAGATGTAAAGATGCTAAGCTTTAACAGAGATTCCTTCTCTGGACACAATCCATAAGTCTAATCTAAAATCAGAGAGGATGGTAAAAAAAGAGATTCATTTCATGCGTGTTATATTTGTATACTGGTGGGCAGTTGCTGTATCCTGCTTAGTATTTCAAAGTCTTGTTAAGGCATCACAACATCGTCATTGTCAACAGATTCAACAGTCAAAGTATTACAATGTTGCACGTAACTTGCATTTTTCATTTATGTATTACTTGCATGTTTAAGGTTGCATGTATTTCTTTTCTAAGCAATCAGGATGAAATGAACCTGAGCTATATCTAAGGATCAAGATATTATACTTCTCCCATAGATCTATTTAAAAGACCTAAAATGAATCCAGATGCTAGACATTGTACTGTACTATATGTGTCACAGGCTGAGACTCGTCCCATATAGCGCAATAAAAAAACAAGGCATGAGAACGTAGTTTTCTTTTAATAGAGCATTCCAGCGCTGAGGCTTTTATTTTCTTTAATGACTTGAAAGGCTTCTCAGTCTATTTTTGTGTAAGTGTGATTAAAGCTTTTAGAGTCAACACAACCTCTGGGAGAGCTGATGGTTTCACACGTTCGCCCTTGTCTCTTGTAGCACAGCCATGTCAGTGATTCATCCAGTATATGAACTACAGAAGTGCAAGCTAACCCTTTGCGCAAAGCAGCTAATTTACACTTCCATATTCCCCTATGAATGTTTTGCTTTTAGGTCACAATAAATCCTGTTTCATCCCTGCTCTCCATGTGTTCATTTACACCACAAACTCCCAAAACTGTCCCACCACAGGGTAAGAGAGTCAAGCTAACAGAAACACAGACATGTAACGCGATAAAAGAAAACATAATGCCACAGAGATGCACATTATGTTGTGGATTAATATATTTTTATAGGACATAGGAAAACGTATGTAAAATGTGAATTTAATGGAGAGAGTAATGGAAATATGAGAGTAAGCGCAGCGGCAAGGACAGACATTAGCTTGTGTCAGGATCCTAATGGACGGAACTACTTTTCTGTGTCACGCTTGCCCTCTCCGTTGATGGATGGCGAGGTTAGCAGGCTCTCGTAGTTACCCGGCTCCACGAAGCCCAGCAACCACTTTCTGCCTGACTTAATGGAACCTGGCCAATCAGAATGTTGTGTTCACTTACGCCTCAGCACCCATCGTTTGGGCCAGACATCAAGACCTCACGTCACCAAGGGAACTGAGAACTTGATTTCAATCACTTTGATTGTATTTGCATTTTACTTTGCTTAATTCGTGTCTTTGAGAGCCTTGTCTTTGAAAGTACGCTACACAGAGAAGGGAATGATGAGATTCACTGGAGGATCTCACATCAGTGGAGATTTTAGAGGCAAAGTACTGGAAAAATCACACCAGCGGAAAAAAGAGCAGAGGAGTGTGGAGTAAGTTCTGATTGCGGTGTGCAGAGTCTGATTTAAAGAACAGTTCAGTCAAAAAGAAAAAATCTGTCAGAATTTACTCACTCTCATGTTGTTCCTAACCTGTATGCAGTTATTTCTGAACACAAACAAAGTTTGAAGAATCTTTAAACTCAGAAGAATCCTTAGAGCTATTTTTCATACTCAGACATGTTCTAGTGATCAATTCTGTCAAACTCAAAAAACAAAAAGTAAAAGTACAACTCTCAGGGAGAAACATATTTGAGAATGATTATAATAACTGACAAGATAACCCGTAACAATAAAATTGTATTTTTTAACATTAGTTATTGCATTAGCTAACATTAACCAACAATAAGCAATATTTCCACAGCTTTTATTAATCATAATCCATGTTAATTTCAACATTTACTAGTACATTTTTAAAAATTCAAAAGTTCACATTATTTAATGAACAATGAAGTAACATGAACAATTATATTGGCATTAACTGACATTAAGATTAATAAATGCTTTGAAAAGTATATTGTTCATGTTTACTGTATGTTAGCGAATGCATTAACAAATACAATCTTATTGTAAAGTGTTACTAAAAATTCTAGTGTTCCACAAAAGAAAATAACTGCATATGGGTTGATCTCACATGAAAACGTAACGTAATTAGTTACACATTTGCAATTGCAATTTTTACAATGAAAGCTGTTGAAAAACAAGCAGAAAAAATGAGAAAAAATAATTAAAAAAAGTTCTATAACCCCCACCCCTAAACCTAACCATCACTGGGTTGAAAGCAAATAGCACAAAAATGTACAAATATGAATTAGCAAGCTTGTTATATAGTGAGGAATTGCTGTGAGATTGTGTTGGTTTTAAATGACAGGAGGGTAAATAAATAATGACAGCACACAAATACATAGCAAGCTTTGTCCAACACTCCTCAATGAATTGGGCCAGAGAGCATAATTTTTCCTACAGAGGAGTGAATGCCATGTTTTCTATCCCCCAGTCCTTTCCAGGTCACATTTTTCTCTGTAACAGTTTCATTATTTAAGCTTCTTTTCTATTGCTCTCTGCCTCTAGGGTTCAAAAGAAATGTACAAGACTTTAGTAACAGAAGTGTCTTGGGCTTTACTCTAAAACCACACGTTATACATTATTCATAATAGGTGAGGGTCATTGAAAGTGCCCGTTTAAGTTTTTACAAGCAAATGGAAGCAAGGCAGGGCAAGGGTTAAAACTATTCATCCTAATTTCCAAACATTAGGTTCAGTTTACAGTTAGCTTAGCACTAAAAGCCACAGGAAGTGGTGTTTAACCGAAGATGTATTTCATCACTGTGACACTATTTATAAGGATATTTTATACCCCATTGCTGTAGCAGGTTTTAAGGTTGCTTTAAAACCGTCACTAGTTGGATTATATAATTAACTAGTCAGACTCCTGACTGGTGGGTGGGGTCACACCATACTGGTTAAGCTGGTGGGGACCCAACTGAGCTGGTTAACCATTAACCATTAAACTAGCCAACCACCTTTTCAGCATGGCATAGCATCACTTTCTGTACAAATGCTTTGAAAATCACAAAATGCTTCTTAACACCTAAGGTCAGAAATCTCCAAATCCTGCTTATACTGTTAACACTTAACATTTTCAACCTCTGCAGTTCTGCGCTAAAGGATCAAGTGGTTAAAATGTTGGCACAAACAAACAAACAGCAAGCGGCAAAACAACCATAAAAAAGCAGCCCAGCAGACGGATGTGGTCCACGGCAAAGGAGGACTCGCAATGCTGCCACAATTTTTTCGCTGATTGGCAAGGCTATCAGCTTTGTGCAGACGCAGCTGTGCCAAAACAGGTGCGCAAGCTGCGTGTGTGCGTCTGCGCTGGTATGAGCCCATCAGCAGACCCTTCTTCTATACAACATGGCAGCGTCACAAAGCAGACATCACACGCTGCTCTGGGAAGCGGCCACTTAGGCAGGTGCTAGCATTTAGCGTAAACAAACGCTTTAACCCATCTCCATCATATGCGGATCAACCACATTCAGTTTCCATTAAGGCTTGTTTTTGGCACTCGTTTTTATTGGGTCTCATCCAGCTGCCAATGTAAACAAGCTTTCAAACACTTCAAGGGATGCCTTAGCATTGAGATTTAAATCGTTCTTGAATGTCATGCGAGTTTAGGAAAGCCTTGTTTGTAAAAACTTTCTTTAGCATGGGCTTGCTAGTCTTAGAGTTTTGTTGTGGAAGGAGCACACACCCGCATATGTAAAAAAGTATTAAAGGTCAGCTTCTCCTTTAAGTAAAATAACACCCGCTAAGCAAGTTACACATATTTAACTGTCACTGTGGTTTATGTCAAACTGTCCTAAAACGTATGTTAGCCAAAAAACATCTGTCATTGTGGATTCTTAATTATTATTTCAACATGCCTCGAAGGTATAGCACGTAATCTTGAAAAATGTGTTGCCTCGTCTCGCATGCCGCCCCATAGGGCGTAAAGAGGTGGGTGTGGCCCATCACTGCTTTTAAATGCAAACACGCCTTCCCCAGGTGCACATACGTATCTGTTTTTGATCACCAGCCTGAAACACAAGCAATGCAAAATGATAAATGATACAGAATAAAAGAGATGCTGAGAGATAGGATTGATGCATCAAACGGTCAGTACAGACACATTAATCTAACAGAAGAACTGCCCATTACTGCTAACCTTGATGCCTTTATACGCAACTCAGGACAGGGATAATAGCAAATGGACGGTATAGCCCAACAGACCTAAAGACTTTATGGTTGTGTCAATACTACTGGAGTCCCCTATGTCTTCAGAAGTAATGAGACAAAAGCCCAACCCTGAAAGAGTAATATCATTCATTATCCATGACTAACAGGCTTTCTCCGGCTCCAGTGAGGGGCTGGTCCGCAAACTGCAGTCTGCTGTCATTAGTCGGATATCTTCATGGACCCCTGAGAGGTGAAGAGACAGTGACGGCCATATCGCTGAAGTTCTGGATTAGAAAAATGGGTCCTGACGTCTGTTCATGGTGTCTATGACTATAAACTGAAAAAAAAGTGTTGTCAGATTTATTAGTTTTGCTTCTATCGGAAACATGTCACATAATGACTGTTTTACTCTCACTGCATTAGGTTACACCAAAGAAAGTCAATTTTCAAGTAATTGCTAAAATAATCAGGTTATCATACTCACTGTATCGGTCGCTATTTTCTTAGCTTTCTGAAAAAAATCTCAAAGAAACAACCACACAATTCACCGTTATTTGAAAAAAAAAAATCACACACATAAATGCACAAATTATGATGCTATAGATGCACCCCCACAAACACACAACCCACAAACCTTCGGGGAAGACCTCCCACGTACAAACACCCAGTATGTGAACACTAACCTCTGTGAACATGCAGAGGTGCTGTAAACATCTGCACCCACACATACCAGCAAACACAAAGCAGTCTGGCAGCAGCAGTCACGTGTGTAAGAAAGGAAGCGCTCGCTGTCATCTGCTTAGGAAAGAGAAAATACAGAGAATGAGAAATGTAAAGACAGCAGAAGTGTTGTCCCTTGACCCGTGTATTTACATGTGTCCTTCATTGAGATGTTGCTCTAATAAGTAGATATGGAAGGGAGAGGGATAGAGACACGCAGCATAAAAACAGACTGCAGCTTACTATGTGCAGCACCTTCCTCTGTTTCAAGGCCTCCGGCAGGGATGCTGAGTCTGTGTGTAAACGTGCGTGTGTGCGCGCATACACGACCTCGAAATAAATAATTGATAGAAAAGGGAATTGTTAGCAAGTGTGGGATAATCACAGAGGCTCGGACTAATTGGAGAGTGTTTTTCACCTTGCTGCCGTGAGAGCGAGGGTATTAAAAACCGTAACCGGCAGGGATGTGAAGTACGGACCAGAAATCTGGGATGCAAGATGAAATGTTACATTAATGGTAAAATTCAATTAATGTTTCTGTCTCCTAAATGAGGAAAATGTGGCAGATGAAAAGCCAAACTAAACTCTCCAAAGTCCAAAGTTTTGATTTGAAGGGGAAACTGTCAAGTGCTTTGTATACTGTGATTTGATTGGATTTGTTAAAGCAGCAATTGCCTCTAAATAGTCATCGAGTTAAAATTGCTTATTTAGACATAATTGATGAAAACACTTGGCATGGCAGGTCTACAGAATTGCTTGAAAAAACTGTACATTACCTTGCACACCCTCCGCTGAATTTATCTGATTATTAAAGATTCAGAATTATGTTACAGACTTTCCTACTATGTTGAAATGTTGCAGTGTGCATATTGTGCGTAGTACAGGTTGGCCGTAGCAATGGCTTTGTTGCTCTTTAGATGCTAGGGTGAGCAGAAAACCAGAGCAAAAGCATGAGATTGTGTTATTGGTAAACTACTGTATGTGCTCCCTAGAGTTGTGTTGAGCCGTTAGTGTCCTGTGTTTTAAAAAACTGCTTGTTAATACAGAACGTTCAATGGTGAGAAGAGTTTTTCATTGCTGTGTTTTCAATATGTTTTTTCAAGTGCCTGTTGGCATACTGCAAGATTCTCCCTCTCTTCTTTCTTCATGTTGAATTATTAAAAAGTGTTTTGATTCAGTGAATGATTGTGAATCTGGGGCTGCAGCTCACAGCAGCGCAGTCGCATTACTTGTTTTTCGCTTGCTTTCCCTCTTCGTTGCATTTTTCTTCAGCCCCCTGCTTTCCACACCTTGTTTAGTCATGAAACGACCGTCTTTTTTAGCGAATTGCTACCTGTTTACCGGCGTAGGCGTTTTCCCTCCAAAGATATACCCTGATTTCTACCCCCTGCCTGCGTGCTGTGCTATTTCTCTACATCAACATTCAGGTCAGCCTATGGTGGAAAAATAAATAAATAAAACAAATAAATAAATAAGTGCAGGGAGTGAAAGAGAAAGGGATCTTTTCATTCCCAGAATGCACTGGGAGCTGGTCCCAAAATGGCAAAGGATGCTTAAGCGCTGCCTCTGGGGACATAAAACTCTTTCCAGACTTTCAGTGAAAAAGGAATGTTGGAGCTTTAGATATTCTGCACTTTCCTCCTTTCAAACATCTTTAACTATTTCGAGTGCACAATAGTAGCCAGGATATAGATTTTATTTATAAATTTGATAATTCAGAATGTGTGTATTCAGCAGTATAATAGGTTTTGCTGTCAAATTTACTATCATGAATTTAACTGGTATTTCTATTGAGCACTGAAATATTAGTATTTAGATAATCTTACTCCATATATTTCAATAAAACACCTTAGGATCTGTACTCTATGCTAATGCTGTATGCACATCAGCACAGGGAATAATACAAGATTCCTGCAGAAGGTACGGTGGCTACGGTTAAAAAGAGATAAGAGCTGTTAGTCTCGACTGCTTGTACAATACATCATAAACTCAAAGCAACCTGTCTGACAAGCAGACGGTGAATTGCATTTACTGACCAAATTAAACACATCTGTCACGTAATCGTGCAGGAAAAAAGGCTGTTGTGAGCAGCGGTGTTGTTTTATGAGGAGACTGCTGGTGGTTGAGTTTCCTGATATTTCTCAAACATGACCCGGGGCCCATTTTATTGCATGAAAATGAGGCAGTGATGTGTCACGTAGGAGTTCTCAAGGGGATAGAGAAGCCGTGTGGAGTATTCTCAGTCCAAGCAATGACTTCACATGACAGCGACACAGATTGTTCAGAAGAAAGACGGATTTAAAAATGTCAGGAGACAAGGGTTGATTCTATAGGGTGGTTATAAATAATGATCAGAAATCCCACCGGGCTAGATGTTTTATCATGTTTTAGAATGATGGCTTTTATATGGGGTTTCTTGAATACTAGAATTTGTTCTTATTACTAAAATGCAGAGACACATGTGCCACCATATTTTATATATTTTATGAATAACCCACATTTTTTAACCTGTTAATTGTCACCGTTTCTTTCTGTTCACTTTAATATTCAAGTTAAATTAGTTAAATTAATACGTTGAGTTTTGATCTAATCATGACCAACTATATATTGATGAAAAGGTCTAAAATCTAACAATAAATATTTGACAACTTTTCATAACAATAAACATAAATTTAATTTGTTTAAAAATATCTAACATTTTCGGAGCATTTTCATGTGTATGCTCAATATGTACAGTAACAGTTATCAGGTAAATTTAAGATTCTGTATATATTTCACTAATACACATAAGTGAGTTCACCAGCATACTGAAAACACTATGTATATAATAGTTAGTTGTGGGTATTCAAATCTAAAGAAATTATTTGCTTACAAGATGTATTTGCTATGATAAGGTTTATTGGAGCGACTAAGGGCATGATCCTGCTTTGCTCTGTCAATATAAATCTTCTCTCTTGAGATAGCCTTCACTTTCCTGGCACCTCCAGCAACCATCACTGTCTCCATTTACTAATCAAGTCCATCCATTCAGGCAGCATTTGCACTGGATAAAAAGCGCCATTTAGTGAAACAAGCCTTTACTCTTCCAATCAAGAAAAAAGCCAGAGTCTCCATTCACTATTCACTGAGTGTAGCTCAGTAAAGCTAGTGTAGTTCAGCACCACGGACAGCAGCCGCATTACTTTCAGCTGGACTACATTCATCCATCTAAATGAAAGTCTTTAAAGGTTCAGGCATTATAGGATTGTCAGAACTGAGTCAGAGATGGCGTAAAAGAAGGAAATGGACCACTAATACAAAATTAATGGGACATGTCCCAATACTTAATATGGAAGCTAGAGGACTTGAAGTCCTATATAATCTTACAGCAAAGGCTAATGTGCTTTTAATGTGCCTTAGCAACAAAAGTGACAAATATCAGATGCAACAGCTATGATACTCCTTTTGTCAGATTTGTGAATTTGACATTATTCATAACAAGCCTAACCAACAGATATGGAGATTTCACTCTTTCCCCATTCAAGTAAACAGGTGCCTAGCAAGAAAATAGCTGCCTGGGGGCGTTGCCAAGATGGCTGCCTAGGGAACCGACTTGCCTTAAAGGGATTTTAAATGAGTTGATGTGAAAAATAGTATACAGTATAATGGACTCGATATCAAAGTACGATATTAAATACTGACCTGTGGTCAAGGGAATGTGCATGCAGCGGTTGCCAAGGCCACCTGTTGAAACCCCCTGCCTGGTGAGAGAGAGGCAGCTGTCTTACCGTGATATACACTGCTCTTTTTTCCTCCCTCACACAGTCACACACATTACAATCCAAACACTTGTTTGACATCTGACAACACCTGAAAAATCCAAGATGTCAAAAGACTTTGGATGACTGTTATTTACTGTGAGTGGATGAGTTTGTGTGTGTGTGAGAGAGAGAGATGGGGCGAGAAAGGTTGTGCAAGAGATACTGTCTTAGGTCAGAATGAGAACAGCATAGAAATTAATCAAAGACCTACAATGACTTTGCTTTTCATGGTCATATACATACAATACTGAAGAATCACAGAAGAGGAACTTTCCACTTTGACAACGGTTTTACCCAAGCTGAATGGCCTCTTTGATGTTTCCTGGGAGAAAAGATTAATAAGATAGGATGTAAAATACATTATTCACTTATACCAATATTACCTACTTGGCATGCTACTGTAGGTATAGCTTAGTCATATTTCTTGTCTACTGTCTACTGTATGTCATTGGGACCGTAAAGACCTACAGTTGCCCCAAAATGTTTAACCTGTTAACTGTCACTATTCACTATTCACTTTAATATTTCATAGTTGAATTCTCATCTATTCATGACAAACTAGCTATACATTGATGGAAAGGTATAAGACGTAAGAATAAATATTTGACAAATTTTCATAACAAAAAGCTTCAACTAAAAAAATTTAAATTATGTTTTTAAAATTAACAACAATGAAAAATATAAAAGAATATTAATTAATTATTAAATATCTGAAGTTTAAAAAACTGTATGCTAGTATACTAGTGCATTTTCATGTGTATGCGCAATATGTGCAGTGACAGTTATCAGTTTAAAACATTGATATATTAATATATCAAATCAAGCTACAATTATTTAGTTTGCCAGATAGTTTGCTGGGGTTCAATGATAAAACAATAAATATACGGTTCAAAAGGAAGACAAACAATTGTGACACTTTGTTGTTGTCAAACATCAGAGGAACATGCTTATATTTAATGTCATAATAAACAACGCCTGGGGTTATTGTACTATGAGATCTGTGTGCACTTGAAAAGAACTGACTTCATACATCCACTTAAAGTTGCTGTGGGACCAGTCATTTGTAGTAGTAGTTGCAAAAATAGCTAAGATAAATTAAGCTCATTTAGCTTACAATAGCTTAAGGGTCTAAATATTTTAGGCATCATTGCACTTGTCAAACATACTCTCACAGTGAGGTTTTTTGATTCATTACCTGGACTGAGTCAGGTCATCAGCAGATTAATGTCAGTGTGATGTTGACACTATTCCCCTCCTGCTTCAAGGATATCACCACACACGCTGACACTGCATGCGTTTGGGCGCCAACCCCTTTCCACAAACACTGTGGCACTATTAATGGGCACTACAGTTTCTAGCATGTGTGACAATCACCGTACAATATCTGCATTGTTCTCATATGTTTGGTTGTATTTTCAGTTTTGCGAGACAAGCTTCCATTGTTAAAAAAAGACCCTATGCATCGCTTTGGTTCAGATGTGTTTGCTCACTCCCTCTTTTTCATCTCTCGCTCTATCCCTGTTCCTTTTTCTCTCCATGACAGCTGCTATTTTTAAATGTGTGTCTTTGGGAGGAAAAAGTAGCAGGAATTTGAAATGGGGCCAAGCCTGGTAAACAGGAAGTACCACACAGACATTCTCAGACCTGGCTGAATAATTTTCATTGAGGATGTTGTGCCTGTGATGGCCGGTCCATCACGCTGCATGCTGTTCGTTGACGGCGGAACCATGTTTTGCGGAACATTGTTTCGGGACAATAATATACGTCGTCATCTGCTTACAGAAACAAACTGCTGGCAATGTGTTGAGCAGATATCGAATGCCGTGATGAAAACACAATGGGTCGTCGCAACCAACAAAAAAACAAGAAAAAGATTGCAAATGAGCCTTCAAAAGCTATAAAGTAGGTGTTCTAGTGTTGCTAAGCTGGTTTGGAGTGACTAATCGCTCAGAAGAAAAAAACAAAAATGAGTTTATTTCTTTGTTAAAGAGGTCAGACTTACTGGATGATGAGGCCGGAACGTTGATATTTTCTCTGTGTTTCAGACAACGCTTACGAATGTGGGGGTGCCTGGCTCATTTTACAGGAACAAGAACAGAATGAGAGAGAGAGAGTGATAGAGAGAGATACAGACACAGAAAAGACAAACCTGAGTAAGGAAGCAGATGGTGCAGTTCAACTGCCAAGTCTGTGTCGTCCCTGTGTCGGTGTGAGGGAAACAAGAGGACATCCACTGTGTGTCCCTGTGTGTATGAAGGTGTGTCAATGACTCTGGGCAGAGTATAACTGTTAACCCATTCAACTCCTGGTCTTTTCATCCCCTTAATGGATCTTCAACATTCACTTTTATGGCCAAGGACCCTTTGGTGAATAAAATGATGTGCGCTATGCAATTTACTTACATTATGACCTTTATATTGCAAAGCCATTAAGATAATTATCATTAACCTACAGAGTTCCAGTCAGTACCAGTCAATATTTAGACACAATTGACAAAAATGTTTCATAATTTTAAAAATCTTTTAAGATAAAAAATATAATTGTGCCAACATACTAACAAACTAAAATTTTATTTTTAAAAATATATATTTTGTAATGGATTACTTGGACCAAATAATAAATAAAAAGCAGCCAATAAGAGTCTAGTATAAATAGAAATTCCTTCAGTTCGGTTAAAAAACTTCCCAGGTTGAGACCTCAGGAAGCTGAATGATAAAAGAGTATGATTTTACAAATTCTAGATAAAAGGTGACTACTACTAAACAAAAAAAATACTTTTTATAAATTCTGTTTTGGATGCTTTTAGTCACAACATAATTCATGGTTTTGATGAATTTACTACCATTCTAAAGTGAGTAAGTGTTTCCAAAACATTTTACTGGTACTGTACACTACACTAAATGTATGTATCACATTTAAATGTGTAAGAGACACTTTTACAGATATCTTCTTTTTTTCTTTGATTGATTGACGGATAGATAACTGTGCTGTATAATACAGCTATGCTCCAAATGGCCTTTGATTGGTACATTTAAAGACAAACAGAGGATGGATGTTACATATTTTAGGAAGATACATGCAGCTGGAGTGTGCAGTTCTGTTGTCTAATCAGGTCTATATGGAACACTTCAAACATTCTCTCTCCATCTCTTTCTTCTTCTCTCTTTGTAATCCACTCGCTTCCTTGATCATCCGCTACGTGACAGTACTAAAAATAAGAAGGGGGTAAAAATAAGCACGAATGTACGTTTTTCCAGCTCCCCGTAGTGGGGGGTTATCACAATGTCTTCTGTAATGACGCACACTCTGTGCAACTGAATGAAAATATAACTGAACTTTACGCATGTGCAGCTCAACTCTGGAAAGCTGTTCACCCGTGAGCATACAGTATGGATAGAAATCCCATTTCCTCCTTACTGTAAACCCCCAAGACGCAGAGCCCTGAATGCACAGACCTCTGCTTCCCGATCCACACTAATGGATTTTTTGAGATGCACGGTGGCAGGAGAATGTGCATGCTGCCCACAGTCGAGATAAAAACAGAAACCGGCAATATGCAGCCACGGTGATGAGAAAAAGCTCTATGCAGAGACACACACTGCTGAGAGATTTTTTTTGGGGAAAGTTGTGAGAATGCGGGCGGAAAGGGAAAACAGTGTGAGAGAGGTACAGAGGCGAAAGAATACAATCACTGGTAATCAAAGCATGCACTTCAAACAAGCCAAGACATTTGTTATTATTTGTGGCGCTCTTTCCATCTATTTGTCTGATACTTGCGGGGTATAAAAAATAATTCACCTCAATCACCAAAAGCAATTTTCCCATACCCTTTCATTTTTGCACATATAAAGCCTTTCCTCCAGTCACACCAGTTCGGGTCTCGACGCTCAGGGAGCGAGAGCCCCGGCTGCACCCTGTGATTGGCAACGGCTATTAATTCAGTAATCAGCAGCAATCAACACACAACAGACATGCAGATGAGTGCACTGCTTGACCTTTGGTGAAAAACAGAAACCTCACTCATTTATGACTATTAGTCAATGGACAGATTATAACTCATCATCTCTACTTACTATGCTATTTGTGTTTAATAATGTATGTGTTTACCTCGAAACAGTGTCAAAATACTAGAGAGATACGCGTGGGTTTGGTAACATGCAGATACGTGCTTGACAGTTACAGGATTTCGTGAATCACAGAGATGGAGTGAATCGCTCTGATCCAAAACCTAGCAGACTGACTCAGTAGGCAGCATTCTGAGGCATCGCAGGCATGCTCCCGCTGTTCCAAAAAGTGAATAAAAATAACGATCCTGCCTCCTAAAATATCCAGTTTTTGACAAATTCATGGAGTATGTTCGCATGTTTCCTTTACAGCAAAGGCAATATTATAATGCACTGTGCCGAGCTTAGTGTAAAAACAACTTTAGAGGACAAAAAGAAATGTTGATGAAGAGGGCAGTTGCCAATGTAGGCAAAGAGGCAGCTCGATAGGTTTTGGAACAGAGCCATAGTATTTGTGTGTGTGTGTGTGTGTGTGTGTGCATGTTTGTTATAGTGAAAGAAACAGACAGAAAGACTTAGAGAAAAAAGGGTGGTGCTGTTGGCATTTAATCAGGCAAGTGTTCTTGTGCTAATCTGTCAGACCCCCTGATCAATGACTGAACACTCTGTGTCTTGTAGCAGCTGGCCCTAAGGCTGAGGCGTATATTAACTTCCAGTCCCTTACCAAATACACCCCAAACACACACACAGGCTTAGATCATAGACTTGGAATACTTGTGATTAGTTAACCGCAGCATTCTGCAGACAAGTGTTTTTGTATAACCAAAACCAACTGTTACCTTAAAACTGATCGATCGGTAGCTGAAATAACCATATATTAGACCATCTAATAGACCAGCTACAATGTTTCAAAACACAGTTCACCAGCTTAATACCCAATGAAATAATTCAAACTCAAATCTATATTACATATAAATCAGTTTTTTAGTTTGAGAAGCAGCTGTGCCAACCTGTTGGGTTTACTATGAAAAACAATATCTCTTACATATCAGCTCACAAGCAAATCTATAGCGTGACTTGTTTTTGATTCTTCACACTAATACTGGAAGATTTCCATTTTATACTCCCTCACACATTTATATATTTATATCATTCTGCAGAACTTTGTCACCCCAGATGCATTCTGTAATAAAACACTGCAAGAAATGATCCTCTCTGTTTTCACTCAGCCCATTGGGTGTCATTATTCTTCCCAGCATTCCCCTCCTCACCTGTGACACTAAGTGGAAGAAAGATTACACCTTCGTACCCCTTCTCTCTCTCTCTTCACAGCTACTTTAGAAAATTCTAAAGAGGAAAAAATAGATGAGAAAAACCAATTAATTTTAAGCTGCAAAATTCAGGCAGAGTGCTTGATCCATTCCCAAATTACAAAATCACAAACGAAGTCTGAGCCATCACCACCAGACATTGGGCCGATCCCAGGGCACCATTCAAAGCACCCGTCTTTCCCATCGTTTTAGCATGTACTCTGAGTAAACCCCTTCACTATTAGCACCAGAGCTACACAATGCCTGGCCTGACACAATAACCTCTTAGCACAGGCAATTACAAACTAATCGCTTGCTGAAACAGACTTACACTGAATGTAATTGCTCAGCCATGGATATCTGGCTTTTTCTCATAGTGAGTTACATTCTTATGTCTCTAATGGAAATGAGCTTTAATCTGCAATGGATCAAATGAGCCAGTAACTCAGATTATAGCAGTAACGACAAGTATATTTTATCTGCTGACGATTTTAACAGTGTAGCAGTTCTTTATTGGATGATAAGGTCGATTTAAGGCTAATTCACACTGCTCCGACAAACATCGATAAACAGAAATATTTCAAACTGTGTAAAGTTGCTACTGGATTCACAAAGTTGGAAAACACACAGTAACAGTACCAATCAATAGTTTAGACACAACTGACAAAAATATTTCTAATGATCTTAAAAAAAGTATTTTTCAATGTGTGAAATGACTTTTGTAGACTAAAATATAATTGTGTATAACAGTGAGTAAGTGTTTCCTAACTTTTGACTGGGACTGTATATATCATTATTATTCTGTCAGAATTAACAGATATAACAAACCCCAAGTTGTTGTTTGTTGGAGCAGTATGAATTAAACTTTATTAAACAGGTGCATGTTGCTATACAAACTCCAGTGGGCCGCCGTTAGTCTTGTAAAAGCATAGTTCATCCCTGAGGAATTTAAGATGCTTGAACTGTAGATCTGCACCGCAACAGACTTCACAGTGTCTGCTTCAGAACCACACTGAGCCGGGCCAAGTTTCCCTGCACTGCCCTGCTATTAATAGCCATCCCAGCCTCCAGAGAAACAACAGTGGAGAACCGAGAGAAAGAAATAACAGAGCGAGAGAGATAGAAAAGCGATAGGAAGATTTTGATGGAAAAACAGAAAGCAAGATGCTCAACCTGATCGGATGCCCTGCGGCCCCACCCACCAACCCACCTCGACAGAAAAGTGCCCGTGTCCAAGGTCATCTAGTCTATTTATCCAGCACAACCATTTACATCTGTTTGTGCTTCCAGAATCCCCTGACGAAGGCCATTTTTAGAGTTGCTGAGTGACAGAAACATTATCACGCTATAAGAATTCAGCACCGGATCTATTTTAACGTTTTATTACAACTCATTTAATAATCGTGGACCACTTGGCTGGTTTTTACTCACATAACGCTCAATGAAATGAGCGTTGCTCCCTTAACGCGGCTTTAATGTGATCATTTCCCCCCCGCGACGTTAAATAATGTCGCTGTCGCATTGCTATCTTCTGCCATAAACTCAACACTTCAGAATGGCGTCACGGCATCATATTTTTTTCTCCCGCTCTGTCGGGAACTGCTGTTGTGGAATAATTACTAACCTTCCGTAGTGCACACTACAAACAGGACATCAGAAAGATACGCCAGGCTCACACTGCTAAAATGCGTGGCTACGGCATCAAAGATTAATTTTGCATTAATTGAAAATAGCCCGTTGTTTGACAAGCTGTAATGCAGGCCCAGATTAATCCTCGGAGGAGATCAAAACTCGCTTCCAATTAAGTCGCTGATAATGTCACCTGCGCTGTGAGCAGTGTGGGGTAAGACACACATTTAACCGGCGAGACTGTGTAACCTGACCGCTGCAGCCACCCCCCATCAGACGGGGCGGGTTCTAGCTGAGCTTTAATTAAAGCGAGACCGCTTCATTCTGCAGTCATTATATGATTTCATACTCAGATATGTCTACCTTATTACAGACCTGAAAGACTTGTTGAAAGTGCATTTGCACACGCAGAGTTGAAACAGTTTGGAAATTGATTTTATAGCCGTTGATCGTATTTAATAGTTAATTTAGTAGCAGATTAGTGTTAGGGCACCTCTAAGGAGCTGTATTAAATTTTATGGCCAGGGCTTTTAGAATAATTTGTGAACTGCTTTGTGAACTGATATTTCTTTTGAGTAAATTTTAGTATTAGATCATTTTAGTTTTTAACCTGATAACTGTCACTGCACATATTGAGCATACACACTACAATTTAAATTAAATTTGTGATATTTTTTTATTTAATTTTAAAAATGTAATTAATTTTTGATTTTAGTTATTTTTCAAAGAATATTAACAGTAATTTTTTTGAGAAAATATTAAGTTTATGGGTTGTTATGAAATAGTAAAATAACGTAAGTGTTACACCTGCACTTACACCAGAACGGTCACAATTAACACGCTAAAGCTACAATCCATACCTTTAACCTCTGTTTGAACTATGAAAAGCAAGTTACTTTATGTAGTTATTCTTTATGTAAAAATATTGTGAAATAATTCTATTGTGAAATAAAGTAAGGTAAGGAGACAGCTTTCAACACTATATACTTGCTCAATAACTGACTTTTTGTTTATTTTAACCCCAAAAAAGATTGCAGCTTTAACAAATGCTTGTTTTTGATGTCCTCCATTCTATTGGTAGCAGTTCAAAAGGTGATAAATCCAAAATGATTTGCCAGCACACAAACCTCTAATGCATTTCTGACATGTTTTCTGTAAAATATGTGCTTTGGAGTCCAATTCAACATTGACAAAATATCAAGAAAGAGAGGTATTTTTCCCAAGGTTCTGCCTCCATTTTTGTCTCTAAAAGCAAACCTGATATCTGAAAATACAAGATCATATATCTTCTAATAGGCTCTTCTTCCCATCACACCTGCTGAGCAATGGCTATGTGAGTTTCATCTCAATTAACACAGTGTTTGTTGTTCACACCAGAAGGTCTTAGGGGAGCCGATAGCACTTCCACAAAACCATTGCGGCCGGTTCAGCCTTTCCTCGCAGAGCCCCCTGCCAGGCATACTAAACCACAACAACACAATTTTCTGCTATACCACCAAGCCCTGAGAGAGCTAGCTGTGAATCTGTGATGCTGTTACAGGTGCAGTGTTGAAAGAAACCGTGAAGATACTGTCAAATTGTGGCCTTCAGATGCCTGCTCTAAACTGGACCTTGCAGGGCAGTTTTCGTTGTTGTTTTTGTTGAATTTCCTGATTAAAAAATATTTTAAAGGAAAAATACTTTTTGGAACATGATGAGCTTTGAAAAGTTTTTAAAAACAACTTGACAACCATTAGCTTAAACTCAACTGTCTAGCAGTCTTGTATCCAGCTGTCTAGCCATGTGGGCATGGTAGAAAAAAATCCTTAGATGATTAAAAAAATTTGATGATTAATACTACATTTACATTTACTACAAAGCAACTTCGTTGTGATTTTCCAAGGCAGGCTATTCTCAGATAACAACCGCTCAAAACTAATAACACAGTCTCATCCAGGTACTGCAAGGTCAACTTGACCTAAACCTTTATTTACAAATAAATCAGATAAAAATATGCCTAATTAATGACATATATGAGCTTATATTACAAGTGATTCAACAAAATTGAGTTTTCGTCTTTTTTGAATGTCGTGTCTTGGCTGTCAGTCTAAAGCCGATGGGAAACTTTTTTCTCCTGGATGGTTTGTATTCATTACAAATAAGCTAATAAAACATTTCAAATCAATATTTCGTGTACAATAATTTACTCATAACAATGTATAATACAACCAGCCAGCCAATTGTTGCAGTAAAATAAACTCCTTCAGAGTGATACACCCTGTCTGGATTTATTCTGCGATAACAACCGGCTGGCTTTACGTTATCTCTTACTTGTCAGTTACCTGAGAATCAGGTGTTGTTAGCACCACTTGAGCTCTTCAAACAATGGCTCTTCTCTGCGACGATGGCAAGTCTCCACCTCCTTTAACTGACCTTGAATGAGTCTTATTTTGTTGCTTGTAGATCATGAACCCTGCAGCAGAACACAGAGATCATTTTATGTATGCAGAGACTAGCGGTATGCTGTAGGTTGTAGAATACATTATTTAAACACCAGGTAGGATCTAGAGCCTATGAAAAACAGCCACAGACAGAAACGAGAAGTCAAAGAAGCCATTTTAGCAACTGGAGCCCAGTTATGGCATTTTATACACTTCCTCCTTGTGGTCTTTTCACCCTGTACTGCCCATTAAATGACCCCGGGAGGTCTGGGGCTGTCCCCTTTGGTTCTTTTCTAAGTATTGTGTGGCAGCACTTTTCCATGCAGGGTTTCATCAGCAACGCTCATTAGGACTCAGAGCGAACATGACCACTGCCTGTGTGTCTCTCATCACAAAGGCCATAATCACCAGATTCTCATTGAAGCGTGGTGAGCATGACAGAGATGGTAATGATCGCCTCTTCAGATTGACAAAAGGCAGACAGGCTGTCGAATTAAACCAGTCTTGATATACTGCGAGATGTGTCTCTGTTCTCTTGAGGATCTGGGTAGGGTTTCATTAGCTGTTCGTATCGTAATTTCAGTTGTAAAGTTAACAGTAGGTTCATTTGAATGCACCGTTTGTTCTCAAGGCAAATCTTAAGTAGTAGATCTTAAACACTTTGTAGAAGCAATGTGCTGTTGCATAATATGATGTTTACCTTTACTGCTTCAATAAGCAGTCTTCAAATCTGTAAACAGAAGCTGTGTTGAAAAGCTGAGCACTTTGGTTCGAACATGTCACTCTTGAAGTTTCAGACTTCTGTTGACAAACTGGTAAAAAAAAATAATAAATACAATTTTACTGAAAAAATGAATGACATAAATTATCATAACTTACAGTATATATCTAAATACATAAATAACAGATTCAGTAAATTTTTTTTACAATTAATTACAGGAATAATTCAATACTAATACAACAAACATTGTTTTATGTGTAGTGGAACTTTGCCTTCACAACACTGTAGCTATACAGCTCGTGAACCTCGTGCTTTACATACAGCAGATTGGTGAATTTAATACTGCTGAATTATTTTTATAAAAAATAAAAATATGATGCACACAAGAGAATTGAGAAGGAGCTGATTTCTTTCCATTCCTCATCGACAGCAAGTCTGCACCAAGTAAAAGCTAATGCTGCCACATGATATTCCAATATGAGAGACAAACAGTAAAAGGGAATGAGAAATGGAGAAATAGATACTTGTTTATTGACCAGCTCACCCTACAGAAGAAAACACACTACCCGTGTAATGTGGCAGATCTGCCTCTTTTTAAAATAACTCTGTAATGAGAATCCACATTACCCGAGTAGCCCAATTGTACTCAGCCGGCCCAGAATGCCGTATGGCCCGGTAGTTTGTTGGGCAAGTGGATGAGAGGCTTAAATCTGATTCCAGCTATTGCTCTCCATTGCACCATTCTGACTGGCACTGCTGTTGAATTCAAATGTCTGGCCTAGCATTAGTGCAGCGCAGCATGCCAAAACCGGCTTTTTCTCCCCATTAAGATTTGGCCCCCGTGGGAGATCGAGCAGGAGAGAAAGCGACAAAGCACACACAACCGGCGGCACTAAAAGCTCAAATTTAGGTAAAGAAGATGTTTATTCCAACATCTTCCTCGTGTGTTTATTTGCTGAAAAATGAGCATGAATGTAAAGTGACGAGTGAAGGTGCTAATAGTGGCTAAGCAAACATAAGAATATTACTAAAAATCAAATCACACTTTGCTAGTGTCAGGATTGACTACTAGTGTTGGGGGTAATGCATTACAGCAGAATATTTTAACTACTAAACAAAGTTCAACAAAGTTAAACCCAATTCAGACTTATGTTTTACAAATTAAAATACTGCTGGTTTATAGTTAAAAGTTGACATAACGTTATCGTTATCACCCACTGGTGATGATGCTAATATAGTTATCGTTACTGTTATCATTATCGTCTATAGTGTGAACACCCTAATAATCATTATTCATAGAAAACACAATAACAGTGTTTGGGTGTCGCCTCAGAACTGCATTGCTTTTTTGCTTGCAAGTTGGATATGCATGAGAATATAAAATTTTGTTTTCAAAATGTACCATTACTGTACATTTTCATAGAAATACACTTAAAGTACATTAAGTCTATATTAAAAACTACATAACTATAGACTATACAGTATGTGGGGAGCACTTGTCCTCAAAATCTAACAAGAAATACCTGCAAAAAAAAGTAACAGAATTTAATAAACCAGACCAAGCACAGCCAAATAACATAAACAGTTACTTCTGCATATGAATCATCTCAATTATGCATGATATTTAAATCACAACAGGTTACTTAAGTGACATTCACCATTACTCTTATCTACTAAGAGAACAGAGAGTGGGCTGAGCCTGTGGGCTCTGTTGACAGTTTAAAGTGATAAAAAAAATCTTTAAAAATACCTTGAGACACCTGATGTGTCCAGAGTACAGACAGTCCCTTATGCAAAATCCTCCTTAAAGAACACAGTGCTGCCGCCAACAAATGTCAATGCTGGGATGTGTGCAAATGGAGAGAGAGAGAGAGGGACCATGAAAGATCTCTTTCATCTTCTCCTGACATCTTCAAAGACAATGAGAATCACTTTACTTTAGAGCGAATTAACATGCAACACGCACACACACAAACCTTGTTCAAACATGAACGCTAGGGCGAGTGACACCAGCTCTTCTGTATATCCACTCCATCAGCGGTCTATTGTTCACATGCCCTTTGTTTGGCTGAATGTCAGCTCGAAGACTATTAATAACAGTGGCAGTTCCTGGTCGGTTTCAACTGATCTCTCCATCAACACTCTGACTGCTGTACACACACATCAAAGGGGTGACAGGGTTGTCATGCTCACAGAGGCGGGCGGAGAACTCGTGAACGTAAGCTGGCATGCGGAACAAATTTGGCTAATGGTCTTTTTTATCTTTATTGTAGGTTTAGCTTCTGTTGAAAAACAAAGCCACGGTGAGCACTTGGCCCTCGTGTGACAAGATAAGTCTGATGAGAGGGTATTTTCAATTAATTCTCTCTGGGAGCCGTGTGACCGGCTCGCACTGGGGATTGAGAGTGTGGTGAGGGCATCAGTAGGTTATCTAAAGCTTGATCTTATGAGCAGCCAATCGCTTTAAGGTGAAGGTTGTGACGTTTGTCGTAAGCGGTTTGAAATTTACTAATAATGCTGGCATGCTTAAAGGGATAGTTCACTGAACAAAAACTGTCATTATTTATTTACCTTTATGTTGTTTAAAACCTGTATATGACTCTTTATTCTGTGAAACTTAAACAATTTTTTGGGGGGTATTTTAGGAAGATATCTGTGTATTGTGTCCATACAATATAAGTCAATGGGGGCCAATGTTGTTTGGTTACCAACATTCTTCCAAACATCTTATTTTGTGTTCTGCAGAAGAAAGTCATACAGGTTTGAAATTACATAAGGAGAGAGTAAATAATAATAATAATTTTTGGTTAAACTATCCCTTACTTACATTATACTATGTATAAACTTTGTATTTTTACAACTGTAATTGTGTATGTAAACGATGCTATATTGACTATGCACTCAAAGAAATCATAGTCCATACCTCTGATGTTTTGGCCGGATATCCTCCACACACGTACGGTTACTCCCGTGTGTCTCCTCTGACTTGGGATTTACCGGAAGCCTGGCTTGTAATGGCTATAACATAAACCAGGAGATTCAGTCTGACTATGGACTCCTAATAGACGCAATTGTTTAAAAAGGTTCGACCCACTGTGATAATTGCATAGGATGGAGTCAGAACGCACTGCAGGGCTGTCTACTTGGTCTAGCATGGTTTCACATTTCAGCCTGTCTTTTCCCCCTATAGCATGGAAGTCAAGTTATTTATATATCATTGTTTCAGTTTTCAGAGAGAGGCTTACGACTGTGGCGTTAGCTGCACCTCAAGGGCCTGTGCACTTGGCAGCTGAGTGTGCTCATCTAGCAAACTTGTTTTCCTTTGAGCGCTCGTTCGGTGTTTGCTGCTGTGATAGACGTAAACGCTGTGGGGCAGACTGTGTGTGTGTGGGAGGGTGGATTACTGTGGGGGGTGAATGTGTGTGTGTGTGTTATCACACACAATTTGAATTGCATCAGATCAACATAACGGGTAAAGTGAATCTTCTCTTGTTTCAGATTCTGGAAAAAGTATTAAAAAGTCTGTGCAAATAAAAGATTTGTGCAAGATTTCAGTTGTTGGAGTTTGACTGACATGTATTCTAGAAACGAAAGAGCTCTACTTTAAATTGCTAAAATGTGTAAATACATATGAATGTGTGAGATGTAGCCATTACTGAATAAGGAAAAGAGGAAAATCTCTCTATATTTAGCTTTTTGAGTGCTTAAGATGTTTTAAATTTAGCATACAGAGATCGGACACCCTTCAACATATACGGTAGGTCTCTTCTTTGGGTCATTTAAAGCTCAGACACAGATACAAATTACACAGATACAGTTTCCGATACACCATCTAAAAGCTCTGTTTTGCCCTTGGGATTGGCACGGAGAGCTGTTTTTTCTTACAGAAAGGTCTCAGAGATATATTTCAGGGAGCTTGTGTATATGGGTGTACATTTGTTATGGATGAAACAGCAGCAGTAGTTTGTTTTTGGTTGGCTAAGGTGTCAAATCTGTGTTATCTCTGGCTCTCAGCCTCCTTGGAAAACTTTGTGTTTATGCTGTACCTGCCTGAACCGTGGGCACTGGGGCACACCCAAGCCATCTGTACCTTGGGTTGCTGCTGCAAGGTTATTGCAAATCACACGCAGGGGGGTGTGTGTATGTAAACGCACACACGGGCTCGGCTCCAAAACCTATTGAGCTTCCGCGCTGCCTACTGCTTACATAGGCAGATGCCTCATAAAAAACCTCATAAGTAAAGGATTTAGTATATTGTATGGGCAGTAAGTCACACATATGTAAACCTGCCTGTGGAAAGCTAAAGTCATTTTTGTGATTTAATGTTTTCTACATAAAAATGTAAAAATCATTCTTTGAAAATATAACTTGATATCTTTATTATTGACTTAATAAATTAAATGTCACAATTGAAATTATTTAAGACGTTGTTTTATAGACCTGATTTTCACAGACAGGGTCATAAACAGCACACAAAAAGACATAATTTGTAACTTTTCCAAGGGTTTGACATTAACATCCGTCTGTAGACTAAATGCATGACATTAGAATAAAGTTGTAATTGAACAGTATTGAATGCTATGCACTGCATTCCGGGACTGTTTCTGCCACTAAAAATACATATTTGAAATCATAGGAGGCATATTTCAGTTAAACCCACAACGTCTCAAAATGCTGAGCTAGGTAGACACCTCACTAGGTTCTGGCACAAAGCAACAGTGCTGCAATCCTTTAAAAAGACCTCTCCGTCCCCAGGACCCCATCATGTCCCTCGTTCATCTCTACTGAGATTACAGCAAACAGAACCGGTGTGGGTTGAACCGAAACCCCCTCCCACACAATAGAGAGCATCTAGGGTCCGATAGTCATCACAAGCGTGTGGTCTCTCTCTCTTTGGTGCTAAAGCTGATCAGAGAGCCAGCTACTCTCAGTGTGATCAGCCTGAAGGCTTTGTCTGACCTTTAGCAGATTAACAGCGTTGGCAAAGCGGACTGGCTGCTGTTGATATTCCACCACTGGCTCTGATCGCCTATCATCACCATTCATTGTGAAGATAAGCCCGGGCAGACACAGGTGACAGGCCACTTTCTCTGTCTATCTGCACAGTCATTGAGACAGAACTGCCAGGGTGCTGCCAGTCCGTAGGTGATAATTTTACCCGAGAACCCTTTTCACGTGAACTCTGCTATTGTCTTCCAGTTTGAGCCAGACACTTGCGACTCGTCCCGGTGATACAGAGAATTAAATGCTAAATGTGAATTTGAAAGTGTGGGTTTGAAGCTTTAAGAGAGTGTCTCGGTTTCAAGGGAATCTCATTTCTGCTGTAAGTTTAGAATCACAATTTTCATGTCTGTTTTATTTTAGTTGAGTTCAAAATGTGTGTTTCCAAATCCTGAAAACTGCAAATGACCAGGTTCAGTTTACAGACATAACCACATAGCAGGACTCTAGATTAGCAGTAAATTATAGAGAAACTTTGTCCAAAAGTCTTTTTATTTTACTATTCACTTTAATATTTCATAGTTAAATTCTAATCTAATAGTGACAAACTATATATTGATGGAAAGGTCTAAGACTCAAGAATAAATATTTGACAAATTGTCATTATAATAATGAACTAAAATATATATAAAAATGTTAATGTTATTTATAAAAATACCCAAAATATATACATTTTAAATATCTAATATCTAAAATTGAAAAAAAAAATGTATGCTTAATATGTGCAGTGAAAGCTACAGTATCAAGTTAACAGTGTTAAATAAATGCAAAGTTACTAAAATTCATTAGTATTTATCTCACTGATTAAATATACAATTTATCCAAGTATATGAGATACATTAATTAAATCTATTGCAAATCTCAAAGTATACAGGCATACAGCTAATAAAAAAACTTATCTTTCGAAATACTGTAACAAAATATGATAATATAACTGCTTTCTTTACATGTTACTGTAAATTCTTCACCGCTGCTTCAGTGTGCACTGCATATAAAGCATGCCACTAATTGTGCTGATGAGACTGTCACACAGCATTAAATGGCACCACAATAAATGAGTTCAGAGTTGTTTGCAGAGTTCCAGTTACATAATCAAGGCACCTATGCACTTGTAATCACTTATGGTAATTGGCCAGAGATCTGGGGTTCGGCAGGATTGGGACATACTGACATTTTATAAGTAATTAGATGTGAAACAAATACGAAACGAGCAGTTAGTAGCCGTGACGTTACAGGCCCTAGAATCAGTGTTATCTACATTCACAGGCAGAGCAGACAAATCCATCTACACACACAGACATGCATGATGCAACAAGTCCTGAGCTTAGTCAATTTGTTTTGCAACCTAAGCACGTTGACCATGCCAAACAGGAAGCATTTCAAGCGGGAGAAAAACTTGCATGCGGTTTTTTTCTAGTTCTTTGAAGCCCACTACTGAGCCTGTGCATGTCACTCGGGCGAGAACAACTAAAGCTAGAAGGACATGATTGTCTGCTGGCACAATCTGCTACAGAGGGAATAAAACAAGACAAACAGAGCTAAGAACCAGAACACTGCTGTTTGTAAAAATACCGCACTTAACCATGACATCCATATCACAGGTGCATAACGGGCGCCACTCATGTGCGGTGTGGTGTGTATGCAATGGCAAATCCAAACCGATTATGGTCTGCAGATTGCATGAGAGCGATTTGGCCCATGCGAGTTTATGTGTGCAGGTGACACAGATTTTCCATTACCGCTTAGACAAGTGTAATTAGTCTCCCTGCATTCAGCAGGTCAGGCACGGAAGGTCAGCAAAGCCAATTCAAGCTATTTAAAGGTGCAAAGGTTGAACGCATTATAACTGTGACCATCAATGTTTTGCGACAACTTATAGCTGTCCACTTCCCTCTCTCCTGAATCCTCTCTGCATTACACCACCCATCCAATCCAGTTAATAAGACCTGATATCCCAGACAGTCACCACTGTGACCAAGATCCATCACAGAGAGAAATCATCAGTGACAACCGGGATGGTGGGAGACGGGCGGCACTGGCGTAATGACCACTAAATGACCAATCAGTGTGCAATAGCAACAAATGTGAGATCTTCAGTCCACACAGCTTCCTCCATCTCATTAGAAAAATCCTGCACCTGTGGTCCTTCTGCAGCGCACATCTGTCCAATTTAACCCTTTCCTGTTCGGCACTGACATACACAAACCATGCACTACACTGTGAATAATGAATAAAGAATTTACATGCATCGCTAATATGAATTATAAATAAGCAGCATAGTTATTTCAGCATTTATTAATGCTACACAGCCTCTATTTCAATCTGCTATTGGAATCTTAAAATTTGCATTTGAAGAGGTCTTTCATTATTCCTTATACATCTAAGGAGCAATGAATGCGCTCACTCAAAAGAAAATGAGTCCAGTGCATTATGATAGCAAGATGCATAGCTCAGCTGCAGAGAGAGTGAGAGAGTGAGTGAGAGTGAGAGTGAGAGTGAGAGAGAGAGAGAGAGAGAGAGAGAGAGAACCTTTGCTTTTCTGACATCAAAGAGAGTGCTGTCCACAGCAATCATGTCCAAGTCAGACTCCAATGTATTTTCAATCTCTCTTCCTCTTTTTTGCAATAAGAGTGCCTCTGCAGCCTGCTTGTCCTGCAGTAAGTCCAACTCAGAATAGATAAGCCTGTGAGCGCTTTGACCAAAGCCATTTGTATGGGAGGTCAGTACATACATAGTCCTGCATAGTCAGACCTTTGAATACATGACACCTTATTCTGCCTAAGAACCAGTTAAAAAAAGAGAGTCAGACTGATGTACAACGACAAATAAAAGCAGTTTCATTTTTATGTGTTGTTTAGCCACTATCACCATAAGTGCATGGTTGTATAGAAAACACACAGGGAGCAAAAGATGTATAGACTTTTTCTGCTCATGCAAAAGTATAGACTATCAAAGAGCCAAAAAGACAGCTGAATATATAGCTCTGCTTATTAAAATCTAGTTAACCTGCCATGAAATGCCTCTGGAGCCAAACTCTGGATTTGTTTCAAAGATTTAATGCAACTAACCTATCAAATCCAGTGATTATTCCATCCTCACACATCCTGTATCAATCCAGTACCTCCTAAATGATGTTTTATCCAGGCACACTGCTAAAAAAAATGCTGTGTGCTTCTACTCCCAGAAGTCACGTAAAGTGGGCCAATCAGATTAGAACTTGCCAGCGAAAAATTGCTTTCCAGTTTTGTGCGCGATAAACTTTAGACAGTTAACAAACGGACTGTGAGGGGTCTATAGGCTTGCTGTCAAACGTTGAGACTAGTGCATACACATAAGTCGTCAATGTGCATTATAGTCTATATTTTACCTTTTTTGTGGTTTTCTTTTCTGTGTGTTTTTTGTATATGTTTTAGCTTTATGTGGTGACAGCACTTGCCAGTCTCTTTGTACGAGTGCTGAATATAGTGTGTGAGTGAGTGTTTATGCACCTGTCAAGCGTCCACCATCGCAGGTTACAGGGGAGAGAGTTGTCCGAGTATGCAGGCAGTGAAAAGCTGTCACCTGCTATCTCAGTGTTCACCTCAAACACACTGGAGTCTCTTTATATATCTGCTCTGAGTGCTCTCTCCTCTTCTCAGTCTCTTTACTCTGCCAATCCAGAAGACCCTGCTGGTCTCTCATCTGATTCCACCTGTGACAGGTCAGATCTCCAGCATATACATCAGTTCATCTGCTGCTGTCTCTTTGAACTGAGTACTAACATGCATATCATACTGATTTAACCACTAACTGCAATTTGTGGCTTGTGATTTGAAAACTGTCTGAAATTTGTTAACAACTTGCACTATATACTAAATGCACTGTACTGAATACTAACAACTAACAACAACTAATCTGAACATCTCTGAAATCTTACACTGTAAAAAATTTCATTTAAATTGGTGCTAAAGTTATGACTTTAGGTAAAAAAGAAAGAAAATTGCTTTCATTAAGTTATTTTTTAGTTACTTTAAATTGACTTACTACTGAATAGTCTAATTGAAAGTCTAATCTCATAGAATTAAGTGGAAATGACAGAATAAAGACAAAAAATATGCTGAATGTTTTACAGTGTATGACCAGTGATATTTACTAACAGCTAATGTTTGGCTTATTGCACATTAACGGCTGTCGGCACTCACCGAACATTAACAAAAATGCAAAACGATTTGCATTCGTATGGTCCGCTAAATCTGCTCTTACAGAGTAATTGTTTGAGGCCTGAATGATTATGCCTGACCCAATCCACAGCACTAATCCAGAAGCTTGTGGTGAATCAGATGTGACTATTAAGAACTGAAAACCGTCTCTCTGCACTGCATGCGCTAAAAACCGGACTAACACACTGTTAGATCATCTGTCACAATAACACCCTAACTCTGTTCCAAAAGCTAGTGAGCTCCCTACAGAGAAAGCAATTTTGAGACATTCTAGGCTACCGACTCACTTCTTAATTATGTTGTATACCAAGATACCTTGTTTCGGCCAAAGGAAGGCAATCCCAAAATGCTTTGTGAACAGCTCTGTGGAAAAAAAAACAATACATAAAGAACTGTTCTGTGGTATTGTAAAGAAATTATTTTATTAATATTTATGTCTGCTATGAATATTTATATTGTACTGTTAGATTCTTGGACATATGTTGTACATAGATGCCTCATTAGCGGATGTTTGTATGGGCTGCTATATGCAAGTTGTCCACCATATTGGAAAGGTCAAAGGACACAAGTTTATGCATAGTTACACACATTTGTAAATATCACATTTTATCACAATATAATTACTAAACAAACACAGTTCAAAGTGACAGTGGGCTAAAAAAATAAAACATGTTACCTTTAAAAGTCACATGTGGCATCGATGTATACATATCTTAGTGTAAAGGAATAGTTCACCCAAAAATGGAACCTATTGACTTGACCATAGTACTTTTTATTCCTACTATGGAAAGGATGCATGCTCTTTCACACAGATTTACACAGCATACTGAAATTATGATTTATGAGGTTACATAAAGGTTACACTATTACCTTTGGCAACAGACAGCGAGGCATCTCACGAAGTTTTGGAACAGAGCCTACATCTTCTCTAAAATCAAACACTTCCCTGGAACATCTTGAACTCTATTGTCCTGCTTTAAATATCCGCATGAATGTCTGTCTTTGTTGTCACTGCTCTCTTTGGCATTTTCTGAGTTCCGTCTCCTGTTGTTGCAATATGTTCCAGCACACAGCTTTCTCAACTTTGATCATGCAGACTAAAATAAGAGCCTCTGCTTGTATTACCTGCTGGTCTCTCTCACATTCAAATTAACACAGAATGTTCACTCTTATAGAGCGCCTGTGCGCTTGACATCACCAGCGTGATAATTGCGAGGCTGCTGTTTATTTAAAAGACTTCTTACCACCTGCAAGAATGTCAAGAGCCAGTAGGCTCCGCCCCCTCGCGCTGTAAGATGTTGATCCCCACGGGATACTGAGGGCAACTGGTGCTCTCAAAATTGTTTATTTTTTAATGTCAATGCAATCTGGCCAATTAAAGGAACTTACCCGTTCGCAGCTTCTCTGGGTGCTCAAAAGCCGATTTCTAAAAACAAAGAGAAACACAGAAGAGATCACTTTCTTTGAACCCGTTATAAACGTGCATGTTTCTGCATCACTGGTTGAATTTCTGTGCACATATGGGAAAGAAAAACACAGACAGCAAAGTGCATCAGCTGTCACAGAGCTATAAGCAGTATGAAAGAAAAAATATATTTTTGAGGCAGGCTGTAAAATGGTCTCCCTGAGCTGGTCTAAAGGGAGGGAGATAATATAACTGGAAATGTGACAGGATGGGTTATGAGTAAAGCATCAAGCATTATACACATAAATGACTATGCGTCATCGTTCAGACACATTCGGCTGTTGTGCTTCAGCTGACATTTGTAATGGCTTTAAAGATGTTTGTTCAGACCGTGAAGGGATCTGATTGGAAAACAGCGGCTTTAACTCATTTTCTCCATCACGCTGCAGATTACTCGACTCCCATTCGGGTCGATTGCTACAGCATAAACAGAACATCGGAAGATGGATATCAAATGCTGCTTTATTGAGTTGATCTTGGCTCTTCTGCAACACGTCCCTGAGAAAAATGCTGGCGAGATAATGCAGGAAACTATTTGATTTGCGCTCATACCACACACAGAACTGTCCATGGAGCTGAAAAGCAAGCTTAGATTGTTATAGGGGCTTCACCGTGTTGGACCAGCAGTCTGTTGTAGCGTGTGGCATCTGTTGTGAGAGGTTTTTGAGCGGCGCCGATAAGGGTGTTGATAACCGGTCAGGGCTCTCCCTCAAAGCGTTTCTGTACCTCCAACGGTATCACTGTCAGTGGCGATGAGACTAGGCTTTGGGATAACATGCATAGACATAATGTGATCCATTCTGTGGGCAAACAAAGTCGCTATCGAAATTGCTGCCAACTCGACAGCCCGTCTGCGTGCAATTCGTGCAGGTGTCACCAGAATGGCATTCGGAATGGCTGACAGATGGTACATATGCACACGCTTAACATGCATGAATGAAAGTTGACTGCATGATTCACATAAGTCCACGGCATAAAAAGTACACACTTTCATCCAATGTGTTTTTAAAACGCAACATCTTAAAAAAGCCAAGCTAAAAATGCATGATGCTGAAAAAACAAGTGCATAGATCAACAATTACTCAAGTATTCAAATAGACAAAATGACCTTCCTTAACATACACAGAATACCCAAACAATCTGTGTACTCTCCCACACAAACAAAAAGCTCACAGCATCTTTCATCTAACTAAAGGGCAGCAATTTTGGAATATATGAGCTATGTCCCTCTCTTGGTGAAGAGACAAAACAATCAATTTTCTTTATAAAAGACGGATGAATGATGAAAATGAGCTAGCTTTCTATCGTCAGTGAAGATCAAATTAGGGAAAAGAACACAATCTGGCAGGAGTAATTATAGAGTGAAAGGAAAAATGGAGAAGATTGTTTTGAGGGAGGGGATGAGGAGCAAGTATAACTATTAAAAAAAAAAGGTAAATGGAGATCTTTAATCCCTTATGATTTTAACTACAGGCAAAAACAAGCAATATGTCCAAGGGAAGAGGGTCGAGGTTTGTGAACTGTGGTGAATTTTCGGGCTGGAATGAGAGAGACAAATGAACAGAACAGAGGAAAAATATGAGCAGAAACTGAGAAATAACTGCCAGTCCTCGGGGGGAGAAGACAGATGAAAAAATGACAGATGAAAGAAGGCTTTCCTTTAAAGCCATTAGAGTGGTCTACAGACATGCAGTGAGTAAATGTCAAACAGTAGTTTGAAGATGAAGATCAGCTAAAAGAGGATTTTCATCGCCAGAACCCTTGTCCACTTCTAATCACTAAACTTCATCTCTCATTTTATGTCTTTATATTAAAGTCATCCTAATTCCACATCTCACAAACCCATTTCTGTTTTATTGACTAAATGCGAGCAGACTATAGGGACTTGGAAGCTAAAAATAGACCCAGGATTCAGATCTAAAATGCGGTTGCAATGGTTCCTCATGTAGTCAAACAAATACTGTCAGTATATCAGTTACGGCTGGGCTTGAATACTGTACTTCAGGACAGTGTGACTTAATTTTTGTGTGACTTAAATGTATTTTCATTTAAGTGCCACTGATGAAAACCTTTTGACAGAATGCAGATGTTTTGAGACACATTTTTAAAGCCTGAACTATTTTTAACTTGACAGACCTTGTTGTGAGACAAGAAAATAATGCAGAAGGGAAACGCTCCATCAACTCCTTCCAAGGCCCAACCCAAGAGCTCGAGTATCCTGATTAATTCATTTCAGTCAAAATGAGCAAAGCGCACATCCATAGTACCAGCTGCAGCAAATTTATCATCATTCTAAATAGTATTTGTTGGTTGCAGTAGCTCTAAAACAACAACATCTGGGACAATACGGCGGTATTTAAGAAGTTACTATCTGCCTTAGAATGCATTTAAACTGGCATATAGGAACGAAACAATGTTGTTGGGAGAGAGGCAAGACTAGAAAATGAAGTGTGGTGACGGGCTGACCCAGCTCGTACCTGGCTCTCCGTGCGCTTCCTGGCCTCCTGCTGCAAGCAGGATTGATGAGAGTGGTCTAGGCAACAGACAATGGGACATATTACAAACAAGGCGCTTTGTCTTTGTACACCAGGGTTCTTCAGAGCATGGAGGACTCGCATTAATTGGTAGCAGTCCCCCGTAGAGAGTCCCCAGCTGTGCGGTTCACTATTACTTCGCACATCTGAGACTACTACTATAAACAAAGCAGTGTGTGAGCAACAATGGGAGGCATTGAATTGTGTTGTGGTGAAGTGTTACTGGTAGAGTATGGGTTGTGTGGGTTTGAGTCCAATTGAACACCCTGATAAAAATAATGTATACTGTACATGAATGCATTGAAAGTTGCTTTGTATAAAAGCATCTGCAGAAGCGTTAATGTCTTCCATACATGGTTGTAGACCTCAAATAATGATCAAGCGAGGCCGACTAATCGATTAGACTTACAAGGACTACTAGGCTAACATTATACACTGCAAAAAAGGAATTAATTAATTTGATGAAAAAAGATTAAATTTAACAAGCAAAAATATCTATAACAAGTAATCTATCTATTAAGAAAATGTATCTTGATTTAAGCATTTTTATATATTTGTACTGTAAAACATTTTTTGCAGTACATTACCTAATTCATGAGCCAAGTTGATTTATTTTATATATCCCCCACACTTTTGAGATCATTTCTATGGCTCCTGGCAGTGACGCGGTGCCTTTCTGTAACTTGGTGCATGCTATGAAGATGTAATGAAACACATTGAGCATTTCTAAATCTCACATAGAAAGAGGTGACAGGAAAAGAAAGACTTAAAGGTGTTGTAAGCCATTTCTTTTTTTGGATACCACATATAAAATGTCCCCACTACCTGACAGATATCTCTGAAATAAGTGTCCAGAGAAATCACACCTGTCTCTGTGACAGCCCTAGGCTCTAAACAGCAAAAAAAGAGTCGGTACAGCGATCTGCCCTTTTTTAGCCAATCAGAAACCTGGTGACAACCTCTGCCTGTCAATCAGTGTGCAAGTTTGAGTTTGCTGACATCGAAGGGCAGGGTTTTATAGACAAAGCTTTTTATTGAAGTGATGGGGCGGTTTAACTCTAAAGGAAGTTAGAAAAGCAACTAACCATTTAATAGCTTCTTCTCAAAGGTTAGACAGAACAGAAAAGTGTCATGAATATGCTGGAGGCCAAAATCTCTCAGAGCAAAAAACAGGGCTGCCCTGTATCCAGGCAACCTTAAGGCATTTATGGGGCGGCAGGAAGGAGGAAAGGGTCCATGGGACTGTGATTAGAGTCACGAGTTGGAGACAGACTGTTCTGCCTCATTTAGAGTCAGAGCCCGAGTCACCACAGACCCGTGAGCTTATAGGAAATCATAGATCAGCACACGTTTGCCGAAGTTTAGGGACAAAAAGCACCTTGATGTTCTTTAGCCGCATTCTGCATTTCTTCATGAGCGGTCGCTTTGAGCGGCATCCAGGGAGCCTAGAGAAAGAAAATCAGCTTTTAGCGAGACTTCCCAGCACTGGTCTGTCTGTGTATGAGAGTGTATGTGGACTCCAGGGAGGCCCGGCAAGGTTATTATGCTAAATGTGATGCTTGAATCTCAGCGAATGGCTGCTAATGAAGCACATGGGGTGCCTGGGCTGTAGTCGAGTGAACCTGCTGTTTATCAGAGAAGCTGCTACCTCACTTTTACGTTTTTTCTACAGCTTTATCAGAGTTAATCTCACATGCGTAATGACTGACAAAATCGTTTTTGTCTCATCTACTTTATCATTAACAAGGTAAAAAAAAAATGGCAGTGTAAAAAGTGTCAAAATGAGTCATCTATATTTATCTTTTCATGCTGTGATGAGAGTGAGCAGGTATGGATCACACATGGACTGATCTCATTTGTTTATATACAAAGAAACACACATAATAAATACATAAACAAATTAGTTCATTCATAATTATTTTAAGTAAATAAAAACATAAATAAAATAAAAATATTCATATAAAAATATTTTTTAATCATAGTGATATTTTATAGATAGATGGATAGATAGATAGATAGATAGATAGATAGATAGATAGATAGATAGATAGATAGATAGATAGATAGATAGATAGATAGATAGATAGATAGATAGACGGACGGACGGACAGACAGACAGATAGATATAGATATAGATATATAAATTTTGGAAAAAAGCAAGAATAAAGACTTACCCCTAAACCTAACATCACCAAAGCAGATTACACTAAAATGTACGAAGGATATTCTACAAATTAGCCACAAGATTATGTTGGATTATCAGCACCAGGCAAAGTACACGGATACATACAGACGCTGTATGCAGAAACAGACTAAAGAGAAACAGGCGAGGCAAAAGAAAAGAGAGAGAGCTTGACCCACTTTGCAGACACCATGCTGAGCTCGCAGCCAACCCTGCAATAAATAACAGTCTGCAGCCTGGCAGAGTCTAACAGCTGCTTGGTGGCTGTCTGTACCTTTAACGTCTCCTTTCGCCTCCTATACTGCCCCGCCGCCTCCTTCCCCTGCATAGTAATATGATGGTCTGCAATATAGCCGAGATGCTAAACACTCTGTCACGACGCCGTGGTCTGATTAAGACGTAACCAGTTTCATGAGACACGCACAACAGTCATACATAAACATGACCTACTGCACAAAGACTCTTATTCTGTAAACAAGCACAGGCACTGAAATACATTACAGTATAATGTATAGTCAGATGGTCATTATTGCAGAGTAATATAATTACTTCAGTGACAAAGTAGCCAACGTACTCAGGAAAATAAATGAATTCACATTAAATATTGATTAGATAAGGGAGGCATGAAACTAGCACAGCTATATAGGAAACCGGCTACCCAGGGGACAACGATCAACATATAATATTATACAGTTTAGCTGTCTTTACAAAAAAATATCTAACCGGTTGTTACAGCTGCCACAACTGGCCAATCAGAGCGGTGTAATAAAATAGACATGAAAACACTGTATTGACCTGCAGTGCTGAGAATCTGTGTCCTCTATCACACACAAATAAATATTAATTAAAGCTCAAGGACAGTTTGCCCATGTAATCCCATGATGCACATCATCCGAGTATGTCTACAAACATTCACCTTCCATTTCAGGCCTTGTTTTTCTTGCTCAGATGAGCTTTCTCAAAGTCACAGTTCACTAGGGACTTCAAAAGATTTACTTGATGTATCTGTGCTACATGCATAGGTACAAAGAGATGAATAGGTTATGAGACGGCTAATACTGGAAATTAAATATAAAATGAATTCAATAACAATATGACAATAAGAGAATCACTCAAATATCAAAAAACATATAGCACTGAATATTACACAGGCCTGCAGAGTAAACTTTCCCTCACAACCCGCATTCCCTGCATCCTTTAGGGAAATAAAAAGGTGACGACACAGAGACTCACAAACACAGCATGCCCTGCACAGCTACTACATCCAGGAACACCCATCAGCGATTAGCTTTTCTGAAGTGGGTGCTTGCATTACTGCTAAAAAGCGTTTAATGTTACAAGTACACACTAGTGGTTTAATGTTTTAGTGTCTACTAGTGGTCTAATGTTTCAGAGTTCATTAACGCTCTAATATTTTAGTACCTTCCAGAGGTCTGATGTTTTATTGCTCAGCAGTAGTCTAATGTTCGAGCGTTTTAGTACTCATCACAGGTTGGAGTTTTAGTGGTCACTAGCGGTATAGTGCTTTAGTACTCACACTAATGATCTGATGTTTTAGAAACATTGGAGACGTCTGCATGCACTCCTCTTATTTTAGAAACTTAGCAGAGAAAACTGTAATTACTATAATGTTTTGCATAATTTGCATTGTGACAGTGTGATTATGGGGAGATAAAAGGAGGAAAAAAACAATACGCCATTGAGTTTTTTAATTGCCATTCATCATGAATTAGCAGGGTTGAGAGTTGCACTCTCTGAAATGTCAAGCATGGCAAAAGCAGGTGGGAGATGACTGTGATTAATCAGTTTTATTCAAAGCAGCATTTATCATTGACCCTAAAACACAGCGATTCAGTAACTCTGAGGCTGTTTTCATACTTGGTTCAACTGCTTGATCCGAATTATAGTTCAGTTCCACCTCTCCCCCGCCCGCTCGGGCCACCTTGACCAATGTGTTATTTGGATTCGAACCACGGTACATTAGAGTTAAAAATTGAGTAACACTGTAGGTACTAATGGCAGCGGTCTACTACCGTAACTCGATAACATATCATGAGAGAAAAATCAAAAGCTCTGTTTGCTTAAAAGAGCTGGCCAAAAATATTCATGATATATTCACAATTACCTTGCTTGAAACTTTACATACTCATCAAATCATTATTACAAGAATTTATATTAGAATTTTATGTGCATGTTCAATAACTGATAACTGTTTATTTTTAACCAAAAAAAAGTTACATATTGTAACATTTATGCAACATTGTAAATATCACATGACTTCAATGTGCTTGTTTTTTCGGCTATTAAGATTATTCCTCGTCTTTATTAAAAAAATCATTTTAAATTTCTGCCATGTCAGAATAAATTCCAAAAACCTGAGATAGTAAATGTCGACAAAAGGCTGAAAACAATTTTGTAACTAACACAAAACAGAATTCTTCAGGATGCACTGAAAGAGAAAAAACAAAAGATGAAAACGGTGCTAAAGCAATTACAACCAACACAATGGCAAGCAATCGAGCTCAATGAAGGCAATACATACACTAAACTACTTGTGCGGTAGATTGCGTGCCATGTAGCGCAGTACTTATAATGAGTAGAGAATGTAACATGGATCCAGATGTGCTCATTATCGACCTCTGTGTTTGCCAAATATACACTCACAGGAGAGAGAGAGAGAGACGAAATATTGCCAGTAAATGAGGATGTTGGTAGCGTGCATCAAAAGAGTGCTCCATGTGAACAGCCCGTTCTAGAGGTGCTTTATGTGAACAGTCTGTTCAGTGCATTTGGGATACATGTGAACTTGTGTCTATGCCCATTAGGAGAAAAGTGTTTGTATTTCGGTTTGAAACATGACTCTTGTCTCACAGGGCTGGCTGCCACTGCCCGTCTGGGTTTGTTCCATCAGCAATACAACAAGATCAACATCTCAGCCACTTGACGTGATGGATGACTCTTCAAATTTGAGTTCAAATTAAACACTTGGAAATCTTTCACTTGTTTGCTTTTTTATTTTGACGTTTTCTTTTATCTCTGATAAAAGGCCCTTTACTCTGCCTAGCAGGCCTGTTGTGAATAAAAAAACGATCTGTTAATGACCAAAAACAGACGCACCGCCTGCACCGCCAAGGACGGATATGTATGTTAGCCAGAATACTGTATGTACACCTGAGATGGGGAGATAGGAAAGTGGGAAGAACCACATGTGTTGTGACACCGTGTCGCCTCTGCCTGCCTGAAAGCGGGAGATAAGTGGGGAAAAAATTATAGTGGGAGCTCCTGGAGGGGCTGGAGGTATGGAGCGGGTGAGCGAGAGAGAGAGAGAGAGAGAGACAACAGTGGCTAAAGCCATGAAGACAGACAGATGCTGGCACAGATAAAGTGCGGCGTGCCACCTGCGTGACGCTCGGCAGCCGAGAGCTGTATTGTGGTCGTCTCTTTATTTGTTTCCTGAGTTATCTGGAGAGCGGATTTGGAGGTTCAATCTTGCTGATAATAAAGGGAGGTAATGAGGACTCCAGCAGCAGACAGCTGCAGCGCCAGCAGAAGAGCACAGGGGAGTAGGGCTCCTTAATACTGTCACACACACACACGCTTAGAATAGTAACATGTGTAGTCTGATGTTCGACTGACTTCTGGACCATCAGTGAGGTACAGTTGGGTGTACTACAAAAACACCCTCATTATCCAAAGATTCACTCCAAACTAGATAGGTATTACAAAGATTATAGATTATTAAAAAAGCATGATGCTACAAAATGGCCAACAAAATAAATGAAGGCAGACAGTATGAATAGGCCCTTAAGTTTACCTCAGATTGACAAACATAACTACAAAATAGATTTCCGTGCAGTGAAGACTATTGATGAGCTTAGGGTCAATGACGTATTAAAAAAATAAAACAAACTACATATCGACTTCTAAAGCTTTTTAATAATCAATTCAATACTTTCCATGTCTCGCAAAAAAGTCTTTAGTTATCTTCATTTTATTTTTGTCTTGGCACTTATTTGCTAAATGTCATTTATTGTAATTTAAAAGCATTTCTATGTATATGCACTATATTGAACTTGTGTCATAATATAAGTAAAGTAGGTATAGAAAGTTATTAAAAAGATTAAGAGACTTTCTGTACCGTGTTGTGTCCGACACGAGTCATTGACTCTGAATGCCTCGCTTGCTTACATTTACACCAATATTACTTTCAAAGTAAATCTTCAAGGAACGTTCCTCTGCTGAGTACAATGTCTTCTTCAGGCTGCAGACTAATTGAAGGCAGCATTAGGTCTGTGAAAGTCTTCTAAAGAGATCGGGCATTAGTGAGGCTAAGAGTCTTCCATCACTTTTAACACTGAAGTCCAGCCCTCCTACCCCTCAAACCAGAGGCTTTGCTCCATATTCTTCTATATTTAAAGCCTGCTTAAACAGCAAGACTGTGTACCCTCGGATTAATAGATGTCCAGAGTACATTCCTGAAACTTGTAATGATTCTAGCCAGGAACCTCTCTGACCCCTTGTACGTCTTGTACCCGACGAGGTTCTGATAGCATAGACGGCACCTGCCCCCCGCAGCTGGACTCACAATACATGTCTGGCTACGTGAGATAAATGCTTCGGTACTCCCCGCTAACTGAAAGTGCACCTAAAAGACCTCCCACACGCCGACGCTATGTAACGATCATAAAGTCTCTCCCCCATGTGTATGCTCAGGCGGTGCGCTCACCGGTGTGTGAAGACTCTCGGAGTGTAAAGTTCTTTTAAGGGAGCCCTGGGGAGACAGGTTCATCCAGTGGAGAGATCTGTTCTCCCATCATCCCCTGCCTTTAATGGACTTGCTGTGCGATGCTTCCGTTACAGCATCAAAGGTGTCTGGTGTTGAGTCGGTCTTCCTTTCAACAGCATTAACCTTTCACAGAAAGAGGCGGGAGATGGTAGATGACTGGGATCAAATAGGGAATGCTGGGTGAATGCAACATGGTATAGAAATAAGGATAATGGGTAATGTCGACTTTAATTGTGCTTACAAGACCTGCAGGAGTAATCAGACAAGAAGCTTTCCATTAGATACAGTGGTTAGGGTGGGAAAACTGGAGAGTGGGTTGACACAGATCTGGATTGGAAAAGAGGCGTATCAGAAAGGCAATCACATGGACAGTGAAAGTCTGAATTGTCCATTTGAAATTTCATTCGCTGGTCACAGGGCCGAAAGAGGATGATGGAGACACATTTAGAGAATGATGCAACAGGTTATAAAAGAGCTGGCTATTTGACAAGTGGAAAGTTCACCTAAAAATATAAACTCTTGTCATCATTTATTCACCCTTATGTCATTTCAGACATGTGAAACACAAAAAAGATATATTGAGAATTTTCTCAGTGGTTTTGTAAGCATACAATGGAAGTCAATGGAGGTCAGTGGAAACATTCTTCAAAATATCTTCTTTTGTCACATGAGTGCAAATAAACGATGAAAGAATTTTCTTTTTTGGGTGAACATCTAAGTGCAATCGTTCTATCACAGAACCAGTTACTGCTAGTGACATACTACAACCCTGTAATTATGGGAACCCTGTAATAAGCTTGCATAAAAAGTCACACAACAGCATTTCTTTCAGAAAGTGCAGTGTCTAAATGTAAATGTGTTTTCATTTAAAACATGGTTAAATATATTTATGGATTCATCTCAGGTCACTGAAGACACACATACAGTCTCAGTGCAGAAGGGCTTCTGAGTGCAGCATTTTTTGCAGCTTCAAGCAATTCCCAGTCCGCAGTCATGCTTAAATACTTTTTCCATGTACCTACTCCCTCATCCTCCAGGCACTTTCGGAGAAGGACAACATAAAATAAAAAAGTGACAGAACATTCAGATCCACTATGCTATTTTAGACCTGTAATCCAAAGCGTTAGCGTGGTGTAATGCACCATTCTCTTCCTAAAGTGCCTGTGAAAGTGTAAAAATAATGACATTTAGCTCAGAAGTGGATTTTAATGCATCTTATACAGCTTTTTATTTACAAACCTACTGCTTTTGTCGCTGTAATGTCACTTCACAGTTGCTGCTCGGGCTATTATAATGGAGTATTACTATGAAAGGTGCATGAATGATGGCAGGACATATTAAACAGTTTCAAGTTTTGTTTGTGAATACTAATCAGGTGATGTAATGTTAAGCTAGTAGTCATAGCTGATTTGCTAAAAGTGAGAGAATATTAGTCATATTACTATTATCATATACCCACCGAGCGTTCCTGCGTTGGCTGATGTATCCGGATGGCAATGTGTTTGCTATTCTTACTCCTGAACCTGCACGGCTGAGTCATTTATTAGTGGTCTGCTGGAGCATCTCCAGTCTCTCCTCACAGATGTTCCTATGGTGATTCCCAGTGAAGTTCATATCTGCAGAGAATGTGTCTGTTACATGTCAAGGTCAGCATGCTAAGCACAGGTCATCGACTAACTGCATTCACAGCAGTCTGAAGGTGTAGCACTTAACAGTATTGTTATCTGTGGCATTTTTTCTGCCCTGTTTTTCTGATGTGGTCATATGGGAGCGCATGAGTGCAGAAAGGTCAAGATCGTGTGCCATAGCCGTCCCCTGTGTCCCCACACGCCCCTATACTTACATTTGTTGAGTTTCCAGTGGCTAAAGTCAACATGAAACCACATTCACAGCATTGTTTTTACCTTTTAAAGGGATAGTTCACCATAAAATGAAAAATAATTTACTCACAAAGGTGACATCTTTTTCCAGAGTTAAATCAGTCCTAAATGTGGGAGGGGTTAAGAAAGAAAGCTAAGATATTTTTTCTTACTTTAATCACTTAAAATGTCCAAGCACATGCTTTCAGAAAACACTCTAATCTCATATTGACGCACTCACACCTTCACGTCTTCCCTAAACTGAGTTTATCGGCTTTAAACACAGTGTAGAACTTTCTAAACCACCAGGAGACTACATCTCTTCTGTTTGTTTTCTGCCTGCCTATAAACAACCCTGAAAGAGCAACGGCCTCCCTTTCTCATCAAAGCCCGAGCTATTTAAATCAGCCCTGCGTCTCAAGTACCCGGCTCATTCCGCCCGAATTGTGCTTTTCTTTGCCATCATTTGGTTCTGCTCCCTCTTTATCCCACCCTCTCGTATCTCCCCAGTCTGGCATATGACTCACAGGCAGTCGGTGCAGAGAGTGTTAGTCTCCATTGCCCTCCCATCAGCTCCAGGTGCCCTCTGAGTTTTGTGCTCTTTATTGCTGAGCGGTAAGTGGTACTGTGTGTGTTTTGCAGGGATGATAGACCATTTGCAACCTGCCTGCTTTGTATTCACACAAACACACTTGCACCAAAACACACATATGCAGGTTTGTTTTACTATTTTAGTGGAACATCTTATAGACTTTCACTGCTTTCATACCAGGATGATTATATTTTCCATTCCCTAATCCTAAACATAGACCCTAAGACATTATGATTATGTTTAAAGTAAAACATGATTTTTATTTTTACTACTGAGGATCTTGTAAAATATCCCCACAAGTCAGTTTCTTGATATATTTGTGAAATAATTTTGAAGATTTGGCTGTACGCACGCACACGCACGCACGCACACACACACACAGCGGTCTAAACACACCTGCAGGTCCGTGTTGTTGTCATTGCTGGTGTGAAAGCTTTGTTTGATCCTCCACAAACAGGCAGTATGTACACACTCCACTTATTTCATTCATTCCGTTCCTTCCAGTCAAAACTTCCCGAGCTGCCCGACTGTGGCGTTCCCCAGGGCTCGCTCTCAGGCGCAGACAGATCTCATTTTCTCTCGGTCCTGAAGCAAAATGGATGATAATTAATTGATAACAGATGGATGAGTTAAAACAATGGTAGACTACAATAAAGCACCTCTGTGTTTTCCTGTCGTATACAGCAGAAAAAAGAGGAAAGGAGCCAAACTCCCAGAGCTCCAGGGGAACATGAACCCAATGATGCATTACGTCCCGGCCAAATGACTGTCCCATTCCCCCGCCGACTGCAACTTTCTGCTCTTTCACCATAATCCAGCATTGCCATGTTTGCTTATTATAACTGACCTAATAGTAGCAAGATGTACAATATCTGTTAAAAGAAATAGTATTTTTGGCTGAAAAATGCATTTACACTAGCAATGTTTATCAATAGGATGCATTGTTTGTTTAAATGTTTAATATCAATTAAATAATATCAATGAGTTTTCCTTGATTTAACATTTTTTTATTTTTTTTACATTTATTTTGTTCAGTGCCTGTTTGCTTGCTCATGCAAATACGGTCAAGCGAATAATCCCTCAAGATCATTATCTTGACGGGGAGCTGAGTGTTCGCACTTATGAAGCTCATTAAATAAATTTAGCCTTTTTCACGGATGTTGCTCTCGTTGTCCAAGAGCCATCGATAAACAGTGGGCTTTCCTGGATCACAGCAGGCATTGTTATTTATAACAAAGGTCACTTAAATCAACACAAATGTCACTGGAAAGACTCTCGTAGTGCCCTCCCATGCCAAAGGTTGCAGTTACAACAGATTTTTTCCAGATACACATAATACCCATTATGCCCTTTGCTCCCCTGGAGTTATTACTTTATCACAAGGTCTGTAATATAACAAAATAGTTTGTTCTTATCTTTTTTCTGTAGCCTGTAGCTTTAACAATTGAACTGCAAAACAGTATGTGTAACCGACCTGTCATGTGTGTCCATAGACGGTTATCTACAGTCCCAAGAATACAGTCCTCTAATATTTGGGAATATTTTAATTTCCCCAAACACATAGTTTTAGTTGTGCTACTGTGTATGAGAGCAGAGAACTGCAGTTCGAGGTCATATGGCACATATTGTATTTACTCCAGGTATAATAATAAAATTGGGATCGGTTGTTGTAAATGGATGAGATCTATTATTGAAGTCTCGCTCCTTTGATCTTTAATTCCATCCAGGGCCATTTGCACCCTGTTGTGGCAGCCAGTAGCAAGGAAATTTAATCAAGAGAGCCAGAACCAGTTGGATTATTTTCTACCACAGTAATCGTGGCATGCCAGTATGATGAGTTTTCCGTGAGGTCTGTAATGTGGAAAGTAAGCATTTTTATTGCTTGGGTGTCATTATAGATTGTAATATATAGATGCGGACCACCGTTCTCCTAATACATTATATTATTATCTAATGAGGATGCTTAATCATAAATAGAGACTATTGCAGTGAGATAGGGTTACGGCAGCACAGGATCATACTTGTTGAGCAATAAATATGCTTTCCTGAGTTAACCTGGTCTATAAACTATACTGTATGTCTTTAATTATCAAAATAAAGCCACTGAAAGCCAATAAGGCATTAGTGAAGCTGCATTAAAAAAGCAAAGCACTAGAGGGTCCTTGATATGATTCTGAATGGCGCCAAATTTCATCATAGGACAGTGTTTGAGATTAACACCCTTGTAGTTTTAAAGGGGATAAAAACATTAAAGAGTAATTATGACTCATTTGAAACCCCTTTTCATTTTTCCTGTTCTGACAGTCCTGAATAATTGATCAGTTTTCTCACTGTTGTGGTGCCATTGAACAGGTACACAGTGGAAAATGGGTCATTGCTACATTCAGAAGAAATAAACGTAAACTCTAACTTTTATGTAAGGTGCTTGGGTACAGAGAGACAGAGAGACAGAGAGAGAGAGAGAAACAAAGTCATTCATCTTAATTCTGATTTCAATAAATCATGAAATGTTTGAGATTAATAGATTTCTATGTTTTTTTTCAAAACTTCCATCTGTGCCTGATGAATTTTTCATCAATGGCTACAAAAGACATTTACTTTGCTTGTGAGACACTTCAATACAGGCTGCAGTCTCAAGCTGAAAGTTGGTAAAAACCTCCTAAAATACAGTCAGGATAGAGCAAGATAATCTTTTGTTTGAAAATAATTATTAGAATACATTATACTCATTATCAAACTTTTAGTATAATTAGTCTTATTAAAATAATTTCTCATTAAAATAAATTACATACTCTTTCCATATTTACCCACATGCCGTTCCAAAATCATCCTCTTCTGCAGGAAATACATTTGTTTTATGGTTTGAAAATAATTATTAGAATACATCATATGAATTAGCAAACTTTTAGTATGATTATTCTTATTAAAATAATTTCTTATATATATTATTACCTGTATATTGATGCAGAATTTTCAACTTGAAGCCCTAGTCAAGGTTCCACAATGCACTCGTCCTGTTACTTTTCTTCTTTTAACTTACTTACTTTCTCCAGTCGGTATTCAGATCACACTTGCCTGTCTAATTAAAGCGAGGCAATGAGAAAGAAAACGAGAGGCCTGTTTCCCTTTATCACGTTCTTACCCTCGGTCCTCTCCTCCTCCTTTCTGTCTCTCTCTCCCACTCATTTCTTTCCATCAAAAGAATCTGCTAATTGATTCATTAAGAGGCCTTTAATTTCACGTGGCATTCTGCACTCATTGTTCTGGAAACGTGTCAGCAAGGCTTTTATACATACATGTTCACTATAAAATGCTTACTGAGAGAAAGTATGGGCTAATTACATGACCTTCTCATCCAAGGTCAAGTATAATGAGACATGCACTTGTTTTTTGGTAGAAAACTTTATAGAAAGACAAATACAATCTCTGCTGCCTTAATATATCCATACTAATGACTCACCTTTTACAGAGTAAGAATTCAAAAACTATTTATAGCCATCCACATTTGAGTTTCAATATGAAAAAATGACGTAAACTTGATTTATTTAATATCTCAAACGTTTCTCAGACAGCAATGAGATTAAATGGGCAAACAATTGGAAGATTTCGCTTAAAGGGATAGCTCGAATATGAAATTGTCACGTACTCACCCTCATGTTATTCCAAATACATATGAATTTCTTTCTACTGTGGAACACAAAAGGAGATGTTAGGCAGAATGTTCAAATTTATTGTATGGAAAAAAAATCTTTTTTCTCATTCTTTGAACTTTCCTCTTGTACTTCATGAAAGAAAGTCATAAGGCTTTGTATGATATAAAAAAGGTGTGTAAATTATTTCTTATTTTTTGGGTGAAGTCTCCAGTATTCCAGAAAGGAGCAGATCGTGGCCTCCAGGGACAAAATCTCTACCACCCCATCGACCGCCTGCTTGTAATTGCATTTATAAAAGACAAAAATAATTTTTTGGATATGGATCTAGGAGGATGTAGTGGATCATCCACCAGTGAGATCAAAGGCGAATATTACATGAAACATGCTCATGGGCTTTTTGGCTAATAAATTCCGTTTTTTTTTAATTATGAAAAAAGGATGAACAAGACACCCAGTGTATTGGTTATTTAATTTCCCCCAAATATACATTTTCTGTTCATTTTTAGTTTAATAAAAACACATTTTTATGTTATGTATGGAAAAAATTACCTTTCTTACCTAGAGTGTTCAAAATGTTCACATCCAATTTATATAAATAAAAATATAATATTGGAGTTGTAAATTGTTGATGCAGAAGAATTTTGAAATTTACTTTGAAAACAGATGTAAAATAATGTATAATAATGATTTATAATAATGATATTAAATTCAAGATAATTTAAAAAACAGAATTCAAATTCAAATACTCAGAAACAACATGTGGGTGAGTAAATTATGACAATATTAATTATTTGGACAACTTATTTTAAATAACAATTGTAGGTTTTTTGGAAAACAAAAATGATATTAAATACTATTTTAAGATTAGATGAGTACCCAGATGATGCACACAAATGTGTGAAATGATGGACACTATGCATTTAAAGGCTTCAGCTTTCCTTATGTGGAGAAAAGGGAGGATCTAAACTGCAAATGTAATTTTTGAAACTATACCGCTTGTCAAAAATAAAGATGGCCAAGTACATAGTGTAAAGCAATAATGTACACTGGTGCCATAACATAATTAGGTAGCACATAATTTGGCACACAAATAAAAATTGATACTGAAATGAAACTCTAGGAACTCCATCAATAATGATAATGCCAAGGTGTACAATCAATCACAAGTTACCCTCAAGAGAAACAGAAATTCTAATATAGAGATCAGACCTTATTGGCTGGATAGTTTTCCTGAACGTTAGCAACAACAGCAACTCTAGCTACCTTCTGTCTTATTATCTGTGTCTCTCACTCCCCCCCTCCTCTTTTCTCCCGCTAGTGTGCAGGCTGATCAATAATTGAGCAAAGTTTCATCAAATCCAGGTCTGTTCTTCATAGGGCTTGTCTGTTTGAGTACACATCGAGAGGCGAGAGGAGCGTGAGCTTGTGGACAGAGTCTCCCGGAAGTCTCTTTGATCTACCGCATACTGCTACAGGGGATTCTTGAGGGGGCTATACAGTGGAGCTCACCACACATTCTTCTTCACACAAACCAAACATGCCATCACATCCTCTCAATCTCTGATGAGTCACACCCACAGACTTCTATTCTATTCTATTCTATTCTATTCTATTCTATTCTATTCTATTCTATTCTATTCTATTCTATTCTATTCTATTCCATTCTATAAACATGCCAAAAACACAGAGGAAACACTGGTCAGGCCCGTGTTTGTGTGCATACGCTACAGCTGTGACTGCAGTAAGAGCTTCCAGCTGTTCGTCTGCTTCGTCTACATCTCAGTGAAGAGTTAAGATGTGACTTGCTGTGATCAGTCAGGCTTAATATGAAAAATTCAATCAGCCCTTCAGAGGATGCTCAGCTTGGCCGTGCTGCAAACTGACAGCCACATGTACAAAGAACGAAAGAGAAAGAGCTGGAAAAAGAAACAGTAGGATATTCATGAAGCCATTATTGCTCATTTCAAACTACGCTTGTCACTATACTGAATTTCAGCACCAATACTAATGAAATGTCACAATTCTCTGCACTGGTTTCTAGGGATGTCCCGATCATGTGAATGTAAATTGGGCCCGATCACGTGGTTTCAGACTCGATCGGAATCGGACGTTACCTCCCAATCAGGACTCGGATATATATGTATATATATATTTTCATTATTTTTTATAGGAAAGGATGCCAGAGCCGGGATTCGGACTTGCGTCGCCGAAGCACAGTTGCACTGTATATGTCTGGAGCGCTGTCCACTCAGCCACAGGCTCTGACATATTCTTGTTAATTTTAAACACATCTATAGTTATGATGTGGCACAGAGTTAGACCTCTTGACTCCACACAGAAACAGCAACGCGTGCGCAGTAAGAGTTAGGAGTGCAGTTCCTAAAAGCACATTACTGGCTTTGCAAACACTGTGGCACTTTTATTTTTTTATTTGTTTACATGCCTGCCGGGTATTTTAAGTTGAGGTGCTATTTGTTTTTATATTAGACTTTTTTTTATATTTACTGTTGCACTAAAGTCCAAAAGTGAAGAATTTATGTTATTTATTACTTGATTGTTCAAGCTACCTCACAGAAGTGCTCTGTTTGTTAACAGAGTTGTTGAATGTTAAAATAAGGTGAATAAAAAAAAAACATCCTGGATCTGTTTCTTCGCTCTTCTTTATTCTTTTTTCTGTATTATAGAAGTATCGGATCGGGACTCGGTATCGGCAGATACTCAAAATCAAATGACTCGGACTCGAGGGCAAAAAAACCTGATCGGGACATCCTTACCGGTTTCTGTACCACAGCATAAACAAACATGCTACTGAACACACCCAGTTATTAAAACAAGTAAAATATTATAATAAATATTACAGCTGCATGTATCACTTTCTGATTGAGTAAACATAGTTTATCCAGCAATTATTTAAGTAAACAGCAATGAAGAAAAAATAAATAATAAAAAGCAGTTGTTGTTCTCTTCTTTATCAATACTGTTGTCCTGATTAATATTAATGACATAATATACAGCAGCAAGTCTATTAGTATGCATCTGCACTGTACGGTCTAATGCACAGCTAAAATATTCTGACACATATCTGATTTTTACTGAAGCCTGAGCACTCAGCATCAGCCGCCAGTGAGTCAGACAAAATTAAAAGGGAATGCTATCCCACAGTATATACAGAAAGACCGGTATTAGTATATTTACTTGTTTACTTGTATATTTGTTTATAGACTTGTAACATAGTACCATGACATTCCTATTCCAAACATATCCACGGGTTTGGCAATTTAAACTATGCATTGGCTAAAGGAGAAATCTCTGTGCATGTCAACACGTATTACCACTTAAACAGAATGGAATACATTTCTTATCTAATATGGCAGAAACATACATGTTCCTCTTGCTAGGCGGGTTCGGGACTGATGCAGCCTAACGCTGCGTGTCGTATAATGTGAATAAATGATTTAGGTTGTTGATATCTGAAGCTGACCTCCTCAGGCGAGTGGCAGAGAGTAAACACTCATGTTTTATTTTACACAGACACTCAGTCCGAAATGAGCAGAATCAATTTGGTCGCCCTATCAGTGCCTGAATTTTTGGGTCTACTTTCTTCCCGGTGCCCAGTGTCACCCGTCCTCTTCTTTCTCTTGCATTAAATGACAATATCAATTAACAACTCATTTTCTCAGCTTGTTTCATCACTGTTAATTTCCACGTCCACCGTCACCCAAAAACTCAATTCAATTCCACCAGCACGAATGAGATTTCTCCACACCACTTTAACATTTTGCAGAAGCCAATAACCTGGCGAAACAACAAGAGACCATTAACACGCCCACAATTTGCCTGCTCGCTCGCACCACTAATGCAAACCACTAATTACAGGACTACTTCTGCTTATAACTTTAACCTTAATTGCCGTTTCTCATCCAAACCATCAACCCTGACCACAGCAGCATTATACCGGAAGATCACAGTTCCCATCTGCTTGATGAGGTCTCATTCACACAGATTATCAACGACTCTGCCCTTTATCTCCGGCTAGTGCTTTGTTGTATAAATATGCAGAAACTGCTCAGTCAAAGGTCTGTTATTTAGATGCTTTTGTTTAAATCACCCTTTTCAAGCAAATTGGACACCAAATGAATCAGAGCAATCAAAAATATTATGCACAAACAGTTTTTTTAGCCCAGTGTTTTAACAGGTTTCTGGTTATTGATGTTAGCGTGCTGGGTCTCTGCCATTTCTCCACTCTATAATTCAGCTTTGGGAAGCACATAATAAAGGTAATGGGCACATTTGAATTTCATGCAGTGCACGTCAAAGGATTCTCCACACTGAGACGCTGAGACGATTCAGGGAAGAATTAGGATCCAGTGACTCTGTGCCAGGAAAATGGTTATTGATAAATAGATTTTTAACAGCAGATGGGTCTTAGAGCAAAATATTCACTGGAAGGAAAAGAGGAGAGAAAAACAGGGCCGAGTGCCATATGTCATGAGAATGATATCAGTTTAAGACATACAATCTCATTTTTTAAAATCCACATCCATTATCATATTCTCAGCATTAGCTTTTTGGAAGTGGGAGTGCAGACACTTTGGTAAAACTTTGGATGACTTGGTCCAATGAAATTAATTTGCTAAAGTTGAATCTAAAGCTAATTTAACCATATCTTTAACAAAATAAATATTTTTTGTGTTATTGTATAAATCCTGGTATCATGGAATTCTGCTTGTGCAGGAGAACATTCAGGAGCAACTTTCATATGATAAGTATTTAGTTTCTCTGCATGCTTTTAAATTATACGATTGTTGACTAATCAAATTATTTTCCCATAAATAAACACAAGAGTGATTAAATAAAGCGGCATATGCAAGAATTTCCAACAGAAAACAATTACTGGATCAGTGCCTGTACCCACTGTCTTTCTAACTAGTGGCTAAACATCAAGACTGAAGACACAGTTTGCCTCAAGCAAGTTTAGCTAATATGTTAATCTGTTTCTCACCAGTGAATCACTATTAATGGATGGTTGTTGTATAATCTGTTATTGCTATATAGTTCTTAGTTACAGTGTGTTTCACTTCACAAAAGGAACAGATTAAACCAGCAAAAGCAAAGCCGGTCTAACCGGACAAAATGTACCTGGGGAAGCTGGTCTAGCTGTTGTGTTCCTAAAGTAGCTTTCTGAAGGACGTGTTGCTAGTCCAGGACATCAGTACCACAGCACCTAAAACACAAAATATGCTTTTCAAACATGTTTCTCATTAAATATAACAATAATGACAATAGATGTAATAAATAATTTGATCTTGGAAGAATTTGATATTAAGAATGTTTGAGATCATACTGAAAGAAGTGACTTTTAATTAGTGGATCTCTACAGAGGACACGTAAGAATTATATAGTCTTCATTCTCTCATCAAAAATGAAATAGCACATTGTTGATTTCTCTTTCTTAAGGGTTTGTCAAAGTATCCCATCTATGCTAATCTTTACTTTGAATCAAATTCATACCAAATGATTCTCCTGTGCTAAACCAAAGCTTCCAATTCAGCAGTGATGAGAAAGGAAAGCCGAGTGAGATGGTTGGGGAGCGTTCTGGAGAGGCGTCCTGACAGCAAGCTAGGGCTGGTTAAGTGATGGATTGGAAGAGAGGAGAGGAGGATCAAAGTACTGAGAGCGTTCACTGGCAGGGAGAAGCGGCCCCATCCTGGCATGTGGCACGTGTTGGAAAAGAAGGAACATGGCTCAGTGATGATGATGATGTTGTTCCCACACAAGCTGTCGGTCCTGTTTTGACATGGGGAACCTTGTCTCTCCAACCTCCTACCGAGAAGAAGCGCTGTTGACGTAGGTTGGTGGCATCATGACCATGGTGCTCGTTTTATCCCCAGCCACCCTCTAAGACTGTCAGCTGAAACATCACTGACAGAGCAGAGAATCACTAATGTAGCTTTTCATGTCATACGCTGACTGCTGGTTTGGTCCAAAGTTTTTACCAAAATCAATCAAAATCATAGTTAAATACGGTTGTAGATTTACATTTTCATTTAGGCATTTAGCTGACGCTTTTATCCAAAGCGACTTACAAGTATTAGGAGACAATGAAGCGACACATCAAAAGCGGCAACAATAGTACTGAGAAGTGCTTTCCTAAGTTTACAAAGTAATGCAGTGCTAGAGAAATACCTGTAGAGGAAAAAAGAGTTTTTTTTGTATATAACTGAACCATGGTGCAGCTATACTATTGTGCTTTGGAAACATGAATGCCATGGGCTTATGTGATTTATCTTGATCCCTTTTACACCCTCTCTTAGTAATGATTTCCAATCAAAAAAGTGGGAAAAAAGTTTTCTCCGAGATCAACAAATGAACAGCAGTAAAGTCATGATGTACAGCAAATCACATCAAAGACAATATATTCCTTTTTCATGTACTTTTTCAAATCCAACTCGGTCTCAAGTCTTAAGTTACCAGAGACTGAAACAGTGAGACAAAAAAAACAACAAAAAACTTTTTTGTGAGAAAAAGTTTTTTTATGATAATTGTATTATATGAAAAACACAAATGAAAGCATTAATTAGTCAAAGTCCTGATGATCATTAGAGCTCTTTTTTCTAATTTAATTCTCTTAATTTAATTTGAACTTAATTTTATCTAACTTGTATGTACGAATTAATATGCCATATTAATTTGTCTTGCTGGCAGTTTATGACTTTCCAAACTCTACAAGACTGTTATAACTGGTAGAAATTATCTCTGAATGTGTAGTCATAAAGAATTATTTAATAAAAGCAATAAAACAGATAAAAACTAAACTCAAAAATATCCATTAGATGCAAATGAAGTGCATAGTCTACAAATGATCAAAAATAACTAAGATATTAGATTGACGTGATCATCTTGCATTCATTACTTGCCAAGACAGTTATGAATGGCTGTTAATCATTTTTGGTCATGAGTAAACTGCTGCAAAGAAACTGTAGAACTGAAGTGTACCGCAGGCCTTTAAGGCAAGTAATGACAGATCTGGCGCAGCTTACTGTAATAGATATGTACATGTATGTTATACATGTAAATATAAAAAGGGCCTTGCCTTTCCTAACATGTATTTCCCTAACAGCATCATGTGAAGACCAACATATTACATTCAAATCACAGCAACAGAGCAACACAAGCAAGTAATTGGTGCATAACATGAAACATTTGCCTAAGCAAACCAATAAACACTGAAAACACTAGTTAAACTAGGGAACGCACCAAGTTCCACCTCATTTATTGAAGCCATTTGTCAAGTCAAGTAGCAGAAAATATAAGTGCATCACAGAAATGAATATGTTTGTGTAGCGATCAACTAGAATAAATATTTTGAGATTGCAAGATATCGTGGTGGAGATTTCCAATGAGCAATTTTTCCAGCGAACTAGCAAACTAGCCAACCATGTGTCTGTGTAGGCAATGCTCTGAGGAGTGTTAATAACATCCTATTTTAAAAGGCAATATCTATGTTGTCTGTGTGTGTGTGTGTGTGTGTGTCTGTGTGTGAGAGAGAGAGGGAGAGAGAGAGAGAGAGAGAGAGAGAGAGAGGGAGAGAGAGAGAGAGAGAGAGAGAGAGAGAGAGAGGGAGAGAGAGAGAGAGAGAGAGAGAGAGAGCTGCAAATAGAAACTGCCAGACACGGTGATGGTTTTGATGAATTTCCTCATCAGAGGTTCGTCACGCGGTACAGCGGATCTCTATTTTACACCTGACCTTCTCCTGTTAAATACCTTGTTTCACAGCCACAAGGTAACCAGATAAGTGCCTAAAATACTGTAGCACTACCTGAACAGACAGCGTCTCAGAAAAGCCATGCTGACTATTCTCAGGTTTCCTCTGAACCTTCATATATGTAGAAATAGTAAATAAACCACAGCAGCTTGACAATAGACTAGTGATCTTGACGATGTTCGTTGTGAGCTATTAGACAATGTAATTATATTTGTAGCAATATTGGGAGTGAGCATTAATATGCATGCATAAGTAATCATGTAATGTCACGGGGGGAGTCGCTGGCGGGTCTGTGATTATTAAAATCTTCTCTGCAAAATCAGGAATTTTGTGTTCGCTCCTGTCTGGAACGCTGACCGAGGATGAGCGAATTTTAATTCAAGATGTAATCTTTTTCTATTAGAATAAACTGCCGTCCTGAAATACCATGCCAGATCTATTTCTTATCTGATTTTTATAAAAAAGTGAAATTACATCCCTGTTCCAAATCAAAAAACTATTAAGACAGTAATGTAAAAATTGAACCCGTTTCCAGAAAGGTGGCTGTTTTTTCCCTCGGTTCCTAAGCACTGCCTCACTCCGGTGTGCGTAATAAGAGCGTGAATTTGAATCATGCGGGCAGATGGGCGCGTCTGATGGATGGAGGGATGTGATCATTTGGATGTGACTGTACAGTCTGCGAGCTGTTTAAGGGCCCAAAAAGTGCTGATGAGCGCCGTGTGGAAATCTGTCCACTTTAATTCACCACGGAGTCACCATGCTGACGATTTTGATTAGAGGGGAGGCTCTGAATGCCATGTGGCAGGAGTGAGAGAGCAACAGGACAAAGGCAACTGAAGAAATAGAGGCAGACGAAGGCCCGAGTCACCTGCTGGCTCTTCTGTCCACAGGAATCTGGGTTCAGGGGGGTTTGGCTCTGCATGGATGCTTTTAATGCAGCAGCTGTAGCACAGCGAGGGGGGAAAGAGATTAATCTAACCCTTCCTGGGCAGTGGGTACCAGCTCAGCTCAGCTCTGACCAAACCTGCTCTCTCTCGCCCAGATAAGGGCACATGAAATATTGCTCTGCATCCGAGACTAACTCCTCTGACACACACAGGGCCAGAAGGTTCAATCAAACACCTTTACACATGCCACCTGATTGCCGGCGTGCACAGCGCATATAAAATCGCATTCATTTTTAGCTCGCATGTTCGCCGCTCATTCTGCTGTAGATCTGACATCTGCAGAAAACAACCAATTACTATTACGGCTTAAATAAATTTTTCATTTGCATGGATAATTAAATACAGTGACACCAGGAAATTTCTTTCAGGGAACATAATCCTCTAAGCCCTTATAAGCAGAGAGTACTGGTAATAAAAAAACAAGTCTTTGATAAGAACAGGTGTGGAATGAAGACAAAGATGCTGAGGAAAAAAGAAAAGAAAGGCTTGGAGGATGACAAACTCCAGATTACAAACCTCAGAGATCTTACTGATGAGATACAGGGAGGAAATAGAATCTAGTGAATCTGCTGAATTTACGGATACAAAAACCAAGGTGCCATGTTTTCATCTTTCTTTATATTTATGCATTTGACAGATTACGCATCTTTTACTTTTTCCAAATTTACAGAATTCAAAGTGCTGTATTGCAAAAGAATTGCATTCAAAGTAAACATGGTTGCAAAAGAAAAAACTGAACTTCTGGTCCCTTTCTCTCTGTCATTCCTAACTCGCAAAGCAGCATATGGTGGACTGACAGGTGAACTATGAAGTTCAGTGACAGTTGGAAAGCAGGTGAAATGTGTGACAAAGCTTTGAAGAAAGAAGAAGGTCATAAAACGTTCAGGAAAGAAGGTCAAGTGTACACAGAGCAAGATTTACAGCCCTTTTGGTCCACTGTAAACCATTTACCTCATAGACCCAGGTGTTACACAACATCACTTAACAGCCTAACGACACTGACTTTTATAGATGCTCTGAAAAACATCACAGTGTCCCAGTAAAGCTATCTGTGTTTCGAGTGTGTTTCAAGAAACTCAAGCACTTAAAATTTACATGTCTGTGCTTGGATGTTCCTAATGTAAGCCATTAGGCAGGTGAAGTCAAAAGTGCACCACAGATATTCCTGAAGAGTGTGTGTACATCTATAGGGATAGTTCAGCCCAAAAGGAAATATCTGTCATCATTTATTTACCCTCATGACATGCCATTACTTCCATGGAACACAAAGGAAGAAATGGTCAAGAACATACAGTAACGGCCTGTTTTACACATCATTTAAGTCAAGTTTGTGACTGAGAGTAAGCCTGAAAGAATTTCATTTTTAGGTGAACTGTTCCTTTAAATGCTGGCAGCAAAAGATGCTTAAAATTTTGTATGCTTAGAAGTAATGCTCAAATTTAGCTAAATCAGGGAATATAAGGATCTCTAACAGCTGAAAAGGAATGTCAAGGAAATGCATAACGCTGCAGGTATGAGATGATTCAGAAACAGGATTACAGTAGCAGTTTAAGGGTTTAAAGAATATGTCAGATTAACATGACAGCTTCAACTTCTAAAAGTGAGTTTACTCAAATGAACTATAAAAGCCTTTTGAAAATCTCTGAGATGTATCTGTATTCTGGGATGAATCTCGAGCTTTTAGTTAAATACGCGAGTTCCGTCAGAAGTTAATTTTCCAAAATGTTATTAGGCCAGAGGGTAGGAACAGATATAAAGCATTAACAAAGAAATTGAAGTGCTGGTTGAGAAAATAGAGTGTAATTGAGCCCAAAAGAAGGCAGGAGACTGAGTAAATTGAGCAGGCATTGCTGAGATGACGAGATTCTAATGTTTCCACCTCCAGGATTCAGTTCATTGAAAACGATTCTCTCCCATCATTTCACTCAGTGTGTTTGCTTTAAACTCTTATCAGAGGCAATTATGGAAAGTTCCACAAACTCGCTTTCATCTCCTCATCACAACACCAAGTATCTCACGCGCATCTGGAGAGAGAGGACATGGGATGCTCCTTCAGGCTCTTCATTAGTGCTCCAAACATGATTGGTTGATTTGATCAGATTTCTCCCCTCATTCTCTTCCGTTGCTATCTCTCTCTCTCTCTCTCTCTCTCTCATCACTCCGTCTGTTTCTCTCGTGTGTAGAGCGAGATAAACAGGTGAGCTCTAAAATGTCTGGCAGAGAAAAGACATCAAAAATAATGACAGGAACACTTTACAATATGAAGATGGGAAAGAGATGAAGATGAAAAATGCCTCTCATATGCTGGGGGTTAATACGTCTGTAATGGCTGGATCTGAGATACGGCTTGGAACTGAGATATGCTGATACAAACATAACAATGAAACGCATGCTGTTTCCAGTGACTGTTAATGTTTTTTCAGGGATGCAAATATGGGGTATGTAGTTAGAATATGCAGAGAGTACACACTTACGACCAATAGGGGGCGCATTCAGAAGAAGTTACATCAGAAAAATAGATTAGAATGAAATAAAACACATCAACAGCACCCTAAGAGTTAGTTGTACCCTTGTGCATTATAGAAAACACAAACTGTCAAATAAGATATCTTTTTAAAATTAAGCATTTTTTTATTTACATACTTGATAGTCATGCAAATAATTTTACTATTTCTTTGGTTCACAAAAAACTAATTTGCCTAATTTATACGTTGAGCTGCCAGATACAATTTTGTTGGAAATGTCTGTTGGACGTCATTTGATAAAAAAACCAAAAAAAATTATATTTGCTATGTGCAATTACTAACTTGCTTAAATCATTCATATAATAAATTAGTTACTCGTTTTTATTGTATAATTATGGCAATGTGACCTATCTGTGGGAGATGCTGTATGCGTGTTGGCACCAATCTTTTCAATTATTTACTACACATTTCACGGTCCTGCTGTTTAAGGTTTATCTGTGACAATCTTAAGTTTACTATAGGTAAGGCCTAAAGTTTTTCTGTGACCCTTTCTCCAGCCTTTCCCCTTCACATCTTTCATCTCTGTGAATCTATCGAAACAAAGTTCTTTCATGCATCTGTGGCACTAGATATGTCATCTCTCCTCCACTGTAGTCAGGTGAACGCATCTCAGCTTTGAACCGCTGAGATGACAAATGCACCTTGCTCTGTGCCTTGATGGAGTGAGAAGAACCTGTCTTTAATATTTCATCACAAATCAGATTACACCAGATGACCTGAAGAAATCTTTCACTAACATGTAAACTACAGAAGAATCGGTGGCTATTTTGTTTCTGGAAAATCCCACAGTTCATTCATCCTAAAAACACTGTCTAATTAGCATAAACACCTGCACATCATGGGAGTCATATGTCAATGTCTACAGATACTACACCCTCATCAAGATGCCATATATTTACAAGAAGCCATGTAAAGGTCTACCATGCTTTCTGCAGGTGGTTTCCATTAAAAATGCATTATTCTGAAAGTATCAACCAGCTTACAGCTATAAGGGTTCCACTTCTGCCTTCATGCAACTGTTACAAATCAGTGCTGATTGACCAAAGAAAAGCTTTTCATTTCAGTTTTTCAGCATAATGTCTTTGGGGATTTGTGTAGTTCTGCAGGTCTTTCAGAATTAATTCAGTTTAGATGAGGTGTGTTATTAGTGGCAAAAAGCTGCTGCGTCAGGCTGCTCAGTCCACAACGAAACCCATCTGAATCATACTGTGACTATAATTATCTACATTCTGTCCTCACTCCTGCCATTATACAGTCCAATTCCAATATATTGTGAAGCAAATGTGCCCGTCTTTAAACTCTAAACAGTGCTAGAGGTTCTCTCTCTTAAAGGTCATGAACAATTGGCCACAATCGCCAAACAAACAGATACAAACCGATTGCTTCAGTACCACGAATAGGAGGAACAATTTCTCAACACTACGTTTTGATTATATGGGGCGGAGATAAAGACCACGGCACAGAATAGAGCAGCGGTTAGGTCAGCTAAAGGAGACGAGGAGGGCAGACCCAGCCACCGAGTGCTAATAGATAAGATAAGGAATGAGACGACGATCCGCCGTTTACCGCCAGAAGCACTGAGCCAGTATCAAAGCTTCACTCAATAAAAGACAGAGACCAAACACAAAGCAGACAAATGTAATTATATTAGACAGAATCCTCCCCATAGACCAGAGATAAAGTAAACATTTCCAAAGTGTCAATACTCTTTGTAAACAGGAGACAATAGTCTAAGCTAAAAAGCTCAACAAACAGTCTGGGGTTTGAGCCTGTTTGTAGGGAATACTATGTTATTATTCATTTTCACATTAGGCATTGAAAAGATTGTAACGTTTATGCCTGCTGTATGCATTCAAATGTAAATAACCTGATAATTGTTACAAAATTAAAAATAAATAAATACTTTTAATTTTTAGATATTAAATATTTTTTATTTGTATACATAACATTAACTTTTTTTATTTTATGTTTATTTTTATGAAAATTGCCAAATATTTATTCTTGACTTTTAGACCTTTTCATCAGTATATAGTTTGTCATGATTAGATTCAACTATGAAATATTAAAAGTGAATAGTGAAATAACGTGACAGTTAAACGGCTAATATTATTTTTACAACCGTGTCTATCAGTAAAATGGCAACATGCACAACAAAAACCAAAGAAATTTTGTAGTTTTATCCTCATTTACCTCATTTACAATAAACAATGTGTACTTTTCAAAGATTACTCACACTTGTCCAAACCGTAAGTGAGCCAGAAATACAGACAGGCCTGGTTAGAAATGTCATTACAGTATCACCTCAGCATGAAAGTCACAAGTAAGCTCCCTTTGTAGTCTCACATTGCTCATTTCGACAAGGTTACTCCTTTCACCCTACTGGAATCCTTCATGTTTCTGCTTCTTCACATAAACACACCTGTTCTCAACAGTAAAAGACAAATGTACTTATTCCTCAGCATGAGAAGTGTAATGCATAATCATCGCTTCTCCAAACAATTATTTCAGCAAATAGGTACAGTACATACAGTTACAATAGGAGGTGTATATAAAGTCTCCTAGTCTTGCGAGACGGAACCAGCTGATTGATTTGTACAGGTTATGATGAACACAAGATTGCAAATATGCTGAAAGAGCAACAAGTTTCTATATACATTCACCATCTCTAAAAATCAATAGAATGATGTTAAAAGAATCACTCCTTGGCAGAATAATCTTTCTTCGGTAAACATAACCATATTTTCTACAAACATGAAATCATAAATTTCAGTATCACTAATGCTCGTTTCATACGCCAGGAAGGATCCATTTATTGATCCGATTCTCCTTCAAACAGCAGGAGGCGGTAAGGAACCTAGCCTAGACAAGCCAAACACATGTGAACGGATTAACATGTTGTCAAGACTCGAGACATCAGTAATGTAATTCCAAAGAACCTCAAGTAGGAGGAAAGAGACGAAGATGACAACACTCCCGTTGCTCAACTTCTGAGCGGATGCCAACATGTGACACTGATGAGAGGTGAAGAAGCATTACTGACATCATTAGCATGCTGTTATGTTGGCTGCTTTCCCAAAATGTGGTGAATAAGAGAAAGTGAGGCGGATGATGAAATGCAGACATTCTTAGGTATCTTTACATCACACACTGACATACGGATTCACCTGTGGTCGCAACTCACGTCTTGTCACTGCCAGTTGGGTTTTTTGGGTGAGAAGCTAGTTTGGATGACCTTGGAAAGAAAAAAGTATCACTTTTCAACCCTGCCAACTATCTCCGAGCACGCAACCCTGACACCCGCTCTCTGTCTACAGCATGTCTTATGTCCTTGAAAAAACGTGTCAAATCCTCTAGTCGTAAAGCGTGTGCTGAGTGCCAGCGAGAGGGGCCGGTGAATGTTTTAAAGATTGCACGACGCTGCCAGAGCCAGGATTAAACCAGGCCAGGAAAGATCCATGTGTATTGGAAGAGACAGTCACACGAGAGCCCTGCACACTCCAGAGGACGAGTAGTTGGCTTCCAAATCTTTTAGCAGCTACTGAACTTTTGACTGCTAGATGCCAGTTCAACACATCTCGGGGCTTTTTAAAGCTGCTTATGATTTTTATAAATGTGGCATTCTGGTACATCCTAAATGGGTTTACTTGCATTGAGGTGATAAAGGGTTTGTGACTGAAATCATCTGTACTGTAGATATCTAGTGTTTCTACTCTCTAGGCAAATCTTTTTTGCCTGGCTGGGCATCTTGCATATTTCCAGTAACTTCAAAAATACCGTTTGAACACATTTGACAAAAATGTTTAGAAATTACTTTTGTAGACAAAAATATAACTGTACCAACATATTACTTGTTTTAATTAGAAAAATACAAATTTTATTTGAAAAATATTGTCTAAATAAAGGGCAGCCAGTAAGAGTCCAGCATAGATAAAAAAAAAAATCCTTCAGTGCTGTTTTTGCAAATGCTAGACAAAGGGTGACTACTTCTAAAGATGCTAAAATATAAGAGTGTTCATTTATTTTGGATGATTTTGGTCACAACATAATTCCCACCGTTACAATTATGTCATTTCATGGTTTTGATGAGTTTACTACTATTCCAAAAGTTGAAAAAAATCTAAATAAGTGTTTCCAAACTTTTGACTGGTATTGTATCATATCATTGTTACTCAAGGACGTAAGGTACATCTCAGCTAAGACCTGCAGGAAAGTGAAACCACAAAAAAGTAGATAATATTTTTGTACAAACATATGTCCCTCTTGCCTCTTCATCAAAGTATTTTGCCTCTACGCTTCAAGCACATCAAACTAATTCCCACACACCCATGTACACCCTAGATGGTGCAGAGAAGAAATAGGAAATGGGCATAAATGTGTAAAAAAAAAAGAGCAGAATCTACAGAGATACTAAGAGACACCTCTCTTCTCTCTTCCTACAGCTTTTTTTATTATAAATGATTAAATATTAAACCTACATTTCTGCTCCAGTTAATTGCGTGTCAACACATGGGCTGCAGAGACCAGAACTGGAAGCGTGCGTGTCGGGTGGGAGATGGAGGGCAGCCTATGATCCACATCTACATGGAATATACTGGGGAAAAAAATGGGTTAAGAAGCACATACTTCAGGTTTGTGAGTGTGTGTGGGTTCGTGTGTTGGGAAAGGGCAATGCCATCACTAATTCATGGGCAGTTTCTGCTCATCCAGGCCTGCGGTGCTCTTCAAATGACCTTTCTTAAAAACCAAACACACACATCTCTGCAGTGCGCTGGTGTGGCCATTGCAGTTCACAGGACTGATTGGTAAACGCACACATGAGTTAATAGGGGCTAATATTACAGTAAGTTTAGTGTTGGTGAGATCACAGAGCTGGCTGACACGAGGTCTGTACTGACGACGCTGAAAGCTCAGTGGTCTCTTAGGAATAGAGGTGTCTGTCTCTGCATGCGCAAAGCCTTTAATGAATCATTGATTTGTAATGTTACAATTGTTTGCCGTCTAGACAGTGACGTCTAGATGGTAAAGAGTGGCGGCATTCAAGATGAAATTGGATGGCTGGACAAATACAGACATGCTTAAGAAGTCTTTTTATATCAATCACTCACATAAAAATGGTTGGCTAGGGTGTCCACCAACCTACACTACACCACAGGCTCTTTACTTCATCACCATTCGAGGTCAACGGAGTTTCAAAGCTTGCCGTATATCAATCACACCACAACTGTTAAGTGTTACGCCCTTACAACCGCCACCTGTCCATCAACACTGTTGGCAACCTCGTCGAATCGCAGACACGATGGGACAGTGTGTGCCAAGCCCTCCATCTTCAGGAAAGCGTGTCCTCCATCCGTTTTATGTTCTCTCATTCAGATTTCCCTTTGATTTGATGCGAGCTTTTTGAGAATGAGCGGGCACCCAGAGAGCAATTCGGAGGGCCTAAGCAAAGCAATAAATTCTTAAACCGGAGACTGGATGCTGAAAAAGAGCAGTGAGAAGGCTGCGGACGTATCTATATCAAAGGCTTTAAGGTCCACGGCTAAGAGCGGGGAACAGCTGAATGGCACTGAGGGTGTGAGGATGATTAAAGCTAACCTGCTCAGAGCAGCGTCGGCCGTGCTCTGTTTGAGAGCACGCCGCTCTCTCTCTCACGGCTGGCATAATTGATTTCTGCCGCTTCCAGCTTTCTCTGTATTGGTCTGTCTGTCTGTCTCTTACCAAAATCAAGAGCAATATTAGAAGTTCTCTCTGGGCAGGAGAAGGGTGTGATGGGAATGAAATAGAGGTTGGGTCAGTACAGGTGAATTCTGGGAAGTTTTTTTCATAACTGTGCCGTTTGATGAATGATGCTGTCCTGTCAGTGATTGCGTACTGTAAATGTACTGTAGCGACTGTAATTTCCAGGACATGGCGGTTTGCTAAAAGTTGAGATACAACTGCACTTTGGCCGTGTCCCAAAAGGCGCACATGATATCTTGCAAAAAGCTTTTCTTCTGTGGAAGGCCAAAGGTAGAAAATATTGATAATGTTGACACTGCATTTTTCTATGTAATTAAAATAATTATCAATTTGTTTGAACTATCCCTTTAAACACTTTGCATTCAGCGATGCCTGCAATAAATCATCATTAGCAGGTAAAAAAAGAGAATAGAGTCGCTCTCAAGTTCTTCAGTGCAACTCAAGTAAAGACTATCTGAAGCCTTGCCAAGGGAGCGCTAATAAATGCATTGAAACTGAACAAGGTATATTATTGATGCCTTCCTTTCATTCATAATAGGAAAACTACCTCATCCTCTCATCCTTGCATCTATCCAAACCCCTCTTTCACTCACTCTTACTTACGTTACCCACCAAACACTCTCTTAACACCTTCTCAATCTCTCATTATAAGATCCTTCCTGTCCATTAGCCCTTCAGGTTAGGATAGAGAAGGTTACAAATGAGTTCTCTGATTTCTTGACTCGGTGAGCTTTTAAGAAGCCTCAAAAAGCCAAGGCTCTGGAGCTATTTGCTTACCTCTTGTTTAGCTAACAAGCTTTTTCAAGTGCTCCTCATTGATTTGATTAAGATCCGCCACGCTGCATAAAAACACCACGGCTCTCTAATGTACTTTTCCTCATCTTTTCTGAAACATAGCAAAGTGATTAGGAGAGATACATTCATCACCTCTCATTACACAAACAGCTGCAGTCTAAATAAGTCTCTCTCTCTTTGCTATCTCACCATATTTGACGTTACCTCGTATGCTCTACAGATTCGAATTTTAAAGCTACTTGCGGCGTAGCTTCTTATGCATCTCCGCAGACGTTCTCCTGAGTGTCTCGTTCCCTTACAAAGTTCAGAAGAAAGCTGCAGTTGTTATACGCGCTTGAGTGATGTCAAGCGTATCGCTGGAGCGGCATGTCAAGCAGAAGATTGAGTCAGCACATTCCCCTTGTACAAGAACACTGTACACGGCCTTCTTTCCAGCCACCTCAGCTGAAATAGTTTGGAAACCGCACACTGCAAAAACATGCAAACTATGATATCTTTACATGTCTCCAGAGGCCACGGAATCAAAGACGACATGGCCGATGAGCTTTCTGATGTGGTCAACCTCAAAGCAGTCTCATATGATTAGTCCCTATTATTATCACTGTATTTCCTGGAAACTACAGTATAATAAATCTACGGTTGGCGCCAAGCATCGATGGAGATTTGTTTTATCATTAATATTAGTATTAGGAGATTAGTATAAAAAGATTTGTTTACCCAGGAATGAACAGTTTTTTTGTAGAAGAGTCAACCTTCAAATAGCTACTTACACTGTAGTTGGATCTTGATGACACGCTTTACTTTTAATAGCACAACTCCTTTTGCTATTCCTGTTTCAGGGATGTTAAAGCTGAGAAGCCTACAGTGGAAAGCCGTGCCTCACTCCAACCTCAAATCCGATTACCACCGGCACTCTATATCTACTTATGGAAGAGCTCTCTTTTTAAAGTTTCCTTCTTTCTTTGCTGGTTTACTCAGAGCCGGCTGATTGTACATTAACAACATGCCATATACTGTATCAAGACATAATTTAACACTAAATCCTAATGGCCTTGTTAGACAAGTGACAGAGAAAGGGTCAGTGATGGTCAATGGACTCCAGTACACTAATGGATCCTTCAGTATACTGAAAAAGTCTCCGGTGACTCCAACCACAGATGCTATAGCATTCCCCACCCTGCTATAGGGTACGGGCTGGGACGGTGTGCATGAGTACTTTGTAAATTGTAACTTTAGAAGACTTTAGTGTTACATTAGAAAGACTTCAAGTGCAGGGCCTACATGGCATCTCATCCAAAGGCCGAATCATTCAGCCATAGCGCTTCATTAACAGAGAGATGGGCTTAATCACTGCAGTTAACTAAAGATGGGATGGGCTAAAGATAAGACTACATAATATGTTTTACATCCTTTAGATTAAAGCATATTGCCGATCATCAAAGCTACAAAACAGCAGTAGATCGTCATCAGTACTGAATAATTTATGAGCCGTGATGAAAACCCTGCGCTTCCATCAGAAAACCATACACGTCTCACAGCTGCTTATTTACATAGATATCAGGATGAGAGTTCTGACCAGATGTGATCTTCTATTTTTATATCTATATACTTATAGATCTATATCTATTTATCTATATAATCTATATATGTATATAGAGTATATATCTATATAATCTTCTATATAATCTATACCTATCTATAACATATATCTATATATCTACATAATCTATATCATATAATCTCTATGGTCTTCTATAAAATGTATACCTATATCTATATCATTTATATATTTACATAATCTATATCTATATATCAATATCTATAGCATCTATATTCGTATATCAATATCTCTATATCTATATCTATCTATCATTACAGTTCTATATGGTTGTTAGTCAACTGCAATCATTGTTTCTATACATTTTTGTATCTGTATAGATTGTAGTTTGACTATACACAAGCATCATGGCAAACCAGACTAAAGCATGTGACAACTATATTTCCCATAAAGTATTTTAACACCCAAATCACACAATATGAGCCTGCCTGTTACAGGAAACCCATTTGATCTGACATTAAAAGTGCTCGGGGTGAGCAAAAAATGTGTTCTGTCACCTCTCTTTCCTCTGCGCTTATAAAATCTAATATAGCCTAGCGGTGGCCTAGCAAGTGATGTTAAACAGACACCTGTTTTCATTTAGATCCCTCTTCTGCCCCCACCCACCCGCTTCCCTCTTCGTCTCATTCCTGCTCATTATACTTGCCAGTCTAGAAGGATAAAGAAATGACCTCCAGGGCTGAGATTAAAGAGGGCCGAACGGAGGGCTGCAGTGTGTGTCCAACACGCCGGGGTTGAGCTGCAGAATGCAAGCCAATATTAGAAGATTCATAATTCATATTCCTTCTCTCCTGTTCACCTCAGCTTATAGATTCTCTCTCCGTCCACAAACATAAACCTAATTGCTATTCCGAACCACCGATATACCGTCTCTCTTCACATTTCCCATCACAGGCATCCCATTCTAGATGGCTGCCATCAAGCTTAAGTGATAACTATGGTAAACACATCCTCTCCCAAGAGCAGTAGAGAGCTAGTTAACTATTTGAGCCACTGCTATTTTTCATTTCATTCCAGTTCTACCCATTTTCACAGAAAGTGATGAGGTTAATAACTTCCTGCATTGTGTTAGATCAGATACAGAAACACTTCTATCCGGCAGTACAATATAGATACTATCTGTTAAAAAAACAGTAATTCTTTGAGGAGTACTTTTATTTTGTTGTCCAGTACAATTTTTTTTTAAACCTGATAAGTGTGTTTACAGTAAATAGCTAAATCAAGTAATTTGTTACTATTAATCACATATATTTTCTTACCCCATTGGCAATCTGGTTTATTAAAATGAGAAAAACTATTTGACAGTGGGGTGAGAAAAATAAACTTCGTTCAAGCTCCTGAAAATATCAAAAAATGTCTATAATATTATTATCTTTTTTACATATAAATTGGGTTTATCTTGTTCTAGGGATGTTTACATATTTATACTGGAAACCAAAAACGCTCATTGAGGAAATGATTTTTGCAGTGAACACACTTTATTGTGATGCCTACAAATGGATTTTTAATTAAACTACCGGGCTAAAATCAATATCTGTTGGCACGTACATCATATCTGACCCCTAACACAGAAGAACATATTGACCTGAGAAGGCTCCATTGCATCGCCAGTCTAAAGCAAATCACTCTCATTTGTCTAGTTCAAGATATGAACTTTGTACTTTGTGTACTATCTGTCAGCTAATATTACAACAGCATAGTGAGATGAGATATTTATAGATTTACTGCTTTTGACATTATGCTTCATTTGTTTACAATGCAGCACGCTGGGACGTCCCGCCTTATTGTCAGTAGTAAAATGCAACAGGGTAGCAAACCCCAAATATTAGCAGGGTGTGTTCAGTCTACAACAATACATTACATTATATTCAGAAAAAATGATTTACAGTGCTCGTAGGGATTGAACCCAAGATGTTGGTGTTGCAAGCAGCATGCTCCACTAGCTAAGCTACAGAACAAGAATAAATACAGCTATAAAAGCCAAATCTACACCAACAATCCATCAGTTAACCAGTCTTATGACAGATATGCTACCCTGTGACAAATGCTTTCTGAGAGAGGTCATCATCCAACAGCTATCTGGATTGTGAATTTAAGATTTACAACATGACACCACAAAAAAACCCACGTTCCTGTTCTGGCGTTTTTGAGAAACCTGCTATTGCTTTCAATAAAGACTGAACCAAACATTTGCCATAGAAAGCACATCCTGGAGTGAGCAGCTGTATAATGCTCAAGGCAATGCTCATCTCAATAAAGCAAAGATTTCTCATCTGGTGTTGTGTGACAGCTGTGTGTTTAGGCGCACAGGGTTTTGTTAGCATGTGTATGTAATCTTCACAGTGTGAAACAGTCGGATCATCACGTACCATGAGTAACAGCTGCTGTAAGCTTCTATTGTAGTTATACAGGCTGGACTGTTTTCTAGTCTTGCATAATGATGGGAGATTTCATGCGTTGGCTGCACGAGTGTGTAGTGTTCCTTTCAGCTTTGTTCCAAAACCTGGTGATCTGGTTAACCGCACATCAATTTAGGGAAGCGGAGATGCCGGCGCGAAAACTGTTGAAAAGACAGGTTACAGAAATTATGTGATCCCTGTTGTGAAAAACATCTTAAACCAGACAAAACGGGTTTGCTAGTCTTAGCTGGTTTAAACTGGTCTAGCTTGTTTCCCAGTTGGGCAAAGCTGATCTTTAGAGGCTGAGAGACAAGCTAAGACCAGATAAGCAGCTTTGGCTGGACAAAATTAAGAGAAATATATATAATATTCATATTTAATTCAATGTCTAAAAAAATCATTACATAATTATTTGTTTTTGCTACATGTTTTCATGAGCTCATGATACTGTAAGTGTTTATGTAGACAGTAAGAGTGAGGTTTTGGAACAGAGCCATCGTTTTTGATACCTTATGTGCATCTTGTGTATCCAAGGCAATGTGATTTACTTTTAAATGGCTTGTGTAATTACAGACATCATTTCTGTTTTACGATAAGTAATACACACAAGCACATTATATTATGTGGGCATGTCAAATTTTCATACTCAAACACTGAAAATTGGCTGTGGCATTATGCCGCGTGTGCCCGGCTGATTTAATTTTGAGAATATTAGCTGATATTCGTGTTTTGGACGCAGCAGCTGTGTCTCTTCCCCTTGATTATTTCAGCATCCATTTCGGCTTTTTAAACGCTCTGTCACATAATTCACCGCAGTTAACCTGATGGACAATGGCACAAAAAGACAGCCGTATCGAGCCTTTGCTTTTAACAAATAGATGGTTTCGGGAGCATAAACATCCACAGGCGGATGAACCGCGGGCTGAAAACAATGACAGCAGCTCCTTTTACGCCTTTATGTGATCAAACTGTGTTGTACTGATGATAATGGCTCGGCGGTTTAAATGCCATCTGTAAAGTAACTATTAACAGGGCTGTCAATGTACATCCACGAGCTAGGAGGCAAATACTGCATAAATGCCATCCCTTAGGCTAACTACAGTCCAGAAGAAGCCGGCACAGGGTATGTCGATGTGAGTTCAATGAGAGGAAGGTATAATATGGCTTCTGACAAGACAATCGATAAAGCGTGTCTGTAGGGGGACACACTGTTCCTCAGCCTCCACAGATTGGATCAGGCTCTTGTGTGTTCTTCTGGCTAGCGTGAGTGAGATCTTACTGGACTGCACCTCAAACCATCCAAGACTTGTAATGTTCCCATCAAAGCCAGCATCCACTCCAGTTTCAATCAGCTTTGTTTCTGCGCTCCACCACCCGCTAGCCCGAGGTACCTCTGCAACACCCTTCCAAAAAATAGCCACTCTTACAGCGCTGAGGGGGAAGTGAATGAGGAGCTCTCTCAGAACCTCTCTGCTTCTGTTGCCATACTGTTCGGGCTCCTTCACCTTGGCGGGCCTCACACTGGGCAACCGGGGACAGATAAAGGAGACTGGAGAGAGATGAAAGACGCGGCCACATCTGTGGAAAAGGAGAAAGCTGAAAGACAAGAGAAAGTGAGCGAGTCATAGGTTAGAGGATTAATAGAGTGTGCTGTGGAACTGGAATGAGAGGTTAGGTGAGGCAGATAAAAAGAAAGGCAGAAATAGAGAGTGGGAGTGCAGGCTCATGCTTTGCTCCCTGGCCGCATCTATTTTGTCAATATATGTACTGTAGTGTGCGCGCAATGTGTTTAAATAAGATACGAGAGAAAACAGACGTCTTACAAATAAAACTGAAAAGATATATAGCAGAAGCCAGTTAGGAAGAGTCGCAAAGGGCTTTAAGGAGTGGAGAAAAAAATGGATGGGAGAGAGCGTGTGTAATTTCTGTGCCACTGGTGTCCCCAAAGTCCCTTTAAGGCAAGTAGTTCACTAGGTAAAGCCCCCGGGCAGCTATTTATGTAGGCAACAAGCATGCAAGTGCAGCTCTTATCCGCTTCAATGGGGAAAGACCAAAATGTCCTGTCAAGATTTTGTTTCTGTAACATTATAAACACTTTTTCAGAAAAACGTGAACAGGCTTCCCCGTGCATTTGTTACTGGCAAAAAACAGTCTCTTCCCCACAGTTACTATTGGTTGAGTTTATGTTGCTATATAGGGGAAATGACTTACTAATAGCTTTCTGCATAGGTAGCTGGTATAGAAATACACTAAAGGAAATTGCTCTTAACAGAGAGACATACAGTAAGGAGGATAAGTATGTTAAAGTGACTCTTCTAATATGAGAGCATTACATTTGCACATCACCGCTAAGTGGGTCATGGGTCAAATCTATCTATTCTTTGTATGCATAGCATATGACATGGAGCCTCCTAGACAAGTGTAACCACGCTTTTAAAATCAGACAGATAGTTTCAGCTAATGATCACCCAAGGGACTGTTTGAGGAGCATGGTTCAAAAAAGGAAAAATGTGTTCAAGGGTGCAAATCATCTGAATTAGCATCACATACCTCTCTGAGCCTTCGCATTTGAAAATCTTTTCCTGGATTAAACTATTAAACTATGACTGACCAATCCTACATTAGCACAATAGTCAAACATATTTTCCAATGTAAAGAATGTGCTCCTGTGACTTTAGATACTGTAAGGCCACAGATTGTTACTGGGGAATTAATAATAGTGACACAAGGTACCCAAATAAAATACACACAGTATAACTTTTCAAACCTTTAAATAAGATATGCATGCTGTGCATTAAATAAAGCATCAGCCCTCATTTCCAAATCAACTTGCGTAACACGTGTAAGGACACACTTTAGACCCAAGGTAAATGAATGTTAATTCATTACGGTTCATTTATTTCCATTAATTCAATTTCATTCTAATTGATTTGTTAACTCGTTTACAGATTGATTCAGGTCACAGTCAATAAAGCTCACAGTAACGGATGTTGTTAGGTCTGAGGCGTGAGTAACCAAAATGGGCGGAGCTAAGCGAAGACTCAAGAAGATGCATTTTAAAGGCGCAATACATCATCAATCAATCGAACACACAGAAGACATACAATCAAACAAAGCAACACGGAACAGCACAGCATCCACAGCTGTTTAGAACTTTGCCATCCAAGTCCCTAATCACAGTACCAGAGCTCAGTCTAGACAGCGCTGCTTCACCAGCATACGGGCGAGGGAAATAGAAACAGCTTGTACAAATCACTACTTTTCCCATATCAACACAACAATAGAATAGGACAGCAGAATTACTGTAGCGTGGAGAAAAGGAAGTACTTCCAAAACACACTCGTATAGGGAGAATCAAGTAAACGCTGGCTGTAAATTTTATTGTTCCATTAATCAACATGACAGCTGGCTGGCTTCCATACCCGTCAACAGAGGGAATGTGTACAATGTTATACAAATGTAGAATAAAACCCTGAATGAGTGGCCACCATCGATCCAGACGACAAAACTGCTTTTGACCTTTCCTAAGATGTGATTTTAGGCAATGCTATGCATCTTCTTAGGCCCTAATTGAAAGGGTTGCCAGGTCTCCTGCGCTAGTACTCTCTTTCATGGCTAAAAGAGTCTAAATTTTAACATCTAAATGGTATTCAAAATCAGGATTGTTAGTGTTGACACCTGAGACACCATTGTACTCTGTAAATAATTTAAAAAGTATGTCTTCATTGTGGACTAACTACTACGATGTCAAAAAGACAAGCTACTTCCACGATATCCCTAGTGAGAAACATGTTTTCATAAACATTTAATAAACTGTAAAATACATCGAGTGGCGCAGTGCGAAGGTACATGTTTCTTTTTTCTCTTACTGAAGTGTCAACAAGGAAAATGTGCTACATGTACAAAACATGACATGTTGTGCAGAAGGGAAAATAATTGCTTCATTTATATTACACAATACTCAGATGCTTTTATTCAAAACGACTTCCAGTGCATTTAAAGTATAAATTTTTTCAGTATGTTTGTTATAACAAATATAAAGCTGACAAAGGTTATTCCAGTCACATAAAGGCATACGGTGAAACAGACATCACAACAAAAGCTTTCTGCCCCGGTTCTTTTCAACTTTTATACACCTAATCAAACCACACACAACCACAAAACAGTTGTGCGTCACAGCCAAACTTTCCCTTATCCTTTAATTTCCCTTCTAACACCTTTTATTTTCACTCTGTCATTATCTCCTGCCTTTTGAATCAAGCTATTGTGCCACCCGAGAAGATCGCCGGAGCCCTTTCTCTGTCTTCATATAAAGTGCTTACCAGCCCTAACATGGTCTTTTTTGCTTCCCTACCACTCAGCAAAACCCCTCACCCCATCATTGTGCTCAGTGTCAAAAAAAAGAAAAGAAAAAAAAGAAATATCGATCAGCTGCAGTCACAAACCAGAAGCCAGAGCTATTATATAAAAAAAGCTATGTATAGCACATCACCCCCTGCTCCTGCTTACAAAAAAACACAGGAGAAATATTCTCAAGACAGCATCAGATGCCGCTCTCTGCTTATCTGGGAAGTAGGACAGTGTGGAATTGGATTTGGATGATAATTCCAAGTCTTGCTATCCAGACAACCCTCTGTAGACCAGACCTCTGACTGCCACAATTCCCTCCTTGATACTGTTATTGCCGAAAGCTCAGGCCAGACTTAATAATCACATTGGGCTCTATGTGCGTGTACAAATGGGTTAGATATCTGACGCTGGGTCGGCTCTTTTACAAGGCAAATTCATTTATTAGTCAAAATAAAGTAACAGCCTTTGAGTGTGTGTACGATGTCATCTACAGTAAGTGATAGAATATGAGCACATACAATAGATACAACTGGAGTTTTAGGTTTTTAAAGAAAATTAAAGTGGTGTTTTTTGCCCATGCAGTATAAATAAGGCAGTTGCCAGGGTGTTGCTATGTGAGCATTGGTGTTAGTTTTTCAGTGGCTGCTTATTGGCCCAAGTCAAGAGTCCAGTCTATTGCAATTCTTGTCCATGGAAACTCGCTGGTAAAATGCTAGCATGTTATTCGTGGTTACCAGGGTGTTGCTATGAAGCTAAGGTGGCCTGAGAATTTCAAGGGTGATGCCAGGTTGTTGCTATGGTGGTCTGGGTAGCTGATAATATGATAGATGTGGCATAGATTCCTTTATTCATAAAATGGCTATAATAATGGAAATATTTGTACTAAGCAACACTACAAAAAAAACACACTTAAAAAGAACCAACATCTGCATGCCACTCCACCCTGTAATCAGAAGCAGAGCTCTGTTTGTTTTCTTCCTGGTATCTCTCCATGACCTTGATCGTGATACGGTAATTAGTGCAGCTTGTGGTGCTATTCATTCACAAGACATTAATGCATATCAGACCTTAAGTGCACAGCTGCATTTCTCTTCCCTCTCTCTCTCTGTAGCTTCCGGAGTCACTCAACCTTGTGATCCTGCGCACGCTGCATTGACAAACAGGCCCTGGTCCCAACAAACAAGCGCACAGCATTTTATTATTCTATTTACAAATATCAGCATTCATAGCAAATGCTTGTGGAATAAATAAAGACGCAGAGAGAGATGCTTTTTCTCCCTGGTGATTTCAATGGCATAGTGGTCAAATGGAGATGCGCTGGAGGCTCCGCAATGGGACATACTCCAGAGAATGACAGCTACAGAGGGACCTTAATTGCTCAGTCAAGCACAATGCTAACAGAATGGGATTTTTTTTTTAGAAATGTGTACTTGAAGTGGAATAATTTGCAAGGAGGATTAAAGCAGAGGATGGAAAGAATACAATACATGACATAATGAAGCTGCTGCTACATGCTGTACATCAGTAAATAATTAAAGGAAGGACAAGGAGGGGAAAGATGTAGGTTAGATTTTGTACAGCCCTGTACACCGACCGTGTAGTTTGATTAATAGCACTCTGGTTCCAGCTGTACTTCCATGGAGAGGCTTGTGTAACAGGCGGTGTACCTGTTCCAAAAAAGATTAGGACAAGGCCAGAAGAACGAGTGTGTAGTGTAGCACTCCAGCGTTGGCCTTTACAAACAAGAAGCCTACAGGATTTCATCTTTGGATGCACAGAAACCTACAACAAAGAAAAATAACAGATGAAATCTCTTTAATATATTACCTCTCCCATACAGCAGGGAGATGGATAGTGACTGTTGCTTCAGAATCTAGCTTTCAGATTTTTATTCTTTATTCTTGAGCACAAGGATAATAGAAACTCTTTTTCAAACGTTTTTAAATCTGCTACGATTAACTTAAACATTATAAGTGACAAGCTGTAAGCATTACACTTTTCACTACATACATTTTCAGATGAATTTAAACAAAATAAAGTAATTTCTAACTCACTTTAACACAAACTCTTAATTACAATAATTAATTACCTAAGTAATCCATTACACACAATTTATTTTAACATTTGTTCACATCAAATTATTCCAAGACCTAATTATTTAAGCTTCGCTATTTTAAAACTCAATACACGTCTCACTATGGGATTTTACTATTGGGATTTTTTACTATTAGGATTTTAAGATGTATAGAGCTCAGTAACAGAAACTGGGCATCTATCTCGACCAAGAATTACATAACACCAATAAGCAAGTGTTCACGGCATGCACAGCGCACACTGCTAAAGGCGACGCTCCAAAAGTTCCTTGAGCACATACACACACACAAACCTCCTGCCATAGTGATAACCAGCATAAATACCAAGCCTCAAGTTAACAACTGCATTCGCAATCCTGCCATACTAAAGTAGGACTGCCAGAACGAAAGGGAACGAAGCAGTGTCGAACCGAGCAAAGCAAATCCCACAATAAGCTGGATGGACACTGATGGACAGTGTTGGTTTTTCAGAGCAGGTTTGTTTTTTTCCCCAAGAACATAAAGAATAGAGATTTAGAGCCCTAGGCTGTGCTTGTCAAACCAGTCTCCTCTGCTCGTCTCTGCCGTGTGAGATACTGCAAACATGCAGACCACTGCACGGCTGCGGTCCCCGAGCCCTCGCAGTCTACAAACCCGACCAGGAGCATCCCGCAGCCATCCGCTGATACAGGATTCATTGCTTTCAAGTGCAGGATGCATTGTTAAACCATTATCAGGAATAAACTGATAACCTCTGAGCGCATTAAGACCGTTGCCATAGAAATTCGAATTTCGTAAGCCCTATTTTGTACATATTCCTAATCAATGTCTGAATTAAAAACACGTTTTTGCCATTTTTAGAAAGCCCTAGGTGAGCTTTGCTTCACAAAAAGAAAATAAAAATGAGCCAGAACAGAGAATGAGCCTTTGTTATACATAAAAAATGCAGCTCCTGTTCCAGCTCACTATTGAAAAGGAACAAAACTGTTTCCTCTTCACTTTTGTTCTGCACTGTTTTCATTTGCCGTCTCGTTGAAGTGGTTGCTACTGAGAATTGCGGGATGGCAGAGGGGAGAGAGAGAAAGAAACGACAGAGCCATCAAAAAGCAATCATAGCTTGATGGAGTGAGGCTGTGGGCCACAGACAAATGGGAGGGTAGCAAATGACAGCCTGGTAGGGGTAAAAACGAGAGCACCAGTAGGAGAAACATTAGACCTGCATAAAAAAGACTCAGTTGACTAGCACAACTGATGCTTTTGTACCCACGTGGAAACCATTTATTTGTGTTTTATGTGTGTCCCTCTACACATCAGCACATTAAAGGGACGGTTAGCTCCGAATTGAAAATCTGTCTTTATTTACACACCCTGATGTTGTTTCAAACCCATGTGACTTCTGTTTCTGACTAAGACGTCTAAGATGCTCTTTTTTCATACAGGTGCACTGAATGTGATGGCAACCGGAGGCTGTCAAGCTAAAAAATTATAGTCATACACTATACTAAAATACATTCACAGACAATCTTAACTTAAACTCAAAGCAAATTTCATTTGTGCGATATTCAAATTTGACGCTGCACAACACAGACGAGAACAGATGACGTGTGGCATCACTGACATCAAACCTGCCGTGACACTTTTTAACACCTCATACTTGAAAATATGCGATCATGAATAACATTTCAGAGCTGTGGCATCAAAGATTTCATGAAATACTTCATAAACAAATACATTTTTACTTTTCTCAATATGGTTTCACTCAGCTTGAAACACAGGGCTGGTTTTACAGTGTCAACATCCTGCAAACCGTCTCCTTTGGTGTTCCATTGAAAAAGTAGCTCATACTGGTTTGAATCAACACAAGGGTGAGTTAATGATGATGACCAATATTGATTATTGGCACTGTGCTTCAGAGAGAGCTTTAACACAGAGGACACTACATCCTTTCTGAACATATTTATCTCTGCAGGTGGGCGAACCTCTCTGTATTTGCCGGCTCACACAACCGTTGTGTTTATACTAGTCTATTTGGATCTGGATCAGTGGCAGTCGGACGGCTTAGATTTGCTTTGTGGTTGAAGTTCCCAGCGGGACGTGTCAGCTCTGCCTTGGTCTATCGCAAACATCTCACAACGTGAAACGGTTATGAGAATCATTAGGAGCGGTATGGAGAAGCAGCACAATGTATCTTCGAAGTGTGTCAACAACAAAAATGTAAACCAATTAGTGTCTCTTTCTGGATGTGCCACAAATGTAGGGTGAACTCAGCGGTGGTACTTAAAGCAGATTTCGGGACGCCGACTATATCGATTTTGTTGTTTTTATGTGTGTTGAGACACAGCACAAGTGAGAAAAAACCTGAAAGAGTATAAGGGAGCAATATAAAAGACGGTTAAAATGAACAATGAAATAAAATGAAAGAAATCCTTAAATGGATTTTTGTTAAATGAGTTTTTTATTAAAATCTTGAGAAGTAATTAGTAAGGAATATAAATTCTCACAGTGTCAGGTGCACGTTTGCGCACGTAGCTAATGTATTCAGAGTTAGTCAGTGTATGTTTCATAACCGAAGGTGTGAATGTGTCTTTTTGTGGCAGACATATGCTCTTAAACACAGCAGGGCCTCAGGGACCTGGTGCATATTCACACTTCTGCATCAAACTGCACTGAATATTCCTGTAACAAAGCATGAAAATACAGAAGCAATTTTTTTTTGCCCGTAGTGTCAATGTATATTATGTGCCAATTTAATTGACGTCACATCCAAACGTGCAAAATTTAAGTCAATAGGATGTTTCTACCCATTTTATCATACATGCTTAGGAAAGCAATAGCATCGATTTCCTTGGTAATTTGTATGATGATTTGTATGGTATGATTCAATGAACAATAATAACAGAGATAGTTGCCTTAGCCATCTAACCACTAATTACAAGAAGCCACACAATAATGACATCTGGAAGTACATTAGACTTTTATGTTAATTAAAATATACATGAGAACGCTATAGTAAAGTGTGACCTGACTGCTTAACTAAGTGATTGTGGGAGTGAATTACAGAATGTGCACCTTTGAGACAAAGAGAGGATCAGTGAGACACAGCGAGCGAGAAAGAGAGAGCAATACATATCAATTTAGGACATGTGCAAATGAGCTTAATCTCTTAGTTTGTGCCAAAGAAGACTTGATTGGACAACCGTTCACTTGCATCACAGTCTTCTCTTTTCAGAAACCCAGTTTAGAAATTATAGCCAGTGGCAGGATCTATAGTGTGAAATGGGATGTGAAAGCTATTGTGAAGTCACACAAGTCACATTACTCATCAGCTTTGAGCATTGTGCAGCTCTTTTTGAAGAGATTTCCATCATGCCGTGCGCCAGAATCACTCCAGGAGATTTACGAGGTTATGCTAACAGAAGCACAGTTAATTACATAAATCTAAACAGCATCTTGTACCTGTCAAAGTGTGCGTACTGTATATAATATTTACTGTAAGGGTTAAGTACAGCGATTGTCTGGCTTAGCTTGAGGTGCTTTTATTTCTGAGTGATCTTAAATGTGTGGGTGAGTGAAGTTGACGTGAGCTTTGTTCCTTTTCATCATAATTGAAAGATTGGTCTGAATAATATTTGCATTTGCATGCATGAAATAAATCATGTACCATTTAAACAAAAATGCAATAAGAAGAATTAAATCTACTTTGAGGTAGAAAGTACATCATTTCCTGATCAAAATGGTATCATCTATAAAAATTGTTATTTAATAATTCAGATTACTTCACAATCACTAGGGGTGGGAGAAAAAAAATGCATCGATGCATCGAGATTCTTTCTCTAACGATTCTGAATCGATTCTATGTCAGCACTTGTTCATCCTGAATATAACTTTGTTAAAATAAAAGCAATAAAATTTAACTTCAAGATGGGAATACTGTCAAAGAGATTCTAACTATAAACAAAAAGCATAAAAACTCTTTATTTATTTAAAATGCAAATTTATCATATTTGCAAAAATTATATGAAGAATCGTTTTGGAATCGGATCGTGAGTCCCAGAATCGGAATCGGATCGCGTAGTACCTAAAGATTCCCACCCCTAACAATCACATACAGTCTGTTATTACCCAATATTGGTTACAAATATTAACTAAAGGGCAATTGTGTTTATTCTAATAATCCAAACAGACATGTGAGTATATGTCTTTTAAACATGTATTTAGTTTTGCTGAGGTGTGTGTGTGTGTGTGTTTTGAAGGGTTAATGCTGTCAGAAGCAGGCAGGAGGAACGTGGTGCTTTCTGCTGCCACTCGACCCCGCAGTAATGATGATGGGGCTGTGAAACGTAGCACTCCGAGATCTCGCTACACTCAAATAATTGGAGTTTGTTAGAAGCAGCCTCCTTCAATCTAAGTAGCGAGACAGTCAGGTGTGTGTCTGGGTTTAGAAAGACTGCACAACTGACAGCACAGCCCATTCATGTGACCTTATCACCTGCGATTCATTGTAGCCCGGGAAAAAGATACGAGAGTGTCCAATATTATCATACACCACCTTATCTGGCAGTGTGAATAAATAAGCATATCCGCGTGCCGTGCTAAATAAATACGGCGCAGACGCCCCCTCTACAGCGGCATGACAAGATGTCTTGTACGAGTCCGAGAAAGTTTTCAGAGTTAGTCTGAATGAGAAGGCTGCATCTTATTTGCTTTGAGATGCAATTTTCGCTCCAGCGCACACAAACAGACACAAACGCGTAGTGACTGCAGCGCGCTTGTGTTAATGAGTTACTAATACATTCACAGTCGAGTGGAGGAACATCTCATCTTGTGCACACAAGCTGCTTTATCAGAAATTTGGCCTTTCAAACACATACAAACACACACGCTGCAGCAAGCAAAGCCATTATAACATTATTCAAGAGGTGCTCTCTTGTCAGTGGCATTGATGCTATTACAAATATACATTCTTTCGCATTTAAGCATCAATAGAAATTACGGTAATTATTAAAGCTGTGAGCCACAGTCAGGCGAAGGAGCGGATCATCAGTCGACGCAGCAATCTAAAATTAAACACAACAGACATAAACAAAGGACTAGCAGACGAAAACATACAATTATTCGTAATTAAAAAGTGAGAACTTCTGCTTTGAGGTCAATCAATCTCACGCACGAGAGAGTGATGACTAATTATCGTTCAACACCAACGAAACAACACGGCCAGTAAATGTTGTATTTGTAGCGCAAACCCTCCCTAGATTATTATTTCGCATTCATGTTCATCTGTTCTTGTTGCAGAAAACTGTAACATGAATACTTTGGAGCTCATACAGCATCAAAGTTTTACCATTGGCAGAGTGCATAAAAACGGTCTGGTGTGTCTCCTGATTATCACAGAAATGTAATACATTCTCAGTTTCATAACCTAGCAAGCGCCGCAAGATTTCATCTTCGGCAGGGTTTTTACTTCATTTTATCCCATTTCTTCCTCATGAGACCAGACGTGACTTCTCTATTCATAGCACAGCATTCGCAAAATTTCATTTCCATAATGTGACGTATTTGAGTGAAACTGTGATTTTTAACAAGGAAAAATGTAGAGCGGGTTTTATCCTGGGAATTGATTGGATTGAGTAAAATGTGCGTTTTACAGACTACCAAATGCAGCCGAACACGAATACAAGTTTGGACACCTGCATTACATTTACTTTTAACTGGGATGAAATGACTGTTTTAACTATTTGAACTATTTAAATAAAGGCTTTATACAACAGTGCCGTAAATGTTGACTTAAATACCCCACTAGTTTGCTCACTAGTCCCGTCCTGCCTATTGACCGCATCAGCATGGTCTGATTTAAGTAGGATTATATGCCAGAAAATGTGCTTGTACTGCACACTGTGGAACCCCTGTGGTTTTTCCCCTGGATGCTGTTACTTTCTGATGGCAAGAGCTTGTTAATCTAGAAGAAAGATGGGTTGTGAATGTTGGCAGAGTTTTATTTGGACGGACATGCTAACTGAACAAAGCACTGTGAAATGAATTTATCCCATACAAAATATGTTCCTGTGTACAATTCAATTACACTACACTTCCACTTTCTTTACCACATAACCATAGCCCTGTGAAAGTCTTGTGTTGACCATATTACATCATTTAATTTTAGGTGAAAGTAAACTGCTTTTACTTGACTTACAAAAAAGTATTGCAGTGGTATTGTACTATGCCAATAACAATGGATATGATACAAAAGTATTTTTGTACTGAATTATGACTATTTTAATGTGCCATGTTTTTTTCTTACAATTACAAAATTATACAATTATCAAATAATAAAAAAGTACAATTGGGTCTAAAAAGTAAAAACTAACTGGACCATGCCTAATACTCAAAACTTGACCCTATGGTAACAGGTGTAATAAAATTGAATGTTGATAAATACAAATGTGTTGAAAGACTATTTTTAAATACTATGGTATTTGAATACTAGGATCTGTCAAACAAGGCTCCTAGCAAGGTACATGGTACAAAAAGCAAACTGGTATTGTCCTTCCTTAGAAAAATTAGCCATGGTTTTAATATAGTGTACTAACAATGTTTTCGGCAGATTGATTGCAATTTGCAATTTCATAGTTTTAAGAGGTAAACTATAGTTATTGTGGTGAGACCATAGAAAATTACTGTGTGGTTACTATAGTTGGTAAAAATATTTTGATAATCCCATTCAGACCTACCAGTGCACTACTTTACACGGAAATGTCCGCCTGTGCCAAAATCCCTGCTGTTTTCCCATGCAGTTGGTATATTGTTCCTGCCATCTAATACTGAATGCTTTCAGATATCAACATAGAGACATAATGAGCACTCCAGAGAATGTGCTGGCGTTAGGATAGTCACACAATCCAGCTTTGCCATGCGCTCCAAAAACGGCAAAACAAACAACGCTGAGATCCGCACAATATTATATCCACTCCTCAATATGGAGTTCATTTCAGATCCAAATATAAGACTGGCAAAGCAGGACAGTGTTCAATCTGTGCTGTTATTATAGGGTTTGAGAGGTGCCAGGATGAAATGTTATGGAACGCCGTAGCCTTCAACATGTTTTTATGGGGATATGAAAATAATGGGCCAAAACAACAGTCTGAAATTCACAGCAGACAAATGCTGTTATCTCGTATAAAGACAGGAGCCATTTCACATCCTCAGTCACATCAGTCTACAGCACATACAGTACCTCACAGACACGGTCTGTTACCTTAAGCAATGCTTGCGTAGATAAAGGCATGCGGTCGTATCCATCAAATAGACCTCATAAAAAAAGAAATAAGTTTCATCTCTATATGACTCTACGGTTTCCCTTATCAACTGTATAACTTTAATAGTGGACCCTTGGCTCACTTATTTCTGTGCGAAAAATATGCTTTTAATTTTTGTTTTGTCATTTCTAACTGGAGCGTTCCACCAAGCAAATTCCCTGCAGATCACTAAAAAGTTTGCGTCAAAGAACCGAAGCGGCAAATGAAAAAGAAACCTGCCTCGCTTAATGGGAGATTCTTCACCTAAAATGAAAAGCGTTTGCTGTGAATTTTTTCTTCCATACATCTCCATTTTTTACTCCCCCTGGGACCATTCGTGTAAAGGGGATTATAAAAATATTATATGCTTTTTGCCTCAAGCCCAGGGCGCGCACGAGCCACTGTGTGTTTTTCAGCCGGCATTTACACATTCAAAACAGCTCAAGGCGCAGTCAGTGACATGGAGCAATGCCACCTGCAGCTGCAGGCGCTGGGTAAGCGAAACTGATTTACAACCGGCTTGTTTTATTTCAAACCGATTGTATAACTTGGACTCAATGCAGCAGTAACTGCGAGTCAGCTCTACCCTTGAAGAAAGATAAAAGGATGCTTCAAACACAACTTATATCTGGGCTAATTTGATCACTGAATAGCGTATTTAACATATTCAAAGTAACAGGCTGTGAAACTAAAGGCCAAAGCAATTATTTGCAACACCAATATTAATTTCATAAGTACAGTCCACACCCTGATGGCGGTAAATTTTTTAGGTGTATTGAACGGAGATGAAATGAAGAATTGATCTGGAACAGCAGAAAACACGACGTGCTCTTTTCTTTTCCTGAGACTTTTTAAACCATTCTTGTCCTATTGCCCTTTGATGAAAAATAAATAAAATACCAAACAGGGTTTGAGCATTTAGAGTCACAGACATTAAAAGTAGAATGAATTGTTAAATTCCTTGGATATTATCTCAAAAGATTTAGTTTGCAAAGTCCCAGATATCTTTTTAGTCCTTTTGCTGGAATTCAGGCTCAAGTTTCATAATTTAAACTATGAGATTACGAGCGTCAGTAATCATAGTTTTTTTGCTGTAAATGATAGATTATATAATAGATTTCAAGATACTTACAATTTTTAATACTGAAATTAATTATATAACTGACACTAGGTTTTGCACAAAAAATACCTTCCTAAACATGAATTTCAATATTTGACACGGTGTTAATTCGTCAATATTAAAAGATATCAAGGTTATTTTTTAACAGAATGTTAATTGTATATTGGATGATAGTATATACAGTATACAAAGCAGTAAGTCACAAAAAAATCTTTTTAACAGACTGGGCAACATACAGCAAATATGGCTATATCTCAGGTTCTGGTAAAACAGGGTAAACGAGATAAAAAAAGCTAAAACATCAACAATATTTTATAAAATATTAGTTATTTTTATGTTGTTTGCTACAAATACAGGGATATTATAAAACGATGCTTTTTATATTCAGAGTTTTCATATTTTATAGCTTATGATAAAGACTGGTGCAAAAAATGCAGTCCTTTATACATACAGTACTGCAATAATTCATTTGTATTTAATCTCTGTAAGGGCTACATTTTTCTAAAAGACAGTAAAACTTGTCTGCTGGTGTAGCTCAGCGGTTCTTTAAAACCTGTGAAACAGCATAAGCTATTCTTTAAGAAGAACTGTGATATAAACCGCAGTGTGAGGATCACATACAACCTCCTTGTTGCATTACAAGCAGAGACACACTTAAAAATCATGTCTTGCCCTCATCTTCCCCTTCAAAACATCAGAACGTGCAGAGAGGAGTTGTAACAGAGAGACATGACAGCCAATACATTCAGCTATTTCAAGTATTGGTGAGAGAGAGCTTTATCTTCCTCTGCAGACCCTGGGTTCTCCCCTTCTCTCTCCTGGTGTGAGATTTGCTCTACCGCTTTAATATTCCTGCTTTCCACTTAACTCCTTTGCTCCCATGAGCATGTCTTTTGCCATATCTCTCTCACATTTCTTTTTGTCCTTTCTGTCTTCATACATCTGCTGACAGACCTCATCTGAGACTGCTGAGCCCACAGTTGATACCGGTGCCAATCAGAATCCCTTTCACAGACCGTGATGTGGAGGTGCCTGCAATGTTTCATTAGGGGCTTACACACCAAGTCCCAGTGGCACACGACCCAAACTAATCATTCCCTTTCTAAAGTGTTTCCTAAAATGGAAGTCTGGCAGAGAGGCCAATAAAGGCAAAGTCAGAGGATCAGGGCAGGAGATGTGTGATAATAATAACCCCAATAGGAAGATATGCAGAGTAAATATGACTTCGTGAGCTTGTTGCAAAAGGAGCCCCAGTAACCTTGTAGATGCTCCTGTTATTCTCTCTTAACAATATAACTTGATACATAAATGTACTTTATTCTCAGGGTCATTCTTCTAAAATGGTCACCTGTGAGAGTTTTTGTTACCTGTTCTTTGTAAAACAAAGTGAGACTGGCTCTTCCCACAAATACGGTACAAAACACAACCTGCAAATGTTTAAAAAGGAGCCCAATTTTGATTGACAACAGTAAAACATCATAATAAATATTTCATTGTGCAACCCTGTGACCAAAATTTGGGATACTAAATACAGTTTAGAACCCTGATGTGTGTCATAATGTTCTAATATTAAACATTATATGCATTACAAAAATTAAACAGACAAAATGTATATATTAATGAATATACTTTATGTAAGAATGGATAAGAAGTGTCTTAAGAAAAACAGGGTTCTGAACATACATTTGCCATAAAGATAAGTATTAATGTAATTTTTCAATAACTTTAATCGAATGGTGATAATGATGAATGTAAAAACATTAAAATATTTGTAACATGAAACAAAGAAAAATGCATTGCACTTGACAAATTTCATTCCAAAAAAATTGATATTTTTGTAAAAGGGAAAAATCACTGTTGCTTGCAATACCTCTAATGCTTTGAAAAAAGTCACAGGACAGCAAAGTTTAGCGTATTTGTGGAAAGTGCCAAATATAGACTTTTTTTCTCACTCAACAGACAGGCGACAACAACAGATGGGCCTACAATGGTTCATTTTGTTGATATTCGGGTGTCTCGGAAAAGACGAGTTATCAGAAGTATCTCACCCCCTCTGCTGTCAAACCATATGATGAACAGGAGGTTTAAATGAGACATAATAGCTCAGCTGAGAGACTCCTCCCCATGTGGGACAGAGGCAGTGTTGTCACACCCTCCCTGTTTACTGTTACATCTGAACTGTTTGAAGCCACATTTATTTTGTTGATGAAACCTGATTTAAAAAAAACTGTAGAGATATAGTCACACTAGGTTTTGAAAATCCACTGACATCGCACATATATGTTGCGTTCTTCAAATGTTATTGTGTACACATAACTTACAGCGTAGTGTAGTACTCGAGTCCTTTAAAATAAAAAAGTTAATTCTAAGTTACAGAATTTGTAGGTAAATTAGCATGTTGGAAGACATTTTCTAAAGCCTGATGAATAAACTTTGAAGTTAATGTTGAGCGTGGTGTGGCTTCTGTATGACTCAATGGATCCCGTAAGCCACTATACTATCTCTAACGTCCAGATTGGCTTTGCTGTAATCAGGGCCGTACGCTCACTGTGTTTTATCCAGCTGAGCTTCCCGCGTTGCTGCTTGTGACGCAACAACCAAATAAAAATACAGAGTAAACAACCCTGGCATAGTGACACCGGCCGAGTGGGTGGAATAGTAGACAGGACATGAGGGAAGGAGAGAGAAAATGAGAGATGTACTTCCAAAAACACAAACCATTTTTATAACAAATTTCAAAACAAACTAAACAGCTACATAAGTGCTTATTAAAATTAGTATATAAGCCTCACAATATTCCATATGTCATAACTTGTGCCATGAAGGACTTTATTCGTTATAAAATGTTTTTTTGTTGTTTTGCAATTATTGGAATACGAAAATTACGTAATACTGTGGCAGAATGAGCACAAATGACTACAAAAGCCCAGAGGTAGTTTAATTTTACAAGGCATTTGTATTGTATTGTATTGTAAGTATTTTAGATCATAGACACAACATCTCACTAAGGAGGGAAGCTACTTGAAAAAGCTCCTAGTGTGTGAAATCATACCCTGCTGTTCCTTATACTTAAAATATAAAAACAGGAAATACAAAAAGGAAAATGAGAGGAAGAGAACAAAAGAAAGAGTAAAAACAAGGACAGCAATGTGGGGGTTAAAGGTACATCAGAAGAACAGAATAGTGATTCTTCCCTCCCTGCATCAATGAAGTAAAACAGAAGGTAGTAAGAATGCTGATGAATACAAGAAGCAAGATAGTGGAAAACCATCCGATGGATGCAAACAAAACCACAAGAAACCACAACAGTAGATGGAGTACAAGGCAGCGAGAGAAAAAGTAATACATGCAGAAGAGGCTTATACTCTTTCAGGCTTTTTACACAATTTACATGGCCTGTCATATTATTAATCAAGCTGACATAAGAACTGCATATAGATCATACAGGCTCGCAGCACCAAACATCAAAAATACTGAGTAGTGTGAGGACTTTAGGACCCAGCTGAAGCCTCGCTCACCCAATGGGCTGCCGCAGTGAACTGAACATCCACAGAAATGCACGAGTAGATTCTGTGTGAACTGACAGAACGAAAATGTTTTTATAATTATACAATACACCAAGGCATTCATGCCTATAAACTTATAAATAACTGCCATTTGATGCAGGAAGAAAGATGCAGTCGCAGCAAAACATATATTATTAAAGTGTTTGCCAACTCAAGCCGTATGTGCGTATAGTGTGAACAGAAATGGTTTTGACTGCATTAACTGTGACCAAGTCAGTGAAGAGGTGAAAGCAGCAGGATTGGGGTCTCCCTGCGATACGCTGGCTGTCAGGACTAATCTATCGTGAGTCCCATAACCCGCTCTGAAAGATATATCTTTTTACACTTATAAATAATAAGCTGGTGCATCTTGTTTTACTTGCACTTACAGCACCAGCTCAACCCCCCCGTCTTTCCAAATTTCTAGGTATGTGTTGCCAATGCACTCTTTTATAATTTATCGCCTCCAAATATGGGCCACGCGAATGGCTGGCTTGCACGGCGTGCGCCTGCGCAAACCTGAAGGAGCGGCTTTTTCTTTGAAGGCAGTCTCAGGAAAGCGTTGAAAGATGCCAATACTAAAACGAAGTGAGCTGTAAAATTGGCCCCTTTGGTTGCGGCAGGACCGGGGTGCGCTGACCTGCCTTGAGCGAGGTGTGTTCAAGCTGTAAATCATTCATCACAAAAACCTTTTACCGACAGTTCATTCGGCAAGCGCTACGTGTGTCCGCCGGCGTTCAACCAGTAAGGAAACGCGACGCTCTTGAGTGGCCCAATAACTGATGATTCTGTCTGGCTGATCAATGGCCAACATCAGCCTTTAAATTTAAATTAGACACGAATGGAAAATTAGCTCTTTGCGTTCCTTTGGTGTCCTTAGGCATTGTATTAGCTAGCTGTTGCACAAATTGAGGTTAGATGAATTGATGTCAAAGTGAATTAAAGAAATTTAGGCCTGATGAGTCATTAACAAACGACACAAACGGCCAACCTTCACTCGAAAAAACACTTGTACTATCCCTTTTGAAAATGGTTTGCTGCTACTGTGTCTTAAAGGACAAAAGCGCATGAAAGACAGGCTGTCATTTTGTGCAAGGCCAAGTGCAAGTTGTAAAACTCAGCCTTCAGACGCCCCTCTTCAGAAGCATGCAATAGATTTTGTTTCGTGAGTTACAGCAGGAAATAAATGTCTCTGTGCGGACATTCTATTAATTATGTTAACAGTAATGCACATTCATGCGAGGATTAGATGGGTGCCCTGTTCCGATTTATTCCACGTTTGATCTGTACTCATCTGAACTAACAGCAAAGTGATCGACAGCTTCTCAGACTGCAGAATCGTCATTCACTGTGCATCGCTGTGAAGAAACCAGGGATGGATTTAACTCAATGACCTCCAAACTAAACAAACTGTAAAACAATAACCCCGTGCCCCTCTGCTCCAAAAAGAAGTAAACAGAATTAACATCACCATGACATCTATTAAATTTACATAATTAAAATCCAAGTATTAAACATCTGCGGATGCCTCAGCTGTCCACCTCTGCATTTCTGTATCCTCTTCACAATCATATGGACACGTGGTCCTTTTTATTATTCACATGCCCCACGAGGCTGACTGATTATTTTTAGCTCCTGAACTCGAAAACTACCGCTGTCATCAGGGCATAGCAGAACGTTTTCCTTTCTCCGTGTCTTTAAATATCTGGCTTTGCATGCACATCTGCTGTGTAATCTGTGTCAAACAGGCAGGTGACATATTTATGTAGAAATGACCTGTTTACATCATTGCTGCATCATTTCCTATAAAAACCGCATGTCACATCAGTCAAAAAGGCTCTAACGTATGTCAATCTGTCTCTCCCTTTTAAATTTGTGTCCAGTAGCCCTTTAATCTTAAACAGATCTATTGGCATATCTTAAACGTATTGGCTTGTTAAATGGAGCCACTCTCAACCACAACGCCACAACTGAAACAAAAGAGCAAGCACTGCAAAAACATCAATAATGAAACAGTCTATTTTAGTTCTGATAACAGTTGGCAAGGCACTGGGCTTCCCTTACTGGTGATCAGTGCCAACTCTACTAATATGTCTGTCTAGCGGAGCACGATTGAGGTGGGACCTGAGGTTCACCATTTAAGTTCTTCGATCCCTGTCTGGCTATACTGAATATGCATACTATATTCGTATCACATATGCATATACAAACTAATAAAAGTGTATTATTATATTTATATAAGTTAAATTTCACTGTATTTGCCTTTAAAACAATAAAAGTCAAGTAAAGCACAATTAAATATAATAACATCAAAAGGAGGGAACACCAAAATCCCCTTTTACATTGTATTTGGGGACTAACCTGGCTGTAAATGTTACATTTTTATTTCCTTTAACCATTTTTCCATTTTTAAATGAAATTAATTTAATATCCGTCTAGATGCATTATACAATATATTTGTACTTTGGCTACTGAGCCTCACTAAATACGACTCGTCTTGCCACATCATTCACTTTAAAGTTTCTCCATTTACTCAAAACTCGAGTTCTCCAAATTGTCCACTTTGTAATCACTCTGCAAAACAATCAAAAGTATTGTATAGTAAGAGCGAACCAGGACAGTATAATTGGCATTTTACTTTTCTAAGTGGCAAAGTGACTGATTAAGGAACATTTTACTAGAATTGTCTTTGAAGAATGTGACAGTCGGAAAACACTCGCCCTGTTTTGTAAAAGCTTTACAGTGGACGAATCAGACAGCAAACATAGACACAATACATCACAATACAATACAGATGTATTTCAGTCATCTCTCAAGCACACAGATAAGTATAAACATAAATCTAATGACTTAAAGAATGTCCAGAATAGTTGTGGCATTTTGACCACACATTTAAAAGTACATTTACAAAATTGGAAACTTTGAAATACAAGAAAACAAACCAACATGAACAAACTATAATGCTCAGACATAGCATCTCTTCATTACTGTCATCATTAATAAACCCCAACAAAATGTTGCCTCTGCAATATCTTATTTAATAAACTACATTCAGCTCACGCACTCATTAGGATTTTAGCCTAGGCTAGCATGCTGCTATGATGAAATGCAAATAAACAGCTTGTCACTTCATACTGAGATAAATGGCTGTTATGTTAGCATAAGCTCATTGCTAACCAGCAATCTCAGTTGGGATGTTTTGGAGAAACGCAAACACCATGTTATAATAAAGCTCCGCATCAAACAAATATACTAATGTCTGTGTGCTCTAATTACTGCCATTAATCACTGCATTAAACTAAGAGTAATCGCCGTATCAAACACATGGCACAAGAATTAATGTAGATGATAATGAAATCTGATTATTCTTTATACAATGTTGGGTTTTGAATAGTAATGCCTCAATCTTTTCTTTGATTACAGTCTGTCCTGCTGAAGATATTGACCTATAGCTTTCCAGGCAATTGGGTTTCACACACCACCAAAAACCTTTTCTTATTTTCTCTTATCTTAGAAGCCTATAATATCTCAAGCATTAACATGGCATATTATCTTTAGCTAAAACATATAAAGTTTTATAGCAGAATCAAAGTAGTGTAACGGTGCACAAAACTAAAAGAATGAATCACTGTTTAGTCACTTTTGTGCTGTTAAACCCATGTACATTTTTTGTAATTCTGGAATTTTTATTCACTTCTATTAACATAATTTCCAGTTTTGGGATGAACTATTTCTTTATGAGTCATTGGATAATATCCACTTGAATATGACAGAAGGAATGCTCACCAGATGGTATTACACTTCAGTAAACGGCATGGGATAAAATTAGGAAAACCTCCAAATGCATTATTAACTTTTCTAATGTCTGCCTACCCAATGTCTGATGACAGCAATGAGTGAAAACTCACTTGGTTTGGCAATGCAAACAATGCTTGGACTAATCAATGCTGAGCTTTATTGCTTTGCCATTAGCTTGATTGTCAAATGGCATGTGTACACGTGAACATTGGCACGAAAACATTATGTGAAAGCATGGCGTTTTATAGACTTGTACGAACAAGGCAACAAACAGCCAAGTGTTTATCGGGGTCCTTAGAGAGAAACAGGAAATTGAGTTTATCCCGTGTAATGGTGGGCAGAGTCACGCAGGGAAACAGACGGACCATTTCTCTCCTATTAGCGACCATGTGTTATTCATGAGGGCGAATTTAGTGTGAACTATGTTTCATTGATATTCCACACGCTTACTTTGCGCTGACTGTCTGGGGACCAAAGCCATTCTGCTCTACGCTTTTATTTATTTATTTTCATGCCTCGAGACGGCATGCCATGAAAAGGCACGGTGACCGTGGGGTCACAGGGTCAAGCGGAGAGCCCAGTTACAGCCTGTTTAATCAGTCTTGGCATAACAAGCTTTCAACAGTGCCTTTCATAAAGTGAGAGAGGGGTGCGAGATAGAGAATAAAAAATGAGAGAGGGAGTGAGAGAGAGAGAGAGAGAGAGAGAGAGAGAGAGAGAGAGAGAGAGAGAGAGAGAGAGAGAGAGAAATGTTCTGGTAGAAACTGGCCAGTACAAGTAGCTTACAGTACATAAGACCATTGAAAATCTCTCCAAAGCCACACACAACAACATGGCTGCCATTGTTCCACAACTGTAATCCCTCTTCAACTCTTGGGAGCTGAGATTGATGTTACTGACACACTGAGGCACTGCAGAGGCACTATAGAGCGGCCCAAATCATCTTCATTTGATTTAGTGACTGGTGTTCATTGGGTCTCATTCAATAATAACGTAATATTTTAACTTGAGCTTTATTCTAATATGGATTAATCTGGATTATACTAAATTCACGAGCGTATGCCTGGGGTAACATTATAATGCACGCCCAAACCGTCTCTGTATGTCGGCTTTCCTCACAACCTCTCCAATACTGCCATTTGTCATTCTCTGCAAATGTGTCCTTATACTCTCTGCAGTCTCGCCCGAGAGCACACACAGCAAGATCTTCAAGTAAAACCAACTGAAACACAAACACAGTTTATATAACCCTAAACTAGCCATGACTGGCTGTATTTTTATTTCAGTCTGTACTGCACACATCATCACTTCCTCTGAGTGACCCTACACTTAGTCACTTATTTTAATTTACAATTACTATATAAAACATTCCGGTTTAACACATTCTGTTTTTTAAAGGCCACAGAGATTCTGTGACTTTTTATTTTTGCAAATGTGTAAATCTGATCCTAAATTTAGCAACAATGTAAGAGCAGCATGATTCATAAACTGATGATGAATCATTATTTGTGTGAAACCTTACACACAGATTCTATTCACAGATTATAATGCAGCAAAAGAATAACAACCATAGTGTGAGGGAAAAATATTACAGCAATACTCATCCAAATTGTGTATATTTGCAGTTAATGACAATCCCTTGACCTATTATTGCCCTTTGCCATTCACCACAGCACTAAAAATATCCTGCATCTTTTATTCTCTCACTCGACTGGTCTCTAGATAAGAAGGGTGTAAATTGCTCAGTGTAAAGGATACGAGGGGACTCATGGAGGACCAGGATCAGGGAGGTGATACTGTAAGTGTGAAGCAGATCTCTCTGGAGTTGGTTCTGTAATGCAAGGTAGAAAAAAAAAGAGCAAAAGACACTTCACGTAACATGCAGGATAAGATGCCCAAATGACACAGCAGATGAAGCATTGCTATTTTTGTTACAGACAGTTGGCTCGTCACTTGTACTGCACCGTTTCTGCTACAATCATGTCAACTTAGAGGTGGGCGCCTTGACTATCAAGCAAACAAGTTGATGGAAAAATCATTATCTCCAAGCAAATTCCATCTACATGTTGTAAAGCAATTGGGGGGAAGATAACAGGCCATTTAAGGAAAATTACACCTTAAGTGTGACAAAAGCATAAAAACACAGCCAAGCCACAATATGAGCAATTAAGAATCCACAAAAGCCAGCACTATACTGAAGATACAAGTCTGTTATGTAAAGTGCCAGGGAAGAATTTCATTATACATATGCAATGTTTAATGCAGGGGGTTTTGCCAAAAGACATAAACAGAGAGAGAAAAAAAGAGGAACTGCTCCTCCGGTCAAAGCTAAGTTGTTTGCCTTGTCTTTTTCCATTTATTTGGTGGAAATCCCCAGAAGCTTAACGTTCCGTCAGCAATCCGGCACGCTCGCTCTTATTCAGTGAAGGGACAGGTGTCACACCAACAAAACACACGGGGACGAAATAAAAAACATCCTTTTCTGAGCAGATGAGAGGAAACGTAATATTGGATTACTACAGATCTCATTATTTTAGATCTTTTCAGCATTGAGGAACATCAGCATTGCTGGATAATTCTTAAACCCACAGGTGTACGTGGCGTTTATCAAAATGCACAGCACCTCACAGAGGCTTTCCAAGGCTTGTGAAGAAGCCATCGTCAGATTGTCTGATTCTGAATGGAGATGGTGTATGTAGAGACAGGGAGCTCTAATCCTTATTCTGCGGTATCGATGCATCTGCTTAATACACAGAAAAGACCCCAGCTCAGGGTTGCCAGATTTGTTTGAAAAACTAGCAATCTGCTCTGACAAAATAAGTGAATTTTTAGACTAATTTACTAACTAGTTAGATTTAAGCTTTCGATCTAACTGACTCATTAAAAAGAACTGAATGTTAAAACGATATTTAAAAAAATCTCTAGGCATAATATTTCCATAAGTATTGGTTAACTTCATGAATCAGATTTACTGTCAAAAACATGCAAACAGCATAGTGTAATTAGATTTTTAATAGTTATGCCTTAAAAAAAGCTTTGCTATTCTTCTATTTCCAGCATGTGTTGAAGTCATTTTGCTAAAAAAAAAAAAAACTGCCATATGTAATGGTAGAGTAATGTAATTCTGCACAGTTTAGATTACAGTTAAGGGTTGCTAACCATTAATACAAAAACAACAGAAATGTGTGTGTCGATCTTACAAATATGTACAAAACCCAAGGGGCTTATGTTAGTTGGTGAGGACATATTTCATTTGGGCACACCGTCAGGACAAATGGGATTACACGGGCACTCAGGGAGCGAGACTCGCACGCATGGATGACAGTCTGCTCTCGTCCTGTCTTCAGACACCCAGGAAATCATCGCTAAAGGTCAACGGCGTTTGCATCTGAATGCCACAGCTCAGACACATTTGGATTCGAAAGCTATTGCAATAAATATCCGCTCATCTCCTGTAAATGCGTAATTCCTTGTGCTGTATTTCTGAGGCTGAAACCTAAAGGATTACGATGATGTTATGAGGCAGCAGCAGCGAATCAATTTTGAGTGAATGACAGGTACGCCGCTTTGAATAATGCATTTGTAAAAAGGGGGCGGGGAAAGCTGCCACTCAAAAACAAATGGGGCTCTCGTAATAGAGTCAAATTTTCTCCCTCCTTGCCATTCTGTGTGTAGATGAATTGGTGGATAAGTTGCACAAAATGGCTTCAAGGAAGCATGTCAGAAAGCAGCAGGGGTATTGTATGCCTCTCACAGGCTTAACATAGGTTTAACTAAGCACTCAAGAGAACCTTTGTAGGCTCTGGGATCAGTTTCAGCAGGAGCAGGGTGAGCTCCGCTTACACACACGGCCAGAATACAAACCCGGAAAATAGCAGATTTTCACTGCTTCCATTGAGCGCTTATAAAATCTACAGCCATTGTGGGTTCTTGCAATTGTTTATTTTCCCTGCAAAATAGGCTTCGTTTTCGAGGACAGAATTTACCCTGCTGAAAAAACAACATCTTGAGCCTAAGCTGGTTTGGTAATGCTGGTCTGTTTGCTGGTTTTAGTTGGATTTGGGGTGATTTGTTAAATGGTCAGGTTGGGAGACAACCAGCTGAAGTGTGGGAGACTGCAAGTTACTGCTATGTGAGCATCTAAAATACATTTTCTGAGGACACATGAATGACTTTCAGATGGATTGGTATTATTATATTGCATGTTTACATGCATATATATGTGATATTGATTACCATCTAGTTGAGGCGTGAGTATTATCACTGATTGATGGTGAGGCTTGCATGAACCATCGACACGGAGCTTGTATGAGCCTCATGTTTGATCTATATAAATGCAGTATCCTCAAACTAACAATAGCACATCCTTGTAAATGTATACATGCCACTACATTATCTGCCTTAAAGTGACAAATGTCTACTATAGTTTTGTAAGAAAATAATGTAGCCAGCTGTTCATTATCATAAATTATTCAAACACTATATTTACATTGTAAAAATGTTCCATTACAACATATAAAGAATTAATCAAGCAGCAAGATGACCACAGCAACAATATGTACAAGAAATATGATGACTATAAATAATATTCCCAAACATAACTCTCTTTCCCCTAGCTCCAGGCAATATTTTCATTCTATGCCATTTTCTATCTGTAGAACATTAACACTATCTCTCTCACTTTCTCCTTCCAGGCTGTGGGCTGGAGTTCCTACTGGTACTCTGTGGGCTGGAGTTTTCCTGGTCCTGCCCACGTCACTGCATTTGCTACATGGCCCCCAGCACTGTCAGCTGCCAAGCCCACAACTTTCTGTCCGTTCCGGAAGGCATTCCTCCACACAGTGAACGCATCTTCCTTCAAAACAACAAGATACACCGACTACTACGGGGCCATTTTAGCTCTACAACTGTCACTTTGTGGATCTACTCCAACAATATTACGTATATTGAACCATCTACTTTCCAAGGGTTCACCTTGCTGGAGGAGCTGGACCTGGGAGACAATCGCTACCTGCGTTCACTGTCTGCAGAAACCTTTCAGGGGCTGGGCCGGCTCCATGCCCTTCATCTATACCGCTGTGGCCTCAGTGCACTGCCCAATAACATCTTCCAGGGTCTCCGTAATCTCCAGTATCTTTACCTGCAGGTAAGCCTCTTCTATGTAACAAGATAAGAACTGTACTGTTGATGTAATTTAATAACCATAATAATATAACCACGTAATATAACCAATGCTTTGCTGTTGTCTCTAAAGGATAACCATTTGGAGTACCTGCAAGACGATCTCTTTGTGGATTTACACAACCTGAGCCACCTGTTTCTCCATGGGAACCGTCTATGGAGCCTGCACCAGAACACATTTCGAGGACTGGGGGCTTTGGACAGGCTTCTCCTGCACCACAACCAACTACAGTGGGTCGACCGGCTGGCTTTCCACGACCTGCGGAGACTCACTACGCTCTACTTGTTCAACAACTCCCTGACGGAGTTAGCTGGAGAGTGCCTGACCCAGCTGCCTGCCCTGGAGTATCTACGCCTCAACGATAACCCCTGGGAGTGTGATTGTAAGGCTATATCACTGTGGGACTGGCTGAAAAAGTTTCGGGGTTCCACGTCATCAGTAGGCTGCATGGCACCGGCAGAACTGGCAGGCAAAGATATGAAGCAACTGAGGAAAGAGGACTACCCTAACTGTTCTGGGTCTGAGTCCCTGCACCAGAGTAAGACCAAGACTTGGGCAGGAACGGATAAAGTCTCACTGAAACAGGAGCCGCATCCTGCCCAGCCTCCACAAACACATCCACACCATCCTCGCCAAAATGAACAATACCCCTCTCCGCCCTCACCCTTGCCTCAGCCACCCCCTGCCATAAACGGGGAAAGCTCTCCGGGCATAGTGCCTGCTCAGAGACCCAGCCGCTCTCGGAACTGCACGCGTCAGCGAGTCCGAGGCAGCAAGGGGAAAGGACCCAATGAGGTCCACACCTTAAAAGAAATGGCCGATAAGGAGTACTCCTCTACAGATTTCACCGGGAAATATGACGAAACATCTTCAGATGGTTCGAACACCCGCAGAAAGCACAAATGCACCCCCCGGACCACTGTGCGTCCCCCCAGTGGGGTCCAACAGGCCACCAACAGGGGAACGTCTCATCATCTGCCTCTTTATTTCTCTGGGTTTCTGGGACTGCTTATGATTCTAAGCACTGAGCTCATTCTGCGCTGAACTGGATGCTGGACCTTCATAGCATCACAAATACTCCACAGTCCTCAGATCAGCTCTAGCTCCAGCATTACCAGGCCTACTAATGTGTGTATGTGTAAGTCTGTGTGCGTATGTGTGAGTGATAACGTGTAATACATTGTATAAGGAGCTTTGCCATTTAGACTGAAATAAACTCAAAATGGGTTGGAGCACATGAAGAGAAGCAAAGCAAAGCAAACTGAACATGCTTGCACTGCCACTGTTGTTCTTCTTATGTTTCTCATTCTCTGTTGGTCTGTTCTCCCCTGTCAAATTGAAATGTATTTAAATAAAAGAAAGCACAGATAACCAAATAAATGTGTAAAAAGAATGTGCAATAGGGGACGCAGGCTAAAGCTGAACAGATGACAGAGATTGTGTTTTAAAAGCACACATACAGCATTATCCATTTTCACGTAACATTTCCTACTACAACGAACAGAAAAACATCAGATAGGAAGAACGCTGCTAATCCTACAAGTTACATCTTTGTAAAATATCGCATTGCCAAATACCTTCCCAAATCAGTAGGGTTAAATACCTGCTTTCATTATGCTGGTATGGAAATATTATTCAACTTCACTAAATGAAATGAAACCAAGTGACAACTATATAAACTGACGTAAACTGTACTCATAAACTAGAGAGCCAATATAAAAGCACATACATCAACTGAAAAGTTAAGACCTAAATATCACTTTAATTTCTTAGATTATTACCCCTTGTCATATATTCCTCCACTTACGTTTCATATTTTCTTATTTCGCCCAAAATGTGGCTTCAGGTAAATCATTTATTTTGGATTTTATTGTTTTATAACAGCACATAAAAAGCCAATGGTTATACTAGCTGCTATATTGTTTATAGAAGCAAATGAGACCCATTTTAACTCAACTGCTTCAAAAAAACACAGTGGGTGTGAGCGTGCGCATGTGTGTCCAGTATAAAAAGCTATGAAAAATTAGAGTCGTGTTTGTTTCTTGTCCTCTGTGTTGTTTGTTTTGTTTGGCTGTGACTCAGAGGACTTAGAAATGGACTTGTGATGGGGGCACGGACTCTGGAGGGGATACAGGTGTAATTGAAGTGAACTCTATTTTGACAAAGCGCCTTCAGCCTAAGCCCACCATTGAAAACATAGACACCTCTCTTTCTTAGAGTGGTCAAAAATCAACTGTTTTAACAAGCCAGACAAGACGAAAGCAAGAACAAAAAAATGAAACAAAAATTAAATGTATCTTTAAAAGACTTGATGATATCAATACATTTTAAACTTGGCATGGCCAAAAAAAGACTTTTTGGAGCCATAGGCCTGCTTGATTGCCTCTACAGTGTCTGATGTGAATCCAAATAGGAGTCCACGGAAGGGACGATCACTTCACACACTTGGGACATTAAGGATGGATGAAGTGCAGGAGAACTCTTCCTCCTGTTCTAAGAACACACTTTGTACAAATAAGGAGAACTGTATCATCACAATCTGCAATGGAAATATTAATCAGTACTATGACACTGACATCATTAATGACATTTTTGATTACAACAGGGTTTCTGAATCTCTGAAGATTCAGATGTGCCTCTCTTCAGAACTCAATTATGAATTATTTTTTATTGTTATTATTATTTTAGCTTTTTCTTTTTGGAATTTTTGTTTATACATTTATTTGGTATGTCCGTAGGGCATCATCTTCTGACTAAACTGCACAATACAACGTCCTCTCCTCCCTCTCTTTCTCTCCTCTCTCTTCTGTGTCTCTCCATCCTAGTGATTCGATGGTTTAACAAGTTGTTCTCAAAAAACAAGAAAAACGTTTATAAAGATATTAAAATCTATATCTTCTTATGTTAAACGTGTTGGTTTTCATTTATTCTGCATTTATGTTGTCAGAAGCATAAAAAAAAAGAGTTTGGTATACTTATGTACAAATATTTTTATAACAAAATATACATTTTTATGGTTATGCCAAGTTTTATTGAGCAGAAATTGATAGTGGAGGGATTAAAGTTAAAAATGATGAGATTCACTGGTCTATAGTAAGCTTACTCATTGGTCCTGGCTTCTATAGATAAGTAGTGACACTGTACAAGGAGAACATTTCCAGCCTTAATTATTCATTTAGAATATGAAGAATATGAGACTGTATATTGCATACCAAAGCTGTTCTGGATAAAAGATAAACCCACATCTAATCTGAATGTTTGTATAGTTGGGTCAACACACACACACACACACACAAAATTGTATAAACAAGGAGTCGATATACACTAATACTGTATATGTTCTACCAAGAGAGCTTAGTAACGCTGCAACCCGCAAACACTATTAATTTAACAGATGAAAGTAATTCCACACCACAATTGCTACACTGACTCACTTATTGATGTGTACATGAAACATGCAAGTCATACAGCTAACCCTCTATAAATCATCTTGAAGGGTTGCATATTTATAAATGTATTGCTGAAAATCTGGAGATTTTGTAGGTTATCATTACAATTTTTAATCGAACTTTACAGCATAAATCCCATTTCCTCTCCTATACACCCACCGTGATGGAAATCGATTCCCGCGTTGGAGTGTAAATTACTTTTTTTTAATTCTGTTCAATGAAAAGATGGAAAAAGTTAGTTTTCTGCATGGCGGAGGATGGAAAGAGCAATGCATTTGAACTGATGAGCATCTATAATGTGACAACATGGTGGGTCTCGGCTCATTCTCCCTCTGACGTACAAGAGCTCATCTCACCTCTCCATTTTCCCCCATATCTCTCTCTCTCTCTCTCTCTCTCTCTCTCTCTCTCCTCTCTTTCCCCTCTCTCTCTCTCTCTCTCTCTCTCTCTCTCTCTCTCTTCACCTCTATCATGTAGATTTACATCACCCAGTGCATAAAATACACTTTCATAAAGCGCACAGTCGACTTTAATAATGAATGTTACTATAGAAGATCAATACAAATTTTCAAAGTGTACATGTCGAGGGGAATCAAGCTTTTCTCAAAACTCATGCAGAAGTCTCAAATACCTCAAATATGGAAAACAATGTAAAAACATAAAAATATGCTTACATGCTAATATATATATAAAAATCTAAAAATGTTATATAATAAAAATAATATGACCACCTTAAGCATGTCATGCAGACAACATGCGCTTCAGATTTGCCTTCTCGATTTCAAACAGTTAAAATTTCAAGAACTGATTCAGGAAGAAAAGCAGCACATTAGTGATTCATCTGTGATCGTGCCATTGCAGTCGTGCACAAAAACATGTCATAGCTGTATTCCCTTCTCTCTGTTTTACAAGCATTTATTTGCAAGGGATGAAGTGCTTCAAAGCTTCTAAAAATAGCCTGAGCTCAGTCCCTACACGACTTCAAAAAGCACAGAATGGAGGAGAGGACGTGAGAGAGGGCAGGGAGGAGTGTGGGGTTAAAGGGAAAAAGGAGAGCTGTAGGTAAGGGAACATGGTGAGGAGGAGCCACAGGGAAAAGAGGTGATAAAAGAGGCTGATACAGAACAGATGGTGGGACGGGGGGAAGAGTGGAAAAGGCTCACTGGGCCACGAGAAGATCCGGAGTACGACAACTACAGCAGCCAATAGGAAATGAGAGCTGATGGACCACCACAGCATGATGAGTAAGAGTGTATTCATGATATAAAAATGATCATTTGAAATCTAAACTATAAATAAAAATGTCTGTCATTGCAATAGATAAAATATTAAATCAACTGTCTTACAATTACATTATATTCTTAATAGTGTATATGAAAAAGCTTTGGTGAATATTTTTGCTGCTTTTTGAAATAAAAATGGTTTGGTTTTATACATTATTTTGACCACTGTATATGTATAGATTTGTTTGGTTATATGCCACTGTGAGACTGTATGTGAAACCACATGGAAGTGACAGACTGCAGTAGGGAATCCAGCATTCAAGCAAGATGCACAGGTTTTAATTGACTTCCTTTCACCGCTGTGTGAGTTTAATTAAAAGCAAGCCTTTAGAAAATTAAAAAGTAAAACAGAAAGAATCAGAGGAAGAGAGAGAGGAAGAAAGCTATAAAACTGCACAGAGAGAGACATGATAATTAACAGAATAAACGAAATGATGCAACGTCATAACACCTGCCTCTCCCCATCCCAGGTCCCTCTCTCCCCAATCAATCACAAACCTAATATCATCTCCCACTATGTACGCCTTTCCTCTCTCCACTCCAGTGTTTATTTATTTAGACGAAAAGTCCCATTAGGCCGTATTGAACCTCACCGCCGTCAGCTCAACGTGCTGCATATAAAACAGCTGAGGCTTTATGGCTATGGAAGTCAAACTTTACCTGTCAAAGGTTAAGGAATAAAATACAGTATGAATAAAAAGAAGAGACTACTTTGAATAAAGTCCTTGATGATTTTGTTGAACTTTTTTATCAATTTGATTTAACCAGAGTCACTTCAGCGAAAGCCCCTCGCGGTCAAGTGGCACTCGCTGCATCCGTGGGCTTTGCTTTGATTTACTATAGCAGTTTATTATTGTTTGTTAAAAGACAACTGTATTCGCTCACATGTACCAAAACCATCTCTGTCAAGCTAACAGCTGATCAATGGCTGCAATTAAAAGGCTGGATCAATTTTAGCAGGGGCAACCCAATAAAACCGGGGCTAAAGCTGTACGGCCTGCAGCCCCATCAGTCCCGAACAAATTCAAAGCCGAGACAAGCCCCTGAGCTGCACGCCTAATGACATACACAGCACTTTCTGCCTTTCAATTAATCACACACACACAAACCTGACACGCGGTACACACCCGAACACAAAACCATTCCCTGTTACAAGGTCTATTTTTCTCTGCAGAGAACTCGTGGCCATCTGCCATCTTTCCTCATTTTCATTTTTTTACTCTGAACACCCTAAAGCCGGCAATTACCCAAACCAACCCAAACAGTCATGAATCTGAAAGGAATACTTAACCTAAAAATTAAAATTCAGTTCTTTATTCAACCCTATTCATTCTAAATCCACATGCTGTGAATCTTCATATGCAAATGAAATCATGATGTTGGTTCTGAGACAGTTAAGTGCCAATGATTTTATTGTTGTCCTGTGCCTATACAGTATTTGTCCATATTTTTGTAAAAAACAGCAATGGATGTGAAGATGATTAATAAACAATTACCAAATGCTGTTTTTACACACTATTATATGACCTATTGGAAGACTTTAATTATAGCACATGAGGCGAAAGGGTCAAACTTTCTTGTGTTTCACATATTAACCATAATTAACAAAATACATTTACAGATATACAGTAGCTATTATTTTTGTTATCTAGCTCATTTTAATAAATGGAGTCCAGATTTTCCTCAAGTCATTTACAGGGTTCTTTTAACCCATAATCTCTGTCATCACTCGCACCGAGTATAGTAATACTGAAATGACACTGGATAATATCATAATCCTCCAATAACATGTGCTTAATCGCCTTGTTGCAACTGTACCCAGTCACTAAATCCTCAGTCCCCTGAGCTCCCAGAACTAAATAAACAGTCTCAAGAAATGAATCGCCAATTAATCAGAGGTCGGAGGACAATCCACACAAAAAAATGGTTCATACTGAGTACAATACATCTGTGCACTGGCCTGTCATTATTCTGATGAGTTTTATGACATGTTCTCATAAACAGTTGTTTCAATCCCTATTGCAGTCCAGATAACAGACTTTAAAAGTACAACTGATTTAATATGGTTTTAATTATAATATTTTTTCATTATTTCATATCTTAATTAGGTCTTCTAGACACCAAGGGGGTTACATGGAGACCAAATTAATATTTTTGGTTAAATTCCTACACCTTTCACCTAAGAAAGGGGACTCTAATTTTATATCCGCATCTTGTAGACTTTCAAGAGACACCAAAATATGGAACTAACATTATTTGATTTTAAAAGTATTATTTTAATAGTCCTATTCTATATTTTAACAATCATTTTTATTCCTCTAATGGAATTTTTTTGAAGAAAAAAATGAGTACTTACTTAAAAATGTGATCTGATAAGCTATGAAAGAGCCAGGATCTTTATCCAGTGCACCACACCCCCCAAAAGACTTCCCAAAGAGACATAACGAAGTAGGAGCCAGCGCACAAAAGTACTATAGCGGTTAAATTATTTTTTATATAAAACAAAATCTATTTAATATGCGATCTTTTAAGATCATTTTGGCCAATGGTGAATAACCCTGTGTCCAAACAACAATTGGTGGCACTATAAAGCTTATCTAGCAGACTGCAAAATGTCTGGACACATTTTAAAGTCTCCGCAATTAGTGTGTCCAGCTTCACAACTATCACCTAAATAGATTTATGGCCTGCCATAGACTTAGAACCAGAGGAAGAAAGTTAATAAGAAATGAATTAAATCAGTACATGGCCCCTAATTAAAAAGTATAAGTTAAAGTCAGAGGAAGCTTATCTTATAACCTGCCTGTGATTCGAGCGAACCACTACACGATCTCTGCGGCCTTCAGTCAGACGGCAATCAAAAGAGCTGACAATCAAACCCGAGATCAAGCTTGACACAGTTCTTCACCCCAGAAACGCACTACAAAACATTCATCTCTTTATTTGCTCTCACTCACATCCGTGTCAGCTGGGAGATCCATGTCAGATACCACCGTCTCTCCCCACAGCCCTTCCTCGACTGCAACTTTAAAACAAAAGACAAATGAGATCTGAGCGATGAGCGTCTCTTTCTCTCTCTCCCCGCCTCCTTGCTTTCCTGCACCGTGGGAGGCTGAGCCGCCTGCAAGACGGCGTTCAAACTTCCACTCGTCTTTTTCTCCTCCTCACTTTTTGCCCTCCAGGAGCATCACATTCTCCATAAACTCATATAAACTCGCTTCTTGCAATTTAACAAAAGTATGTGCATGTCTCTGACATAAAGATACAACCTTGTATTATTCATAAGGCGCAAGGGTGGCAAGTATAAATCTTTCCGGTTGAAATGCATGCACATGTCAAATGGGGTTTGGGGTTTGACACACCCAAACAAATGTTGGTATGGGGTTTGACACACCCAAACAGCTTGTGGCCAATAAATATACACTGGTTAAGAGAAAGTCCACAGTTTTTAGAGAAAACAAGACCAGATGAAAAATTCAAACAGTGTCTGTGTGCTTGGTGTCTACTCACAACCAGCCTGACAGTCTTGATTAAAAATCAGAAAATCATAGTTTTTAGCTATCTTAAAGGGAAAAATGACAATGGCTTTTCCTGTACTTGGTGCATACGTTTATGTAGTAAAACAAAAATACAATTGTACAGTATCAAAAAAGGTTATTATAGGTAAATGGAGAAAAAACCCAAGGGTTCTGTGTGAAAGCTAGCTTTTAAATATATGTGCTATGTATTGGACACAATACATTAGATGGCTATTATTAGTCACAGCCCTGCAGAGAGTTTAAAAAAACTGATAAATAAACACGCTTGAAAATGGCCTTGATGGCAGCATTTGAAAGGGGAAAAAGCGCATTATAATTTATATTGGGGTTGTGGGTCTTTATTTCCAGCAGAAGACCAGCCACTCAAACATATTAAATGTCTTCGGTACACAAAAAATGACAGCATGTCAAGAGACATGCAGAACAAGAAAAGACAGAGAGTCATTTGCAGCCCTCTTTCCGATTGTTTATCTGCAATTTAACAGAGCACTGATCTTTTTCAACAACAGCTATGAAATACGTGACAGAACGTGTCATTTAGACCATTTTGTTCCACTATGTGAATAGCTCAATGAGGGACGCAAGCAGGAAACATAGTGTTCAATCTCACAATATTAAAACGTGCTGATGCTGATTGTATACATTACACACATTATACGTTAAATTAACACAAAGAAAATGCTCTCAAAAAATTGTTAAGGGACACATGTCAGGTGTAAACAATCAAGTTATATTACATTCTTACTCGTACAAAGCTACATGGAAATTCCATCCGTTATGGATGTGATATTTTCAATCGAAACTTTTTATTAAATATAAATTCTGACAGACTGTATTAAAAACGTCATACGTCGACACACATATTTACTTTTGTTTCAATTACTTGTTTGCTTCGACATACTGACACTGATGGATCCTGATCACGATATATTTTGATTCTAGGGACTTCTTAGATTATATCTTTGTAACGCAACTAATATCAAAAAGCAGTTACCTTTAATATATTTTTGCGATGATGTTAATCCATTTTACTTCCTGTGGTAATTCCGAAGAGGTCAGAGTTTGTCTGAATTTGGTTAAATTCACTAGGTAGCCCCTGCTGGTAGATGCTGTAACTGCACCGTTATGTGACCAAAGTTTCTTAATTGCCAAGTTTATTTTGTATTCAGTATTTTCATGGCATAGATTGCCTCAAACGTTTTACCATTTTGGTCTCTAAAGCCAAATAACAGACAAACAGATAATATTTTAATAACCTACACTTACTTTTAACTAAAATCTCTGAACTCTATGCATTGAACCAGACTTCACCAGGAATCATAAAGTGCATGTTAACCATCAAAAGCTCTTTGAGAAAGTCAGTTGACGTGTCTACAGATACACTCATGTCTCTTCTCTGGTTCATGGCTCATGGAGGATGTGACCAGCTGTGTTGAGAGGAAAATATCTGGTCTCAGCTGTCCATTATCAGATATGTTATCATACAGGGAATAGATGTATACATGTTCACATACAAATCAATAGAGAGAATTGTTGCAGCAAGCCTGCATGTACATGACACCAAAAGGCACAACACAAGACAATCATTGATCAGATAATTTCCCCCATTTTACTCTAATTTAATGTGTTTACACAAACAAAGGAAATTCAAAATAATACATTTATATCAAATTTTACTGTGATATGGCTTATTTCTGAGTAAAACTGGATAATTAATGAGAAAAAAAGGACTTAATTCATCCATTAGACATTGATTTTGAAGAGGCAAGAGCCAAGTCAGATAAAATTCAGTATTCAGAGTATTCAGCTTTTATAGAAAAGGTGTAAAAGCAAGCCTACCTCAAGCCTGTTGTAAAGCTACATAATGTAATGTGCAATATAATGTGACAAGAATAGTGACAATGTTGGTGAAAGTTGCTTTTTTAATAATGTGTTACAACATTGCTCTCCATATGTTACTTCCCCAAAAGTACCTAATCAAATACATTCAGAAAGATCACATATTTTAATGCATTGCCTTTCTTATCCAACTCTCTTGCAGGTCTCGCAAGTGTTTTTTAATTTAACTAAAAAGTAACTCACATTATCTTAAATAATAATATGTAAATTGGTAGAGTAATGTGTTACTTTAATTTTACTTCAGAAATAAAAAAGTAGTTTGCATTACTTGTAATGTGTTGGTGATATTGTGTTTTTACTGACAATGCTACAGTGTTTTAAAAACAGCAGAGCAACTGTAAAACATAAAATTACTACTTTTACTTTTTAACCCAACAGTGAACTTAGAAAACATGAGAGATTTGGGAAATGGGAATTTTAAAGACAAAGATGGGACAGGACGAGGTGAAGGTATCTGAGTTGTGTCTGGCTCAATTTTAATCTGGAAATAAAACTGCTGGAGTACTACTCCCATCTGGTGTAATGGTGGGAAGAGAACGCTCCAATAGACATGTAAAAAATAAGTCTGGAAGCATCTCGCTCTGACGGTCCGCCCGGGGGACACCGAGCCCCACATCACAGCCAATGTGCTGACAGCACTGTGGTACACAGACCTGTGAGTGGCACTCTATCACCGGGGAGTACACAGCAGAGTTATGCACACACGCACACAACTGCACAGCCAGAAATACAGGTGGAAAAGTATTGGTGAAAATACTTTTGCTCTGACAGCTCATATTGAACAGGGGCTGAGTTCCTCCAAGGACATTTCTCTGCATCGTCCTGTTTGTGTGTAATGCAAAGAAGAAGCTCATTCATTTTATTCAATACTAATAATTTTGGCTTTTGTTAGGAAATAATCAGTGAATGACCTTGGAAAATGTCAATTTCAGGAGGAAACTAAATATTATTATTAAACATTAAAATTTTATCTTCTTTCTTTCCATCAAAGTTTGTGTGGCCTAGTAAACAAAGTTGATGTTGTTCTGTTGTTTTCCTTTGTGGCTCACAGCATCATAACATTCACCTGACCATGGATCCCAGTTCAAAGCGTGCTGGAGCGGGTGAAGAAAGGGACAATTATTAAAACAATTCGGCTCTCCAATGCCTCTCTGTGTCCTTCTCTTCCATCTGCCCTCTTTAGCCCATACCCAGTCAATTAAAATGAGGCTTGTCAGATCAAAAAGACTTCCATTTATTTTTGCACACATAACAACCCCCTAAAGAATGCAGGAGGCTGAAGAACGCTGTCTTTTTTCATGACTAGAGATGGTTCAAGCTGATGTTGGAGGACGGACGAGTGGTCTTTCTCGAGATCCCATGATGCATCGGCTGCTCAGCACGTCCCTCACAGCTGCTCCTGTTCAATTAAGAAAACGGTCTATGAGGTCGTTTGATCTGTTTGAGAAGGAAGAGGCTAGGCTCCACACACACACAGAGGAGGGTATATTTTATTTATATATGTTTGCATACATTTTACCATTCATCATTTTATTAATAATTAAAATTATTTATTTAATTGCAAATTGCATTCTTAAAGATTTGAGTTTACTGTAAGCCAGTGAAGATCTTAAACACCAGACTTGGTAAACAGACAATTATGTTAATTAAAAGTGAGAAAAGTTACTTATCCAATTGAATGCCACTAAAGATGCCATTAAATCTAGACTTTGAAAGATAAATTGTGCTTAAGGTAAATACAAAAGGTGTATAACCAACAAAAACATTCAACAATCTATTGATACTAGTGTTGCTGTAACTTGCATTACATTAACAACAAGGTTCAATTAAAATCCTAGGCTAAATTAAATTGTAAATGATACAAAAAGTTTGTACAGAAAATTACTAAGTAGACACAAATAGTAAAATAGCATGAAATGGCACTTCCTGAAACGAATGTCTTTAAGATCAGTACAGAAAGTACATGAAAAATTCAAGTAACATGAAATAATAAATGTCCTAAACACAAAAACGTAAAGATGCCCAATCACATTAGGATGTACATAGCAAAATTTACTTTTAAAGTACAAAAGCAACTTTAAATCTAACTTAAAAGATCTTGATTTATTAGACTGCTGAGTGAAAAGCTATTGTCATGGCTGAGAATCAGACAGCATTGAGATTAGAAATACCTCAATGAGCTTCCAGCGTTCTCCTCTACTTAATGAAATTGTGCTGCAGTGCAATTCAATATTGCTGAAATACACTCAGTTTCCAGCAGACTGGAAACAGTGGAGTGACTGTGTACAAATATGGACTGCAAATTGCTGACAAAGCCTCTGTCTCCCATTTTGTACACACAGAGTCAATGAGGTTTTTTATGTATTTTAAATGGATTTTTCTATGATGATGTTTTTCTAGACCATCCCTGTCAAAAAATACTGACTCTAGTAAAAAGTGAGTGGGCCGTTCTGTTACTGTTGGATATTCTATTATGATTAGCTACAGAAATCCCAGGCTTACAAACTTGATATTATCTGAATCTAAGCACATCATGGATCTGATACAGATGCTTTCAATTTTTCCCACATCAAAATCTAATTAACTGTATAACTTCAACATCTGAAGTAATCCTAATGCTGTCACAACATTTAATACACAATACCCTCATTTGCATTATAAGTGATAAAGGCGTGCATAATGACTCTCATTATAGTAGAACAACAGGGGGATTTACATGCTTTAAACACCTCCTATATTAAAAAAGTAGTGCTGCCATAATGATTATAAAAGATTAGGCTGACCTGAACAATTAACTGAAGATCACATCATGAAATTCACAAAGGAAGATGCGGTGTTGACAGCTGTCTGAATATATACTGTAAGAAAAACTGAGACGTGCTGAGACCGCGAAAGTTGCTGAGATGTTCCTGTATCTCCACTGACCTTGTCACCTAAGAAAACCAAGTCATGACATCATGACACATGAGCAACACTCATCCTGGAGAAATAATCACCAATCTTATGGCAGAGATCAGGTCAAACGTCTGCTGCTCTCCCTACTTTCTACTTAGCTTAGCATTTTGTCGGCGCATCATTTGAACATGACAGGAGCTCAACATTTACACGACACCCGGATGACCCTACCTCACCCCGAGAAGGGAGGTCATGCCAGCATCACTCACCAAATCAATGATTCTCCAAAAGGTCCATCAGTGTAGATATAGGAAGGTCATGCAGACCTTGTAAGGGAATAGAGACTATACCTAATCTGATGAACCGCCATATCCCATAACTGCCAACCAGTCTCAATGAGGCAATGCTGGGCTCAGAAAAGTGTCAGAGGGGAACACGTTGTGACATTAAACAGTAAGAGTATTATCATCTCCACCCTGACAGTGCCAAAGACTAGGATGATATGTGTAAAAGGGTTTAATGTCACTGTGTGAAAGCTTAACAATACCACCGCTGTCAGACAGAAACGTGCAAAGAGCTTGAGAGGGCAGAAACATCTAGAGGATCTTTCCCTTTTGACCCCTTGAAAGGCAAATGTGCTATTGCAGTGTTTCACAAACTTTTATGATGCTGTACTTCTCAAAACAATATACATTCTTTCTGGATTCACATGCATAGACTACAGGTCAAACCAAATTATATTAATACAGAATATATTGTACAATATATAGTTTATTATTATTAATATCATGCAACACATTGAACTTTGTAAAAAAAGTAACACCCTTATATTAAACAATTTCTATATTTTTAAATAAGATATTGTGTAATATATTTTAGAATAATTGATTTAAACATTTCACAAGCCTTTGCCGTTCCTTGACATCACCAGTATGTCTATGAGCCTAAAAGAGCAAACACACACATTCATATTTACAATGGCCTTCTCACTTAAAAGCAAATCAACCGATCGATAAATGCAATAAACAGAAATACACACACTCTGATAAGCTTATTTTACTGCGGGCCATAAAAACAGTGTTTAATGAGGGAGCCTTTATAGAGCTAGTCTGAATGAGACCAGATACAGGCTAAAGCCAATAAACGCCACATCCAGACACTAATCATTTAAACCATCCTCACAACACTGCATTCATGATCGTCTGAAAGTGGGTTAAATATACACCGGCCCAGAAGCAATATTGGCCACGGTGAAAGTGGAAATAAAAGATTGTAATGGAACCTGGCCTTGTCTTGCTTACTGCTAAAAGATGATCCCAGAGGGTTACGAGGACATTTAGTAAACTGATTTTACTATCAACACAGGCTGCAGTGTCAAGGGACCAATTTGATGTGGTGGCAGACTTCACGCACAAATTCTTTGATCTCCGGGCAACACCTCTAAGCTACGATTGGCCATATGATTATCCCCAAACAACCTGTTACTCAAAGTTTCTCATCTAATCTTATCTTCCCTTAACAGTCCTTTAATCTGTCTCCCATCTCTTGTTTCTGCTCCATCCAGCACAGCTTTCATTCCCCACCACCTTTCAATCTTATGTCGTCTTACTCAAGATAGTCTATTGAAAAGTCATCTGAAGCCATAATCAATACCTGCTGAATCAATAACACTTGGCTGGGTGGAGCAGGGTGACACGGTCCTCATTAAGCTGTCAATCAAACACCTAGACCAATCTCAGAGTCCATATGTGGGCAACATCTGTGGAGGATGATCATTTTGAATTTGGGTTGGACATTAATTACATACAATAGGGAAAAGAGCACAAAATATGGCATTGGACAATGCACTTGTTCACCTCACCAGATGCTGTTTCCTTACAAGCCGGAACAATGTGTCTGGTGGGAGTTTTTCTGTGGTGTGCAACTTATTCTAAGGCTCATACAGAGTACACACACAGGTGGCTAATTTGTGCTTGCCTGAAGTCCCTTTTAGAGATACTGTGAATGGACCAACCACAGAGTTAGAAAATCACTGTTATAAATCTTCTCTTGACCCTGAAAAAACTTACTGAGGGATTTTACACAACAATGGAAAAATAAAGTAAATGCCTTGATGAGACAATGATAGTGTGATGGGTAGGATGTCTTATTAGCATACAGTAAATAAAGACATTACAACCGTATAATGGTTCACAATGGCCATCACAATGGCATTTATCTGTTTATAGAAACGTTGTCTTAATCCACAGTTATCAGTTATCTATACATCAAAAGGAGACAACAATTGTACAAAAATATGGTGCCATACCACATGGGGTAAGTTGTCACAATCATTGTCATTATTACAGGCCCTTTAGACAAATTTAAACAGATAAAGAAGTTCACAAGACTTTAGATATGTAAACATACATACAAAATATGTAACCATTGTTTTGTCTAACAAACTGCTTTGTTCTGAAACACAATTCAGCCTTTAGTTAAAATCTGCTTTAAAGTTACTCTCAAATGTATAAGTGTATGTCTGTATTGTGATCAGTAAAGGTTTTTAAGAAAAATATGGTAATACAGACATTTTAGTTCAGAGGTCAGAATGATAAGTTTTCAACAAAGAATAGGAGGAAAGACAAAGGAATGGCACTAAAAGATTTTGCAGTCAACTCAACATATCCCACCTCTCCTTATCTGTAGAGTTCAGGATTGAATGACAGCCACTGTTTGGTTTTACATTATTTCCAGCCAGACCTCCCACCCAGAGCCACATGAGAATCTGAGGACAAGACCTGGAAAGAAAACCAACACCGTGGGCTTGAAAGGATGAATTTAGTTCAGGTCTCGCCTGCTGCTCGGAACAGCTTTGAAACCTCGAGTCGGGCCATCGTCGCAGTGCCCACAGCGTTGCTCTCCGTGGCGGAACTCACAGCAAACCCCTGCTAACAAGACATGGTCACAGCATCCAAACAGACGTATCTCTTTCTTGACAGGTCTGTGCAGTCCAATCACGTTCCTGAGCAGACTGCAGGACAGGCTGTGCTGCTGATCCTACACCGGTCTGCCAACAACATCAATTGCCCACTAGGAAACAGCGGGTCACCGGTGGGCCAATTTAGGACACAGTTTTTCGGCATATGATGGGCAAGTATTGCTAGAGACAAGGCGCCTTTGGCTGCGGAGGATAGACCCTGCCTACTCATTCTTATCTCTCGCTTTACAGGCCTCTTTGCATTGCCTAAAGGCTCTCCAATGGATAGTTCTGGCATGGGTTGCGTTTGTCTGTGGTTACATCCACTTGAAGTTCTACAGTGAAATTACCTTGATTTTTTTCTTTTCCATGTTAAAAAAAACACAGACTCGCAATCTTCCAGCCCCATTGCTTTCAACATCACCGCCCGAGTCTGTCGGCTCATTTGGCACCGTGCTGTATCAACCCAAGCTGTTCGGTAAATAACGCTCTATGAGCAATATCTGCCAAACGCAAACTAATCTGACCATTCATTTACATTGCTAATTAAAAAGACTTCTGTGCTAATGTGTTTTGCATTTCCGTGGAGAGAGGACTATTGTCGTTCACATGCATTCACAACCTAGTTAACTTTCTAAATGGGACATTGACCCAATCTCCCTCCCTGCAAACTTGAGACAGTTGAACTGTCAGCGTAAATGAGACGATTCCTGTCATGTGAAGTGGGAACACAGGGGAGTAAAGTGAAATATTGCAACTTTTCAGAAAAACAATATCTCAACCTGAGATCAGACAAATGTCCAAGGGTCCGGAGGGTACGTTTATTCACTTTAGACATCTTCTGTTGTGACTGTACAGTAAGAAAAACCTCCTCTCAAACTAGTCAACTTGACACTGCCCACCATCCTTACATTTGTCTTTCACTAGGGCTCCACTCGAAAACCAGCAGCTCGGAGGCACAATTAAACTGTATGAAGACGGTGCTATGACTTTTTCAGCAGAAAAACAACTCACTGTTACATAAGCAAACAATCAGTAGAGAAAGCAGGGGGCTTCGGCTTTCAAAATACTGTTTATAGAAGATGCTCAGAGATGAAAAAAGACATACTAGATCGAGAAAAGTGTAGGAGAGTGGATAACAGGGCCTAAAGAAATTAAATGGTAAAAGCAATCTCTTTCATTGAGCAGTTCTACCATGCCATTTCAATTAAGCCGATAGTGTAGCGCCCATCACAGATAGCCAATGACTTTCTGTGCTAACATTGTTGCTTCTTGTCCCGATAGCAAGACAATGAGATGCAAACACAGGTGCAAAGATTCTGGATATTGGCATTCTAAGTTAAATTTTGAATGAAGCAATACACCAAAATCATCTGTGCAAATACAAAGCAACAGTCAAAATTATCAAAGGATTTTTGTGAGATTATTAAAAGTTGGGCAACGCAACTTCAAAGTTGGATTTTAAGGAGAATGTTATGAAGCGTCAGTGATGTGGCAGACCTTTGATGTTCTGCCTTTGTGTTATGTTTCTTTTATGATTTATCATGTATCCAGACAATCTCACTATCCAGCCCTTCACCTGCTTTGTAAAAAGGAACAAAAACCTCTTAACAAATTTTGGAAATCAATCTACATTCTTTGGGCACAATAAGTAGTAACACGATTTGCTTCTTCATCACAATGGCGATTAGTTTTCTTTATATGAACTGCTTGAAGTGTCTCTGTCAGAACAGTACAGTTTCGCTTGGTTAAACTGAATTGCAATGTGAATTATGATTAGCTGATTCATATGTTTTAGTGCTGGAAGACCAGAACAAAAATAATAATCTTGGATTCATCTCATAACTCAAACTCGTTTCTGTCAGATCATTTTGTATCCATTTAGCGTATATTAAATATTCATTCATTACAGTGACGCACTTTGAATTGCTTGCTGTAATCTTCTCATTCATGCATTGCAATGATATATGTATGTTAATAGTCCCACATGAAATTAAGACTGCAGAACATATTTTACCATGTTACGAGCACTCAAAGCCTTTTTGTTTGAAACAATTTTAATGCTGAATAATAACGTTTATAGAATTCCATAATGTTTATAGACTTCAATTACAAGATACAAAAAAATCTGAAAATATCCATAGAGACAGTTTTTGCTAACCGTGTCCTTGATGTTGCTTCAAAATTCAGTCCACATTCCAAATATTGTCACGAGGGTCGTGGTGACGGGAAGGATTTTGCTTAGCAATTGTAATTATTTTCACAAACCTACACTCATGCATGGATTTACAGACTGAAGCTGAATAAAAGGAGTAAAAAGCTCATGTCTGACAGATACAGAAAATAACAACTCTCGCCCCTATTGCTGCCAAGATGTATTATTTATTGGCATGAAGGAAGATGTCTTAGTAATCCCGTGTCTGACAACAGAAAACAAAAACACTATCCAGAGCCTAATCCAATTACAGAGGAGAACGGGAGACGAGTCACAATGTCGTTTGTATCTACAAATTCAATCTCAAGCACTTTTTCAGGATACGCGGCCTGGTTTCCTTTTATCGCCGCAATTATGAAAAGTATCAGCATTGCACCTGCCGCATAATTGTCTGTGCAATTTTCTAAATCTAATTGAAAGGGCAGAACAATGGAGACTATGTAACTAACTCAATCCACCGCTCGAGTGTTTTGTGCATGCAGACAATGTTACAATGTTGAGCTTAAGCCCTGTCTATATTGTAAGCTTTGCTGGTTAAGTCTCGCTGACACTTGCTTTCTCTGTTTCCTCGTCTCCAAGCCTCTGGATCTGCACCAGGCGCATGAATCTTAAGCGAGACGCCCACACACTGTTCAACTCTCCATCCATTACAATTAAGGTCTCCCATCTGAGAGTTACATCTTTACTTGCCTCCATCATCTATACTGCTACTGCTTTACAGCCTGTTTAAGAGTCACATCAAACAAACTCCACCAAAGAGATCTATAACACTTGCGAGAGAGCTGTCCAAAAGCACTGCAGTTCCTCTCGATGGCGGGTTAAGAAACATTCATTTTTGAATCTGTATTTGCAATGTGACTAATGACATCATGACCATGCTGATTGGCTGATGGTGCCACAGGAACACACACGATCCCAAGGCCAAACCTGTGATGTAAGAAGGCAGAAGACAGTGAAAAATATAAATCAATTTCATGCTTTTAAATGAATCAGGCATTGGAAAAACATCAGTGATATAAAAATAAGTTGAATTTAAAATGGCTGACAATGGAGAAAAATGGAACAAGAAAGTGTGGTTATATCCAAAATCTACCAGCATGAACTATGATACACTTAAAAAAAATGATACTTTAAAAGATTTTTCACAGCAATGCCATAAACCTTTTTTGGTTCCTCAAAGAACCTTACTGTCAAAACTACTACAAAAAAACAGGAAGGTTTTTCAGGTGTTACAGAAACTTTACGGTAAAGATTCTTTAGACAAAAATGGTTCTTTTATGGCATCATGAAATTGAAAAAAACTAGTCACACAAGTCAAAATATGGCATTAGCTGTCAATCCCCTTACAGTTGAAGTCAAAGTTTGGTACAGAAGGTGGTATGTTATCTGTGCTTCACAGCATAGTTACAATAAGCAGAGCCAGACCAGTGCAAGCCTACGAGATAATCTTCATCGCTCCCCTGAGCCAAATCACTGTTTGAGGTCTTAATCAGGTTGGAAGGCCTCAGTGCAATGCAAAGCGTAACTCCCTCGCAGACCAAGCTCCAGGGAAGCAACCAGGCAAACCGGCATTTTCATTACCACACACATCTTTCTTTATCTGCTGTTCTGAGATCTGCCAAGAGCCCCTTTGTGGTATGGGTAATAGCAGAATGCATTTCACTGCAAGGCATCTGAGATAATCTTCCCTGCTGTAGAAACTTCTTTGACACTCTCATGTTTTTCCTGTTATTATTACTTTATTGCGCGTTTGACAGTGTTTAGATTTGTGAAGTACATTCTCACAAACCATTTATCCAATTGACTTCATCTCACGAGAAAATAAAAATGCAAGAAAAAAAGTAATGATGCAACCAAGTGCAAAAAGGTTAGAGATTCTGCAGTTTACAACAAGCTATTGCCAGATGGTGTACTAAATATTTCCTCTAAAATGTAAAGGATAAAAGCTTTTACACACATACACAAACTTTAGTCATACTGTATAGGTGGCATAATAAAGATGTTTTAGTCTTTAATAGCCGCTATATTTTGATCACATGACCGACTGAATACATCATTAGACGATGTCAGCAAAAATCTTTTCTTAGTAACAATTTTATGTCAGAATTGTTCTCACAATGAAAGCTCCACTGAATTATTATTTGTAAAGCGGTGCAATATTTTGACAATACACAAACTGTTCATGCGCGCTTCAGTCAACAAGGAATGAAATACTCAAAAAAGGTAGAAAAACATGAAGCAAAGCTCAAACATCAATATTTAGTTTGGATTTGAAGCAAACATTAACGATATTGACTAAAGTTAGATCAATATACCAAAAAAGGAATTAAATAATATTTTAATGCCGTTCTTGATAGCCAGCGGCACAAACCTACAGGCACAGACTTGTGCTTTGTACACCCGCCTCCATCCCCCGCTCGGACTTGCCCTAAGGCTCTAACAAAATACATATCACTCATTATGTCCCTGCACAACACAAAGACTAACACGAAGCAGCAACATGGAAAATATCACTTTCATGTGAGTCCAACTTTACAAACACAAGTGCTAAATCTAAATTTAGAGTTCCTACCACCGCGACGCTAGCAGCCTCATGCATGGAGGCCATTTCCATGGTTACACGTGATTGACAGGCACGAATAGGAGGGGGCCTTTGTATTTGTAAACACCCATCAACAAGCGCTGCAGTTTACTGTAGGAGCTTAGGGAATTAAATAATACCAATTAGACCTACAAATAACACAAGCCTGGGGAAAATTAAGACTGTGCTAAAGTGGTGTGGCACAGAAAGGATGCGAATAAAACCGAGTTTGGCCTTCACGCACAACAAAGAGTCACTGATGTGTTCCGTTTAGCTGAACAAGAACAGAGTTTATGTTGTGCTGAGCGTGTTTGCTGCTGGGGGATTGTACCAGAGGATATGCTAGACAGCTGTGGGGTGAGCAAAGATGTTTTAAGAAAGCTGGGATTTTTATAGAAATATTGTCAGTGAAAAAAGTCTTAGTATGCACAAAACATAATGGGCTTCAGAAAAGAGCAGAACAGCAGTCTCACTGCTTTTCTCCTGTGAAAGACCAGAGAAATGTGGGACTATTTCAGAGATACACCAACTTCAAACTCGCACAAACACAAAGGTGAATAAATACTACATATATACATAAATATTTACATATAAATGCATACATACAAACACAATACAAATACATACAGAAGCGATTATACTTACCTAAGCAATGATAAACAGCATTACAGTATCAAAAGATTAAAGGTGACACTGAAATAAACTCATTTAAGATATTGTATATTTCTATACCTAATTTATATTCCTAAGTTTTTCCTTAGACAACTTAACATACAGTATGATATGGGGTAAATGTTAATACTTGTATTTATTTTAGATTTTCTTAGCTTTAGTTTAGCTTTCAGAAAATGAAAACGCCACACAAACTGACTTTAGTACACCAACAGCTTTATTACTTGCATAACAGAAACAGCAGGGAAATACAGTGTACGTTTATATAAATACAGTGCGTGTGTGTGGTCAATACTTCAGACTCAAGTGAGGGTGTAAATGAGCTTATCAAGGTTCTGCAGGTCCGATTCAGGCGTTCTTACAGAGACAGTGGCCGTGTTTTCTCTAGCCAAGCTAAGAACTTAAGATGAACTTTGTGTGTGCGTGTACACTGATAGGCGGTTCTCTAAACACTCTCTAAAATCCCTTTACTTTATCACAAAATATGCCAGCAATTTCTAAACAATTTCAATTTTGGCTCTTTCCAATGAGCGCCAACACCAGCACAGGCTGTACTGATCCTGTGGTTTTTGAAATTATAAAACAAGTTTCTGTGAATCAAATGGGCAAAATAATACAAACAGAAAAAGGAGTCATCAAGAAAAACATAAAAAACTACATTTAAAGAGGCAGTACAATTAGTATGTACATGATACCGAAACAAAAAGTGCCACAATGGTAGAAGTTTTGTTCTGTATGACTGTGGTATTTTATTTTACTGTGCTGCTGCTGCCTTCCTTATGTTGATGATCAGCCGCTTGCTGTATTCTCTGTGGTCCACTGGCTTCGCGTCCACCACTGTCACTTTAATGCGAGATTCATCCTATGCAGACAAAACAGAAATGATTACAAACCTTGAATTTCAACTCATGCCCATTCAAAAGCACTTCTCAGGTCTCTTAAGAGAACAAGTGTCTTCCACCCGAATAAAAACAGTTGCTATTTTTAAGCGCAAATCGACCACAAACACATTGAGATGCATCTATAAGGCAAGCCACAGCAGGGAATGATCTTAAGCTAAAAGAAAACACATCCCAGGCTTTCAAAGAGTTGTACATATAGGCAAGCTCACTCTTAAACCAATTTCACATTTTGGAAAAGTGATGCACATCTTCTAATGAGCCCTGTGGAAACTTTTAACTCCATTAGTTTAACCTACAAACCGATTTAACCACAACTGCAGGCATTAGTGTGTACAAAGGAAGATAAACGTCTTTAAATGCAATACTCCCTCAGAGACAAAAAGAAAATGATTGACTCCCACTGACAGCCAACCTGCTGATTTAAATACTTAAATCTGCCATATATAAGAACATTAATAAGCTTTAATGAGATCTCGCTCTTTCAAGGCCATAGGCTATAAAAACTACTAAAAATATGAAACTGAAAGTAAATGAGCAGCACTTAGAAGATTGTGTTGTTTTGGTATTTCAGAAGACGGTTCAGCAATCTGGTTAGTCATTCATAGAAACTCTCCAGCAGTCAGTTACAGGTTAAATCAGGTAAATGTGATAAATACAGTGCAATTAACTATATAATCACCCATAGTTTGAATAGAAAAATAAACAAGCTAATCCATTTTTAAAGAGAAAACACTTCCAAATTTATGTCATCACACATTTAAGAAAATCTAGTCTAATTTACAATAAATTATACTTTTAATCATACCGTTTTAAAACATCTGATTTGACCTTCAAGAATGCTGACTGCACCCTTGTATTCCTATTCCATCACCTGTATGCGTAATATAATGACCTCAAGCAATGCGATGGCTGAAAATTTGGATACTGATACAGCATTTCAGATGAATACTAATTTCCCTGCAGAATAATAAATCGCATTACAGACACCGACTGCAGCTCTGCTCTTCGGCTAACCCGATTACAGAAATAAGCTACCCAATTTAAGGCTATAAAATTATATGTAGCTAATATGGAACGGAGTTAAATTTAAGGTAATTTGAATTTTGAGAAGTAACATATGAATGTGAACTCTAATAATTAGGAGCAGAGGCAACGGGAGAGGAAAGTAGCCCTGGGTTTGTGAGCAGGTGTGTTTGAGGAAGGGAAATGGAGTAGGTGGTGTTCTTGGTGTTATGATCACAGAAACCCACAACACAAGATTCACAGCTAATGTGCGACTGCGTTTCTCGCGTGCGATACGTCATGTGGTAAAGAAGCGTGGCGCTGCGCAATTTTCATTAGCAGTAACCGTGATAGACTGAACGTGGACTGAAATGGTGCGTCAATTTACATCATTCTCAATCACATCAAACGCATGGCAATGTGCACGCTTTGTTTAGCTCCAAGTCTGTTCAGTTTAGCCATCAAAGGTGCTTTCCTTCTCTCATTTTTGCATATGCAATTAAGCAAACATTTTTGTTTTGCAAATTAACAAGTGAGAAACACATCCGTGAATGCTGCTTTGAAAGCGCTGAAGCCTGAAACTCATAACTGTTCAAAACTAATTACTTGAAATTGTATTGTTTTTACAATTTAATAGACTTGTTGTTTAAAATATTTATTATTGTAGCTGAAAAATGACCTGCTGTTTAGCAAGTGAATTCAGCAACTGTTAGTGAGATTAATCAGACTCTGATTCATACAAAGAACTTGAGTTTGTGTGGTTTGTATAACAATTGTATGCAGCAGTGGTGGTGAAGCAGGAATAACAGACTTACGTTGTAGGTCTCCAGTTTGACTCTGTTCCTGAAGAGAAATGTATTGAAGTTTGCATGCTGGAAGACTTCATCAAACGCTGCCTCATTCTGCAAACAAAGACAAAAGAGCGAGACCAAATTATTACAGGCTTTAAAACAATGTCATGTCAATGGATGCTTTTTGTCTCACATAAAACACAGCTAGAGACAGAATCAACCTTTCAGAGGAAGTCCTTGTTAAAAATCCTTGGGTTTGAAAGCCTGTGTCATAAAAACGAAGATTCTCAATTCAGACTCAATGTGCTGCTCCTCTGAGCGTCTTTTGTAATATGCTGGCCAACCCTCGAGGCCACGCTTTCATGTGTCGCATGAAGGGAAAGCATAAAAAACAGAATGAGAGCAATAGTCAGAAACTTACAGAATCCTTGAGTTGGCCGAGATAAGCCGAGTTTTGGCCTAGAATGGTTTCGGCGCTCTCTTGAAAGCACATCACCCATTGGTTGTCTCCGAAATCGGCAATGTTGGCCTGGCAGAGAATTAAAGGACTATTAGCAGCAGCACAAAACAAATACGTTCATTATACGACACTTCCAATAAATATAGGCTGGGCTGAATATGGTTTTGGTGGCGGGGATGGAAAAGGTGAGCCAGGTCATGCACATCTGAGTTACTCTGGGTCCAAATATGATGAGAAACAAGAGGAATATGCTTATTTCACATGTCTGGATGCAGGGGCATGCTGTCTAAATGAGCTATAATATTGTAAAGCTGCTATTTTTAAATCCTTTTTGGCTGCAGACCAGCAGGAGGAAGGAAAAAAGCCTAATTTGCCCATTCCTTCCCCTTTCCAGAAAACGACAGCCAGCTTTAAATATAAAAAAAGCAATTAACAAAACACAGACTGAGCCGATTAACAGCAAAACAGAAATAAAATGGCCTCAAATGAGCAATGAATTTAGAGCAAGAGAACAGCAACAAAAACAAAATGTTTTAGTTATTTGTTTTAGAAATGACTATTTTGGGTATCAGAAGGAAATGAGAGATATTTATTACCAAATAAAGCACAAGTTAAAATCATTTCTCCGGTCTTGTCTTAATATGCAAAGACAATTGCTATTAAGCCACTTGGACCAGCCAGACAAAGCAAATTAGTTTAACCCATGAGGCGGGACAATCTGTATGGCATTCAACGTCAGACAGGGTAAGGATTTGGGCTTTGGTATAAAAACAATCATTGCTTTAAAATTGTTTTTAGTGAAGCTAGTGGCTTAAACAAGAAAAAAATGACTTTGTATTTTAGAAGGGGCAGCAGATCCAAGCAAGTTCCTGTCAAGCAAGTCTTACCGAGAGCATGAGGCGATATTTGAAGTCAGGGAATTCTTTGTCGCATTTTTCACAGCGGTACATTCCATTCTGCTGGTCCACCACCTTCTTGTTGCAGTCTTTACTGGGGCAGGCCTGATATAAGCAGTTCTCTTTACGCATGTAGACTATGGTGGCCACGCAGGAGAAATAATCAGCCTGAAAACAGAAAACAGTTCGAATTAATGACCAGAGAACACATTTAACTTTTATACAGGATTGACTCTACACCACACCTCATGAAGGTTGAGAGAATGTCTGGAGGGTGCATAGCAAAGTGTGGTTACTTTGAATAAAAATAAAAAAGCTTTAATTTGTTGATAATGTATTTCATGTCCTCTGCATAATTCCTATACTTTCTGTTTTGATGGTAGATCATGACATTAGCAACACAAGGTCGTTTGATTCCTATATGCACAACTTCATCAAATGTAAAGTATGAAGTTCTCCATTATAAAAGCAGATCTTACATAATATAATACATAAACCAAAAAAATAAATAAAGCACTGCTACCAAACTGGGCCAAAAATAAGATGCGAAACAAAACCGTCCATATTCGTTTTAAAGCGGGATATGCAAAGTAGAGGACATGCATAAACATAAAGGACTTCCGAGCAGGGCTGGAGACTGGTGGGAAACAGAAGCCATACAGCACCTGGAGGGGAGGTCAAAGGGCCTGTGCTTGATGTATGCAGAAGAGACAATCGGACAAAAAACACACATCCACCGAAACTGTACATGCAAAGAGAAACCACGAAGCTAGCGCTTTTATTATAAAAGAATTACATGAAATATAGTGAAGAGCATGGACACATTTGTAACATATTATATTCAAATGTATATATTTAATGAGAAATAAGTTAATCATCCTAATTTAAGATTAATTACATTTATACTTATACTTACTATATAATCTCTGCATAAACATGTCCTTAAATATAACAAAAACCACAATAAATAGAAACAGCTCTTATATTTCTGTAAAGTTCTAGTAACAGCCTTATTCAGCCAACAGGATGGGCTTAAAATGAGCAACAAATTTCTATTTTGGGTGGAGAAAAAGGAAAAGTTTTAAAAAGTCAGTAAAGGGCACCTTACTGTTGTACACACATCCCAGACAGAAAGACAGGAGAGAGACACAGAAGACGACAGATTACAGGGTGGAAAAAGGGTCACAGGCTGGACATGAGCATGACTCTGATGTGACAGCTACTCTTCACAAGTGCTCGAGGGAGACACATTAAACCCAGCCTCTCCTACACACACACACAGCATCAATGTTTACACTGCACATCCAGATGAGATTGGTCTTTGCAATGACCTACAACGGGCTTAAGAAACTCTTCCTTTGAAAATGAGGTCTTGATTCATATTTATGCTGTAAAATTGACTCTAATGAAATGCGGAAAAATCAAGCACCCTGCCTTTCCTGGGACTGAGAATTCAGCCCGCCGCAAATTTCATCTCTCTTTGGACCGTAATCTACACGATGCCTCTGGCAAAGTCTTAACCCCACATTTTCCAAGGAAATGAGCTACGAAAACAAAAAATAAATGTTAAAAACGTGTTACTACTATAATTGATTTCTCTTCTTACAGGTTTACTGCTGACCACTCAGTTGTTTCGCATTGAGAATTCGACCCCAATTAACTTCTTGAATTGATATTCTGTGTCACTTCAAATAAATAAAAAAGCCTCCAGGGAACTGTGAACGACAATGACAAAGTCAGAGAGAAAAAAAGGCTTACTATTCAATAAGTGAAATATGCCTGTGAATTACTGTCATTTCACTTAGCGACAAAATCCCTTTTAACGTTTCTTGCCTCTCTGAAATATAATAATTAATCCAGTAAATACCTACGCAATTATCGTCACATTCGCTTCAGAGATGAATAGGTCCTGACAGAGGGTGTAAAGCAGATTTTTTTGTTTCCTATTGCCTGTCATTATGGTTGACAATTTTACTTGTTCTTTTAACGCAGGATAGAGTAGCAAAAAATGATGTAAGAGTGGCTCGTTTTAATACCCTACCTTGGCACAGCAAGACAGAAAAGAGGGACAAACCTTTTTGGGTACTTAATTACAGCCAATGGGCTGCGAGCTTTTAGCGGTTTTATCTTGTATCCCAACAGATCTGCTGGGACGAGGCCGGGGTGAGGGTATGAGTGCATCTCGTCACAGAGAGATGTCATGGCAGTTTCAGGTATTAGCGAAGACTGTGGGCTAGTGCAAATATAAAATAATCCACTTAAAACAAGCTCAAAACCAAAGGGACAAGAACACTTTGCAGCAGGGAACAATCAGGGAATGAGAGTTCCCATCCACTTTCTGGAACCTCCATTAAACACTATCTGTCATACTACATGCCTTGTTTATTTTTTTACAGTATTTTACTTGGCATTATTGATGTTAGCATCCACACAATAATAGACAAACATCAGGTATCCTACTTGGTAGACATACGTCTTGAGTAATGATATAGCGTGCAACAGCATTGTCATGCGTATCAAATCATCTGGCAAACATACTGATGCTGAAAAAACAGTCGGGTTTTCTTTCTGCTTTAATAATTGTTGTGTAACTTATGTGAAAACAGCCCTCCCATTTTTTATTTTCTCTTCTGATATTGCAAGGCATCATTCTGCTGCACCTGATAAGATCATCATTTTTCTTTCTTTTCTCGACATGGCCTCTTTGGAATATTGCCATCCTAACACAGATCCCCATCCCTCATCCCTAAATAAAAACGGTCTGTTATGCTTAACTCTTGTTCACAGCTATAAAAACGAGACCTCTGAAAATAGCACAATGGCCTCAATACAGAAACCACTATCACAAGCTGTATCAAAACCAAATCTATAAGAAACGCTGTGGGTTAAACATGAGGTTATTAACTGCTGATCCATGAGGCTCCTTCATTAGAAAATGCTTTCACATGTATGACAGAGAAATGGTAAAAGATGTCAGGGACAGATTTATTATGCAGCTTATAGCACAATCTACAGTACAATCTTTTAATTATTTTGCTCAGTAAATGTAGTCCTGCTAATCTCTGGTCTCTATCTTCATGCTGAACGCGAATCATGCTTAAGCACACACCTTGGGAAGATGGGAAGGGCATTACAGTTGATTAATGAACAGGGAGAGGTGTAGCCATGAAGCCAAATGACTCTCTCCCTCTGTCTTTACTTTTAACACATTACCAGCCAGATAAAAACCCTAGTAAAGTGACTTTCTACAGGAACTGTTAAAGCAAGTCAACAATGACTGACTGAAAACTGTCTTTTCCAAAAAACCACAAGCTATTTGCACCATTATTTAAACTTGCTTCATTTTGAAGTGGGTGGGTGGGCGTCATACCTTGTCTCCATGGCCCAAGTGCTCGTTCTTCACTTCCATCAGGGTCTTCCAGTTTGTGTTTGCTCCGCCCCCTGGTCCTCTCATCTCAGTCATAGACTGACCATCCATAGCATGTCCTTCCTTATCAAACCTGTAAACAAACAAACAAACTCCTTTTAGCATTTAAAGCTGCCAATCATCCAAAATAAATAATAAATACTTCACGCATCTGCTACTTTCTACACAAAAACAACAGCTCATCTGTTCAGGCAGATAAGTGGCTAATATCTCAAATCTAATCTACAGAAATAGAGAAGCAACATCCCAGCAGCCATGAGCTCCTTCTAGGGAGATTTGGGCTAAACACTGCAACGGCTGCCGCGGAGGCACTAGGGCTACCTGTGAAATGAATCAACAGTGTAGCAATGGGTTCAGGGAGATGGGGTCAGGGTTGCATCTGTAAAACCAGAAACCCATTTTCACTAACCATCGAGAGGAAGAGGGGGTAGGGAGACAGAAAAAAAACTAAAGCCCACTCAGGTTAAAGCAGTGTGTCGGAAGAATCGATACAGTGTTCTAATCTACCAACCATAGGGCCGGGCGCTGAAGGGGTAGGAAGGCGTGGTTCAGTAAAAACAAGGGTTCAGGGCTTGTTCTGGAAGGCAAGACTAATTGAAAATATCCACATTTAAAGAGAAGCACACGGCCCGATTGCTTTGGTTGTGTCAGTTATTTCCTTCTGAAAAATGAGTTTAATTCCAAAGCGAGGCGCCTGGTCCCTTACCTCCCCTTTGTGCTCCTCTGTTATATCACTACACTTACGTACTTCCGAAAATAATTCCCTAAATATAGAGCTAGTCGTGCGTTGCAAAAAGGATCAGCCTACTTCTGATTAAAAAAGATTTTTTACCCATTTCCAACACACTTCTGAAAAGCAGACACATGCAAAATGCAAAAACCAGCTTTAGAGAAAAAGACGGCGATACTACAGACTAATTGTGATAAACTAATTGTGAACCTTGCCAGTGAGTCATAAGAATAAACAATACAGGATAAAACAAATGCCACACATGGCCAAGTCCTAATGGCAAGCTGTAATCGGCTGACTGGGCTTAACGTATGGATGACGGCCAATGCCATCGAGGAGGCAGTATGAACAACAGAAGAGCAAATTGGAAATGGCATGTGCTTTAGAGTCGAGAAGTGACAGACTGAAGCTCAGTGCAGCGTGGCTGAACTGAGCCGAGCAGAAAACAAGAGGAAAGAATCTAGATTGGCCACCGAACGGACAGTCACATGTCAGAGGGCATAAAACACTTGTGACAGGAAAAAGAAGGGAAAAATACACGTGCATATAAAAAAAATACTATTAATAGGTCTGGCTAAGCACAGCAAAAAATGGCATCAAGTATTTTGAAAATTGGCATTGGCCATCACAAGGTTTTATACCAATAACCTGATATAGTCAATACATCAAATTCTTCATTGTTCGTAAAGGCTTTAATATTGGGTCATGTGATTTATAAAAAAAAAAATATGCATTTAGCATCAATGATACAAAACATCCAAAGGCGCTATTATTTAAGTTCAGTACAACAATGAATAACACACAAAAGCTACACAAGAAGATTATCAGCAAAACAACAAACATTTTAGCAATAAGAACCATGACATACCATGACGAAAGGGTCACAAATCTAAATAATCCTTCAATCTGACTCACACAATTGTTTAACCCCTTACTCAGCATCTCAAATTAAGTTTGATGGAGATTTATAAGAAGTGCAAATATATAAGAAGTGAAAGTGCAGACTCCAGTGTATGTGATGGCTTTACACAGCATGCTGGTTTGAAGGCTCTGACAGGTGAGGTGAAGGCAGGAGAGCTTGCATTGCCTGTGAGAAGACTGTTAAAATGAGCCAGTCAGATTAATTGGCAACCTATGAGTAAGAGTGCATCAGCGAACGAGAAAGAATGATAATGAGGGAGAGACGGAGCGAGCGCGCGGCAGGGTGAGAAGAACCGAAGGGAGGCGTGACTGACAGTGGGGTATGATGTTTATTCTACACAGGGCGAATGACAGTGACGGTGGCACTAATCTCTGATGCCATCTATTGGACAAACCAAGCCCTGCATCATAACACTGACATTTAATTGGTTTATTTAGCCTTATTAGAGTTGACAAATATAGTGCAAAAATGAAAAATAAATGAGATGATAATGGGCTATTCTGAAATTGTATGCTCTAGGTGATAATCTTGCCTACTCACTGTTGTGTCAGTTTCACAACCTGCCAAAGGCCTTGTCAATTAATATTTCACAGAGTAAATGTTGCTTAAAAATGTTAATCGCAACTGTGTTTATAAACTGTTTTATCACAAATTTTACACAACTGGAAGTAACAGCTGCTTGCACTGTTAATAATCAAAGCAGGTTATCAGCAAATAATCTCTGATGGCCAAAAATAATCCAATTATTGATCTTGGCTGATTATATTACTCTACTGCTAACAAGGAGGTTCTACCTTGTAATATCATTCACAAGACTGGATGAAACCAGAAACATCATGTGAATTGCAGAAAACTTGATTATACCATAAACAATGATACACACAACACCATGCATGTCACAGTTAATAAAAGTTAATAATCTCAGAGATGGGCAAGATCCTAAAAAAATAAACATCTGAATTAAATGTAAACAACTCTGTCATAATTCGATTCTTTGAACTCAATAATATTACAATGGCTCTACCATACCCATATTGATGCCCCCAAGCTAAGAAATGCAATTCTTTCATATAGACTTCATTAAACAAACATATCAAATATGTGACAGCAACACACATTGCCTGAAAGTGTTGAATTACACAATACTTGAAACATGCACTGACGAAAACTCTACACTGAGCTCTGGCGTGTGACAACTAAGGATGCTTCATCAATATGATTAATTAGATTGACTTTAAATGGCAAAGAACATGTTCAGCTCCACAAGGACCAGACTTCAAGGTTAAATCCCAGTGGGCCTGCAGCTTAATAGATCAAAGACAGACACCTTTTTTTTTTTAGGTCGAAATAAAACTGCTTACGCAAAGTGACGTTTTCCAGAAAGAAAAACTAATGCAAGTCAGTACTTGATTTTAATCAACCAAGAATGGACTGGATTGTGAAATGTAGCCTCTATTCTATGAAATAACTCACTCAGATAAATCATCTGCAATAAGAGCGTAATAAAAAAATAAATGGTGTCAATCATAATTTCCCATTGACTACATCCACAATGATTTGCTCAAAAAAGTATGCACATAAACACACTCTAGGTATAACAGTACTTTAATCATAAAACTGAATATTTACACAAACATTAACAGCAAACAACATAGACGATGAGTAACCGTAACAGTTCAGTTTCCAATCAGTCGCTATAAAAGTAAAATGGTACATTTTACGCTCATAAAAATAGTGCTGTAGTCTTTCTGGCTGCATTATTTTTTACCTACAGGTGGCAATAAAATGAAGAGCTACAAGAGCTGTAAAAACATTATAACCGAGAAGTCAGTGACAAAGAGCCGTTACAGTACACTACAGACCTTATCAACACCTCTGGGTTTCAGGGTCAAACTCCTTCACTTTCTGCAGCTCTGCTAATTGATGGGCGTGCATCGATTCCACAGTGGCCTGCTGGACTTTCAGAAGATCGGCCAAGAGGCTGTGTACTGCACACCAGTCCATGATTTGAAAGCTCATTATCCCTGACTCTCCAAGTGAGAAGACAAACACAAGAATGGAAACCGAGTGTCTGAACTTACCTATGACTGAATCAGTCAACCAGAAGCTTTAAAATGCTTAACACCATTAACAAAGAGCATTCACAGCCGTCCGAATGCACTGAAACAACCTTCACCCCGCACAGGTCATTCTAATGGTGCCTGCAAGTTTAATGTGACATTAAGAAGCACCTTGTAGATTCAAAACACGCAAGACTTGTAAAGGACTTAACACTGAGATTTCTACAAAGATCTTTTTCAACTGTTCAATGACATTTTAAAATCACCCCCTACTGACAAAGGTCAAAAAAATATCTGTAATAAATATTTTGGTTAAAAATATATCTCCTTTATCATTATCATCCTTTTAGGTGAACTCCCCAAATTATTTTACTCAAGTTCTTCTTTTTACAATTGATGGAATAGTTCATTATTTTAGTGTAGAGAAGAAGTATGATGGTGAGTGTTGACAAAAAAAATAGGGCCACAAATCTAAATACAGATAGAAAACAAAATTCAACCAAGAGTAGAGACTGGTCAAAGAGACATCATGAAAGAATATACCTAAAACAACACTGGCACCTAGCAAAATTGGCATCAGTCATATATTGTCATAATCATGTTCACACGTGTACATGCAGGACCAAACTACCACGTTTTGCAAAATTCTCACAAGTACGCTTTTATCCATAAGAACAAAATATACAGCACTGGCATACTAACGCGGTTGCGATGCCATCAGGACGAGGGTAGAGGAGGGGTAGCAATCTCACAACAGTGTTTAGTCACATTCCACTGCCCTTAATATGTAAATTAAACTTTTAGATCCCCTAAAATAATTACTTCCTGAAACTGGGTGACTAAAGGCTGGCGAAACTGAGGATTTAAACGCTTGTCAAAAGAAGCCAAAAATATGGCATAAAGTAAAATGCTGCTCAGCAACCCTGTTATGCACCGCTTTTATCTTATCCTCAAAAGGTCCCTGAGGGCCAGGGGTCAGTGTTATTTGAAGGAAAACAAATGGGGACAAGGGGAAGAATTGATTGAAACTTGTCAGAAAAATGAAGTCACCTGCATGAAGGCTTTGACAGGTGATTTGTTAAGTGCTGAGTATGGACTGAAAGAGTTCCCATGATGCCTCGTAAGAGTGACATGCGGCCGTAAGACCATATCAAGCATAACGGCCCTACGTGTTAAATAAATGACATCTTTGCTTACTGTGAAACTGGCAGATGCGATTATGCAACTGCAACTTAGCTTGACCAATAAAAGTCTCAGAGGACACTTATTGTGTGCTAAATGCTCTAAAGTACATGGAGGATCAGGAAAAGCCCTGCACTTCACAGACATAGATGTCCATCGTACATTCAGCCCACCTCTGCTCAGCAAATGTTTATACTACATCCGTCACTCATCAAGACATACAGCTCCCATCTTCCTCGTTTCAAATCCCCAGAGCACAAATAAACACATTCTCGAAAGACTTGACTCACACAAGACCGCCAGAGGAAACTGAACATCTTGGCAGGGGATTAGCTACAATTTGCATTCCTATATCGGCCTGAATGCGAAGCCCACCAGAGTACTGCAAACAGAGCTAATCTTGATATCAAAGGCATGAACATGTTCAGCCTCTCTGACTTCTGGAGTGTGACTTCTTCACGTCCCAAATCTCACAAGTGGAGAAATAAAAACAATCAAAATGCATCTGTTTTGTCTACGATAAACACTATGCACTGCCTGTTCTATGACCTGTATTGCACAATTTCAGAGACAGAGAGAAAAATAAAGAGAGAAAAACACTAACCAGCCTCGCAGTTTGTATGCCTCGGGAATCTCAGGGTTGATCATAACTGTGCTGCTGAATTGAGTAGAGAGGGAACGCCCACCAAAATCAGACAGTCTTGCCCCCTTAATGGCCAGGATGGGCTGCCCGGTGCCATCAAATGTCTCTGCCTGAAGAGAAGAAGAATAGAGAGTTAAGCACTTGCTCCAAGACCATTTTCTCTTAGGCAAAGGCTTTCATCCTAAGTGCGCACTGTATGATTTTGGCTGTGATTTTGCCATCTAACACAAATTTGAGAGATATATTATAATAATATTCCTCTTTTCGTAGGCTATAAACATCTCTTTTTGCTTGAAAAAAGTAAAAAAGAAAAGCACATAAAAGCATTTATTTCAATGTGTCTTATGCACATTTCAATTTCAATGTGTGTGCATTTGTTATTGTATTACAAATCTGCCCAGATCCAACTATTCACATGTCAAACAAAAGACTGTCTGAAATGTGGTGAACCAAGCGAGGACAACCTATGTTACAAGAGGCATGTTTAATGCTGAATGTCAGTGTTTACATGAGGACCCCATCTATTATCAACACAGATTTAGTCTGGCTGATATAGTTAAAACATTATTAACTCTGGAACAAGCTGCAAAATTATATTTAACAAAATTATTGCAAATATATATCTTAAAATATAGGGCTTTGGATAATAAAGTCAAGCAAATGAATAGTAGACGTGGTCCGTTACGTACTTCATTACCCCACATGGTGAGTTGGATGACTCTGCCAGACATGTCCATCAGATGAATGTTCCTCTTGGAAACCTCACGACTATTCTTGGTCGTGATGCGTGTCACATCCTCCACAGATTTACACACCCCGATCACATCTGTGAATAAACAAACAGCTCAAGGCTTCACAACAAGGCAACAATCTTTCGACATCAAATAGGTTCGGGATAAAAATACCAATTATCCAGAATGTAATTCTGGATATCCCGTCAACGCTTCACTGCAGCGCGCCATCTTAATCCTCTCTTATCAGACACAGTTATGAATCATTTAGCTGCCATTAGGAATGTTTCACAAGTCATTGCCAGCACCTGACTCAAATCTCGCATGAGAAATGCGACCGCCGCACCTCTCCGTGCTCCGACTGCCATTACCATAATTAGAGGCATACTTATTGACTCTTCATTCAACCTGTGACAGAATTTTCTCCGCTGGTTGTCCTGGATTCCGACTGGGACACAAAGTCAATCTGCACCACAGGCCATTACTGTCATAGGCGTTACTAATATTGTGTTCATCATCAACGTTATAATTACCACAACCTTACGCAGCGAAGATACGCTCTACACCACTGTTAATTATTTAAACACTGGTTATTAATGACGGCAATCACGTGGGGATGCTCACCTACAACGCTGTCTTTCTCTCGGGACTCCAGGTTAGCGATGGAGACGAAGTCACACTGCACCATGGGGACATCGGCACTGTCCTCGCAAGGAATAATGCTCGTCTCACCGTTAAGGGTCATCTCATAGTCATTCTTTAATGATGAGAATTGCTTGTTGGCGATCTTCAGGGTGCCTTTGGAGATGTAGTAGACCTGAGAATGACAACAGAAATAAATAAAACAAAATTGAGTTTCACACAGAGAAGCATGTCATAACCTCCTTTACTGTGATTACAAATACTTGAAGTATAAAATCTTAACTTTATATCTACAACACAAAGAATAGAAATAAAACAAGGCCTTACCTTCCCCTGCTCAATGAGCGAGTAAAATTTCTCCACTTCCTGATTAAATCCAGTAGCTCTAATCTCTCCCTTTAATGAAAACAAAAACAATTGTGTCTCACAGTACATTAGCACCGTTATAATGCCTTTCACCGCTGACTGTCGATCAATGCTTACACTCTCATCCACAAGCTCCATGGAAAAGAGCTTGCCATCTCCCCTGGAGTTACTCCATGTGCGGATGCTGCTCTTGTTGGTGACACGGGCTCTAATAGTCCATCTGGAGAGAAAACGTATTCTTTAATCATGCAATCAGAACGGACAATGAGAGATGAAGGTGTTTAGAAGAGCTATTCAGACTGACTTTGACTGGTATGGGTTAAGGCTGGCGATGGGCACTACTTTGGAGCTGCCACCAGGAGTGTTCGGGGCCGCCATGGGCTTCTTGCCAAAACTGTGAGCAGGTCCTCTGTGCACTGAACCTAATGAAAGCAAAGGTGAGAGACAGGACTGATGTACAGTTTAAAAGCGTTATTTATAATATAAAGAACAAAACTGCAGAAGCATTTGAAGTGAAAAATGTCTAATTGTCACTTTTGTTTTAGAATTTGTTTAATTAAATAATCAAGAAATAACCTCAGACTATTGTGACAGGTGTTAGATCAATGTCTGTTTGCTGGCTTCAAGTTATCGGCTGCATGTTTACCATTTTAACACCTTTAAACTATTTTAACTTACTCCAACAATTTCCCAACAATGTTACAATTTTGTTTTTGCTTTGAACTGTTTGCTAGTAAGAAACTGTTGGTCAGCGGTTAGTAGTCAAATAAGTTACCATGGTTACTGTACACATACAATATTTACATATACAGTAAAACCTTCAAACCCCTTTACAACCTTAACAAAATAGGCACCCTTAAGACATTTATATTACAAAACACAGACACTAAGAAAATGTGACTATTGGTATGTGTATATCTATAAAGCCAATCATAACCATAACTATAATATGATCCATATATCATTATCATTATAGTTGTGATGTGGATCCTGCTATTTTCTTAATTTTACAACTATTTGCTAACTATATGTTTCACAGTTATCATTTTGGGGGTAAACAAGCCTTAAGATTATGAACTGAACTATGAAGATTTGTATGAATTTACCATCACTTCCATTCTGAGGCTGTAATGGTCTCACAGGAGCTGGAGCTGCAGTCGACGGAGCCTTTGACTGACCTGAAAACCAGAGAATAATACTTGAAACATGAAACATATTAAATCTCTAAATAAACACTGAATGCCAAGAGAGTCTCTATCCAAACAATAACATGCCTAATAAATCTTGTTGTTGTCTTTTAAAAGGTCTAATTTAACCTCACATATGAGATTCAACTTTACAGTCATTCCACAGAGTACAAGGAAAGAATGAAATGCTCAACTACATCTATTTAATGTTATATATTGTTTGTTTTGATGTACTCTTACCCTCCACATATGGAGTTGGGTCTCCTATTTTTCCTACCATTTGGTCTGCTGACTTCATTACTTCCAAGTCCAGAATAACCACCACACGCCTGTGTACAGCATCAAAAATAATAACACAAAACAATTTGCAAGCTTTACATAAACAACAAATCTAAACATCAAATCAATTAAACTTGGTGATAAAACATATTAACAAGTGGAAAGGTGACGGTCTAAAACACATACCGCCCGTCTTTGAGAACATTGGTGACATGTCGTTTCAGCACACAGACACAGTTAGGAGCCAACTGGTTCTGTTCAGCCATAGGATTTAGCTGTGTGGAAAGCATGAATGCTGCATGCAGAAGGAAGAATCAGATAAAAACCAGTATGAGAAATGTTCAACACAATCCTAACCGCCTGCATGAAAACATACAAGACTGTAGCTTTTGCTGAATAAGATGCATGACAATGACAGCCTAATATTATAACAGCCTAAATATTATAATTAAGAAAAGGTTAACATGACAGAGACAAAATTAAAGTCATGTTATGACGGCGGAAAATTCATCTCAGACTTACAGGACATCGTGTGAAGCCCATCACTCATCATAAGACGAAAGCGGGACAAGCCGTTTCCTCCATCAAGCTTGCGGATATTCTGCAGGGAATATTTAATTCATCTTAGTCTTATATGATACAATTAACTTCTGTGCCAGAAAGATGTATAAAACAAAAAGATAACACTGTATATATCAATTCTATTGTGCTACCAGTTTGTAAAGTTCAGCAAAAGTGTGGAAACACTTAGATTTTTTCACATTTTAGAATAGTAGTAAACTCATCAAAACTATGAAATAACTGTGGGAATTGTGTTGTGACTAAAAACATCTAAAAATAAATAAACACCATGTTATATTTGATCATCTTCAAAAGTATACACCCTTTGTCTAGAATTTGCAAAATCATACTCTTGACATTTTATCATTCAGCTTCTTCAGGTTTTAACCTGGAAAGCTTTTTAAACATCCCTGAAGGAATTTCTGTCTATGCTGTGCATAGTTTTGTATTATTTGGTCCAAATAATCAATTAAAAAATAATAATATAAGTAGTTTAATAAACCAATTAATACGTTGGCACAAGTTTCTACAAAAGTAATTTCAAACGATGAAACATACACCTTCAGATTTTTAAGATCATGAGGAAACATTTTTGTCAATTGTGGGTAAATGTTTGATTGGTAGTGTACTTATGAAGTGTGAATTCGGCCCACCATTACAATCGAATATACAGTAATATAACAAAATGGCTTATAAATAATTTGCACTGAAGTTGACAGTTACCAGCACTTGAAGAACAGGATTGCTGACATCAGCTCCCTTAGTCAGGGACTGAAAACAAAGAACACGCCATTCATAACACAATATATATATATATATACATCAGATTAACAAACACAATTCAGATTAGTTCACAAAACATCGTCCATATTCCAACAAAAACTAGAGTTTAAGGATAAAATCTGCTAAACGTAAAGTTTGCATTGTCTACATTTAAGCCCAATTGTGTAGTATAGTACACCTTTCAACTTTATTACGCCATTAAGAATAATTGGAGAGATGACACAATTTAAATGCATTGATCAATAGCTAATGATAACACTACGAATATATTTGCACTTGTCTAAAAGTCGGTAAGTTAGCTAACTTAGCAAATGTCTGCAACGGACCGAGCCATGTTTACATGCGCGGGTTCATTCTTACCTCGATTGCTCCCTCTGACAGTTTGACAGTCATGTTTTCGCTAATGTCCTTTTTATTGTTACACTGAATCGTACAGTAATCAATTGTTTCAGCTGTGCATCAGTTTGCAGCACTGGACTCTCTCCTCGCGCCAACTTTCTCCAAACCCGCGAAAGTGCGCTACGCGATGACGTGTTTCCTGTTCCGCCGAATGTCAAAATACATGATACATGGCACACTGTGTTGCTTTGGCTAAAATGTTACATACATGTACATACATGGATTTTTTTAAAGCTCCACCAGATTACATTATTTTTTTTAAGACATTAAGACGGTTAACATTTTATTTTTACACAAGTGGTTAATTTAAATAGGATAGTTGTGATAAATCATATTCTGTGTCATAAAATAATATTTGATTGTATGTTTGTAAAGCCAAATATAATGCTGACATACTTGTTTTTATGGCCTGTGAAAAAAACAGCTGAAGTCACTTTTTGTGATACACTGTTTTGTACATGATAATAATTCATAATGTAAAGAACATTTTTTTTAAATATAATCTTAAAATCCGAAATACTGAGTCATTAAATGAAAAATTATGAGATTTGAGACTTGGTTTTCATAGTCAGAAATACATTTCAACAACAAAAAATCAATTAATGAAAAATGAGACATCACATTGTATGATCATCTTTTTAATCCAAAAAATGAAGAGAGAAAATAATCATGGCATTTTTAACAGGATTAGAACATTTAACGCAATAATTCACATGGGGGAGAAATTTCAAATGATCTTTTTTTCGGTTTATTTGTCTTTTACTTTTAGATTTTATTGTCCTGTATTTGCCTTCCAGTGGGGACCAACTGCACAGACAAAGACCACTTATGGACTCATTCTGCTAATGGTGTGAAAATAATCTACTTTGGAGGAGCGTCATAAGGCTTGTTATCTGTAAACCCCATTTTATCCGAATTGCCTTGGCTTGTGATCATAGTAGATGCTCCAGGGTTGGGGTTAGTAATGACTCCCAGGAAGAATGGTGTTTGACTTAAATCATCCATTATGGCAAAGAAAAAAGGTTGATTGACTGTAAATGAAGGGTTGGAGCGTGATATGACCACACTTATCGCTGCAGCAGCCTCTGCCCCCTCCTCATTTATCTCAACACTGGACATGTGTTGCACACTGGACAAAAACAAGGGGCCGTCTGAGATACGACCCAGCTTTGCTTTACTAAATAGCATTCCTAGACCTGGAATAGAGTGGAATAATGTATCAGTTAGAATATATAAACGTATTAATATACATTTATTGTACATACATTAGATATTAGTCATGATGTGCATGAGATATGACACAAAAAAGTCTTACCCATGCTTGTCATGGCCTCTTGGAGGTCCTGCTTGAAATCAAGCTTAAATTTTGGAAGTTTGACCTGCATGTTTCTCTCTCGTGGAAACCGATTATAAAGATCTGAGATATTGAGCTTAGCCACAATGGTTGACATGTTCACATGTCCTGATGTTGGCATTACCACCAGAAGACTCCTGTCACCTTTAAAAGGGAATCGAGCAACCTGGGTGCCAAGGGCAAAAGTAAAAAAATAGTAATAGAAACAATAGTGAACATCAAGATTTTAATAGTTTATTTAAAAACAAGATATCAGTGTCTTTGGCTGTAAGGCAAAAATTAAAAAGTTAAAACCTGGGCATCCAGCTCAAGATGGGTGAAAATGCTGAGAGGGTACTTGGAACCAAGCATCATGTCCACATTGACAATTTGGTTTTCATCCATGTAGAAGAGCTCAGTGGATGTGAATCTAGGATCAAACTGGGTGAGCCACTCTCCTGTCAATGAAAAACACTGATTCACTTGCAGTTATCTAGTATCTTATTTGGTTTAGTGAAATAACAAGCGCAAGATAATGCAACAGATATAAGTAATGCAAGATCTGATTCACTGAACTACCGGCAGAAATTGCAAAGTGCTTGTTGTTAACAGGTGTTTGTTCTGACCTTTGTAGTGCATAGCATTGATGAGCATCATAACAGGGTTGATGGGAAGACTGGACAAAAACTCTGAAATGTGCCCATTTGTGGCTTTCTTCACCCATTCATTGACCTCATTAACAGTGGTCAGAGTGGCCGGTTCTGAGTCATACAACTTCTGTGAATCCTCAATGAATTCTTGTTTTGGCTCAAATCCTGAAAAATAAACACTCATTATTGTTCTCAGATGAAATGAGAACTTCTGTCATCTCCTACTGAGATATATAGATCATTTGAAGAAACAATAGTTATTGGCTTATGTGAGTAATTTTCTGAGATGCAAAGAAATGCAGCAATATAAAAATCTGTTTTATTGTGTATGTGTACAGTGGTGCTCATTATTTTATAATTATTCATAACCCCATTAAATTAGGGGTAGTCTCAGATTATTTTTTCTTTCTTTAAAAATTCATTTGTGATATTTGTGTGTGTCTCTTACCGGTCTGGAGATAGATACGGCTGGCGATAGGCAGGCTTCTTCTTTGATAGTGATGCAGGAGGGAGCTGAGGGCTGTGTGGTAACAGGGCAGTGAATCCGCATGCAGATGATGTAGAAGCAGCTCCTTTGTCTCATTCGTGGCTCCTGAGATTCAGAGCAACAATGCACCATCTTAAACTTGTAACTTTTATACATATGCACTCATGCATATGTTATTTTAGACTTACCCAGAAGTAGTTGTGATAATGCTACAGACAAACTTAATGGGGAGATGATGACATTAGGCTGCTCTGGGCCAGGCTTCAAGCTTTTTAAATATGAAAGTCCAAGCTTCATAATGCCATTGCCCACAGCCCGCTTAATCTGCTGGCTGGTCATTTCACCATCACAAAGCGTATCGAGATCCTCCTCAGAGGAGCCTTCTTTCTGCCCAGGAGTGGGAACATCTGCTTCCAGGCCATCTGGAGCAACTGTGAGTGCTTCTATTATTGGGTCAAATGTGTCCTTCCAATCCTGAGAAGGACAATGTGATGAAAGTGTCAAAGGTCTCAGCATGTGTATACATTCAATGATGTGACACTGTGCGTTTTGTGGTCTTACTGATCCTGGATCACTAGGCGTCAGCGGTCCATCAAATTCAGTCGGATCTTCCTGTGGTGAAAAAGGGCAGTTCAGGGCGTTTTGATGAAATGTTTATGATGGTGCATTTGAGAAAAGTTTGTTTTAGTGCATTACCGTCCAGCCTTGCTTGGCATAACAAATGAGGAGGAATATCAGACAACACAAGTCCATGTTCTAGCTGTTAGTCTAAAATCCAAAAAGAAAGAAGCACAATTCACACAGTATTTTAAATGATTAGGCATTTACCCGTCTCTGGTCATTCTCAAAGGCATTTTTTATGTTTTAATACATATAAAAATTATGAGTCTACTTTGTCACATCAAAATGTAAAACATGTATATTGAGGATGATTATTTTTTTAAATTATGATATATATATATTTTTTAACTATTTCTGTAGGAATTGTTCTATTCCTCCCTCACTTTTAATTCAACTCCTTCATTTGAGCATTAACAACTAAAACCAGTATTAATAGATTTTTTTTCACCGGCACATTACAATTCCTGAACTGTAGATATGGTATCTGACAAAAAAGATATTAAAGTTATCTGGTCAACAGCCCCATTTTCAGGAAATTCACTCATTAAACAAAATATTGAGTGAAATAATCAATATAACCTTAACATGGCTAAAGGTCTGCAAGCTGTTGCACAACTGTGTGGTTAAACATTTTAAGAAAATTTGAAAACATTTGTGTAAGACTACAGACAAAAAAGTTCTATATAACAAAAACAAATTTCCATGTAAGAAAAACAATATATAGTTATTTCGAAAAACATATAATGTATACAGAAATACTGTTTTAATAACACACTGTTCCTGTACACACAGTAATGCATAGGTTTAATAACCGTCTAAAGCAAAAGTGCAATTTAGCAACCAAATAAAGACTAGAAAATTAATTGATTCATTTAGGTTAAAAAATAAGTTCAACTGTGCATATTTACAAACCAAAAGAGCTGACAACAGATTGCCTTATTAATTTTCTTCAACACAATACGTTTCTAATATAGAGTAAATAAGGATTCACAGAAAAAAAGCATATTTAACAGAACAAAATTGGGTCTTACCGTGCAAATCTGTAATCCAGCACTGAATTGAGAAAGAAGGCCTAAAATGTGAAAATTCTTCGCTGTAGGGGTTGGCAGTCTCAACGTAGGCAGTTACATTTCAACTTTTATTGATCTTTACCTCATATAGCTCTTAGTACCTACCTCTTTATTGATGTAAATATTGAAAGATGTCGGGGTCAGATATCAAACTTGAGTGTGTAGATCACTGTACCTGTAAGGAGTTTGAATGAAGTAGGTTATAAACTCATACACTATAGTTTGCTTACTATATTAACTCACTGCTGATGTGTGTGGCTTGATACCAAATAGGAGAAAACAAAACAGTTTGTTCAGATATAAATGAGATCAGCAGGAGATTAATGAGGAGGAGATGACAACCCACGATTGCCAATAGGCCTTTATTGGAAAGAAGGCTTTTGTATTGTTGATCTGACATGCCAAAGAAACAAACTAGTGCTGGCTTGGGTTGTCCGCAGGCATCTGCCAACCTCTCCAAAATTAAGAGCAGTTGAAAGGCATTACGTTGCAAACGCTCACATGGACTTTGGATGTTTGTGCTTGAACCAGGGCAGCACAAAAAGTGTTACTCCATTAGGCAAAAACAGCAAACCTGATCATCTGAATAACCCATTTATTTTTTTGGCAAGAAGGTCGATCAATCCTGTTTTATTTGGATAATTAATACGCTTAAAAAGTTGTTTATTCTGTAAAAAAGCCAGACACATTTCTGAACAATTTCTTTTACTTTAAATCATTGAAAATGTTCATTTTAGTAAGTATATTGAAAAAAGTCACTTTAAGTAAAAAAAGAAAAAATCCTTGCAATGAAATACAAATGAGCAATGGCCAGTGTTAATTCAGACATTGTGTGTGTGCTACATCAGACAGATGTTTTATCTTAAATGACCTGTCAGAAACAGTTTCAGCATATATTAATAGTTATCAAAATAGTAATCCAGCAAGTCCATTGAGTAAAATTTACCTGGATTTTGATATGCTTAAAATAGCACAAAGCATGAAGAGCGATTCTAGTATTTATAATATTGTTCTTTGTTAGCTTTTCAAAATCATTAATAATCTCAGCTTGAAGCAGAGAGAATTGATATCAATAGTATTCAAAAGCCAACTAGTTGGTTACAGATATACTGTATACTGTATAGCAGTGAATGGGGAGATACAGTAATGTATGTTTTAGTAGCTATGAATCCTTAAAAGAAATTTGAACATTATAGATCTGGAATGTTTGAATTTACATGATTAATAAATTTATAGAGGTTAATATCTAGTTCATATCTATTGTAATCTAGTAGTTGCTGCATAAAAGTATTATTATAGATACTAAGCATTAGGCTCAAAAAAAATATACACACCCTGACAAAAGTTTTGTCGCCTATCCAAGTTGTAGGAACAACAAATAATAACTTGACTTTTAGTTAATCATTTGGAATCAGAAGTGGCTTATATGAAAGGCAAAGGCCTCTAGATTATGCTTATTTTACTTGCTTTAATTAGGACATTAATTAGGACTTTGCTTAGACAAAAGTATTTAACCAATCACAGATTAGAGCGTCACCTGTGACAAATACTGTAATTGACACATTCCCAGGTGTGTGGAACCAGCATTAAACAGAAGACAACTAAAAAATTGTATTGCATTTGCCAAGGCCCACAGCTTGCAGGAAGAATGGACTGTGGAAAGGTGTTTTTTTTTCTTCGATGAATCATCTATTGAACTGAACCCCAATTGTCGCAAATACTGCAGAAGACCTATTGGAACCCCCAAGATTCACACAGAAAACAGTCAAGTTCGGTGGCATACTTCAGTTCCTGAAAAGCAAAGAAGGTTAAGGTGCTCCAGGATTGGCCAGCCCAGTCACCAGACATGAACATTATTGAGCATGTCTGGGGTAAGATGAAGGAGGAGGCATTGAAGATGAAACCAAAGAATCTTGATGAACTCTGGGAGTCCTGCTTTTGAAAATGCTTTTTTCTTTGCCATTCCAAATGACTTTATTAATAAGTTATTTGAGTCATTGCAGAGATGTATGGATGCAGTCCCGTAAGCTCATGGGAGTCATACACAATATTAATTCTTTTTCCACTGCACCATGACTTTATGTTCTGTACTGTACATTATTTCTGTTAAGTGACAAGACGGTTGTCTAAGCAAAGTCTGACCTTTCTGTCCTAATTAAATCATTAAAAATCAAGGCATGATAAGATTTTATTTTGGTAAAATAAGCGTAATCTAGATGCCTTTACCTTTCATATAAGCTACTTCTGATTCCAAATGATCAACTAAAAGTCAAGTTATTATTCGTTGTTCCTACAACTTGGGTAGGCGACAAGACTTTTGTCAGGGTGTGTACATAGATAGATATATAAATGTTATGTATATACAAGCATACACATTTGTGATTAAAATGTAACATATCATTTGACAAGGGGTTCGTGTGACAAACAATGGTGAATTTTTACATCATTCAAGGTTAATACAGCATCAAATTATCTATATATTTTAGCAGTAAATACCTTAGATATTATTATATTATATTAGAGGGTCCAAACTCACGATTTAGGACCACCTCCATTGCATATCTGGAGTTTACACCCAGTGTACAGTAAAAGAGTGGCGAGTCATACTGAACTTAACCAAGGTCACAATTTGATCACATTCGTCACATTTAATGGTCCATGGATGCAGTTGTAAAAATTGACTGCGTTGTGTAGAAAATGGTGCCAAACAGGGAGCACTACAAATGTCTACCATGAACACTGCATAGTTGTGGGCAAATCTGACGAATCGAATCATATGATATGATTAACATGGTCGGACCTGTGATTCTCACAGTGTATATTTCACTCATTATGGAAAGTGTAAACACTACACTATAACCACACTTAGATCCTGAGCAGCTCATCGCATTCATTCATCCAAGTATCCATTCGTTTCTCTTTTTCGATTATTACATACAGCAGCTAGTGCAGTTATGCATAAACCCCAAAAATTGTAACAAAAAAGTGATTGTATGATGTATTATAGGCAATATTCAGTTTTGGTCACTTACAAAGGGGTTACGCTCTTTAAGCAAAATTTAAAATTGAAAGATTATTCTTTTTCCCTCTATGACTGAAACAGAGTCCATTGTGCATGGTTGGCAAGTTTGTTTCATTCAGTTTTTTTGGTGGCACAGGGAGAATATTTTTTTCTAATAAAGCAATATAATACCAGAGCCTTCAAGTGCACTAAGTTCAAGCCAGCAGCCTGATGGCACCATTATCCGAGCCGAGCAACAAAAGCCTCCTGGTGGGCAGTACAGACAGACTTGTGAGTGTACCACGAAAGTTCTCTGTGCTGAGCTTGGTGGATCCTGCCAGGCTCGCCGTGTTGTCCAGAATGGAGTACACTCCGATTTTGTTAGCAACAGTGCCTGCCACGATTTCAGCACCATAAAGATCAAAAGCATGAATGGGATCAGATGGGGTTCTGTACTGGTGCAGTGGCTTGTGCTCCACATCTTTCCAAACGGTCAATGTGTGATCTGAAGAGGAACTTATCAGTAAATTTCCCTCTGCTGCCTACAAAATAACACATAAAACACATGATCAATGAATGTACAGACGGTCAAGAATAACTGTTTTTAATGTGCATTGCTTAGAGGTACGAGACTCATCCGTGACCTGTTACAGTCATGAATATTTAAGTAAATAAGTCGTGGGCAGCAACCCGCAAGGCTGACAGTGTTGGTCCTAATGGGTAACTCATTTCTATATTTGCCCAAACATGGGCCTCAGGGGTAGAGACAGACCTTTGACTCCACAAATAGGGGCATTAAAGTTTGCTTAGTTGTAATTTCTTGTTGACAACAAACCAAATTTACTCAAGTACTGAACAGTCATTAAAAATGAGAATCTACTCATTTCCAATTCTAGTTTCCCAATAAAATGTATTGAATTTCCTGTGACTTTTACAAGATGTCCCATGACAAACAACTCTTTTCAGTGTCAGAGTACACAACCTGATTTAAAAACGACTGCATCAAATGAACAAAGTTTCACGAAAGTTTCGTGTGCAACCTTATTTCTACAGAACACTGACACATAACTCAACACTCACAATATTTGTTTACCTGCAAAAGCACTTCAGAAGACATCTGTCTAGACTTCCGAACATGTAGCATAGCGTGCACGTCTCGCATTACACATTAACCAATGCTTACTTTCATTTGCAGTATATCGCCCTCATGAGCAGGCCATCCTCTCAGCACAAGGCCTGTTCTTGCATCCAGCAGTACTACGAATCCAGTGGAGAAACCCGCCGCTATGGTGCGTCCCCCGGGGCTGACGGCCAGGCAGCGGATCAGCCCGGCACTCATGTTACTGCAGGCTAGACGAAACTCATGCTGTCAAAGGAATAACACAGCTCAACTTACTGATGACTGTTAAAACTACATAAAATACAAATAAGTAAATAAGTGTAAATACATTAGGAATGAAGGTAGTGACATGAGAGGTGTCCATATACGTTTGGTCATATAGTGTAAGACATATATTAAGGAACTAGGGAATAGTGGTAGTGAGGTAGTCAGGAGTACCTGTAAACCAGGTTTGCGTGGGTCTATGAAGCGTAGCACAGAGTCGGCGCTAGCAAACACTACACTGCAGTGAGGAGCAGGCATGGTGGTGACAGCTGTGATGGGGTTCTTTCCATCCAAAGACTCATTGATACGTATATTCTTACCTAGTGACAAGTGTTGAAGTCATATTAAAGTCTGACAGACACAGTTATAACATAACCTGTACAAGAATGGCAAAATCACACTATGCATTTGTATATGTTGTAAAGAGTGTACATTATTGATTCTATTGAATAAAACATACATAGTATTTAGATTAGCATTTGAAGCAATAAAGGTGTGATACAACATGTTTTACAGATATGCATACTCTTCATATAAGTTTGTTAAAAGAAAAGAATAGGCTCCTCCTTAGCCTATCTGCCACAAATGTATAGTTGCTACAGAACTACCACAGATGTTTAAATGATTTCTTGTTTAATTTCTCACCTGTAAATTGATCCCAGAGATGCACCGTACCATCACAGCTCACCACTTCCTGTAAGGCTTCCAGCTGGCCAACATAAAACACAGATTTGCGATGCTCTGTGTACGTCAGCCGGGGTTCGACCTCTCGTGTGCCATCGCCGTGGTTATAAAGCGGCCACAGCTTCACAGTTTTATCTTTACTCCCAGACAGAAAGTAGTCTTCCCCTGCTAGCGGTGCCAGACACTTAGCTGTGCCCGAGTGGCCCAGAAAACTCTGAAGACGGATCTGGTGGAAGTGGAAATGTGAGTCCTGCTGGTTGAGACCGATTTCATACTGCCAGTATGCAAGCCAGTTACCCTGTAGGGAGCGGCTACTGCGCGGGAGATCTTGTTTTAGTGCGCTGTCTTCTGGGGTGGGGCCCAGGACCCAGGAGGAGGAGGAAAGAGAGAAAGAAGGTCCAGTTGAGGATAGCGCAGTGGTGGCCAGACTCGTCTGAGGAGCATGGCTACCAAAAGGCCGCCCCCATGTTTCTAAAGAGGACAAGTTAGGACTTCCACAAGCTTCGGTGTCCCGAGGTACCTGGATACGGTTTCCCACCAGATGACTTCCAAAGGTACCCGACTCTGGCAGTATGTCTCCACCTAGTGGTGTGGATGTGGAGGAAGGAGCAGGGAAGGGACTGCGACTCATCTGGCGGCCCACAGTGGGAGACAAACCCACAGCAGATGATTTCAGAGCCGCAGCCGGGTTCGTTTCAGGGCTGCCAGGACTTGCTCTCTCGTGATATGATTGGGCAAGGCTCCAAACCAACTCGTGATTGGGAACCAGTTTGCGAATCGCTGCATCACCTAAAACACAACTCAGGTTTATGCAATAAACAAACATTTATTACATTTTCACATGTGTTTTTTAAGGTACACAGTGGAAAAGCATCTTACCAATGAGACACCAGAATGGAATGTATGATGCATAAGCCATTTCAGGATTGAACACAGCCTGGAGTTCTTCCAAAACACTGAGCTCACATGAAACTTCTGTTCTGTCTGGAATGCACACATTCAGGTATGTGCAGTCTCCAACCTCCCTACGTGGAGCACTTCCCATCTACACACCAAAAAAATAGTCTAAATCATTTTAATTATTGTTATTAATGAATCAGACTGCAAGCTTTGAGGCGTGTTTTAAAGGTAAAATATATAAAATAACTGACAAATTATAAATTACGTTTTAATTCATAAAATTTGACAATTATAATATTAGCAGGAATTGGTAAAAACCTCCCTTCATCGACCAAATTTTATTTTTAAGTGGGTTTGCATTATGCAAATGTATGCTAAATAAATAAATGTAATGTGAATTCAACCAAAAATCTAAATTATTTTTAAACTTATGTTAAAAATGGAGACATCCATCTGACATCTATGCAAATATGCAGATTTACTGACTGACCAATTTACAGACAGTACTATAGAATGTTGCTTTACAGTAATGCATATTATTATTTTCTAAGGTTGTATAAAAGATTAAATTATTGTTTTTCACTACAAGATTTTGTGTTGTCCTCGGTTACCTGACTTCGCAGACTGTGCAGTAAGGAGAAAATCTGGAAGAACCTGCAGAGGGTTTCTGCCATGTGCTGCTGTACCATCTCTCGGCCAATACGCAGGCAGATCAGAGCCATGAGACTCAAAGTCTTTAGACACACAGCAGAACGAGTCTGCACTCCACTTGGAAAGCTATGCAGAAAAACATTAAACAATTAATAAAAGCCCCTTGGGTCTATTATAGACATAAATGTTGCACAAAACACATGGTAGCTCTGCTTCGTGTGAGAATGCATTTTCATGTTTTAACCTATATGTTACAGATACATCATCCGTAAGACTTTACCCCATCTTAGTTGAAGTTAACAAATCCAGCAGAGGCAGCAGAACATCCCGGTTAATCTTCATCAGCATGTCCATTAAAGTGGTGTCTGACAGAAACACTATAATCTTCTGAGTGAGCACTACAGCACCTAAAAGCCCTGCTTCCTTTCTAGTGTTCAGACGACATGATGATGGTGGAGAGACCTGCATTATGAAAGTATTAAAGCAAAATTCAGTTCAAAACTAGAGGTAAAGAATTCTTACTATAAAAACAATACTAGGAATTGCACTTATTTTACAACCAAATTTTTCTATCAAAAATGTACATCTTTGAAAAAACTAAATTTGGCAAGAAAATAATGCAGAAAATAAGTCTGAGTTACCAGATAACCAATGTATGGTAGATATTGGTAGGTCAAAACAGGCTCTCCATAGAGATGTGCTATGTATATAAGACATTCAAGAACAGGTCGTGCAGTCTGGTCACCAACAACTGGCTTCTTCTCATATACACTTCCAGCACTCTCAAGGCTATTCTCTTCATTTACAGACAGCACAAACTGGTGTTTGTCAGGCCCTTAAAAACAAACAAGATTAGTTTTAAAACAGAACATTACAATAAATGTTTAAAACCAAAAGTCTGGATGCAACTTTTACCAATATAACAGGTAGTAAGGAGTCGCAGTAGGTTCCTCGCTATGTATCGGGATGTCAATGTTGGCCCCAGTTTTGCAGATAGCCATCTGACCGTTTTGCAAACAGTGTCTGGAAAACACAAAGGATTTTTAAAAATAATTTCTATTTTAGTTCTAGTACACAAGTATAAGTATGAATGTAAAGGATGGACTGCTACATACATGCATTAATACATTTTTGACTAACCTAACAATATCTTGTGTTCTTTCTCATCAGAGTCTTCCAAAGGGTCAGATTCGTTCTCATCTTCTACCATGTTCTTCTCTGCATCTCCATGCACCATTCCATTCATGACATCTCCCTCAAGAGTAGCCACAGTTGCCTCAGACTCCTCTGTGCAGACTGAAAGAGTCATTTCTAGACTGGGAACCCTTTGCACTGTAATCTCTCGGTCTTCAACTGTCATCTCCTCATCCTCTAGCTCTCCACCATCCTCAGCATCACTAGCTTGCTTCAGATCTTGACTGCTGTCAGCTGACTTTAAACTTGCACGGTCTCCAATGGATGCCTCACTGGCACTGCTCTTGTCACTGAGTTTGCCCATGCTGAGAGATTCTTGATCTTGGTCTTTGTTTGCTGAACCTTGGCTCTGCTGTTTAGTAGCAAGGCCTGTCGTTGCTGTGGACGCACTATTATTCACATAAAAGCCATTCTGAAAGTCCTCACCTTCGTTCAGAAAAACCTGGTCATTAAGACTGATGCCTGATGAGTAATCCACAAGTCCTTGGTCTCCTACAACGCCAGCACTACCACCTGCACTGCCTCCTCCAACTTTGCCAGATGATGTAGCTGTGGCCGACCTGCCATCGTCACATTCAAAATCCTCTTCTTCCTCATCTAAGGCACCAGCAGCTCCTCTTAAAACCTTACGGCCCTCCCATTCAGACCCAGTACCTGTGCTGCAGCTTTCAAAGCCTATGATGACCTGTAGAACGTGTGGAAGAAGGCTGGAAAGAAAGGCCTGTAGACCTAATCTAACAATAAGTTGTAGCACAAAACAATCTGTGTAGAGGTAAAAGCGACCTCGAAGGGATCTGGGATTCTCATATACCCCTACCAGAGGTTTTAGTAAATACTTGGCAGCGTTTCGAGGCCCAAGAACCCTGGATACAGGCTCAAATAAGTACCAGGTGGCATATACTGCAGTAGACTCCTCTAACATCAAAGAAAGGACAAAGGGTAGAAGGATTTCAAGCCCCTCAGCAGTGATGTCACCCTTTAGAAGTGTCTCAAGCTGTTGCCATAAGTTAAACACAATGTCACGACCCTGAACACTATTAATGGACTCCATTTTGGAATGGTAGGAGAATATGAATCTATGCAATGTTGGGAAATATGCTGGAAAGGGCAAAGGGGAAAGAATAGGACTAAGTAGTTGCCAAGGGTTTGGTGGTGGAAGGCCTTCATATATGGGGTCATATTTGAAAAGATATGGCAGTCCCTGTGGATGAAAGGTGGTTGTCTCAGTAGTACGCTTGTGGACTTGCAAAAGAGTCTCTAGTGCATGATGGAGTGGTAGTGGAACATCACGAAAGTTTGTAGAACACAGTTTTAATACTGCTTGATAACGATCACTTAAGCTTGTGCCTGGCCTCAATCCTCGCAATTTAGAAGAGTAAAAAATCTCAGAAATGAGAACACCCAGTGCTTGCATATCCCTCTGGAAAAGGTCTGTGAATGATAGAGCTTTCAGTACAGGTCTTAGGTCCTTTTTGTTCAATGTGTGTTCATCTGCTGCATGTTGTACTTGAGAATGCAGACCTTTTACCAGGAGGTTGTTCAGCTTTTCTAACTCTTCCAAAGGCTGCAAAGGTTTGAATGCATCTGGAAGGTGTATCTTAAAATCTTCCAGATTTGAGGCCTCTGGCTTTTTACTTACAGAGACTGGTCTCTGTAACATGGATGCTCTAATGCCTGAACCTAAGGTGTTTGAGATTTGTGCTTCACCAGGATAAGAACCATGAGAGGGGGAAACAGTCAAAGCAACATTGTCCACACCAGTCTTTCCACCAGCAGAGCTAACCACAGGGATTGGAACAGAAGCAGCAGATGATGACGACCCACTTAGGTCTAGGGCTTCCATAGCTTGCTCAAGGTCTTCATCCCGGCCTACCATTGACCAGCCACTGGATTCACATCCTGTTGCTTCTGGGACCAAGCCATCCACACTATCCACCATGGTTTCAAGAGGTGGAATCTGCCAGGTTGTTACATTAACAGGACCAAAGTGTGGAGGTTTTGGTGGTGAATACTGGTAAGGTGCAAGTCGAGGTGGGTGGGGATGATCAAACAGTTGCACTACGCCATAGTTGGTAAGATGTGTGTGGTTATCTACAAGGTGTAAGCACACATTCTTAGCTTTGACAGCTTCTTTACCTAATAGCTTATAGCCAAATGTTAGGTCAATCCAGTGGTGCAACTGCTGAGACACTTCTCGACTCTCTAGCAATTGTCTGTGCACAGCAATAAACTCCTCGTAGGAGTTACACCATGAAGGTACATCAATGTCTGGCATGTCTGGGTGAATGGAGCGAAATATGGAAGGATCAGTGTAGAATTCTGGGATGCATTCATCTGGGGTCCAACTCTGAATACGTTCCATACTAGCTGGATATTCATTGGGCTCCCACTGAGAACGAACATGGCTGCAGAGAACAGATTTGGGTGTCCGTCTAGCTTTGTATACATAATAGGTGATATCTGAAAGCACGTCTGAGATATGATGTGGTACATGTAGATGATCGGACTGTCCTGAGACACCAGGTCCCACTGGGCCACCGAGATCTGATGCAAAATGGCTTCCACCACTGCCATGAGCTGCTGCAAGGGCCTCTTTGGTCATTTCATAAGTAAAGTCCAGTTGTTTGTCACCCTTATTCAGACGAAATTTTGACTTCTTGAGATCACGAAATCTTCCAAATTGCACAGTGAAATCAACCACCCATGGCAAAACCGGGTGATAATTTGGGTCTCCCTCACGTCTCCCAGCCAGTCGATTTAATTCCATCAGATAGTCGAAGTTGCTGACTTTGCCATGGACCCAGTCTAGCACCAAAGATTTGAGTTCATCCAGACAATTTCGACAAAGACGTTCACCCCCACCACTGTTATGACTCTGATTGTCGTTTGCTTCAACACTAGTTGGAACTTGACTTCCTAAAGCAGATGGCACAGCTTGTCTGTACTCTCCAAACTTTTCATAATGTGCCAGTGAGATCTTAAGGCGACTGCAAAGTTGCTCATCAACTGCAATGTCAAGTAAAGACAGCTCCCCACACAAAAGCCCAGAGGCATGACACTCACGCATAGCTATGAGCAGTTGGTACAAAATAAACAGTATCTTAGAATTGCTGTTAGCAAGCTTTGCTGGACTGTAGGTGACTATGTCATGAACTGTGTACTGTGTGTATGGAAAAACCACATACAGAACCTCGTCTGACTCAAGCAAGCATTCTGCAGGGAGCACATTTGGACATGTTTGTTTGGGAGCTGAGCAGCTGGGTGGTAAAGGGCACTCTTTCTCCTTCTCTTTGGCTGGAGATAGGGATGGTGATATTCTCTCAGTAGAGATAAAGCTGGAGGCAAATAGTTTCTGCAAGGCTTGGCGAACAGCATCTATAGCCAATACGTGTGTCTGCTCAATGGAATCTGCATACGGTTGCACGTGATTCATGTAAGCCTCACGCCACAGATTTCTAGGAGGAAGAAACACAAAGAGACAATGAATCATTAAGTTTAAAGACAAGTGCCCAACCTAATATACACATAATATTTTAAATATATATATATTTATTTATACAGTACTGTAACATATAGTTTATGGTCCTTGTTTGGTATATGGTTTGCCTCTACTTGAAAGACGCAAAAGACTGTATACTTCTTATTTGATGTAGGTTGTATTGTATTTATATTATCAAAAGCCTAAAAACTAAGTAAAATGTTGCTTACAAAACAATTAAAAGAAACTTTAAAAGAAAAATTTAGAAATTTTAAAAGAAAATCTAGAAAGTACACATTGCTGTACCTGAAATTAGATTGAGAGACTCCTTGCATCAGAGTAATAAAAGAGTCTTGGGAGAGCCCTTCTCCATGGCAGCTCGGCTCCCTGGCTAATCGGTATCCCAGTTTACGCTTTCTAAGACCTTGGATACAAACACGTGTCCATCCAGATGGTAATTTCATCTGCGAGCGCTGAAGAAGAGTGCAGATTTCCCCTTCGCTGAAACCCTCATATCTGGCACAGCGAGTAACTCTCCTGTTTCTCAGTGCCATAACCCAGCGAGTGGGGACCAGGACCACCAGTTCATTGGGTCGTGGACTTGGTCCAGTCTGTCGCCGATCAATACCCAGGTCCCTCTCCAAAGCAGGTGCTAGCCACTCCATCATATCTTTTAGTTAACCACACTGTGGCCCTTGTAAACCCTTATGAGAAGCTAAAAAAATGACAAAAAGCAGAAGTCTTACAATGAAAAAGATGTCTATGTACACTGCAAAGCACATAAGTTTATAACATAAACATAATACTCTAAATATTACTCACAATCTTAAAAATCTTTTATGAGGGGTGTATATTTCAATGTTTGGAAATATAAATTGCTTTTGTAGACAAAAATATGATTGAGCCAACATATTAATATGATTATGATATGACACTAAAATGTTTAAAATTCCTTCAGTGCTGTTTGTCAAACCAACCTTTTACTTGACTTTTTATTTCCCAGACAAACCAACATTTGTTAAATTGGAGAGGATTTGAATAGTATTCATGCTATGCAAGCTTATGTAACTCACATTTACTGTGCTATTAAAATATCACAATGATAGGCAGTTTTTAATAAAAAAATATCCACATTTTATTTGGTTTTGGTAGTTGTATATAATTATACTTCTCAAAACAATTATAGAGTACCAGTCACATTTGGAAACATTTACTCACTGTTGTTTAGATTTTTCCCCACATTTTAGAATAGCAGTAAACTCATCAAAACCATGAAATGACACAGTTGTAAAATATAACATAGTGTTAATTTATTATGGATCTTTTTAGTCACAACATCAATCCTACAGTTACAATTTATATTTTTGTGAGAAATATTAATATAATTATATACAACTACTTACTACTACCAAATAAAATGTTGCATTTTTTATTTAAAAACTACCAATATTTTGATATTTTAATAATACAGTAAATATAAGTGACATAAGCTTTCATAGCAGTAAATGTATTCAGGTTATCTCAGATCATTTAACAACTATTGGTTTGTCGTGGATACTGTCATTAAATAAGACAGCATAACACCAAGAATTAATTGTTATACTGTCATGTTTTGTTGGTGCATGCAAATTTTTAAGTTCCCCTCTTACCACTGCTTTAAATAACAGCAACAAGGAAACATGGCAACAGTTAAGTTACATATTCAGTGGAATAATCTCTATACATTAGATAACTAAGCAGACTGGTTGGCAAATGTAAATACACAACCACTGCCGTTAATCAAACATGAAGAAAGAAGAGATTCATCTGGCTGCTGTTGTTGTTGCTCACCTCCGTGTTTGCTGCTTGTCAGCAACTGGGCTGTGGATCCGCTGCTATCACGACGCCAGGTCCCATGCTTCCGGGATGTTTTACTGTATTTTCTGATACTTTAGGATCCACCATCACACAACAATAATTTTATAAGAAGTCGAAAATATTTTGTTGTCTTCAGAAGCCATAGTGTTGAGTTTTGAGCCTCACGTGACTCTCATCACTGTGCGTGCGCTCTTCAGACTCGTGACTTCAGTATTGTGATTCTCAGCCCAAGGAATTGTGTCATAATACAAGTCGCCAAATAAAATAAAATTAAATTAAATTAAATAAACCCTTACTTACCAAAAAAAAGTATAGAATTTGTATACGATACCATTGCGTTATATACGATTGCATAATATTTTGAAGAGAAATTACTTCAAACACAGAAATATAACAGTTAATTGCAAACACAGATCGCATAGTAAAATATAAGCAGCAATTTACTGAGTAGCTTGTGATAAACACATGATATGCCATATCATTTTGGCAGTCTTGCGCTTCCTCAGAAAGTAATATTTCCTGACAGTTCACTGTTGCTTGCATTAATCCACTAGATGGCGATGGCCTGCTATTGATGTTGTTGCGGTAATATGCTTTATAAAATGCAACAAGCCTTTCTAAACTTTAAAATAGACAGTTATAAAGTTTGTTTTACTAAATAAAAGAAAAAAGTGAAAACTGTCAGTAAATAAATGACACATTCATCTCCAGCATCTATTTTACCACTGTAAATTCAACTCTGTTGAAAATAATTTTTTCTTGTGTTTAATGTCTTTAAAACTGAATGCCTTGGTTTGTTTTAATTAAAAAAGTCACCAAAGACCAGCATGCTAAAATGATACATACTGGGAATACGTTTTTGTATAGTAAATGTGACACAACTGTCTAAATATTAAAAAACAGCTTTGAGTTTAATTACATACACTTTTGTGCTATCAAACTTAACATTTTTTCAATTGTTCAGAAACTGTAAGTTTTATTATCAGCAAGACATTATCAGCAAGTTCTAATGGTAAAAAGTATGACCTCAGAGTAATTAAAATATGAAAGGACTACTCTCTCTCTCTCTCTCTCTCTCTCTCTCTCTCTCTCTACCCCAGAGAGTAGGTTATAAGTACGTGTCCAACAGTGTTAAACTTACAGGACTTTATATGCACTAGCTCTCTTTACATTGAGATGTTCCCAATACTAAAATCCTTATGGACCCTGAAAAATGGAATAGTTCTTTTCTTCACTCCACTGATACTTCTTCCACTTCCAATTGTCATCAACACAAAGGTACGTAAATGAAAAAAGTATTTTTGAAATTTTTTTAATCCTATGATGAGTCATATGCCGCTTTATTGGACTTATTTAATTACGTAGATCTATGCTTCACTGTTTTTTTGTTGAGGTTTTGCATATAAATACATCAGCCAAACACATACTACACTTTGATGAAAACATACCGTGTGTATTCTACATGGGGATTACATTTGTACCCTGAGGCCTTTGTGTACAATAATTCATGGTGCCCCAAAATTTGTTTCTTTAACCCTTTGTCATTGTGTATGTTCAAGCGTGGGAACACACAGAAAGTCTTAATTCCTTTCTAATACATTGTGTTCTGGTCATGACCATTGCATGCATATTTCAAGCAGTGCTCGTGTCAACTACTCCCATGGATAGTTACAAAAACACCTGTAAAGCCTTTATTATATTTTAAAAAATGTGTTTTAAAAAAAAAGATTTAGGTTTATAAAAATGTACAAAAAACATTTAGAGGAAACAATTCACTATTAAGTCACTAATCTTAAAAGCGAATTATTTACACAACCCCAGTTAACTCCTTTGTACAAAAGGTCAGATTTCCTTGTTTCCATTGAAGCACAAAAATAAATCGCTGGAAAAAACCTCCCTGAATCATCACGTTTTGCGCAAACCCGAGTGCATAGTACCACATACTAAGAAATTCAGAGATCAACGCTTACTATATTTTTCATTATGCTGATAACAAATTTGTATATTTCTATTTTTAAGGAGGCCAGCTGTGCATATGTGATCATACTTATGGCAGTATATTGGTGTACGGAGGCTCTTCCTTTAGCTGTCACAGCACTGTTGCCTGCCATCCTCTTCCCCATGTTTGGCATAATGCAATCCAAAGTGGTAAGAACATCTCACTGTTCATCAAAGAGAAGTGTAAAGGGCACATTACAAACACAAAAGCCATATCTAAATATTTGCTTTGGTTTTGATCTTTTGTTCTGTAGGTGTGTATGCAGTACCTAAAAGATACTAACTTGCTGTTTGTGGGAGGGCTGCTGGTGGCTGTTGCAGTCGAACACTGGAACCTGCACAAGCGCATTGCCCTCCGAGTGCTGCTGATTGTTGGGGTGCGCCCGGCACTGTATGTGACACTGTAACTTTATCCATTATTCGTATTGAGGTTGATATTAAGAATGTATTGCAATACATTTAACTCATGCCTTTGTATTAATACAGCCTGATGCTGGGCTTCATGGGAGTGACGGCTTTCCTCTCCATGTGGATCAGTAACACAGCCACCACAGCTATGATGGTCCCTATAGTACAGGCCGTGCTGGAGCAGCTGAACAAACAGGAGACAGAAGTTCCTCAGATGACCTGCGGTGAGGAGCGGTCCCAGGCCCCGGAGGCAGAGCACAAACGGCCAGTGAAGCTTGAAGACAGAGAAGGTCAGGAGATGTGCATGTGGTGCATGTGGAGAATAAGATGGATTGATAGGAGCAAGATTGGTGCCAGACATTTAGTAAGACTGTAAAGTGTATTCTCTATTTCTTAGTGGTGGTGCGCATGTTGGATGTCTCACCAGAAGCTGCCAAACAACACGAGTCTGTAGACAAAAAGCTCATGTCTAAGGGTATGACTCTGTGTGTGTGCTATGCCGCTAGCATTGGGGGAACAGCAACACTTACAGGCACTGGACCCAACCTAGTACTTAAGGGTCAAATGAATCAGTAGGTACTTTTGTAATACATTAACTTTAACTAATCTTTCTTTCTTTCTTCTCTTTTTCAATGGCAAATGGGCAAATTAGAGCATTATGGATGTGACCGTTTCAGTCAAAACTTGAAACATAAATTCAATTACAGAATGAATTTATTACCAATATACTGAATCATCTGTATATATTTTCCTAAACTCCTTTTAAAGGAGTCCAGACATAAAAAATATCAGTCTACAGTATGCATGAGTGATCTATTTTAAAAACATCACTTTACCTGACTATGATAAATCATGCTTTAAACATAAAAAATGCTTTAAAATGTAGAGAGAGACCTCACACCACCAGATATTAACATCTGAGCTATCAGTATGATGAAACCTTTGCTAAAAAACCGAAATGAAATTGCCCAAATACAGTAACTGAACTATTATCTTTAAAGGTTGTTTCCTCAGAATGGTGATGTCATCAACTTTGCCTCATGGTTTGGCTTTGCATTTCCAAACATGATCATCATGCTAATAACAGCCTGGCTCTGGCTCCAGTTTGTCTTCATGGGATTCAAGTATGAATTATGAAATATCTATATTTGTTTTCTACAGATAGGTTTTACCTTTGGCACTTTTGATCTCCTTTTATGAATGTTTTTTTTTTTGCAGCATTAGGAAAACATGGGGCTGTGGGGCACGAAAGTCAGAAAAGGAAATCGCTGCCTATAACGTGATCCGCGAGCAGCACCTTCATATGGGGCCGATGTCTTTTGGAGAGCTCAGCGTTCTGGCTCTGTTCAGTTTGCTTGTGGTTTTGTGGTTCACTCGAGATCCTGGATTTGTGGCGGGCTGGGCAACGTACATCTTTAACACAGATACAGAGTATGCATTACACTGTGGGCTCGGACCAGCTAAATGACATACATCATTTACAGTGCCAATTATCATAGAATTAGCACAAGATAAAAACAGAACATAAAATCAGGAAACCTGAATATACCTTGATATGTGTTTAATATCGTGTGTTTAGATATGTGACAGATGCTACAGTTGCGGTCTTCATTGCTGTGCTGCTTTTTATTCTGCCATCAAAACCACCCCGGATTTTCTTCTGGTCATCAACTGGCTCTGAAAGAGGTGGATTTTCACAAATCTGGAATCTGTCAATGATACACTATCAACAGCAGAACGAATGTATTTAGATGTACAGTACTGACTGCAAACTGTGTCATTATTACAGATCCACAACTTTCCACTGTTCCCAGTTCAGCTTTGCTCACTTGGAAGGTTGCTCAGAAGAAATTACCGTGGAACATAGTTTTGCTCCTGGGTGGAGGATTTGCACTGGCTAAAGGGAGTGAGGTGAGAGATGTCCTCAATGTTTGCATTTGTCTCATACTAAACTCTGAAACTCTCTAAAAATTGCAAAAACTATTTTGAGCACTCACAATAACAGTAACAAATAAAGATGTTTTATATCTAGATTACCATTTACCTGCTTTTGACTTCTCTCTTTTGTATTCCAGGTGTCTGGGCTATCGAGATGGATAGGAAACCAGTTAACCCCTCTACACAGTATCCCTCCATGGGCCATTGTTATCATTTTGTGTCTCCTAATTGCCATTTTCACTGAATGCACAAGCAATGTGGCTACAGCAACCCTTTTCCTCCCTGTTCTTGCTTCTATGGTAAGACTGAAAATCCTAACTTAAAATCTTACAGTTATGCTATAGACAAGTAGAAACAATCTTCAATGCAACCAAAACTTCAAAAGTTGAATTGTGATAACCATTATACAAAAATACATCTGTACAATCCATGGCAAAATGGCAAAATGGGCAGTTGTTTAAAGTCTTTAAATAGCAGGAATCAACCATGAAGTTATGCGTTGTAACCAGCTATGCAATGCTTCTATGAAAGTACTGACTCCATGCAGACGTGACTCACGTGGTGTTATAATGTAATGTTTTCAGGACTTTCAGCTTAATTATAGACTTTTAATGACTAGCTTATTTTAGATCAAAGACTCATGAAGTACTGTACAATAAAAACTGCATTTTGCAAATGTATGTGAGTTATCTGCATGTGTTCTGCATGTGTTTATTGTAGTCTCAGTCTGTTGGAATAAATCCTCTGTACGTCATGGTGCCATGCACACTCAGCGCTTCCTTTGCATTCATGTTACCTGTGGCAACTCCTCCAAATGCTATCGTCTTCTCATATGGGTATCTAAAGGTTTCTGACATGGTAAGTTTTTGTTTCATTTCTTAAGATGGTGTGCTCAGCTAAACATCGTCAATATTTCAGTTCAGTTTCTTCAATTAATACCGAAGAGCACCTTCTGCCAGACACCAGTTATCTTCTATATGTCTCTTGAAAAACGAAGGCCAATGTTACATTTAACACAAGCATTTCCTGTCCAGCTGCTAGAAACCATCTCACTAATGTCATTTTTTTTCTCAGGCAAAGACTGGAATAGTAATGAATGTCATAGGGATTTTCTGCATCACTCTAGCCATCAACACCTGGGGCAAGGCAATGTTCAGCCTAGACACATTTCCTGCTTGGGCCAACCAAACAGTGATATGAAGGACAGCACAAGGCCAACAAGCTGCTCTTTCTCCTCATCATCTTTACAACTCTGCAGTACAGAGACTGGAATGTGGCAAGATTTGCACACCCTTCTGTCTCTTTTACTGAAGGGCCTGAATTTCTCTGCAGTCTACACGGTTCAGTTATACATTTTTTAAACAAAACTTCTGTCAGAATCAAAATTAGTTAGGCACTTTCTTCCTTAACTACATAAAATCCCAAAACAAACCCAAAGCTGTAGAGTCTCCAAACCTCAATCACTTTAAAGTTCTACAGGACAAAACTGAGAATTCAAAGTCAAACCAGCCACTGGTGCCTTACTTCACAGGGTACATAAATGGTCCTAAATGGCATTTTGTGTATGGATTACATGGATGTTACAGATTCTTCAGACTATAAGGTTGTTCAGACTATAAAAGGTTGTTTAGACTAGAAATGGGGAACCATAAGACATAGTTATGAAGAAGAAACATGAGAGGCAGTTTCCTACTGAGCAAATGCCTTATTGTTGGTACAGGTAACATCATTTGCTTTGTTGTGATTTTCTGAAGCAGTGTTTGTATAGATTCTTAGCAGATTGCTCATTTTAATCTTTCAGATTAATACAGTTTACTTCTTCAATGGTTTTATAATTTTTCTCACACACATTTATACACATATACATCAACCAATCAGTGCTTACTGTACTTTTACAATCAAAATGACTTGATTTTTGCAAATGCTGCACAATTTTTGACCTCAGTGTGCATGCAGGGACAGTGTTTTAGTGTTTAATTTACTTGACAACTGTATATTCCAGTGAGATGTAAGTTTTTGGACACACTGTATGCCCTTTTGTTCGATTGCAAGTTTTTTAATTAGGATGTAATGTATTCTGGTAGGCTGAATTTATTTATAATGAAGACTTTTGAATTTTGGAAGTTAACATTATTCAAATTTGTTTATTGTAGTCATGCACTTACCAAATGGGTATGTATATGCTCTCAAACTGCTGTTTTTACAGAAAAACAATTTAATTAAACTCTTAAATAAATGTCTCTGTAATTCTTGTTTTTATTTTTATTAAAATCCTAAATGACATTTTAACATTTAACAACTTTTAATTGTATATGTGGAAACCACATTTTCAGCACTGGGGGAACCAATGTAATAGTAAAATCTGTCAACCACTAATCTAAATACTGGATACTTTAATTTTTGTAGTGGTTATGTACATACATCTTAATTTTCCTAAACTAACATTTTGCAATTGATAGACTCATATTTATTGTTGTTGTTTAGGAGGTCATATAAAACTTGCTTCCATTGTTATTTTAAAATAGATATAGATCCTTCATGCCAAGGGCACTAAAAGAACAACTTCAATTAAATTCATGACATTTCATTAAGTTCAAAGTGATTCCGCCAGTACAAATTAAATTTGAAGCCAGTTCTATTTAGGTTATGACATGCACAGAAGTGGCTATGGACATCAGCTTTGTGTCCTATATAATAGCTTAACCAAACTCCAGTGTTGCACGCAACCAGAATCAGAAATGTTTTAGCCTGTAATATAGAACAAAGTTAATTTTTTTCTGTAGAAGTAACAATCCAAAGTCCCTAGAGCACCAAAAAGAAGCTTTCTACACAACAATATCACAATAAGACAGAACTGAGACTGACAATTCGCGTAATATACTTCCTGTGTCAGTCTGAGTTTTCTTTTTTTCTGAAAAGAGTGTGGGAAAGCTGTGATCTCAAGCGAGAACATGATGTATTTCTACAATTAATGTCAACACTGGTGAAGTCGGTAAGCTCCCAGCGAGGACTAAAAGTCAAAGTCAGTGTGTTTGGGATACATCATGAATCACAATATTTCAAGGGAAATCCTTAATAGAACATCACAACTCCACCTGATGGTTTCACAAACGTGTCAATGTCAGAAGCACTGGATTAATGATGGCTTATGGCCTTTAGGAAACAAAAGAGTACATTTTACAACCCTGTGTTTATAGTCTCCTGCCAAGTGTCCACATTGCAAGCCCACAGTGCATGACAATCCCTGCTGAGGTATGACCAGGTTGAAACCTCATGACAATTTCTTGCAATACCAAAAGGGTAATGTTGCAATTTTGGTCAGGTTAAGATCCCTTGCAAAAAGCCCAAATGGGCACGAATAGTAGAAGAATGGATGAATGCCAAACAGAAATACCACAAAATGCTTTTCCTTCTATTTATGAAATTAAATAGTTAGACGGGTCACAAGTAATCAGCTAACCAGCAGTTAGGTGTGCAGAGATGCTGTGATCACTATGATCTTAGATGTTTGAGGGAACGAACAGATATAATTACAGCCCTTTTCTAGTTTTCTGCTTCTTCAACACCCACTCGTTATCCATTTGAACCCAGAGCACGTATAACTCAACCTCAAATTTGGCTATATATTTATCCAAAGGAACAGTATTTGTCTGAGTATTTGTCCTGCTGTTGAACTTAGCCTAGAGGAAAATCTATTGCTCAAAGGCTCATAGGAGATCTGATAGGGATCTCAGATTTGTTTTATGTAAGTGTCAACTTAAATTGCTTAGGATAAATAAAAAGAGAAACAGATGACAGTTATTAAATACAAATCATTAAAATCAAATCATGGAGCTGTAAAATTAATGTATGTTGTATAGGTAAAATATGAATTATTATATTAATTATTTCACATGAAATATGAAGATTTGGGTAAATTTAAGGAAATTTAAGTTTGAATTGAAACCTTTAACTTAAAATAAGTAAACAATCTCCTTTATACAATGAGGTGAGCTCAACTGCTGTTACAAAAGATATGCCCAATTTTAAGATTATAACATTTTACTCCTCTTGCTCTAATTATAAGAACTGACATGACTATACACTGAAACATGAATGAAATATTTAAAATACTAGTGATGGGGAGGAAAGTATGCAATGACCAAACATACAAAAACAGTCGATACAATTTTACATCCAATACACCCCCAGCTGGTGGCACTGAGCACTGCAGTCAATCTGAAACATTTTTATCAGTCTAAAATATGTTTGCTAAAAAAATACAAATAAATCATTTTATATACAATTTTAGTCAACACAAGTTTTTGTAAGTACTTTTTGGTCCTTTGTACTGCTTTGTCATTGTTAATGATTCTGCATATGAATGGGACACAGTCAGTCAGGTGGGAGTGGACTAACATTCACAAACAAGTGTGACAGAAATCAAACTGCTGTGTTCCAAAGCCAGATTATGAATCAGCCATCAAACACAATCAACACAATGAATGTAGAAGAAAATACTCCACACTTTAGATGTCAATGGTGTTTAAGATGTTTTTTACCAATGGATTTCAAAAGAGAAATTGTAAACTTGTGTTTTCTTGCTCTGCCTGTGGTAAGTCTTCTATGTGATTTATTTTTCATGTGATTTATGTTAATAATAGAGTGTGTGTCACATATGTGTCACATTCAAATTATTAGTCATGTCACAAAACTATTCATTTTAAACCATTAAATTGGTTCTGTTTTTTGCTAGTTTCTCTCCTATCTGTCAGACTATTTAATAGGTTTTGTAAGCACTGTGTTCTGCGGTCATTTGGGAAGGACAGAACTTGATGGTGTGACACTTGCCACAGCTGTGAGTGACCTACAATTAAACATTTATCTCTTTAACTAATATATAATCAGTGATGATTAAGAAATAAATGACGATGTGGTTCCCTGTGATGTCACCAACAGGCCATCAATGTTATGGGGATTGGCATTGGCCATGGCTTGGCAGCAGCATGTGACACGCTAATTTCTCAGGTACTGTTGTGTTATTCTAATCATTTACATACAAAACATAAGGCTTGATCTTACACGTTTACTCTATCTTTGCAGGCGTTTGGAAGCGGTAACTTACATCAAGTTGGTGTTGTAACACAGAGAGCAATACTGATTCTATTACTCACATGTCTGCCGTGCTGCGCCCTTCTTATCAATACAGAGTCCATATTACTGCTTGTGGGGCAAAGCCCAGAGGTTGCCAGGTGAGAACTGTGGAAAAAAGTATGTAATAAGCAACTGAGGCTAGTGAAAAGAAATACGGGCAACATTCTTATACAATTTATTTATGAAACATGGCAAGAATTGAGGAATGAATACACTTTACAATAGGATTGTATTTGTTAACATTAGTTTATGCATTAGATAACATAAAGTAACAATAAACAACCCTTCTAGAGCATTTATTAAACTTTAAATCATAAGTATTATATTGTACCCAGAACAGTTTGGAAAGCAGAAAGTTTATAGAAACTTCAGAACTGTTATTTTATTTCAGGGTCTCTCAACTTTACGTAAACATTTTTTTGCCTGGCCTCCCGGTATGTAATTTTATAAACATTTTCTAACTTTTTAATAGAATTTAAGTATGATTTTGACTTTATTTACCCCTTTTATGTTACTGGACATACCTGCTAAGGTTATAGTGTACATCATAGTATAATGTAAAGTATTTAGGGCTTCAAAATGTAGAGAAAATAATACTGTAATTTCTGCTCCCAGGCTTCATTTATGTACATTACTGAAGCTACATATCTACAGAATCAGGTAGGAGAAAGACGTTAAAATGTAATACTCAAAGAAAGCATGAATATAAAACTTAATGAAATCTCTTATTTCAGGGAATAGTTTGGCCCCTGGTCATTACCGGGGTAATAGCAAATGTTTTTAATGCGGTCATCAACTACATTCTCCTCTTCGTCCTGGATTTTGGAGTTGCGTGAGTTTCCATGCCTTTCGCTGTTAAACCACAGGGCAGAAAGTAATTAAGCTAATTTTGCAGTTTAACACTAATGAGCATCAATTTGTTATCTGCAGAGGATCAGCAGCTGCCAACACCACTTCACAGTACGCTCTGGCTATCTTATTGCTTGTGTATATTCGATGGAAAGGTCTTTATAAAGACACATGGACAGGTGAGTTCACTGAGGTTGTAAAAAGCTATGGTTTCAAAACCTTTATCAAATAATTTGCTAGATGGTCTTTTAATAATAAAATAAAGCAAATCCATTATTCAGGTATGTGATCCTAAATTATTCTGACATTATGTAGCCAATTCTTAATTTGTGACTAGCTTTTTTCCCTATACAAAGGATTATCACCTAAAAGATGTATTTTGCTTTTGTCATTGTATAGGCTGGTCGATGGGCTGTTTGCAAGGTTGGGACACATTCATGCACCTGGCTATTCCAAGTATGCTTATGCTTTGTGCCGAGTGGTGGACTTATGAGATTGGAGGACTCCTATCAGGTGCATAATTTGCCAAATTAGTACAACATATTTGTTACATATATATATATATATATATATATATATATATATATTATATATATATATATATATATATATGATTTTAAATATATATATATATATATATATATATATATATAAATATGATTTTAAAAGCACAATTTTAAGTTGTTTGTGGTATATTTGTAGTCATTTTATTTAAGTTGTAGGTTTTGTTATCTCTACATATGATATCTATGCATATCCATATCAGAATATGAATATAATATACAACCATTGATGTTTTTTAATGTCAGGTCTGATAAGTGAAGTAGAGCTTGGGGCTCAGTCGGTCGTGTATGAACTGGCAAACATTGCATACATGGTACACATTAATTACGCATTTCATTTTAGTATTGTATACAGTAAATGTTTTCATGGAGTTTCATTGAGTCTGTGTTAAGTTTCCTTTAGGTTTCAGTGTAGCAGGCAGTGTAAGGGTGGGGAATGCCATGGGCGCAGGAGATGTTGCCCAAGCAAAGCTCTCTGCCAAACTCTCTATGCTGTGTGCAGGTAATAAATGTATGCAGGGTTTTATGCATCATCAAGATCACTTTTATTCACTTTGTTGAAGTTACAGTACACAAATTGACCTACAGTATTAAAAAGACCTACAGTATTAGATAAAAAAGAAACTATTATCTAACACAAAATTACAACCGTTTATAGTTGACACATTCATGTCATGCTAATGTTTTACAAAAAACACTAATTCACTGTGATTTGCAGTCTCTGTTGCAGTGTTTTTGGCAACCATCATTGCTTCTACAAAGGATGTAATTGCTTATGTCTTCATAAATGATGAGTGAGTGTTCATTACATTTACTGCAAATAAAGATTAAGAAACTATCAACAAAAATGTTTTCTTACTCACTCAAAACTTGCTCATCAATTTGGTTTGGGATGACACACACCAGAATGATATTTGCTCATGTCATACAAATATTATTTTGATGATTTATGTATTTGTACTTTAACCACATGTCACATTCCAAATGTCAAAGCATCAAACTCTTCAAATGATTAGCCATCACAAACATTGATGTCCTTAAATGCTACTTGAAAGCAGCATATAATCAAGAGGAGGTAATATTGTTTTCCTTCCTCTCACAGAGACATTAAAATGAGGGTTGCCACGGTAATGGTTTTTTATGCTCCTTTCCATCTTCTTGATGCAACAGCGGTAAGACATTAGCAGAGTTGTGTTAACGCACACAAAATCATCATTAGTGTTAAAAACAATCCTGAAACGCCACGGCAGTAAATTATGATTATGACTATCTGATCAGACTGCTTTGTTTTCCTCTATTCACAAATAAAACAGACTGAGCTTGATAGGGTTCATTTTCTTCCCTCAGGCAGCAGGTGGCAGTATAGTAAGAGGTTTGGGAAGGCAGAAGATTGGAGCGATATGTAATTTCGTGGGATACTATGGTGTGGGTTTTCCTATTGGAATATCCTTGATGTTTGCTTCTAAAATGGGAATTGTTGGTAAGGCATATTTTATTTCATTTTTCCATTTTACTTTGTTTCTCTAAAAGTGCATCTCGCTAACGTATCTAATCTCCTGAAGGTCTATGGACTGGCCTGTTAATTTGTGTCCTTCTTCAGGCAGTCTTCCTCATTGTACTCCTTTTCAAACTGGACTGGGAAAAGGCATCTGAAGAGGTGGGAAATATATATTTTCTTTTAATAAAATTGACTTTTTAAAGTAAAGATGTAAAGTAACAGGTTATGCAAAAAGTCATATTTTACTCTCGCCCATGAGTTTCCAAACATGCATTTACTTTTTTATTTTATATTATTTGAAGTATCTCCATAATGATATTTATTTTTTTATTTAATAAAATAAAAAATTCCCCAATTTTTTAAATAAATAATTATTCTTTAATAATAATAATATTATTTTTAATTATTATGAATAAATAAAATTTTCCCCTCAAAAAAATATTTTTATTTTTCCCCAAAAAAGTTTTTATAACCACTTAAGGGTGGGTAGAGATAATTACAGAATTTTCATTTTTGCGAGATGTATTCATTTAAAGTAAACTTAAATTATGTTTTTTCTAATAATGTAATTCACTTCACCAGGCACAGATTAGAGCTTGTGGGCAGACAAGGACTACAGCCAATGGTAATATATTTGTTTCATTACTAACAGTGAAAAAGCGTGTTAATGGGCAGATTAATAGACGTGTCACTCTCTTGACAGGTGCACCAGAGGAGAGTTGTATTGAGAACAATGCTACAGATTTGGACAGGCTAATAGAGGAGTCCAGTGTTGAGCTGACCTCAGCGATGTTGCTGCGTAGAGGATTGGCTCTGGCCGCTATGCTTGCTTTACTAGCTGCTGGTCTCATCACTAACGTCTTCATTAACAGCTGAGTTCTTTTGCCTTTAAGCAGACAGAGAAACATCTTTAAAACAGTCTCACACCCCACCAGAATAGAGCTTTAGGGCATCTTTGCTAATATTTCTCCTCTAACTGGTTATACAAGAGTGGCTCAAGTGTCCGTATTATTAACACATATTTTTATCGGGAGAAGATATGTGGAAACATCGCCATTATTAGTCATTAAATACTGTGATGGGTGTTGTATATGTATGTGTTGATGTTTTGCCCATCAGGGGACTGATGTTTAAACATTGCAGACGCAATTCTCTATGCACATATCAGTGTAAAAGAAACTTACAGTATGTACATAAACATATGCACATATATTTATATGTATGCAAATATATATATACGCCATGTGGACACACTTGAGAATGAAATAAATGCAAAGTTTTATACAGTCCCTGGTGTCATGCATTCACACTGCAGACATAAAGGCACAGTTTTGCAAGTTGTTTTGAGGCCTAGTGGAAAAAATAACGTTGTTTTTTTCTATTGTCTGTAAGTCAATTAAGAAAAAATATAAAGAAAGTCATGCTAATGACATGGCATAGAATGTATTGTGCATATAACAACATATAAGATTCAGAAAATCCAAGGACCATTTTCCTCCTGTGGCTGAACTGAATTTGCTTTCTAAACCAAAATAGTAAATTACCTCATTTGGGGACAAGGTCTTAAAAAAGATCTAGAAAAACTAGTTTTACCAGACCAATTTTAAGATTATTGCATCAGGCTTGGCAATCTTAAAACAGACAGCCTATCACACATGTTCATTGGTATATAACCCCCATTGACTGCCAAGCACAGAGCATGAACATGTGCTCTTTTCATCTTTATGTTGCTTAAGATATTGTTTTTTAACAGCCACTTTAAATCATGCTCCTATTGCCTTCAGTTCCAAAAAAAACAACGTTCACAAACAGCACTTGTTTCTCCCTGCAAGCTGAATTATCCCTGTACACGACAATCCCTTAACTCAATCTGAAAACAGCCCGGACCCCAGGCCACAGTCACAACACTACAGTCACATCAGCTTCAGTCACATCATGCAGTCATGCAAGTTAAACAACAAACATCTAAAAAGCGGTTGTGGGTGAACACATGTCAGTTTTTTAGATCTGCATTGGAATTCTGGATAAACTTAATTTAAGTTTGGTAAAAATGATTTATTTTGATATCTAATGGATGACTAAAAATAGTCATCAGTACATATAACAGTTAATAATTTTAACTTGTACACACAATAGGTTATGAAATGCACATTTTCGTACTACAAGTTTTGTGAACAAAGCAATTGGACTTTAAAAAAAAAAACATTTAACAGTTCAACTTGATCTTGTTAATATGTGAAACGTTTAATGTAGCATAAATACCTGCTATACCATCCTAAAATATTTACTGACAAAGGTTAAAAACTATATTTTGTAACACCAAAAGACATGCAGAATGTTCCACATACTGCAGATATAAAACATTTACAGTGAATTTTGGTTTTAGATTGTAATGGTGGAATAGATAGGCGTTGTGGCTGTTGTAAGGTTTGAGTCCAGCGTAAAGTTCGCCCCATAAGACACTTCTGGTAGAGGCACTTTGAGGTGAACAATTACCCCTACAGCCAGAGCAAAAAGAGCAGCCAGGGTGGTCAAACCTCTCCTGAGAATGAGCTGAGAGGTGGACAACATCACTGTGGGCTTTTCTTCCACAGGATTCCCTCTCGACTCATCCTGTACCACAGTAAAGGTGTGTTCCTCCTCTGGATTTTGAGAGCTCACAACCATATATCCATTCCCATTCTAAAAGAAATTTTTTTTACACACAAGTATTTAACATTTAAACTAAAAAGACAACATCTTTCATACAGTACCTCGGCATTCAGGACCACCTGGTAGAAGCTGTTGCGTTTGGAGGTCAATACTCCATTTGCACTCTTTCCTGTTCGCTCTATTGCCTTTAAATGATAAAAGATTATAGATCACTTCATGAGCATTTCGATAAGTACGTTTTAATCTAATATCTTAAATGCCTACTGTACCTCCTCTGTCATTTTTTTCCAGTTTAATCTGAAGATTGCCACTATAAAAAAAATTGCTAGCAAAAAGACAGCAATGAGGAGACCCAACCAAAAGCCTGGGGGAAAGACGGTACATGTTTATTGGAGACATAAAAATGTTTCTTTGGGTCAAGATTAATCATTTCTGTTATTCAAAACTGATAATAGAATAGGACAAACCAGCAACTTGTAGGTTGGCAGTGAACATCAGAACAATGCTTGATGGGAGTCCAATGCAGTAGTAACCAAACAGGTTAGCAACAGCAGCTATCTTCTGCTGCCCTGTGCCAATCAAAATGCCCATGCCAACACACTGGAAGAACAAAACAGCAACTCAAGATTACATGATTACCTCGAATGACTAAAACTCTTTACCTGACAGTGTTTTGTGTCCAGATGTTTTATAATTTTTATTAAACTTCCTTCATTAAACTTTCATAAAACCTCCTTTTATATCTGTATATATATATATATATATATATCAAATTTTTTTGGAAAACAATTACACACTTACACTGTCATGTTTTAAGACAAGATAAAAGTACTCACCAACAGTCCATTAAAGAACTGAAGAGGGCAGTAGATGTTCAGTAGCTGAGACACAAGTTCTACTATGTTTCTAAAAATTGATAAAATGTAAACTTGAAACATCTGTTGTTTACATTTTTCTATCAAATCTCAACAGGAAACAAGAGACTCGAGTGATTACAGATTAAAGTGTGGAGATGCCAACAACCATTTTATTTTCTGTGTTTGAAATAATAAGATGTGAGTAAGTGGCTTACTCATCTGATGTGAACATAAAGCCAATGATGGTTTTTGTTGAGCCCAGAATTAGACCTTGAAAGATTGCCAGTACAGCTGGGGACAAATTAATTTCTTTACATTAGGTTACATGCAAGTGTCATGAACTTATTAAAAAAGATTTATGTAAAATAAAATAAAATGAGTATAATTATTGTTTTTACCTGCACAGATTAGAGACACCTTGCTGGTGAGAATGGCTGCAGCTGTTTCTCCAGCGCCGAGAGCATTTCCCACACGAATACACGCTGCACCCTGCATTCCTAATGGGATCTGGGATATCAAAAAGGAGGTGAACAAAAGTTTAGTTAAATGCAAATCTATTCACATTTTACCAGATTTGTGGTAGAAATGTGCAGGGTTAAAATGGGTTGACATGCAAGCGTTTGGTTCAAACGGTCAGCGTTTGCTGCTATCCCTTGAAATTACTATTCAGAAGCCACAAACATCTTTGTGAAGTTTTTTTGCAAAACACATAAATAAGCAAATTTTAAAATATTTGCCAATGATGGATTTTTTTGGAACACTCCTAAATGTATTAAATGACTCATATAGGCTATACTGTAGATCCTAAGATCTACAGTACACAGATCTACAGATCTACTGCACACATTCTTTTGAAGCCATTAACCAATCAGTGATATCAAGATATCAAGACGTCATTTTCCTTTTCAAAATGATTAGTCACATGACATTATTAACTCAAGTGACTGATTGTAATCAGAGAAACCCACTGAGATCAATGGGACGTCTATCAGAAACTTTCTATCCTTATTATATACAGTACCTCCTTGATCTGTTGTGTAATTGTTAATGATCATTCTCAGGTAATACAAACACACCATGTAGTTGATGTACGCCAGCATTATAACCACGTGCTGAGCAGCCAAATCCACTTCACTCAACATTCCTGTCAGAAAAACAGATTCAGGCATGAGATAATTTTGCTAAAAAAGCAATAAAAACCTATTAAATGTACCATGAACCATTAGTTGTACCTGCCAAAAATCCTCCAACCTCATATATCCACCATTCAAAGCAGGTCATGAGAGTGCTGGGAATGGCCAGCTTCATGTAAGACCCCCAGTCCTGCAGCGCCTCCTGTGACCACCCTTTAAAATTTTTATATATATATAGAAAACAGGAAAGATCAACCATGTGGCAACTACTCGCTCTCTTAAAAAGGTTTTTAACAGCATGTATTTAGATAATAAGATTAAACACTCACTTTGATATGTAAAACTAAGTACATAGATGTTATGAGGAAAAATGATCAGTTATATGTATTCACAAAACAAACTCACCTCCCCACGTTTTCTCATGTAGTTTCTGCCAGCGAATAAAACAAAACAGGGAAAAGCAGCTAAAAACCTGAGCGAAGGTGTTTGCTGCAGCAGACCCACTGAAAACAAACACACAGAAAAACCTTTCTGACAGATATCATGAAAATCATAAAGCATAACATACAGGTAATAGGTGAATAATGGAAAAATATAAACGTATACTCACTAAACTCCAAAATCCCACCAGTACAGCAAGATGTAGTTTACTAACACATTGACAACATTGGTTACAGCAGATGCATACATCTGAGGCTTGATCACACCCTGCAGTGGATTCATGAAAATTACAAGGTCACCATGCAAAATAAATAAATAAATAATAAAACACAATTAAAAGAAAGATTTTATATACCTGGTTCTGAAGATATGACAGTTGCAGTTGATACAGAAACATGGCCTGTTGTATAAGGATAAACAGTAACGTTTATAAAGCGTTATTTGATTTGAGATAATCTACACAGGAAATGCAATTCATTATATCTATAATTGGATCTTACCGGAATCGCTGGCAGATACATAACCACATAAAGCTGAGCTATCCTGAGACAGATACAGTTAAGCATTAGTCATCACAAATCAATGTTTACTTTAACATGTGCAATTCAACAGTTAAATGGCATCATTAAAAACAAGTTTATTCATTGTGTGTTAAAGTGTGTATCGGTCACCTGGCCACCTCCGGGTCTTGTCCCAGCAGGAGGAGGAGCGGCTGTGTGTTCACCAGCAAAGCCCAGCAGGGCAAACTGAAGAGCGTCAGAATCAGGATACCTCTTTGCAGGATGACACCTACACGGAAAAGGTTCTTACTCCCAAAAGTCTAAAGGCAAGATGCAAAACCCAGACTTCTTTTAGTCTTTTGTATTGATTTTGGGCATTTGAAATGCTGTTTGTATAGAAAACACACCTGTGATACCAATGTGTCACAGGCCAAAGCTAGTCCTAACCCCGTCGCTGCAGCTGTTACATTGATTGTCTGAAAAACAGTTGGATACGTGCACCAGTTTTTTATATAACAGAAAATAAATGCAAGAAATATTGACCTATTAAAACCCCAAAAATATTTTTTGTCAGAACAATAGTCCAGAGAGCAAACTTACAGCCGAAGCCATGGCATAACCTGCTAGCACAGTGTTCCCCAGGCGTCCACAAAACATTGTCACCACGAAGAAAAGGAGGAAATTCAAGAACCGACACACAAGCTAAAAATACAAACAAAGAAATATTTAGCAGACCTGGAGATGAAAGTTACAGGCTCACATGGATTACAATGACAAGTCCACAGTCACATGGATGGAAAACAAAATTCCTTGATGGAACTTTCATAGAAATTATTTGAACTGATCTTTTCCAAGCTATCCATGACAAATCTTTATATATAGAAGAAACGTATATGTGTTATGCCTGCAAATAACTTCTTCATCTCATTCAACGTAACATTCATTATTACTTAAATAGACATGCATAAAGACATAACTCAAGAAGACAAATTCAGAAAGCATACAGCGTGTAATCCACTGCATTTCAGGCAAACGCTCTCATTATTTATACACAGCAAGCAAAGCACACCGTCCTGATGTGTATAACAAAAGTCTTACCAGGGGTCCAGTCATTCGCATGATGTGGTAAAGTTCTTCTCTATAGACCAGAGGTATGCAACGTCTCACAAAACGACAGCAAAACAGCCTGGCGCTGGGCTCCTCTGACGGTGCCCCAGTTCGGGGACGTGAGTCGTCCATGATCTTCTCAGTTCTGGTACCCAGTAAAGCCAGAAACACTGTAAGGGGCCCGTTCCTCCTTCACCGGCTGTAAGGGGCCCGTCTACAGCTGTTCATTCTCCAGGTTTGAATTCAGCACCTTTGAAGGCTTAAAGATTACACGAGGTGAGACAATGAGAAGCTTTGATTTAATCCACAGGATGGGAGGAGATTGTTTGTATTACTGGCAAAGTTGAGAGACAAGAGATTGTTTTCAAAGATCAATCAGTTCTTTAAAATAAAGAAAGAAAAATCTCATTTAAATTGATTAACATTATTGTATTTACTTCAGAATCAGAATTAAAATAATTAACAGCTATTTGTGTGGGAAATAATTTGGTAGTGAGTTTATAACACCGAGTCGGATATTTACAGTAAATATGTAATAGTAGAAGACATCCTACTCGCACTGTAACCTTTGGCATAATTGCATATTATGCATATCGCTCCATAACAATGAAACTACATGACTCCAATTGGTGGAACTTGCTTTTTTAGTTTTTAAACAGAGCCATGAAATACGACTTTAATACTTCAAAGCAAAAAGCATGCTTTCAATCTTACATTGCGGTAATGTCACTGTCTGCGTAAGTAAAGCTCAGAGCCTTGTAAACATTTACAAACAAATCCCTGAATCATCAATCAGCTTCCAAGAATCACTTTCATGAGTGACTAATATCTGACAAAGTCATGTTTTTTTATTCAGTGGCATGAGATGGACATCTGAAATGAAGAGACAAAGTCCTCTCTCTGGAGTGTTTTAGCGTATTTAATGCAACACAGTTTCTGACTTAAAAACATACAAAACAAAAACACATTGAACACTGCTTTAAATCTGAATACTTATTATAGTTTTTTATTACTACATGCTATTTATTAGAACAATGTCACATGAAAGTCTCATCAGGTTGTCAATTATTAATTCATTTACCTCATTCGATGTTGCATCATCATACAGGTTTCTGATGTGATGTGAGAAAAAGGGATACTTGTGATGATGCATAATTTTAAAGGACAAAAAGAAACATTAACAGTATTAACCATTCTCCACTGTGTCTTATTCTCAGACAAACCTTTGAACCAAATCCAAAAGTACTGGCAGGATTTCAAGAAAATAAAAACAAGAAATACTGACAGACAACAAATATGCAGATGTGGATTGTGTTGTAACAGCTGCTCTATGTTTCGGGTCTCTTGAGTTGAAATGTTCTGTGATAGAGATAACAATTCATGTAAAAGATGATTCATATTGGACTGACATACTGTAACATGGAAAAAAAATGTAAACAGTATAAAATATAAATCTGTTGCATGTTACGTAACACTGACATGAATAAAACCAAAAATGCTCTTTGTATATTTTTATTAACTGAAAGCACTAATATACCATAATGTTAAAGAAGTACTGTGCCACATGATAAATGGAGAAAAGTCTACAAATCCCTGAATCCCCCCTGTAGTGCTTCACAGCAGACAGGAATTGCATCTCGGTGACCACAAAATTACTTTCTGCTCCATGAATCTCAAGTGAGAAAGTTAAGATGAAATGAATTATATTGTCCTTGATTTCCTGACATGTTTATCGACATGAAAAAACCCATTACTATTCAATAAAATTTTAAATGTAACATTAAAAAATATAGGGACTTGCTCTCTAGAATAAAAGCAATGACATATTATGGTAATCTCATTTGTGAGAGCATTACAAACAACATTACTAGAAGTTCAAATAGAGACTGATGTTGAATAGATGATAGGTGAAGTTGTGGTAAGGTTCGAGTCCAAAGTGATATTTGCCCCATGAGAGATTTCAGGTAAAGGCACATTGAGATGAACAGCTATCCCGAGAGCTAGAATGAGAAGAGCAGTGAGTGTGATCAGACCCCTCCTGAGGATGATCTGAGAGGTGGAGAGCAGCGCTGCGGGTTCTTCTCGTTCCTGAATCACTCCTGGACCCTCATGTACCATAGTACTGCTGTGTTCTTCATCCCCATTCTGAAGAAATACAAGACACGAGAGATCTAGATAAGATTGGAGATGTTGTGTTAAGATAAAAGTAACAGACTTACATCTTTGTGCCTCGCTGTAGGTCCAGGATTACAGATGAGATCGTATGTGAGGTTATCTGGCGTTGTCATGACAGAGACTTTACTCTTTCCGGCCCGTTCCACTGCCTAAAATGATATGAATGTATAACACTTCACTACTACGCAGGCAGACTAAATCTCGCATTGAAGAAATAATTTCGAAGATTAATTTAGAGTTTTATAACAATCGTGATCTACCTCTTTGGTCAACCTCTCCCAGTTAAGTTTAAATATGACTGCAATGAAAAAGCTGGACTGCACGCAGACGCAGATGAGCAGCCCCAACCAAAACCCTGCGAAAGCAAGAGAGGACACTGCTGTTATCTCACTATGAAAAATATTTTCATGAATGCTGTTCTCGCTCTTAATACATTTATGCAATTCTACAGGGACTTTGCTCTACATGGTTCAACCTAACAAAATGAACAAAATAAAGCAGACGGTAACATTGTGACTGAAGATGTTGACAAGGTCATGGAAGGAGACAATAGGGTAATCACAGAATATGGAAAAAAAGAATGACAAACAAACCAATAACGTCTAATTTGGCTGCAAACATAAGAGAAATGCCGAGTGGAAGTCCAATGCAGTAATACCCGAAGAAGTTAGCTACAGCTGCAATCTTCTGCTGCCCAGATCCCAGGAGAATACCCATACTGACACACTGAGAGAGAAAATAAGAGAATACACTTTAAAACAGTCATAGGTTTAATGGTCACCAGTGTATTGTATGTTGTGTTTTGAAAATGTATCACCACAATAAGTTCTCTCCTACCATTTCACATTTATATTTAGGCTTTTATCCAAAGCGGCTTACAAATATTAGGAGACAATGAAGTGATACCATCATTTACTCATCCTCGTATCATTCCAAACCTGTATGACTTTCTTTCTTCAGCAGAACACAAAAGAAGATATTTTTAAGAATCAAACAACACTGAACCCCACTGACTTTCATTGTATAGACACAAAACCACTGAAGCATTTCAAAAATCTCTTTTATGTCCTGCAGAAGAAAGACTTTTTGAATGACATGAGGGTGAACGATTGATGACAGAATTTTATTTTAGGTAAACTATCCCCAGCAAAGTTTTAATGGTCAAAAGACCAGCACTAAACCAGCATATACCAACCTGGACCATCATGGACAAAGTTGTTTTTTTCAGCAAAAAGCACTACTTACAACAAGACCATCAAAAAACTGAAGTACACAGTAGACGTTCAACAGTTTGGAAACAAGCCCCACAATATGCCTACATATAACACACATCCGTTAGTACAGCCATCATGTAACTATGTAAATCATTGTAAAACAAAAAAATACTATTTACCTGTCTGATGTAAATAAGAACCCAATCACTGTTTTTGTTGATACTAACACAAGACCTTGCAAAACAGCCAAAACAGCTGCATCACAATAAAAGAAAAGAAAGAATAAATCAAACAATATTACAGACAATTAAAAGAGAGTGGAAATAGAAAAAGCTAATTAATAATCATGAGTCAAGCTGATAAGGTTTATGATGTAAACCTGTGCAGGTGAGGGACACCTTGCAGGTGCGGATCGCTCCGGGTGTATCTCCAGCTCCAAGCGCGTTACCTACACGAACACACGCTGCGCCTTGAATCCCCAACGGAAACTGCAATTGCAGGTGTGCATGTTAGGAAAACACGTAAACTCAGTCAAGGGTAGAATCATTTTATCAGTTAATGGTGTTAGATGGTGTCCTAGTTAAAGGAAAACACTGGGAGGCATTTTATTACGGGGAACTTTCTAATTAGCAAATTTCGGGACTTGAATTACCATGTAGTTTATAAAAGCCAGCATAATGACTGCATGTTGAGCTGCGAGATCCGACTCGCTCAGCATGCCTGAAATAGAAGGACACAAATGAATGCATTTGATAGCGTTTTAATGCTACATTTAAATGGGCTCTCACTCACTAAATCCTTCACACCGGCCCGCAATAGTTTTCTCCTATTTTCCTCTAGCACTCGTGCATGAAAAATGTATAAACTTAAAGCACATTAAGCACTCAAGACAACATTTATATAATTGCTGGACATTCTTCACTGGCTCCGGAGGCAATAAAACAGCTAATTCAATTAGATTTATAGGCAGAGATTTCCTGATATTAATACAAATGATTGTTTTGGACCGTGGTATGTTGAAAGCACCTGCTAAGAAACCTCCAACCTCATAAATCCACCACTCAAAGCACATCATCATTGTACTGGGGATGGCCAATTTCATATATCCATCCCACTCCTGCAGCGAGTCACATGACCAGCCTGTGACACAGAGGAAAAGAGATCTCCTGATATCTAGTTATATTTCAAAGAGTCCGTTATGCTGTTTTTATGCTTATGATGAAACTGAAATAACATGTTGGTATTATAGCTGTTATGCTGCATGCTGGTTTATCAGTTAGCTAGTTAACCTGAGCTCACCTCCCCATGTGTCCATGTGCAGCTTCTTCCAGCGAATGTATAAATAGAGGAAAACGCAAATATAGATCTGTGAGATGGTGTTAGCAGCAGCCGAACCACTAAAGTACAGAGAACAGAAAACCATCTCAGCTGTATTACTGCACTGGTACCTGTACTGATGGACCCTGACCAATAATCTGGTAAAACATACAGCGTGTAAATAAGTGACTGAATGTAAGTGAACAATTCTGTAGACTTACTATAATCCAAAGTCCAACCAGTTAAGAAGAATATAGTTTGTCACCACATTGGCAATATTGGCTGCAATGGCTGCATACATCTGAGGCAGGATCACACCCTGCAGGTCCAAAACAAACCATAATAAATCATTTTGATTGACAGTCACTGCACACATTTATGAAATACACAGCTGTGCTATCGTACGACAAGACCATTGATCATAATGTAACAACTGGAGAAAATATGAGCAGCAATATTGAGACCGTGCAGCAATGTTCATGAAAATTATATTATAAATGATATATAAAAAGACAGAATACCTGGTTCTGGAGATAGGCTACTTGCAGCTGATGTAAAAACATTGCCTGTGTAACATGATAAAAACTAACAATTTAAGATACACTTTGTGATTGTGAAATATTGAATATGTGGTATAAGATATGACATATACAGTAACATGTATTTCAAAATGACAGCAACAGGAAGATTTAATTTTCATCTTAGTTATGCTTATTTGTCTTAAATAAACAAGACAATCCAGTTACATAAAACAAACAATAAAGAATTTTGATTATAGCAATTGATTATAACTCACAGGAACCGCTGGCAGGTAAAAGACCACATAGAGTTGAGCTATCCTGAAAAAAGAACACATTTTTTACCATGAAAACTGCAAAGAATCTTGTGAATGATAACACGACATAATAAATCTGTACTGCAGAATCAAGTGTGTAGCATGTCTGCCTGTGCACATTAAAATGCCTCATTTACTCGGAATATTGCAGCTCTGTCAACATCAATTTGGGAAAGGAAGATGTCAGCGAGAGATGTTATTCTCATTCCTGTAGAGAGCTCTGTCTTCCTGATACACATCTGTGTGCTCATGAAAAGCACAGCGGAAACCTGAATGATCTATTACATATTTGAAAAGTGGCATAGCTGAAATACTAGAGAGGCAGAGAAACACCAATACAAATCTATTTTCTTTTTGTGGCTATTTTTACATATAGCTGTTGTATTTATAGGTTGTAAATAGTAAGCAAGTAGTCATTCATTGCACAGCTTGCTTAAAATCAAGTTTATGACGCACTGGTTTCAAACCAGTAACCTTATGAGTTTCTCATATACACCAATAAGCTTAAATGGAGTTTCATGCTTAAATAGAATTACAGAATTTGAGAATCTGTTAAAATTTTCCCATTCAATTCTAACAAGAATATATGATCTGAGCATTATTATACAAACTATATGTATTGCTTTATTTCAGCATTATGTTAGCAATATCTTTTTTCTAAGGAATTTAAGGAGAGACATCTGAGTGAGCAAAGAAAGAACCACCTGGCCACTTCCGGGTCCTGACCCAGCAGGAGAAGGATGGGATGAGTGTTAATGAGTAAAGCCCAACAGGGGAAACAAAAGAGAAGAAGAATCAAGACGCTTCTTTGTAGGATGACACCAACACGCATCAGATTCTTCCCACCAAAGGTCTGAAATATGCATTCAGATCAAAAGGTTTTTAAGATCACGAAAAACATTTTATTCAAGTGACTGTAATCGTACATATACTGTACTGTGCAATAGTGTATACATATAAATACACATAATATAGAGAAAATATTTTTACCTGAGAGATGAGAGTATCAGCTGCTAATGCCAGACCTCCTCCTGTAGCTGCTGTTGTGATGTTTATCGTCTAAAATCAGAATAACAAACGTCAGCCACTTCTCAGCTACTCTCTGAACTACTTCAAAACCAAGTAACTTTCAGTGTTTGATACATCAAACGCCTCAGAGTTCAACTTTCATAGTCTGAACGTTCAGAACATTTATATTTCATACACCAGTATAGTTGCTTTTTTACACAAACATTATGTAACAATAAAAAGGCTGAAACTCACAGCTGAGGCCATTCCATAACCAGCCAGCACACTGTTTCCCAAACGACCACAAAACATTGTTACGACAAATGGTAGAAGATAATTCAGGATGCGAGACGCAACCTGCAACGACAAACAGAGGATTCTTAATGGGAAATGAGCCAAATGGAAGAAACAATTCTTGCTTTTTCAATCACGCTTCTTAAAAAAAAAAAAAAAAAGTACAGAAAAAGTTATGAAATTATAAATACTCATCATTATAATGAATTCACATGTATAGACACGTGAGAAAAACTAAAAGTTCATACCAGGGGTCCAGTCATGCGCAGGATGTGGTAGAGCTCGTCTCTATAAACCAGAGGGACCAGCCTCATAAATCTACAGCAGACCCGTCTGGAACTTGACTGGACTGCCGCAGCTTCAGTCCTGAGACCTGAAGCGTCCATTATCTCCTCAGACCTGATCTGTAGTGACTGCTCTGCTGCAGCTGTGCTTCCAACAGGTCACTGTGGCAAAGTTTCACCATCTTAAAAGCTTACTGATTAGATGAAGTCTGACGACGTTCGCTTTGAGAAGACATGCAAATTCTGCTACTAAGATTACAGAAAACAGTATTAGAGACCACCTGTAGGGATACCTCCTGAGATAACAAACTCGATCAGGTTTGAGTTAACATTTACAAGCTTGTTTATTGTGAGATATTCTATTGTTTCTTTAGCAAAAGAGTTACAGCATGGGCATTTACTGAATATATTAACCTGTTCAATGTCACCGTTTCACAGGTGGAAAGTTATTTCACTATTTACTACTTTCTAATCATGACAAACTATATATTGATGGAAAGGTATACTCAGTAATAAATATTTGACATATTTTTACAATAAACATAAACAAAAAATGTAATAAAAAAGTTGTTTATGTTGTTTATACATAAATATATATTATATTATATAAATATATATATATACATATATATATATATAATATATATACATATATATACATAAATATACATAAATATACATATATACATATATACATATACATATATATATATATATATATATATAAAATGGAGGAATTTTTTATTATTCATATACATATACATATACATATATATATATATATATATAAAATGGAGGAATTTTTTTTATTTTCACGTGCATGTTTGAGAAACATATTTCTGAAACTCTAAAGGTAACATGAAATTACTGAATCTGAGAAGAAATTAAGTTTGACTCCTGATATATTCTTACTGATGTCAAGAGGAAACAACTGAAATATTATTAGGTTTTTAATGTGAAGATTCAAAATTTTATTTCTTGTAAGGATCATTGTTTAAAACTCTAAATTACACATAACAGAATGGAATTAAAGAGCTTGAAACATTATACGTGTAAAATAGTATCACAAAATACAATAATCCAAAACGATTCGAGTCCAAAAAGGTGCATGTAGAGTCAAGTCACTATTCTTAATCAGGCCTATTAATGTTTGTTCTTCTGTGAACATCTCTAATTGTTTTTAATATGACATTTACATATGCATAATTCGGCAGATTTAATTTCCCACATCAGATTTAGTGCATCATCAAGGTGTGATCATCCACTAATTACCAGGGATGCAGCAAGAAAAGGAAGCGGGGTCTCCATGGTAACTGTTGGATTATGACGCTGACATGTTGTGGTTTATGAGAAAATCGAAATGCATGATTTAGGACAACATGGTTTTGACCGCGTTGTGCCAATAATTATTAGCCATATTCATCACAGCATGTTGAAGGTTTAAAGTGGCTTACAAAATCATTCCAGGTAGTTTAAGAGCAGTTTTTAGATTCTGATCAGCATGCTGTTGAAGCACAACCGGGACTAAATAGCTTTTCAATGACAGAGTCTATTTTCAATATTCTGTCCACAGAGGCATCCAGATATCACCAATCAGCTCATACAAATTGCTTTGGAGAGCAGAGAAGGTGACACACAATGATATAGCAACTCTATTTCAGCTAATGAAATTCTGCAATACGTTGGGTGCTTGGCCATTATCATTTGTTTTGTTTTGATTTATTTTTAGCTGGTCCGTTCAGTCCACATTATCTGTCTGGATCCCATACTGCTTTGGTGTGTTACATATATCAGTGTTGTATGTGTTTTATGTGTCAGCTGTTTGTATTTTCCTGGTACTTTACACAAAAGTGGGCTCTTAAAACTCTCTCTGCCCACTGTTGGCTATTTCTGTCAGGTATAATGTATTGGCTCCTCTGTGCAGCTTTAGGAGTCGGCAATGAAAACACCCCAAATAACCTTCTCTAGTGATTTCTACAGTATGTCATAACATGACAGCATCATCTCGTGTGCTATAGCTCTCCATAAAGTATTTGCAAAAAGTAATTTTCAAATCAATTTATTGATGCTGAATATATACATGTGTCTATACATATGGCAATAAAAACACCAGTGTTCGTATATTACTTTTTTTTTTTTGAGTGTTTTGTCATTTTAGACACATTTTATAACAAAACCTGTAGTCTTTATAGCTATCTATATCTATCTATAATACGTACTGTAAGATTGATCCTAATTTTGTTCCTGAAATCATAAATCTTGATTTCTTTTCTACAGAAAGGTATTTGCAAATCAATCAGTAATTTGTAATATATCTCAGCTGACACTATACTGTTTATATCAGCCCCTGACCCACAGATGAGCACCAGTTCACCTTCACCTGCCACCAGTATCTCATGAAGACTGGAGGTGACATTAGCCAGTAATTGTCCAGATCATCATATTGAGAATGTACTTTCATAGATAATTGGTTTGAGGGATGTTAAAAAGTCTCTGTTGTTTTGTGGTTAACACCGACATATATTGATCATTGTGCAAGCAGAAAGGCTAGTACACAGAGTGCCCATCCTTCCCCTGGAAGGAAAAGGTAACAATAAAAAAGATGAAAGTGAATGTGTCAAACTAACCTCCAATGTCAGACTGAAGGATGGCTACATTCTGTATCAGGACACCAGGATGGCCTCATGTGAACCCGTCTCAACAAACCTGTACAGGACTGTGTCTTTGTTACGCATTATATGCAATTATTACAGTCATAACCCTAATCCTAAGCCTTTATTATCTATATAATGTTAATAATATTCAGTTCTTAAATACAGAACTTAAGTAATATTTATTATGTTTATTGTAACAAGGACAACTTGAGTGTAAAAATGACTTCACTTCATTATTAAATGACATTGAAATGTTTTTTTGTAAACCTAAATTTGTTAAAATTTCAAAACTATCTACATAAAATGTATATGTAAAAATGGAAAAAAAGATGTATTCTCCAAAAACAATTGATCTTGTTTGCTATGCATTGAAGATTGCCTGACAGTGCTGCTGTGTGGCACTTTTTTCTAAAGTTTTTTCAGAAAAGAAACAAAAAAAAAAAAGAAAACTTTACAAAATCTGTTAAGCTTTACAAAACACTTGCATACAGATGCATCAAAATCTAAACTAATATGTTTAAGGCAAAAACAATAGATACATTTCAACAGCGCCGTTATAGCAACATCTCAAAGCAAGTTTAGATTAGCCTTTCAGTACACGACTTTCCCATAATAGCAGTGACTGGAAAACTAATCCCCCGGAGGCTTGTAGTCTTGACCCTGCAGCTGAAGAATGCTCTGTAGCAGGATATGAATTCTGACAGACAGACTGCTGTGTGTAATAGTTTGTGTGTATTTGTGCTCATTTTGTTTACATGAGAACGGTCAGCTTTCAAATTCACCTTCACCTGCCTGACTTGTCAGCTCAAACTTTACTCATACTAAACCAGTTCTGAAAGTCACACAATGGTATATTGCAATATTACAAGATTTTTGTGTTATTATCTTCAACTAAAAAGACAAGCAATGCTAGCCCAGGCTGGTTAATACTAGTCAACAACAAGAAAACAACAACCCACCCACAAATCTACATGGTAATGTAAAAAGAACAGTGCAGTTAAAGTGCTGGTCTTAAGGGCCTCTTTACTCAAATCACATCTATACAGAGCGTTTGATTGCCTTCTATAAAAGAAATGTACAAAAAACAGTAACTAAATTAAGCTGCTGTTCTGGGACCAATCCATAATGACGAGAAAGAGACTAATGTGTAATTATTCATTTTTTAAGCCACAGAATCAAAGCTATAACTAGGATCAGACTGAAAACAGCTCTCATTGCTCCTTTGTGAGATTTTAAATACAGTCCTTGCCTTTACAAATGGATTGTGTGCTTTCTATTAAAGGAAAACTGGAGTTCAGGTCAGATCAGATAAAAATGCAAAGGTTTTAAAATATGCTTTTGTTCAAGCGTGCTACAATACAACCTCAGCACAGAAGGATGGGACATTTTCTCTACGTCAAAATATAACCTGAATTTAGTTGCCTTTTATGAGTCTTTGGAAAAAAAACTATGAAAAATAAAAAACCCATGAGTGAGTAATTAATTTTAAAGGTAAATGTGGCAATACAACACGCAATTAACTAGAAAAACACTGAATATTTTAAGTGGCATGTTCACAATGCTAAAAGCAATAGATTATAGAGGGTCAATCAATAATCCTAATAATTGCTTCACACATTTTCTGCATTACATTACATTAATCAGCTCAACTGTGTGAACTGTGATTAAAGGACCATTTCCACAGCACGCAAAGAATGACAAGAGTACATTCATTAACAGTGACAGCTACCGAGAGCATTTGTTCAACTGACATAATAGCAACAACCAGCGTCAATATCCTACAAGCGGAAACTAGGAAACTGTCCCTTGAAGGGCAGCGAAAAGTACATTTCACTGAAAACCTGTCGTTTTCACATTTGTCGTCTTAAAAGACTGATGTTATTCCAGCTCAGTTTATACTACTCAACACTGTGCCACAACCAGCTGAGTGAAGAGGTAATAAACGACTGGCGTGTTGTAGGAAAATCCAAAATATGAGAAAGAATGAGAGAGCTGAGTGCTAAAAAAAAATCACTTAAAGAGCATTTACACCTGCAGAAGAGAGACACACACGACGATCAGCCTTGGATTTGCATACATATTAAAGCTTAAAAGAGTGAGTTAAAAGTCTGACAAGTGTGTGAATAAGATGATAGAGATGGTATGAGATGTACTCACCGGTCACAGCCTACTGTACGTGCCCTTCATACAGCAGATTTAGGGAGAAATATATCAGACAATGCTGAGTTTACTAACCGGTTTATTGTGGTGAGAATTAAATATATTTGTTTATACAGCTTGTTACAGGTCCAACAGAACACTGAAATAGACCAAGTGGACCAAATGCCACAATAATAGATTTAGTGAAGTGGTCTTGTTTTGGTTGATACTGGTACAGCTGTGTGTTGCACAATGCTGAATACGTACCTTACATTTTCAAAATACAAATATACTTGATCACCCAACATCTGAGAATACTGATATCAGAATAAATATACATATTGGTAAGGTTATATACGAATTGCCGATTCAGCAATGACTGTTTGAATGATCACACACAAAGATTAAAAATAGTCTGTCTATAAAATCATCAGGGTCGCTGATCCATTGACACAAATTACAGATCCTTGTGGGGAAACAAAAGGCCACTAGTACGATCTCTGACACACATTACAAATATATACAATAAATACAAAACAATTTCAAACTTATACTCTCTTTTTGAAATATGCACAGATTTGCATATTTATATGTACACATGTAGTGTAAATACAGACCCACACAGACACTCGTGAACACCCACTTTCACTTTCAGTTCTATAAACATTTACAGTTAAATATACAAGAAAATACAATTACATAAATACCTTTGTTGTCAAATTGCAATTTTCAATTGACGATACAAAATACGAAAAATCAGTAACTATAAAAGGAAAACATGACATTACAAGAACTATGGACACAGTCATTGTGATTTCAAATACCAGCAAACACTGGAAACCAGCTATATAGAGTCTGATAGTCCTTTGATCAAACACAGCAGTTGCACGTTTATTGTATTGTAACACTTAGGTTGTCCTCAAGTAAAGTGTAAGATACTAATATAGTATGTATTTCAATGAGACCATCTGTGTGAAATAGTGTTACATGTAAACAGAATCTGTCGTCATACAGCTAAACTGGTTCATGTAACAGGACCACATACTTTACAGCTACAATTACTGAACAATACAAATATAAAATAATTTGGTTGGTAAAGGTGAATTGTGAAAAAACATTTTTACATTGTTTTCCAGAAAAAAAAAAACAGATTTTAAGAGGATGCACTGTATCCCTACAAGCGACTAATTATTTGTTGTTCTTAAGAATAAATCTAACTTGAGTTTTCTTGTTTCTCAAATATATTTATCTTGTTTTAAGGATGATAATTGTTTGCTTTTCAAATAAATTAATCTTGTTTTAAGGATGATTATTTTGGCTTATTAAATACACTTATCTTGTTATAATAATGTTAATTTTTTAACTGGAAAACAAGATAAAAACACTAATTCAGTTTTTTTTGCAGTCAGCTATTGCCACATGCAAACATAACAAACACGCTCGTTTCATTTCAGTGCCACTTATATTTACAACGTGGGTAAGAGACAGGCACAAGTAAAACCACTGACGGTTGTAAATTTTCTTCTGGAACCAGTGACCCGGCAGAGAAGTGGGACACTGCAGCTGTGTTTCAGAACTGAACCGTTTCTGGCCGAGCGGCTGAACAGAAGCAGTGATGACGTGGGGTCGCCACACTGGCACGAAAGGTTAATGTACAGTTTGCAAGCCCGTCTGGCCACGAGCGGCATGCAGACGGCCGGCCAGAGAGCAGACAAACAATATTAAAACAGAGGAATTATTGCCGGAGTCAGCACTATACCGCCTGTCCGAGCAGCAGGTTCCTCACTTTCGTTCCATAGTGCGTATTGCTAAAGCTTGACAAAATCTGATGCTTTCTCCAAGGATCTTATCCCAAATCAGGCCTCACGACAGAAGAGACCGCATGACTGACATGTACACCGACCAACCAGTTTGTTTCATAGTGTTGTTTACAGGAATAGAATATATCACAATAACAGAACGGCATGACAATTGTTGGCATACAGTTGTATTATAAAAACACTATAAATAGAGGAAAATGCCTATAGACTGTGTTCAGTGTTTCTGTAAGTGCAAAAGTACTTATTTTTTCCCCACAGAATTCAGAAAGCAAGTGTTTCTAATACACATTTCTTGTGGAAATTTGGTCCACCAATTTATTTACTAGTTTACTAAGTGCATCAAACCAATCTCAGACTGTACTAATCTTACAAACTTTGTCAAATCCATTAATCAGTTCTTCCTCATATAAGCCTTGTACCCTGTAAACATGACTTGTCATTGCTGTAAGCAACAAGCATCAGACAGTCAGCAAATTAACTGTTGAGACAAGAAGCTCACAATATAAATGCTGCTTTCTCAATCTAAATCTCCAGAGCATCACAGTTGTTCAAGAAATTGAATTCGGAAATAATACAATGAATTCTCCCCCGTTGTTCAAACAGACAGCTCAAGCATTAGAAGTCAGCGTTAGATCCGTGCCAGATCCTTGCAGAGCGGAGGACCCTTTCCCGAACAGTTTTATCCCATCATGTGAGATCTGTCTCAATATGTAGTCAAATATCAGCAGAGGCCTGAAATGATGTAAAGATGCTGTGAAGCTGGAGAAGAAGAGAGGTTGTGAATTAAAGAATGCCTCACACAGCAGTCACACTCAATAAACACGCACATAAACATCCATTTCGTTACGAAAATCATTTGAGTAAATGATCAAGAGTTTCCAGGTTGTCATCTCATCCGGCAAACGGTATTTGGCACTGGGAAAGAGCTGGATTTGAGGCATGTCTGGACACTCGATGTGCGGATCATTGGGCTCAGCGGTGTAGCCCTTCAATTGCACATTTGCATTCAGATTTCTGTGGCGTGAAGGGAAGATCGGTGGGAGGTGCAGTCTCTATTAATAATCCCTCAGCCTTTTTTACACTCCTGATTAGGAATGATCCGGCGCTTGGGGTGGTACCCTGATTTACCCGCACAGTTCAGAAGGATGTCGGGCCACTAATTCAGTCTCTAATCACTTTTTTATATTTGACAGAACAAAACCGCTACATCATCCAGGCAGACTGAAAACTAATACCGTGGGGGCTGAAGTCTTTCTGGGGTCTGAATATAAATTTTGGGTTATGAATTCAGTGATGCTGAGATCCAATTTAAGAAACTTTTACTGCAGTTGGACATGTGATGCAGCGGACTGGTGGTGAGAATATTAGATTTGTGCTCGACGGGGTCTCTTCATTTGAAATTTAAATTGAATTCACACCCGAAATACAGACCTGCCATGTATTTCAAAAGACGAGAGTTCATTAAACAGTTGTGCCACCTCAGCCTGTATAAGCTAAAGTAGAGCTATAGCATGAGTATTTCAATTATGTTATTTCTTAAATCAAGTTCTTTTCTATACAAATGTGGTTTCTTTAAATACACAGTATTCACAAAAGTGAGCAATGTTTGCTTGCCACAATAAAAGTCCATCTGAAAAGAGCAAAACAGAAACGAAATCTTACCTGGGCTCTGTCCAGCGTGATATAATTTGCATCTCCTCTCCTTCCATCACTCTTTGTTTTGTTTTAATCAGGGAGTGGTGTCACCACGGTGCATGGACCCCCGCGCCCACGCGCCATGACCCGCTCCCCCTCCGCCCCCGTGATCCTTGTCCGACTCGGGCTGGCTCTGAGCTCGCTCCGGTTTAGGGTTGGCCGTGATGGGCGGATCGGGCTGCTGGACGGACATGGTGCGACGGAGGTGCGTGCGCTTGCACAGAAAGTCAGGTTTGGCAGACAGACCGAAAGAGCCTTTTCTCAGCACCATACGCACCGAGGAACTCTTTTTGGGTCGGGCACGGTGACTGAACTGCAGAGAGGACAGGTGGACCGCATAGCCTTCGCTCAGGAACTGTGGGATCACACAGATCAGATGAGATATAAAGCAATAAAAGATGGCAGTCAACAAGGTGGAATTAATTAAAGGGAAGAAGAGTCAACCTGGCACTGATTCTGGTGTTTTTTGGAGGGTCGTCCCACTATATATATCTGGTTGGGGCTGAGGTCCAGCATGCTGTAGACGGAAATATCCTTCATGGAGCCGTAGGCGCAGTTGATTTTAATGTGACACTGCCGACATGAGAAAAGTGTGACAGACAGCCTGAGGTTACGATTTGAGAACAGCTTCAGTTCATGTGCGACTACTCAAGCGTGAGACAGAGGAAGTAACCGTGAGAGAAATGGACCGAAAGAAGCAGAGGCAAGAAACATAAGGGAGAAAGATACAGTGGGGTCCAAATGTCACATTGACAATGGGTTAAAAATCGAATGTAAACATGAAATTATGATGTAGAAATAAATAAGTGACCTAGAAATCATGAATAATCTCTCTTATCAAAATGACAAAGGAAATCTGACACAGGATTTGCACAGAATGGTGAATTGTAAAGACAAAAAAAAGACCAATTTTGTTTTTTAATTTATCATTTACTCACCCTCATGTCATTTAAAACCAGTATGAGTTTTTTCTTCTGTATAACACAAAAGAAGATATTTTGAGGAACGTTGGTAACCAAACAAACCACACTGACTTCCATGTATGGACAAAATCACTAAGACATTTCTGAAAATACCTTCTTTTGTGTTACAGAAGAAAGAGTCATATACAGGTTTTACATGAACAAATAATGACAGAATGTTATTTTTGGGTGAACTATCCCTTTAAGTGCATGCTGTCAATACAATACAATGGGAACATAACAAATGCAAATAAATGCATCTTTTCATGGTAATAATGCAATAATGCAATAAAAGCATTTGTACTAGTGGTCTCAGACATCTGTACCTCTCTCTATGTGCATTACACATATGATATAATATTACATATAATATGTAAGAGGGATGTACCTCTTGCACCAGGTTTCTGAGGAAAATAGTTTTCTGACGCAGTGGGTCGTGCACCAACCCCTCCGAGAAGAAGATCATTCCCTGGGGGAAGTTGTGTTGAGAAAGCCAGGAGACCACCCTCTGTTTCTGCATGTCTGGACGGCCAGTGATGTAAATGATCAGGTATCCCAGGTCCTGCCAGTGTCTACACACAAAAACCATAATTCACCCAGAAAAACATTTGGGGACTGATTATCAGACACGGATTCCGCCTAGTCCTCCAACAACAGATTGCCTTTGACACGGCAGTAAATTTGCTCAAGGACAGTCTGGGAAACATCCCAAGATTCTCCATTTGTGAATACAAAATCCCATCTGATATCAGCATTTTGCTATCTCTCTATTAAATGAAATCCAATTGTGCTCCACTGGCAGACCGGTTCTCTTCAATATTGCTATGCTATCAAATTAAAGCATTGATTCTCTCTCTCTGTCACACACACAAACAAAACCACGTGGAGAATCTCATACCTGACCACATCCACAGCTCCAGGTCGTACTTTAGGGTCGCTGCCCATGATGGAGACGCTGGCGGCAAAGGAACCGTCTATGCTAAAGACGACACACTCCATTCCCCGCGGCAACACCGTCAGAAAGGCCTCTGCGCTCGTCTGGTCTCCCCTGCAGGGAAAAACATCAGGAAGGGAAGCACAAAGCCTGATCAATTTAACAGCGAGGAGTTATCCTCCGTTAGCCCCGAGGGTGAGAGTTTTATGAGTGCCAATTGAACTCTCTTTGGCATCCTTACAAATTATCCCCGCTGAGAGCGTGACCATTTCGGAAACATTACAAGTAATCTTCAGGGACCCGTTGAAATAAAGGGACCCCTGGCGTTTGACTTACTTGACGACCATTTTGATGGGATAGACTCCCACAGCCAGTTTTTTGGTCTTGGGGATGGTGTAGGTCACTCTGCCACTGCTGTTGGTGACCTCGGTGTCTAAATGTACCCAGCGACCTGACTGCGGCTGGGTCATCACGTACACATCCACCTGACAGACACAAATATGACAGAGAGTACAGAGGAGAATTACTGATGTTGCCACCATACCAAATTTTAAACTATCTTTTATTTTACAAGATTTAAAGATTTAGGAACAGTCGGTAATAAGTAACATAGAAAAAATATTATGAGTAGTTCTTGTAATTTACTTATCCGTTTATTGCTGTTTTTATAAATATTAAAGAGGATGTTGTTAATAATAATAAAGATACATTTACATCTATTTGTTTTTAAGCCTAATACACTAACACTATAAATATATTCACACACATAAGATTTTTTAAGCATGTTTACACATAACATAACACATAACTCACAGTGTTTGCATTAGCACTTTGACAAGATGGCATTACTCTGAAGAAGTGCAAATGTGAGGGTTTTTTCATTGCAATAGGACTCATAGGAGTGTATAAGATTTGACTCTTGATTTCAGTCTTGTACACAATTATTGACTATTTGACATCTTTTGACACACTTCTTGTTACTAACACTTTTAATGCATGTGGGTGGGTGTAAATACGTCTCTCTCTCACCTTTTCCCCAGTTAGGGTGACCATATCCAGGGGACCGTACATAAAGCGACCAACCAGTGTCTGAGGTCCGTCCTCTGTCGTGATGACATCATTAACTCTGTGGTTGGCGGTGACATTCTGCAGACAGAAAGAGGGAGAATTATGTTACTCTTTCAGAAAAAAATGTATAATGTAAAAAACGTGAGCGAATGACACTCATGATAACGCTGCCCATGGTCTCCGACAGGTGACAAATGAGAAAGGGGTCATTTTAATATGCATGCAGTACAAAGTCCATCCAAAAGAGGGTGTCGCACTCAAATGCTTTCCGCGTTCAGTAAATTTGGTTGTGGTGATAAAGCTTTTGGACACAGAGAGCCCGGTGAAGATAAACTCAACAGCGCCTGCTGAGGCAGCTGAACTTTAATGGGAAATTAAAGCAAGCAAAACACAGAGCTATGCAAATTCTGCAAAATAACTGACCACAGTCACCTTCACAGCAAAGCGAGCAGACGAACACAGAAGAAGATAAATGCGAGAGGCTTTTCCTCACAGAGGCAAGGCTTTTACAGCTTGCGAATTTATAAATGCTTCTCCCATAAACCCAACCGAAGAAGACTTTCTTATATACGATCTACCACGGTGAAGAAATCCAACAGGATACTGAGGGCTTATCTGAACCGGGGTTTAGGTCTAATCCTGTAAGGCTGATTTACAACAGCTACCTTTGCAAAAAGTGCTAGAACCGCTTGCCTGTGGTTGCCAGGGTGTTGCTATGCAGCATCCAAAGTGTTTTCTGGATTGTTGCTTGGTTTGCATCACCAACAATCTATCATATCGCTCTTATTCTGTTAAAACTCATGTAAAACGCATCACTTCCATTCGTTTAATCCCTGCTGAAAAGCTAAATGCTTTAATGTTATGTTATTATGTTAGCATGGCACCGTTACATGATCTCAACCAGACCCATAAATCATTAGCCTACACATACACTAATGAGCCTGATGGCTTAAATTTGTCATTTAATCAAGCAGTTAAACATTTCCCAGCATGTAGTCATTTGCATGTTGATTAAGTCAGTCAATAATTCATCCTGACATGAACACATGTATGACTGTCACATGATGGGGTATGGGTTTAGAACGCACACACAGGAAACAGGCAGCACGATGCCATATGTGTCATGACAGCACACAGCTGCACACCTTTGAGTGGATCCTCCGATACTCATTTTCTATGACAGATCACAGCCAAGAGACTGTAACTGCTGACAGGTGTAGTGAAATGTCATTCATGCGTGCATGCGCTCCACAACATCACTTCAAACATAAGGCATGTTGTTGTGTCCTGTGAAATTGATCCAAGCCACTATATTATAGAATAAACCACAAAGGTAGAGATTGATTAACATGGGTTTTTAATTTACTGAACCAAGAGGCACATGAACATCTACGTATGCTCATACCGATACGATGATCACATGGGAATTAAAGAGATAGTTCTGTTTTTCACTCCTCCTAATAGACAATTCCATGCAAATGTCAACTTTACCACGTTTTTACCAAAGATTTTCAACATACTGATCGCTCAGATGTCAATATTTGGTGATTTAAATACTCATGTGAGGTCTCAGTTGACAAGCATTGTTTAAATCACAGTTTTCCCCATAAATGGGCACATAAAAATACAATAAAATAAAATAACTTTTCTTTTTACAAAAATTCTTTTAAGAGTCATCTCTTCTCCATTTGTTGGGTATTATTGCTTCTGGTTTGTGCATTTCAATTTACAGAAATCCTACAATATATGTTGCCTCTCAAAAGCATAATATATGACTCAATCTAATGAATACATTTCCATCTTTTAAGGAAACATATGTACAATTCAAACTGTATATTATATAAAACAAACAAAAAAAACCCTGCTCAAAGCTACATACACATGGCATTCAGGGTGTGAAAGAAACCATCAAGCGAGAAGAGTCTTTGAAAAACACATGTGAACGAAACAGCCTTTGACTTAAAAGGCTTGCAAGCACTCTGATCAAACACTACTGAGGCCATCAGCGCATTCAGAGCGGCTCCACAGGAAATAACTCCGATTTTAGATCAAGGTCCTGCCTGATCAAAATACCACTCGCTTTTAAAAGAGAAGGTAGCAGTGCCAACAAACAAGTGTTTCGATGAGCTATACTTAACCTCCATGAAGGGCTAGGCAAAATACGTCTTCGTCATCTGGTTTTTATAAAGCGAGCACTGAAACAGACCAGCGCAGGTAGATTTCAGTTGCACTGTTAGGTAATTGTGTTGATGTGACTCTGAACAGTGAATCAAGGTCGAACACGACACTTACTTTTATAAAGAGCATATTTCTGCCCACACATACAGAGCTATTGTGTCGCATTGAAAAAAAAACACAAAGCCCTGGCAGAGCGGGGATATTTTTAGTTTGTCTACAATGTCTCTGCTGCAGTCCACAGTTTTACTTAAGTGATGTGTGTGCATGTGTCAGAGACTGCAGATGATGCTCTCTTGTATCACACTGGGATCTAACTGATAGCTAACATTACTGGGCAAATTTCATGCACACAGGACTGCAATTCATCACTGCCATGTTTAATGAGGAGTATAAAAGTTCAAATTAAAATTGTCTATTAACTTTAGTCTGTCTCTTCAGGGAAACAGGCCATTATTATTGATGACTCATCCTGCACTACACAGATTTTTTACAAATAAATGCTCTCTAGAATAAGCATGTCATCCACCCGATGCCACTGACTAGCAATTAGGTTTGTTGTTGTGATGTAACTAAAGCCTACTGGCTTTACAAAAATAGGCCCTTAATATATTCCTTACAAACTTCTTGTCTCAAAAGTAAACACGCGTTGCGTTAACAGTGCAAAATGTGTGGGTACGATTCCTAGAGAACACCGTAAAACCATATATTCTTACATGCAATATCAAAGTCGGTTTGGATAAAAGTGACTGTCATATGTAAAGAGAAGTGTATGTACACTAAGTGTGCGTTATGCTCACCCTAAGCTTGACGTGTGTGCGCCTGCGAAGCCACTTCTCTCTCGGACTAGAAGGAGAGAAGGGGGCGGAGTCTGTGTTGTCCATCTCTTGGGTTTTCACATAGTCACAGTGCATCACCTATTAAACAATAACAGTTTACAGTAAATTATAGTACAATCAATCTGAACGAGTAGTCTAGCTATAATCGTTTCTCATTCAAAAATAAAAACACCTATGAAAAACAACACAATTATACCTGTAACATTTGACTAAATCACAATACAAGAAAAACACACAAAACATTAAATTCAAATGCAGCTAAAATTTCTATCATCTTTTCACGCTGCTGTGTAAACCACAGCTGTGAGAAATACACAGATGAATTGTAGGTGGATTTCATAACCTCTGATATTTGAAAAATAAATAACTCGGTAAATTCAGGTGTAGATGAAACTTGCTGTAACATGAGCCGGATCAAGAGGATAGTGTTCATCAGTCTTTCACATTACTCGTAAGGGTTGAGGATTTTCTGTATGCGAGGCCTACCGCACTTAAGGATTTTGGTAAATTGTGTCAATTTTGAGTAGATAAAGGTGTTTATATAGCATGCAGGCTGTTTGTAGAGGAAGTAAACATGTCTCTGTGTCAGTTGTTATGCTTGCTGACTTGAATAAATATGTATTCTCAATATCCTTGTTCTACTTGTACCATTACTTCAAAACACCCTGAAGAACTGATCATACATTAGGCAAGTTAACACAAGCAGATCACACTGAATCAATATATAAAATGAAACCGAAGACTAAAACGGGACATTTGGACATTTACCTAAAACCAACGCCCCAAATGCAACAGTTTTGCCTAGTCTTTGTATAGACAATTAAATAGGAACAGCATTAAAAATGACAGACTGACCAGAATACATTTGCCAAAACTGACTATTTCTTTTAAGTGCTGCAGCTTTTTAAGAATGAATGTAATAAAAGGTGCTCTTTGAATATATGACACTGCAAAGTGAGGTCTGTGTATATCTGCACTGATAACTACATCAGGGATTTGATCTTGAAATGTCTCTAAAAAAAGAGACTGAGGTGCTTTTTAATGGATGTGTCACAGTCATTTGTCTCTCAGCCAGAGGTACGACTGATATGAATGAAAAGGGCATATTAGAATGGATATTCTCCTCCTTTGCATGAATCTAAATTTTCAGCACAAAAGAAAAGCTGGAAGGGAAAGAGACAGGGACATATCAAAAAGAGACACAGAGACTCTCTTGATTGAGGACAGACAGAGGTTGTAAGTAAAGAGGCATCCAGTATGTTTATGTTAAAAGTCAAACAAAGCACTTCTGTCACGAAACACTAATTTGATTCCTTTGGCATAAACTAACAATAAACACATTTTTCAGCATTTATCAATCATTGATAATGATTCATAATGCAAATACTGTACAATTGTTAATTCATTGTGCATTAATTCATGTTAACAGGTGTTTGTTGTAAAAATGTTTTAGTAAATAGTAAAATAAACATTAAGCAAGATTAAAAAAGCTGTAGAACTATTGTTTGAACTAATTTGTTAGATCATGTTGGCTATAGTAACTTATGTTAACAAATACAACCTTATTGTGAAGTGTTACTGTTTTTATTTACCCAATCTTTCTCTACCCAGTCTGCAATGAAAAAAATCCAAGTTTGACCACTAGACAGTTTAAATAATTTTTTCACTGAGGAAACAACGGTTACCATTATTAAAACTGAGAGACGGTGCCAGAGATCTGAATGTACCTGTCGGAGAAGAAAGGCCACCACATCAGTAGACTCCCAGTACGACGCGTGGAACAGGTGAGGCAGAGCAACTGTGGGAAATGATGTCAGGACATCTGGACAGTATAGAGCGTAATCCAACCGCTTGGAGCCCCACCAGCTGCTGGAGACTGACATACACATGAAACATACATATTAGTTAAATATACAACAGAAAAAATATAATACAGAATAACACTTCTGGATGGCATTACCAAAAACCATAAGAATAATTTTATTTGTTGGTACAATATAGTTATATGGATACAAACCAAACCATGTCCACAAAAGAGATGTCCGAGTTACATACCATGGTATGTTGCAGTTTACATTTTATTCTGCCGCAATGGTATAAACCTTCATACCACCCAGCCCTATTCATAGTATACATTACATTATGACATCTGCCTCCATAGTACCATTAAATATATCTAGTTAGGAGCAGATAAGTGTCAAGAATAAAACCAAAAGTAAAACTGCCATACTTTAGACTAATAACAGCCATTATGACAGATGATACAGATATATAAAGATAGATAGATAGATAGATATGATCTAGTTTAACAGATTTAAATCCACTGCGGCGGTTGTTTAGCAGGTAAGACTACCTCCAACACTGAACCGCTGAGCTAGAGAGCAAAAAGCATCACTAATTACGAAAGATCAAAGAGAAAACCTTTTTGTGCTTGGAGCTCGCCCACCCGCTGCCTACTCACTGTTGGCGATGGTGCTGCTCAGCCTGCTCTCCCAGCAGCCTGACAACTGGCTGTCCATGCTGGTCAAACTGGACCTGCGGACCTTCGCCAACCACCCGCCCACCTGCGCTCTGTTCCGCCTGGGAAGAGGAGGAGTGCGGGGCGCCCGGCGGAACCGTGCTGCCGTGCAGGAATGCGTCAGGGTAATTGTGAATGTCATCGACTGGAGGGAACACAAAAAAATATGATGGTGAGAGTTGAATATGTGCATACAGATTTACAGTGATTGCTTCACACTGGAGTCCTGAAGAGAAACTGATTTAATGAGCATCCAAAGCTTTTTATACAATATTACAGAGAAAATCAATTAGTATTTTCAGGATTTCAGCATTTCAAAGGTTTATAAATGCGCTCTCAACGTGAAAGCAATTCCAAAAGGTCATCAGCAAAATTAAGCTGTCTTGTTTATATAAAAATATCTTGGTAAAGAGAAAGAGAGAGAAAGAGAGATAAAGACAGCAATTCTCATCCTCAGAGACTCCATTGCACAACCAAGACAACAAAAGCCTCCCTTTCACTCTCAATATAACTCACCACAATGTCAAACTATGTTTGTGCAACAACCTCAAATGCTTCTTGACAGGGATCAAGTGCTCTTCTTTCCTCCCTCTCTGAACAAACAGAATGACACGGAGGCAGGAATGCTTTAGCTGTTGGCCCCTGCTATTCTGTCCCTTACACGGCCTGTTATTTCTGACAGGGCCAAATTGAATCAGTTTTCATTAGTCCAGCAGCCAGTGTAGAAAACATCCCATTAGTCTGGGCCAAATTATGTGCTCAACCAAATACATGTGTGTGTGACCCTGGGCTGTGTGCGATACTGACCACTAGAGGTGGCAAAGTGCACCTCACATCATTCCAGCAAATTGATGTCTCTCATTTGCCAGTTTCAATGATTCATATATACCCAGAGCTTCAATTACGATGACATTCACTGGAATTTTAAGGGGTGTGGACGATTGAATGTCTATAATAGGGGTCTGAAAAGTGGAAATAGAGGGCTGGGAGATGAGCAAGGTGTGAATTCTAAGCAGGGGCGGCCTTATCAGTGCTGGTCATCAGAGCGACCTACGATTTCATTGCCTTACAGTCATGCTGATGTCTCAGAGCTAAAAGCGTGTGCTGAATGCGCTTATGCCCGTCCAAACCACGGGCAGAATCATCCAAAGCCCCAGAGAGCCGAGCGTTACGGTGATCTGTCTGGGTCCAGTTTTGCAGCATTAACCCCAGCAGTCTCTCATCTTGACCTTTTCCGTGGAGTTTCTGGCTGGGCACGGGACGCATGGCTGCACCGTTTAATTTCTCATGTCACTAAAGGCCTCGGAGACAAACGCAGAATATAAATTCTCAGGAGCTCTCGCTTCACAAAGCGTGGCCGGGAATCAGACGCTGCTATTACGCCAACCCTGGATGAACGACTGCTCTTTATGCAGAAACACTGATTACACTTTCAATACAGACATATCAGGTTATGTGAGGAATAGGCTTTTTACAACAGCTTTGCTTATTCAGATTTAACTGTTAATATAAATGCTACCAAACATGTTTTTGGGCTACTCTGATAGGAACATTTTAAAGAGAGATTAGCTTGACACTTAGGATTTGTTTAGACAGATTTTACCATATTCAACTATAGGGTGAAAAACAAGGAAATTAAATCTGATATAAAATTTTATATAAAACATATATAAAATATAAAACTTTGCCATTTGAATGGATCTGATTTTTCAAGTCAATTTTTGTCATTTCAGTATGTAACACAAAGTGCTCCAATTATTTGGAGCCATCGCCAAAGTGAGCTCTTGCCATGATGCTGACGCTTACATTGTTACCATGGCAACCATTGTACATACAATGACTACAGTGGCTAAACACATGGATCAGTTGCAAAATGGCAGAGCAGAAAGTCAGTCCTAAAGATTGAATTTGAAAACCAAATCAAATTTGTGTGCAGTGTGAACAAAGCCTTTGTGTATAGCAGAAGTGCACAGAAACAGCTCTAATACATCAAAGTGGATAACCTAAAACATAATTAAATAGCCACTTTCTTTTTGAAACGTCTATTCAATCCTAATTGAAAAGCGAGACATGAACAAGAGGGAAAGAGAGAGAGAGGGGACGGCAAGAAGAAATCAAAGCTGGCAGTAAGATTTACTGTACTGGCGGCTACATTACAGAAACAAAATAAAAACAATAAAAAAAACAATTTTTAATAACAAAAATAAATATTTATTTGCGTGGTCATCAAGCATTCATCACATATTGGAATAACCTGACCTGTGCATCTGTGTGGGAGATAACATCCCACCCGCAGATGGCTACATGACGTGCAATGCCGTAAGGTTAATAATACTGGGGACGAAGATGGACACGAATGAAAAGTCGCAGCATCCGTACCATGGTCACTATGGTTAATAGATCGCTTGCAAAATACTGACTTAGCATGACTTCGAGATGACCGGGAGAAAATTAAAAGACCAAGGCACAGCAGGGTAAAGCATTTACCACAGCACTGTAGAAAAACAAGAGGACTTTGAGACGAGAGTGAGAAGTTATATGAGCTCTGTGCATGAGGGGCAGACGCCGACGTGAAGAAGAGAGGAAGAGAGAGTTGAGCAGAGGGAAACGGGCTGTTCTTCAGCGAAATGAGAACTCCATGATGTGGATCCACACACTGGCTCAGGGAATGCGGTCCCCAGTTTCCAGCCACTTAAAATAAATGGCTCTGGATTTTCAGCTGGTTGCCAAATGAAATAAATGTATTCGAATGTAGGAGAAAAGCATAAACAGGAAAACAGATGGATATCAGAAACATTTCTCACATTAAAGGCCCGCTGGGTAAATCTGTAATGACTCATAACAGCAGAACCCCACACATGGGAGGCCGCTCCAAAGATACTCCATTAGGATGGCAATTATTAACCGCTGCATTAAAACTGTGGCGTGTGCACATGCATTAAATTAGACACATCCACGCCTCAGTATGTAACAAATATTGTGACATTCTGTGACTTTGATCAGCAGAATGGGATCTGATATAATTGAAAGTCAGTGGCACACTTCCTATGAGACATTCTTGCTTCTCAGCAGCTGTGAATATGTCACTGTTAATACAGTACAGAGGACTGCGAGACTGTCTCACATTTTACTAAGTGAATATTTATCATAGTCAATTTCTATAAAGTAGGGGTGTAAAAATGTATTGATTCATTGCATATCACAACAGAAAAAAATATCACAGAGCGTATCGTTACACCCCTACTATAAAGGCTACAAAAAATATTGAACATCTATGTTACCCAAGAAGTACAATGAACAAAGGTTGACATGTTTCTTCATTTATAGATTAAGTACATAATAAGCTCAGTAATATCTGTCCTAGTTCAAGGTCTAGCTTAGAAAATAGAACAAGCCTAAAATGGTTGACATATAAGTTAAATATGTCAGCGAAGAAGGATCAAATCTGCTCTAAATAAATCAGGACCTCATTACAGAGTGAGACACCAGAGCACAGAAGATGGTCATACCTGGGAATCAGAGTAAAAACAGAAAGTCTTGTCTAATGTACATGTACAATACTCATACTAACACACATTTCCAAGCAAAAGCATTTATTTTTTTATTTTTAAAATACTCCTATCCCAGTTTTATATGATGAGTTCAGACTTATTAAAAACAATTATTTTTCCAATTTCATCTGGTGATGCTAACGAAACGAAAATTTAATACTTTCCCAATTGGAAGAGAAAGTTAAAACTCCAAATTTTCCTTTAACAACTAACACATCATTGCCTATCATACAACATACAGAGACATTTGGCAACCCAAGATAAGTGTAAAACTGTGACAATACAGAAAACAAATGAGTCAAACGCGTTTTTTGCATGTGTAGCTTAGAGCTAAAAGGTTCTCAGTGGGACACTTTACTCACCGATAAGGTTGGAGCGTCCATCACCCAACGGGTAGCGCTGGTATCGGGATACTGGGAAGGGAGGCAGTTTGTGAAACTGTGAATGGAGCAGGGGCTCGAGTCTAGAGGCCGAAGGGTCGGAGGGGTAAAACAGGTTGAAGATTTGAGAACAAGCAGGCCGGAGCTGAGACACTGCAGGATAGAGGAGACATGATGTTAGTGTGGCTGGATGAAAGATGAAATTAAGTTCTCATTTTTATTTAAATCAATTTTACTTAAATTATTGGCAAAATTCACTGTACTTGTAATTGAGATGGAGAATGCTGGGAAGAGCTGGTCATTGGTGTGTTGATTATACCGTAAATGATTTTGTGATAACGGCAATGACCGTCTGTGTATCCAGAGGACGGTGTGCCCTGGGTCATGAACTGGAGTGTGTGAATTACACTAACCCTGAACAGCAGGAAGCACAGTGCGTCTCATGGCCAACACCAGTCCAAGAGGACAGCCCAACAGAAAACAGTCTGACACCTCGAAGTCAAAGCGACCTGGATTCAATACTAGACTGGTGCTGCTGCCTGGTCTCAGATCAGTACCATCCTGTATCAGACTGCAAACACACACAAAAGCACATATATGACATTTTGTGAGAAGGTCTATAGAGAACTGGGGGCATTTCGGGAAAGTCTATTAATTCTGAGCAAGATTACCCTGCTGAAAAGACCACTGGCTAGATGCTGGTCCTCAGCAAAAGACTGAGATGTTCTGAGTGTGCCGACATGCAAGTCAATTACTGTATGTGGATCCACCACATCATGACACACCATCCTGTTTTTATTATTTTCAGCAGGGTAATTGTGATATATTACATTTGCATCTATTGACTAAGAAATTCATTGTGCATTTTGTCAGCATTTGTGTTACATCAACACCAAGCCCATCACTTTGGTCTAGATCTACAGGAACATATCATTCCCACATCAAAATAATAATAATAATTTCAGGTTTTTATAATCACTTTAACTACAGACAATTCAACATAAAGTGTGTTTTTAAACGATCTCAGGCTGAGTTTTGATATGTTTTTAACAGTATCTTTCTCTGCCTTTCTCTTTTGTGATTGACTTGGTTCCCCATTGTTTAAACTCTCAACCCTCTCATTCTACAGTCTACAAACTCAGTCAAAAATCTGGTCTTTTGCTAATAGATTACAGCAAGAAACACTGGCCATGAGTCATGAAACGCAAGAGTTTCTGGTTAAATTGTTATAAAAATGAGTCAAAATGTCACATTGAATGTAATGCTTAACTTCGGGTTGCTCCAGGGTAATTACCTCAGCAAGTCGCTTTTTATTTTTTCTAAATGACTTTTTATTTCAATAGAACTGAATGTGACCCTTTGCTTAAAAACGGTTTAACAAATAACGCTCATTTTGATAGACAATTCGTTTTTGTTTTTTTAAAACGCCCTTCGAAATATCCCCCATTTTAGCACTTTGTGTGTTTCTGTTACTATCACAAATGTTACTTTAACAAATGTAGGGAAGACATATGTAAAGGAAAATGTATTCAGATATACACTCCCCAACTGCAAGTCAAATTTGGATAAATATGTCTGCTAAATGACTTTGTAAAATTGTACAATGACAATCAGTTGCAAGCTGTAAATGATGTCAAAGAAACTGAATGCATCTATTCACAGGAAGTCTAGTAAACGTTTCATTACAGCAGCTCTGTTGGAGACCCGCGACGAGAGCCATACTGAGAAATCTTGCCACATCAACAGCCTAAAAAGGAATCATTTAAAAGATTAAAAGTGGGTCGTTTGGTCCTCGATGCCGCTGTGTCATTGAGCAACTTCTCCTGAAAAAGCTTCATTCTGTCGGTGCCTATGCGTGTACAAGCAGACTGACTGTGACTCAGACTATTAATAGCACTGCAGAAAGGCAGGAAGGCAGGCAGGCAGACGCGACATGCCATCACGCAGCCAATATTGATAAACAGAAACGCAAGGAAGCGTGACACATTTATGGATGGCTTGGCCAGGAGGACACATCTGGCTAATCTTCTTATTGCAAAAAGAAAAACAAAATACATTCATAAGCAAGCATGAAAATAAAAAATGACTATGAATGCCAATATGATTTAAACGGCATTTCTAAAAAGCTTAACAAAGCTGTGCTCTCTGTACCTGCTGAGGAACGGGTGGTGCTGGCTGCTGGAGGAGTCTCCGTCAAACGAGTCGCTCTGTTTCCGGCTCAGTGGGTTTCTCTGGCCAGCGGGTTTCATTGGGGGCGGATAGGTCTATGTTGCTTCTGCTGAGGCGTTTGCTGGAGTTCAGTCTCGGGCTGACCTCAGGGTTGTCCTGAGTGTGTGCACATAGCCAATTTAAGAGTCATTATTTATGTAAATGAGTAAATATTTAATCACAACGGTTTAAGGGCTAGAGTACAAAATGTAATAACATATAGGTAGTGTGTTTGATGGTACAGCTGATACAGTATATCCACTGTAATAAATTACAGATTGAAAATTGTATTTCTCTTACTTCTCTTATTTACTTACTTAAATGTTTGTCACAACATTTTGTCAAATTATGACAAAATAATAATTATAATAAAGTGAACACTTAACACAAGAATGCTACATACAGTACATCCGTTTAATACGTTAGCTAAAATTAACTAACAATGAGCAATACAGTTTTTCATTATTTATTTATCTTTGTTAATATTAGCTAATGCCAATAACAATTCTTCAAGTTGATTCATTGTTCGTTAACTAATAACAGTTACAACTTTTGGTTTTAAAAAATGTGACTACAAGACTTTTTGTTACAGAAAAAAATCTAAGATGCAAAAGAAGTCGTCTCCAATTGATCCTCATTAGCTGTCTAAGTAAGATTTTTCTTTTCTACAAAAACCTCAGTAAACAAAAATAAACAGTATTTAAAACAAGGAAGAGATCAGGCAATAAAAGTTACAGATGCAACTTCATGCAGAAGACAGGATAAAATGTACCCAGAGAATGATTTAGTGTTACCTTTAAACTCTCTATGCTGTTATGTGCGCTGTTGTGAACTGGACTGCTATGCCGTGGGCTGTTACTGAAGCAGAGAGCATCAAAACACAGCACACCTCCCACACAATCACCCAACAGACACACCTGGACGACACAAACACACACAAAGAAAGGAAGAATCAGTGCATTACAGCGTACCATCATCACTGTCAGGCACATCGCTCAATCTACAACGTGTTCTGACAGTCAACAGCACTTTTTAATTACTGATACAGAAACAACACAGCTGCAACTCTTTTCATTTTTGTTTTTGTGTGATGATTAGCTCTCTACAGTGAGCTTAAATCACAAAATGCCACAAACAAACAAATCCACAGGTCTTATAATCTTTCAACAACAGATGAGGCTCTGCCACACTGGATTTCCAGAAAAGAATGAATCTCTGTGGCGATGCTTTGTCAAAAGGCATCCCAATTGTACGAGTGATAATATGTTACCCGGGAGCTATTTAAATGGTCAGAGTCTCCGGAGCATCAACACCTGACACACAGCTAATAAACTGCAAAAAAATCATTATGTCTTCAAAATAGACAGGAGTGTGTTATTGGATTAATCATGTGAGATTATTGAGCAGGGCGAGTGAGAGACGCCCCCCACACACACCTTTTCTGTTTAGAATGACTCATCACTCATCAGAATGAGTCACTGGCCCTGATAGAGACCCAGACACCCTCCCTGTTCAGCAAAAAATGAACACTGTCATTATTTACTCACCCTCATGTCCTTACAGACCAACATGACTTTATTTCTTCAATGGAAGACAAAAGGAAAGTTTGTGGTCATTACGCAATCAAACTTGAGTATTAGATTGGGGGCTGAGACTGTTAAGCTTCAGAAAGGACCAGAAAGTACTATAAAAAAGCTGCAATCTGTATTTTTTGGTTCAAAATAAACAAAAATCTGTTATCGAGCAATTACATAAAAATCCTGTGTTGATTATTGTCTTCTACATTAATCAAGGTAAGCTTTTAATAATAATTTATACTTTGAGCTGCTGGGTATGATTTCACAAGACATTTCAGTTTTACATCATTTGACCTGAACCCACCTTAAGAAAAGTACATAAAGTAACCTGCACTTTGATGTTATAAACAGACATGGCGAAACGGAGGCAAAAGATTGCAGCTTTGAAAAATCTATGTGACTTAAGTGCTTATATTCAGAATCTTGTGGCGTGTGTGAAGTAGATCAAAATGACATCCTTTACTATTAAACTTTACTAAAAAAGTCATATGGAGCACATATGCTTTTGCATCTATTTTAAAGCTTTAAAACCACTGACATAAGGGAGAGTAAATCATAAAATAATTAATCATTTTAATATTGATCTGGGACCAGCCTCATCTGCACATGGTCAGATCTTGTTCATCACATATACATTTACATTTAGGCATTTGGCTGACGCTTTTATCCAAAGCCACTTATAAATATTAGGAGACAAAGAAGCGACATCATAACATCATAACAAGATATAAATAAGGAAGCTAATTAATGATCAATAACTCACCTGCCCTGTGAACCCTTGTCCTTCTGGAGACTGTAGAAAGTTGTGGTAGACCTGGTTGGCACGAGCGATAACGGTTGCTACAGCATCTTGGTAATGTGGAGCAGCTATAGCAAGCAGAGGTAAGGCAGCCAGAGGAAGATGATCAACACTGCTGGACACGCAGCTCTCATCATAGCTGTAAGGGTTCAGACTGTGGAAGAGAAGGTCATGTCAGAATCTGTGACACCAGAACAACAATAACAGTTTCTCGGAAAATATTTTCGAAAGCCAAAACGTCCCCAAGAATGTTCTGGACTCATATACTGTATGAGGTATATATTACGGGTGACTGTAATTCATTAGTCAAAAAAAAGAAAATAAACAAAATGAAAAATCAAAACTAAAGAATATTAACAAAAAAATTTACAAACACTAGATATTGCGTTATTGTGATTTTTTGGGCCATGATAATCATGTAATGAAACTCTAATATTGTGACAGCCCTAATATGGTTTTACACAAAGCCTGCTGAGATTCTTGCAATTTTTTTCGGATTCTTACTACATGTACTGTATATATTTTCATAATTATGGTTGACCAGCACTTCTGGTTTGTAGACATCAGAAAAATAATGAGACAAGGAATTATGGAGTCTTACTCCCAGTGAGAAAATCAAGGTGCTTTATCATGATGTGGTGCATGAGTGCGCATTCATGTGTGCATGAGTCCACATCACAAAAAAAAAAGATTGCCTTGCCCCCACCCTTGTCTCCTTGAACAGCTGCACTAACCCCAGAGCTATTGATCAAGCATAGCAATTAGCGACTTGAAGGCTATGACAGCGGTGTTCAGGGCAGGACTGCTGATGATGAAGGGGGGTACCATCCTCCTTATAGCCCTGGCCAGGACTGGGACAGAAGCTATGGAATAACTCTACCTGTCTGAGAAGAAACCTAGTGGGGTAAGTGCACAACAAAATGGTCATAATGTGCCACACGGGGGTGTAAGGATGCTGCTTGGTGGAGTGTGGCATTGGGGATCAGTGATAAATTGACTGTCGCGATGCCTCCAGGTCCCATTGATCTGGATGGTGGGCATCTGGATAGCAGCCTTTTGTCTAGGGAAACGATACAGGTTTGCGTGGACTGTGAAGGAAGTCAGTGAGGAGAACAGAAGTCGCTTCTCTGATTATAATGACAAGCCATAAGCTCATGCTAATCAGTCCTCAGTGACATTGGCCACTGTTACACAAAAGCAAATCCAATTTGCATTTACAAAATCGTTGCAGCTTCTCTCTCGCTTTATCACTTGTGCTGTTACTTATCATACATTTCATTATGTATAATTATGTTTCAATCCTTAAACACCTAAAATTATTCTTCAAATTGCATCATGAGCATGGGTCTGTCCCCTGACTCCTGACAAGGGCAAGGCTATTGCGCTATGACCCCATGTGAACAATAGTTCCTGTCATGTTTACATGAACTCTGCTGGCTGGAGAAGGACACAGCCATTAGAGTAACAAGCCTGCAGACCAGGGGACAGTCCAATTAGACACGGTTCACAGCGGGAGCGGGTTCAAAGAGCACCTCCAAACTGCTCAGTATGCCCCCTCACCCTGGATTCATTATTTATTTACAGTCACATAATTAATATTTGGTCCATGCTAGCAGCTGGCGCATTTGCTGAGGCTGTTGTACCTCCTGGGTAGGGCTGAACTAACACGACTGGCTAGAAATGAAGTTCAATTTAAGCACTTCAAGAAATGATTGTCTTTCCGGAGATTTTTTATAACTCTTCTACTATGTGTAAGCTTGAAGCTTCATGTTCAAATGGCAATTGTAGGAGATAATCATTTTGAAAATCTGCTGCTGTATGTGACAGGTAAAGATAGATACATACTGAAGGATGTGACCCCGCGGTCCCTCACAAAGACAAAACCTCCTTATCTCCCCGTCTACACAAATGAAGACCCCTGTACTCCCCGCTAGTTTGCTCCACAGGTGACGGCTGCCGGGTCTCAAAATAGCCAAGCTCAAGCTGAGAAGTGGCAGACGAAAGATTTCTGATCAATAACGCACCTTCAGACTGCCAAAAAGCATCTGGACAAACACAAGCATGGGCTAAAATCCAAGCACACATTCTCAACACTGCCACATGCGTGTAAAAATCTTACTAAAGATCTCATTTGCAGGAAAGCCTATTATTCCCTTCCGACCAACAGGAATCTGATAAAAAGATATTTATCTTCCACGGTAAGCAGCATTTTTCAACCACTCAATCAATTTAACCTCGGAAATGGTAAATATTTCCTCTTCCTTCAATGATGTCAAGGCACACTGAACATAAACAAGTGCAACAGTTTCCAACCTAACAGCTGTAGTATTCAAGGTCAAGTGTGCACAAACTGAATGTTAAAATACTTTCTCCTACCCCAGTTGAAAGCAACACTTCAAGCAAGCCATTTTATAGTTTTCATTTTCGGATTGAAAAGTGTAAAAACAATGAGCCCCAGATGCTCATTTAAGCATACATCATGAATGACAAAATAATACTGGTGACGTCAGCCGTAAAGGAAAGATGTTTCAGAGAAAGAGCAGCCATTAATCCCAACTTTAATAAAAACTTTGACAACATATATTTTTCCTTATAATAGACTATGAAAACATATTAAAAGATCTATTTTGATATTATGTTCACTAAAATGAATTTTTTTGTACTAAACAAAGAAAGGACATGTTTCAAGTTACTAAATTCTACAGTAACAAAGTTCTCAATGTTGCCAGGTCCCAAAGCACAATACCGAGCAAACGACCGCCACTAACACATCCTCAAGAGACACATCATTATCTACCTCCTTCCTCTCTGAATTGAGACCCAAATTGTTTTACAGCGAGAATCATGCATTGAATTGACTTGCACTTGTTTTGGTGATGGAAAATCAATGTGGAAGCTTTTTTGTCAGAGTTGCTAATTGGAAATGCTGTGGCAAACAAAGGTTTCACAAACACTAAAGCATGTGTACATGTAAGGGCCTATGTGTGTGAGACCTTGCTTCAGACCACAACTATACACAAACACACGTGCTGAAAGCCACATCTGTAAGATCAGCTCATTAAGAGAGGAAACTCATTATCAGCTGTAAAGGCTTGGCATGATGGTCAATGCTCTCACAGGCAAATCCCAAAGCTCTGACACAGAGGAAATGGAAACACATGTGTGTGTGTGACTCAAAAAGAGCTCTGAACACAGCAGTGGACTGTTTATATGTGCGCTGTGTTTTAAATAGGAGAGAAGTGAGCGTTGACAACAAAATATATTTGGCATCAAGAAAAATTTACGCTTCTTTGCATTATTTTCAGGAAAATTCAGGATGCGGAAAATCACCAATCCACCCAAATTCTTAATCTAAACTAAATGTCATAAATGTTATAAAAAATTATTTCCATTAATAAATATTGTGGTAAAATATAACTTGTTCTTGACAGCATTTGTTAAGATTCACCAGACTCTCACTGCTCGTGTCCAACAGGTTGAAAGAAGCCTGCAGGAGAAAAAAACAGTTCTCTTCCTGGAGCACCACAGCCTCATAATGTTGTTTTGGCAGATGCCAGCTGAAGTATCTAAGTCAACTGATCATCTACAGCTTTATTAGGGTGTGTAGGAAAAAAAAACGAGAAATGAAAACAACATGTGACATTGAGGGTTGGTAGGAGCATGTCTGATCACGAGAAAGGGTGTGTTTAAGCCTATCTAGGAAGGACAAATTATGATCTGTAATAATTAATCAGTTTCCTTCAGCAATATAATATCAATTTAATATCTTTTGTATATCTTTTGTATTGGATAAATGCAAACAGACAGTAATGGCTCATGTATCTTTCCGTTTGGTTTATAGTTGTTGCAACAAACACTATGAGCACTGAACCATAAAACCACTTCAAAAAAACAAATGTAGTTTGTATTTCACCTGTGAACAGGGTTTATCACGTTTATCTCTGTGGTACCCGAGTGATTGACATTTTTTATTAGACGGCACGCGCCGTGGGAGAAGGCAGAGATTGCAATCATGTGATCAAAGAAGCTTCTCATATTTCTATGTTTGCTCTGTTTGCTCAGCAACTTTACGATGCTGTATCTTCACTGCTTCACCCAGGTGATGAAAAAGTACCCAAAAACGACACAAAAGACTTACAGCTATAAGACTCCTTGGAACCGAGCTCTCGAAGCGACGGATCTGCTTTCACGGCTTAAAGAAAGTCTATTCATTATGAAGCCTGATTCTCGTGGAAAGCATTAGCATTACGTGCTTACTTGTGGCTGTCTTCTTTCCTTGTATTCATATGATTTCTTATCTTATAAACGAATAAAAACGTAAAGGGCTGACAAAACTCATTAGGTCTCGTTAGGCAAACAATTCAGGCTAAGCCTAAGCTTTCTATCTTAGCTGCTCTCTCGATCCTGTTTTAACTCTGTGGGATAAAGAGATGTTATGTGAAAGGCAAAGCAATTTATAGATTACTTATGAATTCTGCTCGGGGTATTGTGTTTGGGACTTTCAGCATTAAAATGAACATTAAAAAGAGCAGTGGCTGTAAAGGTTGTGGATTTAATATTCCACAGCCTTAATGGAAAGATGTTTTGAACATGTGTGCTGAATGCTAATTAGCATTGCAATATCTCTATCAGAGAGCCGAAGGGCCCGTACTTGATTACAGAAATCTTTAAAATGTATGTTCCACATGAAATCAAAATTTACATTCTACTTTGTGAGCTCACATTAATAGTTTTATGGTGAATCATTCATCTGTGCAAGTGAATCCACAGGAAATTAATCAATCAATTTACAGTGGAAAAAACAAAGGCCTTTTTTTCTCATTTAAGTTCTGATTCTATCAGAAATAGAAATATGGAAGTAAAGTTTGGTGCAACTTCTGGTTCATGTGAACTTTAAAGGTGGAGAATTTTATTTCTGCGTTATTAGTGTCATCAAATGGAATATGTGGTTTCCTGAACAATCTCCATCATTTGTCATAAGTCAGTAAACAATCTCACTCCATTCATTTAACTGGTTGGGGCGCTCGAACAAAAAGAGCTGCGTTTGATAAAACCACATTTAGGATTCCAGGAAAATCAATTCACGCAAACTTGACTTATATCTGTATACTGAGATAGGACATATCTAAACACTGTAAAAAGTACACATATTATTACCATTAAGCTCACCTAGATTAGTTACTCCCATGCATCATTCAGCCAGTTTCACCAGAGGCTGTTCACATGACTTCAAAACAATGTATTCATTTGTATGTATTCGCCTTTTTTACAGTGTAAACAAAACAAGCCAAAAAAACATAACCAGCCCAACTCTTACAAAAACAAAACGGTGTAGGTTCTATGGTAAGTACTGTAATAGCATGGTGCTTATGCATTACGCCTTGCCATACTTATTTCACAACTCTCCAAAAAAAGTCACTCTGATTGTGATTACCACTTATACTCACCATAGGTTTTTTAAAAGTACAAAAGCAGCCACTCACTTAGACACAAGGGAGAAGGCCTCTGCGCACACAGCAGGGCAGGGCACCAACTTGATGACCACATGCTGAGCAGCAGCTTGGAAATGCGCTTGAGATACTTTGTCCAGCACTGACGACAGTGTGTTCACATCTGCAGCTTTTGCACCCGGATCTCCACCCGCCGGGTCCAGTATGTTACCACCATGCACCACCAACACCAGAACGTGGGTCTGACACTTCTGGAGCACAGATACAAAGATTAAAACACAATACCACAGTGCAAAAGCTTTCCATTTGTTTTAATGTCATATGAATTAAATTATCTTAATCCTGAATTTTTTCCAATGTCAAAAATTGGCAATAAAGTTTATATGAAAAAACATCTTACCTCAGCTTCCTCTAGACCATCAATGCTAGTCTGGGGGACAAATTTTTGCCTTCTGAGATGGTACAGGCTCTCTGAGAGAGATAATGAGAGAGAGAGAGAGAGAGAGAGAGAGAGAGAGAGAGAGAGAGAGAGAGAGAGAGAGAGAGAGAGAGAGAGAGAGAGAGAGAGAGCGAGAGAGAGAGAGAGAGAGATTACTGATCACAAATAAGCTCTCCCAACCCTGTGACACATAGTCATCAAAGCATATAACGAAAAATCTACAATCAAACACCCGTACTGGCATGCTCGTACTTTAAAAGTCAATACATAGTGTAACAGACAGAGCTTGTAATTTGTATCAGACAAACCCCTCTTATTTTATGTCACACTGTGTCACAAAAAATAACAAAGCCATGTAATTTATTTTATGGACACAAGGGAGAAAGTGAACGGGGCAAACAGACAATGTCATTCTCACTCGCAGCCTTTGAGTTTCTTCAAATCTCCACTGGCCTCCAGCCAAAGTCATTACTCCTCACCTTCACCATTCCACGGTCTAGTTTCTTCATTTCTAGCTTTTTCACTCTTTTCTTTCATTTCGTTCCCACACTCATGTTCTGGCCGGCTTCCAGCCACTCTGTCAGCATGGAGCTTGAGCCCCTGTACCCTTACCAGCTTGCACCTCCAATCGCCTTTCAGACATGAAATGTTGAACATTTGCACACCACAGGGTGATCGGCTGATGGAGGTCTTGTTCTCAGTATGCAGGTATAATTGAAAGAAGTGGTTGTTTGCTCATTAAGTCATTTAAAACAGCACATCTGCATATTAGATTAAGTTATTATAATGGACGTCTTTATAACAGAATTGATTGAGGATATTAACTTACATAACACAGCTTTGACATGTTTTGAACTACTGTACCGCACAGCAGTTACCAGATTTATTATTTTATCCAAGCTACTCCACAACAGTTTTTCAATGTAATATCAAGAGCTTGCGCAGAATCCAATCCTGTAATTCTGTAATGAGAAAACACAATCTGAAAACAGAGCCAGTTTGTTCAAACAAACACTGTATCGATTGGATCCCCATCCAGATAAACACTTTCCCAGGCAAGTGGGGGAACGTATGTGGACCACCGAGATGATGTCATGACAACCCTGAGCAGGTATGACATCAAACAGACTGTGCCAATGATAGACCAGACAGCCTCTCTTAATGGTATATTCATTCACTGCCAAATCACTGGGCCTCCAAGGAGCAATTGTATTCATTGAAAAGCTGTACCCGATTGCAGAAAACCCTTCCTATGAGGCTAAGCTCATCCCAGCTGCAGGCTTCCATTCATATCCGCGTCTGTGAAGAAAACAGCCGGGGAGCGGAGCTGTTTTCTCTAGTGCTTAACACTGTACACACTGCCAATCAGCCACTCCATTATTAGGCTCAGGGCCACTTTCCCACTACTGCTTGTGTGTCTGCCTCTCCAAAAAATAGGTAAGACACAAACTAATTCAGCTTCACACATGGATGGCTGTTATCGATCATGGACAGTCTCATACCTCGTACAGAGCTAACACTTTTCATGCAGTATATGGTCTGACAGACAGACAGAAAGATGGTTAAAAATGGATTTACAGACAAATAGTCAGACAGACTTTATAAAGACTTTTATACTATATATACTGCATATAGATAAAGAAATTAGGGGTGGGAGAAAAAAAAAAATCGATGCATCAGGATTCTTTCTCTAACGATTCTGAATCGATTCTCAAAGATTCAGAATCGATTCTATGTCAGCACTTGTTCATCCTCAATATAACTTTGTTAAAATAAAAGCAATAAAATTAAACTTCAAGATGGGAATACTGTCAAAGAGATTCTAACTATAAACAAAAAGCATACAAATTATATGCAGAATCGTTTTGGAATCGGATCGTGAGTCCCAGAATCGGAATCGGGATCGCGTAGTACCTAAAGATTCCCACCCCTAATAGAAATACTGATACACATATACATATATTGATAGACAGACACTACAAAAATAGATATTACACAGATATTATAAGATATAGACAGATAGACAGGCTAATGTTTTCTTGTACACATCAGTGGGTACTGTGAAATTCTGCATGAAGCAGATCCAATACAGAAGGTCTTAGTACAGACCTTTGAGCATAGTACTTTAGTGTACTACAAGAGAGGGAAATTCCACAGCAGGGGTTTAATACCAGAGCTGAGAGAACAACACACAGAACTGCCGCTGTGCAGCTTCAACTGGCCTCAGAAGGTGAGAAAGTGATGGGAAAAAATGTAGAGAAAAGACTGAAAAGCAATAACGACAGGACCATGAAATGACAAGGTGGGCGCAGAGCAAAACGAAAGGCAGAGTATTGATCCGACCCCTGCTTTCCGCACTGAACTCAAGAATGTCACTCCTTCATAAATTCAATGAGAACATTTAGTTCTTATTCACTCCGCTCTGGAGTTGCCTGTCGGTCCTGCTTTACCTCATGTCCTCTATTTCCCACAACCTGCCCGGTCACCCAGCACTTCCCCCCGCAGATTTATGACATCCTGTGAGGAGAAACAGTAGCGAGGGTGAGGGACAGAACAAACTGACACAGAGAGACAATGAAGGAAAGCATGTGTGAAACAGGACTGATGGATAGGAAGAAAAATGTACAGGTACATGTAACATCATATCCAATGACAGAGAAACTACTGTGAACTGTTGCTGTACGAACTACTCACAGCCTAACTTGAAACTAGCCAATGTGGATAAAGGCGCTGACACAAAAGTGTGTTATTTTCTGGAACTGTAAAAATAATACAAGTTTCAGCATTAAAAACATTAATATTTCGGCTTTCAAAAGTCAAACAAAAAAAAACACAGAAAAAAATGCTTTACTTATACCACATCAGTCAAACTCCACTAATAAAGGCAGGATCACATACTGGATGTGTGACCATAATCCAATCCCTAAATCATGCATTAGATTGTTCAAGCCATGTTTGCAAATTAGACTTAGAAGATCTCTAACACTTGGCATGCAAAGATCAAGACAAGACAAGACAAGATAATAAAAGTTATGGTATTGTTTTTGTGAGAGATATCTGCTGTAACCTTAGAAGAAATTACTAGAAGAACTGCTATCAACATGCACTCTCAGTCTTGCTCAATTATAAAATAATTAAATTGGCTTCAATCTTTACTGCAACACTTTTTTCATCACTGAGTCAACTGAGCTCATGTGCAGATTCATTCTTCTTATAACAGGCCAGAGGTCTGTAACCTTTTGACAAAGTGTCATTTTTTTGGTTATCACTGCACCACATCAACCCAATAAAAATATTTTGATGTTGTGTTTTTCTGTGGTGCAGGATGCTGTTTCCTGGCATGTACTGCAGCATGAATAAATCATGCAAATTACCACCTCTTTGTTTACTGTTTACAAAATTATTTGCACAGTCGTTGTTGTGTGTGTTTGAGTTATGTGATATGTGGGGATAACTTGGTGTACCCTTCTCTTAATGATCACGTAGGATCATGTAACTCGCAGTAAAAGCCCTGATTCATTATTCTTGCTCTGCAGACTAGAGATCCTCGTTTCAAACAAACTACTCACAGTAACACCAAATTTATACAAGATATTATCCTAAAAGCAAAATGACAACCAAATTACGTCATTGCTCTGTGTAAGGACAGATATTTCCTGAAGCGAGTACTAATAATGGTTGCTACTTTCGGCCCTTGAATTAATAAGATACTGAAGCAGTCCAAACAATTGTAACTGGATTGGCATGGTGTGATAGACATTTTATCACTATCACTGACTTTCCTCTCACCGTGACATGAAAATTTCAGTGATTTCAAGAAAAGCAGACATTTATGACCATCTGCTCCATCACACCTGGATGATTTAAATCCCAGGTGCAGAATGTTAAAAATAGCAGATTCCAGCTTCACATCAAATTTGCCATTGACAGCAATATGCTCTTTGGAAATACACTCAAGAATTTGACCCCGAGAACCCCACGTCTCACACATACAGACTGACCGATTTATTCATGCATAACTACAAAACCGTCTATAAGCTGAATTTGACCAACACACAGAAATTCAAGTGTGCAGATGTTTGTTGGGTGTTTGCTGGGACTGGATCCGAGCAGTGCACAATGGCAAACTGTGTATAGACAGAACCGGGCATACCCACTGCAGGATTGATGAGTTGAGGTATAACACCTTAACACCTGTCCACCAGGGTCCTCACCTCTCTGCCTCTCATCCTCACACGACGAAACCCATCGACTAGGGAGGACGCGCCACAACAGGGTCTGTTTGTCGTGGTAATACTAAACAAGCTCATTTATTCAGGATACAGACAAAGCACTGCAATCCAATAGCATCTACCTCCCATTGACAAATGATACCCTTCAGATTCTTTTCTGAGCTACTCTCATCTCTTTTATCAGAGATTGTTTACTCTCCGTTTCAACACTGGATAATCAGTCATGACAGACTATCTGTAGTATAACTGTATTTATTCACATACACATATACCTCTATACACACATGTGTGTGTGTGCATATACACATACAATAATAGAATATAAAATCTGTATGGTCCTCTGCCTTTTTTTTCTCTGTGGTGTCACCCTATTGTTCTCAGTTTTACATGTCTTCGGTTTTCCCTGCTCTGGGCATTTTGTGTTTAAATAGAGAAAGAAAAGAAAAAGTAATTAAACGGGAATTAGTGCGTGATGGAGATTGTGCCTACAAGAGGCATAAGTTAAAAAACGTGGCAGGAGCTTGTGTGGGGAGAATACAGATAAGGTACGTACAATCGTTTGACAGCAGTGAAGGAACAGGCAGTGACGGACACGGCCCCCCAGATAAGCTGAGCAGATAATGTGAATGATTCGATCACGGCCGCTTACTTTCTGCTTTAATTATTCTTCTGGTGTAATTTATTCAGTCTGAGCTCCTGCTCTAATCACAAGCCAGACTGCATGTCGAACAGCGTTTGTTTTCTGTCACAATGTCACAGACTAGGTGATTAACATTTGAAAACTTGGGTAAAATGTTAAGGGGTATAGGGGAACAGAAAATTGAATATGGTTTTGTTATTATGCCGACTAACTAATCAAAAGGCATTAGACTCTTTTTATTTAGCGTTAAGTGTGAAAAGAAGATTAGATTTGTTATTTTCTGTTAATATGGAATGTGATTTTATCACTGGAATTGGCAAATTTATATAATGTGTTCTGTACAACAGCTTTTAAAATTCTCATCACAATTCAGATGTTTCGGCTGTAAAAAATAACGTGTTGTGGCAATGACAACAAATCAGTTCTTGTGCTTTTAAAAATGAACATTTGAGAGTGGAAGAATTTGTCAATGAATTGCCTCAAACATAATGCCAACGTATCACGAACATGAAGAATAATTGTAAAAGCAAATTTATAAATGACAACAAATTAGGACATTCATTTTGCTGCCAGACATTCTCACATCATATAAGCGATGTTCACTGTTACTCAAGAAATCTCTTGATGAAAATAAATAAATTCTCGTTGCTTTGCTGCTGATTTTGTAAACATCCCTTTAAATTTTTTTCATATCCCCACGATAATGAGAATATAGAGGACCTGGTGGAGAAATTGCAGTTTTGGCAGGCGTTGGCCATTACATCGCTTTTCTCTCCAAAATCTGCCACTGTGCTGGAACTCTGAAAACAGAGGCTTTGAGCTGTCCAATATTTGCCTGGATTCACCAACAGGGTTAACACAACAAAGATAAGGATGGTGGCAGTCTTCTGTCAGGAGCACCGCACCGAACGGCATCATGCTGTTTAAAGGTCTCTTCACCGAGGCTTTGTCAGTGGACATCCTCACTCTACAGGGATGCTCTCTGCTCCAACATCAACAATGTGCTCTCGTAAACAACCAACACCACTGCCCGCACAATGGCCTCATCCAGCTAATAAACATATAATCATGATGATTAAGCAATGAAAAGTAATTATATGAACAAGCAAATGAGTAAAACTGAACCTTAGCCCAGAGACTCCCCCAAATCCCTGAACTGTCTGATTTGACTTCAGCTGTCAGTCATGCATATGATTCTCAAAATAATCGGGTCATCAATCAGGGTCATCAAACAGCATCAGGCAGTCGTTTGGGAAGCTCTAAACAGATGACATCTGTACTTGTAAGAAAGTGCAATTAACTGAAGCGTCTGCTTAAAAACGTCCTTAACAGCCGTCATTACACTGATTTAAAAAATAAGTGAATGATTTATTTAGTTATGAAAAACTGCAGCATAGATGATATATAAAAATTAGATTATCAAAGCACCTGCTGCTTTGACAGGGGATGAAAAGGTGGAATAAGAGCAATCCCTCAACCTCTATGCATTTACAAACCAGACAAGTACAGCGGGATACAAAGAGCTTGTTTGACTGATAAAAGCCACACAGCCACAAAGCATAAAAGGTACGGGTACTTCGGAGTAAAAAAGCCATGTCTGCTTCTTACCTAACCATCTATATTATTGATTTCATAACATTTGACATCAATGAACTCCCGGGTATGACTTTAAAGACCATAAAAATAGTTCTAGATTGTCTTAAATGTAAAATATATAAAATAAATCTAGATTTGGTGAAATATACTGCTAATTTGCTGTGACAATTAATTGTTATAATTTAATTGTTATGACTCATAAATCAATGTCAAATGCATATCAGGCTACAATAATTGATATATTTTAGGATTGGGTTGCTAGTCACCTACAATCATTTAAGGACCAAACACAGATCAATCAGGAAACCCAAGTCCACAAAAGGATAAGACAGCATCCAGACGGCATTGCTGATCTCAAGTTGGATTAAATCAAAAGGAAAGGACCACCTACTACAGCTGCATTGAAAAGAAGCTCTACCACTGTTTTCTAATGTACGTCAGTCTTTGGCACAGGTAGACAGCCCTATATTTGACAGGCTAATTAGTCTGAAAGCTTTGAGTGCCCTCTGTCAACGCTTAATCCTGTCAATTAAATGTCTCAAATGTAATGGACTATAGGGAATAACACCTGGATTCATGCTTCAATTTTTCAAATGTTTAGAAAGAATAATTAACTGGAGCGTAAAAAGACTCTCTATAAAGATACAGTAGCCCCATGAATTTGGACATTTACAAATCTATCTATAAAACCACAGTTTAATGTTTCATATAGGCAAATAATGAAATTCATCAAATGGTGAATCAAATGCTAACAGACATTAGAACAGAAATAAAGCCAATAGAAATAAAAGCCACAATTTTGTGTTATTTCAAGTTACAAATAACTTAAACATTAATTAATAAATATCACTAGATAATAGAAATATCAAAATATGAAATAATAGCAAAACATTAAAGAAAAATTAATGGTATTCATATAAGAAAATGTCAAGCTTTATTTCACTGAAGATGTCAGTTCTCAAACTTTGTATATTTTGCCATTGTATATCAATAAACATATAATCTGCACAAAATTCTGAAGAAAATAAATGCACCATTTGATAAAAAGATTAACCCTAAATACAGATAATAGGCTTATGGGATTTAAATCAAATTAAAGGCATCATGCAGCAGTTTCAGTATTAAGTTTCATTAGGATTTAAGTTACGGCAACTCTAGCTCCTGCAAAAACAAACATAAATGTAATGCTTAAACTTAATTTTTTGGCATAATGAGTGCATTTCTTTTTGACTGAGTCATGGTTTTAAATCACAACACCGTTCCTCAGAAATGCATTTATGCCTGACAAACAATTTCAGGAAAGGGACTGTCTAAAGCCAACATCACTTTCATCTTGATGGGAGAAAACGCCAACAGCGTTCTATGAGGCACTTGAAAATGAACTGATAGGGGCTTGGCAGGGTCAACGCCTGCCTCTCACTTAGCTCATTTATCGCTCTGTTGCATCGGCTTAAGTCTCTCTCTTCCTGAGTGAGGACCAGTAGACCCAATCATATTTCACATGGGAGAAAACAAAAATATGAGAAGAGGCAATATGAAAAATTGAAGGGGGGATTCTTTTGAGATGCACTAGCCATGATCCACAAAGGTGTACTTTAATATAAAGAATATGTGGAATTTACACTATGGGAACTCATATTTAATGAATATTTAAAGGGATTAAAGGCTTTACATCACTAGCATCACCTTATATGAAAAAGTAAATTGAACGTCATTTTTCAAATGTAATTTTAGCACTAAGCACAAAGCTGCAGGTAAACACGTCATGTTAACATATGGGCATAACATCATGATGACAAATGTGATATTTCTTTCATATCGTTACATTATGATAAGTGAAGATTAAAACTAAACTCCAAAATAAGAATGCTGTTGCTTCTAGCATTAAGAAAGAAACATTCACTATCACTATTGACTTATACTAGTAGTAATGTTAACATCACAAAAACAGATTGAATAAGAACAAAGAGTGAGAAAAATCAATAGGGACAGCTGAAAGCTAATGGAGTTTAATGCCGTTTGAAGTGTGTTTCCTCCATTCTTACGCTTAAATGAAAGTGTTTGAAAACCAGATGGTGTAACAATGTTTGTGACATGGGAGTTTAATGTAAAACATAAAGAGAAGTGTTATAAAATGTTTTTGAGGTTATGGGGTGGGATTTTGAATACTTTGATGAGTACTTTTGCAGGACTTTTTCCAATGCCTTTATGTCCATCACCATTCATTTACATAAACTCCATTTCATATCTCTGTGGGGAAGTACAATTGAAAACTGCATGGATACATTATGAGTTTGATTCTTACCCTGTGTCTGGTCGATGTTGCCCAAGGTTTCAATCTGTTCAACGAGATCATTAGAATTCCATTGACTCATCCCCAATAGCATGGCTGTCTTACCCTCCAGCACCTCTGAAAACACACACAAACACAGCAGTAAGAAAGAGGCGGTAAATCATTTAGATCACGGTCAGAAAGATCCAGACAATGTCTTTTGATTCTAAGCTACGTAAGCTAATTTTAGCACTGAAAATTTACATGGAACTCACAGCACATCAAAGACCATTAAGATTCATCGAATTAGCTTTAAATACAGACACGGTCATAAAGTGATGTCTGGCTAATGAGCACAGAGTGAGCGATCAGCCACTCCGCACGTCCTTGTGAGAAAACCCCCGGGTGCTTGATGGAGGAGTGGACGTAGATGTCAGCTGTACGATTCACAGCGTGTCGCAGAATGTCGTGTGTCTGATGCCTCGTGGGATCCCGCGGGACGATTTGTCAGTGTGAAAGAGGCAGCGACAGGATTCTTCCAGGCCTGCTCATCTGCATCACACGCTCAAACTGCCGTTTGTCTCATGTCTGTCAATTGAACTTTTTGGAGTTTGTTTCAACGGGGGAGACAAACAAACATTTTTACTCTGCCAGATGTGATTCTGTTTGAGCACCCACACATCTTGCAGAAATCTTGCATAACAACCCTTGGCTCCCTTGCATAACAACTTATGAGAGCACTTGTCTGCATTAGACCTTATAGGCGTTACACTGCAAAGAAGCTACTGTATGAAGACTTTGAGTTAAAAGGGTTTTAAATCATAATCCAAATACTGGGAGTTACTGAGTCATGTCACACGGAACGACGGTTAGAAGGAGCGGTAAGAACATAGATCTTGTGAAGTGTGAAATGTGCTTAGCACAAAACGACAAACGACAGCAGTCTGGTGCCTGGAATAGAGACCGCCTCCTATTTGAGGAAATAAAGCCACACAAGACAATCCACTACTGATAACACAATAGTGTGCTGGTAGAAACTGAGAAAGGATAAGAGCTAAGCCCTTCTAAATCAGAGGTGGGAGTAAAAATGATGTGGTTACGTTATTGGAACAGCTTGACAGCATGTAATACTTGAGTATTCAGTATAATTTGTGAGAAAGATTTTAACAATAAACCTTTAAATATAAATAATAATAGTAACTATAAACCACAATCAAAAATAATAATAACAAACTGCAATACACTTAAACAAAAATACTGCGGCTGCACAGTAATGGTATCACATACTAATACCATGGTACTATAATATATATCATGCTAAAAATAATATTCATACTCATGTACAAAACTATTTGTATTGTATTTCCAGGAACAGCATGGTAGTACAATAGCAGTTTATGACACACTAGTGTTACAGTTTGTATATAAAACACGTCTGCATCTTCAAAAGGAACTACTTTGAATCCATTTGATCATGTCTGGAAATCACTAGATATAAAGAAGACACTGAAAGGAGAAAACAAAAGAACGGTAAGTGGAAAGGATAAAAAAGAGAAAAATAAAAGGTTTGAAGAGAATATAAATCTGAATTCTGAGAATCGTGGAGAAGTCAGCAGCTAATGAGTTCATGAAGGCATAATTTATCCATTAACATCCTTGAACTCTTCTTTAACTCGTAAATATAGAGGATATAAAAGACAGATGAGTCAAGGGGCTATGTTGTGGACAATGGGTAAAACAAACTAGTGGATAAGACCAAATAGCTTTTGGAAAATTATTATTTGAGGAATTGTTATGTAACATGTACCCACACACTCACTTTTGCCTTATACACCTTAAAGTGACAGATTACCTAAAGTTACTTTTTAATACCAAAACATGACCATAATTGCCCTGTGGCTGAAAAAAGATCATAAGACTGTTGTGTGTCACAAAGTAAAATATGCTCTTCTTGGAAAATCTTTAAAAGACCTATTATTTATTACAGTCACATGCTTGGACCTCTAAGTTTTAAAAGCATATTAATGCTATAAACATGGATTTTCCTGAATAATGAACGTCAGCAGCAAACTTTTTGCCCTTTTCAATCCAGCCTATATGAACTGTAATATATGTAAATGCAAAGCAAAACTGAAGCACACGTTTAACACTGGCACTAGAAATCTGACAGAAGAGCAGCTCTCAGATGTCTCGAGACGTTCTTAATTACAAGCTGCTGATGCAAATCAAGCAACTCACCCCTGATGGCAAGTTATTTTCATATGACCAAAGAGACTTGATACAAAAACTGTAAGATAATAGGATTAGGCAATGCCTTTTAATCCGATAGAAGTTATAAATGAAGTTATAAATGCCTGATTCCTTTAGTTGATTCATCTATGAACCTTGTGTATGAAGGGCAACCTGACCATCAGAGCAGTCAATAAAACACTTCAAACAGCAAAGCCTCTGTGTAGCTAATGCTAATTCACTAGTATGAGTAAATACAGTATAAATAAATACAGCAACCCGTCTCAAGCTAAAATTTATAATGATTTCAGGCTGAACAAATGTGGTTCGTTTAGACACACACTGACAAATCTCATTACACACACACACACACACACTCCAATAACAGATCTGAATGAACAGGATAGAAAATTTGTCAACATGTCAGTTAAAAAAATATCTGACAGGGTCTGGGTGATCTTTAATTATCTTCCCAAAAAATGGTTTTCTTTGCCGTATTTCCTATTGAAACAGGAAGCTAGGGCAAAGCACATACAAAAAACTACACAGCTAATTTTCTTTAATTTTAAACATTTGCTTTACCTTCCAAAGAAAACCTATGACACAACTTAATTAACACCGACCCAGCGGTATGAGATGCTTACAGCAGAGCGATGAACAGGGCGAGTGAGAGTCAGATACACATAAAAAAAGGCTCAGATAGCAGGAAGTGTGATGAGCTTCGATTGCCCTGCAGCCCGCCGCTCCGATCATCCGCACGGCACACTGTCTGACAGGGGTCAATCTTACAGGTCAATGGAGATGAGTCAACAATGGCCAACCACAGAGAATATCCACAGACCCAAAGACATGTCATACACGCCTTCACAGTGACACTGAAAGCCATTCAGTTCACACTTCAAACCTACGGCTGACGACGGCTCTTTTGAGAGAAATGATTACCAAACAAACACTGTAAAACATCATTTAAGTGTACATATCCTTTCTTTTATGATACTTCAAACTTAAAAAACTTGATGACAATCAATAGAGATGATTTAACTCTCTATTGTTTAAGTAATGTAAAGTGTGGAGAATGCTTAAAAAAGAACACATATATACTGTATATACTGTAAGACGAAACATTTGGGAAACACAATCGTAACAAACATGTTAAAGTTGGTCCCCCTGTGTTTTTAGGCTTAGCTATCTTCTTAGCATATTCCTGTAATGTATTGTGACAGTTTAATACATCTCACACAGCTTTATAGCGTGGGTTGTTTTATAGCGTACAAGATACGATTAATCATGACAGCAAAAATAAACATCCTGGAGGTTTAATGTGATGCGCCCCAAGAAATAACACATAGTCACATGTTTTTTTCTTCTTCTGAAAGTCCATCTCTTGCTTAAACAATTACAAATGCAACATAGCAATGTTAACTTCTAACTTAGGAATTAAGTGGTCAGAACTGTAAGCATCATGAATGCTAACTGACCCACTACTCTTACTAATTCATCACATTTTTACATTCACACCTACACAATATTCTCTGAATATTCAGATAATCCTTTATACTAATGATTCTGACAACAGCAAGACAAATACATCAACAAAATCAACTGGGCTTTAACTAGGGTTCTGTGGTTTGGCCAAGGGTGGGAGTTGAGGCTCATTAAAAATGAATTCCAAATATGTCTCATGAAATAAAGATGTGGAAACATGCAGGTTGCTGATTACATTATTCACTGCCAACAATCTAATCTGAACACACACTTCTCACTCATGTGTGGGATAGAACTGCTTATACACGGCACAGGAACGAATGATAAAGCTACTCAGATTAAACAAAGAACGCTTTATGCTGATTTAACAGCCAATTCTGCTTCAAACAACACCAAAACACTCAAAGCACCTAATTTGGAGATGCAAAACAGCCGTGTACTTTTTACATTCTAAAATAAATTCAGATGGGAATTTAAAAAAGTCACTTTCCTGATTTCAAGCGTGACTGTGCATTTTTGAAAGACTCAAGAGAGGACACAATATTCACACATCTAATAGAGAATCACCTGCTTCAATTACACTGACCAAATGTTAGCCGAGACTCAACACAGAATTGATCAATGAACCACCAGGACTACATGCACATGTTCCATTTCAACATGACAACTTTTTAGGTGGTTCCTATTTACTGCCAAGAACAACATAATCCTAAAACATGTGTTGCTAAATCCAGCCCTGGATTGATTGATTGATTGATTGATAGGAATCCTATTCTATCACCAATAAGATTCTTTGATCTTTTTTTTTTTTTTACCAAAACCAGTCACAATTTTGCCTAGAGAGATGGGATATCCCTTGTAGATACAGATCTGGGTTAGTAACTAAAAGATTGTAGGTTTAACCCCACACGGTGTGATCCATGAACCACAGAATAAGCCACTTATCCTCAGGTTGCTGCAGGCAACTGTCTGTGTGGAAAGAAAACTGTAAGTTGCTTTGAAAAATATCATGAGGGATGGAAATGCTGACGGATAGCCAGGTAAAGCCAGGTCTGTGTGGATTGGGGATTTTGGGTGATGATGAAATTTTGCTAGAAAGGCAAATCTTAAGCTATTTAGTATACAAGACTCGCTGGGCTTGCTGGTGCAGGGACACATACTTAGCTGACAAGCACATATGGCTGCCAGTTTTCATCATTCGGATCTGGTATTTAGTCCCTCTTTCTGCAAACAACAGCATATTAGTGGTCTAACATTAGCAATCAAGGCTTGCTACTTTCTAGTTGCTTAAAGGACACCGTTCAATCATAACATCAATCTCATCACGCCACAACAATCCATAATAACAGAAAGCCACAATTTAGCATTTGCTTTTTATTCAATGAAAAAGGCTTGCGAGTGTTTTCCATGCAAGTTTAGAACATATTTCTTAAGCATACTTCAATAATTGTGTGTGGACAGAGAGAGAGAGAAATGGAGAGAAAACAGTGCAGGACCCAGATGCTGCGGAGCTGAAGCCATCAGGTTATTACAAAGGGTGGGAAATAAGTGACACTTACCTCGGGCATCAAAAAACTCATCATCTGAGCTGTCGACAGATTCCTGGGCGATGTTCTGCATGCGCCAGTGAGAAGCGCTGTGCTTGCGAAGGGTCACTGTGGGGAGAAGAGGGAAAAAGATACGATCAAACCAAAGGTCACAAGTGTCTAACGCAATTACTGAACATTGTGTGACTAATTAGTTAGACATGCATGATGACAGCATTATTGAATATAACGACACAAAAGACGCCCAATGGAATGGAGTGGTGGGAAATTAAATGAAAACATGTGTTTTAATTAGGAATAGACAAGTGTTAAAGTTGTGGTCCATGGAATCAAAACGAGAATGTAGTTTATCCTGAAGGAAAAGTACAAGTCACAGGTTTAAACTTGTCACTTTTTTGACTGGCCTTTATTTTTCATCAGCTGTAAAAAAGTGATCCCAACAATATTGTATCTTTTGTGGTGTGGACTTCGCTATTATCTTAAAGTTACACGTTTTCAGAATGTATAAAACTTTTTCTATAGTTATTGTTATCTTCCTTCGTGTAAACAGGCCTTAAGACAACTAGTAGCAACCAAATGTCACTGCCATCTAGATGCTATTAATGAAAAATTCTTTCAAGCAAACTCTAGAATCACAAATGCTTGATTTCACAAATTCCCATCAGCTGATTACAACAGCTACTACATATTTTCCAACTGTTCTGCACAACGAGAAGGCATAAAATCTTTTTTACCAAATTATTTCCAACCAGTGATTTGCGCAAGTCACAACAATGTGCGATTACATTTTGGAACTGTCGGAATGACACGTTCCAATAATCACTGGAGCCCTGGGCTGTTCCAATCTAAAGTTAATAACTTTCTTAATCCAATGACAGATAGCAGCAATAACACAAATTACAAATCAGTGCAAGTCAAACAAAAGTTATCCGCTCCCAATCAAATTAAGCGGTTCCTGATTTAATATTTATGGATCTGCATTACTGTGAGCTAACATATAGCAAGACACTTTGTAGCCAAGCCAATTGCCTCTTTACACAAAGCACTACATTATTTTCCATTATAAGGAAGCCAGACTTAGCAAATTCATAAATTAATTGATAGGGTTTAAGCAAAACATTATTTAGAGAATTTCATTTACATCTATTCAGTGAGCAGATGCATTCTCCAAACATAAATACAAGCAATAAAGCATAAAGATCCAACCACATAAATAAAGTACTTTGCTCATCTTATTATTATGGAGGAATCGCATCTTAAAACATGTCACCTAAGATTGTGTTGCTTTCTTTTTTCTCTTCCTGGACCTCCACAGAGTCCTGTTCAGCCTGCTAAAACAATGAGGTCCCACCTTCTGTTACTGGGGCTCAATGCGGCTCCACTGTTTTCATTCCCCTTCTGGCTCTTCGGCTGCTGAACCCTGCATCATGTCGGATTTAATGAGCTTTTCATCTCTCCCACAATGCTGGCAGGTCAAAAGTTGACACTATTAATGTCCCCCATGGAGATGAGTATCTCAACCTTCAGAGTTTTCTATTAAAATCACAACGTGTTTGACAGCTGCATCAACAGCAATCCGCTTTTGCTCCTGAGGCTTTTGTCTGGACCTCGCTGAAACCACAGCACTTTCCTATATCTGATGATAAGTCAGCTCAAAACCTCCATTACGAGTAATCACAGACCTTCATTAAATAATTAAAGCCATGTTCTGTGCTTAAAACAAGTACACCCTGAAATTATGCAGATTATCAAGATGTTATTTGTTTTCGATAAATTTCATTGGTAGACACCAGAGGATCTATACAGTATATATACATATAAGGTGCATGAGGTAAAGCAAATAAATATGAGATATTATTATTTATATTGGGGAACTATTCCTTAAATACATGGACTATTTACATGAAGCAAACCCAGGAATTATATCAATATTATACAATATTATAATATAATAAAGAATTCATGTAGGAGCTTAAAGAAAGAAATGCTAACATGGCACAATATTTGCTTTTTCCTTTTCTACACTTCTGTAACAAGATTCAAAATGAAAGTTTTATTATATAATGCATGAACATCTCATAGAAAAGGAAGCCGAAAGGGACTATAAATACGATAACTTGTCTCGAGATCCACTTTAAGATTATAATGATTTAACTAATGAAAATTAACTCAGCTAATTATCTTACATAAGTGAAGGTAACCAAATTAAATAACACATACAGTATTGTGAGGTAAATACTAAGATGGAGATTAAATGCTTTTCCTTTGGGATGCAGCCAGGCAGAGTCATTAATGCAGTATAAACATTGAGAAATGGCTTTTAAAGCTTTAGGTAAATAGATTTACAAAGGAGATAAAGAGGTGATTTAGATTAATCTGAATGTGGGGGTCCAACAATGCCTGTCTCCAGTAGGGGATGCATATTCTCTCCTCCTGCACTAAGGCATGTCTAATTGAGCCTATTCAACGCTCCCGTTTTCATATTTCTAATCGCATTCTTCCATAATTCACCCTGGAACGATGACTGAGAAAAGGGCAAAGTTTCCATTTTAGCCCGAGAAATCATGAATGGCCTTAACCAGCAGAAGTGGTCATGGTAACACAAGCTATAATCAAAGTAATATTATAACTCATTGCAGAGCTGAACAGAGATGGATTTTATTACAGCTGGCATTGTTTGGCTGACTGAAATCTGGCAACCCATGCAGGTGATGCTTTTGCACTAAAACAGGAACACAATAAATCAACATGAGGACGTTCTTCAGCCATGAAATTGGAACCGTCTCATGAATGATACATTTTTGAAAAACCAACACACTTCCTCTTCCTTAAAAGCCAAGGAACCAATCACTTGGCCGACTTCCCCAATGTCAGAATTACATGCGCTTCTTTCTTATTTAATTGCTTCATCTACTAAAGAGGGATTGAGTGAAATATAATGCGTGCTGAATGGAAAGTGGTCATTTGAAAACACTCCATGCTCTCAAACTGAGTTCTTGAGGTTTGACTACAATCTACAATCCAACTAAAACCACTTTACAGAAGAATCTTTGTTGTGTCATTCAGCCACAAACATATTAAGCCATTACCGGTAAACAGCTATAGTACACACGAGTAGACAAAATGTAGAAGCAAATGCTTAAAGAACACATTACAAACACATGTAATTGAACACACTTAATGTACATTTGTGGGTTGCATTTCTCATTTTAGGTTTCATAACTCACCGTATAATCGATCCCACACTAATGCACCAAACGATATTGCAACTACTACTGAACAGATAGTTGAAGAATATGCACCATGACCTGTAAAAATCCAAGTGTCTAATTCTCCGACTGAGTTGGACGTGATTTAAGCTGAGTGCTGTGGTAGTGACAGTCATTAGGGTCGATACAGAGGTGTGATATGTCTCCTCTCCAAGGAGGCAGCAGAGTACAAAAATGGCATTTTCTTCAGAGCACTCATGACACGACCTAAAGAGAGAGGCTCTTAATCAAAAACATAATCTTTTCTAGATAGAGCCGCTTTCCTCCAGCAATCTCGCTGGTCTCCTTTTGTAATCTCTCTCTCTCACCCTCCCTTTGCACTTCCTCGTTCTTCTCCATCGTTCTATCCTAAACTTTGTTTTATTCCTGCCCTTCTCTTCAGTCCCATCCTGTCATCCACACACTTGAGAACCTTCTACATCATTTCACTCATTTCCTCATCAGTCGCAATGTTAAATCCACCCTAGAAGAAAGTGCTGAGATAAAGGTTATTATGACATAAGAAGTTTCCCATTGGCTCACTACAACGCTAGCTTTAAAGGTTACATGTGATGGTATTTTCAAATCGTTGCATTTCAGTTTCATTTTTTAAAGTTTTGCTTTAAAATATTTTGATACTATCACATTGTAAACCCGGTGTTGTTCACTGTATCGTAAGCTGAGAGAATTTTTACACCCTAGTCCATTTTGATTTGTTTATAAGATTTTTTAATAAAGGTTTCAAAAGATTTTGAGTATGCTTTAACCATGCTTTGTCAATAAAGCGCTTAATGAAACGTTTCATATTTTTTAAATATCTCCACCTATCCTATATGACAAAGGTAGAAGGTATTGTCTCAACCTGATACTGCCACAGATGTCAAATTTTTTTTTAACCCACATTTGCACAATCAACCTTCGACTGAGGTCTACCCTTCTAAAGAAAAAGAGCAATCAGCATCCAATTTGTGATTGCACTAAATTACTCTGAATACTCCCTTCCCTCAGTGTGAATTATCAAAGAATGCATGCATGCATGTAATCCTGCAGCATATGTGCCGTGCAGCTAGTAAACACCTCCGTTTGGCAGCTTGACACGGCACGCCGCACACACTGTGAAACATCACATATGCCACAATTGCACAAAAAACACTGTGATAACTCAGTTTTATGAAGCAGAGATGTAATGTTCTCAGACAAACTCCAAAACTGATGTTGCCAGATACTAACAAAGTTTAAAATTTTGATTGTCAGCTGCAAAACAACAAATAACACTGCAATGATGTTACTAAACAACAACACAAAGAGTGTAAAGGCGACTCTTAACTCACTGCAGCAGGAAAACTGCGTTGGGTGGATAGTGTAATGCAGGGTCACAGCATCAAGAGGGGATTGAGAGTAAAGCTGCAGCGTAGGAACAGAGCCACTTGACTGGATGTCCTCAATTTTGTCAAAGTGCAACTGAAGCGAGCGATGCTGCAAAATGCATAAGTGCAGAAAGCCCATTTAGACGGATGCTGATTGGGCTTTTACACAACACAGAAATGCAAAATGTGTAATGAGATGTTCTGGTAATAAGACAGCGTTGCCATTTTGCTTGCGAGCTCTGATCAGTTTTAAGAATCTCATCTCTAATAGGGCGAGGCTGTTCAACCAACCATATCTGCACACAGATCTGAAGGCAAATATCTTTGCTGCATCTCGGAGGAAATCAAAGCCCTTCTGTAAAATATAATCAACTATGACTTATTCTGTTATCATCACGTCATAGACTCTACGCTGTTAAAGGTGAAGTGTATTGTTTTTTGATGAAAACATTATTAGGCAGGTTACAGGTTCAAAATCTATTCTATTTGAAACCAGTCTCAGAAGCACATTTCTGATGGGATGATATGTGACACAACATCTAGAGACGTTTGTCTGAATGTGTACAGCTGTAGCTTCTGTGCTTTAGAGAGGATGAATTTAATGGAACATTTCTCTGCTGGTTTTACCTTACCATGGTGCTAGAAATGGCAAGGTCATGGTTTTGATTCACAGTGAACACACATACAATTTCAATGAAATACATACATATTTTTTTGCAGATGTAAGAAAACTACACTGGTTTGTAATGTCGCAATCTGATAAATCAACCATTGTATTAACAATTAACATATACTCAACTGTGTCAAAACAATTATTCTGCAGGACTGTCCGTAAACACAGACGAGACGGTCATGAAAAGCTGTCATTCTCTCTCTCACAGGACCGCAGGGTAGCAGCGAGTCTGTCGCTGCCTCTCGTGCACGGCTATTTTTAGCACTGCGCTCTACCCAAATCATTGTGCAAGTTCGCTAGAAAACAATCATTATGGTGGAACTCTGATATCGGCATTAAGTTGTTCCATTTGTATGGAGTGTCAGGTAGATTTTAATCATTTAATGTACACCTAAGGCTATGAACATCAGCAAAACATGAGCGAGATGTTGAGTTGGCAAGAATGGGAACAACATCACTACTTGGTTGAAATACGCGTGACACAGATAGCAGACAGTTTTAAGGTTTCCACCTGTGGATACAGATTTAAAATGTTCTTGTCTTTTACCTTCTTAAAAGAAATGTACAATAGTTTAACATTCCATCCGTTCAATAAAGAGAACATTACCACATAAATAATATCACTTCCAATAACATTAGCTTGACAAAATGTCACCAAATGTTTATATTTATTATTTATCAGGCGTTTATTAATTTAAAAAGCCTGTTTCTGAAACCCCTCCAAATTAAAAGTAAATAAAATCACTAAAATCAAATCAAATGTAGGGTCTCTGTAGGGGTTTTGTAGGGTTGAGATCTCATTATAAAACAAACATTTAGAATATCTAAACCTAACAACCAGACTTCTCCAACATAAAAACTAGAAGTTTAGTTCTATCCATTTATGAGACAGCTGTTTAATAACCCATTCACATGCTGTATACTCTGTGCAAAACAGCCTTGAAGTTATATAAATACATAGAGTAAGGCTGCAGTTTAATCATTTGCTTAGTCTTGCGGCACGACTCGCAAGCCAACCATCAACGCTTTCAACAGAAATAAAAAACCTAAAACGACGTGGGTGTTGCAACACTGAATTACAAGGTTTGTGGATGAAAATAGACCTTAATTTTCTACCAAAAAACAAAACAGCATTAAAACTAAGGTAAACACAATGCTGTTTGCCAAGAGCTAATGCTTGATGATCCGAGTCTTTCCATTTGACAGCTACAGGTATTGCGAGCACTATTGACTAAAATGCCATTACACTGCCACGCTGTCAACACGGCTTCAATCAACTCCCCATAAAAACAGATCAGGGGAAACAAAAGAACATGATAAAACAAAAATGCATTTCTCATTTGGATGAACATCACAGGTCCTCCACAAAAGGACAAAACACCTTGAGTGAGATGACATTAATTGATTTGGCAAAAACAAGCAAACCTGCAATTCAATCTTGCTACTGTGAACAGCACAATCAGTATTCCCTGTTTTTATGCTCGGCTCTACCAAAGCTAAGAAAACAAGCTTCTTGAGAACAACGATGCTGCTCACTTATCAACCACTAAAAGGTCACTTCCTGAGTGGCCAAATGCACATATCACTGGAGACTCATGACCTCTGTATGTATACAAAAACATTAAACATGCAACAGGATAGAGCTGCATACACTAAACAATATCTACTCATTTCCTCCAATGCGAAGGTCCATTCCAAACCAGTTAAACAGAGAAGATTCACAATACTGAGCTTGCATTCTTATACTGTCTGATTTCAGACAGCCCTACTTCTGAGAAAGGCACAGCAAATGGGTCAAGCACACACAAAAAGCTTCAAGTACAAGCAAAACTACACTTAAGACAAGCATGGCATGATGGTTTTCAGTTGAATTTTAGGTTAGTGGTTCCTCTGTTGCAGGCATTTAAAGTCCCTTTAGGGTACGTTAGTTCACTTGAAGTTATAAAAACAGTAGAAGATTTGAATTATTGATGCACAGCCTAATTAATATTCATAAGCTAACCTTTTCATCATAACATCTTAATGTCCCCATCACTGTACAAAACAAAGTGATGCCCATGCCAAAACTGTCAATAACATTTGGTACAATGAACTCTGCTTCTTTTTCTCAAAACAAATAAAAGGATGTACATGCAAGTTTTAAAGCGGCAAGTTTCTACTCTTTATATTTCTATTTCATAGCTCTTTTAACTGCTGTTACTAATACTATTTATCAGATATTAAATATACACTAGTACTGTTGTAAACTTTAGTTAATGTCTTTAGTATATAAATGATTAACAGCCATTGAACCGATTGACTTGTTATTGTGCATTGCATCTGGGTATCACTAAATGCAAACAAAATCTTGGAACTGCTTTTTACCATATAAATAAATAAAAACTGGGCTTGTTGATGAGCAGCCAGTTCTGATAATGTAAGAGAACTAACTGCTATCCAAATGTGAAGAGGATCTGTCCAATTTCTGCTTGTCTAAATCACCAACCTCTTTGATCTGATGCAGATATGACGTACTCAAATGACCCACAGGGGAAGCAATCATGCAGAACTGGCAAAAAGCCCAACTGCTTTAGTTCAGGGACTAAGAAACTTTACAGTGTTCCGGAAAATAACCGCACCACAAAAAAAAATATTACACAATCACCCCTATACTAATTTTCCACATTTCTCACAACAAAAAAAAACATCTCGGTTGATCTGACTGTAAATATACAGGAGAATCAATAAAATTCAAATAAAATGTTTAGTAATCACATCTACACAACTAATAAACAGCCACGCTGTCACACAAAGATCACATAGAGTTTCATTATTTCAGGCATTCAGAATGTGTATGTTTACTCAGATGCCACATGCTGAGAACTGCAGACGTTAACAGGCACATTAAAAACCATGAGCTAAAGAAAAAGCTCATGATCATACTTTAAACACACCTACACAACAAATCAAAGTTAACACTCAACATACACTCAAAAAATGTAACAAAACTACTTCCAATACATGACCTGAACTACAAACATCTATAAGTGTGCATTATCAATGGCTTTTTGAAGAACTAACCAACCTTGGTAGAAATAAATTATAGGATTTAGGTGTTGTGTATAATGGAGGAACAAACAACATGACTTCAAAAAAAGTCTATATTATTTATTTTAATATGACACTCTATCATAAAACATTTTCAAAATATTACAACATTGTAAACTAATGTTCCTTCAAAAAAATTGCCATGGTTTTATTACATTTAAAGTGTAGTAGTCGTGTTTTGGTATTTGTATTGTCAAGTTTTACAACACAAACTATGATTTAACATGGTTGTTTTGTCAAAAAAAAAAAAAACTATGATTACTTTAGTTAATCCATTGGTAATTTTCGTAAAGCTTTGCTTAAAGAATGACATATGAGCGACGGCAAACACTCGGGCTGTCTAAAAACCAAGCTGTCTGAACATGACTTTGGCAGGAGCTTCGATTCATGTTGTCTAGGTGGGCAACTAACTAGGTTGTGAGAAACAGGACAAAGCCCTGGACCATCACACGCATTCCAACAGATTGACGCGTAAAGTGAAGAGAGGAAACTGACTCTGAATGCAGGAGATAACACAACACATGCTAACAAACACGAAAATATCACTTACCCTTTCCTTTGGTCTCTTTAGACATGCTGTCCGATGCGCTTCTGAACGCCCGCTGAGTGTTTGCTGTTAGTTTGGACAGTACGCACGTCTCTTCTCTCTGTCCTTGTCTGTGCGCGGAGAGGCTGGACGCGGGAGAAGCGATTTGAAGCCTACGGGTGTTTCATGCTGAAGGATACCGCGGAAATGACATGCGATAGTGGGAGTATCCATGAACGCTTAGGTGGATCCTTGTGTTGAAGTAAGCACTGTTTGTATGTGTGTGTAGACTTTGCTGTTGTCCTCTCTCCTCCTCCTGTTGAGCTCGAGGTCTGAGGTTCGACTGCCTCCAGTGGCTCTGCTAGAGCCGTGTGATACACCGTTGCAGTGAACCTGGAAAACGCCAGGCGCATTAATGCAGACCACCCGCCATGCAATAACAACTAGATATATATTTCCAAAGGGAAGTAGCTGTTATTGCAAAATAACAAAGTAATTCTTAAGTTTTTATATTTTATGTAATTAAAACGTATTCTGTAACGATGGTATAGTTTTTTTGATGATAACATTTAACTAATATATAAGATGTTTAAAAAATAAGATTTTTCCTGACCCAAACTTTCAGCTTTACGCATGCGCAGTGCGCACTACAGACATGCACGCACAGACACACGCACCATTCGCAATTTTATAACCATCTTCTTTAGCCATAACAATCAAAAACCCACCTTTATTAAACCCTTTCGGGTCACCTTAAATAAAGAATTTAACAGCACATCATTGTTTATACTTTAAACTGTGTTTGTTTTGATAATTTGCTCAATAAAAACAGCACAACAATTTCGAGCTTTTCTTTCATGCAGTTTAGGGTGTTTCTCCACCGGGAAGCTGTAACCTAATAAGGCGTCGAAAAGTTCTCAATTTTGTGTTTTAAAGAAGGTATCAAGTACCTTTGCACTTTCAGTCACCCACAATCCTTTGCACATATTCCCAGATTATCTAAAACAATGGAAACTATTTTAACTTTAAGGGACACTGGCTGTTCAGATGTCATGTTTAAAATTCACCGTTTTCAGTCTGTTTGACGTCTTGTGTGCCGTCAGTAATTCCCCATTTAAAACACGCAACATCGCCGGTGCGCATGACGTCACGGGAAATAGCGCATGCGTGACAGAAAATCTTTCGCTCTTCTATTTTTGTTTATTCATACTGTTGTTTGCTAGTCTTTAATACCTCTGTGTATTTAGATTTGTATTTATATGTATGCTATGTGTTTTTATGTTATGTTGTTGTTGATGTAATTCTCGTTCCTGTCTCTAACACATTTGTTATTAATAAAACATTTAAATAAAGGAAAATCGTCTACTGAATTGGGTTAATACAAACATAAGAGGGATCACAGGTTATGTTCTTGATTACTGGGAGATTTAAGTTCAAAATTGTTTGTTTAATGGAAACAAAGCATGAGTTGATATCTCTCTTGTGGTAAGATGACTGCAAAAAGTGTTCATAAATCATAATCAATCCTCAGTCATTTAAATAACTTGCTTTGTCACAGTACATCCAACATCATTTAAGTTGATTAATGTAAGGTAGTAATCACCGTAAAATATGAGTCTTGTGCTAGCTGTCAGACAGTATTTGCATCAGTGGTTAATATGGTCTCATACGTGCATAATTTTTCAACACAAATATTTATTATGTAGTTTTAAAGCTGCACCCATCCCCACCCCCCAAACACACACAAAGAAATTACAATGACTAACCATTGAGTTAAACATCAGGGACTTTAAATCTGTTCACAATCTATTAAAAGTGTAGGAAAGTAAAGTAAGGAAACATTTCTTAAATGCCTGGAAACTGCCCATGCTGCATTAACAAACTCCTTTAGGGACTTGGCCTATTTGTATCAGTCAGGAAACACAGTGACAAAACACTTCAGACTCAAAACATTGCAACGTTGCATTGAGATTCTCGAGCAACAACAGAAATGGCCTGCAGGTCTGACAAGCAGAAAGATAGATAACATTGATTACACCAGCTAGTCACAGGAAAAAATTGCATATTCAATTCATTTGACATTTTTTCTTTAAAAGCAATTTCATCCATGCCAATGAGTACAACATGCCAATGCCGACAAGAAACTGAAATTATAACTGCACACATGTAGGGGTCATTTCAAAACATTTATTTTTTATTATAAATTATAATTAAAAGTTATGAAATATGGTACAGGTTCAAAATATTTATTTTAACAGCAACAAAAAATAAACACACATTGTGAGAATGCAGTTATTTGTGACATTACATTGCTTTTGGCACCTATCACAAATAAGTAGGTTATTGAAACATTTGGGAGTTACCTGACGTACATCTGCAGCAAACAACTGCTGCTTAAAAGCCTGACAGTTAGGAGATTTAGCCTGACATCTGTTCGCTATATTCCTACCAAATTAACCATAAAATGAGGGGACAAATCATATCAATAGAACAAAGTTTTATCATTATTACAGAGCCCTCAAAAGACCTAATCGTAATTTCATATGCATAAATACATGACTATACCACTTTCTGTTGATTAGCCATACTGAGTTATATAAGGGATGTGGGCGTGCACATTTCCACACACATCCTCTTCGGAAAGAATGCATCACATATTTGTTAAGACTAGTGCACGGAGCCTGTGTCCTGTCAGAGCACATTCCCAGCAAGCCAACCCAATATCTGGAGTCCTGCCCTTTCCTTAGGAACTGACACATACAATACACAATCCTAAATACATCACCTGATCTAATCACAATGGGGATTTAATGCACATCTGAAGAGATTAGAGAACTTAAAAGCAGGCTTAAAGACAACTAGCTCAGAGAAAATACATATGTTTTTAGGTGTGTCATCCATTAAGGGAGGCGTTTCTGAAAAAGAGTGTAAAATCTTATAATCCTGTGTAATGCATTGATAATGTTTTCTTTTGAACCTAAGGCAATTTTGTCAATACTGCACAGCAACAGCAATAGTCTAATGCATGTGGAAGGCTGTATGGATTTTGGCACATTGATGTAACATTTATGCAAAACAATATGTGTTTGTGTTTCAGAGTCATCCGCACATAAAGGACTTCAGACAAAGAAAAGCATCAGGTTCTTATCTGATCTTAAACATAAAAGTCAACTTTAGAAAAATAGCTAAAATAGCTAACACACATAAATATAAATCCAGATGTTCACTTAAAAACCTGTAGTAAATCAAACTGTCTGCACGTTAATATATGAGGAGTCTCTTTTAGACTATGACACTGATGTGGTGGGGGACTGGACAGGTTGAAGGAATTCTGAAGTGAAAACAGCTTCCGCATACTCCTCACAAACATCCTGGAATTCTGCAGCCACATCAACCAGAGCCTCATCCATCAGTTCTTCAGCCAGACTGAGAGAAACAATGAAAGAGAGAATTATACTCACACAAAGCAATTATTTTACTTCAATAGAACAGACCCTTATAGATTCTCCAAAAATCTCACTCAAAGAGTTGAAATATATTTGCTTTGTTTTTGTCGTTTTATGATGGTGTTAAAAGAAATATAACTGTTTGCTCTTCAAAATTGGTTTCCTATGTCTTTAGGACAGTAATAGGCCAAGAATACCCAAGATGCCTAGCTCATCTCAATTCATATCAGCTCTAAATCCTTCCTTTGATGTATTACACTCCCTCTGTGTGAAAAGCAAAGCTTTCCCGATTCCGGTCAATTTCAGCTCACTTGAGGCATTGACTGCCTGTAAGGCTTTTATTACCCAAAATGCACCGCAGACTGACAGGTGCCCGCACCCTTTCCCGGCAGCAGCACTAATTGCCGTGACATTTCTCATCTTCTCTATTTCTCCAGAATAATAACCATCCACAGTCTCTATGGTGCTACACTGACCTCTGCATAACACAATACTCAGGTTTTCTTATTTTCAAACAGCAGCAAAAGAAAAAATATTTTCACTTTGGATTCTTCACTTGCTCGCTTCCATAAATGATTTCTTCAACAATTCTTCTCGCCACCCACACAGCCCACAGTGAGAGGATCAAGTCTAACAAACCAGGATCACGTGGAGCTTGTGTGTTCCACTTCCCACTTTTGTTAAAAGTCTACTCTCTGTGGAGGGGTTGATAAATATCCACTGCACTGCACCAACTTAAAAATTCTCTTAAGTATGCTAATGGAAGGGTGGGCGTGCGTGAGCGCCAGCAGAACAACAAAGATGCTCATTTGCACCGAGCACACACCACATTAGCACCCGTCAAAAACAGAGCTAATATTTACATTTAAAATGACAACGTGTGCAAGGATCATTATAGCTGCGAGGCAGTAAACAATATCAACTCCTACTCGCTCGCTGTGAGAATCGTGGTGGGGCTTGTGACTAAACTGTTATTACTTCTGGTGCAAACAGAGAAGCTTTAGTCTGACTATGTATACATTCGTGAAGATAAGTCAAGCATAAGAAAAATCTATCAAAATGTTGGTGCTAAATAAATAACAGGTAATTAAGGTTTGATGCATATAGGTAGGGCTGGGCGATATGGCAAAAATGTAAACTCGATAATTTTTTCCCATATTGATCGATAACGATATACATTTCGATATATAAAAAGAGTATCCCAACTATGACTGAAGCCATAAAAATTTGAGGGTTCATTAATTACATTTTAAAGAATAGTTTTTTGTTGACAATTTCATCATTTTTGGATAATAACTCGAGGTTAGTTTCACTTTGGTCACTGCTTCCACTTATTTTTGTCATCCTTGTGCCGAGTTTGCTTTGCAAAGTGCCGTAGGAAATTGACTTTGTTCTTTGACGTGAACGTTAAAAGCTGCACGCTGATTGGCTGTTGTTGCATATTTCTGCGAAATTGTGTGATTGGCTCTTATATTAATCCATATCGAGAAAAAATGCTTAGAGCTTATCATCGTTATCAACATATATTTTATCGCGATTCGATATGGTATCGTTTATCGGCACAGCCCTACATATAGGTCCCATGACTATCACTTCACTTATTAAATCAAGTTAAAAACAGGAGTTAAATCTGGAATAGAATTTACTCCTAAATTTACTTTATCCAAACTAAGTGAAGTAGTAGTAACATGCATCCATTTCTGCATTACACAAACATCACTAGTAACTGTAAAATCGTACCGCATCTGTATCATGTTTTTGTTTGTTCATTTAGAAAGCTAAACTTCTCAGATCCTTACTTCAGAAAGGACGTTTCTGTAATATTACTCTTAATGCAATAAAAGCATAACGGGAAAATAATAAAATCATCAGACTCCAACCTGTCTGCTATGGTCCAGGGGTTAAAGCTCCCCACAGCCTCGTGCGAGACCAGCTGCAGGAAGGCATCATGGTTCTCTCTGTATTTCTGAATGCTCCTCTGCATGCTGGGCGGCACACTCAGGCACGCCCCTCCCGTCCTCTTTACTCCAGCTGTGACTGCATGACAGGGATCATTAAGTGTAGAAGACTCCTCATCCAGCATTGATGTCTCAGACACACCCCTGTAAAGAAAGCCATGATATTTTCAATGAAATGTTTTTTAAACCGTTTTTATAGGTGGGAGGAGCCCTGTCCATTACATTGTCTTTTTAAACAATCACATTTAAGAATCATCATAATATTCATAATAAATATACTCTCTGCATGCTTCAGATGTCTGTATAAACGTCTGTTAAGGGAATAACTGACAGCAAGGCAATACTGATCCAAACACAATCACAACACATGAATACTCTCAATTAATATGCCAGTTTGTTAGACTGCTTCCTTTTAAGTGATGCTAAATCTGGAAACAAAAGCACTTGTGTAAACACACTGCATCATCCCTCACACAGTTCCCAGGCAAAATAAGCCTCCGGGTATCCTCAAAGCACCAACCAAGGTTCAACATCATCAGTCCAGGTTCCTCGGAGTTAATCAGCTCCTCAGAAGCACCAGCACTCTTCCAGCTCATATTTAGCACATGAACTGCACCAGAAGCACATTTGCTAAGACAGACCTCACACTCCATTCCAGGTCGCCTCTAATACACTAGCTCAGCTTAGACACTTAATGCGCAAGGCCGCCAACAGCGTATAAGGGCCATTTATTCTCTAATGGAACATTATGGGGGCCGGCGCTGCTATTGTGCAATCACTTCCCCTTTACCGTTCCCGCAAGGCGCCCTCTTTGTCCAGCTAATAGAATACTGCTTCTGCTAACAGCTACCCCAAGCGTTTCAGACTGTGGCACTCTACAGAAGTGTGGAATTCACTCAGACCTTTTCCAGTGGCTGCACAATGCCAACAGAAATGAAACGAAGAAGGCAAGAACCGTTGGAAAGGACGGTCAAGGTAAGCGTTTAATTTAGGAACGCAAATGAGGAGGCGGGCACTTGGTTAATTTGATTCTGAACAGGAAAGGTCATACGAGGTGTTGAAAGAAATTAGTGCACAGGCGCTCGTTGATCTCCTGGATGTAAAGGTGACTAGACGTGTGCATAATGAAATGCCAAAGGCTTCCTTTGTTCTGTCAAAACAAGCTCTGTTGAAGACAAACATGCATATTTTTATACTGCGAGAGGCAAAATTAATGACAAATTTCTCCTTCACCAACTTTAGCAGTCTTTGATCAGGAGAAGGCGGCTACAATAAGCTCGTGCAAGCACAGACGACACACGTGGATGAGAGTCTGGCTGACCACAGCTCTATGAATATTTTGAAAGACCAAAAGATCAAAACCTATAAAGCTATAGGGCTCCAACATAGCTCTTTTTCATCCTGTCAGAGGCCATCACCAGCAACAAGGTTACTACCAAAAGACCAGATTCAACTGAACATGTGGAAAGAAAAAGATGGATGGAGATGTGACATAAAAGGTTAGAGAACAGAAAAAGAGGATCAAACTGAAGACAGGCCTTGCCATGGGCTCTCCATTGATCTCTCAGAGCTTTAAATGAGCAGTGGGGATCAGAGATGGTCTCAGATGTGCCGAGACCTCCCTTGCTCATAACCTCTCTGTGTGGTTACAAATCATCAGATATCACTCTTCTGAATGAAGGGTTCTCTTTCTGTTCCCGAAATGTTTTTTTAACAATGGGATTTAGTTGCAACATCCAATAGTGCTGTATATATGTTTATGACACATCAGTGCCTGAAGTCAACAAGAAATCAAAGCTATTAGACACTCTTTGCCTTTATTTAGTCTTTTGTAAGTTACTCTGCTAAATGCTTAAATGATTTTTAATATTAAAATACTGAATTGTTCAAATTAAAGCTTAAAGGGATAGTTCACCCAAACATGATAATTCTGTCATCATTTATTCACTTTCACATCATTTAAAACCTGTATATGACTTTTATTCTAATGTGGAAAAAAGAAGACATTTTAAGAAATGTGGGAGTCAGTGGGAGTCAATGCTGTTTTTTTTACAATATCTTCTTTTGTGTTCTGTGAACAGACCCAGATCCTCCACTTTTTCATACCAAACTGGCTCTTAGAATAAAACAGATGAAAACAAATACATTCTTTACAACCAGCTTTGCAAAATCCCATGTTTGTGTGCACTGTTTACAAACTCCACAGTGTTTTCTTGTCAAACAGCGTGAAGTCTGCACAGGTAATCAGAGATTAAACAACAAATAATAACCTCAACGTGCTAATCAGCATTTGAGCTCAATCCTAAAATCACCTCCTATGAGTTCGCTCTACACTGACGCACAGACTCCACCACCTCCCATGCCACATTTCATCCAGAAATAAACTTTTACTGGTTTCCCATCATAAATCCTCCGCCCGGTCTTGGCCTTTGGGGGCTGTACTAAAAGCTGAGGTCATTACCATAATGCTTTGAATAATTCATTTTTCACCAGTTTTATCTTTCTCTCTCAATAATCATCCATTCTGATGTAAATAAACCGGAGGTGGACGTAAAACGTTCAATGAGAGTTTGATTGAGCCATTAGTATGATTGTAAATTACCAGTTCAATGTATAATGCAGAGAATTAATGATGGAGGCTGAGAAAATAAATGACAGAGTCTCATTAACAGAGAGTGGATGATTGGATAGACTGTAACCAGGGTCTGAAATTAACTTTTGACACACAAGATAACAATATCCTGATCGAGCAACAACTACTAATCTGTAATCATACTCGACAAGCAGGATAAATGGAGATATGCTTCAAAGACTGCCTTTGGATGGATTAGTTGAGATAAATGAAAAGCTTTTAGTGACGGCCACGTCCCACGTCAAAGAAATAGAATGTCACATTAGTTGACCAGCTGGCAACTTTTCCTCAGCAAATAAGGATCCTGAAGTTATGTAAAAAACTGGCAAAAGCTGGGTACATGTGGTACATTTTACTGCTAACCTTAGAATGAACAGTCACCAGTTTGCTATTAGACACAATGCCAACAGCATAGCCGATACAGCATCCTTCCCTACATTGACTATGAGACACAGAGCAACTCATGGTGTTTTTTTAATCGTAGTTATAGTCACTGCTCATGTTCCAACACAGGCTTAAGAGAGACTAAAGAAAAGTCTCAGGGTGCATTGACATTTAAGAGCCAGAGTTTTTGTCAGTGGATGTGACTGGATGAGGAAAATAAAAGCAGGTTCAAAGCAATCATGAGTCTCAAAAGCCCATGGCATCTATGCTTGACCAAATGCCTGTTGTGAGTAGTACACTAACAAAACGAGAAAAAGGTGCACTTTTCATGAATAGGACTTCATTTTAAATGGTTAAGAATAAACAACTGAACAGCATGTGCACTGGTTGAAATGTAGTCTGTCTGACCTTATTTTGACTCTCTAACTGAAAGGGTGAGGCAATAAGACATATAGACATGTAGACATCTTCTTTCTGGGGCGGCCACCTGTCAAACCAGCAATGTTAAGTAACTGTGTTTACACCCAGAGATGTGGCAACACAAATATTATTATTAAAGGATTACATTGTGTCACTCTTTTATCTCCAATGCTTCCAGAAGACTGTGCCATTTCTTATTTTGACGAAATGCATGAAACAGGCTGCCGGCCAGCATAAAAGCAGAGCCAGTGAAGCATGGTGCCTACTGACCTGAGACCAGTGAACAAATGCCCAGCCCTGCAGCAGTGTACAATAACACTGCAGGCAGCGATTCCAAGAGCCTGCTGGCATCCACTGACCAAACAAGCAGCACAATAATCGCCTTGTCATCAACGTGCCTGATACATCTAACTCATTAATGGGTTTGTAGATGGTTTTACAAATATATTCATAAAGCCAGACTATTGACCAGTCAACAGGTTATGTTAGTCAAAAACCACCCAATCAACAAGACAAACTGTGCACACTACATCATGGAAGTTACATTAAAGTCAACCAATCAGATTAAAACATGTTAACATTTTAGTCAGCTATTTTTGTGAACACCCATCAGAGATGTAAAAAATTAATGTTGAGACTATGTAACCTGTATTGCTACATAATTTGCAGTGTTATTTGTATGCAAATGCATCCTTATTAATTACCAATACTCTGTTTCACTGTTACAAGTTATTATACCTACTGTACTTGCCCTGTACTTTTCTAGCCAACTTATCATCTTTTATTCCATACAATTTTACAGTACTTAGAATTAATAGATAAAATGCAAGTTTTTAAATGTACGGTGATAATTTTTAGCTTTCGGAGACCGAAAGCATGTTTGGATGGATTGTATCTACTGCTGTAAGATCAGTCTAATGACCTGAGATTAGACAATAGAAGTGGTTTTGTCGACATGTGCTCCTATAATAAAAGCGAGTGAAAGGGTGCGAAGGCTAAAAGTTTACACTGCATTCACACAAAGCTGAAAGCAACCTCATTGTGAAGACAGACTGAAGAAGAAAAATATTTTAATCTTCTAATGTATCTATTGAACCTATTCCACTAAATTTCCCATCATGCCCCTCTCACTTTGGACAACTCTCATGCCCTCAACACGATCCCTTTTCATTCTTTCATTTTCCTCATTAATTTATTGAGCAAACGCTGCTGCCAAACCTTTGGGCAGAGAGAAACCAGTCTCCTACTCTCTCTTGGCAGAACAACACATGAAGGGGTGGGAGAGAGATCAACTGGTTTATCGCCTGCAGATATTTGGAACTTGTTTTGTTTTCTTCTGGCTGCTTTTGAATCTATCGTGCACAACAAATATCGCAGCATGAAAACACAAAAAGGTTTGGCCATTGTGCTCTTCATCGCAAATCAATTGGAGACACTGATCAAGAGATACAGTAAATTAACACTGATTCAAAAGTATCTGTCAATACAATAAAATCAGTCAGAGCTGATAATCACTCACCCAGTCTCCACTGGCTTCTGCAGGAGGATGTCAGCTGTGTTGGGAGCGTTTACAACTGGCTTTGTTAGTCGGATTGGCAGAGGAGAGGACGGTCTGGAGCTTGACATGTTCCTTTGAGAATCTGCAACAAACAGGATGTTTGACACTGCTGCCATCTACTGCACATCATTGTCATAACAGCCACATAAAAAGCTGAGACTGACTCTAAAGGCTGATTAATAACTGTGACTAAGCATCCTATCTTCCAAGAATTGGTGCCAACTTTCTGTTGGGGTGCTGTGACTCACCTGTGCATTTATCCCAAGTGAGAGGGTCAGAGTAGGAAATCATGGCAAAACGTCTGCGTACTTCCTCTTGGTCTCTCTAGGTGGCAAAATAATGTCTTGTGATTCAACAAAATAAATGAATCCCAATATTTGTGTGTATTGTGTAAATGCTGTGAAGTTCATCACTGCAGTGACATGAAGACGGCAGCTACAGTAGGTCAACTGATAACATCATCAACCCACACGTCACCTGACCACAAACTGACCTCCATCTCCTCCATCCTCAGCAGCATGCTCTCCAGTGTTGGACCCTGCAGCTGCCTCTCAGCTTCAGTCTCAGCCACCCGTTGCCTCCTAGCCGCCCACAGAGCTCGAGCAGCGTCGTCCACAAGATCCTCAAGAACAGCTTCGCTCAGTACCTCAGCACTCGCCTCAGGCTGCTATCATTAACAATACAACTGTACACTGTAATTAAAACAAACAGAATTTGAGAGTAAAAGAGTTTCTTGTGAGTTTCTTACCTCTTCTGCAACCTTCAGCTGTTGTCTGAGAACGTCACTTCTTGCTCCAACCAGCTGCTGTAAAAGACAAAAAGAAATGGTAGACAGACAGATCCATACCAACATTCACACACACAACAGCTGTTCACAGCATGCTTAAAGGAAAAATATGTTCAAATATAAAACAACAGCAGCACAAATTCTCTTACAATGGATTTTAACTCTGCTAAATGAGTTGTGTTGTGTAAATGAGATTAAAGTTTGAGAAAAAGCTTGTAAAAAATACATGCATGTGTTCACCTGTGCTTGATCCAACAAAGGTTGAATTCTCTCTCTAGCGGTCCGCTCAGCTTTTTCCGCCCATTGTGTGGGAGAGCCCACTGTGGTCCTTCAATGCCCACATGAAAACAAACATGAGAAAAATGTTCTATTAACTATTAAATTCAGTAAAATTATATACAATGAAGTTGAAAAGAACTAAGCAGGATTTGAAGATGACGCTATATTGATTTGATGCTACATTAACTAAACACTTTAATCCATTTTTAACGTGTCTATGCTGGTCTAAGCACTTCCAACACAAATGGATTTACATAAACATTCATTTGACAAATTACAGAGTTGCACTGCCTCAAGCAAGATTTTGTTGAGTTCACAGTTCTTTAAAACACTGCTTAACTATAATAATGAGGGTGATGCTGTCGTACCGGAGTTTATTAATGCGATCTGCTTCCTCTTTACTCAGACGATTCAGTTCTTTCAATCTCTCTGCAGTCAACCGCTCCAGCCAAGCCTCTCTATTACACACACACACACACACAATAAATGAGGATCAAAGTGATAATCGTTAAGTTAGAGGGAAAGATGACTGATAATGGTTTAGTAAGAGAGAAAGCTGAGATTTTTTATTCACATGATATATCATAGCCCTAACTATTAAATAAATCCACTACAATAAACCAATCAAATGAAACTTGAATTAAATCATACATTCACACAAGTATAGATGCATGTCATATGGTCTGGAAATCCTAAAGTTTTCTATTAAAACATTTAGGTCTTTAACAAATAATTTTCCCCATACTTTAGCTAAATCAAGAGGAAGCAGCGTAAGATCACTATAGAAACATACAGTAGTGACACACCTGAGAGCCTCATTCTGAACTTGTTTTCTGTCAGGTGATGAAGGGCTGAGCTGTGTGCTGCCTATGGACTTGATCTGTGTCTGCAGCTTTTCAGGACTCTTTACTGGGGAGAATAGACATCTGGGCTCTGGTCTACAAGCCACAACACTAGACACACACACATTTATATTAGTAAAACATGAACACAGAGAATAAACAGAAATGTAATACAGGGTGTAATGGTAACGTTGTGTGTGCTGACCGCTGGCGAGAAGGAGAATGAGGAGATGTTGGTATCCAAGGCACAGTGGTGTCTCTCTGGGGTACCTGATTCTCTCTCAATCGGGATGATACGGTGGGCTGCTGGAAGCGGCTATCACGAACATGACTTGCCTGGCGAATGGAGACATTTTCTGTTTCATCTACCCTTTTTGCAGTTTCTTACTTAATGCCTTTACTGACTGAACCGTGTAAATTTAAATGTGCAAAGAGCACAAGAAATTGTACTGCACAGCATCTGCACAGACACAAAATCACTGACACATTTATGTGGTCGTGTGTAAATGTTATGTAAATGTTGTGCAAATGTTGTGCTCTAAAATGACCAAAGACAATTTTTAATGTCCATAAAAATCTTGTAATTTAAATATATCTGAGCCCCATTCTCACCATAGTTTTATTAGTTTTTTGTGGTTCTGCCTCTCTCCCCTGTTGATGTATAAGGCTCTCTAGCCCTGCCTTCAGAACTTCATGGCGTTCCTTCACCAATGCCTGTGAGATCCTGTGAGGCTTCCCAGCCTGTCTGACTCCTGCATACATACATTTTTTAAATAACACATCACATTAACCACATGTATACAGAAACTGTGACAACAATAAGCTTTCTGGGAAATGTAACTAACCATGAACTTCATAACTCACCAGCTGTTTTTACAGCAGCAGGTTTACGAGCAGGTCCTCTCCGAGAGCTCCTCTTGGCTGGGCCTTTCACAGGATGGGGAGGAGACGAGCTTCGGGTCACCGCCTTCGAGGGACCCTTTTCTGCCGGATTGATATTCTGAAAGTCTGGGTCTCCCTCCCTGGGTTTCTCCTGATTGCTCAGTGCTATATCAAGGGTCTGAGTGGACAAAACCAAACATTAGTAACTTTTCTTAATGTTCTGCGTATACAGAGCATACATAATAGACCTGACAGCACCTCTAGCTTCTGAAGGATGTCGAGGGCTGTCTCCGGAACAGCGGATCCTTGTCGCACCTCTACTTTGGCAGAACAGAGAGAGAGCTGACGAATCAGTTGGCCCAGTTCTTTGCAGTACGTGGGCACTTTGCTCTCTGCTGGGTCCGACAGCTGGTTGATGAAAACTTGCATGGCTCTTATTGCTCCCCTGTGAGCGGCAGCAAGTCTGTCCACTGCTCTTGACTTACAAAACATCACCGAAATTAAAAAATACAACAACTGCTGTCTTCAAAATCAAACTATATAACTTTTGGTACCTTTCTGGTATGTTTGACATTCTCAGAACGGAGCTTGTCTAGGTCCTCCTGGATTTCTTTGACCTACACAGAAACACAGTCCTGTTATGAGCTCCATTTAGGGCACAAAAGCAAACAGAATATCTTGCACATCTCTCAAATATATAACATTATTTTCTAATGGTCTTTACTGATATTTGCAGCCAGTGGGTATGTAAACTGTGATACATTCAGACCTGCTTCTGCAAGACGTAGATGATTCGTGCAGAACGAGCTGCCTGCTCCTGTCGACGGATCTCCATCCTGCGCTTCTCATCCGCTTCCAAAACCTCCACCACACGCCCTGCAGGAAACTCCACATTTAAACAGAAAACAGCAGACACACATCTCCTATAGAGATCCACGATCGGTTGTACCCATCCATACCTCTTTTGGCCAGCTGCTCTATCCTTTGAACATATGTGCTTAATTCCTTCTGTAATTTCCGAATCTCCTGACTGAGTTGTTGTTCATTACTGACGTCTTTGGTGGGCGGCGTCTGCCCTGGTCTAGGCTGCCTGTTGGGCTTTGGAGGAGTATATCCAAACACCTGAGCACCAGATTTTGTTTGGTTCTTCAAACCTGAAATATTTGGTGATCCTCCTGGATAGACCTACATTTTAAAAAGACACAAAGAGATCAAGTCATAACCATTCTCCACAATAAATATCTGTATCTGTAATTTATCATCACCTGAGAACTGTGATCCATGTTGTTTCTCTGAGGGCTGGTGATCTGCGATCTCTCCACTGGTTCAAGTGACGACCGGCTGATGGAGTCCTGGTGTTTTCTGCGCAGATCTCTCTTAGCCAGTCTGACGGCAGTCTGCAGTTTCTCTTCTGAGAGGACTGAGAGATGCAAGGAGCTGGTGCAGCTGTCCACATCATCTTGTCCTTCTGCCCTTCGCACAAGTTTCTCTATCACGATAGGTGAAGGAGGTCCCACACGGGTCGCTCGGTTGAGAACACTGGGTACCACTGTGTCATTAAACTGAAGCTGGGATGGCAACAATCACAACCAATCATAAAAAAACTATTTATTTAAAATAATTAAAATTATTTATTTACTATACATTTATGTATCTTATACGCGTAAATATGATTTGAAATGTTGTGTATTTATGTGCTCAAAAACAATACAAATTCTAATGGTTTCTATTACAAATACTATTATTAACCATCAGCTTACTACTAAAACCACAACAAAGTGTTTTGGGCTTATTTGTGTGGTATTTGTTCCCATCCACCATCCTAACCATTTAACCCAACACAAGTAGGGCAATTCCAGAATTATGAATGTGACAATTCTTACAGAATGTGATTATATATTAAATCATATATTTATATTTTTTTAAAGTCCTTACATCAAAAATTTGTATTATTGCGTTATGGACATAAAACATATTTTTGAGAAAGACCTTAGATAAGCATTTAAAACAAAAGGGTGAAAACCTTTGGTTAAAACGTTAAGGTTTACTTTTGCATGGAATTGCCCAGTATATAGTGACCACTGAAACCAATACAATTCCCATTACAACCTTTAAATACATTAGAACTCATGTGATGGTTTCTGGTTTCCATTCAGCAGGGATTTTAAACACGTTCGTGCACTGTCCGTTATCACACTTATTAAATATATTCAGCAGTACCTGCGTTTGCAGACCATGAATCTGAAAAACAGATGAGCCTTTTTTAATCCATTCACGCTTTACAGAGTCCAGTTCGCCGATGGTCAATGGAGATCCCCTCTGGAAATCAGAAATCATCCTGACAAAATGTTATGAGTTACAACCAATCAGCAATTTAATTAATCCGTATCGCTTCTGCTTTTTTATCACCCATACAAACCACACAGTGAACGAGTACAAATAAAAGCGGCATTTGAGTGGTATTGTATCTTTACATGATAGCTGGTAGTTAAACAAAACTAAAACCTGACCAGATAGAAAACGTCAGGCAGTTTAAAACACCGCCATGACAACAAAACACTTCTTTCTCTGTTCAGTTGAGTTGCTGCAACATAACAAGGGACTCCGTCGCCCTCTTCCGGTCTGACTGAACAAATCTACCACGGCGATTTTAATACTGTAGGCCTATACAGGAGAATAACTCTTTTTTTTCTCCATCAGAACTGTATTAGTGCCTGTAATTTAAACTGAATATTAAATATAATATTTAACTAATATTCTTAGGACCTAACACACATTTGCTGGTATTTGTGGTTCATGAGGCCTCTCCATATGTACATAAAATAATATGTATTGTACAAAATACAATAATTCTGTATTAACTAGGTCATAAAATCATGTGATAGCAATCAATACATTTTCAATAATTCATTAAAAGGGCTCAAACCAACAACATAAAAGACACGAGTTGAGATAGCTAACCATTAGGGCACTAGACTTCTACATCTAACTTGGACAGTCATAGCTGGGGGTATGCATCCTGACACCTGAGATTGTTCCTGTCAGATAGCGTTCCACCTGTTTTTCATGAGACATAAACTTCATACGTTTGAAAAGTTTTCTGCATTTTGGAGTAATGTCTAGGTGGCAGTGTTCCTCCCGCCATAGCAGCCGCCATGGAGGCAGCCGACACATAAAATTAGAGTTAAATTCATAATTATAAATATAATATGATATCATATAATGTATAATTCATGCGATGTTTCGATGTGTTGATCTTATTGAACGTCGCCGTGAAATTCACATGCAGAAATACTTTATTCAGTGTTTCAACCTAAGTTTGTTATTTTGAAAGATAAAATCATAAGAGCATGAATTGCATGTTTTTGCTCCCTGTAAAAGAGTTTCTTAATCAGTGAGGTCATGTGTAAAGGTTTATTAATCTGACTCGCTGACTAAACAGTCATGCCTGAAATTTTATTTGTCTGTTCGTCCATGTAAACATGAAAACTCTCTGATCATTTTGTAGCGTAATGGTTGATGTAAGACACGCTTTCACTCCTTATGCTTTAACTAGGGGTAAAAGACTTATTGAGAAACACATACAATATTCCTTTCTTACTTATACAGTGAATCGATTTCACTGAACCCTATTTGTGCCTGCAATTTCTGCAGAGATCATCATCAGAGAGCATTCAGCGTTTGCATTTATACCACTACAAATACATTCAGTTTTGCTTATTCAGTTTTGCTTATTCAGAACTGTCTTGCGATGGTTATTAAATGCTTTATATAGTCCCATTTATATAGTTACTTACCTCAGTTACTACTCCACAAAACCTCTGCTGTGGGCATGAACAGAGAAGACAAATCTGTTCTGACAACTTCCACTTCAGTTGAATTATTGAGCAAGAAAAGAGTGTCTCTAGATTCTTCGTCTGGCCAAAGCAGACACTGACAGATACTAAAAATAGATGGCATGACGATGATGACAACATTATGAGGAATCCATTTGAAACTGTATTTTCTTGTTAAAAACTATTTAACATATGAGATATAATCTATAGCTCGCATGTATGGTTAATACACTCAACGGTTTAGTAATATGCATTGCCGTGAACGTAAAAAAATCAAAAACAAAATCTGTTTGGTTTTTAAACTCATTTCTATATTGGATAAGAGTTAATACAAACTGGATCCGCTCGGTACATCAACTAAAGCTGTCAGTTCAATTGTTTCTCAATGATATACACATTTACCGGCAGGTGAAGAGAAGTTACTCCATCAGAGCCCTTTATACGTGAGCCTTTGCCCACTCAAAAACTTTCACATCCAACTTTTACTATCAAACACACATGTACAGTAATTTTGGTTTTGTAGTATAGTTAACAGAGTTCTAAAAATTAATAATAAATATTAAACTATATCGGAGCAATTGTGATTATTCATATAACAGCAAAATGCTAGGTATGACTGTTGCATAGCGGACAAAAATACAGTACACCTCTAAAAACCTTATTGTTACAAAACATTTGCCCCAAATCTTATAACATATATTATTATTGCCATTGAATGGTGCCAGACGTAACTAAAAAACTATAATATAATATAATTTAATAAATATAATACAAAACTTGCCCTCTGTAAATAAACAAAGTCAGTGTGGCAAAACATAAATCATAAAATTAAACAAGTTGAGAGAATATGCATAGTGCATCATAAACTGCTGTAAAGCATCTTCCTTAAAGTCTCCCTTTCAGTTTCCAGCGATGTGAGTCTCTGTCCATATCCTTCATCCATGCAGGGTTGAGTGGTTTGATGTCCTCGTGGTGTTATGATTTGACGCATCTGGGGTCCAGAAGAGCACATAGTAGATGGCTAAAATTAACGCTGGGAGTGAAACACACAGAAAGTAAGCGATGCCCATCGCCACTTTAACCCATATCTTAGTGGCTCTGTTCGCCTTTTTCACCCTCTGGTCACCGGGATAACTTGTTTTCCTCTCGGTTCCCTCGTTGGTCCTGACAGTGCTTACTGGCTTGTCTTCCCTCATTGTGAAATGGTTGAAATGACATTCAATGCTCGTTCCTCAAAGCTGAGTCAGATGACTGAATTTCCGCACAGAGGTGATCCGACGCGCACTGCACCATCCACGGATGGCAGGATTAGGTTAAAATGAACCACTGGGCGGAGTTTAGTGTTCTCCACAGGCTTCACAGGGACACAACAATCATTTTTAACCTTCATTTTTCATGAAGAAGTCTATTATTATGAAAAGCCAATGTAAAAATCAGGGTTTGAATACAATTCAGATACAATGTTATTAGGAGATTTAAAACCATAAACAAGCCGACTACTTTGAAAAAGAAGATGGTATGAAATGTCCTTAACGGTAATAAAAATACATTAGTAGACCTAATTATTTTTTAGGAGTCCGCATTAGACACCTATTACAAATAGATTTGCCAATTTATTCAAGAAAACGTGAACACACTAAAATAAGGTTACATAAATAGTGTTTATACACATTTTTTTTACATTTAAATAGGACATAAAAACCTTTTTACTTAATAGATGAAAATCTATTAAAATGTTGAATTAGTGTAGTGATTAAAGCAAGCACACAGAAGACAATAAAGACAGTCATGTGGTTTATATTGGTGAACTAATGCATAAGGCAAAGATGTCATTTATTTGCTATGATAGCTTACATAGCACAGAAACGGTTGCACTTAATGTTCACACATCATAAGGTGATAAAACCAAAACTTCTCCAGCAAGTTTAAACAAACAAAGAATGGACTGCATGTTGTCTAAGATGAAAACTTTGAAGGGAAATCCTACAAACAATTCAGTATCATGCTACGTGCATTATTGAAAAGCCAAATCAAACCTCCTATGAAAAGCAAACCAAATGAAATATTTAAATATTCTACCCCTAACAGGAAGACACTTTATCTGCAGGGTGATGCAGCAGGTACAATACAATCACAAATGTCATGATTTTTACTGCAGAGTTAAACCGAAAAATAAGAATAAACAATGCACGCTGTAAAGAAGAGAGTGAAACACTCACACAAAACATTGGAATGTCTTGTCATCTTTAAGATCTATACATATTGCAAGTTTTCAAGCTCCTGCACAATTCATTTAAATTCATTAACACTTTACCAAACACACTTGCATATACCAATAACCTGCTGTAAATACATTAAAAAAATATTTAACATAACATAAGTGAAACCAATATTAGATCCGAAATACTTTCTTCTATTGCCCCAATTTTTTTTTAGCTCTTATTATTCAAATATTTTAAATCATGATTTTTTTTATCTTTGGTCAGTGTGTTCATTATATCTGGGCCATCAATCATATATGGCAAACTCAACACATACCAGTATTTGAAAATTTTACGTTCACATGATTAGCATTAAAAAGTAGACCTGAATACAATTCAGAATGCCCTAGTTTACGAAGGGATTTCAATTCAAGTTAAGCATGCCTTATGCCTTAAGACTTTGTCAGATTTAGGTAGTTCAATTTATGCTGAACAACTTTAGGAAGATTTAAGACGTGTGCCCAGATATTGTATCTCTATTGTACTGTTGTGACAATAATTCCTTATAAAAGGTTAATATTCTTCTGATCTAGGTGGGCTGGGTCTAAAAATAGCTTTTAATGATGCTGAAAGAGAACAGGCCCTCGCACCTCTCCATCTTAAAAACATTTATTTCATAGTCTGAGTATTGCATGCTTTACCGATTAATCCCAAGGTAAACGTTTGTTCTGGATACTGATCCAGGAGAGAGAAGCACAGCTTGATAACAGCCCAACCCACGATGGATAACTACAATAAAACAATACAGAGGGCAGTTTGGATGAAATGGCGATGAGGCTCGAAAGGTCCTAACCCCTTTAATTTACAGTCACCAGTCGGCCACCTGATGTCTCCTCTTGCCTCTCCTTGGTTCCTCTCATGGACTGTGAACAATGAAAGTTTCAGCTACTGCTTTTAGCTCTCAGCCTGTGAACAGATATAAAGCAACAGGAATCAAAAGATTAACCAAACTAAAAGCCTAAGAAAATATCAAATTCTATTTACTCAGCCTCATATTCCAAACCTGTATGACTTTCTTCTGCACAACACTTAAAGTCATACAGAACTGAAACAATACAAGCACAACTGAATGAGAATTTTTGTTTGTAGGTAATAAATTACTTTAATAAGATTCAGTGGGTTCGATTGAAACAAAAAGCACTACAAAAAGTATGGGCTGCAACTGTATTGTTTCATTATAATGCCTTTATAAACAGTCTAATTAATGCGTTTCTAATGTGAAACCCATCGAAGACAATTCAATTTCCTCTTGGTTTTATTACCATCCTCTAATCTTCAAGTCCACTGCCAGTTTCCTCATAAAAAGCTTTATAGCAATAAAAAAGGGTTTCTTCCATCAAACAGGCTAACTGCAGGACAGTAATCAAATTTAAAGAAATACAAGAGTCTTGTTGCTCAGGCCAACATACTGCTAATCAGCCATTAGCTTCTGTGTTGATTTCTAGAGCACATGTGGACAACGGTTTTAAAGAGATTGAAATTCAGATTTAACGAATTAGCTAGAAAACTAGATTTAAATCGTATCCTGTCATTAGTTCAAACAACTGGTAATGATGTAATGAAAATAAGCAGGTGAGTGAAGGAGGACAGTGATCCCAAATGATTGACAGACAAGGTAGAGTCCACCTGACAGGAAGTGACATCACACCAAAACACAGTTGGGAAAGGCAGACATATAGTCATACAAGAAACAAGCTGCATATAATTTATTTGCCATTTCAGCAACTTGCCAAATGTGACGACAGTACTAGAAAGTCATACTAAAAATTCATAACTTTTGAAATAATACTACAAACGACAAACACTGGGTAATAGCTTAAGGGACAATAAAATGAGAGAAATTGAAAAAAACTTTAGACAAATGAAACTTAAATTTGCTAATTATTTATTTCTCACTGGTGCCTTCGTTGAAGTTTGTATATCATTGGTATTAATACGGCAATAATAAAACCAGGAATTGGGTGTCAATGTGATCCCAGCAGGAGTAATTTAAAACCAACTGGAAAGGATACTAATGGATCCATTACATTTCTAAAAGATTAGATTAATGTTGCCTAATCTTTATCATAACTATACTTGTACTGCAATAGAATTAGGTCTTGCTTCTTGACAGTAACACATCCAGATATCCAGATACATAGTCAGGAATATATAATCCAGTCTTGGACTGGATCGAAATTGAGTTTACCCTGTGTAATTCAAAAGACTACTATCCACACTACAAGCTGTCTGGGAGAACAGCCAAGCATCTCTCTCTCTCAATGATAATGATCGTAAGCAGCAATCAGATGGGATCCTCTTGGGTGGATGTTAATTACTGAGCCAACTGTAGAAAATAGTCCTGTGCGGTTTCTTTTTGCACACAAAATGACAAACATGCATGCTTTTGCACTTGCAAACATAAATCAAATGGAGAACACAGTTATTTGCAAAAGCGGTTTGTAACATGCACAAAAAGGGAAAAGGTCAGAACGCATAAACGTAATCCAGGACAAGTAAAAACAAATCAAAGAGGTTCATGAACAACAATGAAAGGGATCTGGACACACAATGGACAAGGGGTATTAGTTGTGCGAGGTTCACAGAGGAGATTGACAGCCAGTGTGATGCTTCAGACAGGAGCAATCAGTCCCAGAGGAAAGGAAACCCGTCACAGCCTATGGAATTGAGTGCTGAATCCCCATTTGTCAAAGAGCATAAAGACCAATAGTAGACACCATCTCATGCCCTGAGACAGATGGACACGGGACATACAGGAGACATGAGTTTGGGCAAGAGGGAGAGAGAGAAACAGCGAAAGATACTTGAGATTGCAGAAACAGGGGAGGGCGTTGGTTAGTTGTTAGACGTCAGCTGAAGTAAGGGACTTCTTTCGAAAAGTCACAGTCTCAAAGCTGGTAATAAGAACAGCACCTGAGAACGGCGGCTCTGATTGGTCCGCTGTTGCTTCTTCCTCAGACTTTGATTCAGAATGACTCTGATTTGGCTCTACGGCAGGGGCTTCGCTGTCTTCTGTTTCAGAGGATATGAAATGAATTAATGCTTCATTTTGAGTAATCTACTGACTAACTATGCACTTTTATGCACATATTTTGACAGGCTTGTAGGAACAACTGAATGAGTGAAGGTTTTAACATTACCGCTTTGTCTGGTGGTGTTGTCTGAGGTGGGTGTCACAACCGGCTCTGCTGTGTCTTCTTGGTTGCTTGAGGTGGCAGTGTCAGTGGATTTAGCTTGTACTTCCTCTTGTTGGGTTTCACAGGTAGCTGATTCCACCACTGAATAGGAAAACACAAAGTACGGCTAAGCAATTTTGACACTGCTGATAAAGGGGTACGAAGAAATGGAGTGATTTTTTTTACCTATTTTAAAGGAAACAAAACTTCTTTTATCATTTATTCATCATCATGTCATTCCAAACCTGTACTTTCTTTTTTCTACTGAACATAAAGGAAGATATTTTAAAGAACGTCCCTATTGACTTTGTTCTGTTACATAAAAATACATCAATAAAATATTTTGGCGTTCCACAGAAGAAAGAGTCATTTACAGGTTTAAACAACATGAAGGCATCCCTTATCCAGCTGCTCAAATTTCACATGCTTTATGTCATTTGAAAGAAACATGTCACCCTAAAATGCCCCATGATATTCCTACCTGTAGATGTACTATCACTTTTTTCTTGTTCTTCTGTCTCGATCGGGATGCAAGCCGTATTACGTTCATCCTCGTTGTTCTTGGGTTGGGCTGGACTGCTTTCAGTGCTGATGGGCCTCAGAGGGCTCTCGCCAAGACTACTCTTAGGAGAGAGCATCTCCATTTCTTCACCCCAGTCTGTAACTGGTTGGTGGCCCTCCGGCGGAGAGAAAGGGCTGAGGGGTTTGGGACCCTCGGGTGTGCTGAGAGCTTCCTGTGGGGAGGGGATGTGGACTTTGGGTCTGGGTGTTCTCTGCTCTTTTGGGCTGGGAGTAGAAGGTGCTGGAGAGGTAGATGTCTTTTCTGTTGGTTTAGCATCTTTCTGAGATTCTTTGTCTTCTTCATGCTCTTCTTTTTCCACCTCTTCTTCCACCTCCTCACCGTCACTGGCATCTTCCCATTCGTCCTCGTCATCTTCAGCAAGACCTCCGTCACCTGTCTGCTACACAGCAAGATGGAAAAACATACACATAATGAATCCTAGTGCATATGACTCTTTAAAAGAACTTAACATTTTTTGCACGCTACTTAATATTACAAGTTTAGATTACTTTACTGTGGTTACCTTCTTTGATGATGGAGCATTGACCTTCTCGTCTTCCTTCTCATTTTCCTTTTCTTTATCCTTCTCCCCTTTCTCCTTTTCCTGTTCCTCTGTTCTGCCTTTCTCCTCTTCATGTTCTCCTTCCCAGCGATTGTCATGCATACTTTAAGAAATATCATTACCGTCAATAAAAAGTTCAGATGGCTCATCTCATTTTAAGTTGCAAAAATCATCAGACTTTCGCCCCAGTCCTCAAATAATGTTACGAGAAATGAGTCTCTCTCATCAGCATTATTACATACCTGTAGCTCTTGCCTTGACCCCGACCCTTTCCTCGTCCACGACCCCCCTGTCTGGGTTTGCCCTGCCCCAAGAAGTCTCCGAAGGTTGTCGCTTTAGGTGGCCTCTTGCCGTCTTCTGCGGAAGAGAGATGAGAGCAATATTTATCCTTGAAATGTGTCATGGGGCCGAGCAAGACCTTGGAAAACTATTGTGTGCATGAAATCTGCAGTGGAGTGAGAGAGATGACCCTGGGCTCACAGTAAGAGATGGCCTGTTGTCATTCTGATAGATTGCTCATCTAAGCATCATTCTTCAGGATGGGAGAGGTGGAATGGATGAGACACCATGCAAATGTACCCTTAATTTGACAGCACTGTCATGAGACTTGAAAGGTTTTGAGGGTTTGGTAAACATTTGATTTGTTTATGTACTTTGGTTTAAGAGTGGAGGCTTTAGAATGTCAAGACTGGTGGAAGTCTAAGAATGACACTTAGACTGATGTTAGAGGATTGTGCTTCTGCAGGGGACTGAGTAGCAACCAAGGACAGAAGCTTTCAACAATACTTCTAAAGCTTTTAATAATATTAGTTCATGTTAATTTTAGCATTCATAACTGTTAAAAGTTAGGATAATGCACAATGAATTAACATAAAAAATTGTATTTGCAGTAAAAAAAGAAAAACAAATACAACATTAGTTGAGTTTATTTGAGTTTCTAGACATACTGGAAAAATGGGATGCTACTGAGAAGCACCAGAAACCTTCTAAGTGATGCTGGCAGTATAAAATAAGGTTTCTGAGTGACCAAAACTATTGTATTTGCATTTCTGTAAATGTTAATATTGGCCACCCATCTTTTACTGTGAGTTTTTAAGGAGGCAAAGGTCAAGGAACTCACAAACAGAAGAAAATGAGTGACCGGCTGCATCTTTTAAATTTAGTAAAATGATTAAATAATGACTGGGCAATGAGGAGAAAAACGATGAGGAAATGTTACAGGAAAATGTGATCTCATCTATCCAGAGATCTGCATTGTAGACAACAGATAATCCAATCAGCTAAACACACACGCACTGTAACTTATTTTCAAGGAGTGGAAAACAATTAGAAGCTATGATTGCAGTAGCAGCAGTAGGTTTGCACTTAGGGCCAGTGTGAATCGGGGAAACGAGACACGCAGCACACACACATGCACACAGTCCCATGCCTTAAGCTGACCTGAAGGTCCACTGCGTTGCTGTACATGGGCACTGCGCCCCCTAGCTGCTGAGAGACCACAGCATAGTACGTCACCAAAGACCCACACAGACAAGTTTCTTTTAAGCAGAAATGCAATACAGTGTCTATAAATGATTGGTGTAAAACAGACTCAATGTTAAGTTGGTGGGTTTAATTTACCTCTCCTGCTGCTTTGTTCTGGTGTCCCCTCTCCGACCACAGACGGGTCCTCCTTGAACCTGTGAAAAAAAAACACCCACAGGGTCACTATTTCACAGAATTCTGTTTCTCATACAAGCCTATCATAGGGCTTTAGAAGATGTGAATATAGCCCTATAGCAACATATTCATAATTACTGTAGCGTGCATGTAGGCTCACATTGTATCTGTTTTCTGTGCGTCCCACTCTCGTCTCCATTGTCCGGTGGCGTTACGATGACGAGCCAGACGTTCCTCATCAATCTGCTCGCGCTCTTTTTTCCAGCGGAGATACTCGGCTCTCTCTCGACCCGTCATGGACAAAGTCATATCCACTGAACCTCTGCCACTCGGCCTACGACTCTGTTATACGAGAACAAAAAGGGGAAAAGGTGGACATATAATTATACGTGTACAGTACTAAGATGTTCCTGTTAAACAAATTTCACCAAACAAATTAAATTGAGTACCGTCCATTCTTTCTCAACCTCAGCTCCAGTCTTCACATTATCAAAATCAACTCCACCCCAGTTGCGCACATGCCGTCGGCTCCCCTCCTTGCGGTCAGTGTCTGGGATTGGCCCACTGCGTCTTGGGTCATCCAGGAAGTTCCTGATGGGGTTCTTCTCTCCATCAGCCTGCAAAGAGGAAAGATTTTTTAAAACAGAGACATGTGACTGATGGTGAATTGTTAGATATAAGTTTGGGTTGACCAAAACATACCTTTTGACCTCTTTCATATTCTGCAATCTTTTCCATCTCCTCATTCATTTTCTCTATGTTCTGCCTTCTCTTCTCCTCCCACTCCTGAAGACAAATATAACACCAGCTGAGATTATAAAGGCTTGTCTATTACAATGTGTTTTCAAAGCCAAATCACATGTGCTCCGCTGTCATCACCTTTGATTTCCTGTCAGGGCCAGGTCCTCCCTGCATTCCTCCTCCACCTCGTCCTCCTCTGCGTCCTCCCCTAGAAGAACGTTCAGTAGGGGCAGGGCCATCTCCACCTTCATTATCCAGAGGTTGCCTGTCTGGCCATGGTTCACCTTTGATTGGACGAGGCTCTCTTCTGCCCCCACGCTGGCCACCTCTGCTTAGCCGACCTGAGCCGGTTCTGTTAGGTGGGCTTTCGCCGTGAGGCCGAACAGGCTCGCCTTCTTCAGGACCATCACCTCGGTTACTGGATGATTTCCTGTCATTAACCACTCGCTTTTCCTAAAAAGAAAGCACGAGTTTTAGTGGATCTTAGTCTGACCCTTTATCATTGAAGAACGTCTGCTGACATATGCCTAAAGAACATCTTTATGGCCTGTGGATTAAAACACAGGTTTTTGCTTATTCTAAAAAGTTGACTGTGTTTCCTGGACATCTAAAAGTAAAGGAGTCCTGGATACAGCCTGAGGAACACTTCCACTTCATTTCATCAGACACACCAGCATGCAAATAACTGGGCATCAGATTTGTTCAACAGGGACCATTCATTCATCTGTATGTCTAGTTAAACAGCTATATTTCTGTAAAACTCACTCATCAAAGTGACCTTCACAGGCAACGACTGGAGGCCTAATCACAGCTGCACATGCCATCTGTGTTCCACTGAATCTCTACAGGTATTGATTAAAATGCTCTACAGCTTGTCACAGTCTTCCCCAGGTGGGAAATTAAAATCTCAGAGCTGTTAGGAATGGGAGTGGCAATTTGGGCTGAAGTGGTACAGGTTATGTGAGGTTATTTAAAATGAAACCTGAATTAGGAAGCCTAAATGGGTTTATCGATCAAACGTTAAAAAAAAACCTGTTGAATAACAACAACGGAAAAACATGAGAATGAGATGGCAAACTGGCCTGCTACAGGCATTATGGTCAATGCTATGAATATATTCCGTCTTACCCCAGCCGGTTTGGACAAATCAACAGTCACAGTAAAAATCTCCTTCTCTGTCTTCCTCCGTTCTGTCTCCCTCCGTTCCGTCTCAGGCTCGTGAGGGCGGGGTTTACGAGCTGTTGTCACAGCGATGCCCTCCTGTTCAGCCTTTTTCTTATCTTCCTGTATTTCCTGTTGACACAAGTGAAAGACAAGAATTTTTAATGAACTAACACAATTAGATAAAGTTAAAAACTGAGCACGCACCAGCAATATGTGTATGCAAAAAAAATGAAAATCAAGGCTTTTTTAAAGGCAAAACATCTGTTAAGTGAAACAAACAGTTAGAACCGTTGTAGCGTATCAAAATCCAGCAGCAAATTTCACCTGATATCTCTTGACCAAAGCTTCATTTTTCTTCCGTAGAGCTTCGATCCTCTTGTCCAGCTCGGCATCCTTCTCCTCCTTCGTCTTTAGATCCACCGCAGAAGACTGACAAAGAATAAAGAGAAAAAGATGATCCATGTGCCCGCAACTGTGATATCTCAAACAGAATTCATGTGACTCTTACCATGACAGGATGCCTGTCCTAAAACAAAGGCGGTGGGAAGTAACTCTGCCTTGTACCTACAACAGACAGACAAAGTATGAATGGTAAAGACAAACAAAGTAGGTTAATGGTAATACTAAAGGCTTGGAGATATATGAATAGTAAATTAAAGTACAATACTACAAACAAACACATGCAATAAAATCAAAACGCAGACTAAATCCCACAGATTTGCATGTATACTCATACGATCTTAGAGACGTTAAAAATTATACACAAGGAAAGACGTTGGCATCATCATAAACCCTTTTAGGGTCACAGGCGATGTAAACCACTGCATAAGCTAGTAATAAGATCACCGGACATTGAACACAAGACAGGCGGACAATAGCGCTAGATACACAGACATTGTGTTTATAAAAAACAATGTCTGCCTAACAGTATTATCAAAGAAGCCGCTAGGCACCAATATATCCAATATCCAGGAGTCGAGTTCAGATCGCAAAGACCAACAAATCTGAATAAGAAGCAAATTTACTACAAAACAAAAACATCCGTATATACACAATTTCCTGAATTATTTAAATATACCACTTTATGTTGTTTTACCTCAAGGCAAGTGCAAGTCTCGTAAGTGCACTCGATCAACGACTGCAGCAACTCAGAATCATTCAATCTTCTTCCGTTGACTCCAGCTTCTACTTCCGGGTATGCGCTTCAAATACTAAATACAAATTTTAAAATAAAAGTCACTACATTTGGTATACCACAATATCGTGGAAGTTAGGAAATGTCTTGTTGTAATTTACCACGTGTAATTGCGTTGAAACAATGAAATTACTGTAATTAAGTGAAACAAATTGCTACACTAGAAGTTTTAAAGCCTGAAAAAGCTCTCGATATGCAAGATATTTTTGCAAATGTATATTACGTAATTAAAAAGACAAAATGTTAAATAATATAAATATTAATTTAAAGGAAAAACAGTCTGGCGGCTATATGTAAAACTCAAGCAAAATAATAAAGAATTCTTACAATATTTTTGCTGTCTAGTGACAGTGGGTCTTCCAGGCTTTAAAAAAGAACGTACAGCACCATCTGCTGGATTGATGATTTTCTTAACTTGACTGTCAAACATTCATTCCTCCAGCTGAGTATAGATATTAGTACAGATAATACGTCATTTAATTTGTTTCAGGTGATGGTTTATGCAGATGGTTTTTCGAAAAAGATGTCATTGATGGTAAAGATCATTGTTACAATGGGTAAATTTTATATACATAAAAGTAATTGGAATAACAGTAAACCCTCTATAAATTGTTTTTAAAATGAATGTAAAAAATACATAGAATCTTTAAAATACTTAATCAAAGATAATCAACCCCTTGGTGATTTGTATAAAACAAATCTCCCTTTCTCTTTCCTCTTAAGAATTTATTTTCCTTGCAACCCCTGGAAATGTAAAAAAAAACTATTTTGTTTTGTTCATTGTGTATGGTGTGTAGATGTATATATACACATGGATGTTTATGTATGTTTGGAAATATAATTATGGGAAAGTGTGTATTTTTTCATATGCATATTTGTGTTCCCCACTTTAGTGTGTAAATTGTATTGTTCAACAAAAACAAATTCCTTCTCACTTAATATACTGTATACAGTACAGTAGTATAGTAGAAATAAAGGAATCCGCTGAAATGAGTTTATACAAGAGCAGAACATTCAGTTCTGTACACCTTAACGTTTGTTTTGATGAACGTCGTTAAAAAAACAGCTGGAACTAAAATATAAAATATTTAATGATGGTCTGTAAAAATTACATTATTTTAGAAATTGAATATTATTTGTAATAGCCTGGTATTTCAGGTTGCGTCTAAACCACTATCATGTTTCCTATGTACGTTTATAATTATGTAGTCATTTATACATAAATATGGGTATAAATGAGACATATAGGAAATAAGACAATATATGATCGCTGATGTCTTGCGATCATTACTATTATGTTAACATTTGTTTTATTTTTATTATGTTTGGGTAGGGTCCATCAAACGAAGGGTAAAAAAACCTGAAAGTTTCATGGTGTTGGTGTCATGATGTTTCTGCGCATGCTCACAACATCAGAGGTAAACAAAGAGGGAAGCCCGCACCCGGCCTGAGTGTACCTCTCGCACAAACACTAAACAGTTCTGCTCCTCTGTCGGCCTTATTCAGATCAAACAATGGATGGGTTATTTTCATGTCGAGCAAGCCTTTATTACGATCAAGGCGGCAGGAAATACATGGAGGACATATTGACGATGAAACACGAAGATGAACCGAGTGAGGATGAATGGAACGATGCCGAAAAGGCACAAGACCTTGCCGCTGACCAAAACCGTGACGCCTTAATTCAAAACTCTATCCCAGGATCTATCAATGTTACATATGTCCAGGACGATGAAAATGGCTCAACTCTTCGGCGGGCATCGATGCCCTCGAAGGACCACGCAAAAACCCGTAACGGTCCACCGCGGGAAGTAGCTCTGTTCGCCGTGTTCGACGGACACGGTGGCCCGGACGCGGCGTGCTTCGCCCGGAGCCATTTGTGGGATCACATCAAAAAACAAAGAGGCTTTTGGTCAAATGATGACGACGAGGTCTGTGAGGCTTTGCGAAAGGGATTCATATCTTGTCATCATGCCATGTGGAAGAAATTACGTAAGTTCTGTCACTGACAATTACCTAGTAGTAGAACATACATTTACTTTATAGTTTATGGTACTTTTTCATTGTTTATATCAAAATAAACCGTGTAAGGTGGCCGAACCTGCTGGCACAGGTTAGACCAGTTTAACTGTGCGATATTAAAAATCAAACCTCTGTCAGAGCTCTGAAATGAATCACTGAGAGACACAGTCATATGTCTGATATTTTGATTGAGGACACAGATTGGTTACGACACGATTGCGTCCCGCCAAAAGCGAAGTTGTGCACGCGGAGTTCCGCGGGCCACGAGATCCTGAATAATGTTATAATGCAATTGAAATCTCACTCCTGAAACATCTGATTGAGTGAAGTATTTTAGGAATATTTAAGTTCTTTAACCAATCCCAGATGAAAAAGCAAAATTCTTGGATTTAAAGTGTGTAATGGTAACTGTACTGGTTTTAGTGGAAACTATAATGGGAAACTAACTGGTAATATGTTGGGTTGTTATCTGGTGGATGGGAACCAACAGATCACCATTAAATCCTACTGTAATAAAGCCCCAAACACACTAAAAGGGAATTTTGTTATGGTTTTAAGGGTAAATTACTGATGTGGAAATCATTAAAAGTTGTATTGTATAGTAAAACTCATTAAAATGTTATTGATTCTGGATGTTTTTTTGAGAAACGGTAACTCATTTATCCCCGATCTAATCTGCTTTTTAATATCTGCAGCGGAATGGCCAAAGACTGCCACAGGGCTTCCTAGCACCTCAGGCACTACTGCCAGTGTTGTTGTGATACGAAGGGACCGTATGTATGTGGCTCACGTTGGGGACTCGGCTGTGGTTTTGGGGGTGCAGGATCAGCTCTCTGACGACTTCATACGAGCTGTAGAAGTGACACAGGACCACAAACCTGACCTCCCAAAGGAAAGAGAGAGAATAGAGGGTCTGGGTGGCAGGTGAGTTAAAATATCTGAAACATTAATGTCTGTAACACAATGCCAACATGAGTGGTTATAAGCCTATGCTAAGATTTGCCACTGAGCATTGTTGAATCTTTTTTCTAGTGTAATTAAAAAGTCTGGAGTTAATAGGGTGGTTTGGAAGCGACCCAGACTCACCCACAATGGACCAGTAAGAAGGAGCACAGTCATCGATCAGATCCCCTTTCTCGCTGTAGCCCGTGCTCTTGGTAAGGTACTAAAATGCTGTTTAAAAGTGCGTTTCAATGCATTTTCTGTTGTCTCGAGAATGTCTTTCTCTACCTCTGATGATGATAATGTGAAAAGAACTGCAATGCAGCCAAAATTGCAACATACCGCTATGATAAATTCAGTTGTGTAGCAACAGTAAACAAAGTGTGACACACTCACTGTTTGGAGGTTTAAACAGAGTTCATTAGTTATAGATTACATTTACATTTAAGCATTTGGACAGAGAGCTATGGTAACTTGAGCTACTATTTGTGCTATGGACATCTACAGAATTACAAAAACATTGATATTAAGAATACTGTCAAGCCTTTACTGACTAAATGAGTGTAAAAGTGGAGATTCAGTTTGCTGTTGTGCCCTGTTTTTACCAATTTTTCTCTAATTGATACCACAGTAGCACTTGTTGTTCTTGAATCTATCGATTTTACTGAAGTACATTTACCTTTATGTGTTCTCAGGTGATCTGTGGAGTTACGACTTCTACAGTGGAGAGTTTGTTGTTTCACCAGAACCTGACACTGCTGTTATCAAGCTAGATTTAAAGCAGCACCGTTATGTCATCTTGGGCAGTGATGGTTTATGGAACATGGTATCACCACAAGAGGCTGTCTCTATCTGTCAGGAGAATGACAAAACCAAGGTAGGTAGACTGTAACTGGAATATAAAAGATATTTTAAAGAGATGTTCGATTGGCTTTGAATAAAGTTTGCTTGTATACATTTGTTTCCAACAGGCAAAGAACCAAAAGGAATATGTTTCTAATGCCATTTTGTTGGTAAACCATGCCTTGCTGAGATGGCGTCAACGCATGCTCCGTGCTGATAACACCAGTGCCATAGTTGTGTGTTTGGAGCCTTTTGAGACATCCTCAGAAATCCTGCCACACTATGAGGTTGTGTATAATCTACACGGTCCAAAGTGTGGCTCTGATCCTGAATCATGCCCTGGCTCTTTGCACACTCAGGTTAGAACAGATTTTCTGCTTGTCAGTTATAATACGATTCTTAAAATGTAAAATTTGAAGGTTGCTTAAAGGGATAGTTCACTTAAAAATGATTTGATCATTTACTCACTTTCATGTCATTCCAAACCTGTATGATTTTTTTGCTGCTTAATTTTACAAGGCTGTTATCCTTGTGTTCTTTTTCAGATGTAGATAAAATGAACATCACCCTTAAATTTCATGTATAGTTCTTTCTTTTAATGTAGATTCCATCACAAGATGCACCTTCACCTGCAAGTGAACTACAGCAAATCCCAGAGCAACAAAATGGAAGCTGTGAATCAAGGAGTTGTGGAATTATCGAATTATCTTCTAATAGCCTTACAAACTCTGAGGACCTGCCTTGCACAGATCTCACTAATAACTCTTTGGATAATGAGACCAATTGTGACCAAGTGCCTACAGGCAAACGGGTGCTAGAGGATTCCTCCACACCTGCGGTGAAGAAACCCCGCTGTAGTTCACCTCATAAAGAGTCTTCGTGTATGTCCCCACAAAAACAGAGCCTACAGTCCTCGTCGAGAAGTGGCGATAAGAGTCAGAAACAGTCTGAAAATGTCCAGGCTCTGCTTCAGCAACACGGGAAGACTACAGTATGTGTTTGCTGACATTTGTGTTTTTAATACAATGCAAGTTGTACGTGTATGTTCAGTATTCAGACTGATGTAAGTTCATATAAGCTACTGAGAAACCAAATCCTGAAGCAAGTAACAATGTTAAAAAATCACTCACTTCCATTCGTGACACCCATAATTTAGTGTATATTTTATATTTTGCATACTAATGAAAAGACTATGTGTTTTTTATTGATATTTTAAATGAGTTTTAGTGTTTCTTCCATTGGGTGTCCACAGCTTAGGAAACACAAAAATCTGTTTTTATTTTTTTTTACGCTTTAGTTCAGTCAGATGGACATGATGGGTTAATGTAGGAATTCTTGCACTTTAAGTTGAATTAGTGCAGTCTTTATAGAAGTCATTTTTTTGTGGATAACTGGATGAAAATGAAAAACAAAAGATGAAAAAAAGACCAAAAAGAAACCATATCTTCTGAGAAGATCTTTCCCTGCAGCTTACATGTCACCTGTTTCACGTTTTTTGTCTGAAAAGATTTTACTTGAAGTAACAGTTTGAGTATTTTTGTATGTTTTATGGAACAAGCAGAATGGTACATCATTTGTAGTGTTCACTGGTGTCAAACCTTAACCCTGTGTTAATATTGAGCATGATATTATGAATTATGCATTTTGGATTTTAAACATTGTTATTTTAATGTTTTCATTAACATATTAATGTTTTTCAATGTTTTATTTCTCTCATGGGAGAAATGGTCATACTTAATTGAAGGTGCTGCTATGCTTAAACAGGTCAATAAAAACTTTTACAATGACATCTCACTGAAACATTTCTATACCAATCTGTTTATGGGTGTTTTCTCATAGTAATGAGTTTTATATGACGACATGTTTAGCATTTAAAATCATGCATCTGCTTATAATGGATACATTCATTTGACTGCACTGTTAAATTGCGTAATAAATTAATAATTATAATAATAATAATAATCAACGCCTTTTAGATATATGCTCTTACTATTAGTATTAGAAACATGTTTTTCTTTTGCATGGGAACGACGTATATCGTACAGTCAAAAACGCACTGTTTTACATTATATTGTACAGTCGTAAAACATTTGAAATATTATATAGTCTTATACTTATTACACAATCTCACCTCCTTTCCTGCAACACCTGTAAGTTGTAACTTAAATTTATTCGTACATCTTCGGCAAAGCCAACATTGACAAAAGACGAGGTTGAACGAACATGCTCGGCTGGGGATCACGCGATACTTCGATGTAAATAAACACATCAGCGTGACGTGCCAGACAGGTTTTCCAGACGGTTGTCTCTAACGATCCAATCTTACGCACATTCTCGTGCTCATATGGACATCACCCAAGTAAGTCCCGCGCATATTATACTCCACCATTGCGTGTATTTCTATTTTAACGACCCCGTTAGTTTTGTTTCAGTGGAAACTAAAACGCAAACAGATTTATTCAACTCTGATTGGTCATACATTTTTCAAGTGCCCGCCTTCAACGTGATATTATTGGCTAGTTGTTCTAAATGCTATCCTCTGATTGGCTAAAGCAGCTGTTGTTTCCTTGGCACGTCCAGCTACTGTGTACTGTGGCATTTTGTCAGGACCTTCGTTGATACGCAATAAAAACAAAGCTTTAGGTTTGTACATTGTAGTTGTTTTATTAAACATTCAATTGTGAATTTCTCTAACAGCTTATACACATATTTCTCAAGAAGTCATGTATGTTACTGTCAATGCTGGGTTGATTTTCTTTGAAGCATTATGGTGGCAGATAGCGGTAACTAGATGGCTAAGCTAACTGACAGACTGTGCACATAGTTGTCATGTTGAAATGTTTATAACTGACTTAAATGGTTATAACTGGCCAGTCTGCTCTCTGGAGCTAACTTTTGACAATCACACGTCTTAAATTATGTTTAATTTATGTTAAAATATGACATACTTAATAACTAGACGCATTGTTTTGGTGGTGCTAGTGGAGGTATTTGCACATAATAGTACAGTTTACAAGCCCACTTGGCTGGAGTTGGTTTATAATGATAGGGGGTTTTGTTTTTCCAGATCTTTATATTGTCTGTTATAGATCGTTTACATGGTCAATAATTAATAGGAATGTGCCTAAGCTGCAGATTGAGACATTCACAGCTGCAGTATGCAGTTAAAAATGTACATTAACCTGATTGTGTAGTTTTGCTAATGTGTGTATTCTGTGTTGATGTCAGTTATTCAATCTGGATTATTACTGGAGGGTTATTAGTCAATATTCTGCAGACTAATCAGCACACGTTTAGATGAAGAACCTTTGCAATGGTGTTGAGTGTTGTGCAATGATCATCTGAAAATCATCATCTACTTCTGCTCTAATGCAACAGGATACTGAGTGGTTGGCAATGGCGTCTGACTCCCCGCGCAGACCGAGCCGCTGTGCTGGTGGGGTTGTGGTTCGAGCACAGGCTGCAACGTAAGTGCAAAATGACATTTTGAATGAGTTTGAACATTGGAAAATCAAATCATTAATAACAACACATTAGTAATGAGATAAATGTATAGAACTCTTGTAAGTGTTGAGCAAGTGTTTTTCAGCAAGTGAATGTTTCAGGTCTCCTCTTGTGGAATTGTTTTCTTTTTAAATAAGAACAAATTTTGCTGTTTTGCAGAGAGCAGTCTTACATGGAAAGTGTGGTTACGTTCTTGCAAGATGTAGTCCCTCAGGTAAAAGCTTTTTTATTTCTTTTTATTCTGATCATGTTAGCGGGCAAACTGATTGCTAGTTTGCAAATCAGATTTATGCTTTTTTTATTATAAATAACAAACTTATTATTATCTCTTTCTCCTCTACTGAAATTACAGGCATACACCGGGGCACCTCCAAATGATGAAAAAGAAAAGATAGTGTGGGTCCGTTTTGAAAAAGCAGACATCAATGGTAGGTGTAGGCGTAGGCGTTTTATATTAGAATCATAAAACAGTGTGAGCTGTAATATGTGTCTGATGGTCCATGTCTATAATTGTCCATAATTTTTTGAGGCAAATAAGCAACATTTTACATTGTACAGTGTTTATGTTGTGGAAGTTTAAGGGCATAACATAGACTATTTTGAGACCCCTGTTTTAATAGCATTAAAGTGTACTTTTTGCTGTGTTATTACGAGCAATTCCACAAAATGAATATTTTGAAATTGTTCATTAGCATTACTCAGTGGTTAATTGTATACATAAATACACAGTATCACTATAACATAAATGACTAATCAGCTAGCTTACAGATCTGCTATGAAACATTATACTTATGTGACTTGTGTGGAATTAAAAGAATTGTTTGATGTTTATTTATGGAAAGAAGAGGAGAAGTTTCTCCCTGTGGCTGTAAACAAAGCTCTCTCATTTATCAGACATTGTGGAACAAGACAAAAACACATTCAAGAATAACTAGATCAATAAAGCCCTGTGATACAAGCAAGAACAGGCAGTTAGATGGGATGTAACACAAATCCTAAATGTGGTTGTAATCTCTGATCGGATATCAGTAGTTTGCAGCTCCAGCAAAGTGTCTCTCACACTTTCTCACACCTTATTGAACACACATCATTATCAAGCTGCCATCTATCTGATTCAAGTTGGTTTTCCAGCATATATAATGTTAGATTTTTTTTATTCTGCTGTGGAATATAGAGTTAAGTGTTTATTAAATTCATAAAATTTTGATTTTGATAAAATGGGCTTGCTTACCAGTTGGCCTTAACTGAGTTTTTGTCTTGTTTTGCCATGTTCCCAGATGTGGCCCGTTTACCAGAGTTCCAGGAGATGCACGGCAGCAGCGCTGACCCACCTCTCTGTCTGATGATTGGTTACACTGATGGAATGCAGATTTGGAGCATATCGGTAAGTTCTCTGTCTGCATCAGTATGTTCTTGTCCATCTGTTGATTTCTGGGTCATTCTCTGTTTGATTGGCTTAGTATCACGGTTATTGCCTGGTGGTCTCTTGGTATGTTTAAAATAGAGGACTGCCTTCTTCATGTAGGATTGCTAGGATGATTTAGCATTGCATGCAGTTTTGCTTGCCTTTTCCAAAGAGGGCAAGTCATTGTTTTTATGTGATCTTTATTATTACAGACATTAAATTCAGGCTTTACATTTTGTCAGTGTGCATTTCCTGGAGATCAAACCCATGACCTTGGCGTGCTCTGAAAGTTGAGTAGCAAAGTTTGACCACCACTATTGTCTGTATTTTGAACCACCAGATGTTGATTATCTGGCTTGGTCGTGTTGGAATAGCTTTAAAACTCTGCAGGATGTTCAATTTGCAAGATTGATTATTTCTCTATTAGCATCTGTACTAATGGGCTAAATTACCATTGTGTTCTTGCTGACTTGATTTATTGTTTGGCTGCTGTGTTGTGCCTTTATTCTCTTTCACCACTTGGTGTCACCGTAGACAAAGGCAAAGCCTTGTTTTACAATGGAGACTTCAATAATGTGGCGTGTGAAATATTGTAAAGACTTGTTCATTCTCAATAGTGTAAAATAAAAAAAGTACATATTAAATTTAAAGGTGGTTGTTTCGTTTATGCAGTTAAAAAGGTTAAATGTCTCTTATTTAACATTTTTTAAAGAAATTATGAATGTGCTGACAGTTATCACACTGGGAAAACGTTGCATAACATCGTATTGACATCATGCATTTAAACTGCTGTTGAACATCATTAAAGACATGAGGTTTGTGGAGAAATAAATCTCACACTTTTTTGAATGTGTTGAAAGCGTCGCAGTGTCTGGCCACGAGTTGCCTGCAAAGTGTTTGTGACAGTTGCTAAGCTGACACCCTCTGTAATGGTGCTGAAGGTAGGAGGAAGACCGTGTCCTTGTTCCTATGCATTAACATCTCTAGAGCAGGATCTTTTACAGAGGTGTTGCAGGCTGGCGGCAGATAGCAGGCAGATTAGATGGGGCTAATTGAAGTGGTGTTGGAGTAGAGGGATGACAGGCAGGTCACTGGAGGTGTCCGCCCTGCTGTTATTAATAAAGCAGACCAGTTGGTTTACTGAGAGGATGGGTTTTGTCTGCTTTGTTCTGCCATGCTTAATGGTGATGTGTATAAACATAGTGGTTTATGTTGAATTTTGTTTGATCCTGATGAGCATCCCTGGCTTAACCAGTGGAATACTTTTTGGGAGGGACTGTTTTAATAGGTCTGATGTGATCATTTAAAAATGGCCAAATATTGTCCTGATATATTAAACAGGTTAACTGACATACCTTGTGGAAATATCAGTTAACCTGTCTGTAAACCATCATTATTTTTGCACTCATTATTTGAACATTTTTCAGTTTTGCTGGCCAGAAATGACATGCTGTTACCTTCAAATAGTAATACTGTGATATGTTGGTCAGCACATTATTTGGAAATGTTTTTTTATTACATTAGACCTGTGTGGCCAGTTAACACAAGCATTTGTTTGTGATGCACGTTTTCCTATTTTAATTGTGTGCATTTTTATTAGACTATATATAGTGTAAAATAAATGTTTGTGTAAAGCAGCAATTTGTAACTTTTGCCTCACTTTTGCATTTTTACTTTACATGCTTATTGTTAAAAACAAAATCTAAAACCATACTCAACCCATACATCAATATATCCGCTTACCATTGTGATTCTGGGTTAGATATAAGGAGACCGATTTTAACACTGATATTTTATGTACTTACTCAGTAATTGTTTTTTAACCTAAAAAAGTTATGGATTACAGCTGTATACATAACGTATCCATTAATTAAATCAGCAGTTACCCAATCTGCTCTTTTGATATGGCATTGGATCTTTCCATATTTCCATATATCTTCTATGTCAGTGTTAAAATAGTCAGTTCTCGTGGATATTTGAGCTGAAGTCATTTGGGTTGGTCTTTAGTATCTGGTTTGTTATCAGTTGCACAGACTTTGAATGGGCTTCAATTGTTGCAGTGTATTTTATTAATCAGATCCGAGGTCTATATCAACAAATATATCAACAGCCATCATCAATCTGTATTGTCATTGTGATATTGATTGTTCATTGTTAATTAAACCATTTAGATGTTCTTTGCTTTCTAAGAATGCCCGCAGTGATTCACTGAATTCCATCACTGAGAGTTCATTTTCTGGGCAGCGTCTACATCATTTCCATGTGAATAAAATGAGAAACTAGGGGAAAAAAGACTCAATTTTGCATATTGCTGTGATAAATAGTAATGTAATAGCTCAGTGGTTTGTGATGGATGCCACCAGTAAAGCCGTGTAAAGCAAGGATGAACAGTCTGGTAATGCACAATGACGATCGCATTAATGTAAACCTCACAATCCGCTAAATTCCATTATTCTTCTGCCCCATTTACCAGCTGGGGATTTTGTTTTGTGGCCTTTCTCTGCTTGGTGGCCCACGTGCATTTTCTCTCTCTCTTTTCTTTTCTTTCACTTTGTCAATCTCTCTCGTCCTCACCTCAAATGTACCGTGTTGTAAATGCCATATTAATCTCCCACTTGGCAGCTGAAGTCTACACTGAACGCTTTTAATAAAAACACGACTCTGATCCTTCGTTTCGAAAAAGCTACTAATTGTGCAAAAAGAGCGATCATCCTCTGTGGGCTTATCTGCTTAAGACACATGGATTATGGCTAGTAACGTGATAAAGGATGCTTTCTGTAATTTAATGCACATACAAAATCACATAGGGCTTAATTCTTAAAACAAAAGCCAGAATAAAGGATGGTAGGATTTGGTGCTGCAATAAAATATATTACGGCAATTGCGCTAGAGCAATATTGGCCTGGAACAGTTAGTCAGAGGCATGCTGTTGTGTTTTTGGGTGTGCGTTTACGGGGTGCATGGTAACTTTTGTTTTGTGGTTTAGTTATTGGCCAAGTCAACCTTCATCCTCCTTCTGAAGCCTGTTTCACCCAGTTGGCATTGATTATTTGTCCTGTAGTGTGAACAAGTCTCTCTTTGTTTGGTTCCCATTGTTTTTTTTTTACTTCCCGTGACCATGTTTTGCCCCCAAGTGGCATAAAGTTTATCAGCAATTCTAAATAATTTCCAGTTTACATTTATACTGTATCACACAAGGCAGGGCAAAACAAGATGTGTACATTATATGTTTTAAAAAAAAGGTATACAGATACTAGAAACTCTTTAGTAGTTTCTGCGCTAGTAACATCACACAGATTCTTTACCCTGTCTGACATTGGATGAAACCCACCTTGAACTCCTGCCATCGGTTAAGCTAATGTTAGTTGAGCTAATGCTGCTATGTCAGGCTGCCACAATGTTTACACTATGTTTTATGGAAATAAACCTACAAATGACATACTTATAGTTGTCTCTGCATATTAAGCTGGAATAGGGAAAAGTATTTCAACATCAACAAAAATGACACACTTCAGCTTTTAACAGCATGGTTGACATTTAAGAGCATGTTTGTCAAATTCAGTATTGAGTTTTGCGGCTTCGGTTCTGCTCATATCCAAGAGTCGGATATAGTATTACACGGCTGTGTGTGTGTGTTTTTAAGTGGCTCGCTTTGGTTTGTCCACAGATGTCTGATGTTTATCTGCTAGTTGTTGGGTGACTCATTATCAAACCACATCACAGCCACTGCAGACCAAACAGAGCATTGTGTGATTTACAGACAAGTGTATTTATGTCTGTTAATGGGATGCCAGTTTTTAAGACATTCTTCACAAGCCTTCCTTTGAATTGCGTGCATTAAGCTGATAAACAAATAAAAGATGGCTTTCCACCTGTGCAGTTTATGCATTATTACAGATCTGGTCTTTAACCTCACACCTGCATTGTGCTCACTCTTTGAACTGTGTTGATCTCTTTCCACATGATTGTGATGTGTCTTTTAAGCAAGCCTGTTTGTTTCTGTTCTCTGCAGCTGAACGGGGAGGCTCAGGAGCTGTTTTCGGTGCGCCACGGGCCTGTACGGACTGCCAGGATTCTACCTGCCCCTCATATCAGTGAGTATTATTATTGTCCCTGTCTGAATCAACCTTTCCCATTGTCTCTGTCTGTCTTTTCACACAGGCACTATATGGTATGATCTGCTTTATATTACTGCATATATATTATTTTGATTGAACTTTTTTTAAACAAAAGTTGGGCAAAATGTATTTTCGATTTACAACTCCTGGAGTTTTTCCCATTGGGGTTGTTTCCACTACTATGCAGTATGTAAAACCGTGCTGCTCTAAATTATCATTACAACTTCCACATTCCAGTGACATCTTAATTTTCAGCTTGTCAAGAATAAGCAGCCACCCCCTACTGAAATATGTTGACAAAGCGTGATCTCCTGCAATGTTTAGATGAATCTAACATGCCATATGTTACATAAACGGCACATTATTTTTTATGTTTGCCACTGTCATTTGTCCTGAAATTTGCAGAAAGTAAAATCGGTTTTCAGCAGTTACATGCTTTTCTGAATTAAGTTAGACCAAGATGTGGCACAATTTATAAAGTTCCACGTCCTTCTGCCTTACTAGCTTTTCCATATATCATGTTTAAATTAAAGACTACCTCCTGTTTCTTAATAGTGTGGAAAGCTTGCCAGAGCCCTGCTGTTTTCCCATCCTAATATTAAAATCAGTCCTCCACGATTATGTTGGCGTGCTGTCAGTCGGCTGGCTGGACTTTTAGCAGCGCTCTGGCAAAGAGGTTCTGCAGACTTCTGAGATTTTTCCTTCTCTTTCATCACGGCTCTCTCATTGCCCGTCGCATGACTCTGTTAAAGGACAGAAAAGTACAAGGCACGCTACGTCTTGCTAAACTAAAATACAATCAGTCTTACCCGTTTTTAATTCTGTTCTAAATATGCATGATTTATTATGAATTTATTATCATATCTGGAATTATGAAATTGTGAAATTTAAAATCATTAATATGATGTGTGCAGTGGATTTCTAAGAGTACATAAAAATGTACATGAATGAAATTTTTATAACACATAGTTTTATTTATTGGTGAAAGAAAATATTCACAAAAATCATTATTATATAAATAAAGGAGTTTTCAGTATTCTGACTTGGATCATAAGTATTGTTCTTTAAGCAACTTGAAGTTAAAATGCAACTTTAAATATGTAACAAAAACACAAAATAAGAAATTCACTGGTATTGTGGTGTGACATTTATGTTCAGAATTTGTGTTTTGTCCTTTCGGCATATTTGAACAATACACAATAAAGGCATTGAACGCAGGCTGGATTGGGATAAAAGAGAATTGTCATAATAAGAAGCAGCAGACGGCCGACACATGAGGAAAGCGATTCTCTGCTAAATCAAATGAATTGCACTAGTGGAGAAACTGATTGCAATCTGTTTGCCGCTAACAGTGTCATACTGTAGTGCTTTCAAAAGAGTAATTGTTTTAGCTGGGTGGGCGGATTTGAAACGTCCTGAAAATAGGTGTTCATTTTAATATGGGAGGTTCCTTCCAAGAATAAAAGAGGAAGTTCAGCTTTCTCTCATGAAGAGGGGAACTGATTTCATGCATCCGTTTCGTTTTTGACCCCTGACAATGTTATCGTAGTGTTTAATGTTCAGGTGATAGTTACAGGCTGTTATATGGACAGCTGACCAAAATCAGCAATCACTTCCTTTTGAGTTAAATTTATCCCGGGCACGTAAATAGCCCCTTCTCAGCAAATGTATTATTTACTGAAATGTAGGAAATTTGTTATGTCTTCCAGAAAACAATTCCCTTAATATTTTGCAGCATAAATTGAAAGCAGGCAAGTGCTTTTTTCCAAGTGTAATGCAAATGAAAACCACTCGTCTCAGCATCCAGTCGTTTTCTAAGCCGAGGCGCTACGAGCAGAGAGAAGTGAATTTCTTCCTCTCAACTGTACTTTGTAATATAAGGCATCTGTTGTGTTTTACAGCACCGCCGTATTTGCAGAACGACTGGATATCGTGACCAGTCACAATGACAAAGACGTGAAGATGGAGAAGGGACTCTTTAAAGTGTTAAGGGTTCGAGAATGACACATTTGCACTCACGCCATGCCACAGGGACTGTGAGTTCCTGGAGCTGATTAGCGTCGTAGCATGGGCACCCAAATTACAGCTTCACAAAGGCTAACATCTTCTATCTGGACACGAATGAAAGTTTCCGCCTTTTCTTTAAAATCAAGAGAATTAGATAAATATGGGATCTGTAAACTTAATGCAACATGTTTTCTCCACCAAATATATGCCTACCGGCCTTTTGCCATTCTGTAATTCCCCAGAACCTCCAAAATTAAAGCCAGTCAGACAAAAGACTCCTCCTAAAGCTTTGAAGGCTTGCTCCAGGAGAGATGGTTTGTGTTCGACACATTCTGCCGAGTGGCGTTTCTGTTCTCTGTCTCCAGTTAATGTCTTGCACGCTGGTATTTTAATTTCATTTGATCCCTGTAAGTTTCTGTGTGGATCAGGACATTATTCTGCGGTTTGAGTGGGTGTGCATGTTTGCATGTCAAAACTGACAGGAATAAGGTGCCTGCTTTTGTGTATTTTGTTTTTAAGCACATTTTCAGGCTTTATTTGATCACAGAGCATCTGTTGTAATGTAATCAACACGCTTCCTGTTGCGGTAACTTCATTTTAGGGTCGGATTTGGTGGGTAGCTCTGGCGGAGAGACAACAGGCCTCACATGCGGGTGGCTAATGAATGTCCCTCTTTATGTGGGTCAGCGGTTAACGTTCCCCTTTCTGTCCCTCCATCTGCAGGTTCCCTCAAGACTGACAGCTTTGCTGAGAAGCGACCCCTCCTCGGTGTGTGCAAGAGCTCGTGTTCTGCGGGGTGAGTGTATAACACTGACGGCACTTTTACCATCAGCTGGGCCTAGCAAGTGTCACGTGGTGCTGGAGTTTGCATTATAAAGGGGGCATATTCTTATCTGGTTGTATTATAGTTCTAACACAAGGCCGGGTGTATGACGCATAACAGTCTTTTCTCTTGCTTTTCTTTAGGAATTTTCAGGATTTTTATTTTAGTGTTGTCAATATATTCCTTTAATGTAGAATATTTAAATACAAAACAAGCTTTAAAAATACAATTATTCCCGCATTGTGACATGTATAGAAATTTTGTAAAAGGGCCTTTAAACAGATTGGCAAACTGAATGTCTATCTATAAATCTATAGCAGGGGTGGGCAACTGGCAGCCCGCATTATCCTTAAATACGGCCGCAGGACCATATCCGCATGATCGCTGAAAAATGAAAAGACTGCTGTTAATTCTCCAACCAGGAGAGGGCGCTTTTTTGAATGAGCATAATTGCACAAGTTTTATATTTAAACTCATTGCATTCATTGTATATTGAGTTCCCTCAATAAAAAGTAATTTGTAAAACGTGTCTCTAGATTAATACAGTAGCTAATCTGGCCCCCTGGTATGAATGAGAAAAAATGCTGGCCCTCATCATTATGAAAGTTGCCCATCCCTGATCTATAGCTATATAGCTCTCTCTCTCTCTCTCGCTCTCTCTCTCTCTCTCTCTCTCTCTCTCTCGCTCTCTCTCTCTCTCTCTCTCTCTCTCTCTCTCTCTCTCTCGCTCTCTCTCTCGCTCTCTCTCTCTCTCTCTCTCTCGCTCTCTCTCTCTCTCTCTCTCTCTCTCTCGCTCTCTCTCTCTCTCTCTCTCTCTCTCTCTCTCTCTCGTATATTTGAGAGGCCATGGAAATAATGGGCTTCCATCCATCTCCTTGCACGCACAACATGAGTGGAAATATGTAAAACTATTCACGAGGTGAAGTTCGTGTGCTAATGAAATGTTGTCCGGTTTATGCCGTTTTCCCATTTTGAATGCGGTGCAGTTTGAACCGCAGCCTTCAGTGTGTGTGTGACATTTAGACGTTATGAGGTACAAATCCTAAGTACATTTGAAAACCTGTAATTTGTTCTACATAATAACCTTCATCAAAGGTCTCAACTGAGGGGCCAGGGAGTGGTCTGCAGACATGTAGCCAAACCCCGCTTTCTGACTGATTGACCCGGCCTGCTCGGTAGAGCGACCAGCAGCCTCGCACCCTTAACAGAGAAGCGCTGCTATCTGTGAGAATCACGGGAGTAAATGGGCTCCTCTCCTCCCTTCGGCTACGTCTGCCACCTCCAAAACTAACGTTTTTCTGCTGCAGGAAATCTTAACTTAATATTTCCTCCCAAGGAAATAAAATAAGGAAGTCTGTCTTCAGTACACTTTGAAGACCACCGTCCTAGCCGTTCCAAGCCCGCGCTCATGCAGCCAAACGCACCGTGTCCGCCCCGACGTGGAGACAGACTCTGATGGTTTGGCTTTGTACTCCTAACGGTTGGCCTAATGCTGAAAACATGCCTTGTGTTGAAAACCATAACCGTTTGCCTCCGGGTGAATGGTGTTGCCGCTGTTACGTTCCAGTAGAAGTGTTTGGTAAATAGCCTAGCGCTGTATTTTCCCCTTCTTTTTCTTTTTTTAAAAGGCTGCAGTGTGCTAGGTTCTTTCCTCTTACTGAAATAGTTCGTAAACTTACCAAAGTCCTCACACGATTTTTAGTATGTAATCATTTTGAAATAACAGCTTTTGTCAACCGCCAGTGTGGATGCTGTCTTGACACTCAAATGGAAAACAGATTGCAGTCTTGGCCGATACACCGCTGCTGGTTTAGGAGTTGGTTCGCTCAGCTTTAGGCTTAGATTACAAGATTTGCAAATTAAAGGAAAACCAGAAAGAGGAAAAAGCATGTGTGCTAAATCCTTCGTTGGAGAATTCCAGCCAGACACACTCGACATAATTTTATCAATAGAGAGGATTATGTCTTAAGTCCAAACAATGTATAGATCTGGTGATTTTCCAGAGCTCAGACGCTACCTTTCGTGCAGCGATATAGTGCCGGTAGGGTCTGCAAATTAGCATGGAATGCATGTAATATTCCATCCACCAATTACCCCCAGTTGTATCTGGAAAGGATTTGATATTCCTCAGTACCTATGTTATTATTTTCTTTAACTTTTAATTAGGGCTATAGGTATTAAGTATATTTTCGATTCTGTTCTCTCTCATACAGAATGCGTTTTGAAGCGTTGAGTCTTGTTTATTAACAAAGCACATTTAAAGTTAACAGAAGTTGACTTCTTTTAAATGACACAAAATCTAATTTTGACTTCATGGGATCTTTAAAGTCTTTGCGAAATTCAAACCATGGGTAGAAACTATAAAAATATAAACAATATAAATAAATGGAATGTTGAATAACATAATTTTAAGGACAACACGGTTAACGGAAAACCCTTTTGACTTACAACAGGACGTTCAGCATAAACTTTTAAGTATTTAAAGCTAAGAAAAAGGGACTTTTTAAGTGTGGTGTTTAACCATTTGTGAGAGCAAAAAAAAAGAGAATATGTTAAATTTAAAGGGTAAAAGTTCAGCCCTCAAGAGGCTTGCCTTTGTTTTCTGGGTTGTGGAGAAATTAAGTCGTTGACCAGGCAGAAAATAGTGCCCTCTCTTCTTTTTCCCCAGATCTCTATGGAGAGGATGTGGATGTGTTTTTTTAATCCTCTAATGCAATACTCTGTCAGTGTTGTGGAGATTACTGCTGTCAGGGGCTGAAGCATGTGGAGGTTCGGATAAAGGTCCAGACCTCTCTGGCCATACTTAACTCGACTGATATAAAGATATTACTTCATGTTAACCAGTGTCGTATTCTGTCGTATAGTGTGTATTCTAACCAAACATTACTGGTGAATTTAAAGAAACACAATAGACTAGACAGATGGTTTTATCCAAAGAGAATTGCGTGCTTTTATTTGATCAGTCATTCATGATTTTTTAAATACTCTCTATATTAAAAACCTAGTGCTACCTATTCTGTTTCTTTAACATGGCATTACATTTTACCACTTGTTCTTGGCTCAAGCTGTTACCATGTAAAGTCCACTCACTGTCTGCTTATTAATTACACAATAGCTGAAAGGAGCGGAAAACCAGTTCTCTCTAGTGACTATTTTTAAAGCGATTTAGCTAAAGCCTACTGTGCTATTAAGCTGTGCTTTTCATTGCATTTTATTGAGATGTGAAGGATCCCTCTTAAGTGTATTAAATGATAAATCTCAGTGCGTTTGTATTGGATGCTGGATTAGAGGAGATTGGGAAGTGATGCTTTTAGAGCCCATAAGCCTGTTACTCTCCTGCCATCACACCCGGAACTGTGAGATTTTTTTGGTTCGGTGAGGGCAATCATGCAGAGATCAGTGGACCTGCAAAAGAGAGTTGCTAGTTGTTGGATGTTGGGATTATGTGTGAATGTGTTACAGATAAGGCAGATAAGACAGAATGCTTTTGTTTAATGCAATGAAAGTATGGATGCCATGCTCTAAATAAGTGATTGAAGCAAAATTGTTTGTTTAATATATTCCATATATATATACTGTATATCTATATATCTATATATCTATATATACCAAACGTTTATTTAATCCACTGTTCATTTATCTCATTTGTTTTCCTATACATTTAAATGTGTTCTGTTGAGATCGTTTTCTTTTGTTTTATGGACAATCTCAGCATTTAATTGTTTTTAAAAAATTTCTAAATGTTCATTTAAAAGAAATGTTAAGTGGCTAAAATGTGTGTGATTGTCCTTCTGTGCTTTAAAGTTTGTGCACGCACACACCCACAGTGTTTATAAAATGTAGTGTGTTCTCGCTCAATTGTCTATTTTTTTGGCCCACACACAAGATATAACTGAGTTTGTCTTCTTCCTTTGCCTTTGTACGTGATGCATGGGTCTGCTTTAAAAGCATTGTTTACTTTTGCCTTCTTTTGTGAACGTTTAAAAAGATTAGATGAAATAAACCTTCTTTATGGTCATGGATCTTCTAAGAGTCTAATTCTTTATGTTGGAAGCTCAGGGAGTAGAAATGTGATGTTTAAAGGTTAGCGCTCCACCTCACACATGCTCTACTTTATTCACGTTCTTCTTAAACATTTGTCTTATTTTACCATATCTATATTTTGCTTTTGTTATATTGTAATTTGAGGTGTAGGCGTTATGATTTGCTGATAGATTTGACAGACACAATCGTCATCCTTTTAGTCATGTTAGATAAATGCGTTTCCTTCCCATGATGGATCCTCCACCCTTCAAGTTATTTGGAAAGTTCAGGCCAGGTGCATCATTGGCTCTCAAGATCATCCCCGTACGCTCTTTCATGATCACTGGATGGCCACATAACTCATGTCCTCAGAGGATGGGAATCTAGTGGCTTTGAAGTTTTTCGCTGTTTTTCAAGGGCACTTGTCTCAGATCGCTTTTCCATAAGCGTACAGCTCCTTATCTTTCCGATTAATTGCTGAGGAGGCACACAGTCATGTAACATCATCCTTTACATGATTGTGCAAATTTAGGAGTAATGCACTTGCTGCTTTTTTTAAAGAACTATATTTTTGGGGTTTTTTTGCACCTTTTGTTATTGATGTTGGGGTTGTTGACATTCTGCAATGTGACATGCAATATTATATCTTAAGTGTCTTAAATCATTATTGTGCATTTACAATTGTAATGCATGCAGTTTTTATGAATTTTTATAAAAAAAATATTTTTTAGGTTTAAATATGAATTATTAGAAATAATGTTTCTTTCAATAATTAATTCAATAAATTTGACTTCTCATCATTTTATGTTGAAAAGAAAAAAGTCTTTAGGCATATTTTGCACAAGTACCAAACACCACCGTACTAAACGGATGTAGATAAGTGTTTGTTCTCATGACGCATTTGACTTGATTGGAAACTGTAGGGAAAACATTTTGGTTGGCATCACTGAAATCCTATTTAGACCCAGGCATCTATGATCCATCAGGAAATTTGAGAAAAGCTGCTTTCAGACTTGTCTGTCTGTCACTCCGACCTGCACAGTCAATCCTTGCACCCGTCTACCTTTCCAGCGTCTGTTTCATCCTTTAGTAATTAAACGCTGTAAACACCAGTACACTAGCACCAGGGCCCCTGCAACAGACTCCTCATTTCAATGTGTTTCCAATATGCATGCGAATCTGCGGAGAGCCCGGTGAAAGGGGAGGAAATGTATTTCTGGCAGTGCTGCAGACATGGAGCTGCGGTTGAACTTTTTACCCTAATTACTTTCCCGCTAATGCCCACGGCGTGCTGGAATCAAAGGGCCCCCTCAGGCCCCAAGAAGCCTGTGATGTGGCCAGCGTTTGTTGTGTGTTGAAGCTCGGCTTGAGAAAGACAGGGGCAGAGGGAGAGAGGGCGCAAAATTGTGACAGATTTTTTTTTCTTCTCGAAAATGTCTCAGTTACCACCCACCTCACTTGTTGCCTACAAAAATAGAGTAATTGTTTTCATCTGTGTTTTTACATTGCCGTGCTTGGAAATAGCTGTTATAAATCAATACGAGGCTGGCTCAAGGGACTCGGTCCAGAGATCATAGCTTCGATTTGTCTGTTTTTTCATTTTTCTTAAACGCCTTTTGAAAAGAAATATCTCACACTTGCAGCATCTGTTTTTCATGTTTCTCAAATGATAACAAAAAGCCTTGCCTTATCTTATGAGATGTCACATAGGGTGGGTTCATCAGTTTTAAGCGCTTAAACTTTTGAGCATAATCTGCTTGTAACAGATTTATTCCTGTTTGATTTATTGAGTTTAGTTAGTAAATTAAGCTCATTATGTTTTGTGGTGGTTTTCTCAGAAGGATAGCTGGTATTTTGGTTGTATTTGTTTTGCATTTCCACAGCATGCAATTCTCTGTTCGTATTCAGATGGCTTGTAAAGTTGCTGTAGCCAAAATGTGATGACGTCTTCTTGTAAATAGATTTATTTGCTAACACTCTTCTTCATTTCCAGACTTCCTTTTTTATATGCGCTGACAGTTTCCGTTCAGGTTAGTGAAATGATTTAAACCTCAAATGTGAAAAGCGGCAAATGGTTATCTTACGAGCTTTAGAGCCATGCTAAAATACAGGCATCAAAAAGTTTATGAGTTTATAAAAGTGATGAGTTGGCCAGCCTGTGACATAATGATGTAATGTGCATGATTGGAGCAACACATGTTTACAGTGATAATTAGGTATATCCTTAACCGTAAAGCTGTTAATCTTCCACTTGAGAGTGACTTTTCCGATTTGGGCTTAGTGTCAGATGAGCGATGCAGAAAAAGGATTTTTTTATTGTCTTACCATACTGAGGGCTGATGGATTTTGCAGGTATGCCTCTTGGAAATTTTGTGAGCTTGTACCTAGCTATTAAATGGCTAATTGAGATTGTGGATATTTGTGTTTGCAGCACTGTGAGATTATGTCACTCCAAATGAAGGGTATTGCATTTAGCAAGCGTTAACCTGTGAGTGAAGGTCACCACCACTTTATTATCTAAAATAAAAAATACAAAAATTATGTTTCTAAACAGATTCAGAGTCAGTGTTTTAGAGAAAAATAACTTTTTGTTCAACTTTGTTTGTTCAACTTAACGTGATTTTTGTATTTTTTGCTCTTAGTTTTTAAAACACAAGGACTTTATTTGACCTTATCTTAATCAAATTTCATATATCTATTAACTCGCCCCTTTGCTAAAGAAATGGTCAGAAATAAAGTGACAGAGACAAAATGACATGTCATAAGTCACGGGGGAGGTCTTAATATCGTGCTCAATATCACCTATAAGCGTGTCACACCGAAACTCTTGATATGATTTTATAACGATAATTGAAATTTACTGACGCTTTCAAATCGAACTCTCGATTTTCAGTGAGAGGAAATTCTATTATGTTGAAAGTGCACTGCGTCCATTAGAACTGAGCCATTAGTCACAATGCAAAAAGCAAAACGATTGAAGTGGCCAATTTGATGATTCTTTTTTCAAGGCCATCATTGTCCCATGAATCAATCTGGGAGCATATCATTTGTGTCACATTGGCCCTAAAACGCTTTAAATTGGATTGATCTGACCCAGATTATATTGAAATCAATGAATAGTGGCTCTGAGACAAGTTTGAGAAGTTAAATGCCCCTATTAATCTCTGCGTCTGAATCCAGAGGGGTTTTAGTTGCGATGATAATCTCTTTTGTAGATAGTCGTGTCTCTCTCACCGTGACATTAAGCATACGCGGCTGTGAAAGGTCAACGTCGGCGAATAGAAATGCAGACTAATAGCTTTTACAGATTTTTACTGTAGGAGAATCACACACACTGTCTCTCCTGTGTTAGCAACACTTCAGTAGACTGCTGTGTTTATATTTGCAGTGTGGCTTGGAGACAAGGTTATTGCTGGTAGATAGCACGCATTTACTTCTGCGGTGGCCGCTACATCTTGTCATTTACACGCAGACTGTAATCTAGCCCTAAATAAATCTGCAGACTCAATGTCCCACAGAGAGAATGCAGCAGTCTCAGACCAACCACGGGTCAGTTTTGCCACGCAGCCCAACCTCTGCTGCCAAATGGCAAAACTTAGAGTTGTGGGAGGACTCCATCAATCACTGATGGATCTCAGACACCGAGCCGCAGCTGCAGACTTGACCCCAGGCCTCCAGACATCAGAGCCTTATACGTGTGCTGCTGTGTGAAGATGGGACGTCCACCACAAACAGCAGACATTATCATGTAGCATTAAAAACATTATGTGCTGTCCATCCTGACCCCAAGCCACAGTACAGAGAAGTGGCTCATATGGCAGCTGTTGGGCACACAAAGTACAGACTGGATTGAAAAGCATCACGGTTTCATTCAGAGATCACTCGCTGTCTGTAAAAGTAATGACAAATTAAAAACTTCTCTGGCTCTTCATCACTCGGAATCAAAACGCTCAGGAACAGAATGGTACGACCCGTCGCAGATTTTTTTCATTTATGGTTTAAGTACTTCCATGTCCTACAATTTGTGGTTTGATGTCTTGGCTGGTTTGTAAAAACTGATATGTGCATGTTTTTTGGAGTAAAAGTAGTTTCCTTAACACACTTCTCAAGATGTTTTATCCGGTGCATGTGAATTATGGATGAGAAATAAAATGACGTTTTAACAAAAATAAAAAAAATTTTTTTCCTGGAATTTAAACATTTTATTTTTAAGCAATAAGGTTTAAAAGGTTGTGTGTTCACAATATGTTTTGATTTTATTGCCTATATACTTTTACACAGAAGATTTAAATGAGATGCAAAGTTATTGAAATCAATATTCAAATCACATTTATTAACCCACTAGTTGAATTACTTTATTGATGGATGTGTTTATGTGTATATATTTTAGATATATATTTTAGAGCTTTTGCTTTTTGACCCCTGTATAACATGACCGTATTTTAATATACAACTAAACAAATGAAGTCATACATGAGAGAATTTTGAGTGCTCCTTTAAGAACTTTTGCCTAGTAAACATTTTTTTTATAGTGCAACTAGGGTAAGTGTCACCATATTCTCAGAAAATATAGTCATTTACTTTTTTTTTTTTTTTGCACTAAACCTAATGCTTGACCTCTATAAGTGCTTTGACCTGTTTCTGACCTACATGACTGCACTGAAGCTACTAGCTAGACAAACAGGTGTTTTCTACTTATTGTTTGCTAGTATATTGTGTATTGCAGCACTGCTGAAAGGCTTTTCTGGGCAGTCAGAATACAGGCCCAGAAATATCTATTTTATAATGTCCCAGTCAATAGACAAGAAGGAAACCTTGTTTTTACAAGAGCTGTGCTGCATTAGTAGCACAGCCGATACTGTACCAGCACTCTAATGTTGCACACGTTATTGCCAAACTGTGTATTAATGCTAATCCATGATGCATGATAATATTCACTCCTTGTGAAGCGGCAGACAGTCGGTCGAATTAAGAGTCAGACGCAGCGAAATCATTAGCGGTTGCTTCCAAAGCCAATTGTTTTGTCAATAAGGAACGGGCTATTGATCATCTTCATTTACGTGGAGCGCTCGATCAGCGCAGAGACAGTGTCAATAGCCCTGCCTGTTCAGATGCAACTTACTCTGTAGTTAGATCCATACCAGCTATCAAGTAGAATACCTGACTTTTTTTCTGGTACTTGTTGGAATACCATTGCAGAAGCATTAAAGACGTGGATTGGGTTGAAACCCATGTCCCTCACAGTGTAAATGAGCATCACAACTCATTGTTAATTAGTTAAATAGTGTAAATTATCACTGTTGTGTGTGTTTTGCAGGACAAGTCCTCCGTATTGTTGTGTGGACCTTTATTCCCTGAGGACAGGAGAGATGGTGAAGTCAATACAGTTTAAAACGCCCATCTATGACCTACACTGCAACAAACGGTATGTTCCAGATCTCTTCTCAGTAGTTTGTGTGCTTTTATAAATAGGCTGTATGAATTATCATGCTTTTTCAATTATTTTTTATCCTTTCTCAATTAACTCGATCTCCGTCCCTTTGTGGCCACAGGATCCTTGTCGTTAGTCTTCAAGAAAAGATCGCTGCCTTTGACAGCTGCACCTTTATGAAGAAGTTCTTTGTCACTAGTAAGTACTTTACGTTATAGATGTGTCTGCTAAACTTGACCCTTCTTGACCTTCTCTAGTCTCCTACGCAACTTTTCTCTACCTCTTTGATCTGCAAAAACAGGAAACCCAGTCTTGATTAATCCCCTTCACACATTGACTTCATTAAAACTTAAGAACCCCACGGAAACCCTGTTATAGGAGTTATCTCGATACGAGCCGTCACACTAACACGGTTGTTTTAGCCCATGTCACTCGGCAGGGCTATACGATATCAAAGCTCATCCACAACTCTACAACAGCCTTTGTTTTACATCGCGTCAAATCAACGCATTACTAGAAACGGTCTGTGTCGAAGGGCCATCACACAGCGTAAACGATAACAAACAAATGCATTATGTTACTCAGTTCATCTATAGCACATAATGCAAATACACTTCCTTTTATTTAGGCGAGACTGTAGTGGCGTCCAAATTTTAGTGTACTGAATATGTACTTTGACCTATGACACAGTTGTGAAAACAAATGACTTTTTAGCACATTTACTGGGTTTTTGTATATTTGACACGCATTCAGATACAGGCCATGTCTCTCAACATCCAAAGTCCCCGTTTTCCCATTTTCCTGAAATCATTCCTCACGGTTTCTGAGAGATTCAGAAAAACAACCCACCCATGTCACCATGTGAAACCAGGCCTCTGCTGCCCACTTAAGCAATCGTCTGTTGTAAATTGCCATTAGTGTTGTTTTAATGGCTCTCATTGTCTATCCAACTTCCCCGTCAATGTCTGCGCCACAGGAAACGGGCGCGGTCAATAACCCTGTACATCATTAATCGCTTCTCTAAAGCTTCCTCAACATAAAAAGACCAAGACTAGACTTATTTTTGAAAGTGACAGAGAGCAGGCATTGAAGAATACGAAGTAGGAAGTCGATCTCCACGGAGGTATTGTAGAACGCGTGCGCTCCGCCGGCCTGTTTGTTCTTTCTCATCACTTTCATGTTTCTTGAGGGTTTCTCGAGGGCTAGCGTTGAGTGAGGTCTTCTCTCTCTGGCTGGAAATAAATGTGAGGTTGCTGAACAATGGTGAAAATCCCCCGGCCCTACACACAGGATGTGTTAAACATACGTTATCTCACTGCATTGGCTCTCTCAGCTTGGAAAGGCACAAAAGGCTTTTGCATTACTGCGTTTGTGGTTTACCTCAAGCCCCATTCACCCCGAGTTTCAGATCCTGACTGTACACCCTAAATTACTGTCTGCATGTATTTTATATTCACTCCACGCTATAAATTACTGTCAGCGCGCTTTACACTGTGATATGCACTTGGGTAACCTTTCCGTGTGTGCGCGCTTGTTAGAATTGGTGTTTCAGTACTTATTAAATAAGTTTTAGCATACTAAGGTCTTATTGCTTACCTATTTATCCTGTCTGCATGTGTGGTGTGTTTCTGCATTACGATGGCATCTGCGTTCTGTACAGTTTCATTGGGTGTATTGCTCTCATGGGTCAATCTGTCTGGTAGTTAATAAGCCGAGGAGCCATCCTGTGTCACAAAATGCCATAACCCTTTCGTAGCCTCTACTGTTACTGTTAACCCTAAGCACTTAAACATTAGACCATAAAACAGCTTCCATGCTTTCCTAGAGAGGATGCAGCTGTGATGGATTACTTTAGTTTACCTCCACTTACGTTTGTCTATTCTCTTTTGTTTTGTAGGCTGCTATCCCTGTCCTGGGCCGAACCTCAACCCTATAGCCCTGGGAGGCCGGTGGTTGGCCTATGCAGAGAACAAGGTAAAATTTTAAACAACTCCAGATGCCAAAATGATGCCAAGCGGATGCAGTTTTCAGCAAAACTGGAACGACCGAATTTCCATTACGAATGACACAGATCGTCATTCAGGCAATCTACGTCAAATGGACAGGGACTAACAATGTAATGTGACATATTATTATTAAGTAGATCCTTAATTTGCCATCGCTCATGTAATGGGTGCGGTCTGTCTGCCTCAGAGAGGCCAGTTGTTGCTTAATAATGGACATATGGGACGCTGTGCGTCTGGGTAAGGGTAATGAGTTTCTGGCCAATGGCATCCGAAGTGTTGAATAGGTCTGGGACGGAGACCCTAGAGAGCGTGCGCCGTTGAATGCGCTTGAAGGACTGTTTGCCGTCCTAATGGCATCCTCTTACTCACCGTGCCCGCCTGCAGACGGCCTGGCGCGGGCTGTGACAGTCCTCTGTGGGTTAATGAGTGCTGGGGAGTTGAAAGGTTCTGGCTGATAATGTGACTCTGTTCTGTCTCTGTTTGCATGTGTGTAGCTGATCCGGTGTCATCAGTCCCGTGGCGGGGCCTGTGGAGATAATGCCCAGTCGTACACTGCCACTGTCATCAGTGCCGCTAAAGTGAGTATGACTCCATTGACACACACTCTTTTATACAGTATAAAGCAGCAAGACTTTCACAGAAATCATTTTTAATAAAGGTTAATGTTGGATCTATTTCTGACAAAGGTAGCCGAATGAATGATCTAAATGCAGCATCATTACCACTTATTTTGCAGATTTGCAAGTTTTGCAGATTTTATTATATGCAATGAAATTCAAAAGATTTAAGCATGGGTTAAGTGTCCAAATCCTTTTTGGGAGCATTGTGTAACACACTGGCACACAATAACACACTCTTTTGTCCTCACTTCGTCCAACACATGCTTTGTACCCACTTGCGGCACGATTTGTGCGCAAACGATTTCATGCGTGTCTTGCTGACAGACTTCACATTCATATGAACATTATTACTTTTGTTTTATAAAGATTAAAGCCAGACATTCTTCGGTAAGATCTGACATTTATGCGCAGTTGGCGTAGGATCCCCACGGCGTGTAAAAATCATTCAACATGGTGATGAAATAATCTATTCATTTTAGCATCTTGTTTATGTTCATTTGCTCTAAAGTTTGTATTGCATTATATAGAAAAAACATAAAGGATGAGACATAAAAACAAAACATTTTATTTTTTAATTATTGCTCCAGTGATCCATAAATCTCACAAGTTGTGCCATATTAATTGATACTAAGCCTGTTTTAAAAAAGAGCTTAAACCGATTGTACCTCTTTTAAACTTTTTTAAACAATGATCTTGGCGTCCAACATTAGCCAGCTCACATAATTGTATTTTGCGAATTTACTTTGCTTTTTGTGCTAAACGAAGCTCATAATCTGAACTGTGCTACCCGTTTTATTCGCCGTGTAGCGTCAGAGTAGCCGAGTGGTCTCAGTGTAACGATTCTAAGACCCACTAGAGTTCATTTAGTGGTGCCAGTACCTCAGTGCTTAACCTTTCATATGGTTCCAGTCTCCTCTCCCGCTTGCTTAATTGATTTATTAGGCCCACATCTGTATTCCCTGGCCACCGGCCTGATCACCGGCTAACAAGCGCTAACGGCTTACGTGAGAGAAGTGCCATTAGCCTTAATGGCGGTATACATCAAAAGGAGCACAGCAAAGGTTAGCGGGGAGGAAAACAAGGTTAAAAAAGCCTTGATACGCAGACAGGCCGTCTGCAGACGGGACTGTGATTTATAACCATCTCCTCCGCTCTGACACACGGTCCCTGCGCTGAGTGGCTCTGAGTGCGGCCGTCTGGGGGCCGGGGGGGCATCTCCCATCAATCCTGTAACCCAATCACAAAAAGAAGGGGGAGGGAGACGTTCAGAAAATTGAATTCTTGCAAAGCTCGGATTGTGTAAATGAGCGGGATGTGACCGAAAAAAGAGACGTCACGGAGGCGGCTGAGAGTGGGCCGCCCCAGGGCTCTGTTTTCAAACCTGTGCAGTTGTGAACTATGTTTGAGGTAAGTGGATAGCACAGCTTAAGCAGGGCCTCCTCGAGTTCTCACTTAATGGAGTGAACCGCGTGTGTGCGGGGTAAGTGTTTGTATGCGTTTCTGCATGTGTGTATGTACGTCTGTCTGCCAAGGCCCCGGAGAGCTTAATCAGGCATTCAGGCCGAGCGGCAGCGTCAATACCTCATGGCGCCTGTGTTTGTTGGGCCCTTTGGAGAATGCTCTGACAAGCCCACTAACTGACTGTGTGTAAATTGCCTTGCCCCATCAATTATTAAGAGAAGCGTTTGCCTCCTAATTGATCAACACTAATGTGTTTTCTAATCACTGCAGTTAGAGTTTTTAGTGCTAATCCAAACAGTCCCCATTGATCAGGAAAGGCGAGGGGAGGGGGGCGGCCGGCTGGAGGGAGACGCTGCACCGACCGAGTCTGATTTCAGACTCCTCACGTGCCAGGTCTCGGGCATCACATCACTGAGTAAACATGGACACGCAGACTGAAATACTTAATGTTAGCCTGCATGGCTTTAACACACCTGTCTGTTGACATTGCCTCACGTAACACCAAAAACAAACATGCTTTTCTTGTAATTGTCCAACAAAATGTTTGTGAATGTGGGAACTTTTGTGTGCGGTATTGATTGAGTGTTGCAATATGTTGCAAAAGCTAAATTGGTTTGTATGTTTTGTTCGAATGAAATGAAACATATAATATTTATCTGATTTATGTATGTACTATTAATATTTTGTATTGTGACTTTTGACAGCAAGTTTCAACATTGCTTTAATGCAAAATATATAATATTCAATGCTGTATTTTTATTTGTATTAAAAACATCTAGAATTAATGAGATATAAGATTGATTTGAATTTCTCATATTTTTGCTTCTTTCTATCAGACGTTGAAGACAGGTCTGACCATGGTGGGGAAGGTCGTGACACAGCTCGCTGGTACTCTGCCATCAGGGGTGCCCGAAGAAGAAGGCACGACCCACAGCGGCATCCGTCGCAGCCCTCATCAGCCTGGTGTGATCACCATCATAGACACACACACTGTGGGAGAAGGACAGGTATGAAATCTGCATCGTAATCCATTCCGTTTCAGACCGGCGATGCAGATCACAATAGCGTAAATGATTTATGGCACTGAACATATCACCTATGCCACAACACTGTGACTGTGTTTACAAACTTCACCCATCTGACCTTCATCCCAAAGAATCCAGAATCATCATTCTTTTTTCTCTAAATAAATAATTCATTAATCTCATTTATACCTCATTCAGTATTAGAGCTTCTCAAAGCCCAGAGAGTTTTGTCATCACCTTGTCATAAGTGCACATGCTCTCACAGAGTCTGTGCCAGGCCACAGTCTCCTGATCTCATGATTTTAGACACTTCCTGTGGCTGTTTCCCTCTTGGCGGGCACGACTGTAGCCTTGAGATCACAGGCAGGTCATTGGAAGAGCGTTGCAGAAAGGCCTGCCCTCTGTTTTCTGTTCCGTGTAAAACCAGGAGGGTCTTTTTAGATCTGATGTTATGGCTGAGCAGAAAACATTTTTAGGTGTTCATCTGGCCTTTAATAGAGCATTAGGTTTAAAGGCTAGCTTTATTATTTGTAGGTGTTCTGTTCAAGGATTTTTACTCTGAGAGAGGTTAACTTGGAACAGGTTTTCAGTGTTGATTCTGACCCATGTAAATGGATCCTCCCATTTTGTGGGCTGTTAAAAATGTGATGGTTAAACCCTCTTTTCCCCAGCGAGTCTAGCGTGGCCGGCCCACACGGTATTCATTCAGAGGTGTGATTTATTCGGTTTGTTTATACACCTTAACTTCTTTCATTTGCCAGAGTTTTTTTTTATCCATAAAATGAAAATATATATAAAAAATATATATAAAATGTATTAAAATTTATATATCAATCAACAACAGCTTGCCGCATCAGAGCCAACCTCACAAGAAGCTACGCTCCTCCCAAAGCGGACTCATGTGCTCACACAAAAACAACTTTTATCGAACTTACTGTCCGTGTTTTTTCCCAGCAGCGGTCCCTGCTGTTTTATTTTATTTCCCATCTTTCCCGCTCCCAGTCTTAAGGGACACGCCCCTACCTCATCATCATCATCCACCTCTATTTGTTTATTTGCTCTTTGGAGTTATCCACACACAAATTCTTTTCCAAAGCGATAGTATATTCCCCTACAGAGCAACATTGTCTGTTTTTGCCCCCAATAAAAGCGATCTGGTTCATGTCACGGAGGCATTTTTTTGCAGTCTGAAATAAGTGTCTGGGTTTCAGAGCAAGGCTGTTTTCTGTTTGGACTGGATCCTATTAAAAGCTGCCTTGCTCCTTAATGCAACACTCGGCTAGATTTATCACTACTTCTCTCTGGCTGTCTCATGTCTGGGCTTAGTTATAATCTCTTTCATGAGCAAATCTAACTGAGGGCCAATGACCAGAGAATAGCCCCTTGTGGAGCAACACTCTCGCCTCTTTCTTTCTTTTGTTTTTTCACTCTCATTTTTTTTCTTTAATTCTCACTTTTCTATAGGTGTAAATTGTGGTACAATATAGAATAAGTTTGAATATGAGTAGACAAAACTTAAAAAAATACAGATTTATAGTAATTTTCTTTAGGGATATATAAAGGGAAGAATTACAATATCCACATTCAGCCTTTAAACTGGGGGGGGTTTAATCTTTGGGAATTAAATTGTAAAATATCCTCCCAATGTGTGTGTGTGTTTTAACTTAGTTTCTCTTCCTGTCTGATTCTGAGTTGTTGCATTGTGGGGGTTGGCAGAACATGCACATTGGTCAGATTGGTCATGTGGTTTTGTCTTTATTTCTTTGAAGCTCTGTTCATATAACAAACAGACATGTATGCAGACATTATTTAAAGTTTGACTGTTAGAATACCGAAATGAATCTATTTTGTAGACCCTTTGTAATTTAAAGCTAAAATCTTTCATGGTGGATTAAAGTAGACGTGAGGACTTGTTAAGCACCCACAATAAGGCAACGTGATCGGGGCTGAACGCCATGTGGATGACGACCATAAAAAATATTTGAAATGGAAAACGTTTCGGCCCATTTTTTGGTCAATACAATGGAACACAACTTGGAATCGGACATCGTTTACACAAAATGACAAAACACATCTTCATTACCGTGATTACATCGTTTGTAAGTGTAAAGATCAGATTGCGCAGGCCGTAGTAATGCCAATAACCAACTATGTCTAAAACACTGAGACGTGAGGTAAACAAGAAGTCAGACTTTATATATGCGGCTCCATCAAGTTACTGTAACTGTACTGTGTGTGTGTTTTAGGTTCTAGTAAGCGAGGATTCTGATGGAGAGGGAGTGATTGCACATTTTCCAGCCCATGATAAGCCTATATCCTGCATGGCGTTTAATCCAAGCGGTAAGTGAACACCTTACAGTGACGCCTCAGTGAGTCCTACCAAAGCACAAAACTCCAGACACTTGGGCGGCAGACATTTCCATCCATATTCTGTGTAGTGCAATGTAATAGCTTTTAAAAGGGCGCATACAGTCAGGTCCAAAAGTCTGAGACCACACTGAATATCTGGGATTTTTTATTTAAATAAAATAAATTCAAATGTATTTGATTTAAAGCAAATAAAAAGTTTAATAAAAAAGAAGAAGACATAATGATTATGCACTGATTTAAACTAAATTACATTAATCATGTGAATTCCTTTTTTACAAAAAGTGTTTACTAAAATGTATTGTTTAAAATGATTTGAACAAATTTGAACTGTAATTGTTAAATTGATTTGTAGTTTGAAACAACTTTAGTGTTCTCAGACCTTTGGACCTCTCTCTGTCTTGGACATTCCTTGTTCTTTTGAAGTAAAACATTTCTGTCCACTATTTATGACCATTTATGGAAACCAAGCTGCAAAATGGTTCATTCTAAAACCTTTTACAGTATTGATGTCAGAACCGTGAGGAAATTAACTTTTGACCCTTTATGTATCAACACCTGTACTGGATTTAGCAGCTTAACTGGTCCTGTTAAGTAACAGTGAACTGCAGTGGTATGTGGAGGTTAGCCAATCATAACAGAGGTCATTTACATTTATTAGGAATAGCTTTAAAAACGAAAATTCTGTCATCATTTACTCACCCTCATGTTGTATTATGTTCGTTCATCTGTGAAACACAAAATGAGACTTTGATAAAATGTTAGAGTCACATTGTTTATATTAAAGATGAGAAACAATATTTCTCCTCTTCCGTTTTTTCAATGGAATAAAGTCATACAGACATTTTTAGGATTAACTCGATACATATAATTCTATCGTTTATTCTTTGGAATCAAAAGAGTGGGTGAAAAAATGCAAACAACAAGCTTTAGCCATTTGTTGTGGCGCTGATTGTTTTGGTGACAGTAACAGTGTTTATCATTATAAATGGAAAACTGTATATGGCCCATTTAAGAAGGATATGACCTTGTCAGTCACCTTTCTTCATGTGACCTCAACTTGTACCCTAAGAGTCACTGTCTGCTTGGCCTTAGAGATCATGTGAGAAGCAGTCTTTGTGTTATCTGCTGGTGATCCTGCCTCGGGCACACACTGCTATGTCTGTACATCAGTCACTGTCATTTCCCCCCTCGGTTTTCTATCCTTTTTCATCTCACTTTAACACACACACAGACTCTTCTGAGCTCATAGATCCTGTTCATGTCTCTGCCCTGAAGTGTGTTGAGATCAACTACGCCCCCAAAATACCTCAAGCAGTGCACAGGTACAGTTTCAGCCCACTAATGTGAGACGTTCTCACTCTATTCAGAAGGCGTTGGCTGAGTTCATAACTCATAAATCCAACATTTAGTAAACAGTGTCACAACATGCTTTAGGGATGTTATACATCAGCTGCTATATAGATCAATGACAATTTTAATAGATAGTATATTAAATAAAAGCAGGACAGTATTGTCCTCAGCCTGACCTTGAACGAATGTCCTGGCTCATTTTGATGCAGTTATCTGATCACTTTTCAATGTTACATATAGTCATGTTTGTTTCTCCGGATATCCAGTGGAGTCACAATGGCTTATTGTGAAGTGTGTGTCCCAGGTAGAAGGGCTTCCTAATAAACAGGTGCTGAAAGCTGCTGATAGCTGTTGCCCTTAGTGAAATCCTTCAATTAACTGTCCTTTTTAATGTACACTGTGGGAAACTACATTGAAGATGAGTCATTGTGTACACTATGTACTGCATTGTGTTACTGCAAGATTGTTTTTAAATACCTGATAGATGTTATAGCTCAATCATAGAATATTAAATTGATTCCAGGCGATGCCAACATGAACCAATATTCATACCTGTGAGCAATTATTCAGCTCGGGTATTATTTATAAGAGAATTTAGGCAAAGAATAGGTTTAGAAAGTTAGATGTCATTGAAATAATGTCAAATGTGACTAATATGTTTTATTTAGATGGGGGCAAGAATGCTGTGAATTATTATTGGTAAATTAATGAAGGTTATCTGTGATGAGAGAGAAAGAAATACAGATCTCTTTAGTATCTCAGTTGTTTCTTTTACACCAGTGATTATTTTATATAGTTTTTGGTTCTCAAAGGAAGATCCTCTGTGCTTTTTGTCAGTCTTTAAATACAATTGTGATAAACACTGTTAACCATGCCACTTAGTTAGAAAGCACCATGTTCTTACAGCAGTGTAAACACTCCAATGCTTTTAAATAAAGCACTTGCAGTAAACAAATGCATAGAATTTGACTATATTGTTTTGGACAGAACGTGTTAGTCTCTAGGTGGCGCTATTGGTTAACCTTTAGACCTCAGAGCTACCAGCAACCTTTGCCCTGTGAGCATGTGTGGAGCAGACCTCGGTGTGTAGGTGAAGTTAGTGTCTGTTGATCTTGATCACCTGCGCAGTGACTATCAGCACTGCTCTGTCTTTATTTTGATGAGTCACTTTTAGAAATCTGCCATGGAATGGAGAACATTGCAAACACACTCGCAACAATCAAGGTCTGACACTAAAAGAGATCAGGGACAGTAGTTATACAAATATTGGTGCAAATCTCTGTGTGTTTTTCTCAGATCTTACAGAGTTGAAGGTCTCAATAAAAACAGATAGCTGATAACAAATAACTGTCCTATCGATGTGAAATGCTAGTGAGAGTCAGTAGATAATCGCATCCAGGGCTCAACAAAAAAATTGTCCAAGAGCAATAGTAGGAATAATAATATGGAATATATATGGAATTAACTTGGAAACATTGTAAGTGGCTTAAATGTTTACTTATTTTTATAATATTTAAAAAATAATAATAATTAAATATTTTTTTATGTTAGGGGCTGTGTATATATTGTTAAGGCAAGTACAAATTTGAACAACTCACCAGATTGAACAAGCAGGATGGTCTTTATTGTTGGTCCCTGGCGTGTGTTTGAGAAACACAACCTATTGGTCACTCTCACATGTGAAAAGTTTAAAAAGACCCCAGTACGGCCCATTGTCAGATGTCCTCTGACCTTATGAGCAGCGTGTCTTAGTTAACAGCAGGGTGCCTTAAACTTCAATCAGTTTACCATTACACCTGTCAGCTTAATTTGAAAATAATGGGATGTGTCTGTTATAACCTCATTTGCTTGGGCATAAATTGAACGATTTTAATAGTTATTTTGAATTATGAAATTGTTTGGCACCAAAAAGGCTGGAGAAAATCTCCTCGGTCCCTAATACTGAAAAAATGAAAGACATAGATGCTGACTAACAAGGTCAGGCTGAGCGTTCCCCATGTGGAATGTACCTTCTATGTAATTTACGTTCCTGACATCATTAGAGGCATTATCAAAAACAGGTCTTTCAGATTTGCAAGAAATGCCGTATAAGCACTCTGAGGGAACGTAGGCAGCGGCTTGATTTTAACTAGCAACATGTTTAGCCTTTGCTGCTCAGCTGTGCTTGTCCGAAATGAACTATTGAAAGCCACAGTAAAAAGTGTCGCTCCAGCCTCGGGCAACCGCAGTGTGTTTTGACTTCAAAGACGAAATTGAAAAGAAACGACTGTGGTGACACGACACTGACTGTGAAGCACAGGACACTACCAAAAAATGAAAAGCAGTTATGTAAGAAATCCATCTCAGTAGTGTGTGTTGGATGAACAACAGAAAGGCGAGGGTAGAAAATGGCGGCCGGTCGGGTAGCTGGCGCTTGTGCTGTGGTGTTTGGAGGCTCTATTCATAGACGTGTAATTAAAGGATGTTGCTCTGAGCGGCGGTGCACAGGACTGTAACCAGTCTGTCCATAATTCACTCCTTGTCCTTTAAGTTTTTTCTGCAAAGTTTAAGAGTGAGAAATTGGTGTAAAGGTTTGGTCACGTGCGGCACGACGGTGGACAGATCTTACGGCTCTGATTTCTTGACCTAAGCTAAACTTACAGTGGGGTACAAAAGTACACATTGAAAATCAGATTTTTAATTACTGTGAAATGTGATTTTCCAAAAATGTAAAACACAAATGCTGTAAAAATGTTTAAATAATGTGTTTAAGATTCTGCACTGTTTCTAGATCACCAATCAAAGGTAAGCAAATTTGTGACATTATTCATATTCATTGGTTTGTTGAAAAGGTCACATTGTCATGTTTTCATTGAAGCACACTAGATACTATTTGAAACATTATATAATTATGCTGGAAAAACATCCGTCTCATCTATCTATGCCAGCTCAAGTTCTATCATTGAAACAAAAGTGGACATACCAAAGAAATCATTAAAATTATGACTCAGAATTCATTTGAAATACCATTATGAAATAAAAATCCAAGTTTTGGACTCCACTGTACATTTAGTTTGGACATCATCTAATTATTTTTCTTATCTTTTCCTTGAGAATTTACTTACAATGAAAGAATCAATGAGTCCGATGAAGCAGTTAAGAATAGATCTGAGCTCCTGTGCTGTATTGAAAATCTTGCTAGTGGGGTTTTAGATGATTTAGATGTCAATATGTACACGCTCGTTGTTTTTAATGTGTCTGTGACAGGATCAGATTTCTATTTGTGCTGTGCCTGAACACAGTAGGACAACCAAAATGGATTTAAGACCCAGTTTGAGATATCGCTCTTTAATACACATTGCCAGCAACGAGCAGGGCATTGGTGGAATTTGCATGGAGCATGAGCTCGATTTTATAATGGCGTTATAAATCTGATGATGTGCATATATATTTTTAAAATAGTTTTTTCCCTAATTTTTGACATACTTTTTCCCCCTAGATGTTAAAATATTACACAATATCTGTTTAAATCCTAGCTATAATAAATTTCCTGGCCAACCCCCTCCTCACCCCTCTTTTTTGTGTCATTTTTTAGAAGATGTGTTTTTAGTCTTTGTCTATTTTTATTTCTTTTTTATTATACACACTTATTTATTTACAACTTAATCTAAAGCAACTTAAAGCGCATACAGAGAATCAAACTCGTACTGCTTGAGCTACAGGAACGTGTATACTAGACAATATAATGTTATGAAAATATTGTTCCAGACATATTAACTGTTAGTACAAAACCCTGGTCTGCCCGGGGCTGCATTTTTACTGATGTTTCCAAAAGGTGATAAAAGCAGTGTCATGGGAAGTCTGTTCCTCAGTTTTTAGCTGTAAAACTCTGGTGAGATGCTTTGGTTTCAAGGCTTCAATGGAAACATCTCTCCTCTTCATTCCTTTTTGCAGATTCCTGATCTGAGTTCATTCTCTTGTTCACCATGTTCTCTTGTTTCTAGTTTGTTTTTGTAGGAAGGATTGCCTGTGTGGACCACATTTTTGCTGACAGCTTTATGCTTTTACACTCAGAGGCTTTTCATCGGTTGTGGTAGTTTACTAAGCCAGTTGGCTTTAGACTTCAAAAGTTCCTCCAGATTTGCGTGGAGCATCCGATGTTGATTTCCCAAACACCTTAGGTGTGATGAATCGGCCATTGTCTTGAGAAAATCGTAACAGTGTTTACTTAAGCACAGCGTAAATAATTGTGACATCCTATTTGTTATGGTGGATGTTTAATGGGATTAATTAGACAGTGAAAGCCTTTATAATTTCTTTTTTTATTTTCATGACTGTTGTCTGAAGAAGGATTACAGTCTTTCCATCCTTTCCTTTTCACAGTCGGTCTCTTATGTAGCAATTAATTTCTCCAGGGGTTTTAAAAATCACACAAATGCCTGTTTTAGGCTAACTGAGCTTTTAAAGAGAGGTGTAAAATAGGTATCATAATGCTGTGACAGCTGCATTTTGTGATCATAAAACCTAAAACCCTATCTACTGATAGAGTAAGAAATCAACTAAATGTTTTATTATATATAAAAAAATGATATATGAGCATGTTTGGGCTAGAGTGTTTTGAGGGTTAATAAAATCCTCGAGTTAAAAGAAATTGGAAAAGCAAAAACCCGAATTCGTTCATGTCTTAGAAATAGAGTTCGAAGAAAATGCTTTTCAGATTTCCAAAGAACTCATAACAACTATTATTTAGTGTTGAACACATTTCCTGCACCTTGTGTTTGTTAATGTTTTCATCTCATGTAATACATTTACTATATTTAACTCCTTTCCACAGATTCCCCCCTTCAATCGGTGCAGGAAATGTGTTTGGGACTGCGTGGGCCTATAGTGATAACCTACTGTTCCATCCTTATTTTATGGACATGACCTTGGTTACACCGATTCCACAGAAGGCAAATTTCGTTGTATTAAAGCAATGACTGCCTCTTGCTAAGAAAAAGCCTTTATGATCTATTAATATTCAAGCGCTTACAGGTGGTTCGGCTATAAAGCAAATACATAAACATTCTCCTTCGTTTTGCTTGAATGCGGAACAAATGAACCGTGGGCACCTTTTTCTCCTCCCACTTTTTTATTTTTTCCCTTTCCATCCTCAAAGCTCTCAATTGAATTGTGGATGTGGTTTCATAGCTAAGAGCGTTGAGTGCCACTCCAAACCAGCATGCCCACAGGAGCAGTGTACCATGTTTAAAGAGCATATCCTGGGTACAGATGTGCCTAGATAAACAGCATCCGTGGCCGCACGACCCTGCGAGACGTGCTCGCAAGACCCCTCTGGAATCCGCAGCAGCCATCCCTGCAACCCGGAGGAATGGAAACTGGAGACGGCATTACATCCAGCCTGGCTCACCGCGAAACGCTGCGCCAGGCCCCGGTGCGCCCGCCCCATCCTTAGCTCCACGCACATACACACAAAAGCCGCCTCCAGGTTGGGATCAAACAACCCAGCTTTTAGAAGTTCTCACTTAGTCTGTAAAAAATTAACAAGTTATTGACTGCATGTTGACCCATGCAGGTCTCCTCCTCTGTTTAGTACTGTTATCTGATGGTTGGAGTGAGGGTGGCCTCTGGACTAAGTGAGTGTTGCTTGCTCCAGGCTTGAGTGGGTGGCTTTGATGTGAGATGTGCAACCTTCTGTGTGTGTGTGTGTGTGTGTGTGTTCCACAGCTTTTTATAAACACCTCTGTAAGTGCAGCATGACGAGAGAGGCCGTCCAGCGGACTCACAAAGGACCGCAAGTGCACACACGCACACGCCGGGTCGTGCTTTTCCGACTAATGCAGGCAACCGCAAGGACAAAGCGCAAAGTGATTGAAATGTTTATTTGTTCTTTTTTCTTGTTAAATTGAGTAAAGTTCACGTCTCTTGTATTAGAGCACCCCGATTCCCAGCATCCTCCCTGTTAAGGTTTATCCACATGTTTATAATTTGAGATTTCCTCTTTTTCAAAGGTCTTTGGCAAGTGTTGTTCATTAGAAAGGGATACTTTTGTTCCACTTTGCCAAGTCGGAGGCCTCTGTGTTCGCTTTTCAGGCTGCTGAGATCATCGCAGTCGGTCGAGCAGAATAGCTCGGACACTTTTGAAATAAAACATTGTTGCTTTGATGGAATTTAGCAGATGTTTTGTGTTCAAAGACTTGTTAAGGGGAAAACAACAAAACACAGCGAGCGCGAATGAAAATACAAGCCACCGCGTTCTAAGTCTCACGATGCGTGTAGAAATTGATTCATGTAGTTGAGGGACAGATTTATCTCACAAACGTGTGGTTTTTCTTGCTAGAAATCATAAATAACACTTTTGTTTCAAAGACAAGGTGTTATAAAAATAGCATGTGTCAAAAAACGTCTCTGGTTTCTGAAATTTATGGCCACTTACCAGCACGTCGGGGCTTTCTTTTTAATTTAGCTTCCCGCAGGCTAACCAACTGACGCCTCTCAGCGAGTCCCTGTATTTCAACAAGGCCGCAAAAGCCCCAGCGCTGGGTTTCCAGTCTCTACTGGCTTTTGGAGAACAGAGTGTACCATCAGCAAACTTGCGTCCCAGCGTGCTGGCCAAGCCTCATCTGTCAAAGCCAGGGTGAGCACGAGAGCGCGGGCGGGCAGCAGGCGAGAGAGAGGAAGCTCCCAGATAAACATACCGCAGCGCCTAAACTCCTAATCACTCTGCGCTTCCGTTTGTAGCCTCTATAATTAGAAGGCACTCTTTTCCATGTATTCCCAGTTGACGCAAATGCTTCTTGTGGCTTGGCACCTCATTTGGGGCGTGGGTTACTTTATGGCCAGGCCGTAACTTGGTTTAGTCTTCTGATACAGCATAAATAGCTAACCACTGTCTAATTCACTGGCCGACTCTGTTTTTCTTTCTCGTAGGCGCAATCTCAGCGTGACCCTTCCTTCGCCGCCGCATCCCTTCCCCCTCGCTTCCTGTCCTGCCGCTTGGTTAGATGACAAAGCCACACCTAAAGCAGATGCTGATTCTAAGTGTCAAAACTCGAACTCAACGGGGGTAAAAATAGAGTGGATGAGCTCATCCAGAACCGCCGCTCTTCTATTGTCGTCCTTTCCTCGGACATGTTGGCGGCAGTTTCCTCAGATCTTCCAACAACAACCTTCGTTTCAGATTTGTCAGACCACCCAATAAAGACTCGCCACAAATGAAACCCCTCTGTTAACTCGACTCTGAAGATCCAGCGTTGGAAAATCACTAATTATTGTCATGTTAAATTACAGCAGCGAGATTGCAAGGCAGAGGCTAAATCCATTTTAATCCTAGTCTTGGAGAAAGTTTCCAAAGCAGTAGTGACCTGACTTTCATGTGTGGGGAAAATAGCCTGTAGTGCTGTCACACTGCTTTTAGGAATAAGTTGTGTGTGGAGTTGCGTTTTCACGGAGGTTAGATTTGGGCTTTTTCTGGTGTGGTTTTGTAAGCGTGTTGTTTACAGTAAGAACTTATCCTTTCTGTAGTTTGACTAACTTCAAATAAAAGTGGGAAAATGAGAGGCTCTGTCATCAGAGGTTCCACTTGGGTTCTCCTGCGGTTGAGTTTAAAACAGATCCGCGTACTCTTTGGCCCTGACAGCTGGAGGAAGATCTTGGCGTGTAGTTAATTCTAGAGCACAAATTGCAGTGGAAAAGCTACGGAACATGTTTGCCCTTTACAACCATGTAAACGTGTCTTATGAAATGTTTAGTTCTTGATGGCAGACTGGGTGCCATCTTTGTGCAACTTTGTGTTCTTCTCGGTCAAGTTGAAGTCTAGAATTGCTTTTAGGGAATGACAGAAACCACATGCGAAATCACATCGCGCACTTGAGCACCACGGTTCAACTTGCTAAACACTAGGTCAAAGAGATTTTGGTACCTTTTATTGCTGTGAAAATCACCAAATGATCAATAATGATTTTTTTTCTGATCTACAGGTATGTTGCTGGTGACTGCAGACACACTTGGCCATGACTTTCATGTTTTTCAAGTCTTGACTCACCCATGGGCATCCTCCCAGAGTGCCGTTCACCATCTGTATACTCTTCACAGAGGAGAGACTGAAGCTAAGGTAAAACTATACCACTAACTAAACTAAAACTATTTATTGCCAAAGGCTACAATGTCAATCCATACATTCGTTTCTTCTCCATGTTGCCCAGCTCTTGTTTGTCACACTGTCCTTCTGTTATACTGCTAACTTCAGCATGGAAACACAAACTTGTAACCTAGTCTTGCGTTCGTGTAATGCATGCACGGTGTGGGATATGAAGTCATACTTCAAAGCTTGCTCACACACATATGTAAACTTGTGCTTTTTAGGGGGAGTTATCGAGATGAAATATTGCCTTTCCGGACTCTTTTAATCATTAGCATAATCATTTAAAGTCTTTGTGGGCCACCCACAACTGTTTACGGTTGCCTCTGCTTGTAAGGCTCTGGAAATGTGCAATTTGAACATGCTTTTCATCGTCTGTGAATCCCTGTGTGTTATCCAAATACTGTCAAGAGACATGTACCACCGATCTTTGTCTTTCTCACTGTATGTACGCCAGTGTTTCCTGGGCCGATCTAGTTATTTAAAACACGACTTAAAGTCTCACAGCACTCAAAGTTGTGTGTTGTCATTTAAAACGAATAGAATAATTATTTACTTTTACAAGCAGTTAAACACTTCTTACTTGTAAGAACTAGTCAGCGTTAAACCGTCCACCAGCTAAAGGTCAGGGCTTTTTATTCTCACAGCACATGGGTTTTTGTACAGAGAATTTTTGCCCCAGTTCAAAACAAAATTACGTGGATCCACGTGAAATATTTGTGCGCTCAGCAGTTGGTCTGGCTTATTTTCCATGGCCGCCACATCTATTTTTTTACACTCAGGAATGCCAAGACCTGAAACTATTAGTGTTGCCAATGTGTTTTCAATCACCAAGACTGCTTAAGAAAAGTTGCTAAAAATACTTCAGACAGCTGGTGAGAGCTTAGATTGTGCTCCTGACCGGAGCTTTTACTGTTGCACCTCAGGGTCAAGCTTGAGGCTTATAACACCTATGATATCTTGGGCTGTGAGGTCGTAGCCAGAGGACGTTCCTACTGCACCATCACGGTCCAACATCAGCTCTTGGATTTTTTTTAATCGCTCTTTTTACGCTGCCATAATTACTCGGTTTCATCACATTGTTGTAAATCCAGAATCATACAGTGTGTTGGGTGTAATGGATTAGTTTACTGATTTTATTTGATTGACAAAGGATTAATCTTAATTTTTATGAAATTTAATTACAATTACTTATGATGTACTTCAGTAAAAGTCTGTGTGGAAACACTTACTAACTGTTGTTTAGATTTTTTAGAAGTTTAATTTAAATTAACAAGTTAAATTTAAGTAAATATTAATAATGAAAATATTGTAAAACATTTTTTTCTCTATTGTCCATGTGGTCAAGATATTTATTTGAAGCATTAGCAACATGTAGTGCGGTGTCTTTTTAAATGGTTTAAACAGTCAAGTTTAATGATGTAATTAGTAATTATTTACTTTTTTGAAGTACTTACCCAACAGTGGTTTTATATGGAACAGAACTGGGCTATGGGTTTGGAAAGAGAGCATGATTTTAAACCTGGAGCCTATAAATGTAACTGAGACCATAACAAATTGTAATGTTTTAATGTTTAATTAATGATCTTAATAGTCATTTTTTAAAAGCTAGTAGTCTTTTAAAAGAGTAGACTGTGTTTTTTATATTTTATGTATAACATTATTCAGGTTGAATAGTTTAAAGGGACATCTAAGGACATAATCTGATCATTGCATCTGCCAAGGCTTGGTCATCTATCTGGGTGCTTTAAAGTTTAATTTACTTTTGTGATCTATTAGTTTATTGCACAAATCAGTTTGGGAAATAACTCCAGTGATTTAGTTTTCTTTTCTTCCATTTAGCCTTGCAGCTGTTCCACCCAAATATCTCCTCTAGTTGGCAAACTGTAAGGTTTTATTTGCTTAAGTAGAACTAATATTTATCCCAAAAGGGCCTAGACCCTTACGTACTCGGCTAGTGTCATGTTTGGATACGCACACAAACCTGCTCTCTGCTCCGGTTCATAGAACTTACACTCGCACAGTCCTGATGACACTTTCTGTCTCAGCCTGCTTTCTAAAAGCATGCCAGACATATTTGTCCATGTTAAATCCCTTTTTACACGACAAATATTAGCACACTCTCAAATTTAACCTGTTCCATCATATGCAAGACTTGTAGTTTTTAACTCTTTTTATGGCTTTTAAAGTAAGTTCTTAATTCCTAAGTTGCATGTGTCCCTTTGCCCTTCAAGTGCACTCCTCACCAGGTCAGAAATGCAGAATTGCAGGTTGGGTACTGGCCCGTGGGTGACGTTTAAGGTTCTTTCAGTGCTTCACCTTATTGCGGAGGTGTCATTACCTTACCCAGCACCTCCAGGCGTGGCAGGGAGCTGGAACAGAGCGTGTAAAACATTCTCATTTTCCCTCCTCTGTGAGCACGGGGCCGAGGTCGCCGGCGGCTCGACTGAGAGGTGGTTAATCTGTCACCGGCTCATGCCAGGTTTGCTGCCTGGCCATGCGTTGGCTTTGATCTGGCATTGTAAACAGCTCAAACTGCAGAAAGCAAGCACCCTCCGAGACGCATTATCTTGAGCAGAACAAATAAAAGAGACGGTAATGCCTCGTGGGCGGACGCAGGCACCCGGTCTTATCTGACTGCGCTTGTTCTGACTACCAGGAATGACCTCAGTGTGCGTGAAGGTAAATAACTCGCCGCTGAAGGCCGGCGTCGCCTGAGGCCGTACACAGTTTTAGCTGTTCAGGGCAGTACATGACTGACCAAATAGCTCATTTGATTTGTTGCCTCTCTTTGTGTCTGATTAACTCCTTACTTAGGTCACATGAAAAAGCAATGGAATGGCATTGCTGGGTCACTGTTCTTGATCTTTTGATTGCCGTATTCACCATAAGACTGATGTGAGACGGATAAAGCAGGATGACCTAAAATCAGACAGATCTCCAGACTGATGCATTCCAGAAGCTGATGGCTATCCATAAAAGTGTCAGAGTAAAACCATTGGGTGTGTCTTGCTGATGAACTGTATGGTAAAACCAAGTGTGAGATATCTAGAGCTATATCAGAGGTCGGTTACACTTTCTTGTGCAACATCTTGGCGTGATCACCAACACCTCTTTCTCATTCCTTTCAACTGTCCCGTGACATTTGTGGAGATGTTATCTCTGCGTTTTTGCCAGAAACACTTATGTCACTTTGGAGTTACACTACATGAAATAACAAAGGCAACATGAGTCAGGTTGCATTGCTTAAGTCTCTGTAATTGTGAAATAAAAAGATGTAATGTGTTGTAATGTGAGCCCCCTTTAGCAACCTGTAGAGAAATCACAGTCGCAGAATGATGATTGTATAAAAAACATCTCTACAAATGCTGTAAATAATGAATGACATCAAGGCTAACAAATTTTCCCTCTTCTTCTAGGTGCAGGACATCTGCTTCAGCCATGATTGCCGCTGGGTGGTGATCAGTACTCTTCGTGGCACGTCGCACGTCTTTCCTATCAACCCATACGGCGGAGCCCCGTGCGCCCGAACCCACATGTCTCCACGCGTGGTCAATCGCATGAGCCGTTTTCAGAAGAGCGCCGGGCTGGAGGAGATCGAGCAAGAGCTGAGCAGCAAACAGGGTGGACGCTGTAGCCCTATTCCTGGACTTTCTAGTAGCCCATCTGGATCACCACTACATGGTGAGAAATCTCTCTCTCTCTCTCTCTCTCTCTCTCTCTCTCTCTCTCTCTCTCTCTCTCTCTCTCTCTCTCTCTCTCTCTCTCTCTCTCTCTCTCTCTCTCTCTCTCTCTCTCTCTCTCTCTCTCTCTCTGTCTCTCTCTGTCTGTCTGTCTGTCTGTCTGTCTGTCTGTCTGTCTCTCTGTCTGTCTGTCTCTCTGTCTCTCTCTCTCTCTCTCTCTCTCTCTCTCTCTCTCTCTCTCTCTCTCTCTCTCTCTCTCTCTCTCTCTCTCTCTCTCTCTCTCTCTCTCTCTCTCTCTCTCTCTCTCTCTCTCTCTCTCTCTCTCTCTCTCTATTTGTGTCATCTCATAGGTTCAAGATGAAAAAATTAAAACAAATTAAACTGTTAAGAAAGAGTGACCCTAAATTTTCTCACTCACCTCTGTCACAATACTGTGTGATGTTTGTCAAACACCGTCCCTGGCTGCAAACATACACTGACCACATCTGACCGTGTATATACACAAACACACTTCTCATCTCTGCGCTGATTGCCACAGGAGCTGGCATGCCTGTCAGTTATGTTTGTCCATCAGCACTCCTCAGTCCACAAAGCAGAGGTTTGATTAATCAATACCCGGTACATGCGGCAAGCACACCGCTGGTTCAGACACTGACGATTCACGGGGTGTTTGCCAAGCCCCCCAAAGAGTTCAACAGAGGCTCACATACTCTGCCACTCAGAGTCATTTATTATACTATATCACAGCATCACATACTGTTTTATTTAGTAAGATTAATTATAGTTAGATTAAAAATGACTGCATTCAGAATTGGAATGTAGCAGAATGTGGGAAGTTTTTCAATCTTGAACTACTCGTGACTTGACAACTCATCTTTAAAAAGCAGTTTTCCTACCACAAGTTGGGAAATAAGTGAGATGTTACGCAGCAGTCAAGGACGTCTGTCTGACACGCCTGCATAGACGTCTGCGGAAAAAAATCTAATTTGCAGATGTAATACCAAAACATTTCCAGTCGGGTTAATGATTTTTGATTTGTTTTAGTTAATCAACATATTAATAATTTAATGTTTTTAGTCATCTGACTCATCTTTTGTATGTCTGTCTTGTCATAAAAAAATCAATAACTTTTTGTCTGTTTTCACTTTGAGACGTCACAGTGCCGGAATGCACGGCGTCTCGTATAGGGACCGTTACCAGCAGCCGTGAAAGTGGGCCTCAGAAGCCCTGTCGTAAATCAGACTCACTTTTCAAAGCCCAGCATTAGAAGCACCTGTCAACAATTAGTCCTATCAGCCTCAGCCTGCTAAGCCACTGTGACGAGGGTTCTGAGGTGACATTTTTTGGACTGGGAACATGATGGGGAATGTAAGAAACAGCCTGGAGTGGAGTGCAGTTCATGTGTGCTTTTGAGGCAACCTTGGACTGTCCGGATTTAATAACATCAAGGATAGTTCCAGAATTGCTTAAGCCAGTAGATGGGAGGATAGCAGGATGTGGCTTTTGAATTAAGATGAAACGGTATAAGTGAAGAGAGGGAGAGACAAAGTGGTCGGCACTTTTCTGTGGTCCCTGAGGTCTTTTCCTATGGGCTCATAGTTGGAGCTGGAATACCTTATTGACATACACTTTCTATTTTTTTTTCTTTTTTTCTTTTCCAACTCATTTTTAGCATTCCAAATATGTACTACAAAATTATAAAATTGCATGTTAAAAATGTGAAGATGACTTTAACCTCCATTTCAAACTATAAACTAAACAGGATTTTTTTAAACATTCAAGAACTTCTAATGACATTTAAAAAAATCTATTTTATATATAATATGTTTACAGTGAACTTTTCAGTGGCTAAACAATATGTGACCCTGCCTGTGGAAAAAAACACATTTTCATTTTTTTGTGATTTACCGTTCTCTGCATAAAATCATTTAACGTAATGTAAAGAACATTCTGTAAAAATATAACCTTGATATCTTTAATATTGAGTAATGACATATCAAAGATTATAGTAATATATTAATACTTAGGTGAAATTTTGATGGTTGTTATAATTTGATAATTTGATTTTGGGACAGGGTCACAAAAACTGGATTTTTCTAAAACATTTTTCCTCTCATTGATATATTTTGCACCATAAATAGAGTTGTTTTTGTTGTCGTTGCACTTTTAAACCCTTTTCCACAAATTTTGCTTAAGAGATTAGATATCAGACACAAAACTTTCCGTTTGCTTTTCCGTCTGTTTTGTACAATTTTAGAAGTGTGAAAGGAGGCGGCAAAAATAAGTGGATGATAAGAGAAGCTGCTGTGCAGTAGCCACAACAGTGAACTCGCAATTGTCTCCTGTGACAACTCTTTGATTTAGGGAAGGAACTAGAAGCGTACACATCCTTCAAAGCTGGCACGCTGTAAAAATAGAAACCAGGAGGATTTCTTCTGTCCCAGTTTGATTGTGGATTTTTTTCTCTTTCTATTTTAGGGCCTTGTCTTACGTTTATGGCATTGTTACATCATTCAAGACCGTCTTTGTTCAGTACTAACAGATAGTTCATTCATGAAGTGCGTGAATGAAAAGACAAGGTGTCACTGTTGTTTATGGATTCTTTTCATTAAGAACAAGCTTTGCTTACGGCAAAAAGATGCTTTTGGTTTTGGTAGTATTTTTTTGTAAGGAGTACGATGGAAAGCCTGCTTTGCCGTCTGAATTTTGGTGGACTTTAGATTCCCTGCTACATAAAATTCATTGTCAGTATAAAAAACTTTGGAATGGATAAACAAAGTTTCACAGGAAACAGTTAATTCACTGTTATTAAACTAAGGATAAAGGGATGCTTCCTTTGAGGCATTTAATGTCAGCCCACAGCTTGCTTGTGTTTAACGCTCATTTTATCAGTAACAACGCCTGTTTGTGTCATCCGTCATTGTAAAGTAAAACACAGGCAAACGTAAATGCTTTTGCAAAGCTCATGACAATATTTAGAGCACAACGTTTTAGAAATCGCAACGCTGCAGCTGTTTACGACGCCAATTTAGTCTGCACATCAACCAACGTTATTGTGAGCCAAATCCATGTAGTTGCGTGAGGAGCGTTGTCACTGTTTTGTTCATAACTTATATTTGTGTTTAATGTTTAAGCCAGATATCTCATGCTCAGCTGCAAATAAAGTATGGGATTAAACAATTTTTCATGTATAATTTAACAGTTGTTGTTCTTATTGTCAAAGCTGTGGCTTTATGGCATGATAGAAGTCCTCAGTTTCATATCAACCGGAGTGGCGCTAAAGGATGCGTCCTGTGCTGAATCATTTACAATCAACAAATCACTTTTGTTTACCGCTGTGTGTTTGTGTGTGTCTGTCGGACATGTAGCCAGATGAGTAGATCAGATCTGCGCGGGCAGGGCCGGCAAACACACTGTTTGTAATCACAGTCTGCCTCCTCCTCTATTTGTGTCACACACACACTTAAATTCCATCTCAGGAACACTGAGTTAAGTCAGTGCAACACTCCTGGAGATAAAGCTGACCTCATCAAACAGTCGTGCAATCAGCCCCGGCATCAAAGAACTGCTCTTGTTTTAACATACCACAGCCCGGCATCATGTACTGTCTCATTCAGACTATCCATTCTAAAGATTTATGACTCTGGTTACAAAGTGTTGTGTTGTTTGTTCATGTAGTACTTGTCCGGGCCTCTGTGTGGCGCTATGTTCTTAGATTTTTGTCACATACTACTTTTAAACGGAGCCATGAGTCTTTATTCTGCATCAGTGACAGAGAGGGAAAAATACTTAGGCCTGAATCATGCCAGTACTTTCTGTCTTGATATGAATCTAATTCAGCAAAAGGGCTGGATTTACTCTCTAATTTGTCCTGAATTTTATGAATGGCCTCTTCTTAAAAGCAAACAGAACTGTTTTCGGTCTCTGCCTTAAAGATTTTCGTCATTTGTCTTTACAAAATCTTTTATTTTATTAGTATTATTTCAAACACTTTAATAATTACATTTTTATTGTCATTTTTAAAGTGCTTACAATATTTTTTTATCATTAATGTGTACAGTGTATTTGTTGGCTGTTGTAAATAATAATAATAATAATAATAATAATAATAATAACAATTATTATTATTATTATTATTATATAATGTGTAACCCCAATATTTATCATTTTTATTTCTAGTATTTTCTTGTACGGTTGTGCTGCCCCTGGCACAGTAATTGTAAACATCTCATTGGGGTTGTGCTGCTGTTTGGCCTGGGTGGCCTGGTATGTTGTTTTTGTTGGTCTCGCTCTCATGCGAAAACTTTTTGAGTGGGCTGGTGCGTCTTTATCAGACAAAGTGAGCCATGATGATACGCTGCCCTTTCCCACTGTGAGGAAATGTGATTTTGACACTTCTCATGACCTGAGTCTCTGTACTGTCCCACAGTAAGATGTTCTCTGTACCATGATGCAATGCAGCATTCCTCCTCTGTATATCAGCAGAACTGAAGTCTGATATAATTCTGTGAAATATTTGTTCAATATAGTTTTTTGCAGTATTTTATTGAGGTGTTAGGAGTAAGCCTAACTCATTTTTAAGCTTGTGAAACCAAAACCATAAGTGGCACTTAAATGAAAGCACTGATATTTTTGTGTTTTCAAGATATATGTTTATTTTTAGATAATGGATGGATTGTGTTACATACTTTCTGGCCAGAAACAACTGGTGGATATGTATGTTTTTGCCATATTCTTAATTCAAGACCAGTAATAATAGAATGTCTAGTGTAAAATGTCTTATTGTAGATGCCTAAATAGTATTATTTAATGCAGACTCCTTTCAGTTTCTGCCAGTCAAAACCACCTTTGTTATTGGATTTGGGTTGTAATTATGAATTTTGCCTGTTTTGCTGGGTTGATGTTAAAGTTGGATACTGGATATTTTAATTACATACATTAGAAAATAGTCATTGCTCCAGACAGGGTAAGATTATCACTTTGTTGTGTCTTTGGAAACAGAATAGAGCTGTTAAATCCTAGGAAATTATGATTATTAAAATGTTTTATATATTGAAGGAAACATCATTTGTCAGTGCAGTTTAACTGGTCCATGGCACACGCACAAGAAACAGGAAATTCTGCAGCGTTTCCTTTTCATTCAGCTGCTGCTCTTTTGTACTGCATTTCAGCATTTATTATAAATAGTATATCTTTTTAATTATTATTATTAATATTTTCTATTTTAACAACATCTTCTTTTTTGTTGTTTTGTTATATATGTAGCAGCATTTATATGAATACAATATTATTGTATTAAAATCATAGTCCCAGGAAAATTATTTTTGTTATGAAATTTGTCAGCAGGGATGTAAGAATCAACCAGTGATAAACCCATACCGACAGCATCTTGGTGCTTCGTGTTGAACTTGTTCTGTAGAACATGCCTGTTGGGTGAACAGAGCAGCATAGGGTTTCATTCAGACATCTCTGAAATGACACTGCAGCGTTCATGACTGGGAGCAGAGAATATGGTCCTCACTTACCCATAAGTACATTGACATGATCGAATTACGTGCTCCTGATCAGAGCCACATGCTGAGGTGCATTGATTGAGTCTGTGGATGCCTTCCTGTTCATCCTGTCTTGTGAAGTCTGCTCGTCTGAGGTGAAAGATCCAAAGCTTCCTCATCACACACAAACAAACAAGCTCACATATGGTTTCGGTAAGACTGTTAAGAGTGTAGATTCTCACTGTCACCAATGTTGACATGTTGTAAAGTATTGGATTTGATTTCATACAACCTCACCGTGTAGACATTTAAACATACTTTAATAAATGATGTGCCAGAATGCCTTTTTTGAGAAGTGCTTTAGTACCTATTTTGTTGTACCGCATTGTGTGATCAGGCAATTATTTTTGTCATGATGTAATGGCTTGTAATCAGATGGCAACTGCAATGAAATCAGTATATGGAATGGGGCAAATAGAAAACATACCGGTTTTAATGCGGTCTGAAGTCTGCCGTCGTTACAGTGAAAATAGCGGTACGGCACAAAGTCTGGTAATAGTCAGGAAGTTTCATATAATGTTTCTTCTCATTAAAGCGGATGGCGTACATCAGGAAAAGCGTGTACTGCAACCCCAAAACTTTGCAGGGGGAAAACCCTCTGCTGTCACTTTAAAAGCTTTCTCATTCACCCCTGGTTGGGGAAAAATCTGGCCATTTGCCATTTTCTCATAAGCTGGTTTGACCCCACCGCGAGCCTGAAAATAGCAGCACGGAGATGCTGTGAAAGAGGCAAACGCGGTCCGCCAGAAATGACTACTGATGGCTTTTCCACCGATGTATCATTCTTCTGAAAACAGTAAATCTTATAAAGTTTATTTTCTTTGCAGCATCTGTGTTTTATAATGGTTCTTTTAATTTGTTTTCACTGTGTCCACCGGGATTGCTTTTATCCGGCGCTTTTTGGCCTCTCCTTTCACTTTCCTTTTTCCCATTGCACTTGTAGCGCTCCTCCTATAAAAGCGTGTGTTTTAATAATGATAGCTCTGGGAATTGGCACAGGCAGAACTGACATGACAGCGCCTTCCTCCTGAGCGCGACCGTACCACCATTGTTCCTTCTCTTCTCCACTTATGTCTATGTTCCCGCCTCCCCTCTCTTCTTAATCCTTGCCTCCTGTGAATTACTCTCCTGCAGCGGTGCGTCTGGGAAACCTGGACGAGCACGGAACGCATGAATGGCTGAAACAGAATATATCAAAGTATTCCCGAACTGGGAAAACACAACTTTTCTAGGAATGCAGGTCTTCCTGCAGATGTTCTATCAGACCTGACTGAGGAATGGCAGTTTCTCAACGTTTGACACTAGGGTTGGGAAAAGAGGAAAAACATGTTACAAATATTTTTTGTGTTTTTTTTTTTGTTAACAGGTTTAACAAGCATTCTTCCACTGATGCAGATGAAACATTTCACTGAACTACTCGTAAATACTCTCTGTGCTTTACTGAATTTACAGCATAAAACTGTTTCGGATTCCCGAACAAATCTTTTTAGTTAATTTTAATAAATTGGTTAACAATACGTATAAATCAGTACGTAAAATATGTAAAAAAGTCAGTTATACTTTTTTGCTGAAATATTATTATTAGGTTAGGACAAATAGCGGATTGTATTTATTTTGCCTCTGATACATTAAAAACTTTGGAAAGATGCTTTTTGTAAAAATCAGTTTTTTTCATCTGTTTTGTTTCAGAATTTCTGTCAATGTCATCTTGCGATGATAAAATGATTAAGGGCTGTAAAAGCAATAATGTAAAATTATTACTTTTTATTTTGGAATCAGTGGAGACTAAGGAATCAGAACGAGAATCATCAAATAATTGAAAAGCAGAACACTGGCGACGATCAAGAGTCGATTATCAAATTAGCCTAATGTTTATGTGATTTGCAATGTTTATGGTTTGTGCATATCTGTAGTTTTTACCCTTTTTTTGCAAAACAGCCCAATAGCCTCCATCCAAACAAATGGATGGCATCGCATCTAGATGGATCGGTTGTGTTCATTGCTATATTAGATGCAAATAGAACAGCTTGGGAGAGAAAAACAAGATATCAGTGACAGGGAGACCAGGTCTGTGCCATTAGAAGAAAATGCAAATGGAGCGGGGTGAGCTTGAACAGAGGGGTCAGGTGACAGGGTGACCCAGCCGCCCTCTTGGAGTTAGACCTGCGACGGCTGTGCATTTGCATTGATAGATCTTCTTTCCATTGGCTTGTCATGTATCACTGCGCTGGCCATCACACATGAGTCATTAATCAAATGACGGCTCCATAAGCAGTGTCGTTTTGACTGGCCAGGCGTCTCGCCTCGCTCGGACGTGCCATACTGGTGGCTTTTGGCCAAGCTCTGCCACACTCAGGTTTTCGTCATTCCGCGCCTGAGTTTCACATCACCCGCCCCGTCTGAACGGCGTCTCTGCGAAGCGTCTGCTTTTAGAGGCTTTGTCGGCGTGACCCCGTTTGCATGCGTTTACGGGGTCGAGTTGGGTTTTGATTTAGAGGGGGTTAAAAAGTGCAGAGACTGCAGACCAAGAGAGTGTGTCCATCTTGGAAAGATGCTAAATTCATTAAGATTTTTCTTCCTCTACTTCTCGTCTTTGTCCGTCAGAAGCACCATTATGGGTTTTCAGGCTGCTTCCTGTTCAAATTCCTTTTCTTTTCTGCTGCTCTTGCACACAAAAGGTGGCTGCGCTTGGGGTGTAGTGGTTTTGAAATGTGAAGGACCCTTGAGATCCGGGCCCCGTGTGGAATGGCTCAGGGGTTTGTGTAATGTCTCCAGCCAAAGCAGGCCTTTATCGAGGGCCATGAGGCCTAAATGGCCTCTCTTTGGTTAAGCACAAAGACAGCGTTTCTGGGTATTAGAGAGAGACAGAGAGGCTGGCTAATGATCTAAAACCCCTCCAACACTGTGGCACGGCTGCACTCAGCGCTTTTGCCCTCAGATAATCATTGTTTTGTGTCTCAGGTATTTCTGCAACCTTCTGAATACCCTCTTCCCCGTGATATTACAAAAGAAGCAAGGAAAATGTTCGCAGAGATTATTGGGTAGGGCCAAAAAATTGTATGTTGAAAGGAAAAAGAATAATGGAGTTAGAAAAACAAAAGCAGTACTTATTATTTCTGTGCGTCGAGTGTGCACAGCATGCACGCTATATGGGTTTGTTGTTTTTGCGTTTTGAAAGATCTTTATTTATTGATTTTAATCAATCATGTTTTTTCTCTTAAAAATTGACAATATATTTTACAAATCTGCGTTGTGTGCTGTAACCCCTTTAGTCATGACTTTATATTTAAATAGTGAGCTTTATCCAAGAATGTGACTTTTATGCCTTTTTTTATTTCATTGCAGCCAAACTTACCAGTCAAGAATCCTACAACAACTTCACCAACAACAACATGGGAAACCCACGTCTGTCTCCGCTGCCCAGTTTGACTGTCGTGCTTCCTCTGGCTCAGATCAAGCAGCCAATGACGTTGGGCACCATCACCAAGCGTACCGGGTGGGTTTCTTCACACTCCTGAACATTTTAAGGTGTTTGGTAGGGTTAAGTTTGTGCAGGTACATTGCTAAACCACAAAACATGTCCTGATTAACTGGTCCCAGTTCATTTTAAACTGAAGTGGAAGATACATTTTAAATAATATTATTTTACTGTATTTAAATCACTAGACCTGTCAGGACTAATAATGTTCCAGTCATTTGCCAGAACAGTGCTGGTGATTTGAAACGCACCATGATTTTGCATGTACTCTTGACTTGCACAGGACTTATTTAAGTGCCATCAAACCGTCATTTGGCAGATGATTGCCTGAATTTACACAAACATGCAAACCTGCTTTCTCCTGCATATGGAACTTTGCTGTACGCGGTCCAATTATTCCAAAGGCAGATGCATTACATTTACTGGACGTAGCATGCGGTCTGTATGTAATATGAAGACGGCGGTAAAGACTGGTCGTCGTATCACTGACTGCAGTACACATTTACATACTGCCTAAACATAATTATGACTTATTCCAATTGTTTATTTTTATTTAAATATAAAGTTTGAATAGGAAATTCGCTAACGAAACACTGGCAGGTCGGGTCAATGACTTCAAATGGGCAGATGTGAAAGATCAACACGAAGCCCTGCTGCATGTTGTCACACAGTCCAGTTTTGAATTCAGAGCGGGGCTTGATGACCTCACGTGCACTCAGTCCCACTTTAAACAGCCTGTTTCTGCTCACGTGCCGTTGCGCTGACAGGGTTGACGTCAAAGCGGTCTTCTGTCCTCACGTTGCAGTTCCAGTTCAACCCCTATCTATCTCTGAGTCTGTCTTTTTCTTGTTAGCTGAGGTTAGCATATGCATTGACTGTCAGGAGAAGGCCTATGTTGCGCTCCTGCTCCTTCATCTATGTATGTCAGCTATTTTCCTGTACCCTCCTGTCTTTGCTCATATCCTTCTCGCCCGTCAACATCCCTAGAAAACTCTGCCATTCCCCAGCCACAGCTCTGAGTGCTGTTTATCTGAGGGTAGACGGCCTGGCCACCACCTGGGAGGCCGACCAACTTACAAACAGAACCTCTGTATTAATGCAGTTGGACATTTGGCATTGCAGCCGAATCAGACCGCCGGCGTTCTACCTGTGAGCGAGTGAAACTGGAAATGGTCAAATCAGCAGTGCAGGAGTCCAGCACCATGTGTACCCCCTGTGTGGGCTGTTTTGCTAATTGTTTGTTAGACCCACAACATATAGTAAGTGTGACTACTTTTGAAGAAGCTAAAATATAACGTAGTGTTAATTTGTTTTGGGTGCTTTTAGTCACAACAAGTTACATTTTTGTTATTTCATGGTTTTATGATTTTTTTACTTTTCTAAAATGTGGAAAAAATCTAAACGGCAGTGAGTAAGTGTTTCCAAACGTTTGACTGGTATTTGATGTTTAAGACCTTAATACTTTTTACTGTTAGTAAATCTTTATTTTATTTTGAATGAGGTGGAATGAGGTTAAGGAACGTATTTAATTAGACAAAATCAGAGTTATAAACAATATACAGTAAATGCAGCCGGTACTGTTTGTTTTTATGTGTTTTGATCCAATTTTTTAATAAATCATTATTAGGTATATACAGTATATTATGTATGGTGCAGTATTAATGCTAACCTAATATTTAACTAGCAAGTCTTAATAATAGCAAGACACTTTTTTTTTCATTTACTGCCCATTCACAAGCTCAGTTTGTGACCTTTTTCTAAGAACCCCTTTAGCTGTTTTCCTAATTTCAGCTGTCAAATCAGCCAGTGCAGTGAGATCTCTGCCTCTGATGTCAGCCCTGATGACATCACCGATGCTTTCCAAGTGTCTGTTAAATGACAAGTGTCTTTTTGTCTGTGTTTCAGAGTCACTTCATCAGGCAGCGCAGTAGCTCCTCCAGCCCACATGCTTACTGACATACAGTATTTAGTATAAATAACACTGTAGTGTAGGTGCTAAAATGACATGAAAGCCAGTGATGATGTTTTTGAAGTAGCCTTTGGATGTGAATGAATCGTTCTGTATTATTGATTGGATTTAATGATGAAAGTAATGATGTCTCTTGGAGTATTGGAGTATGATGTAACTTGCAGATATGGTTAATAAACAAACGAGTGGATGAATCTGTAGGTGAATAAATTGTAAAGGCTTGAATCTAAATGTCCATCACTTTCTGATTAGTGTGCACTTTAGTGTAGCATTGTGTTGCTGGATAGTTTGGATAAGTCTAAGGGTTCCTCTGACCTTACAGATGTAGTAGGATTAGTGTAAAACATGAATCGAGCTGCTTTTGAGCCATTGTCTCATAGTACATTAATGACTGTCTGCATAGCTTAAAGCTGTCCAGCTATGTGAAATGTCATGGTGTTAACTTTTTGCGCAGATTACCTCATTGTAACGGCTTTGGAAGTGTGACACTATGCTCACGAGGAGAGAGATAAACCTGTGAAAGATTCCTCTGTTGAAGTGAGGTTGTTGCCTTTGGCGACCAGTGGCTGTCATCATGCGACTTTTCTTTTTCTTCTTGTTAATAGACGTACTGTTTCTGCGTGATCATCGTTTCCCCGTAAACATTTCTCTGTAATAAAGACACTCATAGCACTCTACGGATTTGTATGAAATCTACTTTTTGGCTTACATTTCTGTTATTGTTTGGAGTCGGCTCTGAGCCTGTTAAAAGTACCCAAGTGTGTTGTGACAGATAATACAGTGGTGTCCTACTTTTTGAATGCAGATGTCATTTTTTTATAGATGTGCTTTCTTATATGTAATTTTATCTGTCTTTTATTGATCTTTTGTATTTTACAATCACACTAACTTATTTCACAATCTCTCTAACATTAATACAGTCATCAATGCTGCTATACAAACATGAATTGTAGCATGTTAACCATGTGTCTATGTTGAAACGCATTTATTTAACTTGTCCGAGTAGTTCATTTAGCAGAAGTGTCTCGCTTAAAGATATATCTTAAATTTGCCACTTGAGATAAAACCAAACAGCTTATTTTTCAGAATGTCTAAAACAATGGCAGTTGTAAGATAAATTTGTCCATTGCTCATCATGCCAATCTCTAACATTTGTTTGCCGTGGGAAATTCTTTGTGATAGATGAGCTGTGTTTGCCAATGAAAAGCAGGAAAGATTTAATGTCTGTAAAACTATAAGGTTTTGTTTCACAGACAGTGATTCAGCCCTACTGAACAGTAAACTCGTTCAATGGACTGTCATATGTATGACTTCTTCTGCAAGAGGGTAACAAAGTTAGATTTCTTCTCTTTTTATTGCTGTTGGGAAACACTATTGGCTGTAAAATGTTTACGGTCATCCATTGGTCTGGCTGAAGATCAGGGACCCACTTTTCTGTCTCCATTGTTTTATTGTAACTCTTTACTATTGAACAGCATCTCATTTTAAAGACGAGCTTTTCGATTTGAAACATTAGATATTTGCCTCATGTCTCTTGACTAAATATCACCAAATGAGTTTTGTAAAAAAAAAAGATGTTGAATAACCACTGTTATTTTGATGGGGTATGGAAATGAAAGATGCATTAAAAATGTTATGGCTTTTTAGGTTTATGTGTCATAAAGTAAACTGTTTGCAAAGTCGAATCAATATTAATGCTTTTCCATCTATCTCTGTGTATCTGTTCCGTCATGAAGACCCTACCTCTTTGGGGCTGGATGTTTTTCCATTAAAACTCCATGGTGAGTTTTTCCAATTCACTCCCAGCATGCTTTGTCCACGCTTCAGCATTCGACTGCGTTCATTCCATCTTTCATTGATTTCCAAGAACCTTTTCTTGCTTTCTTTTCAGTTTATTCTAGCACGCTGTGGGAGGATTCGAAAGATGTGCTTTTTATAGTTCCTTTTTTGTTTCCTTTCTGTATGTGGATTTGCTGTTTGACTGTACTGCCACATTTCTTATGGCCACACAAGCTTTTTGTGTATTTTTCATCGCTAACCTAATTGAAAAGGTTGTCTGTTAAATGGTACTGTAATGCAAGTTAAAAGAGAGGCCATTGTGCAAATTTTCTATTAAATGACATAGCAGAAACATTAGTAAATTATACAAATCCATTTGACGGTCATACGCGAAGATCTAAGACTTCAGCCTGTCATTTTAGTTCGAGTAGTCTGCTTTGGTGTCATTGAATCCATGGGAGAGAGAAAACTGTGTTTGTTCTCGAGTTCATCACAAAATATTGTGTTTTGCTATGTTAGACAACATCAGAGCTCTGTTTGTCAGGCCATCCTGCGGTTTAAACGAACCTTCCCTTCAAAGTGATCGTTCCTTTCCTGCTCAGATTTTCCCAAACAAAGACGACAAAGATTGTTTATCCAAAAATGCCTTTGTGTTCATGTTCATGTTGTTGTCATTATGATTTTATTGGCTGGTGACATTTGGAATAAGGCTGAAAAGATGATTGGTAAACTGCGCACAGCTCTAGCCGGTGGTCGCGTCAGATGTGTGGGATGTGGTTGCGGTCATTCATCTGCTTTACCCTTTCATTTTATGGGAAGATTTTTGGTTAATGGTATAATCATACTGAGAGTATATGAGGAGAAACACAAGAGGTGCTTTTCAGATTTATAGCTAAATAGGTCAGACTACTGTAATATTGGTTATTGAGTGTATCAATACATTAAGAAAAACATGAAGAAAAATAAATTTTTCATACAATATATGACTCACTCAACTGTAATCTTGGTTTTTACAATTTAGCGCAATTTATTTTTTTCTTCTTTTGAAATCAGAAGCTTGGCACCATTATACATTTTTTTTAGATGTATCCTCAAAAATAGTATTTTGACAGAATTGACTTCCTCTTAAGCTCCCTGTATCCCTCATCCAAAACAGATGAATCACATTTGCTGCCATCCTTACGCACTACTACAGTTCCTCCGGCTTAAGTTTCAACTTTTGTTGTGGTGTCCGCACATACGTTTTAATTAGATCTTTTTTTCCCGTCTTTGTCTACTGTGATCTCAGAGGACGTATGCGTTTCAAAGCCTCGTCATTGATGTGATAAATCTTAATATTCCCCATGGTTTTCTCTTCAATAAGCCGGGCACAGTATTGTGGGATGCAAGTCGAACTCCACATTTCATCTGAAACGTTCGCTAGCTCAAAATTATTTGTGTAAATGTTGATGTATATTTAAGTTAATTTTTTAACTTAATGTCTCAGAGACAGTAATTATAGAAAAATGAAGACTAGATAGACTAAAGACAAAAAACAGACAGTAATGCTATTGTGAAGAGCATAAAATCACTTCAGGTTTTGATTGATTTAGCTTTATTGTAACTTGTTTGACAAATATTATGCCTTATCTTTATCTTAAACTGATACTGTCTCGTACTTTTAAGAACACAGAATAAACAAACATTCAATATTACAGACAGCTGGGAAACACACTTGTGCTGGCGTATCTTTAAGCAAAAGGAAACTCGTGCAGAATCAGGCACCTTTTCAACAATATCCCAATGAAGTGGAACACTGGAAATGGAGGGGAAAAGTTTCTGTTCCTCTTCTAGGTTTTGATGTCGACCTCCCGAAGGGCTGTGTTTAATGCGGTGATGTGTGTGTGTGCCGTGGCTGTGTTCCCTTAGCCATATCCGAGGATAAGCTGCTGTAAGAAAATAAATGTGACGTTGAGAGATATGTCTGCATTCTGCACGACCCTTTCAAGAATGCTGTAATACGTATCCCATTGCCTGATGTACACCATCCATATGGTCAAGTGTGTAGAGTTTTCCCTACATTTCCTACAAACTGTCAGTGAGCATTGTAATATTTCCTTATAGAATTTACTGTTGGAATAAGATCTATACGCTCCCATAAATTACAGAATAGAGCAAAAGTGCGTTGATGTATACTTGTTTGCTGCAAGCTATGAAAACAAATGGAGGCTGTACCCTCCTCCCCACCCTGGATGGCGCCTCGTCTGTGACCAGGACTGTAATGTGAAGGGGCTTTGATGGTGGACATCACAGATTGAATTATGCTCTTGAGGAAAAGCTATTAGCTCAAGTCAGTATTTCTCATATGTTGAATTTAAAGTGGAAATGACATGAGAGAGAGAGAGAGAGAGAGAGAGAGAGAGAGAGAGAGAGAGAGAGAGAGGAAAAAGACTCTTAAAGAAGCAAGTAAAATGCCAATGAGGGGTGCGGTGAGTTAGCGTCTCTTTAATAACGTCCATCTTCTCCTCCATCTTACTAAATATGTCTAAGTATGTTTCATTTTTATCGATTTTAGGAGACGTTTTTTTAAGTGGCTCACCATGCCAATATTTATCTACAATAATCTTACTTAAATGGCCTGCTGAATCACTGCAACTTGAGTCACGTTTTCTAGCCACTTTAAGTGAGACCAAAAGGAAAAGAGTGATTTTACAATACAGAGAAACCAACTCCAGCGGTCTGAGGAATTTAGACGCAGTGTATAAAGCATAAAAAACACCTCCCATCTCCATAGTGCACTTAAATAAGAACATGTTGACCAAATCATCAGTTGACCAAAAAGCCTCTTCAAAGAGCTTTTACCATACTTGGCTAGCTTCAGAACTCCACCGGGCTGAAGAGGCTGAAGCTCCGACTGGCTTTTAGCTGAGAGTGGCTCTTTGTGACTCTTTTAGGTCTCATCATCATTACTGGCAAAGATTATTATATATCTTGAAATGTATATTAAGAATAATGTCATTTCCAGATTTTATGCAAAGCACTTAGTACTTAAAAAGTAGGCTATGAGAAAAGTATACCAAGTTTGTGGTGAACAGGCTCATTATTTGATTTTGTAGAAAGAAATGTGTAGTCACACTGAAGTTGAAATGCTTTGGTTATTAAAAAGAGCTGTGAGAAGATCAATAACGTTTTTCCTTGCAAAACTAAATGTAGGCAAATTTAAACACCATCCAACAAAGTGATTTCAAAAAGGTGTACGGATCAGTGTTGAAATAATACTAAATATGTAAAAATAATCAGCATTTTCTGTTCAAAATATTAGCTGTTCACCAGCTTTCCAGTCTGGAAAACTGCTCAGCTTGAACTCAGCGTTGGGCAGGAAAGATTTAAAGGATTCTTTGAGCTAGTCTTCACTATTTTTCTCCACGGTCAGTGATGGTCAGGCCAAAGGAAGCGACTTTTTCAAACAGGTTGGGTTGTGAAGTTATCTGACATCAAAAATGTCCCACTTGGGAATCCTGCTTTTATTAGAGGTAGAAAAAGGAAACTGTGTGTATTACTGTACTCTAATCTTCACATCCTCTGGCAGTTCTGTGTGTTTGCTTAGGACTGAATCTCCTGTTCTTCACTGACACTGCCAAAGCGATATACTGACAAACCACACATATCTTCCCATCAGCAGCGTGCACCGTGTTATAGATGTTTAGTCGTTCGGCCCAACCTGCATCCAACACCAATAAGCACATGCCAATATCTCTACCAATATTTTGGTATGTTCGTTTTTTGTCTTTAGTCCTTTCGTCGCCTGGTGTCGGCTAAACAAAGATGTCAGCATCATTCCTTGTCCTAAGTGTAATTTACGACTTGATGACAGTTTTAAAGGAAGTTACGGAGTGAGATTGCAGCTAAGCAACAGGTCACTCAACACCTATTAGCGTAATGCAAGGCTGGAGAGTCCCGGTTTCAAACACTGGACAATCCATTCACATTAACTCGCAGTCCAGACTTCACGCTCTAGATAGAAAGATTTCATTCCAATTGATGGTTTTGTTTTTCAGTTGTGTTTTATGAAATGGCTTGATGAGCTGTTTTTGTCCTGGGGTGAAACAGGAGACTTTCTGTATTGAATGTTTTTTTTAGGGTTTGTTTAGCTAAAAATGAAAAGGATTGTCATTCATTATTTACATTCATGTTGTTGCAAACCCTTGTGAATTTCTTTGTTCTGTAAAAGTCAAAATGAGATGTTAGGCAAAATATTAGTGACTGAAAGCCTTTCAGTCTGATGGTTTAATTTTTTTTTTACATTTTTGATATTACATATTTTTAGAACATTTTAAAATCTTTTTTATTTTTTTAATTTAGTTGTTTTTATAAATAATAAAATTTTAGTTGATGTTTATCTTATTATTGTTAAGAAAATTTGTCAAATATTTATTCTTAAGTCTTAGACTTTTTCATTAACATATAGTTTGTCATGACTAGATTAGAATTTAACTATTAAATATTAATTTGAATAGTAACATTGGAATGGTGATTAAGGTAAATTATGTTACACTTTTTGATTTAAAAATGCATCATTAATGCGTCATTAATTCATAGGGTATGTGCTCCCATTTACATTCATTTGTGCGTATTTGGATGCGTGTGTTTGTGTTACTGATATAATCTAGATTCTGGTTCTGTGTGAAACAGTGACTATTCAGTATTCTGGAATTGAGTCTCTTATACATTTCAGATACAGAGGGCAGGTTTTACTGTGTAAGTGCAAGAGTCAGACAATAATTTGCGTTGCGTGGCATTAAAGTGTGGGTTAATTTCCGCATAATTTTAGATTTCAGTCTTGTATTTAGACTTGTATTTATCATTCTTAGTCCAGAAACATACTTATTGACACTCAACTGTGAACTGTGTAAATCATAAGATGAATAAGTTTTTCTGTGTGCATGAAATATGGATTTGTGATGTTTTGTGCTCATTATTTCCAGTATTTGTTGATGTTAGCATTTCGTTTGTGGATGTGCATTTTTATGTGAAACTTTTGAAAGACATTCATGTGCGGAGAGTTTTGTCTTTACATCCCAACTTGTTTTTCTTGTGATGTGACTTATTTTCCTCTGGATGTCATATTTTCCAAAAGCAGACTTTAGATGTTTCTTTCTTTCTTTTTTTCTTTCTCTAATTTATAATTTATGTATTTTTTTTATAGCAAATCCAAGCCGCCTCCCCAGATTTCACCCAGTAAGTCCAGTGGTGGAGAGTTCTGTGTGGCTGCAGTCTTCGCCTCCTCCCGTTCCTGGTTCATCACCAACCCCAACGTCAAGCGAGAGAAAGGTATGGCTTAAAACCTATACACATAAATCATTTGATCGATGAAAATGCCAACACCGAATTGAATTCCAAAAAAAGTACCGTATTTAGACCCGATTCTCTCATCCACTTATTATTAAGACAAACGTGTTGTTCTGCTTCAAATTTACACTGTTGAATGAGTCAAGATGTGGGTGTGTGCTGTATTGCGCTGCTCAGGATTCCCAAACAAACATAGCAATGTTTTTCTAGCACCACAGTGTTTACTTGCATTGGGGATATAGTTGTCTCTGCAAATTAAGCTGTGATTTTTATAATTTGTACAGTTTGAGAGAAATTCAAATGATATAAAAGCGATAACCGATCCGTAGTGCTTGAGCTCATCACATATTTCAAATGAATATTGTATTCTATAATAACTTGTTTGTTGACATTCCCTCCCTGTCAGATCAATCTCGCCAGGCAGTCATTGAATCTCTCTACATCCTGAGTTGCTATGGAAACCTGGTGGAGCACGTCTTGGAGCCTCGACCAATCAGCACGGCGCAAAAAATAGGCGACGACACGCCCCTCGAGCTGAACACCTGTCCGAGAGCCTGCTGGAATCTAGCCAGGTCTTGCCCCGGGGCTTTATCACCACACCTATTCACGTGTTTTAATACTTCACCTTCAGCCAGACAGAAGCACCTGACAACCCGCTGTAATCATATCATTTACATAAAACAGCTTATACGACCCCCTAATGATTGCACATCAATGGCAAGCAAATGATTAACGTCGCGGCTTGTCACGGACTCAGACGCCGAGCGCGGCCCTAATGCAATAACGCTCGTGACCGAGTGCATGACATGGAAAGACGCAGGAGTTGCTCATAAAATGGCTTTCTGATCTAATTGTAAATGTTAAATGATTGTATGTACCGAGCTGTATAGCCTGTACTGCTCACATGAGACAAAAAATGGACGGAGCTGAGTGCATTATAGCTCAGCGGGAGACTCTTATATACATCTGGCCCTTTGATATGCGCTTCCTAAATTGATTTCTGTGTTTGTTTTGAGTAGGACACCGCAGTGGAATGAGCTACAACCACCTTTCAACAGCAATCACCCCTTGGTGCTGGCTTCAGACTTTGTGCAGTACTATCAATACCTTCTGGCTGGCTGTAAGTATATATGTGCGTGTACACAGTGTGAGATGTACTGAGCATGTAGCTCATAAAACGTTTAGTGTAACATAACATGACCCACTGATTAATAGTGTCTGTCTCGCTGGAGACGTTTCTTTTCGACATCACTGGTGTCGCATGCTGTGTGACGACTCCATTAAAAGACGTTATTGTTTAAAGACACATCACAACACCAGAAACATGAGAAGTCTCTTCTTTCTGTTGAGTTTTTGGTCTCTCACAACATTATTTTCTAAAGGTCAAGGGAGATAAGGCTCCACTGGCTTTGGTCGTGGCACTTGGTGAGCGTCTCCGGTGGTGTCGTGAATCGGGGCTTTGTCACGCCGCCGTACGTCCCTACCCCGAAACTCACCCAGTGCTTAAATTAAACCAATTAGTGTGGTTTTAAACCCGTGTAATTTAATAATCAGCAAATAGAGAAAGAGAGCACTTTGGGTTGACGTATGAAAGGCAGGAGAACGCAACTTGAGGGCAGGAGGCTCACGGATGACTACACATCTAATATATCTTGAATAAGTGAGCATTGTTGCGTTAGCTGGATAATCATAAACATTAATGAGTAATTAGCTGTCTGGGTCCTTCGGGCCAAGCTTCACATTTCTTCTCCGCCACTAAAACCCAAGCGCTTTAGGCCTAACGGGTAGAATATCCCCGAAAAAAGTTGCTCTAATCGCCGTGCATGTGTCAGAGCGATGAAATAGCCGGCGTGAGCGGCCATGGCAGGGCGGCGTGGATGCCACCCACCGGAGGGGGCACAGAGAGGAATAATGAGCTTGCTTAGTGTGTTAACATTAATGTCCAATTAAAATTAGCCGTAGATCTTTGTTCTGTACATTTGTGTTACAGCTGAATATTGCGAACCTGATAGTGTAGTGGTGCGGGGGAGGATGCGTGTATGCATGTGGTGACGTTTGCCCAGCGCCTCTGGCTCTCATTGTGCCGGGACTTGCCACCTTCGATTCCTCTTTGCATTGTTTCACGCTGTGAGCAAAACCACAATCATATTCAAAGTGAGTGCAGAGAGGAAGTGGTCCAGGAGATGTCTAGGATGTGGGGAGGAACCGCCTCCTTTAATTCAAGTTCAGTTTCATATCTAGTGCTTTGTATGCATTATTTTAAGACATTGTAGGCACCAAAATGAATTATGCTGTTTCTTAAGATGTATTGTTTTGGCCTAAATCTGGCAAAAAGGTTTAGTGAAAAAAAGAAGATTTTATTTAATACAGAGAATTCCCATAAAAATAGTGTAGCATACATTAGTCCCATTAGATTATGATATTGTTCCTCTTTTAATGCATGTATTGTCAAGTGTGTGTCAGACATCTTATACAAAGCATTCCAAAATGATCTCTTATGATGTTTCATGACCTTACTAGTAGGCTCCCTATGTAGTCAACGAGGCAGCTCGGTAGAACGGAGTGAATATAAATAAACACAAAGACCTTTGTCATGGGCGCTAATGTTATCAGGCTGCCTTTGTAATTACTTTGTAAATGGCTACTCTGAAAAGTCTAGAAGAATAAGAAAGATGGCAAAAGAGAGCCAGAGATAGCAGAGGGGCATCAGTAGCGTACAGTTCCCAGGCTCTGCGTCTCTGAGGCGGGGTGTTCGCCTACCGCAAACCGTGGAGTCCTGCAGCATCAGGGTGGTTTGATTGACAGCTCTGGTCTTGCTTCTAGATTGGATGACCTGGCTGATTAAAAATGCAGCATGCGGACGGTAGGGTCAGAGGAGCTGGAGCCTGCATGACTGGTGATAAAAGCAACCGTGGTGCCACTTCTTGGTCACTATCTCCACCTGTCCATCTGCCCAGGCTTTGGCAGCGCTCGGGAAGGGGAGCATTACCCAGCCGCTGCTGATGATACCCAGATGATGGGCAGATAACAAGGACACACTGGGCCAGCGATGCTGCTCCTGTCCTACTGACAGCGCTCAGGGAATCCTCAGCTTGCGACATTAGAGAGATCGGCGGCTGGGTGTCTGAGAGCTCTCTGATGAATGAAACTGGATTTGAAAGGAAAGGTGTGAGGGATTCATTCATAGCTGGATACCCGGCTTTTGATCAGGGTTTCCGTGACCTTTCCAGCTTTTAGCACGCCGCATTTGTTTACCATAATTGTTGTTTAAACAGACAATAATAGCATAGCTGTGAGCTGAATTTACCCAACACCTCTGCCAGTGTTTGTTTAGCTGTTTTTAAAGTGTACTTAGACAACTTGCAGAGTTTATTCATCGGCTTTCATTTTATACTTTTGTATCTGTGCATACTTGTTCTCTTTTGTTTTGCCTTTTTAACATGCTGGCTGTCACCTTGAAAAGAAAAGAGTCTCACATTCATTGCAAGCTTTTATAAATCAAACCCAGAGGTCATGATTCTCACATGGCTGTGTTTATTAAAATATCATCAAGTATGTGTCTTTTAGGGAAACTGCTTCTGACCAAAAGTCAATAAAAAAGATTATAATTTCCCTCATTGCAAATAGATCGTGTTAGTACCTGTAGTTGGGCAACACTAAAAAAAAATGGCTTTTGCGTTTAATGTATGCATGATATGCAAAATATGTTTGAATTGTTCATGGTTTTCTGTTCAAGTTTAGTATATTGAACTTAAAATCAATTTAAAATTCAATAAATCAACATATTTATCAGCATTTGTAATAAATATTTAGCACATTTTTATGGGTTGGCTGATAATAATTGATACAAAAAAACACATGAAAAAAAGGCAGCAGGATATCACATCAAAACACTGGACCCTTAACATCAATAATTAAACATATACTATATATTATTTAATAATTAAATATTAAACATATACAGATTAATTTCATACAGTTTTGTAGCCTGCGACTCGTTTGTTGTTTTAGAAGTGGCGTAGTGGGAATAAAATGAACTACAGTAATAGCAACAACAGTGACAACATTGATTCTGTTGCAGGTGTAAATGCCCACACCGTTATGCACCTGAACAAACATCATTTAACTGAAAGATCATTTGTACATGGTTAGTGTGTCGGCGGCAAAAGCAAATTTGTAACCATGTTGTCACCGTGATACTGCAGGCTCACGCGGTCAGTCCTTGTTTCGCACTCTCACTGGTAGCCGATAACTTGCTTTTAACAGTCCAGGAGCCCTCGACCTCTCAAGCCGGGCCATTATGAACCCGGTGAAACCTGATCTACAGAGCCAGCTACTGTTCTTATGCTTCAATTATTTATTAGTCAACACTTATTGTTCCCCTGGGCTTTAGGAACGTCAGGCAGAGCTCGTGTTTAAGAGCTAACATGGTCCGGCTCTTTTCAAGCCCATCAGAGGTCAGTCTCTGCGATTTATATGTGCATAATGGAGCATGCTGGGATAGTGGAGGACTCGCTCTTCTTATTGTGATTGCGAGCAGATTTCCATTTCAAGTAGACGTGTTGGTGTATCTGTTACTATCTGCCATAAACCTGGTAGTAACAACTCCTTAAGTGTTTCTGAACACCTGGCGTGTAAGCGTGCATGTCTCCAAGACGGATAGAAAGAAGCGCGAGCGAGAATGACGGGCCTCGTGTGTCTTCCAGATGAGCGCTTGACGACTTTATTATTCGCTGCTGTATTATGTACATTGCTAACAAAAGCATGTGTTTGCCTGGAGGTGGGAAGGGAAACCACTGATTGTGCACATTAGTCTGAATTCTTGGCGCCTGCTCAGTGAAGCCTCCGAGTGCTCCATCTGTCTCTGCCTGTGCCGTCTCTGCTGTTGACAGCTTCGTGTTCTCTTTATCTGTCTGTCTCTGTCTTTCTGTCTAGCACACACACACATATCCAAACATACATTTTTACTGATTTTTTACTGATATTATTGGTCGCCCACTATCACTTTAACACTCTCTTTCTCTTTTTCTCTTGCAGTGGTACCACCTGGCAGCCCTGGCCCCATCACCCGACACGAGTCATACGACAGCCTGGCGTCCGATCACAGCGGTCAGGAGGATGAAGAATGGCTCTCACAGGTGAGTAACAACCTTCCTGTCTCCTCCTAAACCTTTCTCTCTACTGCATTAACTTCATCTCTAATATACAACACTCAAGCTCCACACGTCACACATTTCAGGGAAACACTTTCTGTGATAATGCATCACCCTGCGATTCTGCTTGAGAGAAGCTCCCGGCAGAAGTCATGAATAATTTGTGGTCCCATTATTAACTGTGTTAAGTTTGACCCTAAAACAGATCTTCTAATGCTTTTTTATTTGCAATTTTACTGTTGGCATCCAAACCAAAGCATAGCTCGATTATCAGTAATGTGCTAAAAAAAAAGAAAGAAAACGGATCATGTTGATTTTGTTTTATTCTAAGAATCAATTTGTTTGTTAAATCATGTATGTTTTATGATATAATATTTCCGATAATGCAGACGCAGCATTACATGTCTAGAAAGCCTTGTGAGGCCTGCGCACACCAGCCAAAGCTCTTAAACCTTAAAGTTGTTAATGCACCAACATTAGCGACAGTGTACATCCCCCATCACATCCCGCCTGCCTGTAATGACACCATTAACACTTCCCACAGTAGCTATTGGCTAAACATAGGCTCTGTTTATCTGCTTTATACGTGATTGCAGTTATTCTGCCTGTCTATTACGTGTTACAGCATCATGAAAAAGTGTCCTCTTTAAATGGCGTTGCGATTGGCTAGTTAGTGTGAAGCGAGCGCAGTACGTTGCGAATGTTGAGCTTATTCTGACCTTAGCCCCAGCGTTAGTGGCGCATCTGTTTCTCTCAGGGCTGTACGACACCTATGGTGTTGACTACAGACAAAACACACACACACACCACTGGCCTGTGTCATGTTGTCTATATGTTACATATTTTAAAGGTGGAGATTGTGACTCACACCGGCCCCCACAGAAGACTCTGGATGGGTCCTCAGTTTCAGTTTAAAACCATCCACCCGTCAGGACAGACCACTGTGATCTCTTCCAGCTCTTCTGTACTGCAGTCCCATGGGCCCAGTGACACCCAGCAGCCCCTGCTTGATTTCGACACAGATGACCTGGACCTCCACAGCCTCAGGTGTCTATGCCAAACACGCATTCACACACGTTCATACTGAATTCATGAACCGACTCGTGTTACTAACCACAGCACAGAAATACACTGTGACCGCATGCTGTGTATTAATATGCCAAGCAAGGATTCCTGTTCCAGTAAGCAGCATGCAGTTATAATAATCAACTTATATTAGTATTTTAATAATTAATATTAATAACTGCAGTTATTGCTATTGCCACTGTTATCCTTATTATTTGTATTACTGTTCTAGGAATTTGTTGTACTCTCCAGTATATGAACTCCTATGAATCAGAGTTTCTGGATATTTCTCATCCATGTGTTGTAGGATCCAGCCGGTGCGCTCAGAGCCCGTCAGCATGCCCGGATCTTCTCGTCTGGTGGCTGACCGTAGAGGCCAGTCCACAATCATAGATACTGGCTCGGGTAAGACCTCCGGCTAATCAGCTTTCTCAACAGGATCTTTTTGACGGATGGGACAGTTCACTCATCATTGTGATTATATGTGTGATTCATCTTTTAATTTCAGATTCAACTAGTCAAATACCCTTTAGTCAGCAGTTGACATGTCAAGGCTGTCTGAATAACAATCAGCAGTCTGCTTTTATTCAATCAATAGACTTTGTGTGACCTTTGCTTTAGATTAGATTGATGTTGCTAAACAGGATTTTGGTTATTCTTGTTTTTTATTTAATCCAGTTATCATAATCCAATAATCCAAGGGCCTGATATGGTCAAGTGTGTATTCGTAAAGAAGATGTATTTTTGAGGTCATGTATGTGAACAGATACAGTCCAAGCAAATCAATTTCATAATTTTAGAAAATAAGTATGCTGCATTGTTCGCTCTGTTTTTTTACTCGCGTCAAGCGATATTTTGCTGCGTGCCGCAGTCTTTCGTGTCTTATAGAAATCAAAGCACATCTTCCCAGCCGCGTTTGTCAGTGCAAGGTAGTTTGTGTTGACTGTTGTGATGTTTAGTGCAAGCATTAACCGCGCATCGCTGTCAGTGTTTCTCATCTTTAAGATAGCACTGACTCTTAGCCGTGTACCTGCTGTTCTTTTGCATCTAGCAAGTTCCCATCAAGAAAAGCGTCTCGTCAGCAGCTCCTCCCCTAACCCTCACCTCTAACAGAAAGAAAGTAACATCTTTATCACACAACACGCACCACTTCCTCATCGTCTTCACCTCCCCTCCCTCTCGTTCTCTCCGGCCCATCTGGAGAAGAGCTCCAGGAGTCGTTTTTATGGGCCGATGCTTATCTGTCTGTGTGATTGCTCAGCTCTCAGGGCTGCGAGCAGTGTGGCGCCTCGTCTTATCAGCGCTCATCGCTTTGTCTTTGTGCCTTCAAAAGGCCGCGCGGCCCTGTTTGTCTCGCAGAGCGCTGATGCGCCTCCTCTGCTGCTGTCTCTCTCTGTCCCGCTGTCCCTCTTCGGTTCGGGCTGTCCTGAAAGATCTGATACCGCCTTGTTTTGGCCCAGTTTAAAGACCACATAAAGTAAAAAGCGACCTTGGTTATTTCAGAATAAAAAAAGAAGTTTGTTTGGTAACATTGGGATTGCTGTGCTAAAAGCCTTTACATTGTAAAATACATACATTAGACAGATGACGTGATGGTATCGTAGCTTGACTGGATGTATTTTTATAATGATTGTTTCTCCACTGTGTGTGTTTTTTTTTTTGTTGTTATATGTGGCCTTTGCTACCGGATGCTGACACTAAACCCTTCATAAGCAAAACCCATCTGCTTGACGCAGAATATCAGTAGGCAGTGTCTCAGCTTCCCAAAATCAATCAGACATGTAGCCGGCATTATCGATACACCTATCTGGTCCCCAGAGCGTCACCCCGACCCCACTAGACTACACAGCGCTTTGTGCTAGGAAAGACAGGAGGCGCTTAATCTAGTCAAACCTACGATAAAGCGATCAGGAACACAAGTCTCTTTTGATTGTATTTTGTTATGACTCAGTGGCAGAAACACCCTGTCATTTGTTTAGCGAGAGCACTTTTCCTTCCTGGCCCGGTTGTTATGTGTGTGGCGTGGCGGGCCTGTCGGAGATTGCGAGATGAGTGGGCGACAGTGCACGAAAGATGCAGGCGTGTTGTGAGTTTGCTATCACATCCTGGAAGGAGCTTTGCTGATAGCTGCAAGTGCGTCTTGTATCGGAGGTGAAGACACATGTTGTTGTTTGTGCTCAGTGTTAGTGTGCATTTGTTGTGGGTTATAGTAAGTGGGGTACAGCCAGGGTTCAGATTTGGGAAATTTGAGTGTTATGGACATTTCCAGTCAAAACTTGAAATATATATTCTGCAAGGAATTTGTATTTTAGCAATATATTGAACCATGTGTTTATATTGTGACAATTCTGAAAATAGCACTTTATCTGACTATGAAAGATCAGGCTTTAAACATAAAAAAAATCTTTGAAGACTTTGAGGGAGACCTCTCATTTAAACCACTAAATATTAGCTCCTGAGCTATTAGTATGATGGAAAAGGTTTTTTTTATGGTAAGGTTGATATTTGAATGGACTTTTGCACAGTACTGTAGCTTGTAGATTTTTAAATAAATAATACGTTTTTGTTGAAGATCTTTATAAGACGCTTACCAAAATATGTTGTAAAATATGTTGTATACTTTTCACCCAGGTATTCAAGGCATTTTATTAATAATAATGTTTTATTAAAGCAGCAATTAGTAACTCTTTCGGGTGAAAAATAAACAAAAAAATGTTATTTAGCAGGTACATAAAAATCTTTCCTTACTATAATGATCAATAGTAAGCATATAATAATTATTTATAATGTGAGTTTTTGGGTAAATTTTGTGTGTCATGTGATGCAAAGAAAATGGACAAAGTAACCTGCAATTTTATGTTTTAAACAAAGATGGCAATATAGAAACAAAAGTTACAGTTTGTAGCTCTAAAATAAAAGTAACTAAAAATTCAGTTTTAGATATTTGAACCCTGGGAATAGCACTAATCAGCTGTACATGAGCAGTACATTATCACGCTGTGACTATAAAACCGCTCTCAGTAATGCTCATCAGTGTAGTGTTTATCTGCTACCCTCAAACATCCCTCAAGTCAGGTGCAGGATGTGTGTGTGTGTGTGTGTATGAGTGACAAAACAAAGCCATCTCTGTGTGTTGTGTGGTGTAGTAGTATAGTATACTGCTCTATGCTGGTTATGCCTGCAGGCTAGTAAGCCAGGCCTGAGCGCTCCCCTGGTTTCCTCTCCCAGCATGGCTGAGCGCTCAGAGACCAGGCACCTGGACTCTACCTGCGTCCAGCAGTAATAGATCCTCACCCGTGGTCTGTAATTACCTGGATGGGCATAAAGGTGGCTTGTTGTTGGAGATACTGCGCACATTCAGGCCAGAAGGATCCTGACGCGGTTCAAGGAGGAGCCCGTGCCACATGATCTCCTCCAACAATGAGAGGTGTTTTTGAGTCACCTATAGATGGGTGGACCGTTCCCGTGACCCGGAGCTCTCTTTGCCGCCCTAGCCTGTCTTTTTCAATAGCGGCCCGCCACCTGCCCCGGGCCCCCTCTCCGCCATACTCACTGACTCTATTCTTCTGCCCCTGACCTGGAAGTCCCCGTCACAATACAGAGACTGCTGCGGACGCCTGGCCAGATTGGCAGATCTGACTGTGAAAGATGCCATTCTTATCATCAACCTTCAGTCTGAGAATCAGAGGCCCAATGCCCTTATCTCTCTCTCTCTCTCTCTCTCTCTCTCTCTCTCTCTCTCTCTCTCTCTCTCTCTCTCTCTCTCTCTCTCTCTCTCTCTCTCTCTCTCTAACAATATAACTATTGTTATTACTTAAATGATATTTTAGCATATTAGGCTTTTTTACAGTCTTAAACATTCTTAAAACATCTATGCTGGGCTTTTATTGTTGGGCTTTTTTTTCATTATTACATCTGAATCCAAAAACATTTTTAACATTTTTTAAAAACTTTATAACTATGTTTTTGTAGACAGAAGTCACAGAAAATAAAATATTAAGCATATATTAATGTACATGACATACAGTAGTATTCACTGTTGCACTGACAACAGACTTTCCCTGATTGTTTTTCTGGGTGAAGGTAAATCATTCAGCACTTGCTGTCTGTGTAATGTTCATGTCTTTGTTCAAGCCTTTTTTGGCTGTGAGGAGAGAACAGATTTGAGCACTTGGTCAGTTTTTTTAGTGTACAGTAAAATGAACATGCTCATTACCACAGTGGACTTCCTGCCTAGTCTGTGTTTGCATGTGCATGTTTGTGCATTATGCAGTTGTTTAGTGTGTGGATTTGTTTAAGTGCCTTCTAGCCAAAATAATTAGGGGGTTGCTAACCCCAAGAACACCTAGCAATGTGATGGTTTGTGGGTTTTAAAAAAAGTTCAAATCTATTTGTATAGCTGTCACTATGACCCTGTATGTGCGAACTGAGGGCAGCTTTGTGTGTGTGTGTAGTGCCAGAGGCGGGAGCAGCTGCTCTTTAAAGCAACCGAATGGACAGCAATGTGTCAGGCATCTGCTGTGTACTCTCTCAAAGCTTTTACTTTTGCTGCGAGCAACCATACAGTCCACATATGAACCCTGTCCTCATCCTCTATAAACCACTGTCCCTCTCAGTTGTGATTGAAGAGTCTTTGGATGGTTTCCAGCTACTTTTGTTTGCTTGAACACTCTATCCATGGCCATTGCGTTTGTGTGTGTTTTGGGGCGTTAAAGGGGCACATCTGGTCAAGTGAGGTTAGATGTTTGAGTGTGATGAAGTGACAGGAAGGGACATGTGCAGACATTGGCACTCCATGCACCATTAGGAGCCTTACAGCCATCTCATGGCGATTGCATGTAGTCCAAAGCAAACTTCACACTGATGGAAATAAAAGTGATTTTTGCTAGTTGCTATCCATTTTTATTCCTTTATATATCACAGCCTTAAGCTTGACCCTTGTTTTCTTTGTTGTGTGTTTTTCCCGATTTGCGCGTGTTGAATTCAAATTCAAACACATCCAAATGCTCGCTGCTAAAAAAACAGTTCCTGTCATGACTCGTGCGTCTTCTACAAACTTTTACCCGGTGTTTATCTAGGGTGCGTGAAGTCATTGTGTACTGTTGTGATGAGTGAATATATTCATGGCAAGTAAATGCTCACCTTTGACAGGTGTGGCAACTAGGTAATTTTGTACACCATGTCTCATGGTCCTAAAATGCTTCCCATTCCTCTCACAGCAGTTAGGACGCCTCAGCCTGTGAAAGTACATACTTGCTTGAGGCACAGTGTGTTCTGTCTCCATCTTCCCCGCTGTGTATTTTTGTTGTTGCGTATGTGTGTGTGCCCGCCTGCGTGCTGCTGACAGCCACAGAAAAGCACAGCTCTTAGTTTCATTCCCGCTGTCCCTGCCCGCCACATCCGAGGATAGAGACAGGTTCTGACGGGGGCTCGGAGTGACGGACCATCTCCGAGCTGGGGCCACAATTAAAAGCTAAGAACAAAAGCTCTCCGCACCAAAGTGTGGGCTTTGGCGACTCAGCATATGCCTGTCGCTCCCAGCACACCCTCCAGACGCTAATGAAGTCTGACAATGTCTCCACGCGAGGCTGCATTATCTTCTCCCAGCCTGCACTCTCACTCCATAATGTATCGATCGGGCAGCTGCGATGGTATTTTTTACACCTCAGAGCCGGCGCCTGATGTACGCCACTTCATTGAGTCGTTGCGCCGAGCGTTCGGCGGCGAGCAGAAAGAGCTGTTAAAAATGAATAGAGGATGAAAATTGAGAAAGCATTCCATCAAAGCCAGACTCTTCCTCGCTGCTCTCCAGATGGGAGACAGCATGTCTGTCGCATTTGTTTTGTGTGTTTTAACAGTCCGAGTGTGTGCGCATATGGCGTAGTTAACGTTTGTTTATATTTCTCACATTGCACAGTAATAATGTTTATAGATTTATCACAAGGTTGTATATTTTAATGTTAGGTAACACAATCGTTAACATGAACCTTTTGGATCTTTTTAATTTTTATTAATTCATGTGGATTTGCAACATTATACAGTAACATTAGTCAGTGTGTTATTAACCTAAACATGAAATCATTGTAAATAAATCTGTACTTAATCTTTATTTTATATATAGAGTTCATTGATAATTTCAGTATCATCCCGATATATCTGATATTAACCTCATTTTCATTCAAAATGGCCATGTTTTCTCAGCTTGTGTGTGTGTGTGTGTGTGTGGAATGAGCTGCTGTTGAAGGATGACTGGAGGGCTGTTGACAGATGTGAGAGGAGAGTTCCTCTTCTGGAGGTGAGGTAATGTGACATGGTCAGATTGTCCTGGCCAGCCCCTCCCCTCTCCAGGTGTGGAGGTGAGGTGCTGCGGGTCATTTCCTGTGCAGATGAGTTTCAGTGTGGGAAGATGATTTCAGCTCACCTGCCCACAGAGCCATCCTTTGTTTATTCATTTAATGCCGCAGATTAACCCGGCCGGCGGGCCTTCCTGGAAACCATATCCAGGAGACAGCGAAGAGGTGAGGAGCCTCTGTCTCTCTCTCCTCACCTGAAAATAAACGTCTGGTTATTTACCCCTGTGTGTTTCCAATCAAGCAGGAACTTCTGAAATGCCTGGGCTGGATTCTGCCGGAGCTTCCTTTAAGTGAACCCTGACAGATATGCAGGATAAACAGTAGCCTGTAGTCTGTCCTATAGTATTCAATTTTATTGTTTATTGAATTGTATTATTTAAAAATATACTTTGTAATCGATCACAATTTTTATTAGGTCCTTTTTTTCTGTTCCTCTTTTTTCCATATGTCTGTTCAGTCTTGCACTCACTGAGCTGAGGTGTACTGACGTCATCAGCAAAGAGATCAGGCGAGGCAGAAAGCGCACACCTCTCGCATTTGATTTACAATCAGTTTTGGCAGGCCAGACAAGCAGGAGATGCTACTTTGGAGCATCAAAAAGGTCTTGTCAGTTTTCTTAGTGAGCTGTTTCTCTTTTCCTTTTCTTCCTGAATTTAAGTAGATTTGTTGGACACATTTGTGTGTCAGCGTTGTTTGTGTAGCTACAGAAGAAAGCGTGTGAGGTTCGCTGTCCGCTGCCGTGTAGACTTCAGAAGACTCCGTGCCTCCCTTTCCCTGGGGAATGTTATCAGTAGAACAGGAAGCACGAGTTATCACATTCTTGCTCCGCACGGCTTTAGAAGAATCCATTAATTTGACGACAAGAGCACAGGACCAGATGTGAAAATCTCGCTTGATTTGAACTTTGCCCAGATCTTATCACAGTAATTTATACCTCATTGTCTCAGTGCAGGGCTGGAAAGCATCATTTCCAGATCATTTTAATGGATTTCTTTCCCCGCTCCCTCCCCTCCTCGTTTCAGAGGCCTAGAGAACTTAAGTTTGTGTGAAATTATGAAAAATGCTTTCATTAATATTCCTCCGGTTCTCTGAAGCAGACTCGGCATGTGGACTGTCCTCCCTTTCGCGTGCCCCCGTGCATAACGCCATTCAAATGAATTCAAAACGCGCCCGTCCTCGGGCCAAGGGGGCCCGTTGCCAGCTACGCCCGTGCGCTCAGAATTCCTGCGCACGTCACTGTTAACTGTCTTCGCACAGAGACGTGCTCACCAGGATGAGACCAGAGCGTGCGCCACGTATGTATCGCTGGCTCTCCTGCTGATTGACGTCCACTGCGGTCAAACAAATGCACCTCTCTCGTTAGAGCCACTGCTGTGCCAGTATTGAACTAATTCTGTTGCGTTTAACTCTGCCAGCCGTAACACAGTCACATGGGAGCGGAAATGTATTCAGGAGCACCGAAACACGCAAAGCGGTCTTTCCCAGAAACATGTGTTTCCAATGAGCTCCCCAAACTGCTCGCATGTAAGCGGTGGTCAGGCGTACAGAATAATTTATTCTGCTCTGGATAGACTTGTCATATTAATTATAGCCCCGTCAAGAAAAGCTGGATGGCAGGTTGGAGTCACCTCAGTTATTTTTGGAAGCCTTGAGGAGGTAGTGCACGCTTTCTTTTGCTTGACTTGTGGAAATGGTTTAGCAGTCAACACTCGGTCTGGACTGTGTACTCCACTCCTGTACAAACAATGCCTTTGAAGTCATGGTTGAACCCCTCGGCCCCAGTGCAGGTCTCGGGTTGATTTCTTGTGCATGAGCATTAATGTGAAGCCACTGGCAATGCAAATGTATTAGCGCTCTGTGCTGTTCATTTAGATCAGATTAGATTCAACTTTAATGTCATTTAGGGCAATAAAATAAACTTAATCTAACCAGGAGTCCAAATATCTGTATTTATAAATATGTGTAGATACACTAGTAACCAAAAGGGCTTTGCTTATTTTTATGTGTAGATACACTAGTTGTCAACTGCATACACTAGTTGTTTGCTTATTTTTAATCTGAATCATCTTTATTTATGTTTTTCCACACTTAGAATAATAATAATACTCTAAATTGTAAAAATTGTAAACCTGCTCAACTCAAAAATAACTAAATAACTTCATTATTAATTGTGGTAACAGTCTGTTCCTTAAATGTTCAAAACTTTCATCAAGCCAATTGGAAAATGTAGATGCAAAAAGTCACCAAAAAATGTAAGTTTGAGAGGTTTCACATTTTTTACAGTGTAGAAAAACATGCTTTTTGAGGTGTTGGTTGCTTTTAAACAGGATAATGGAGTTCCCATCTATGTTGAGTTCTGTGTTTTTTCATTATTTGGTCATTAAATATAAAATCAAAATATATATAATCATATTTTTTAAAATTAAAAAATTAAAATATTTTATAAAAAATATTTTTTTAATAATATTTTTGTTTGGCAATGAAATAAATAAATAGGTTGGCAATAGTTATAGTTAGAGAAAGTAGAGACCAACTGAGTGCAAATGACAAATTACAGTATTTATATATATATATATATATATATATATAGTCTAATGCAAGGTTCTCATTTCAGTGGCAATTAGACATGACATTTCCACAGATATCCTGGCTGTTTCTCCTGGTGCCACACAACCACTAAAAAGAACAAAGATGCACCTCATTTGTTGCAATATACAGTAATAAAACCAGCTCGTGTCTAAAGCCCTGGGCACAGAGTCTCTCTCCACGCTTCTGTCGCCCCAAACTAACTGAGTACTAAGCGGAACATAATCCAGAAAATTATTTGGAACAAACACAACACCGAGCCCCACAGCGAGAGACCGTGAGCAAAAGACGCCAAAACAATTGTGAATCAAACTACAAATATGTATAAATGATTCTCTTTTCTTTTCTACCAGCAAACCAACAGCTGGAACATCCACTCGAATGCATCATCCTGCCCGCAGTCTTCATGGCTTTAGCTCTATTTGTGCATCCATTTGTTCTTTAGTCACTATGATCAGGGAAAAAATGTCATCTAGGCTAGCCGACAAAGTGTCTTGGGCTGACCTCAGGAAATATTTCCAGCGAGGCTTTGTTGTGAATTCTAATAAACACAATGACTTGAATTAAGCGGCAAGCATTTCGAGTCATTTTAATAAATTAGCTCCACATGTTTCCCCCTACTCTCCTCCACCCCCTTGTCCTTCATAGAATCACCCGTGTTACCACTTGAGTTTTTCGTAACACTGGATGAGTGTGTATATGTCTCCCGGGAGAGAGATTCTTTCTCCGTGTAGTTTTTGGAGGATGCTGTTTCTCATAGTCTAAAGAACGTCAGACCACAATGGGATTATGTATGTGAAAGTGTGTGTTGTTTTTGTCCAGGGGTGAGAAACGTCAAAAGTCCACCCCTCCGACTGCTGCTCGGCAGCTGGGCAGGAAAATCAGGATACAATTTGGCACTTAAGGTGACTAAACGATTTCCTTCTCACTGATGATTTCTACTGGGAAATGTGTCCGTGCACTGAAAATTACATCCGGGAGAATGTTTATGTAGCGTTTTTTTTTACCAATTTCAAAAGAATGAATATTCTTCTAACCTTTAACACACTGCACAATGCCTCTCTCTCTCTCTCTCTCTCTCTCTCTTTCCACCCATTAACCCCCTTTCCTAGCTGGCATTTTTACACAACTCTGTCACCGCTTTCTTGGCAGATGCAGGTTGGCAAAAGTCTGAAAATATGGCCTTTAAAGAGCACTTTTTCTCGCTCTACCTCCTTCAGTGAGACCCAGCTCTGTCACCCCAGTCCCTTAGCAGATGTAAACAGAGTACGCCTCTAATTCTTTTATTTTGGCGTCTTGCACTCAATTGGACCCACTTTTAACCCCTCTGGCATTTTAATGCAGTCTGCAGGGAAACCTGAGCTCGGCGTCCCAGACCCTGACTCAATGAAATGTAACTGTGCCCACAAAGGTATTTGAAGTCGCGTTTTGTCTTCCCACCAGTTAAGCGTAATGAAGTTTTTGCTCTCTTACTGCCACATATTATGTCATATAATATGGCAGACCGAGCCCTTCACCTAGAGCAGCAGTCTGGGCCAGCTACACTCATTCTCACTTTGTTTTTGTTTCCTTTTCCATTCATAATAAAACTCCAGTTGTACACATTCAACTGCAGAACACCCGCAACCCTCTGTCTGGAAACAAAGAAATTAAGGTCTGGAGCATTGGGCTGTTAAAGCTTTTAACAGGGCTGACAAATCTCCTGTGAAAGGATTCTTACCCGTCTTGTGTACCTCAGACTGATCACACGGTTTCCGGATCTTTAAATTAGACTGTGATTAGGCATTTAGGGTTTTGCAGTCCTAATGCGAAGCAGTTGAGGATGCTGGGTATAGTTTTCTCAGATTTCTAATTCATTTGCTATAAATAAGCCCAGGGGAGCCAGAGGTGTTGGGTCACTTACTATAATGGCTGAGGAAATGAAGGGATGCTTAAAGAATGACTTCACTTTTGTTTGACTTTTTTAACTTGTTCACACAACACATTTAAAAACACAGGCATAAGCAATTAGTCCTGCCTGCTTAAACAAGCATCGCTTAACTTGCATCACTTGTTAGGAACACTCTAGAAACAATCTACAAAGTTTCCGTTGCACATGCTACAAACCCATCACCCTAGCAACCGCATAGCAACCGTCCGTCATCATGGCGGCAAGTTTTGCTCCCCTCACATTTCTATCAACTGTTTAGTTGTAGCGTCTTCTGAAGACCTTCCGTCTCCATCGCTCCTGACAGCTGCATGACATTTTTGCTGTGTAAAGCATGACCGTGTGTCGTGGTGTGTGCGTGTGTGTGTGTTTTCCTCCCCGAGAGCTTTGAGAAATCCCCAGTGGAGCATTTGTGCAGTTCAGACATATGGAAGTCAGCATGGCTGCAGTCCCCTCACAACAGGCTAGTGCTTTCACTTGATTATATTATCTGTTAAACATTTTTCGTTTTCTCCTTCAGCACTTTGAAAGGGGGTGCGGTATGTGACCCTTTCTCTGCTGAGAGGTCAAGTGGTGATTGCTGATGTTGTCTGCTCTAAACACATGTTTAGCCCTGCGCCGCTCGCTCGGTCCCCCAAAACGTTTGGTAACCATTAAGTTACTTCCTAAGTCAGTTCCGGAGTCAGGCCTCTGTAGACTGGGCATAGGGAGGGCTGTGGACCTGTGCGTGTGTGTATGTTAAGCATATTCGTCTCTTTTTCTAGCTGCACGTTCCTTAATGTTTGTTTTACGTGATTATAGGGACAAGTTTGTCTGCTGGACGTCCAGCCACTAGCTGGATATGTGTCTGGCATCCGTTTGAGACGTGGCACAGCTCACGCGATCCTGTCCTAGACAGGAAGTGCCATGGTAAGCTCTGTTATGATGGTAGATCAGCCAGTAGGAGGAAGAGCAGTGAATTTCACTTGGGAGCGGAGCTGTTGAGTCCGAGCGTAGCCGCCACCTCAGGGCCCAGCGGCCCGGCAGGAAATGAAAGGATCATTTAGCTTGTGGCAGATGAGCAGGAGGGAAAAGGGAGGGACGGTGTGAAGAAGAGACACAGACATTTGGTTTTAAAACCGTACGAGATATCTTCCTGTACTAAGACTTGGTGAGAAAAGTGTACTTTGGATGTCTGGATGTCACTTTGAATAAAAGCATCTGCTAAATTCATACAATACCTGTCAAAAGTTTAGACACACTTGACAGAAATGTTTCAGGTTTGAAATGACTTTTGTAGACAAAAACATTGATTTCTTTAATTAGAAATCTAAAATTTAAATAGAAATTCTTCAGTGCTGTTAAAAAACCTCAAGAAGCTGGATGATTAATTGTCAAGAGTATGATTTTGCTAATTCTAGACAAAGAGTGACTACTTTAAAGATGCTAAAATATAATATATGTATTTTGAATGCTTTTAGTAGCAACATAAGTTACGGTTGTGTTATTTCAGGTTTTGATAAATTTACTGCTATCTCAAAATGTTTGGAAAAATCCAAACAACAGTCAGTAAGTGTTTCTAAACTTTTGACCTTTTACTGTACATGAGATTACAAAACAGTAGGAAAAAGCATTTGGCAGATGCTTTTATTCAAAGCAACTTACAGTGCATTTCAACTTTACATTTTAATATCTGTGTGTGTGTGTGTCCCTGAGGATCGAACCCATGACCCAGAGCAGCGGGAGCTGTTTTAATGCTGTCTGTGGGGGAGATTTGTGACAAGTCAGACCAAAGGTGGCTAGCTTTCCTGTCCAAGTAAATATATCGCCTTTGTTTCAGATCTGCAGTGCATGTATTTTTTATTCTGACACCTCGCACCCAGGGCACAGCCTCTAAACCTCGCTGCACTTCATCATTAGCAGTAGTGTTAAAATCACTGTTAAAATGAAACATTATGCATTTTAATCTTAAACTCGCATAGCATCTAGTGCAATAACGTTTACACATTGATAATGCATTTTACACTGTGATTGCTTTTGATATACTGTAACTCTGTTAGTTGTTTTCATTTGGATAACAAGATCACAACATCTAATTTTTAGGGTTCACATATGCATTTCTGATTCCATTTAATTCCATTAAAGTTATATTTGTCATAATTGTTTATTCTCTTTTTTAATAGGATGGAGCATAGGCTGTGGCAGGTGTTGAAATCTAAATCCACTAATACTTTGTTAGGTTATTCACTTGTGATGTGGATTTTTCACACTTCCTTTCACACTTTTTTCAGACTTTCCTGTTGTTTGCTGGATGCTATCCATTTATGTAATGAATGTAAGCTATTTTTTTTACTTTACATCACTTCCTTCTGTGGCATCCTGTACAGAGCTGTAGGTGAGGTCAGAAACACTTCTGGTCAAAAGTTTAGGGTCACTCAACAAACATTTTTCTAAATTTGACTAAAAAAAATTCTTAATATGATCAGACCTCTTGATTTAAGGTCAGATCTGAAAAAATTTTCTTAAATGGCCTAATGTTTGAAAGTATCTCAGGATTAGACCTCAAATGCTAATTATTACATTATAGGCAAACACTGACTCCATTTATTTTATAAAATATAACAATTTGTTTTTTCATTCACATAGTTACGGTTGTGTTATTCCAGTTTCACAATAATTTTAATCAAGAATGAGTAAGTGACCCTAAGCTTTTGAGCACTGTTCCATTTGTCCCACTGAGGGAATGTAATGACATCATAGCTCATGCATCGCTGCTTTGTCAGCCGTGCTCAGGTAAAACTGCAGCGGGGCTGTTTCCAGAGTAAAAGGCTAAAAAGCTTAAGTGTTGTCACTTGTGAGAAACACCTTGCTACTCTAGAACTGCGCTGCAGCGGGCGCAAGGCAAGATGAGATGACGTGCTGTCGTCCATGGCGACACACGGCGCAAGAAGCATGTAATCTGGCTGAACAAGCTGTCTTTTGAGTGAGCGCTGCACATTTTCAGAGGGAAGCGGGCGTTTAGGAAAAAGCACAGGGGCCGTCACCTGTCTCAAAGAGAAAGCTTGAAATCAATGTAGAAGCATCATAGCGAGGAGAACTGTCTAAATGTGTACAGAAATGATTTGTAATGAAAGCACATGGATACTGCAGAATATAGAAGACAAAAGTTGCTATTTTGGTTTGGTTACCCTATTGTATAGGCTATTGTTCATTGGCTGGAAGTGGTACACAGATCGGAGATTAGAGCTGAATGGGTGAGATGGCCTGAGGCTCACTGCTTAGAAATAAAAAAGACCCTGTGTGCCATTAGAGGAGTGATTAGGATGCCTGCTGTGACCCTGGGCTGATGATGGCCTCTGGACTAAACAGGCCTTTACGCTGACTGGTTTTCTGCATCCTTGTCCCCTGTTTGCCCACAGCACTCCACTTCTAACTTCATATGAAACCAGTGAGCGATCACAAAAGTGCCTGTGTGTTTGCACAAGTAAATGTGTGAGGGCTCCAACAGTGTGGTGAGGTGCGGCGGGACGATGTAACACGGTCCAACTTACAGGCCGAGGCCAAAGGAAATATTCCCGTCTCTCGTTTATTTCTCATGGCAGTGCTGGAATGTCCCAGTGCATCATGGGTGTTCCACTCTCTCACTTGTTAACAGCTTTCACACAGAGTACCAATTAACCTCTCACATCCTGTTCTCCAACAGCTTTTTTCATTCACGAAACTACCGGCTTCTACTCTTAGTGACCCTTTTAACAGTAAAGCCTTCTCAGCGTGTCCACCTTCGGCACACAACATCTCCATTAAACTGCGTTCTGAATCTGTTTCTCTTGACCTTTTGACAAAGGGCCACTGGCAGTTTCAATTCAGTTCACTGCACTTTGATTTCACACTGTTGATCCCTGCGTCAGCTGTTTAGGGGAGCAAAATCACTGAAAGCCAACAAGGATGATATAATGGCGGCGTGAAAAGGCACCGGTCGCACCATCAAGACGAGATCTAAACGCTAAGCTCGCCTCGGTTAAAAGCGGGTAGTGTGAGATGTGGAGCATGTGTAACATTCAAAGCACATCATTCTATGGCCGAGTACAATAGTGCCACATCACTTTGCAGTATTTGTCTAGAAAGTAGAAAAATCAGGTCACAGGAGAGCCTTGCAGTCAGCTCCTAATTGGTTCTCTGGCTTTTGGCGTCCATTTCGCCAATGGCATTAAACCATAACTTGTGTGTAGTCCTGTGTGTTTTTGTCCAGACTTCACTGATTTGGCCTGTGCCATTGTCGAACTCGAATAAGACAGACACCCCGCACGTTCCTCCTCCCTGGAGCCTCAGATGTAATTACGGAGCTTGTCTCCTGGCAGTTGCAGTCGGAAAAAGTCACCAACAGCCGAAAAGAAAGTGTCCATTAAGGCTCGTCTGACTGACCCGGTGTTTGGAGGGGGTGAAGCGAGGCGCAAGAACGTGGCGCGGGCAAGTAGCAAACGCGTCTGTTTACTGGAGCATGCTGCAGCCTTCCAGCTCCTGCTTCCTGAGCGAAGCCAGAACTAGTTTTGTGGAGCTGCCAGTGTGAGTCAGCCTACATCACTATCACATGCCCGTTAATTACAATGAGGTTTAGAGCGGCATTAGGTAAATGTCACTTCACAAGAGCAGCTCGAGCAGAGAAAGGGCTTCTTCAAGCGTCTTTTACGCACCATGGGTGTCCCTGTCAGCTGGTGGAGCTGCATTAGGAAAACTCACATGCAGAAATCTGTGTAGGTATGCCAGATTTTCCCTGATGGTAGAAGACATTTGATTGGAGTGAAGAATCAGTATTTAGGTAGTGCATTTTTCTGCTGTGCTCATACGTTTAAATATTTTTTGTAGAATCTGCAAGATTTGTATTATACTAACGATTGTTATTATTATTCATATTTATTAATATCTCGCTTGATGTTGACGTCTAATATTTCACATTTTGCAGGGACTCCTACACAACTATTACAAAAGCCTGCACACATCTTGCTCTTAAGTTACTTCATTGCAAAAACAAGATAGTTCATCATCATTTTGTGTTCTGGAAAACATGTACATTTCTAAAGTAGTTGTGCATTAAGATATTTACTTAGTTCGTAATAGTTGTGTTTGAGTTCCTCAATTGTTGTCTGAAAAGCTAGATCTCAACATCATTGCTACAAAAAAGGTTATAGAAACTTCAAACTATATAATTGTATCAGTCAAATTAAGCTGTTTGTCACAACCTACTGTACACATTGTTTGGTCCTTCCATCAGTGTATGTTTCTGTGTGTCTCTTTAAAGCATCGCTGTAAAACAAATGCCTTGATGATAATCAGTTAGACCACAGAACCATCTTCGAAATGTGGGTAAATTACAACAGCAAAAACAGCATAATTGGCTTTTAAATCATTTGCGAATGACTGAGCTCAATGCATATGCCCTTGGAGCAAACAGAGTTAACGTCGCATCGTGGAGCGCTGTGAATTAATTGATTTCAATGTGGATTGAACAGAGAACACAGACGAATAATGCCACCAGCCCTTCTGTTTAATTGAAACAATGCTATTGTGTAATTAAAAATAGTCTTTGGTTACTTTGATTTTACAGCCACATGCGTCCATGTTAGAGCAGTGTTGTTGGCAGAGATGCAAACAGATTGATGGGCAGCTTCCTCATGTCTTCTGTCCGTCAAAGTCTTAAGAACACCTGGCACAGCTGTTAATGATCTTAAAACACAAAAGTAAGTGCAATCCAGGACATATCTTGCCAACGTACATTTGGTTTTTCTATTCCTGGATGAAATATTTAGGTTCTTAGGAAGAACATGATGTTTCTTTTCCTGGGCGAGGGATTCATCTCAGTGCCATGCTGGGTGAAAGCCACTCCTGTCACTGTGGATAATGGACAGCTGACAGGCTGGTGCAGAAACACGGCTCGGGGCCGTTCGGCGGTCACGTCGCGCGAACATACTGCCACCACGCTAGATCATTCCCATCGTAATCCACACTCATAAACTCACCATGACATACATTGATCACTACTGTCACTCGCCAGCCTTGTCGTGATGAGTTTAAATTCGGACGCTAGGCATGCAAATACCGTGACGTGACACTAATGGTCATTTAGTGTCGGCATGTGCGTGCTTGTGTGTGTTTGTCTGCTTGTTTCGTATCTCAATCTCGCACATGCACAATTTACTAGTTCACTGTTTATTCCTGAATTAATCCATATTATACACACAGGCTCTGATTGACTTCATCCTTTTCTTTTTGATTTGATTAACTATAACATGATATTGCTGTTTTTTCTGCAATTTTTCTACATGAGCTTGTTTTGTTTTGCTGTGAAACGTAAGTAGTGGCCCATTTAGTTTCGAGCGGTTCACAGCTGGCAAAATGTTACACACTTTTGTTTGCTGTTTCAAGGACCAAACATATGACGCTCCCCGGACACCCCAGGAATAGCTTCCTGAAAACCATCTGCCATGCGGAACGCAGGGGCTTAATAAAATACAGTATTATCAATGTTCAGTAGAAACTGAAGTTGACATCATTCCTGAACTCTCAGCTTCGCCTGAGTTGTTCTTGTTGCTGTGGATCTCTGGTAGGATGTTTGTAATTATATACAGATGTTTCTGAAGCGGCTCGGCCAGACTGTTATTCTTGCCTATGCTGAGTACTTATTTTATCCTTCTCATTTCAAGCAGCACTCACTTTAAAACTGTCCCAGAATTCCAAGCGCTGATGCAGTTTTATGTGCTATTTAGGTGCACAGTAATTTAACAGTCTTTTGAGTCTTTTTTCATAAAATTTGTGTTATTTCCATTAAATCCTAAAACTCTTTTTTTAAAACAATACATTTTATCTTTAATTTATATTTTGATTATCTAGCTATGTAATGACCATGAATAATTAGATCAGTTACTGCCTAGTAGTGAAGTATTTCAAGCATCACATAATGTGAGAAGGCGTGTGATATGTCTAAGGATGTTTTGGGTTGTCCATTTGTTAACCCGTGAGAACATACTGACAGATTATTCTGGGTGAGAGGTGACGTGAGCCAGATGAATTTGCGAATGATGTTGTGTGACAGAGGCTTACAGTAGCATTGCACCACTTCATAATGAAATGCTATCATGTCCTACCGTAGCTCTTGCTAAAGATACTGCGATAAATCACCGCTCTCTAGAGAACATGGCTAGTAATGTAATTCTAATGTGGACAGCCACACTGCTGGCACGTCTACCATTAAAATAAAAATACCCCCCATCCCCGGAGGGCTCCAGTGGAATTTCCCGCTACCAGTGTAACCAAACTCAATACTTTGATCTAGTGTGAACATTTCAATTACCGTATGCTGAATCGAAGAAGTCGCTGTGATGTGTGGTGGAACAGGGTGGTGGAACTTTATGTTGCTCCATCATAGATCATTTAGGAGAACTTTATGACTTTTGGCTTGGTGCTCTCAACCTGACACCGTGTGATCATGTGACAGACAGATTTGAGTTTCCTTACAGACATAGTCATCAAAAACTACTCAGTAGTAATAATCTGCCGATGACGCCAGTCGTCCTCTCGTCCAATGTACTTGTTTGAGCGGTTGGTAGCGGTGTGTTAAACTTCTGAACTGAAAGACGCATTGTGAACGGCAATTCCGTTTTCATCAAAGTTAAATCAGACGGTCTTTAAAGTGGTTTTTAACGGTTCAAATTAGCGGTGGGCTTTTTCGAACCCAATATATAGGAGACTCCCGAAGCCATGTGTTTGTGGCCTGCGGCGTGCCTTTCTTTAAGGTCAAGAGCCTGTCGATGAGTCACACGGTACAACTAGCAGTTCAGAAACTTTGTGAGCTCATCTTCAAGCTGTTGCACCTGACCAACATTCAAGTTCTGAGAACTTTAAAAGAAAAGTATAGCACTGTTAGGCCTGAAGACTTCATCTTTGTCGAGGTTTGTTTAACTGTAATTAGTCTGGTCTCTCAGTATTCATATTTTTAGCTCTTGATTGGCTAGAGAGTACATGGAAGCCATTTGTGATTGGCAGAGATCCACATGTGGAGCTGGTCTAGAGGCGGCTGTTTGGTGTAACTCGCTGACCTTCATATTGAAGAGATTTCCAATGGCAGCGGCACCCTTTTACTTAAAATTTCACAAAACATTGCGTTCACTGCAGAGTTCAATAGGAAGAATGGATAAATCTTTTTTTCTTTCAGTATCTTCCATGTCTGGCTAAAATGTGAAATGTGTCAAAAATGACAAAATCACTCAGTTTACGTGAGTGCACTGAATAATGAATTATATGTTAATATAGAATATTAAAACCATAATTTAGTTTAATGAAATAACATTTATTTAAAAATTTTAATTGATTATTGATTATATTTTTGGCCAAAGAGCATCCTTAAATATTTTTTCTCATTTTTATATAGTTATATATAATATATAGTAGTTCATAAGACTGAAATAAGTGTTTGTTTCTGTATGTATCTAAGATATACAGTCACAAAATATTATAAGTGATTATTAATATTATTAGTCATTTTCTGTGATCTAGAATTTTTATTTTATTCTACAATGGCGTTGTTAACTAGAGTTTCTGCTGTAGATTTTTTTGATCCTTTTACTAAAGAAGACAACCACACAAAAATCACACCATTATTGTCCGTGTCTTGCAATTTTACTAAACTTAACCTCAGAAAACATTCCCATTCCATATGTTCATACCACCGGCAGCCAATTCAGTATCTCAGTGCAATTCTTGTATTGATAAATAAGATGTGATATACCATAATAGCAACCAAGATGTAATAATGGTTGTTGCATGTCCAATTGTGCAGCAATTTGAATGTGGCTTGAAAGTAAAGAGGTGCAAACAGCTATTTCTTTTATTCTCAATTTTCTCCACTTTAGAGGATGTTTGTGGTCAGTAGAGCGAAGCATTAAAACTTTATTTCACCAAATGTAATGCTTAACCAATTTTTAAATTAAGTTTTAACATCTGGGACACCCAACCACATAACACAAAACCAGTGCATATTGTGAATCGTTTTGAGGACACTGTAGCCCAGAACTGTGAAGGTTTTTGCCTTCATACATACACAACTATTTGGCTAAGTGAGGACGTACTGTAGACTTTCTAGTGTTTTTATAGACTGTAAAGCAAGTTATCATTATTACATAGACCTTATTTTAAGTAAATGGCATATTTAATTCGAAATAATTAAATGTACTGTAAAATGGTCGCCACCAGTCAGTCAGTCAGTCAGTCTCCTCTTTGCTGGGCCGTCTTCACCTTTCCTGACAGCTCTGCTCCTCATCACCAGCTATGTAAAGTGACAGTTCACATCCTGAGGCTTGGATCGCTGAAAAAGAGCAGCAGAGCATGCACACACCCTAACAAACCCTCCCTACACCCCTCCATGCTCTCATTCTCTCTCTCTCTCCATCACACACACACATTTACACCCCGCTCGCTTCCACGCAGACCCCAGTTTTAATTCATAAACGTATTTGCTCCAGTTCACTCTTGGTGGGGCTGCGGCGATATGCTGGGAGGGGGCGCCCGAACGCCCTTCGCACGCTGGTGAAGCGCACTGAGCCCGATGAGAAACAGACGGATGCAGACACATACAGTGAGTGTTGTGCTGCACGGTGGAGTGTGTTACACATCCGTTTAGATGTGTAGTGCTGTATACATAGACAACTAGTTTGTGATAACACATGGGTAAAAGTAAATGTGGATATATTTTATAATGGTTTGTGAATGTGTTGCGAAATTTGGCTTGCAACATTTGTTGATCTTGTTACCGCCTCTTTTCTTACTTTCATTTGCTGTCATCTTGTATAGTGATAGTAAGTATTACAGTGAGAAAACGGCTAAGAAAACGGGACTTATTTAAAAGCTTGATAAAAATAACATAACAGGCCAAACAGAATTAAGTAGTTATTTTTGTTGGCAGTTGACCAACTAAATGTAATGATTTTTAAATTCCACATTTTCTTGGTAGATTTTCTTTATTTTTTTACCTAAAGACTGAGATTTGTAATATATAACCAAGTCTGGCAGCAAGCCTGGCTTTAGACTCAGCAGAGAGAGTGAGAGAACAAAGTTGAAAGTGTCTTGGGATCTCATGAAAATCAAAAACAAATCTTCAGGAGCACCAAGGTTAAACCTACAGGCCCAGTGGCCCTTTGAAGTGGAGAGCAGTATTGTTAATTGTCGGAGCTGGCTTAGCGAAAGGTGGTAACAATTTAACAAGAGTGCAGGGCAGCGGGGCGCTGGATGCGTATCAGGTGTTTGCAGATGTTGTGTGCGGAACAGAAGAGGGGAGGGCGTTTCAGAGAACAACTTAACAACCAATAAGTCTTTGTTTGCTCTGCCAATCGCACTGTAATTGGCCAGGGAGCGAGAACGGCCCTGCGATTGGACGGACTGACCGGTTACTGCAGCTATTTTTACAGTATGCTACCAGACAGACGTTAGCAATTATACCTCTGACATCTATCTGCTCCGTACGCACGCTGTTCTGTGCACAGTCGATTAGAGGAGAGCTCTCTCTCTCGCCCAGCAACAGGTTTCAAATGTAGCGTGGAGGATGAATGAGTCTCATTGGCTGCACTTATTTTCAGCGTTCAGAGATCAGTCACAACAGGCTGGGAAACTTTCTCCTCAGCTCTTTGTCAGATTGCCGCCCCGAGACGCAGGTTCGGGACACCGGTGACATTTACGGTCGCTCACCTCCCATTTGAAACTCGGTGCCTGTTGTTATGTTTTATGTTTGCCAAGTTTGTGTCTGCTTTGACTGTACTATTTCCACATGTTAAAAAATTAACAACACCTGTATTTCTCACTGTTGAAGGCCTGGTCTGTTTTATTTTTTTGAAAGTCGGTTGAGTTTAACAAACTTGGCCTTCATATGAATTGTTGAGTATGGGCCATAACCTTTTTTTATATCAATATGTACGAGTAAATTTATAGTTAATGTTTTAATGTCATCTCCCCCTGTTTTTAATACTTGTGAAAAATGTTAAATATAGTTTTAGATAAAGTGTAGTATACACTGACATTCCTGACAGTTCAGGGCTGTTTTAAGGCTGTCCGCTGGTCCTGTTTTGCCTTTTGCATAAGCAGGGGGGTGTTAGTAAGAAACAATAGGGGTGTGTGGGTGCATGTCGGGCTCATTAGTGGTTCAGAGCGTGCTGGATTTGACTGGGTTACAGACTTTAGACTGGACAGAAGACAAAAGCGGCGACAGAGAGGCGCAGAAACCCCAGTGAGCTACATGCAAAGAGTGTTGATGCTCAAACAGAACTGACACTCACAACAGTCTCTTTATTTTACTCTCTCTCTCTCTTTTCCACCTCTCACTTATACAGTTCACCTTTATGGTGTGTGTGGTGGTAATCAGAAGTCCATCTGAATATGCTTTTATTTTGTAATTCTATTTTTTGCAAATGATATTTGCATTGTCCTAATTAAAAAATTATCTTAAATATATTTGTCTTATAGTTATTAAGGTTTTTTAATTATTTCAAAAGTTTTTTTACTTATTTAAATTAGATTTTTTTTCACACTTTGTACTCTTTTATATTTTAAAGCTAGTCCACACTGCGCTAAAATTGCAAACACACACCAATATTCGCAAGTTAATGTTTGTCTTGGAGTTTGTCAGGGCAATAGTTTCTACCTTCAGCCTATACACTAGAAAAAACTTTTTTTTGTATTTATATTGCAGATTATTTTAATATATATTGGCTGCCTTGCTGTAATTCTGCTGTTTTTTTACCTAATCAGATGGGCTTTGATTTATTGTTATCTAAAATTCATAATCTGTGTGTTATAATCTCTTTAATCTGAGTTTTCCAATTATTTGATCATTCCCTTGATTTGTCCTTTATGCTTTCCTTTTTATATAGGAAACAGATCACTTCCTCCTCTCATCCTTTTCTCCTCTGTGTCGTCTCTCTCTCTCTCTCTCTCTCTCTCCCCCCACTCTTCCTTTTCCCAGTGGGGGTGTTGTTTATAGAGCATTATAATTTATAACTGAACAGAGTGGATTTAATTTCAGCACAGAGCCTCGCCAGCAGGGCGCCAGGCTGCAATCAGTGGAATCAGTGCGCTGCGAGCCCTGTTGAATGGAAAGTATTATCACCGGCCACAAACGGACACTGTTTCTCCTTAAACAACTCCCTCGATGCTCCGCGGGTCCGGCTTCTCTTTCACTCCAATTCCTGTTCCTGTTAACCACCCTCCCTCTCATTGTCCTTCAGTGCCACTTCCCTTGCTATTCTCTCTCTCTATTTCGCTCGCTGTCATCTCACTTCCTCTGCGCTGTGTGGGTTGTGTGTTTTTCTTCAGTGTTTGACGAGTTGATGAGCTGTACGGACAGCATTCCTCTTTTAGCTGATAGATGTCAATAGTTATTATGCTGCATTACTGAAAATATCCAGGCCGCTTTGGCACTCAAGTTGTTTATTCCTCATAATTTGCCCTCTGGTGTGCACATTGAACAGTTCCTCTCTCTCACACACGCACAAACACATGTACGCAACATTAAGGGAGGTAGATTATCTGTTTCCGACCAGGGGTGTTTAAGCAGGTTTCGTCAGGGGATCTTAGAAAACAGAAAAAACTGAAAATTGTGTATGTGTAGCCATTAGTTTACGTGCTGTCCTTTGTTTTCTGCCTTTTTAATTAAATTATTTTTATAGTTAATAATATAAACCTATAGTTATAATTCCACTAAAAATAGCCATTGATGTTCTTCCATAAGAAGCATAAATATCCCATGTCAATACTCACTATCATGTGTTGACACAGCCACAGTCTCTCTCTCTCTCTCTCTCTCTCTCTCTCTCTCTCTCTCTCTCTCTCTCTCTCTCTCTCTCTCTCTCTCTCTCTCTCTCTCTCTCTCTATATCTCTCTATCTCTCTCTCTCTCAGCAGTTCTCGATTATCCTGATCATATTTTAAATGGAGCACAGCAGCCAGCTCTCTCTCTGTCTCTCTCTCTCTCTCTCTCTCTCTCTCTCTCTCTCTCATCTGTATTCAAATGCATAATTAGCCACTCTTTTCTGCATTCTCTCACCATCTCTCTCTCTCTCATCTGTATTCAGCACTTAGATGAACTCACCAGCTATTTTTTCCTGTTTTTTTTCCTGTTTCCTCAAACCCAAACCATGAATACCATGGATTCAAAAGAGTTTGAAAAGCTTTATGGAGTTCGAAGAATAACACACTGGTATAAAAAGAGAGAGACTGAGCAAGAGGGAGCGAGTTGACATCAAAAGCCACAATTAGCTCATTACTTTTACTTGAAGTTTAGAGACCACATGAAATGAAAGGAAAAAGTCATTTCTTTTTCTGTGCTCGAGAGTTTTTTAGTAGGAAGTTAGCAGGACGGGTTCATAGGAAGGGCTTGTCTAGTAAAATTGTACAGTATGACAGTTTTTATTATCAAATCTCTCTCAGTAATTGTTATGGGTGTTGCCTGTTTTTGTCATTGGCCTGTGCTGTTATTTTGCGTCTGTCGTACTTTGTTTTAAAGCAACCTTATGATCCCACATTACTATACTGTATTCTCTTTACATGAGCTGTTTGTTTTTAAATGACAGCACGGTCATTAAAAGTGGTGTTGTGGGAAAAGTCTGGACAGATTTCGGATCTGCTGTTTTAAACTGGCACTCTTTAAATCAGGTACATAGAAATAGAAATAAATGTGATCCACAAATTCAAGTTCATCCATGTTAGGTAGGTTCCCTGAAAAGTATACATTTTTAACTTGATGAGAAACAAAAATGTACCCTCTTTGTAAAAAACTACTTCTGAGATAAGCAGCATCACCTATTAATTTCACTATAATGTAAATGTTTGACATAATGTTACTCAGTCAATATTAAATATATTAAGGTTATATTTTTACAGAATGTTCTTTACATTATGTAAGATGATTTTATGTAGAAAACAGTAAATTGCAAAAAAAACTTTAAAAAAGACTTTAGCTTGGTTTTCACAGACTGGGTCACAAATTAAGAATTTTCTTATCCGGCATCTGTTCAACATGTCTTATTAATTTTTCTTTATAATTCTTTCTTTTGCTTATTCTATAGCCAGTCCACTGCGGTTCTTACTTAGAAGAAACAATCAGCCTGTCCCACAGTCTAATTGCAGCCGTCCCTCCCCACCGTATTAGGACTGAAGAACGTCCAGCCTTAATCAAAAGTTAACTATTCAGTGTAGGATGTGCCCTGGGCGCCGTTAGTGCGCTTCATTATTGCAAGTGTGTGTGGGTAATTTGCAGAACGGCCTGAGTCAATGGGAGTTTGCTTTGCTGGCGCTGGTTGGGGGAACACATGGGATGTGCCTGAAAGATCAAAACACACACTTGATGAATGTGAGAGCAGAGCCTGGCAGAGGAGGGGAATGCCCTCTAATCCCAGCTTTGAATCACTGATCAAGGTCGTTCTCAGTTCATTAAATTCTGCTGAGAAGCTTGGCCTGGCTAAGCAGCGCACAAGTACACAACTCATGTTGTCGCAAACACTCACATACAACGGTCAGCTTTGCTGTATTGAAGTCATTTTCACCTGCCTTTGGACGGACTTCAGTGGGCCGCTGCCAAAGCATAAATTATGATTTGTGAGTGTGTCGTGCTTTATTAGTTAGTTGCAATGTTTCCCAAGGTCCAGGACATTCAAAACTGATTAATAGTTTACGGATAAACTGAACCTGATGAGAGGGTGAGCTGAACCTCCACCCTCAAGTCATCAGTCCGCTTTACGCATGACGTGCTCCACCTTTCTGCCCATCTGTCTGTGGCTGGAGATACGGAGGTGTGGGGGGACAGCTGGGGTGGAGATGCTTGCTGTCACATGGTCGGGAGAGTGCAGGGCATCTGGTCGTGGCCTCAGGACTCGGTTAGATCTTGAGTGTAAAATCTTGTCATCTCCCGTATGACCGAGCCCAGGGTAACTGAGATGCGAGAGGATGGGGAAACCCTCTGTTTGTGTTGAGTGTAATGTTTTTTTGCCTGTGAAAACATGTAAACGTAGTGCATCGTACATGCTGGGCCATTAACACATGCAGCAAACCGTGTGGTCCTGTCACTGTACAGAAAATCGGGAATAAATGAGTCAGTGAGTAAATAAATGCAGCTATTCAATTGTAATTGTTTTTAGATCTTCTGCATTGATGCTTGGAACAGACAACCAGAATTCATGTGTCTTTGTTTGGTTTGCACATAACACTGAAGAATTCCCAGAGAAGTGTATCTAGATGCTCCTTATACCCATCCTCAAGTTTATTTATTAAATATACTATTGGGGAAACGTTTAGGGTCACTCAGAAACATAAAATTAAAAATGACATATATTTAATAATCTTAAAAACCTTTTTTATGTATGCTTACATTTTTTTTAAATAGTTTTTTGTTTCATTACAAAACTAAAATTTTATTTTTAAAAAGATTGAAAAAATTGACCAAATAAAGATTTTTTTATATGTTAAATAATTATTACATTTATTTTATGAATTATATTATTATATGTTGAATAGTATAATATTAAATAAATATATATTGATATTAATATCTTAAATAATATAAAAAATAAAGGGTAATATAAATATTGGTATTAGTAAATATTAAAGAATAATATTATTATATTATATTATTATTATTATATTAATGTTTTACAGTTTTTTATTTCCATAGTTACATGTGTGTTATTCAATAGTTTTGATGCGCTTATTTTAATTTTAATGGTAAAATGTGGCAAAATATGTTAGTAAAGAATTAGTAAGTCACCCAAACTTTTCAGAAATAGTTTATTGAAGTTTATTTATCAATCTGAGCTGTCAATGTCAATATAGTACTCTCAGCTAATTTTACTATATTTAAATCCATTCTGCAGAATGTCCACCAAAATCAGTGCAGAAAATGCAGAAAAAGTTCACAGATTAGGTCTGGGCCTGCACATGAGTCACATTTATCTCAGCAGCAAGCTTTGATAGAAAGAGGCTGGGAAACTGCACGTTATCAGCCTGAACTGCAGAGAAGAAGCACAGTCTTTAAACCACATTTGGAGAGAACATGAGTGTACATCAAATCTCTGATCTTCCTGCAGGCGCATGGTAAGAGGGGGAAGTTGTTTTAAGTGCGGAAATGGCTTAACTTGATTTAACTAACAGCTTCCACATAGTCCGCTGTTTAAGATGCGAGGCTGGCTTAATGCACTGGACTCAAATCAAACCCAGAGTCACATACTGTACCGTACAGAAAGAGTGCTGTGTTCTGCTGCCATCTTTAACCCTGCCACTCAAAAGCATGCTGCATTTCATTTTCATGTAGTGACAGATGCTTTACCAGTTTTTTCTCCATTCTCATTTGATTTGATTTCAATTTTTCAGCACACAAACACCTCTTTCATCCTCCCTGGTAAATCCTCAGCCAGAGGGCCGGAGCTACACGAGACCGATGCGTTACGTGAAAATGCTGCACGCGCACTGCTATGATTGTTTGATTTTGAAAAATATACGCTCCTTATTTTCCAGCTCGTGAGATTGTCATCTAACTGCACCATCAGACTTCCCTGGCAAAGCATCTGACCCCCGAGCCCGTATTTAAGAGTGTCAGGCAGGGAGAGATGTTCTACTTCCCTCAGGAGCGGAAACCGAGAAAGTTGAGAGAGTTTTTTTTCCCCAGAGTCACATCTGTAGTGTATGATGCCTAGGCAAGGTTCTCCATCACATTACCTCTACCTGGCCGGCCATGATCTTGCGTATCACAGCCAGGTTACAGTGAAGGAATGCTGCTGGCTGAGCTCCTCTGTCGTTTTGTTTTACGTTTTGGCAGGGTGCACCGTGACGCACCGGCTTGCAACTCATTACAGTGGGAGTCTGGGGCTCGTCTCTCTAATCAGCAGTGCTGCTTATGTCTTTGGTGTTGGACCTGGGGAGAGCAGCGCCAGTCCTCCCAGAATCCATGTTTTCAATAAAATCCCTCTGACGGCAGCTTTGCTTCTGCTGTATCAAAGGCTAGGGAGCCACGGGGCATAAACTGAAGCATGAGGAATAAAAGAGAGAGAGAGTTTTGAAGCAGGGAGCATAACAATCTAGCCGCCTTATTTTCTTTCTATCTTTATCTGTCTATTAGGTAAAACTCTAGTTTTAGCCAAAACAAGAAACACAACAAACAAACACGTTTCCTTTTTTCTACACTGAAATAAGGCTTCATGTGGATGGCACAGTGTTCAACAAAACAAACTTTTTTTAAAAATTGGCTATTGTGTTTAAAATGTCTGGAAACACACAGTAACTGTTATTTTCACAAGGTGCCAACAAACTCACACAGAGTAAACACACTGATCCAACAAAAGCCAACAATCATTTGCAGTTGTTGTTTGTTGAGACAGTGTGAACTAGACTTAAGTCCCTAAAACACGTGATTTTGTCTTAGGAAACACAGCAGGATGACGGTAGTTTAGACATGGCAAATGTTTTATGCCAGTACGTCATGCAATTAATTTAGTGGTATAAACAATGTGGTGGAGATTTGGTTGTTTTCCTTTTTCCTTTCCTTCGCTTCTTTCTTTATAGTCATTTATCATAGTTTCGTCATAGTATTGTGTGTCTGCTTGCTCATTGGGCGACGTGTTGTATTTGTTTTGGATAAATGCAATGGCAATGATTGTTCAGGGCACATTTATGTAAGCAGTGAATCACTTTTATAAATGTAAGTGTCAAGAGATCATTTTTGTTCATTGTATGATACTCGTAGTGAATCCCTGCTATTGTTTTCAGTTACACTGAATTATAGTCTAAACCATTAATGTCTAATTTACTGTATTTTAAGCACTCAAGTTGTAGGCACAGAATGTATCCGGATGCCATTGTGTGCTTGTTTGCCTGTTATGCAAATAAGGTTGCCGCCTCTTAAATCTCTCTCGACAAATTAGCTGAAAACGGGCGGCCATAAACAGCTGTTCCTGTTGGACTCAGACATCCATGTGTCCCAGTGTGTGTAGAATAAGGGGGAGAGGAGACTTGTTGTGTAGTACTGACCCGGTTTTGTCCCTCAGGCTTAACCCCTGCTCCTCTCTAGATTAATTTTGCATGTGTATGTGCTTTATGGCTAGGCGTGGGCTGAGGGGATTTACCCTGTTTGACACCTTCTCAAATACAGTACGGGGATTGTCCTCAACTTGTGCTTGCAGGATTGTCTGTCTGTCTCTGATTATGTGTGGACGGGAGATGAGGGGGTTTGGTGTTGTGGTCTCTTTCTCAGCCATCCTTATTCTCTCTGGATGTGCATTTAGCAGCTATTGATTTTATTCTGCAATAGGATCTCACACAGATGGACACTACTAACCATAATTTAGGAAAAAAAATTGTTACTTACTTATTTGTTACTGTATTTTTTATTTAAAAAGAGATATTTTTATGAATGCATGCCAGGCCATAAAACTTTGTTGTAAAATTGATTCGTAAAAACTAAAAACTATATTAATTATAATATTAGATATATTATATTAGTGCCAGCTAATGTTTTTTTAATGGTCTTTTTAATTTTTTTATAAATAACATTAACATTGAGATGACTTTTTTGTTTATTGTTATAAAAATTGGTCAAATATTTATTCTCGAGTCTTAGACATTTCCATCAATATATAGTTTGTCATCATTAGATTAGAATTAACTAAATAAGATATTAAGAAAAAAATAAGAACAATTATACACCTTATATGGATTATGATATTAGAATAATTTTATTATATTAATGGCAGTTTATGTAATTTTTTTAATACTTTTTTTTCAATATAGTACCTGGTGTTTTGGTGAACAAATGGCAGATTGTTTTATGGGACATAAGTCTGAGCTCTTACAAATGAAGTCTTTTTATATTTGGCTAAAATAAGTTTTTTGATCCTCACTGGCACCCTGATCTGTGTTCATCTCACAGCTTTATTGACTCTTAATCTCTGAGTTTGATTAACCCGTCAGTTGTGACTGCAGGCCCGCTGAGGCTTAGACTGTCCGGGTTCAGCTGTGCAGAGACCCCTGGCTTCAGTCTGATCTACTGCTTTAACACATATGAATGGAGCGGCACGCTCAGTGTTTCTGACCATGTGCTGTACAGGAAGAATGAGTCATACTCTGTTCAAAACATATCCAACAACTTTCAAAATTTTACAAATGTTTACTTGGTCTGAAGCTTCTCTGTGATGGGAGCAGACTTGGACCCTACCCATGAGACACTTAGGTAATAGAATATGACAGAATACTGAAGGGAACTTCCCTCACTTCATTGGTCGCTCCATGTTGTTCTGTTGCACCAGACGCTGGTTGATATTTTGGGAGGGTGTTTTTTCACAGCTGGGCTGTTGGAGAATTTGCACGTTCTAGATTTATGCAGCGTTTGGTGTTTCCTGCCCTTACTCCTGCCACACTCCTCCTCTTCCCGCTCCGTGTAGCTGCATATCAAACAGGCTGAAGATATTTATATCCTGCTGTCTGAACTTGGGGTAGGAACTCATTTGAGCTTTGACTACATTTTACAATTCAGAATCAGTTCTTATATATGTGGTTAATACTTTAAAGAGTAGTAATACTCAGTTGTGCTAGAAGTAAAAGTACATTTTATAATACTTCTAAAGTGTATCAGTATTATAACCAAAGTCATGAAATTACTGGAAATTCCCATTCATACGGTATCAGTAAAACTACAGTCAGTTCAGTATGTCATTCTGGTGCTGTAATGATTCTATTGTCACTTTTCTTGTTTGCTAATTTTAGCAAGTCATCTGTCTATAATAACATGTGTAAGAATTATATCAGTTTTGTCCAAAGTTAGAGTACATGCTGGCTTTTTCACGATTTTTTCATATCTCTCTTGTATTCATGTATTTTTGGATATCTACCCAAAAAGAACAACAAAACAAGTTACTTTAAGGCTTTTTCATGTCTAATCCAATGAGTTTTGACCTGTTAACTGTCACCGTTCCTCAGGTGGAACACCTATGTTAATTCCCTATCCACTTTAATATTTTATAGTTGAATTTTAGTCTAATCATGACAAACTATAACAAACTATAAATTGATGGAAAAGTACAAGACTAAACATGAAATAATTAGCCAATTTAAAAAAAAAAATGTAGTTCAGATGTGCATTATGTGTATTCTAAATTTCCGCTGTGACAGTTATCAGGTTAAAGTTTTTTCGTCCAGTGAAAGTTTGGATAATTTAATAATGTTTCATTGGTTAAATAACACACTGAACACACTACTTCTATCTTTCACATCCTTTTTGTTGATATACAAGAGCACAAGTAACTACTGTAAATACACAGTATTCTGTATATACACAATTATCTTGTTAATAAAATATAAGAGAAAAGCGTACCCTAACACATACTACTGTAGGTGTGTTCAAGATCATCTGACTGACAGCTTTTTGTGAACATCCATTGTGGCCCTGCGAGGAGCCGTACTTTAGCAGAGAGAGCAGTTCATCTGAAGGTCATGACGGCCTTATTTTCTTTTAATTGAGTTAAGATGGGCAAATAAAGGGTCTGCAGGCTAGCACAATCATTACCGTCACTCAGCATCCACACACACACACACACACGGGCCACTCACACACCACTTACTAGCTTTCATTCTTCTGACAAGTGAAGCAAGCAACAGTCAAACACACATGTTTCTCTCGTGTTTTAAGCACACAAAGTTTTTTATTTGCGTCATGCTTTTTTGATGTTCTGAATCTTTTAAGATTTTGCCTGGCTTTTATATCAGGGTTCTGGTGTTAATGTGCAGCTTACGTGTCATGCTAATGTAGTTACCGAACAGAGGCGGTATGACTCTAATAAGCTAATAGCACAGCCTCTTGACAGATCCATGAGCGTTAATACATTAAACGGCTAAACGTTACCTTTTTTCCTAGTGTGCATTGCTTCTCTCACACCACATAGACCCACTCAGGAATGATGGAATAACTTGCACACATGAAAAAGTGTCCACCCGACATTAAACACGCGCCTGTTTTTCTTTTCTTTCTTCCTTTGTGTTTTTGTTTCTCTGCAGGTTTATCCTAAAGGACGATCTTTCTGCCGTTTACCTTACCGCTTTTTCGTTTTACTATCGACGTCATTATTTTTGCCCTTCTTTTTTTAAGCATGCACATCCACTCGATCACTCCTCCCCTTTCATCCTCATTTCCTCCCTTCATTTCCTTTATTGATTTGCCATTGTTGTGTATGAGGGTGGAGAAGAAAGGAGAGAAGTGGAGGAGAGAGGAGAGGACTGGAGAGTTGGAGGGTCACAGCCCAGCGCATCACCCCCCCGGCATAAGAGGTCGAAAATATGGGTCAAACAGCGACTAATTCCCAGGCGCAATATGGATTTTTCTCAGAACACTGAACTGATTTTAGTGAAAAATTGGCATATTTACAGTAGTAATGGTAAAATGTCCTCAATAGAACAAGCACAGTTATTTCTAGTTAAAAGCAATAAGCAAAATCTGTATAATCATAACATGCACATTACTGCACACTACCAAAATCTGGGCTAAGAAAAAGAACCTGATTTCACTGTGTTCAGACGTGCACTTTGCAGGATTTGACAGATCCAGGTTCATAAGACACAAGATAAAGCACAAGAGAACAGGCCTGCAGGGTGACACCTGAAGCCATCCTAAAAGATCATTAGCTTCCCTAATAGTAACACTTATCACCTGTGCCAAACACCCGCTGCCAAATAGCCAGATGAATCATCAAAATATTTTTGTGTAGTGGTTTATTTAATATTATTATCTGGATGCTAAACGTAGATTTAACTAGATAAATATGCCGTAAACAATTTCCATTTTTCATCTGTTTCCCCTCGCATATAGGCTTTTCCAAGCTTAACCCTAACCTGGGTTTTCCCACTTGAGATTGTAACTAAAGAATTAGTTGTTCAAAATATGAACTTACAGTATTGCTGCTCATTGTGCTGTACAAATATCTGTTTAAAATTTGTAAAAATACACTCCTGGCTGTTTTGTGTTGTGATGTTGTTACTAATGTCATGTGTTCGACTGGTGGAGTCATGTGTATATTTAGCGCTAGTCTGGAAAAGATTAATAAAAAATTGAAATATTTATGCTCGGAAATGTTTGATGTTTCTGCTTTTTATGCCCCAGCTATCCATGTGTGGAGTGTACATGTTGTATATACCTTGTAGACCTGTGTCTAATAGACTCTACTGGCTGTGTGCACTGTGTATAGGATTTGCACAAGAATTGAATAATTCGTGCATGTGCATTTGTGTCTCTGCTGAGTTTTGCCATCGTCTGGAGGGTTTTTGACTGGCTGTTGTTTCCCTTAGCATTAGATCACTGTAGATCTTAAAAAACCTCTATCTTTGCTCTTAAGTAGCTTACATACTGACAGCAGTTTGCAGTGACAAAGCCATTAATTCAATTAAGTCTTAGATTTCAAATGACAATTTGTATAATGTTTTATTTATAAAGTAAATACATAATTGTTTTTTAAGATGGCTAAATGTTTGAAAGTATTATATATGTATGCAAATGAGTAGTGACAAAAATGTGCAAAATTTCTACTTTCAAATATTTTTTATTCTCACTGTACTAGTACCCTTGTAGGGTTAATCTGCTATAACGTTTTACAATTATGCTAATTGTATTTCATTCAAACTACACTGAAGGGTATTTTTGTGTATTTTGAATGTAAAACAAGTACTATTTTCAGATCTTGCAAAATTTGTGAAACTTTGAAAAAAAAATGTCTGTGTCAATAGGAATAAAGACAGTGAAGCTCATGTGATCTTACTAGCAACCAACAGCACATACCCAACTCAACCCATTCGACTGCAGTCAGTAAATGTAAATCGTCAGTAAATGTAAATTTTTTCGAAAAGTCAAAATTTCATATTTTTTATAATATTACCAATTACCCAGTACAGTGACAGTCTAGACTTTTCAGCTGTGCAATGCTTTGCACTGCAGGCTGGGTAAACAACCATGAGTGTGAACTTTGTGCTCAGAATTTGACATGAGCGGGAAAGGCAGAAATAAGCAGCATGTAATTGTGGATTGTGCTTTGAGGATGGAGCCCATCCGGCTGTTCATGATCCAGAAGTACCTTTGCTCAGCATCCCGGCCTGCTCCGCAGCCCTGCCGTTCGGAAGCCGACATGTGTTTAGATAAACCTTTGATATTGCGTTTTATTCTTCTTGGCTTCACATGGCGGCGAAATCTTGTTTTTAACTCTTTCACGCCGTGCCGCTGTGCTTTGTAATTGACTGCGATGATTATACGATCAGAAATATGCACTGATTGCTCTGTGTGTTTATTTTGGACAGGGATCCTTGGCCAAAAACAATACCAGTCAAAACAAAGCACGGGTTATGTGGACTCGCAGTAATTTGCGCTGTCTGTGAAGAGGTTTTTGCCTCCCTTTGAAGTGTCCAGTGCCCAAATTACAGTGCTGCCATAATGAAGTATTACCATACAATTACCCAGTGGTGCATTACACACAGCAGCGGAGCAGAGAAAGTGCAGGATAGTGTGTGTTTTGTTGTGTGCTTGTGTTTTTGTGTGTGTGTGTTTGTGTGCTGTTGTCTGGCTGTGCGCTAGTCGTCCCTCACCTGAGGTGGCCTGATGAATTATGGAGTGCCAGCAGCCTCATCAATACTGCAACAACCACGCAAATCCGCAGCCTATTGGCACCAGCCGACGCGTTAACGGCCAATGTATATTTAATTAACACTGAGCTTTCCTTCATTTAACAGCATCCATGAACACGACCGAGGTTGGTGACAGTTATTTCTGGTGTTCAGGTAGCGCAAGGGCTTTAAGATTTTCACAAAGTGAGACACCCGTCACTTTGCACGTAGCCCCTCGGGCTGCTACCTTCCCATCCGGCAAAGCAAAACCAGGTCAACGCGAAAGAGATGTCTGTCATTCAGAGATGGTTTTTAAGTTTGGGGAATAGTATTATTCAGGTTTCCATAGAAACCAAAGTTACACATCATTGGCAGTTGACTCCGTGAAGGAGGAGGTTGACTCCTCCCTGTTACAAAGCCCTTGATTAAAACCAAAGAGAGCGAGAGCGAGAGAGAAAGGGGTAGTGATGAGACAAACCACATGCTCAATGACTCATACACACCAGACCTGCAGCAGATGCCCTGACCACTCCAAAATCTCTAATCAAATCTCTTTTCAGTCCGAGTAGGTCAGAGAGAAGCTTCACGTCAATCAGAGCGGCAATCACAGTGGTTCACCAGAAGCAAAAGGTGTGGACACTGTCACGTTGCAAAACAAAGATATTTTAAGAACAGGAATCCCCTCCCTCGCGCTTCCCTCACCGCTCCAATAAAACGGCCACAGGCCCGTACCCTCGGACAGTCAGGGTCAGTCCGGCTGAAATGAGAACCATGCTGCTGCGAGGAAAGGACGGGTGCGGGGTCAGCAGCTGGTGGGGGATATGGCAATCATTTATAAAAATATGCTTTCTCAAGCCCACAAAAACAAAAGCCCCAAACTCAACAGCTGGGAAGGGTTGGGAGTAGCCCCAAGGCTGGCAAGTTCCCTTCCAGATGGAGAGGTTAGGCCGAGGCTAGCCAGGCAGCTTCACTTAAACTTCCGATTCCCATTAGGCACAGAGAAGATTGCAGGGGAAGGGAAGAGGAAGAAAAGCAATGAGCATGACTGCTCTGTTTTTTCGCCCCGCTTAATCAAATAAAGCAGGAAGCTTCCGAGACGGAAGAATTGTGTTTATTGATACTTATGCGTACTCCGAGTTGTTTGTTTTCATAATCCTCTCTCTCGCTGTGTTATGTTGGTATTTGTGGTTCTTTTTACGTTACGCTTTTGCTTTTGTGCTTTGTTTTTATTAAAAAAATACTGAACCGCTGGGAAATTCTGAAAAGCCGTTTCTCAGTTCCAAGTTAATGGCCAGCCCATGTCATTTTAGAGTAATAATAGGTGCTGTAAGAAATAATGGTATGAAACAGGTCTTAAATAAAAATTGATGACCTTTTCTGGTCTTCTGTTGATCTGACACTCACGCAGCACAGAAGTAGCCGGGTCCTGCTGCGGATATTATGTTACCCTGAGCTCGGTTTTTAACTCTTTTGAAATGATCAGGAAACTCAATGAAGAGTTGCCCCTTAATAACGGTAATGTACACACCAATAGCTTGGGAACAATCTTCCACATAATGCGTATCTTGTGTGTGCCAGTGTCAAGAGCTAGTGGCTATAGAAAGACATGCCGGCGAGCTGACACGGTGTCCGCACAACCTGACAAGCTTTTTAAAGAGTACATGTGATATTCATTGAGGGAGACTCTGAACGTTTACCACTAGAAAGCCAGATTGCTGATGTATTAGGCTCTATGTATTCTAAAGGGATTTAATCAATGAAACGGCAGTGACCTGAGCCAAGTTTGTGCCGCTTTTTCAAGCCCCCCAGCAGATGTCATATTCACTTCTTTGTAGAAATATGAAAAACTCCATTAAAGCCTCACGGAGAAGGTAATAGTGTGTTTTGTTTAGAAATGAAACAGCTCTTCAGATGTTTTTTTAAACACACACTTTCTGTATGAAAGCAGTGGCTGAGTTATTAGTATGAAATGTGGATTTGATTTTATTGCACATGTGTAAAAGCAGTTGAGATCAGTGGACTGGATCGCTCTGAAGACATTACCATCACCTTCACTGCAGACCCTTTACGAATGTGATTCTATTTATATTAATGTTCTAGATCCTCACCAGTGAGTGATGACTGTCCAGGTTGCTATTTCACATTAAACAGAAGATATTTAAAGATTTATGTAGTGCGTTTAAAGACATCCACAGTCCTGATGCTTTCTGTCTCCTTTTCTGACATCCTGTCTATAGCGTCTATTCGCCACACGTCGTCGTGCCGTAACCTATATGTGTGTTTTTCTCCAGAGCCTGCCCGAGGTAACCCGGCACCCCCTTAAGCCACCGGCCATCGACCCCTTCGGGCTCTAAACACACCAGCAGAGCTGAGGGGGTCGTGACCTCGGGGCCTGGTGAGGTCAGGGTGGCGGACAGCAGGGGCAGCCATCACAGGCCCATTACTGCAGGAAATTGGAAACACTGACCCTGCTCAGACACGGGCAGCATGCGCTCTGACGCCATTTGTAGCGCCTAATTGTGCCATAATTAAGATGAACTGGTGAGGGGGGAGTGGGAGAAGCAGACAGGAAAGAGAAAAGCTATCATCACGTTTCACATGCACACAATTGAGCGCTCGTAGCGTGTGACTACCTAAACGCACACTTTAGATTTAGCTGCATTTAAACTGGCTTCATGCGCAGATCTGATATTTTAACACATTTCTGGTGTATTTTTGCACTGTGTATTTTCATTGATTTAAAACATAACCATTTCTTTTCTTTTAATTGTTGAAAAATTTTTTACAATCACTTCCTTTATGCAGATAGTGTATAAACAGCAGTTCTGTTACAGTCTTTTTATTGTTAAGAAAAATATAAAATAGTATGAGGAATTTTTTTGAAGTGCTTAAACTTGGTTGACAGTCTAAATGTGGCTTTAGTGTCAAGATTCATGACTTTTTTGCCCTCATCTGTTTTGACAAGATTTGTGTTAGGCTACTGGCCACATAATCAGAGCTTATAAAGCAAAAGTGTCCTCTTTAAAGAAATGCGATATGGCACTTTAAAAATATGCGTTACTTTAAAGAACAATTCAAGACATGTATTACATGAACGAAAGGAGAAAAAATCGGCAAGTTTAGCTGTGCGGTTTGCAATTTTGCCATCAACTTATATTACATAAAACAGGCGTGTGACCACAGCATAGCAGTCCTGTGTAACACAAGATGGTGAGTTTTGGGGCCGCCGATCTTTCTTCATTCGCATGTTTGAAATGACAGGGCCTCACCTTTTAATGAAAGAAAGCAGCTCCCCTCCACGTTCATTTCAGCCATGTTGAATTAGCATAAAGAGCTCTGCGCTTTCTCAATCAAACTCTCGCTCTCAAAAATGTCACTTCTCGCGCAGAGCTCGAATCGACTCTGTGATCAGAGACATGCTCGTTTTAATACGACAACACATATTGTCCCTGAAAGGTGTAACCGGTGGCTAAAACTGGCGCTGGGGCCAATCAAATATGTTTTTTTGTTAATTTGTGTTTGTGTGTCAGAGAGAAACAGAGTACAGCCAATGGCCTTCGCAGACTAATCCACATTGTAAACGGACACCTACCGGCAGCTGGGCACTTGGCAACACAACGATCCTGCGTATAAAGGAGACTGACCCCTCCATCTCACTGTCCACACTCACCGAGGTCTGTGTTACCCCTTCCTGTGGCTCGGCCGTGACTCGGCCAGACTCCCACAGTGACAGACACTCTTGTGTTTACTGGCTTTCCGGAAAGCTCTACAGGAAGAGCGTATCTCACTTCCAAAGTTTTATTTTTAAATCAACACTTCTTACGGTTTATTTGTACCCCACAACAGGCCAGTGCGATTTATTTTGCTGTAATCTAAAGAGAGCATCTTCTTTGCCTAAAATAAAGCGCTTAAGATGCCTGAAAGAATGTAAACGGATTGCAGGAGAAATTATACAAATAGAGATAGCAGAGAGCTCTTAGTCAAAATGTTTTGTGCATCTTGAGACATGGAAGGAAAACACTTCAACTTTTCGTTTTGTTCCTCTAAAGTCTTGCTTTTGTGATGACTCGAGGGCTTATTTTACCAGCTGAATATTTTTTATATTAGAAAATTTGTGGTGATTTAAAAAGTTTTACAATAGACTGAGGTTTATTCAGTTATATTTATAACATGAGAGTTTGAAATCTTGTTTTTTTAGTGTTGCATAACATAAAGCTGTTTTTGTACTGATGACTACTTCTGTAGTAGAAATAACAAATATATGATTATGTGTACTGCTACTATACATTGTATATTTTTATAACTATTTTAGAAGGAGGATAATTCGTATGAATTTCTATGATCTCATTTGTAGGTTTTAGTACAATCTGCTTTCGCCACAGTGACGGTACGTTTATGGGTAGGGCTTCATTCTTGTCTTTTTCTAATAATTGTACATTTTTGTGTGATTTGCATTGTACAAATTCATACAAAATTGCAACATTGTAAAATTGTTGAAATTACTTGTGTCGTGATACAAGAATTCAGTCATACTACGCATAGTATATTTGCCTTATTAATATAAAACAATTGACAACTCTGTGTAACTGAAATACTGTGTAAGGTTTCGTTTTGTTGTGGGTCCATAACCAGCACGCACATGCGTTTCTCGGCACACGTGGAAGCAAAGCAGCTGCGTGTTTGCGGGCATAAATCAGCATCGCTCTGTCTCTTTTCTCTGTAATTATGCATGGAGAGAACTGTTAATATCCTGCATGTGGTTTTTCTGTTCTGTGCTCTCGTTGTCCCGCTCTCTGATCATCACTCCTAAACAAGCTCCGCTTTATCATCACTGCCAACACTTCTCTAATGAAGGCCTGTATGCAATCACCAATACACACCAGAGGCTCACAAATTACAGCCCGTTTGTTTCCGTAGCCTAATGCTGGGCCACAGATTCCCCCACAGCCCCTTAGACTTTCAGTCCGGCTAAAATTAGGGCCCTTGGCCTACCAGCAGTCAGTGATTATTGTGTTGTTTCTGTACTTCCATGATGGATTTTGCTGCAGGTTTAGTGTTACAATGAGGGTGGGATGTTTAGTGGAACGTTAGGATCTCGCTTTAAAGGGGAAGAGAACAATTATTAAATCCGCATGGCTAGATTCAATGTGTGGCTCTCTCTGGCTCGAGATTGTGGCCCTCTAATACCCTAACATCCACTTACCCTAAATCGCCATGCTGTCTCCTCCTCCGTCTGACCAAAGCGAGACACATGTTTACTCCGGCTACTCGTGTTAAATGTCACGCACATTGAGGCGGTCGCTGTCTGTCCGTCTCACACGCACACAGGGCATAAGTAGCTGTCTCTTATCACTGACTATGTGAAAAATGTGTAACACAGGCAGAGCTGAATTTAATTAAAGTAAGAAAGTTTACAGAGGAGGTAGAGTTTGATGAGCAGGCCTGGCAAAATGGCACAATTGTTTTGTTTTGCTCCAGGCACGCAAAGGAGGGAGTGACTTTTTGGCAAACTTCGAAGGCCACTTAAAACAAAAAAAAGAGTTTAGCTCATGACTAATAATTTCATAATAGCATGTGGTTTTAGACATCTATCAGTAGATTTACTTAATTGCTGTTGCATAAAGGTTTTTGACGAATGATGTTTTAGGACTAATGTGGATTTAGTTCTGATGTGAGGAGCATGTGAGCAAATGTGTGTGATTGAATGTCTTGTAATGAAAGGAAATGATTAAGCACTCCTAATTTTTCGTAGCCACATAGTCTGGGTCTGTAAAGTGACGGACTCTTCAAGAAATTATACTATTATTGTATTTGTCGAAGTCTTTTAAAAATGTAATTGCATTGTGGTGAAGTTTTAGTCATTTTTTTCTACTATATCAGAAAAAAAAGAATCTAGTGCTTTTATGGAAGTTAAAGAACTACAAAAGAAAGTGCTCTTAACATTGATGTTAAATTTATATACTGTATACATACTAAAATATATAGTCTATTTTAATTTGTTCAGGCTAAAATTAATTTATCTTATAGTTTAATTTATTTATATTAAACTTAAAATTAGGAGTTTTTAATTGTTTAACCATTAAAATTAATAAGTTGCTAAATAATAAATTCCACAGAGCTGTTGAAAAGTAAAAACCATACGCTTTAGCTACCATGCCACTAATCTATTTGGTGGAATAACTTCATAAAAACATAACACGTGTAACATAAACGTTTCTCGTCTGTCTTTTCTTTCCTTCTTCATTCCCATAATCCAGTGTATATTCTCTGTGTCTATTATACGTTACGAAACCCTAGGGCCCTGTAAAGCGATATGTATAACTCTAACAGGGCTCTCAGACCGAGGCTCCGTCGAGTGTAAATATTTGGAGTGTTGAGAGTCAGCACAGTCACTGTTACAGTGAGAAGACCCTTCAACTGTTCGTCTGTAATGCCTGCTGTCGAGAGGGATGCAGCGAGCGTCTGCCACGTCTCTTGTGTTCTGTCTCTGACCTCCGCAAGCAGCCGCCTGGGGTCTCGCTCGCCTCCCAGCCTGAGTGAGCAACTGGACAAAGTCAGTGTTGTATGGGGGTTGTATGTTGGTGATTGTGTGTCTGGGGGGTAAATGGGCAGAACTGTATGTATCCTAATTTCATTTTTATAAGTGTAAAAGTTTGAGATGGGTCAGAAGTAAAATATGCCCGGTATTCCCGCCGTGCTATTGATCTGACCTGTACATGACCCATTGCTAACCTTGCTCAGGCTAACGGGCTGAGAGAGAGAGAGAGAGCCCAGCGTGGAGTCCATGTTGTTTTGCTGTGACCCAAAAGTGCACCAACAACTTTACCGCCACATACTCTCTCCATGCAACCCTGCACCACTCCGTCATTATTTTAATAAAGTGTCATTACCGCAATTATTGAGGCGATTAGCTAGTTAGAGGACCCTCTTGCACCATTCATCAGACAGCTTTCAGAGAACAACATAAAAACAAGCGAGGTCACGGGCAGCAGGCGTAAATGTCAGGTCACAGCGTAGGCAAAGAAGGCGTCATCTGAAAACACACCCTGTGTGCTGTTTGAATTTCATTACTTTCTTTTGCATTTGATTAAAGGCTTTAAAAGAGGGTCTTACAGTTGTTTTCCATGTTTTATCTGTGTGAGTTTGTGCTCGTCTTTAGGGACCAGTTCGCGTGGGTGCATTTGAGGGGCAGATTTGGTGCAACGTGACAAAAAGAAAACTCACATGTGAACTGTCCCGGTTTTGTTCCTGTGCAGCATTGCAAAATATGATTTCAGGCGAGGACCTCGGGCTCATCTTTTCAGTGGGCAGTTTTTATTTTCTGCCAGCATTCTAATAAGCGGCAGGCCCTTGAGTGAAGCATTAACATAAAGCCACAGTGTTCAGCCGCAGTGGCTTCTGTCCTGTAGGCGCAAGGAAGGAATTTAGGGATCTGTCATCTGCCAGACATTAGACTCCCTGCCCTGTTCCCCACGTCTCCCCAACCAGATTCTTCCATCTCTTTTTTGGGTTGACCTCTTTGTGTGTATGACTTGCCTCAATGGCATCTTGCTCATTCAGCTTTGGCAATCGAATTTGTGAAGTGAATAAACGTAACCTTGACTGATAGTGAATAAGACGAGGTCCTTTTTTCTAAATTTTATGTATTTCTATATATAAGTCAGGGGTATATGTTGATGATAAGCATGATTTTTATTATTCATAGCCTTTTTTGTGTATCTGAACGTTTGTGCTTGATGTTTAAATTTATTTTTGCATTAAATTACAAATTAAAATTTTTATTTTACACATTTTTTATGATAAAAGATAACATACCGTTTTATTTTGAATTTATTTTTTTACAACATGGTTACATTTGTGTTATTCAATAGTTTTAATGAGAAAAATAATAAAGAATGAGTAAGAGACCTTAACCTTTGACACCAGTGTATTTTTAGTCATGGTGCTTTAAATATGAAAGTTAATCAAATAATCACTACTAAAAGATTACATTGCTTTAGTTGTCAGTTAACATAGTCAAAACCCTCTCAGAGACGAGGCATATTTAAGTTATCTCATTTAAAGCACCACTCTTGCGGCTAAACAGACGATTTCTCATTATTTTATATAGTTTTTAGGTGTCTAGCAACAATACATGTAATTTTGTAATTTGCACATCTCTAATATCTTTGTTTAAACGTCTCCTTGTTAGTTAATAGGACTGTAGTGCTCTCGGAGGTAAATGGGCTGACAAGAGGAAACTGTTTCTGCTTTAAGACAACACAAACATGAGCCGTGTCCTTGTGCGTATCCTTATTTAACATGAAAACTTAATGGCATGGGCAGAAAAAGCTGCTGATGAGTTCGCCAGAGCCGTGTGCGTGTTGTACAGAGAAGTCTCATCTCCTTGGCCAAAGATATGGAGATTGAACAGGACAAGTCATTAAGTTTTCACCAGCGTGCTCTCCAAGACACCGCCTCACCCAGGGCTCGCTCACCTCCCACTTTGGTAAGAGTAGCGCACAGACTGTCGCGGGACGGGATGGGTATCATAGCGGTGAAGTTTACAACCTTAAACACACTTTTTTGTTTCTTTTGATACGCTTTCAAATCTGTTTTTTAATGTAAAATTGCTGACCACTGTGATGTTTATAGATCCAGTGCCAGGGAGAGCTGGTGTGCCGCTAAATGACAGGGTTCTGGAGCTCCATTTAAGTATCTTTCTTTGGCAGTAATAAGAAGAAAGTGTTACGGCTCTGGCTTTGACCATGCCAGCCCTGCCACGCTGCGCTCTGGACATAGCACTCTGTTTACTTTAGTGCAACATTAGCACCAGTGTGTGTGTCACAGATCTTACACGAGGAGTAACATTTGCAGCTGTAGTGGGAGATTTGTTCAAATTAGACCTCCAGAGATCATATAACCTAAGTGGAAACAAATGTTGCCACTTTTCCAAGTCATCGTCTTCCCTAGCAGACCGGACGGGGGGCAGTGTGAGATCCAAAGCTCTCGTGAGTAGGAGGCCGAGCAATGCCAAAGGCCCGGCTTCATTCACGGGACGGCGCGTTTAAGATGGTAATGAATGGCCGTCAATGAAACGGGCTCCTGTGGTAATGTACGCAACAAGCTTGCCTTTCTCACGGCATCGCGACGGGCAAAGAGAAGCACCCCTTTGTGATGCCGGCACACGTGCTATCGGCTTTCTGCATCTGGTAAAATATGCCCCATTGTCCTGAATGTCAGCCTGTAGATCTGTAGACCAGCTGCATTCTTTAGTATGTGACTTTGTTGACTCACATTTTGTTCACCCCTCCTTCGGTGGATAACTTCATCTGAAGAATTCTGTCATTCTCTTTTCATCAAGTCCATGTTCTCCTTAGCTTTCCCCGCCCTGCTTGTGTAGTCTTGTGTCCTGTGACGTGTTTGTGTCACTGTGTTTTGCAACAGACCACTCTGTCGATCAGCTTGTGTGTGTGTTTTGTCGTCTTTAGCCCTCGGCTCTCTGGAACACACTCCGCAATGGAACATATTATGGCCAGTAGTCGTGGGAGGTCCTGCAAGATGTGTTTTGTTGTGAAAATGGTGGTAAAAAAGAGGAGAGGGGCTATATTCAAACCAAATGTTTTTTTTTGTTTTTCTTGTTACTGCTCATGTTGTTGTTAGCGACAGAATGTTTTTCATCAGTGGCTGTTTGCATGAGTCTAGCCACTATGTAGCAGAAAAGCCCAAAGATGACAGTGAAAAAAATATTTATTTATAGGTAACTGAATGATGTTTTGCTTTCTGAACTCTCAGATATAGTGGAATACAGTGTGCAGTTGAGCGATTAAACCAGATACCAAAAGTTTAGGGTCACTTACTCATTCTCTGTAATAGTAAACTTTTCAACTATAGAATAACACAAATAGAGTCTATTCTAGGCTTTTATTCGCTGCTGCATCTTTATTATTTGGTCTAATTGATTCATTCAACGTTTTAAATGAAATTTTAATTTAAATAAAAGAAATTACTGTGTTTGAACAAGTTTATTTTTCTTTAAGTGCGGTGTGCACACAAGCTTTGGTTAATGACCAAGAAGCTTGTGTGCACTTTGGAATACTTGATTCTGATTGGACAGTTGTGTCATTCCAAGGTATTTTATTCCCAAATAACAACCATGGGTCATCCGGGTACTGTGAATCAACTTGACCTTAAACATAATTTACTTATGAATAAATTAAAAATAAAAATATGCTGAATTAATAACATGTTCGAGGTTAAATGATTAAACAAATCATGTGTTTGTCTTGGCTTCTAAAGCCGAAAGGAAATGTTTTTTCTTTGCAGAACATTTCTATTTATTGCGAAAAATTTTTTCATTTTGTTTATTTTTTCAATATTTTATGTCCAATAGTTTACTTGTGCGGCCAGCCAGGTACTAAGTCGGAAAATGTATAATATAATGACAAAATAAACTGAGACCCCAACTGATCAGGACCTCAATGTGTTTAACACTTTTATTTTTTATATGGTGTCATTATGGTGAAATAATGCTAATTGCTTTCACAATGATTTCTGAGTCAGTGTAGAGTTAATGGGATGTGGCCATATGGTTGCTGTGAATTGACGACAGATATTTGACTCTGTGTTGTAGTGATGGAAAGCAGTGGGCCGTATGCCACAGTGATACTGAAACAATAGCGAGACACAAGCTCATGAGGTCAGCTGTGTGCACGGTCCCTGCCTGGAGGCAGGAAGGATACAAGAAAAAAAGGGCAGAAGAGAAATAGCCAGAGGAAAGACAAAAAATAGAACCAGTCCTGAATGGATAGTGGTCGAAGAAAACATCTTCCCTTTCTCCTCCGTTGTGCAGCTTGTATGGCTGTAATCTTTACAGAGGTCACTGTGCACTTTTGAACTTTCACTATGTAGACGTAAGCCCTGTGTTTCCCCGGGAGAAAATCCATGCCGTTTCCCACGAAGTGAGCACATGGGGCGAGCGAGTCAATTAGATCATAAGTGAGCAAATCGCGCACATCAATGAATCGTCTCTAAAAATATAGTGTTTTTCTTGAAACTTTAGCTATTTGGTGTTATTAGATCCATGATATTAGAGCGACATATTGAATATTTTATTGACTGTCTATATGCCCTCCGATGACCTCCCCAACATGCTAACTTCTCCTCTCAAAAGAGACTCCGTGTCACTCTGTATCAAGCAGCCAGGCGTGATGCTCCCCGCACATTTCCTGTGAATAAACTCTTGCGCGGCAGGGGGGAACGCAGAGCAGAGAAAAACACGTATACACCAGTCCCTCATGAGAACGGCCTTATAAAACCATGAAAGGGCTCAGCGAGACGAAGCCTCCTTAAACCTTCTTTTATCACACAGCCCTGCCAGAACTGCTGTTCTTATAGAACACTCAGTCCAGGTCACACCACGGCTTTCTGTGCCCAAATACAGTCATCAGCCTCTACTTCCTGTTAGACCTCGTACAGTAGACTGCATTCCTTATGTTAAGTAAATGTGGCGTTTTTTCACTTTGGCATAAAACCTTCTTTTCAGACTTTTTAATGATTAAACACATTTTTAAAAAGTAAATTCTTTTATAAAATGTGTGCTTTTTAAAGTTTTATTTATATTAATGTGCTTTACATCTAAGATGACTTTCCTATTTAGACCTTTTAATCACTGATGGTGTTAAAACTTTTTTCACAATCTAATCAATTCATAGTAGATAAAAACTTTTCTTGTTGATTATCTTGGGGTTTTTTTTTGGAGATTTGTCTAAGTCAAATGATTTGTGAGTGGCATTTCGTGTTGGCTTCAATTATTTTAGTAACCCTTTCATAGTAGCCTTCATTGTGCATTTGAGATAACATGACTGGCCGTGTTTTGCTTATAGTTGAATAGTTTGCATGTGGTATATGTATGCACCATATTTCAGCCTGTAATTTCCTAAAACAATTGGCTACGCTGTTCCCGACACATAAAAACACACTGCATGCACACTTTCACCCCCAGCCAGACCAGAGACTAAAATGTCAGTCGCCAGTTAGCCTGTCACTGTGGTCGTTTTACAGGAGTCATTTCTCCAGCCTTCTTTGACTTGTTTGTTTGCCTTGCGTGATGTCTCCCAGAAAAGTCGCCCAAAAGTCGCCAATAACGTGTCTTCAAAGTTCATCTGGTTGCGCCACGCTCACACTCTGCATCTTTGGCTCGTCTGAATTATGTCAAAAAGGCCCCATCTGTCCTCAGAACCGTGGAGAGACGCACAGTCACCCAGCACCCTGCTCAATGCACGTCTTTGTGTTGAAGCTTTTATGGGCTTTGGCTCGGGTTCACAGCGTCATTGAGGGACTCAGACTACAAAACATGGTTACAATGCTGACTAAAGTTCATGTCATATCTGTGGCGGTGTTTAAACACAGTGGTGTTTGTGGTCTCATATGGCGTCAGATTGTGCTCCCCTGGTCTTGTGTGACTGTCCAAGCCGCTGTTGTGTGAGAGATGGATAGGAAAAAAGTTTTGTCAGAAGTGTTAAAGTGAAATTGCTCACATTATAATCAATGAAGCTGTTGTTTACATCTGTTGTGGAGCGTCACAAAGCAATGTGACTTTGGTTTCGGTTTTCTATGTTCAGCCACTTTTCCCAACTGTCTAAAACAAAATGACGTATTCATGAATTTATGTAATAGATATTTGTATGATCTGAACTTTATTTGCTATCTGTGTAGAGGTTGGACAGTAAATGAGCATATGTGTTTGTTGTGCTGTAGTTTTATGGCGTGGTCTCCTTGTGCAGGCATGCACATTTCATCTCCATCTTTCATCTCCATCTTTCATTCATAGCTCTACAAGAACTTAAACCACTTATTGATTCTTGCAGGTTTAGATTGCAGCACTTTCAGAGCATCAGTAAGAGACATCATCAAGACTCGTGCGTTCAACATAATAAAAAACAGTAAAACCTGGGCGTCTGCCGAGATTCAGCATCTGAGACGGGAGTTCACCCACCTCCCTCAGAGATCTCAATAAAAAGCTCTCTGACATCTCTCTGGACTCTTCCCTCCCGAGGTGTTTCCTTCCTTGTAGCAAAAAGTGTTAAAAAGAGGTCAAAGAAGCAAAGTAAAGTTTGCTGAAATGTTTCATGGCTTCTGCAGCGATTGGGCAGATGTAGTGAATAAATAAAGTTCCTCTCGAGCAAAAAGCTTCTGGAGGTCAGACCAAGCGTGCTGAGAGAGTTACTATTATCCACCTAAATGCTGCAAATGTAATTCAGCCTGAGGTCGGAACTGTAAAAGTGAGACCAGGGTGTTTTTTCCTTCTTCCTTTTAATACATCTGAGTGTAAGCCGGCCGTTTTAAAAGGTTTTAAAAGGTTCGGGAGTGAAGGTCATATGATGTGCTGAAGCACAAGTCCCACCTCTCACCGGTCTCGCCTGGAGAAAGCGCCATAAAACTTTGATGCCCAAATTAGGTTGTTATTCATCTTGCACCTTCCTGCTCACAGTATTGACAGCGGCAGTGAACTGCTGCAGGGAGATAGCATCTCAGCGTTTGGACCGGGCACTCCGCCTCGCGGCCGCTGACAACATCAGAAGTGTTTTAACAGGGTTTTAATGGCCGGCCACTCCTGCTCCTGGGAGTATTGAAAATAGCTGCTGTGAAAAAAAAAACTCTTTGGCTGATGGGAGCTGACATGGCCTGCTTTTCCAGTCGTGTGGTCATGTGACTCTTGCATCGGAGCTGCTGGGAACATTGAGAAGTCTTTTTTCTCACTTTTTCTTGGTTTTGTCTTGTCTTGGTTTTGCCCAACCCTCTCTCTCTCTCTCTCTCTCTCTCTCTCTCTCTCTCTCTCTCTCTCTCTTCATTGTAATAAAATTACAAATTAGTATTTAGCTATTTCTTTTTTTAGAAAACTGTGTGAATAATGAATAAAACATGGGAGTTTTTATTGCGTTGCTATACAGTTACTAGGTTTTTATGGGTGGTTGCTATGATGTTTTGGGTGATTGCTTTTTAGACGTTTTATGACATTGAATCCTGATGGCTTAAGTAATAACCCACCTCATCCAGACGACCTTTCTCTCTTTTCTCATGAAAACCTGTTTTCCATCACATTAACAGGTTTTCATAAGAAACACAAACAGGAGAGTGTAAGAATAGTTAGTTGTTGTGCCTTCTCCTCTCTGGTCACATGTTGTTTCTTTGCCATTAAAGTGTGTGCTGACAGAGATCGGGCTTTGCCCTTTTGATAGGGGCCGAGTGCCCTGACCGCCCCTGCCAGCCCCCTACTCAACTGCCCACTGTGGAAACCTGGCCCCTGCATTGTGCTTCTGAAAGGGGACCCTGTGTTGCTCCGTGGCCCTGCCGGCTACGCTCATTAGTAGAGTTTGGCGACACACAGACCCCCTGAATGAGTCTGCTTGTTGCCACACAAAAGATAAGCCCTGAATGTAGGCTCAGGGTCTGGCTCCACGCTGACACCTCTCAGTGGCCACAATGCTCTCATGGCCACTGCTCAGCTTTCAGTCTGTGCCATACATGTCCATTTCATAAAGCTGGGGAATCAGGGGACCAGAGGCTCTAGGGTGTCATGTTTGTTATCTTGTAGTTGTTACCTCCTGTGATGTCATTAAGCCCATCCTCCTCACCACACACACACACATAGCTCACATAGTTACTTGTTTTTAACCATTTCAAGCAGAAAGTAACTGGACAGAACAGATCAGACCTGATGATCATCTTGGCTTGTCTAGCTAATCTTTAATGAAAGCAATAGGCACGTGTAAGGAAGAAGCAAAAAGTTCAAACTCCCATGAACTTTGGGATCATCTCCCACGTCTTTGCTATCATCTGTTTGGGTGGCCACCTTGAAGCTTACTGCATTTCGGTCATAGTTTCATTGCCTCCGAGGTGGCACAGCTGCGAAAGTTTGTTTTCACCCCATCGTCCTCCATTATCTCCGTTAATCAAATTCCTGCTTTTGATCACAGAAAAGGGTATATGCGGTCAGGCCGAGGGGGACGTCAACGGGGGGCTTTCATGTTTCCCATCTCCTCTTAACTGAGCTTCATTGTATGAGTGTGGGTCAGTTTAAAAGCAATTGCTCCAAATCGCGTAACCTGAGCCGTTGGCTGAGCGCTGGGCTGTGTTGATAAGACCCGAGCAGAGAGAGAATAGGTGATAGCTGGGTCAGATACAGAGAGGTGTCTGTCCTCCTGAACATACAGAGGCCGGGCATCTCAAATGATTGCTCTCGATGTGAGTGGCGGTTCGAGAGTGTGTGTACGTGCCTTACCTCATTTATCTGTTTGTTTATGTGTGTTTGTGCTTCCTTTGGTCCTCTGCTTTCAGCGCATTGGCCGTGCTCTCTCCCCCCACCAATTAAACTGATTGAGTTAATTATACATCCTTCCCTATGCCCTTATGTCCCTAACACTGATTGGCTGACCTTTGTGTGGAGCTTCTCTGCCTGCTAAAGTGAAAAGGTCAGGCCTCCATCCAGCACTATGAAATCAGAACATATTGTATTCGGTAGACAAACTACACTCACTTTTTTTAAATATCAGAATTTTATTGCAATGACAAAATATTAAACCAAGTATCATAGTGTTAATTAATAATGTTAAGCATTTTATCAGATATTTTATTTTTCAATATTAGCCTTTTTTGCAGGTACTTGCATATATGCTATAAACTTAAGGGATTTTTACTAACATTTGACAACTAGAAAGTGTCTATATACTTTCTGTCTTCATTTTGAACAGTATCTTGGTAATACTTTACAATAAGGTCTCATTTATTAACATGAACTATCAATGACCAATATATTTTTATATATTTTGTATAGTTTTTTTTATATATATAACTAATGTAATGCCGATGCAACATTTGATTTAAAAATTTTACTAGTGAATTTTGAAATGGACATTGAATATGTGTGACCGGTATTTATATTGTTACATACTATTTTTTGTATACTATTTAAAACTTTCAAAACTTGTTTTGAAAGTGTTTTTGCTCTTTTTTTTGCATTAGACAAAGTATAAAATACGCGGCAGTTATTTCTCTGGCATTTAAACATTTTCAAGTGAGATTTGTCCAAATTGTTTGTGGGTTGTTATTGTTCTGTTTGTTACTTTGTGTTCTGTAACTCAACATTCACATGCCCTGATTGTAACATTCGCTCACCATCTCAGGTCTTGACCTTTTTTTCTCTCATCTTTCCACCTCCCTCCCTTCTCCTTTGTACCTTGCTCTTGGTCTGCTGGTCAGATGGCTGGGAGAAAGCCAACAATCCTCCAACCTCTCACATGCTTTTCATTCACAATATCACGCGTTGTAATGCCCTGACCCCTTCATTCATGTTTTACAAGCTGTTCATTAACTCTCAGGGCGCTGTTGCTCAAATTTATGAGGCCGTAGCAAGTTTGTACATGTTTTCAGTAAATTAAGCGATTGACGTTTAAAAGCCTATCAATGTGCAAGACAGACATTTCTCTCTTTCTGTGTGTGTGTCTGTGTGTTCAGCTATGCTTGATGGCCACGTTTTTAAAACTGTCCACACAAATTTAGTAAAATATCAAAAACTTTTTCAAACTTACAGGTGGTCCAAAAAACTCATAAATGGGCCAAATCAGGTTTTACTTAAAATCTAATTATGTTAACAGATTTTTGAGGGTTACAGGTATGGGATAGAAAATATCATTGGCTTAATATAAAAATTATATATTTAAAATAGTTACTGAAACCTCTATTTATGTATATGTTTGTGTGTGTACATATTAGCTATTCTTGCATATCCACGATCAAATATTTATACACGTGTTAAACGCACCCACATACAGACACATACAGAAAGAAAACAACACATACTTTCGACCCGAGTCGGATGAACACTGTGTGATCACGTCATTTAGTGGCATTACTGCATTAGCTAAGTATGGTTAATGGCCACAGCTGTTTTACAGCATCTTGTGATATCTGTGCTGATAATTGCTGTTCTCTCATGAAGAGCCCCTCTCATTTACAGCATGCCATCTTTTAATGCTCGAGCAGCTATGTGTGTGTGCACGTCATAGGCTGTGTGGAGTCGGGCACCTCCTCGTGTAGACAGATGTACACATGCGTGCTGGGCAGGTGCTGTTGTCCTCAGGCAGTGAACTAACACCTGAAAACTTCAGCTCTATAACAGGCCCTCCTGTGTGGGTGAGCTAGGTGTCGCTGGGTCTGTTTTTAGCCCGTCAGCTTGAGGGATGAGTCACGCTAGTGAGTGTGTATGTGTGCCCAAAGTAAATGATGAAAAAACTTTCCTTTTCAATAATTCTACAACTAAAACTACTAATGTTAGTTGTTAACACTTGGGTTTTTAAAATGTAAAATACCCTTTTAATTGGGAAAAACTGCTTTTAAGATTTTGTCTGTTTCAGATTTCTGTAGTCTAACACGCATTTTATTTTATTAGCTTTGCTTGGTGTCAAGCGGCTGTTTAAATGTGTGCTCCAGAGTTTCCTTGAGCTTTGTGTATATCACTTTGTTTTCAGATTTTTTTAATGTTTGCATCTTTATGGACCAAAGTAAACACAGTTTTCTCTCATTTTTACAGTGTTGTCTGCTGAACGGGAGCGCTGCACCATGATTTAATGAGCTTTCACTATGTGGCCGAATTAACGACAGCATGTGCCAGACTTTATGCAAAGTAGTCAAAATTGTGGCTTGTGACAGTGATTTGTAGAGCAGAAACGAAGCTCTCACTCATTCCAAAAATTCAAATTAAGAACTTGATTTGATAAAACATTTGGACTTAAATCTCCGAAAACCATCCTTAACTCTGTCCTTTTTTGGTCTGCGTTTCCTGCGCAAGTCTAATGAATCAGTCACACTATGTGACCATTGTCATTCTTAACTTGAGACGAACTGATGAAACTCCCAGTTTTCCTTTCATCCCTGTCAAATCATTGTAAAAAGTGTATCTGTAGAGCAGTGTCTGTGGATCAAAGGCTCTCTGAACTATCTCACTCACACGTTCTGCTCTATTTCTTTATCTCACCCTCTTCCCCACTGAGCTCTCTGAGAGCTGTGGGTTCAAACGTTCAAGTTCGGTGTCGAAGATGTCCTCCGCTCACACCTCTCCCCATGAGAAACACGAGCCTCCTCCAACCGCAGGACTGATGAGAGGAGAAGAAGAGGGGAAAAACAGCGGCTTGGAAATGGCCGTCAGGGGCCCGAGCAGCTAATGGCTTTCGCAGAGCTATCACCCTCAACTAGCATGTCTTCTCCATTAGCGAATTTTGTTCCGACGTGCTAAAGTCTTGTTGTTTTCGCATCTTTCTCTCTGTGCCATGGCGCTTCGGTGTCTCTTTCAGTTCGGCTGGTATTGGAGTCGGTCACGCTTTTCCGATGGCCCTTGACTCATCACCGAGGTCCCGTCTGACCGGCGTGTGTGCGAGACCAGACTGTAGACTGTATGTGTGTGTGTGTTTCTCCTTTGCACTGTGAATGACTCTGTGCTCAAATAAACCGAGGGGCCAGCCATTGGCTTTGATCAGGGCTTTGTCATCTTTATGAGAGTGTTGAGAGGAATAAGCCAGGGCCAGCAGCGCGGGACCCCAGATTAAAGAAGGCCAGAGGCGGAGGGGTATGAAGTCCTCCCCCTGGAGCTTAGCACCACATGTAACTCAGTAACCGTTGATGGGTTACATTGGCTTTACTCCGGTCTGATTTTTTTCAGTAGACGTACAGTATGGCTTGTAGACGCATTAGTAAGCGTGCACACGCTTTTCACACGCATAAAAATGAAGCATCAATCCGCACGTTCATATTTGTTTCTGTACTCGCAGAAAGAATGTAAACTTCAGTCGTTTCAAATACTACATGACGTGTGTGCCTTTTTTTAATCTGGCCACATTTTAGTTACGTTTAGTCATATTTGTGGGGGTGTGAAGCGAGAGAGTGTATGTATGTGTTTGTGGTTTTATGTGTATGTGTGAGCATGTGTGTCTCCCTAGTGAAAGACAGTGAGAGATTAAAGGAGAGGAACGGGTCCTCCACCCCCTTAAACACCACATTGTCCAGACGGCATGTGTGTCTGTGCCCCCTTTCCAATAGCCCTGCTTTCCACAACTGCCTTGACCTCCTCACCTTTCAACTTTACTTGAACTTCTGGAAAGTTGTGCAAGGCTAAAAGAGACACATGGAGAAAACACCACCATTAGCTTTCACACTGCAACCGTCTCCATACATAATATGCAAACCGCAGTTTTATTATATGTGCACAAACAGACAAACATAATGTATAACAGATGCAGTTTTCTTAGCATATAAACATTGAATTTAAAAGACATGGACCTTTGAACCCAAACTCTGGGTTCTGTCATTGTACTGTAGCAATGTAGAAATGTCAGATAAATGCCTCATTGATGGCAACCTAAACATGAAAGGGAATATAAGGCTTTTTTGCTGAAATTTTGTAGGGATTTGTGCAGGGTTTGACAAGAAATAATATTGAAATAGATCTATACACCCTGTAAAATCTGATAAATATATGAAATTTTGCAGTTAAATATGCAGATAAAAAATAATGCAAATATTGTAGATATTATCTGATATAATAAAAATATAAGAGTATCTCTTGGTGGATCAGGATAAGGCACTAAACTTGTTAAAAATTAAATATTATTATATTATATTATTATATTAATATTACATATTAAATATTTAAAATAATTGAAGGTTATTTATTATTTAATTAATTTATATATTATTCATACATTCAATAAGTAATTATAAGTATTTTTTAATTATTTTTAAATGTAACTGTATAACTTTATAGGCTTTTTATAGTGTGTTTTCTGTCAGTATTGGTGTCACTGAATTGTACAGCTATTTTAGAAACCTACATATTACACAGTGTGGTAAATGCATGAATGTAAATGTAAATGTATGAATTTTATGGTTTTATAATGTAGAAACAGGCATTTTCAGTAAAGCTGCTTTAGAAAGATACTGTACGTGTTGTGAAAATAGTTTTCTCAATTGTTGTCTGTGTATTGCAGAGAGGTCAGGAGTGATGCGTGGTTGATGGGATTGTGCATTATTCCTTTATGCTCTCTCACGCTCTGCTAAATGACTAAAGCTGCTCTCTAGCCTTAGGCAGCGCTGCTGGGGGAATCTGCTCTTATCACTCTTTACTGACTGAGAGAGAGAGAGAGAGAGAGAGTTAGTGTGCATTGAAGAACCCCTTGGAGATCTGAGCACTCCTCACCTCAAACATCCAACAAACTTGAGTACATTTCACCTTCTTCCATCCACGTATGTCATGCATGTGTGTGTTTGTCTGTTTACAAGCTAATAGACCTATTTTCGTATCCACACAGAAATAGCAAAGTCTTTCCTAGTAAAAGAATGATCAGGTTTTTGTAGTGGCCCCTGGATCCGGTCGGATCGGTAACCAGCGCTGACTGCTCAGTGGCAGACAAATTAGATTGGGTGTTACAAAGCCATCTAACGGGAAATATTATTCCCTCGAATAATATTGTCAGAAAAAGTCCCCGAATGAAACGTGAGCTGACGAGATGGGACTTCAAACACGCGGCAGCTGTTGATCCGCGAGGGTCAGCTGGCGGTCAGAGGCTGGTGTGAATACTTCGGTCTCATCAGGACTCTGACTGCAGCATGCACGCTGTGCTCACCCTCTCTCAAACCCTCTCCGTGTGTTTACTGATCCCTTCTCAACAGCAGCCAGCACCGGCCTGTTTATAGAGCGGAAAGAAGCAGTGGATGAGAGAGGGAGAGAGAAAGACGTCAGCATGGGCGGGCTGGAAGGTGCTGAAAAGTGTGCGGCTCTTATAGCAGATGGTGCAGGTTGACGTGAGTGAATGGTTGTAAGACGTAGGCGAGACTGGGGTGTCAAGAGTGTCAAGAGAGGGCCACCGGTAAGCTGTCTTTTGTTGTGTGTAGCCCACAGCAAATCCTTAGGGATCCCCCCAAAATATGCAGCCCACAATTGCCTTGATAGTACTGTTTCCAAACCTAGAAGAGCATCCACTGCTGTATCACCGACAAATGAGCACTTTTGGTGGGCTGTGACCTGCTCATTGGCACAGGGTGACCAGTAACCCTATATCCCCACGGCTCACGCCCCGGTCCGGCTCTCCCCCTAAGGCCTGTCGTAAATCAGAGTCAAAGCAGCAGGAGGGTCCACACCTCTGAGCCCAGTTGTAATCTGTCTGCATCCCCGCTATAAGTCTCCTCCCGTGCGTTAGCCACACTGGCTGATGTGGTTAGCTGCGGGCGGTTCGGCTGCACAGAGCTGACGCTCCGCTCTCGGTCCTCTTAGGATTAAGAGCTTGGCAGATTTCTCTTTATTTAATTCTTTTTTGCTGTTGTTGTTGTGTTTTTGGTAATCTTTGCCTCTGGTGATAATCTGCAGGAGTGTGACAGATTAGGAAGGAGAAAAAAAGGAGATGCAGAAACTAAATATTAAAACAGCTGGGTGAGCAGCTATCCGATGACCTTCAAAAGCCGGCCTGTGCAAAGCATTACCAAAGCCCGAGGACGCGGAGAGAGATACAGAGGGTGCATTTTTCTCGCTTTAATGCTTTCGCTCGCTCCTCTTAGCCTTTCATATGCATCCGGAAAGTCTGTTTCTTCTCTCCTCTTATCCATCTGCCATATGTGACTCGTCCTGTGTCTTTGCTTTTAAAATCATCTTAATTGAGATCTTAACATAGAAGGGAAACACAAACCATTCACAGCGAGGCAGCTTTTGTACTGTCTATGTAGTCAATTTGGCCTTTAGCATGCCAACAAACGCTAACCGTGTTTGACTAACATCTATGAAAATATAAAAATGCGACCAGTAGTCATAACTTCAAAGCTCGTGCTGATGAGCTGGTATAAACGAAGTGGCTTGGTTTTGGCTCTTTCTGAGCTCAATGGTTTTCATAAAAGTACACGTGGGCTTTGTTAATGTGCAGGATGGATTACAGTTAATTGCAGCCGGTACAGTAAGACCAGCTCGGATCTTGGCGAAGAAAGATGTGTTGGAAACAGATCTTTTGATGGTTAGGAGTTGTTTCAGTCAGTCTCAGAATGTTTGGACTGCGTGTTTTGGTCAGCAGTGTTATTTTCGGCATGTTGGCTTTTAATCCGACAAAGCGCCACATCCTGCACGTTTCCCGAATAAATTTGGCATTGGCGATTAGCATGTGACAAGGTGGCAGGCGTGACTGATCTGAAACAGGAACTCTAGAGTTAATGCAAGTCTGCAATTTCAAAACAGATTGATGAATAAATTTGACATCTTAATTGTTGCAACTTAACATTGCAATGTCTAAAACCATCACGCCCTTGAGAACATGTGTGGGTTAAAAACTGTTTGTTTAAGAAATCTGTAGTCAGTCTATTTAAGTCACACATTCACTTTACTATTGAGTTGTCAAACAATATTTATTTTTTTAATGAGGTAATATCTTATTTTGCTTAGGACTGCCACAAAACTAGGTGAAAATCTCCTTCTGCAAACACAACACAAGGCTGAAAAGGATAAGCCTTCAGTTTTTTTCCGGTCTGTTTCTATCCATTTTGTCTATAACAAGGCCCTTCATGAGAAGAAACAGAAAGATTAAAATGTGTCATTGTTTCTCCGAAAGCTTATTATAAAGGTATTAGATAGTCAGGAGGGGGTTTGCGGCTCCAAATCAGGCGCCTTCGTTTTTCTTTCCAGCCAAAAGCCAGCTGGCTGTTACCTTGCTTTACAATTAAGACTCACCTATTAAATCCCTCACAGAAGGTCTAAATTAGTGTGACAAATCCGAGAGTCACAGTGCGTGTGTGTGGATGTCTGTGTCTCAGACCTTCTTGCTGGCTCCAGTTCTTAGTGTAAGCTCTTCTGGACCTTCGGATAATTAGCTTTGGATTCACAAACCCTTTCTCTTAGACTCCCATTTTCTCACGAAACGAACTATGTCTTATATCCGTTTACTTTAACCAATGTCATCTTTGATGTGCCAGGTTGACGCCAATCTCCTTCCTGCCTGTATTCGGTACTTAGCCATTGTGCCGCCAGTCGTCTGATCCCAGAACAGTGCGCTGCCAAAGGAATTGCAGGAATGGCTGCTGCTGTGTTTGAGAGGCCACACATCAGCTCTGAGAGTGTTTTGACAGGACAGATGTTCTGGATGCTGATGAACTCATTGGCGTTTGTTACATCGGACAGTCGTTGTCATTGAGGCTGTAAAGAGCAGGAAGTCATCTGCATTTACATTCAGAACCGGCTTCATGCCTTTTGGAAAGGTCTTGTGGAGCTAATATTATATTTCATTCAGCCTCTTAACCTCAATGGAAACAGTCTGGTAGTAATGATCAGATTAGTGCAGTTATATTATCCTGGACCAGAATCTTTCATTTCTGTGTCATACAGAATTGCTTTGTGCAGTCAAAAGTAGCTATACAGATGATGAGTCAACGAGTCTTTTTGATGGCTTCTCGTTCACCTTTCCTACCACCCTGCTTGTTTTCCACTCTTTTTGTTGCACGTGGTCATGGACCACCTAACCAGCTCCATTTGTCCAGATTATTTAGAGGGGTTTAACCTTGCAGCCTCTATAAAACAGAGACATCCTTTAAAGGCTCACAGACCGTTCTTCCCTTAAAAGCCAAGCCTGTGGCCATACATCAGAAAACAAGAGCTGCGCTTTGATAGCCGCTGCCATTAGACAGAGTCCTGTAAAGGGGCTTTGCTGTCGGAGGCACTCTGGAGATAATTGTGCAATTAGCAAAGAAGATTGTGGAGTGCTTTGATCAGGAAGCAACATGCAACTCCTCAAGATATCAGAGTCACCAGAAAAGATGCACTGACAGCCAGGGAGAAAAAACAACAGTGCTGTGAACTTTTTTTAAGGGTTGATGGAGGTAAAGGGTTTGGATTTGTCAAGCACTCAGTCACAATAAAACTTTTTAAGGCTTGTTGCTTCAAAGAAGGTTCAATTAAGGGAGATAGCATTTCATAAAGGCTGTATGCAACTGTAGTACGTAGTAAAAACTCTCTCTCTGGAAAGCTGGAAAGGTTTCTGTTAGAGTTCTTTGGTTCGAAACTGTTGTAAATATTTAGTTAGTTTGTTTATGTACAAAGACAAGCAGATTCTTAAATAATAATTAAAATTTTTAATTGTTTTTTTACACACATTTGTGACCCTGCCTGTGAAAACACAGTTAGACTTTTTTCTGATTTACTGTTTGTTACATGAAATTATTCTACATAATATAAAAAACATTCTACAAAAATATAACCTTGATATCTTTATTATTTACTGAATAATGCCAAACATTAAAATCATAGTGATATTTATAGGTGAAATGAAACTTTAATGCTTCTTATCTCATCATTTGATTTTGGTTTTCACAGACTGGGTCACAGAAAGAGCAAGATTTGAGCAAGGAGCAAAAATCAGACACAGACTTTCAGTCACTGACCGGCTGTACAGTCCAGCATAGCCGACTACCAGCATATACCTTTTAGATGGGATACTGGTGTCCTTACCAGGCTAAGATCAATAGAGCCACCAGCTTCATTAGAAACACCATGCTGGTCATCAAATAAGTATTGCTGGTGGATAGTATTGCTAAAGTGGTATTTTCAACCGGGTCAGGTAATAGAAGTTCAAGCCTTGGTCGTAGTCTGTAGAAAGTAACTCTGACATTAGGATGGCTTGGTGGGCTATATCACTCAGCTTGGCACTCCTCTCTCCTCCTTAGCTTTTCACATAACCCAAAGCTCTAGAGGGGAAGAGTCAGGCTGCGATATGCTTAGGGAGCACACAGCACTTCCAAAATAGCACTGGGTAAATAAGATTGCATGGGAACCAAGCGTGTGCTTCGGTCCTTCTCTCTGCCACATTTGGGCCTGTCCTGCTGAGGTCAGGACTCTCCATTCCTCATATCCAGATATGAGTGACACCCTGAATAAATCACACCAAGCTCAAACTTCTCTCCGACCACCAGGAGATTTTCTAATAGTTACGTTTCCCACTGAGGCCTCCTGTGCTTTAATCGACTCTCCATGGACAGATGATGACATAGAGACCACCGTGCTTCATCTGAATGCTCAGCATGCTTTTTTAACATGTAAACTTCGCAAAACATTTAGCCTGTCTTAAGGGTTCTAAAATCTTCAGCAGGATGAGGAGATTAAAGTTTGAGAAAAGGAAAGGAAGATGTCAGTCCACTGCCATTTCATAAATAAAGTTTGATCTTCTAGTCTGCATTGTATCATTGAGGGTTTATCTGCCTCCCTGAATGCTGCTTTTATGTTTTTGAGGTTTCTGTGTTTATGTAGTCTTCATATGCCTCTAACACACAGACCTCTTTTTGGGCTTTGAAGCATTTTAACTGTAGAACATCAAGGCTTTTGTTGATCTCTGCACTTAAGACAAACTTCAACAGCTGCTCCGTGGTCTGTTCTGTGTGTTAGTTCTAGTTAGTGAGTCTCCGGGTTTGAGTGTGTCTGTATGTTGACGACCGGAGGTATGGGATAGTGTTTACACTTTTCATGTTCTGTCGGCTATGAATGGAATTAAGGCCACCCCTGACACACACACACAAACACGCCGCTGTTGTCTCCACCAGAAGGGCCTGTGTCTTGGCATGGCAGGCCATCAGAAACCATCATAGAGTAGACTTGTGATGAGAGGCACATAGTGACACCCTGGACCACACACACACACACACCTAAATACTCACACATACACTCGCTCCCCAGAGTGTGTCAGAGCCGTCGCCTCATCTTATTAACATGCTTATGTCTGACCTTTTTTCCAGAATTCTCCTCTGTGCCAAGGTGCTCGACCTTACCGTCTTACCTATTTCTTCTCCACTTTAATTTTTTCCCATATAGTCCATCCTCGCCCCTCCTCCACGTGCCCGTGTGCATTAGCCGCTGCCGCCAACATGAATGTAGCCCTTAATAAAGAAAAGAAAGTGTTTGTGACACCTCCGCTCGCCGGTGTGGCACTGCGGTTCAGTTGTCTCCTTCAGTCCTCACACATGAGCACCCTCGGTGTGGCACAAGGTTCAATCAACACTGTTCACTCACTCGAGGTGTCACTCTTCATAATTACCACACGCGCGTACGCACAAGGACCCTGCGCTGCAGTAGAGGAGACGCTGCCCGCCTGTCAACGCACCTGTACTCGGACATCTCGGATGTAGATGGCTCATTAAAATGATTTGATCAGAGGGGTGGTGCAGTAGAGCCTGTAGTCAGGCGTAGCCTGTGGGTGACAGCTTAACAAAGTATACAAACCCTCATCTTTCTGTTGATGTTTTGATATGTGCTGGACTGACCAATAGCCTTGTCGTAGACTTAACAACTCTGGGAAAAAACCAGGATGGTGAGCTAAAAAACATGGTATAAGCCTGGGAACCAATGGCTCCACAGAGTAGAAAAGGCCAGTCAGGGGCGTGTGGAGGGTTGGGAACGTGACGCTCAGTGTCCTGCCAGGCTGCTCTTCCCGCGGGAGCTTCGGACGCAGAGACACTCACAGGCGACCGGCTCTCTTCCTGCCGCGGGGTCAAGCCCCCTCCACAACTTCCCACCGACCCGGTCGGGTCCAGCTTACAGTGGCAGGGTAAAATTAGTCTCTCTAGCTGAACTCAAAACCTCCTTCCCTCAAAAGAGAGTTTGATAAACCATGCAATTTTCACACAGTAACTCTTCTCTGTCAGTTAGAGATACTATCCGTTTCTTATGGCCCCCACGCTGAGGCGAAGGATGACGGTGCTTTTGCGAACTTCGTACTTGGGAGTGGAGCTCAGCGCTGAACTCTGTCTGAACCTCCCGCTCAATGATTTCTACTTTATTATGACGCCAGTTTCATTTTAAAAGCTGAATCATGCCCTCAGAAGCAATTAAAACCCAGCAGGGGCAGTCTGTAAGATATTCTCTCGAAGAGGGCCAGATGCACATTGAGACAACCTGTTGGTTATAACAATGTTTTTCTTCCTTTTGTTATCCTCCTCTGCTCACGCTATCCCATCTTAGTCATCCCAAATCACTGGCAGGTACGCACACTGGAACTTCATCAATACACATTAATGTTAAATGTTTGTTGTCAGTGCACGCTCTATGACAATTTTCTGATAAAATATAGTGTAGGACTAGTGTTATTCAAAGTGTGAGTCAGTCTAGCTTTCCAGACAACATCAGTCTGTTCCATCTGTGTGAAAGGTGCTCCTGTAAAAACTCTCAGTTCTTAATCCAAACAAGTGCCAACACTAATGCGTCCAAATAAAGCGAGTGTTTGCCCACAGAAGTGGAAACCCCTCTCTGAGGTTCCCGGTGTAAGTGCTATTGACCAGTCCGGTCCGGGCCAGGCTTCTGCTGGGCTTCCAGTAAGAGGGTGTGTGTGCGGAGGATCGATGCATGCGAGACCAGTCAGCATGTGTGTTTAGACAAGTTTGAGGAGATAATGGCTGTTGCCGCTCAGACACGCCGACCTAATGGAGACGGATGATTCCCATCCTCATTAAAGCAAACCCAATGGACTAGTTCGGTGTTAATGTGCGGCTGCCATTGTTGAGGTGTGCTAACTTCAAAAAGAAAAGAAGAACTTACACCTGGTTAGTGTACTGGGGTTTCTTACATTTTGTATTTGATTTGTAACTGACTGTAGCTTCAGTAGAGCTTCAAATGTTTCGTGTGGAAATAAAAGTCTGATTTGAACTTTAAAAACAAACAATTGAGTTAAAGGGATAGAAATGAAAATGTTTTTATTATTTATTCGCCCTCATGTCATTTTAATCCTGTTTGACTTTCTTTCTTCTGCAGAACACAAAATATGATGTTTTGAAGAATGTTGCTAACCATTAGTCCGGCATTAGTCCCCCTTGACTTTCATTGTATGGGGACAAAACCACAGAGACATTCTTTAAAATATCTTCGAAAAAAGAGTCATATACAGGTTTTAAACAACACTAACATAAATAATAAATGACAGATTTTTCATTTTTAAGTGAACTATCCCTTTAAACAAAAGAAATAAACCCAGTGTAAAAGCATCCAGTAAAGTAAAATCATAGTATTCCTCAATTCTGTAGCCAAGAAATAGTTCTGATGACTACATTACAGATGTGTTTAGATCAGGTCAGGGTGTTTTTGTTTGTTTGTTATCTACATATTTGGCTAATGTTCTCTCGAGGCAGACAAAGCTTAGAAAGAAAAGCTCCAGAGCTGGTGAATGACGTTGGTTTGCATTAAGATGTCAGTGAAATTCTGATGAATGGGGATAAATGGGATTCGCCATATCATGCCGTGCCACAGCCAGCAGGAAAGCGAGCAGATAGCACATCCTTCTCACATTTATCAAGCTGTATTTCACAATCTCTTCAAAACGAATGAGCAGAGCCGCCCGTCAGCGGCCGATTCGTGTCTGTTCTCCCATCTGACTTGTGGGAGTAACAATTATCAGCACACTGAGAATGTGTGAGCGTTGCATCTTGGCATTATATTTTTCATTTCTTACTCCTCTGGATTCCACTATTAGTAGTTAGTTATTTTAATAGTTTTAATAGCTTAGACATAGAGGTCAGCTGACATTTTTTATACTGTCTAGGCTTGGACAAAGCATATCTGTGTTTTGTGATCTGTTTGTGGGTTTGTGGGAGGTTGTGCGTACAAGTTTACAGCTGCATCATAATCATCATCTGTGTATGATTATGTGATACAAACACTGTCTGTGTGTATACACACTGTAGCGTGTGTGTATTTGTGTGTGCGAGAGACATCCTGGTATAGGACTGGCTGGAGGGCAGGGTATAGCGTGCATGTGGAGTGTCCGTAGCAGGGGACGCCAGGCTGTCTCCAGGATCTGAGGCGCTCCCCACCAGCACAGACGCAGGAAGAGCGCTCCATAAATCAGGCCAGATTAGAGGGGCCGCTAGGCCGAGCTCCGCAGACTGTGCTGCTAAATGTCAGAGCTCCAGAGATGGTTTAAACAGCCTTCTGGAGCTTCTCGCTTTCTGCTCGCATTTTATTAAATCTGCTCTTTTGAAAGGGAGAGAGGTGAGAGAGAAACAGGAAGGATGAGACAGAAATGATGAGCTTTCCAGTAACAGCGGCTGGATTTACAAAGTATCTGTTGTGTTAGATAGCTGAGACTAATCTAAGCCCGGGGAGAGAAACAGCCTTCCTGCTCACACTCACATTGGCCGAACAAAGGACCCTCCGTGTCTGCACGGAAATGCAGCGTCACACAGCGCATTCTCGCACACACATTCTCTCTAACTTGATGCGCACACACGCACACGTTATTTTTCTCACGCTTGCAGACAAATGCTCTCTGTCACAAACTCTCTCTGTCATTTCCCGTTGCCACATGTTATTAGCTGTGGTGTTAGAAGACTCACTTCTGATGACAGTGCATTGTTATGAAAATCAAATTTTCAGCTGTATTTCTGTGCTACTGTAGATGTTTGGGTAAAGTGTAGTGAAGCTGTAGTGAGGTCTGCTTTGTATATAATATGTAAATATTTCTATCTATATGTCTGTCTGTATTTTGAAATAACCAGATTCAGAAGTGAGCCCATAGCATATCTTCCTGTATCTGTTGTACGTTATGTTACAAAGTTCATTGTGGAACACGTTTGCGTGTTTGAAGTACAATTTGGCTTTCATTCATGAAGTTTCATTCATCTGGTTTTCTACTTTCAATCCATCTCGTATAGAAAGTGTGGGTCACACATAATTTTCCAGCAAAATCTCTCACCATAAAGTAATGGTTTTCTTGTTGTTCTTTCCTATTTTGGTTAGAAAGGACTGAACTATATCATTGTGTTGGCTCACAGACTTTTTTTCTCCATATTTTAAAGATAATTATATTTTGACAACTTTTTCTCCCCGTCACAATCCAATTACAGTTTCCAATCCTGTCTTAATGATAGCTTGTGAATGTAATATGGTGTGTATGATATCTTTGGCTGAAACTGAAGGAAATCCTTCAAAAGTGACAGCATGCCAATGAAAACACCAGTAGCTCTAACCTCGTGTCTTCTCTCGTCACTGTCTTTATGTTAGTCATTTAAACACAGTCTCTAAATCTGTATCTTTGACTTGTGTTAGGCTGTAGTGACTGTGATATATTTATCAGTATACTTGCATTGAAGGGCCATGGGAACTGTACATTGCGTGAAGTCACAGAGATATTAGTCCAAAAAACTTGTTAAAATTGTCATGTGTAAACCCCCCCCCCCACTTCAGCATGTCACAGGGAAAGTATTGATCCACAACTTCCCAAAGTTATTTATAATTAAAGATAAACAAGGAATGCACATATGCCTGGGAGCCATGTCGGGGGGGGGCTTGTTGCGTTGTTTTGATTTTCATTTTTTTCTTCTTTGCCTTGTGAATGTTTGAAGGACGTTCTCAAGGGGATGTTTTTTTAAGCACAAATAAAAAATAAATATAAAAAATGTGATAAAATAAACCGGGTGACACCAGCCCACGTAACGTGGGAAGAAAAGTGTTTGCGTTATGGACGTAACGCATCCTATTATTATCCAACTGTGTGTGACAGCTCTGACCAGCGCTGCCCTTAAACACAAACTGAGCTGTTTGAGGAGAAACGCTACTTCCTCTGTCAACACACACACACACATACATGCAGACCTTCTAAGGCCAGACCATTCCCAAGTCTTATTTTTGACAGTCTTTATGGGAATGGTTTAAATATAACTCTGGCAGCCAGCAGAGACATAATAACCAAATAAGTTGAGCAGTAATTTTTCCCACTTCAAGGTGGTCTGGCTAATCTTCTAGGCCACTGTCACCCTCTTGGTTGGAAAGAAAGAGTGTTGGCTTCTTGCTGGCTTTATTTTCGTGTATATTAGGCTCGTGTTGGGTTACCTCTTTTACAGCCCCATAGAAACTGAATCATATTTAACTGTAACGATCCAATCTTCAGCATATAGTGATGTTTGGTGAGATTCATTAAGCTAGCAGAAACCATTAAGGACATATAGGACAAATTTTAAGGTGGTGGGAAGAATTATGAATTTGTCTCCTAATATTTGTAAGTCGCTTTGGATAAAAGCGTCAGCTAAATGCCTAAATGTAAATGTAATTAGGTTATTTGCAATCAAGCTTGGAATCAAGATAGCTATAACCTTTAAGACATTTTTTGTTTAAATCTTAAACATTTAAGAGAATATTGGAGTCTATCAATGTACACTGTACTGCATTTTATAAAATAAGACCTTGTATTTTATATATTTTATAATTTCTTGTTTTTCGTTTTGTCAGTACTATCTATATTAATATTTGTTTAATGTAAAAGTGCTTTACAACAATGCAGAATTATAAAAGCACTAAAAAATGCATTCAAATTGAATTGAATATGTATAATGATAATTCATTCCAGCTGATGATTAAGATCCATTTAAATGTAAAGGCTTTATGCATTTAAAATGTGAAACTGAAGCTTGCAAGCTTACAATAAACATTACTATCACCAGCTGGTCTATCTTCCCTAATATAGTTATTGTTTTTTGTGGGAACGGGCCTTAAAAGAAATTAGATTTTCCATAAACACACATCTTTACCCACCTGAATACTAAATAGTTTTTTTAAATTGTTAATATAATGCCAATCCCTAATTGCTGTATGATTTCCATAGAACTGAATGGCATATTTAGGGGGCGTACTTTATAAAAGCTCACCCAGTCGAGGCAGTGGAGAAGTAGGCAGTAAAGATGGAACTGGGGTGATGTCACAGAGCCGCGCAAGGTTACGAGGGCTTTCTGAAGCGCTCAACACCTATAGGCAACAACTCCACCTGCCCTGCTCTTACTTCACTGTCTCAAGGCTGAAATAAACCAATCCCCCCTCTTTCATCAACAAACTGTGTTAATGACTTGTTCAAAGCTGTTTGTTCTTGCTCCTGCAGAGAGAGATCTGATGATGTATGGCAGGCTCGGGTGGTGTGGCCCTTAAGAAAGCTTTGACACTTGGAGGGCCTCCCATCACCTGCGAGCTGATTCAGTGGTACTGGTCCTCACGCTTCACGGTCTAAAACTGTCACCATGTGTAGAATTACAACAATTAGCACGTGATTTGTGTGAGACAGTGGCCTGAGGCTGTAGACCACCCATGCGTTGCTGCTGGGGATAGGTTCTGGTGGCTCAGCCCTCTGTAGATGTCAGTGGAAGTATTCACCAGATTGAGCAGCTGGCATGCTTGATGTTAGGAAGGGTGATTGTATAAAGAGAGGTCAAACTGTAAGGCTCTGGTGGGTTCTGATTGGGGCACTTGACTGCACTGGCTCACCATACAAGCTCATCTTTATCGTTTTATCAGTCTTAGTGCATCTTTTGAATAGTTAGGGTTTTTTAAATGACAACCCTCAGTGCTGTGCTACTATGAGCTCAGACTTTTATGTTTTTTTATAAGTTTGTTTATAAGATTTATAAGTTTGGCTTTGGATAAAATACAGATGCAAGATCTACAATCAACAACATTGCTTTTTTTCTAAATAATATGCAAGCTTTTTTTCAAACATTTTGAGGAAGATTTTATTTTTATTTTATTTTATATGTTTATATTTTTATTGTAAGGTTCCAATAGAGTTGAAGATCAGAAACTGCAAAGAGTTGTCACCTATACTTTATCTTTCTATATCTTTCCTAGTGTTAATGAGTTGTGAATGAATCACTTTTTGATCTTTACAAAGAACTGATTAAAAATTAAAATTCTTTCATCATTTACTCACCCATTTACCTAAACCACTTTTTTTCTTCTGCAGATCATAAAAGATAATTTGAAAACAAGATTCAACTGCATTGGCTTTCATTTTAAAACCACAGAGATATTTCCACAGAAGAAAGGAGGTGATATTTTTGTTTTTGTTTTGAGGTAAACTGCCCCTTAAATTTTATCCAACTGTTTTAAAAAAAAAGTTCATCTACACATTAGTTAGGCTGGCAGTATTGACTGGTCAACTTCCTCCTGTAGAACAATTACATGTTTTTGGAGCTTCTCACAGACTGGACAAGGCCTGCTGGAAACAGGGCAATGTAGACATACTATGTGTGATATTTTACAGCGGTGTAATGGGCGGTATATTGCACTTCACTGATCCTCTCACCTCAGTTTGAGCCGGTGGGGCCGTTCTCACCTTTTAGTCTAATCCCTCTTTTGCTAGTTGTGTGTGTCTCTACGCTATGTGTTGATCCTAATTTTTCAGTTTGAGCCATTAGTGTGATAGCAGTAAGGTGGGGTGGAATGTATTAGGTGAAAAATGTCAGGATGATTTTCTTTAGTTATTTTTTACAAGCTTAAATATACTGTAGACATATAATCCCATATTTTTATTTCAAAAATATAAAATATATTTTTGTTAAAAAAACAAAATTATTAAGAATAATACATGCTGGGTTTAGTATTTATCACTTAAAAAAATCCAACTTTCTTCCTCTTATATCATAATCATGATACTCATATATTCTAGACCACTGTGAGCCACAGAGCCACTTACAATGTAGATATTAGACAAAGATGTGAAAGCAAAGTTTGGCTGTGTCTCCAGGTATGCTGTTCCTCTAGACATCATCTGTGATGGGCCAAATTATCACAGACCAGCGACGGCTGAAGGTAAAGGGCTCCATTTACCATTCCCTACTATCTGAATGGAGCATCTAACTGTTGCCTATCCAGCAAGCCTTCACTCACTCTAATTGCGAGTAACTATTAGCCTTTGATGTCTGACAGGAGGAATCTATGGCATTCTTCAGAATCTGGCCCTGAAAGGAACGTCCTCAATCTGTATTCATTATGCTTTAGCTCAAGTGTATAAACAGTGGCATTAAGTAATGGAAAGTGATGTTTCTGAGGATAATGCATGTTTTGTGTTCCTCTAATGCTTCTCGACGATTTATATGAGTCTAATTTTTGACTTCTTAACTTGTGCGGTTCTAAGGGCTCCCGATGCTTTTGCTGGACGACTTAACTGTTGGTGAAATTTGCTACTGTGGTATGATGCTCCTAATGAATATGGCCCTGAAAGAGCCCAGAGAGCGTTTCCTTTTGTGCCCCCATTCCACGACGTGGTACTTCACAGAAAAATCCTTTGAAAATGCCAGGAGAGTGTATCTCATGGCCTGAAGAATGTTTTATCTGCTTGAGTTATCGTTTTTCACTTAATGACAGCCATTATGGCCTCAGAGCAGCATAAGTTTGAAGTTTTTTTTCTCTTCCCCGTTCTCTCTCCAAGGTGTAATGCAATCTAACCTTGGGAAGAGGCCTGGAGTGGCTGGAGCCGTAATGTGTAAGAGGCTCCTCTGTTAAAAGTGGCGTCACTCGGAAGGGGCAAGGGGCGAGGAAAGGCAAAGAAACGGGTCTGCTTCTTGTCACTCAGGGCAGCCCCTGCCCAGGTAGTCTGCAGATCCTTGTGTTGCAACCCAACACGGTCAAATAACCATGCTGACACTGCGTTCAGCTGGTACACAGTGAGAGAACCTATTTAAGGAGAAACAAGAAATCAAGCTGCTTAATTGTCCATTAGATCACTAGTAGACCAGAAAAACAGAAGGTCTTTTACTAAAGTTCTCCAGCACATGCTGTGATGACCTGGATGGCTAAGAATTTGGAAAGACAAAACCCTTGCTAAGTCCAGCAGCGAATACTTCTGTGTCATTTAAGTGAATTGGAGCATGGAGGCATCAAACCAATATTTGCGTTTCTTGGTTTTAATGGGCCATTTAAATAATCCTTCTTATGACCTCCTGACACCATTTACAATGAACAGGGCAGCAGGGGGATTAGCTTCTATTTTCTAACAACTCTCTCTCTCTCGCTCACACACACACACAGAGATGGACATCAGAGATGGACTTCTTGGGAACATCTTGCGTCAAGATCTAATGTAACACTTGCGTTTTTGAGGTCACTACAAGTTCAATTATCTTTGGCCACCTGTTTGCCTCTAACATTTCGCCCCAAACAACACAGGACATCAACATGTTCTCAAATGTAAACACACGCACACAATCTGACCCTCTCCTAGCGGTATTTAATAGGTGATTAAATGGAAATTTAAGATCATGTTTAAGTTTAAATATCTCCTACGTGTTTATGTTTGTGTGGATTGCAGTCGGAGAAGTTATATGCTGCCATCTGTCCTTTTGTTTGTGTGCTCTGATTGAGTCGTCAGGCATGAGCAGACAGGGTGCTGAGAGCTGCCTGTGCTTCTGCTACCGCGGATATATTCTCTCAGGGATTGGCCTTCACCCCTGCGGATCAGGGCGTAAAATTGCCGGCCCCTTTGCACCCACATGTGTTGATAAGTCCCATTAATATCTCACTGATCCCTGCCAGCTCAGAAGCAGTGTGGGAACTCTAAGCCCCATCATGTAGAAATGGCTATCTCTCCTATCACCACTATAATATCCAGTAGAGAGGGAGTGGCCGACGTTGATCCCCGGTAGGCAGGATCAGGGAACCGTATGTGAGTCTATTAGGCATCAGCACTAACCGAGGGGGGATGGAATCGGGTCTGAGCTGGTGACAGGTGCCGGGCCCGGCTTTGGCTCGTCGTGACCCTCTGTGCTAGCTGGCGCTACCCACCTAATCCCAGGCCAGCTGTTGCAGTTGTCGTCCCAATCAGGGTAAAGTGTCGGGGCAGGTGGCGGCTGGTTCAGGTAGCTCTGGCGCATGCTGATCGGCGGATCCGTGTGGCAGTGACAGAGCTCTGCTGTCATGGGGCTGCTTTGTGCTGACGGCCGGCCTCCTGAAAAATCTAGGCCACATGTTTCTAGAGCTGTCAGCGGCCCTCCGGCCTCCCATCCATTATCCCACTGACACTACATGGCCACGATGTAGCTGCTGCCTGTCAGGCCCACAGAGAGGACAGGAGGTGGGTCAGGGTGTAGCCAGACACCCCTGGCGGTGCTGAATGAATCAGTCCATCTCTGTTAGACCGAGTTGTCATGGCGTCATCCATCATGGCAGGAGGTTGTCTGTCTGAAGCGTTAGGTCTGCTGATCAATGGCAGCAGAAGTTGTTGCAACAGGATGTTTTGTCTGGAAGCTGATGCTTAAATCTAGAGATGTCATTTACTCAGCCCTTACCTTGACCTACAGCCTGAGTGTATTTGCAGAAAGTCTGTTATAAATTAGCATGCATGTTTTGGCCTAGACATCAAAATTGCATTGTTGTGTTGTACTTGACAATATTAAAGTGATTTTAAAGTCATAGTTTAAATCTCATAGTTTAAGATGTGGAGCTGAGTATAGTACAAAGATCAATATAGGCTGTACATAAGGATGAAGATGCTGAGTGCTCCCTCTGATCGATCAATAAAATGGTTTCTCCCGGATAGTTTTAACATCAAAGTCAATAACAAGCTTTGTAAATTGCTACATTAGAATTGAAGATCGCTGGGGTCTAACCTTTCTGTTCCTCCCTAACCCTCTTGTAATGAATACACAGAGACAGAGACCGTCAAAAAGAAAAGATGAAGGCACAGTTCAGAATTATTTGTGAATGATTGAATATTGTCTGTAGGGAGTGATATTATTATTTATGAAAACAAATGATTTGTGTGTTTTTAAATAAAAAACTGTTTATATACAGTGTATATATATATATATATATATATATATATATATATATATATATATATATATATTAGATGGATATATGGGTAGTTGACAAATAAATATGTGACTGTGTCCTATGATGTAATGTACAATACATGTTGAAAAAAACTCAATTAAGATAAATATTTCTCATCGTATTTGTAACTCCAGCAATAAACATAAATCTCTCATGCTATTTGTATATTTTGTACGTTTTTCTAAATTTTTACTGTCACACTATAGGACACAGTCATATATTTATTTGTCAACTACCCATATACTGTATATATATATATATATATATAAACACACTTGCTATATATAATAATTTTTATATATAATAATTGTATATATAAACATGCTATATATGAACAAATTAATGCACCTCATTTGTTTTCATAAATAATAATATCACTGCGTATAGACAATATTTAATCATTTACAAAGAATTATTTACATGCATAAATTATGATTAGAACAATAAATCACTATTTTGCACAAAATAGTATGTGCAGCTTTGAATATTTTTTATATTACAAATTATACATAATAATATAAATGGTGTAGAATATATACACACACACTTATTATTTTTATATATATTATTATTTGTGCAAAATGGCTATTTATTGTTCTAATACATAATTCAGGTACATACTATAAAGCATACTAGGGAAATTTCATGTCACATATATTTTTCTATTTTTATAAAAATATATATGTGACATGAAATTAATAGCACTCAACTGAATCTAAAAACCTTGTCTTAACATCCTCTCTATGCAAAAAATAGTATGTGCATGCCTTTATATAGAGTGCATCTAATTGTATTAGTGGGTTTTTTGGATTATATTGTGGGTGCACAGATCTTATATGTGGTCTCCAAAGAGTTGAATACAGACTGCGTGCGTGATTGTCGACACACGCGTTTGTCGTTGGCATGTTGGGGATGCGGTGATCCTGCAGGGTTTGGCGTTGATACTCTCCATAAGTATCCAGTGTCCGGAGGCAGTGTTCGAATGAGAGTGTATCAGTTTCCATAAGACTCTGGCAGCGGGGATTCGTTTGTGGTTATTGGGCCGTACAGACAAGCTTTAACAACGATGTCTAGTGCTGGAGCGGTGGGGAGAGGGTCCTGCCAGCCTCAACCCGAGAGTCCCTCAGCACTCTTTACAGTAATAAAACAGCATGATATCAGACATCTGACACCCCAGATCAAACCCCATTACATTAAGGAAATATTAGACTGGAGCGCCAGCGTGATGCATGCACATCATAATGGCGGACGGGGCTGGATGGCTGCGTCTGGGCTCGGAGAGGAAACGACATGAATTAAAATATGTGTTTACCCACCAACATTGTCAGCATGTTGGCAGGCTCTTTGCAATACTGATGAACGTAGTCTTTACATGGGCCAGAACATAATATCGATTCACTTCAGGTTGCCTGTCAAATGTGTTGTTTTTCCATTGTAGAGATTTAATACTTAAAAAAAAATGTATGATGTTATAGTAACACTGTTTTGAGGCACTCCATTTGCATTCACTTGACATAAAAAACCCGGCATCTTTCCTTTAACTCCATCCACAAAACCCTTCATCATGCTGACGTTCCTCAGCGCCTGTGCGTGTTTTAAGCTCCTCTGAGCTCGTAAACATGATTTTGGTCTTTTAATATTCCACCGTCCGCTGTAAAGCTAGATGAAATAGCGCAGCGCGTCGCTCCTCGGCTTTTGCTCTGCCTCGTGAGGTTTGACTTATGCGATTAAGAACATTTGCAGATCAGGAGAAGCTGAAGTGGTCATTCTTGAGCGGCGAGAGTGAGCGCAGGCTGATCTTCATTAGAGCCAGGGACTGATGGCTGTTGGACCTCTGCAGTCTAGATGATTTAAGTGTCCTTTCTGCCCAGCCTCTATAAGGGTCACGGCGGGCCTTTGATGTTTCATTATGTACGGCGCTCCAGGAACGAAAACATGCAGGCCACATCAAACGGTCGCCGTGCTAAAGCGTCAGAAGAGGCCTCCGCCTCCCGCCCCTCACTCTTAGCACTAGATTACTAAAATCGCCTCTGCCAAAGACGAAAGCCAAAACAACATCAACGCGCCCACAGCAGAAAAATTACACCGGTGTAAATCAAGGAAAGCTATCAGCTGGATGAGAAACAGATCTGCTCCCACTAAATCAGACAACACCTGTGGGTTACAGCCGCAGATGCACTGAATGCTTAAAACCCCTTTGCTTGACTAAATAGCATTATACACTCTTTCGTCTCTTTTTTTTGCTTGTTTGTTGACCTGAAATGACTAAAAGGAAACATGCTGAAATGTCATGTCTGGACCCCTGCCGAGGGGTTGTTCTGGACTCTTATGTGGTGATTTGATTGTGCTCCAGTAAAGGTTAAATGGGTTAAGAATCTTAACTGCACTAAAGCCTCTGGAACGGTTACTTATTAATCTCTTTCACTTCGAAGACATTAGCACCAGGTTTAGCCGGATTTACCTCACCAGATAACATGGTCAGATTTGTCAAAACAGCTTGGCTGTCGCTAGATGAGAAAGGGGCAGCAGATGCAGAAAAATATCCGTATGCATAGGAAAATATTAAAGTTTGTGGGTAAACCTGTCCTGTCTATTGCAGATTTTATTGGAGCCGTCACCCATTGACCCTTTTTTGTCTGCAGTATTGCAGTATCTTCCAGACTCGAAGCTTTGGCCTCAAATACTGATATAATCATTGGAAATGGTGTAAGTGCAATACCATGTGCTCTGCAACTAATGGATGTTCTTTTGTTTATCAGAAACACTGATTAAACCACCTGAGCACCTTACTGGAAACCAGCTCCGCCTCAGACTGTTGCTCTTTATTTGATTAGTCATGTCTAGGATTGTTAAGCCGCACTACAACACCCCTGAGGATTGTTATGCGCGAGTACACAGCGTCTGTGTTTTCTGTTTATCACTGAGTCATCACTGATGCACTGTGCTCTCCGGCGTTAATGGTGCTCTTAGTCCACATCTGCAATTAAGACAATGAGAATATTTTTGTGTTGTTTGTTTGTTTAACAGATTTTTTTGTGACAAATACTGTAGTTAGAATTTTAATGGGCACATGATCAGTCTTTTAAAAACATTATAGTTGTTATAAGATCATTTTGAAAATGTAATATTCTTTTCACTTAAATGTGGAGAGTTTTAAACATTAAAAAAATGAAACAGAGAAAGGTTATGATGTAAAACAAAGAAAAATTGATGGACTTTTTACTTAAGGTCATTTTGATTTTTTGAGACTGACCATGTTAATTTGTTTTCTCTGTTACTTCTCAAAATATATATAACATATTTGATAAATAATTTTTTTATAAATAATGCAGAATTTGAAAAATATTATTTACAAATAATTATCATGGTGGTCTCAGACTTCTAGTGTCCAAGTGTGTATGTACTATTATTCTCTACCCATTTGTCTATAACCTGTAGTTTAACACACACACACAGCAGTCTCATAACGTGCGTGAAGCTGTAATGCATCTAATCCGGCCGTTCGCGGGCTCTTATGTCATTGCGCGGGTGCTGTTGGTGTGAGATGATCAGCTAGATGTGGAAAACCAGCCACCTGGACACAGGAGATGCTACAGGCTGGACGTTTGTCTGTTCACGTATGGTTTTAGGGTAATGGGTGGTTACGCCGCATCTCACCAGTGCTGCTGTTGCCTGGCTGTAAATGGGCGTGTCTGTGAAATGGTTTTTATTGTTGGTTAATCTGTGGACAGTGGCAGGCCCATTTCACACTGAATTCCACCCTGTGGGGCCGTGGCTAATTGGACAAATTTGCACAGCGGGGAAGGAGGCACAGAACGGCGGGAGGCTTGATATATGTGCTGAGGGCTGCGAAGCAGAGAAGTTACTGCTCAGTTACACACACACACGCACTCCAATACCATCCTTGCACAAAGTGGAGAGAGTGCTTTTAATCAATCAAAATGTAAAGAATTTTTTTTCTGGACATTTAGAATTAAAGTAATCGCATTTGTGTGTTCTACATAAAATCATAGTTTTAATTTGTGTTAACAGATTAAACTTTAATAAATTAAATATAAGCTTAATGTGTAATTGGGTAGCTGACATTACATGTCAAACCTACACTATTTTTACATAATAAAAATTCAAATTGGGCATTAATGATCCATGGAAACTTTGTTTATATATAAATAACTTGTTTTCCATTTTTTCCTATTCCTTTATTTCGATTCAGTTGATTTTTGAATGATTAGCACATCACAGTATTGCTCTTCGTGTTTTATTCTCTTTGTCTGTTTTGTGTAATCATGACTGAGGAAATGTGTCATTGTTTATATTGAGGTTGCTGTACCAGGAACACATTGTGACTAAGACTGTACTTGTAGCTCAATTCTCTGTTCTCAATAGTTATTTGGAAATAATTTAGTTAAATCTCAGAGAAATGCCTTTCTCGTGTTTCAGTCCAAAATCAAGTGAAAACAATATAAAGTCATATTTTTCAGTGAATCCAGGAAATAAGCCCACAACAATTGAGTTTCTTTTTACATTGTGATGTTATTTTCATGACTTTCATGATTTTCATTTTTGTCCTGTTCGAGACCTACTGTAATGACTTAAAGGTCGTGAAGAAAGCAGCCTCTTAAAACATCAAACCTGGAGTGTGAAGGGTTCATAATTGTTTTTTCTTGAAGCCTACTTCTGCAACCTCTGTTTTACACACTTACAAAATCTCTGCATTGCCCTTGGGTTACTTCTTAAAAACCGCACTGTTTCTGTTTTTCTTTTTAACAATAGCAAAGCCTCTTTTTATACATTTCTTTTTTCACCCATGATCTATTTCTGCTTTCGTCTTTGAAGTTGTGAGTGGTGCTTTAATTAATAGTTTTGCTGCCTTGCAGAAGGTCGGTGGACTGCGGTACGAGTTAAGTCATGGGAGTAAAAAAATACTGTCTGTGAAGGCTGTGAAACAGAGCCTAAATTTAAATGGGTGGCAATGGCCGCGGTCGCGCACGTGTGAAGTCAGCCCTCTGGAATTAAGATGCCGTAGGCTCCGGCGTGGCCACGCTTTCTTCATGTGTGATGTGTGTGGTTCACAGGCAGCAGTTTCATCAACGCCCTGGACATATAAATCTTGATGCCTGAACCACAACACCAGCTGGGCTCCTGCTCTCGGATCAGCCTCGGCTTGGTGAAAACAACATGTAGGTGTGCAGCTGTGCATCTTGACCCACCTAACTGACGTTCTTGCACCCAGATCACCCCATTAATACAGAAAAACAGTTTGGCATATTTCTTTGGCTTGCTTGTTGTTGTTGTTGTTGTTGTTTTTCTATCATGGCTGTGTTGCAGGCTTGGGGCTGGGCCTGTGGCTCTTTGATGTGTATGTTTCCAGTGCAGCAGGCGCGCATCCGTCTGCTCTTTCTCAAGCAGTCCTCTCTGCCTCTTGCCTCACTCTGCCTCGCTGGCCCATCTGGCTTTAGTTACCTCATATTACTGTTCCAGCACTTTGGTTCATCCTTCTTTCTGTTTCTCTTTTTCTCCTTGTGTCTTTTCCTGCTCTTTTCGGTCGTTTCCTCTCACCTCCATTGATCTGTGACTCTCGCTGTCTTACTCTGCTTTGCTCCTAATTTCTTTAGCGTTTTGTTTCTCTGTAGCTGACAGTGGTTGGACCAAAGACAAAATGACATTGTCTGTGTGCCGTGACACAGTTTGATTTGGTTAGCGAGGATGACTGAGGCGATGCGTCATGGTTTATAATTCAGGTTGTTGCAACTGGAACATATTGTGACTATGGCTGTACTTTTAGTCTGATTCTTCACTTTCAACAGATATTTGGTAATAATTTGGTTGTCTCACACAGACACGGCTGGGTCATGTTTCAGCCCAAAATCAAATAAAAACAATAGTTATATTTTGCAGTAAAGCCAGAAAATGAACCCAGGGCAATTTAGTTTTTGTTTGCCATTGACATTTTTTTAGCCTGATCTCATGGGAATTCTATTTTACAAAGTGGCTAATTTGTGTAATTCGTACAACATGGGCAAGCATGTTTGTTTGTTACAAAAAAGTTTTGGTAATAAAAAATAATAAATATGATTTAAACTGATAACTGTCACTGCACATATTGAGCATACACATAAAAATGAACTTTTTTTTATTTTAATTTGTATTTTAATTTTTTTATTATTATTTATTTTTTTATTTTAGGTATTTCTAAATATGACATTAAAATAGTTTTTTTTTATGTAAAAATAATGAACAATACAGAGATTGAGATTGTACAACATGTAGCTGGGTATATGAATTTGCCACTTTGTAAAATAATGGATATTGTGTTGTTTTATTATTAGAATTAAAAAAGTAATTTTTTGCATTACAATACACTTTTTTAATCAGATTTGCGAAAAGTTACTGCTAGTCTCCAGGACCCATAAAGGATCTAAGCTCACATTGTCCCCATCTGTCCATGCTTGCAGTGGATTATTCCAGCATCTTTCCCTTTAAACACATCAGTGTGGTGTCTCCACACACTCATCGGCCTCTGTGTCTCTCTGTTTGTAGTGGTGTGGTGCTGAGCTCGTGGTTAGGATGATATCAGGCTGATATAATGAAGCAGTTCCAGCTTCTCCCTCTTCCGCTCTCAGATGATGTGGTTGCGGTTTCTGCAAAGAGGTCGTTCTTTCAGACGTTAGCTCAGAGCCCATTGTCCGTCGAAGAGCTCGAGCAGACACGGTGGCTTCCAGCTTTTCACATCTTTCTGCTCTCCTGGAAAGTTCACGCAATACAAACCGTTAAGAAGGAATCTAGCAACTTAACTATCTATTGCATCATTTTTCCACACTCACAACAGGTCACCTTCACGCTGAGATGTTTAAGTCCTTCCCATGAGTGTTGATGAGCAGTCGTGCTTCACTCTCTTCCTCTCCCTGCAGTCCGGGCGGCGGAAACCCGACCGCCGCTTTGATCAGGGGAAAGCCAGGCTCTCGTGCGGGCTGCCTTGTGGTGGATCAGATCTAATTGTGACACTCTTTTCTACAGCTGGGTTTTGGGGGGTTGTGTTTCTATGGAGAAGAGTGTGTATTTCTTTACATGTGTGTGTAAAGCTCGCTCTGTCTCATCGGGCAAGTGAATCATTGCTGTAGTTTCAAGCTTCGGAGACAGAAGCTCCTGCCAATGATACTGACTTCAGCTAGCGGGAGATCACTCATCCACTGCATGTGTGGTGTGAGCTGACCAGGCCATTTATCTTCTACAGACTAACAAACCTCTTTCTCACAAACCAAAAATTCTTCATGAAAAAGCTTACATTTGCATCCCATTAATTTTGTATTGTTCTGAGGCGGTCAGAAGCCAGTGGTGCTAATGTAGAACACATTTTCCCCTTTTGCACTAAAATAGTGAAGTGTTTTGAAATAGTAAAGTTTTATGAATTGTTTTCTCCATGCCTTACTATGTGTTTTTAAGAATATTCTCTGAGGAGCAGTTTATGCTGTCTATAGACACACAATTTACACATTGTCTCCAGTATTTCCTGGACGTTTGTGGTATTGGCTTTGTTTGTGCTCATATAAGTTACAGTAAAGTATATAGAATATATGAGGACAAATGTATGATTTTCTTTGTTAGTGCTCGTCTCATCTTTTTTCAGTTTTCGCAGAATTCCCAGCCACGCTCAGTTATGTTGGCACCGACAGCAGCATCAGCACCGCTGGTTAGGCTGTTCTAAAATCAGATTAACCCATTTCCATTTTCCACCCTCTACATGAATGCAAGTGTGTATAAGCCTTGTTTTTCCACTCAGCCACCCCCCGATTAATCAAACAATGTCTTTCATTTATTGTTCTCATCCATCTGGAATCATTTTATCATTGCCAGGTACAGCGTTTGCTTTTGTGAATATGCTGTTCTTCCAAAAACAATATTTGTTTATTTGTTTTATGCACTTTTCACAAAGTAATGTGGTGATACTGTAGATGTTAAGCGGGGCGTAGCTTTGTAATTTCATTTATCTAGTTTTAAATCAAAGTTGTGTGTTATCTCATTTAGTTTTCACTTATTATAGAGAACGCCTAATAGAAATGAAATCTGAACCAAGCAGTATTAACAGTTTGCAGGTGTTTCCAAGGTTACGTAAGTAACAGGGCGTGTGTTTGTATGGGTGTCAGTAGGTGGGATGGTGTGACACTATGCTGAGGGGGGGTAGGTGGACTTTTAGGGTCAGGGAAAAAGAGTGACCCCGCTCTGTTGGTTGAAAGGCAGACCGTGTTTGGCTTGGCCTGGTCTGGAGCAGATCAATGATCTGTAAAGTGGATTTGTTATTGCCTTGTTTGCTTTGGCAGTTCTTAAAAGCGTCCAGCTGATTACAGTCCCAGATGTCATTGCGCACATTACCGCTCTGTGTTACTCCTAAAGGCTTTTTTTCAGCCTACTTGCAATATTTCTTCAAGTTCATACATATCAGTGCATACTTGGCTGCTTTCATAATTTAACCATTCTGTTTTATTTAAAAATCTAATTTTAAGTCGCTTAGCATTGATTTGCTTGGTAGTCCTTGACCCTTTGTAGTTCTGAATGAATAGGGGTGAGCCACTATTGTGTAACTATTTTCAGCTCAGCATTCCGAGTGGATTGATGTACTTTGCTTTAATTTAGTAATGGACTCTTATAATGGTGGATTACATCTTTACGTCACATTCTATAGCTTAACACTGGCTCAGCTTTGATTGACCGCACACAATGTCAGCTACACAGTGTTATTGGCAAGTGAATTTGACTAGCTGTTAGTATAAAGCCAATCATGTCCGGATCAGTGTCTGTGTCAGTGCAGTATATAAATAGGCTATGATCTGCTTTATCTGCATCATAACTTGATTCACCATGTGTGTTGTGGCACTTGTGCTGGTGAAGATTCTTGTTGTCCCTGACCATAAGCACACTGCATAATAATTACTACAGCAGATTTAAATTTTATTCATATTTGTTCTTTTTTTCCAGAAAAACAACATCCTCAATACCAAATTGACTTGATTGAGAAGAATATTTTTGTAAGAACTGACCATCATTTACATTACTCAGGCAATATTTATACCACTGGCAAAATGATTTAGTCATTATTAATAAAATATAAATAGTTTTTATTAATATAATAGCATTTTATTAATTATTATTATTTTTATTGATAAAATAATTTTAACATTTTAGCTGTTTTTGTTTTAAATAAATATTTCACAAAATTGTCTTAAAGCTAGAAAAAACTATGCCAGTGGCCAAACTTGAAACTATTTAATAAAAAAAATTAAGATTCATTTACTGAAGGGTCGTAATTTTAAAATTTTAAGTTTTCTGAAAGGCAAAACATAGCATTGTTAAATCAAAGTTCTTTACTGTTTTTATGAATATTAAGTAATAGTAGGTTTTCCAGATTTCACTTTAAACCCGTCTCGCTGGAGACTCTAAACGGCTTGCTGTGTCTGGGATAAGCAGCTTTGAGAGAATGAGTGAAGTCCCAGGTGGACGACTGGATTTGACCACAATCATCATATCAGATGCTTTTTAGTACCAGCGAGAACCTGAATTAAACACTGTCCTTCTCCTCTCCTAAACTCCATGACCTATAAGACTTTTTCTCTTCCCTTGCCTCTCCAATAAGTTTACTTCCACTTAAGAGGGTTTAGAAACAACAACAGAGGAAATATAACTGTGCCAAAACAGTTCTTACAGTCTGCATAATAACCCCAAAACGCTCAGATTAAAGACACATTAGGCGGCGATTTCTCATTATCAAATGGAATTGTGACAGATTGTGCACCATGTCCAAATGAAAATCCTCTCTGCCGCCCTTTTTGCTGGCAACGTGGTCCATGACCTTTGCCTGGACCATTGGGATGGATGGCTTTCTGGCTGCTGGGTTGATTGTTTGGCAGCATGGGTGGCGCTGGCCCCGGACGGCCCGGGAGACTGGCGATCAGGGCTGTTATTACAGCGAGGAGGCTCCGATGTGTGCCGCCACATCAGAACCCAGCGGCCCGGTGCTTAGCTCTAGTGAGAGCAGTCTACCCTCCCACTAAACCTGTAATTAAACTCACAGCGCAGCGCAAAAAGTGTTTGTAAGTGATTATAAGCAATATGTTTCTCCAAGTTGGGCCTTTAATTTACTCTACAGCTTGTTTTTCCGCTTCAGTTGTGACAGTTCTGCTTTTTGAAGTTGACAGTCACTGTTAAGAATAGCAAATGACTGGCTGCTTTCATAAAATAACACTGTTTAGAGGGTTGTATAGCTTAGCCATCGAGCGAGACAGAAATGCCAAGAGATGATGGCCTAAAATCCCCTTTACTTGTAACACACACTGTACCTCCATTGCTTTATTGCTTTTGCCACGGTTTTATAAAAAGCAATATGATAAAGACATGATAAATTGTGAAATAAACTATTGATAATTCTCAAGATTTATGCCAGGTAATGTTCATTATTATGCTTTAAAAGAATTTACTTATGAATAAACTAAATAGAAATATATGAGATTATATTACAAATGACATAACATTACAAATGGCTTTGGATTCATATAGAAGGCATGGATGTGCATTTATCATTTTTTGGCACACATTAGAGTTGGAGCGGTTTGATTTAAATTGACTGTATTGCGATCACTTTTTAACATTGCTTATCCCATCAAATTTGAAATCCAGAGCTATTTGTTTTATAAATCCAATTCGTGCAGTTTTTGGCTAAACATTATCTGATTTATCCAAGCGTCCGATGGGTCAACATAGTGCAGCAAGACAAGAATCCAGGAACCTGGTGACCAATCAGACCATTGTTCCAGTCAGGTGTAACACCGGCTCCAATCAATCAGATCACTTTCTCCCGTTGCGCGGCCTCTGTGGTGCACATCAACGGTCTGATAGATAATGCCATCTGACAAGGCCAGGGCCCTGTGGACGTGTTTGTGTGAGGGGGAACGTCGGAGCGCTAACCTCCCCTCTCACAGCCAGCTGAGACCTCTGTTCACTGCACGTCTTCACCCTTTCTCTCTCTGTCTCTCTCACTTTCGCTCATTTTCTCTCCTCCCCCATTGGTGGACATGAGACAAATTGTTAGCCGCGCGATCCTAACTTAGTTAGCCGAACAAACCCAGGAATCACAGTCGCCATGTCTGTCTGAGCGTCCCTCCTTATGAATGAGATCATGAAGACCTTCGAGTGCCCAAAGCGTGACTTCCCCTTCTTGCTTGCATGAGAATATCTAAATAATGTACTGCAATTTACTATAGAGACCTTTGAAAAACAAACACCGTAAATAAGCGCAGAAAGGCAGACGACTTGAATAAGAATGCTTGATTCTGATTGGCTGACAGATTGTTCATATAGTCATATGGTCCACCATAGAAGAAGATCAGGGACAAAACAAATCTTTGCTCTGACTTCATAAAATGTATGTGTCATATTACAAAAAGGGTATGCTATGCTAATACACTAATCTTCATAAATACATGTTTTAGGAATAATCGTAATGTTTGCAAGCATTGAGTCAGGTGGCAAGTACTGTAGTTTTGGGATTTGTAACAGAAACGTTACCTTCCAAAACTATTTATTGCACGAACGTTATCGTCATTGTGCATCTGTTGTGGCTTAGAGTTATTAAAAGTGAGCGTGTGTGACTGCGGGTTTTAAATGAAAGAGAGTATAGGTGTGTGTTTGTGTTATGTGGGGATTAAGGCCATGTCCATCCATCAACTGCGGGCTGGCAGACTCGGGCAGCGCGGGGGCTCGAGTTTCCACCGGCAACAGCGCTCTGATGGATGGGGTCTGTTGGGATGGGCTGTATTGTGATTAATGTGGATACTCACCCCCAGCGCCAGATTTCACGCTTCTCATAGATCTGAGACACTACACACACAGAAAATGCTTTGACGACACCCTAGGTTTGTGTGTGTGTGTGCATATATTTCTATAAGTAGTTGTTGCTTCATGATCAGCTGAGTTGAAACGATTCAGTTTGCATGTCTGAGCAAACACATCCGTATCTGAGTGACTGATTCTTGGAAAGTATCTACTGATATTACCATTCGCCAGAAGCGATTACCTGTGACTGTGAACTCATGCCATATATATACACACACACATCAGCCAAGCTCAGTGTTATTTAGAAAAACAGCTTACAAGTAAGTATCAATGTCTGTTGTCTCTGACAAGAGTTTGATGGTGTTTTTAGTGCTGATTGTTAAGTCAAGCCCTGTAGTCCCTGGCATGCGTTTTGTTCGTTGTGGCCCCGTAGGGTTTCACGGGAGGGACTCGATATATGTTCCGGCCTGTCAGAGAAATAAATGCACTCAAGTAGCTGTGAAACACATTAGCTTCTCAGCATAAACAAGACCTCTGCCTCATTAAGTTACAGTGTAATACAATACTCTACCATATCAATTAGGCGTCTCTGGCTCATGGCGAACGGCTTCTCACTCGTGTGCTCCCCATCATTAGTAGTGCTGGCCACGTTCTGTTTACATCAACTCTGGCGGTTTCATTTATTACAAAATGTAAGAAAAGCCCCAGGGTAACGCAGAACACACCAAATACGCTATCTGTGTTTAAACTAAAATAATGTAGTACGCTAATATGCTGTACTTTGGTGTAGAATGCTGAAAGATTGGACCGATCAAGACACGGATGTGTACATCGTGAACCATGCAGAACCAGGCCATGGGAGTCTGTTCCCTTAGTCAGAGCTGTCAGAAAGCAGGGGCAGTTTGTCAGCAAACACACCCTGCAGGTCTGCTCTGTGTCAAGCGTATCATTCTCTTTTAATCATCGCCAGGGCCACGGCGCTCTCCGTTATTAATGCCGTCGGCCCCGAGCGCTCGTGCAAAGCCCAGACCCTTGATTTGAAGTGAGAAACGGGTGCCGGAGAAGACAGAGCAGTGTTGTCCCGAGCGAGGTCATGCTCATTTCTGCCCTCGTTTATTATCGTAATCACAAACCTGCTGCCCGAATGGAAAACCACAAAGGCTGCTGCAGCCACGTTACTCGCTAATGCTGATGTTTGATGTTGAGTTATGGGCTTCTGAGGGTTTCTGAATCCAGCTAATTTGAAGAGAGGATTGAACTTGGAAATGTAGGTGAAAGGGAAGAGTTCAGCCCCACTCCTGCCTGGACTCTTTTTGGTATAAGAACCAGAAGGTTTCATATTGTGGTTATCAGTACTGATGATGCCCTTACCAATCAAAACATTGCCCCTATCGCTTTAATCATGAATGCAATGAAACCCCCTCTTCTATTAGCAACATACACAGAGCAAGAGCACCTGTGCACTCTCTAACAAATGTGGGTTAGGAGTGCAATGGCACTGTATCCTTTATAGACACATACACCACTTTATGACCAGTAGTATGTGGACATCACCTTCTTTATTAACAGGTTTGGTTAGGCCCCTTATTTTAATTTTAATTTTATATTTTAATAATTTAATACCAAATATATAATAATAACAATAACCATAAAATTATTATTATTATTATTATTATTATTATTATTATTTAATATAATTTTAAATTAAATATTTACAATTATTTTTAATATTTATTAGTATCATTTTTTTCTTTAACTAAGGTTCTTTTATTTTGAAATCAATTGTATTAAATCATTTTTGGCCCCGTTTATTTATTATTCTTTGCCAAGTCATAAGTCTCCTTCCCGTCTCGCCAAAATAAATGTGTTTTAAAACCATATGCAATTAGAAGACTAATACAAAGGGCAGAGCGTATGAAAACTAAAAAAAAATAGACCTCTCTTAATCTATTAAAGATGTCTAAGGGTGTTTGAAAGCCCGGGCAGGACCGCTTAATCCAGAAGGGCTCAAAGAAACGGCCATCATTCTGATCCAGCGCTATGATCATTTCACAACCCTTTTGTGTTCTACAGGAGACAACAGGTTTATCATCTCTATTAGTGGCATTATCACGGATTTAACCTTCATTTTTGATCCCCTCCATCAGGAAGAGCAGATTCACACCCATAGCGTGAATAGAAAAGGCGGATTGGAGAGGCGTGTTTATGTACAGGAGACACAATATCTCTCAATATACTTTCACACTGACAATTTAAGAATCCGCCACACACGATGCTTTAGATCTTCGCTGCTATTAAAGGTTTAAGGCTAATTGTCAGACGGTGTTGTGTTTTCTTATGTTTGCAGACGTGGCTTTTAGAGCAGGGTGGAGAGAGAGAGAGATGTGGCTGAGTAAATTGGAATCCATTGTGTGAAAGAGAGCGTAAAAGCCCGGCGAGGGTATTGATGGGATTACTCACACTTTTCACAGCTATAGAGGGAGAGTAAATGATTTAAAAGGAAGTATAATGTAATGAGGAGGTGGGGGAAAGGCTTCCTGATGATCATATATCTGACTGCTAATCCTCTGAGCTTACATCAACATTAACATTCACACGTCACCGCTAAACACTTCTGGCAGCTTTTGGGTCCGTATCGCACGGGCTGCGGTGCGCTTGTCTGCAGCGCTGTCAGTCTGGCTTTTCGGGAGCGGTTGATGCCGTGTGTGTCTGTATACTGGCAGCACTTTAAAGTGAGCTCTGATTGAAAGAGGGTACACACCAAAGAGCTGGAGGGCAAGGAAATAAAGCCGGCCTGAGTGCCCAGTGTCGCTCTTATCTGAAGAGTTGGATGGCTTGATCTCTTCAAAGAGGACTCTCACTCAAGCGCGGCCATAATCAACTGATAATAAAGTTTACTTGGCTAACTACAGGCCTTGACCAAGCGTCTGTGCTGTTTTCCAACATACCGCCACCATTTTGCTGTGTTTGCGCTAAACAAAGAATTTAGGTGATTGGCAGAAATCTGACATTGTTGGATGCTTTGGCTCAAAATAGGTGGAGGCAGATAAAGCAGATGCTTTATCGGCCAACTGACAACATGTGATTTACACACTGCCCATTTTCCACCAAAGTCTGTTTGTTTTTCAGATACAAGTGACCAACATTACGCAAGTCCAACACACTTTCCTGGGGATAATTACTTGTTAGCTCAATTTCACTTATGGCCCCTTAATAAAACCTAATTGAATTAGTCCCACCTCTGCCTTGCGGTGGGTGTTTACGGTTCTCTGGTCCCCGTGGTAGCCCAGAAACAGGATAATGTATGTCCCCCGCATGCCTCAGTAAGTCTGCTGTAACCCGAGGCTGTAAAGGTGAATGCTCTTTCAATTAAATAAAGAACATCTCAATGGTGTGAGATAAGTATTTGCCAACATCTAAGAGAACTAAATGATCCATGTTGGTTTTATGATGATGAAAACGTTTTTTTTTCTCTTTCCCTGTTAAATGTTAACACCGTGTCCTCATATCTCAGTAGCTCAGACAGGATTTACAAATGAACCATGTGTATCTTATCGGTACATTTGTGTCTTGTTTTCTGTACGTGTGTGCTCATCCAGAACGGACGGCAGGCGTTGTATTATTGAATCGGGTGAGGCTGAACTCTGAGGGGTGTGAATAATGCGGAATGCGGGCTGTGGCAGCTGTCGACCAGTCTGATGAAGAGATCTTCCCTATTGGAGAAGATGAACTTTTGACCTCCTCCTTTAAGATTTTTCTTTAAGCTTTTGCGCTGACTCACATGAATATACCCGGTCCAGCTGAGGGACAGCCTCCCAAACCTGTTTAAAGTGGGCCCTTGGTGACTTTCAAAGGGTATGACCCTGACCTGTATTTAATACTGAATGAAACCTTTTAGCAAGCACTTTGCTCCATCAGGTGATTCCAAGGCATCAGAAGTCAAGAGTCATTCTCGTCTATTTCATGTTACAAAAATGTGTTTCTGTAGTTGCTTGCATGACTGAATATTAATTGTAAAAACTCAATCGGCTTTATGTCACCTTCAGATATGTCCTGTAGTGTTTTGGCGGCATGCAGAGCTATGATTGTTGTCGTGGCGTTCTGCACTGGCCACGCCCCAGAGGCTGTTTCTTTGATGGCGGGCCTGTTGACTCGTGTGATCGCAGTGCTTTGAGGAGTCAATGGCAGACACGGGACAAACAGCTTTTTATGAAGTGGTATGAAGTTATCTGCTGTCTGTGAGTCTGGCTGGGCTGGTGTTTTACAGCAGATAACAGCAGGCCCCTTGCTTCCCTATCAGCGCAGCACCACCGGCCGCCCGCGCTCCTCTCTCGCCCGCGCATTAGCGGCTGTCAGAGGCCTGGAGTGTGGCTGAGGGTTCGCAGGGAACCCCGGACGAGGGCAGATAGCCGTTGGCCTGCAGATCAAAGGGTCTCCTTACAGGCCATTCTGATAAAGCTGCTGTATTTCATGTAGCAGGTATCTGCAATAGAAAGACATCATTCTGCTTCCCTTCTTTTCCTCCCACCCCTCCATGTGCAATATGTTTTTATTGTCCTGGGCGCTTATTGGTGTTAAAAGTCCAAAAAAACCCCGTTTGAAGTTGTATTGGCTCTCTGTGGTGTTTTTCAAGGGTCACTCATTTCCTCTTTGCTATCACGGACAGAGGAAGGAGGGGAGGCGGCTGGAGTCTCAGGCTGCTATGTGTGCCAGATGAAACACAGATAGATGTTTATGACCTCTGAGTTTCTGGTGCTTTTACCTGCATAGCCACAGCAGGGTTTTGATTTTAAAAAAACTGAATGAGACCGTATGAGAAGCTGATCCACAATACTTAAAATTGTGAATTTTGATGATGGATGCTAAAAAACATTGTACTATACTTTGATTTATGTTTAAAAAGCAAAATATATGATATCATTGATGCTCATTTGTAATATAATAATGAAACATTATCTTGACAAAAGACAAAATGTCTTTAGCCATTCACGTAGATAAGAGCTGTGTGCTTGTTAACAAGAGCTAACTTGCCTTGAACGGACTCTATTAAAGAGGGAACAAGTATAGTAATAAAAATAAACTCTTAATGAACTATGATGTAATATGAGTGAATGAACTGTGGACAGAAATGGTATGCTTTTCTCTCTGCAGGCACGTTTGACCGCAGTGTCACCCTGCTGGAGGTGTGTGGCAGCTGGCCGGAGAGCTTCGGTTTGCGTCACATGTCCTCTGTGGAAGCCACTGAAGAGGGCCTGAAGGAAAGACTGGCGGATGCAATGTCAGAGTCGCCCAGCAGAGACATCGTAAGCTCTGGGACAGGTGAGCACATACATGCAGCCAGTGAAGTCTGTTCTTGTTTGTGATCGTAAATTTTAATTCACAGATTTAATTTAGTAAAAAAGCATCAGTTTCAAGCTCAAGTGGTAAACTTTATTTCATTCGATTTGCTCTCGCTAATACCTCCAGTGACTAGAGAAATCAGTTGCGGTGAACATGCTCACCGAACGTCTCTGTTTCTTTGAATTACGCAGAGATAAGAATTCATTTTACTGACAGGCTCCTGATGTATTTCTACGATTCCTCCTGCAGACCGTCTCGAAGAAGGCGCATTTTGAAGGTTTTACGATAACAAATTAGGTCATTCACGTTGAAGGAAAGAGCGAACGAAATGAGGGGGAAATTGCCACTCTTGACAATCCGAATGTTTAACTCATTTAGGAAGCTGCTCTCTGTCCCTCCCCCTGCCTCCGAACAAGAGTTTCTTTGATATCTCGAGAAGATGGAGGTTGAATCCTGGACGTGGCTGCTTGGAGCAGCGAGGTCACAAGGCCCTAATGCGTTTAGCATCGACTGGCCCTCTCTCGTAGCGCGTCTATTAGGCACTAATCCGATTTGTACCTATTCATTTGCAGTCCCTGCAGCAGCACCGAGTTGGCCCTCTCCATAATTGGTTCTGTCTCTATTTTTGCATCATTAGATTATGCCCGACTCCCGGACACTTGTAGTCTGCGCTTGTCCGTCCATTTATACAGCCTAATGTAACACAAAATTCATTACTGATCACATTACACTCAACTTTTGGCCCTACGGGCTGGCGGATGAACGTAACGTTAAGCCTCTCCTGAAGCAGGAAACCCAGGGAACAGACAAAAAATGGATTGTCACGAGAGGCTTTAAATAAGCGACGTGGTGGCTGGGGACACGCTTCTGGAGCCTGTGATGAGCGCCGGCCATCAGTAATGTGTCAGTCCGTGCTGTTTTCAATTAGACTTCAGGGCTGCAGTTAAGAAACGGAGAGACATAGATCAAGGCATTGTTATTTGGGTTTTTATTGAAGGTGATTGTGCTGAGAGTAATAGATGAATACTGATAATTATCCAGAAGATTCTATGACTGGGTCATATCTAGATGGTAACCCTTAGTGTGTTTATTTTGAGTCCTTAAAAGCCAACGCTACCCTAACCCTGACCTTGGATGGGTATCTCCTGAGAATTTTCACAGTACGTGTCTTACCATCTAGATCTGACCCTACAGCTGGTGTGGGATTTATCAGACGGGTCGTAAAGAAGTGTGGGATTGTGTCTGAATTGCGGGCGAGCCAGTGCATCTGTGTATGTAATACCTGAGCAGATTTCTTTGTAGTGGTGGGACACCCCATTTAATAAGGCAGGTTCAGTGGAGAGACTCTTTGAAGGGCTAAAGCAGATGGTTCAGCACTTAGCATCTCCTCACGCACGGGCTCTTCTTCAGAAGAAGACTGTTGTGTCAGGGGACAGCTTAGGCCTGTCTTCTTCTTTATCAGTTGCTAACTACTTCTCCATGTTTCATTCCATCTTTTCACTCACTCACAAAAATATGAATTCTTGCCTGTCATGTGCATGGCTGGCCGTGTTATCCATTAGTGCTGGGAATTCTTATCTTGTAGGTAAGCAGGTGATAACACAAGACAACTTACAGTAACCGAATGCAAGTTAAAACTCTTGCAATGCAGTCATCTTTAAATTAGATTTTGGCCGGCGGTATAATGTCACAAATTAGATTTTGTTAACCTAACGTAAATTCCATTTAAGCGGGTGGAAGAGGACAGGACTCAACCCTGTCAGCCACCGGCCACCAGTGTTTATTGAGGTTGCACGCAGGATTATGTGTCTGTCATTTCTCATTACTGCAGCCGCCCCAAAAAACACATTTATATCTATTTCTCTGTTAAGCTTGTGAGCACATTCTCAAGTGCAGGCATACATCAAAACATATAGAGATTTCTGCACATGTCAGTTTGGTCGATTAGCAGAACTGTATGGTGGAAAGGTATTACAGTAAACCGTATGACGGTATGAAAGTTAAGAGTGTCTGGCGAGTAGACTTAATGTACGCGTTCATTTAAAATGATTAAGGCCGAGAGGGTTTCTTGAACTTGATGGAGAGCCCACACGGTTCGAGCGTGACACGCCACAATAGCTTCATTGTAAAACGGATGTCAGCGACAACTCTCAAGTACTCACTCTTTTCTTTTTCTAGACATCTCTGAGTATTCAGTTCAACCCTCAGGGCACATCTTTACGGTCGCAGGAACACACACATGCACGCACCGTGTCCAACACACATTCACGCACCCACTCCAATACAAACAAAGTTTCTCAAGTGGACACATATGCAGCCGCTAATGACCACAAACACACACACACACACACACATGGTTGCCCCTCAAACAGTCATGCTTGGAAGCTGGTGAAAGAACACATGCACGCAAACGCAGTTTTCCCATCACACACATACAGCATGCTGTGGCCACCACTGAGCGTGACCGACCCAACTTGTGATGATTAGAGCTTTTGTCACGAAACTAGGAACAATGCACTTGTATCCGCCAGTAACACTCCTCTGTGCCTCTAAACATACTTCTCTCCAACGGCTAGACACTCCAGGGCGCCAAAAATCTGTCTTCCTCTCCATCGGCCGTTAGCGGTCATGAAGCAGGATGTTTGTTTTTCAACCCCTCTGAAGTCATTAAAGCATTCATCACTTGGTGTTCTAGCCTAAGCATGGTAACTTGTCATAATTTTGGAATCGTTTGTATGATTGTCATGATTGAGTTAATTATTCGAGCAGGAGTTGGTTATCAGCGCAGGGCTTACTCAAGCTTCCATTGAGTAGTGTTTGGATGTGGTCCACAGTGATTCGATATTATCTTGAGGATACAAAGAAACCGCCAATTTGAGCTTAATTAATACGTCTGCGTTCTTTGCGTCTGTGTATATGTAGTCTGATGAAGTCTGAAAGAGAACTATTGATTTAATCAGCTGCCGATAACAAATCTGGCATTTCTCGAGTCCTTTTTGTCACATTGTGCCTTGTAAGGATGTTGTGTTATGCTGGTCGCTACAGTAGATTTCAATGTCTCACCGGCTACTTCTTAACCACTGTGTGCTAAAGCCAAGTGCACACAGCACGATCCCATTCCTGGCTCGGCGAAAACGCTCATTGTTTGCTTACCTGGTTAATGACAGTAATATTCTCTGTTTAAATTGGACCGAGTCGCAAGTATTCATTCGGCAAATCATACGCTATTATCAGAGAGTGTTCCGTGCCTTGATGTCACGGCTCGTTTTAATAGCGAGAGATAGCCATCGCTAGAGAAACAAGGCACAGCTGAAAGCACAGCAGCCCAGCCACCCGCAGTGGAAAGGACTTAGCAGGCCGCTAATCAATCATCCGCCACCTAAACTCGACACACGGACGATGGATTACGCAAACAAACCCAGCACTAATCTGGGTCTGCTCAATCTCCTGCCGATCCCAGAGCCTCGGTGGAGTTCAAGGGAGCGTGCTGGACCGTGAAGTTGTGCTCAAAGGCTTTGGCGTTAGCATGCACGTATCATTTGTGGATGTATTTAAGATGCTTTGCCGTGCCTGATATGTGGATGTGTTAAATGTTGTTCTGTATATGCAAAATTACTTCTGTATGTTATTTAAATCTGCCTGTCTTTGGCATAGCAGAGGCATTCGAGCCATGCCCATATCCATTAGGTGATAACTACATCATTACATGCCTCGTTCAGTCTTGTAAAAAGGCAGATAAATAGGCAGGTTTGAGTAGAAGAGACTAGAAAAGGTGGTAGAAAGGAAGGTGGCATTAGTGCATAGGGCAATGACCAGCAGGGGGGTGATGTGTGAAAATAGGAACACAATCATTATTTCCTGCCCTCAGCGGTCACCCATTCATTCCACCATCACTCTCTTCAGTCCAGCCCAGTGTTTGAGAGTAATGTGCAGTGACAGGGTGAGACGATGAAGAATAATTCCTGCATTCACAGTCTCTGTAACAGCCTCTCTTTCTCTCTCTGACTCTGACACATTGAGTCTGGATATCATTGTAGCTGCTTTATTTCTGTAAATATACTGTCTGTATATTATCTTCTACAGTAGTTTACTTGTTTAATTTTTTTTAATCTCCATCTCGATCTTTCCACTAGCGTGGCAACACAACTCGAATAATAATTACACATATGTGTTTGGCGTGGCGCTGCAGGTTCAGCAGCGGTGCAGTGTAAGAAACACTGGATCCAAGCTCACAGTAAATGGGCTTTTTGTGGGATTTTTTTAAGACTGCACTTAACAGCTTGCTCAAGGGAGCAACAGTCAGTAAATAGCATCACTGAAAGAAAGAGAAGAGGCTAAGACATAGAGAAAGAAAGCACGACAGCTGAGGGGGTGAAAGAGGCACTTTTAAAAGATGTTCCAGGATGTCTAGACATGGTGTTGGTGAAACATGACGAAAGCGTCAGGCATTTGAGAGCACCACAAATGGAGGCTGGAGGCAGGTGTCGGTGAAACATGCCTCTGCTCCGCCAGAGCTGTGATTCCACAAATGATCTAAACTTCTCGGTCATTTACTGCGTTTAGAGTCTCAGGAGTATGAATAATAGTTCATTATTAAATATCTCCGTCTAAATGCACTTTTTCTCTCTGACTGAAGTACATGCACTCTGCTTCTCTTTTTTATACAGTTTTTTTTCTTAGTATCTGAATATACATACATTGAAAAACACTAGGTGCTGTCCTGTGTTATGCCATATACAGTACCAGTCAAAAGTTTAGACATAATTGACATAAATGTTTTTTCATGATCTTAAAAATCTTTTAATCTGAATGTGTATATTTTAATGTTTGAAAATTCAAAAATATAATTGTGCCAACATATTAATTTCTATTTTCTAACAAAAATATTATTTAAAAATATTTTTAAAATTGATTATTTGGACCAAATAATGTAAAAAAGCAGCCAATAAGAGTCCAGCATATATAAAAATCAGTGATGTTTAAAAAGCTTCTTAGGTTGAGACCTTAAGAAGCTGAATAATAAAATGTCAAGAGTATGATTTTACAAATTCTTTGTGAATGAATACTTTGTGTTTGAGTGTTCATTTATTTTGGATGCTTTTAGTCACAACATAATTTCCACAGTTACAATTGTGTTATTTCATAGTTTTGATGAGTTTACTACTATTCTAAAACGTGGAAAAAATCTAAACAACAGTGAGTAAATGTCTCCAAACTTTTGACGGGTAGTGTAATTTGAGGAGCTGTTATGGTCCAGAATATGACTCTAATGTTTAAGTAGTATAACCCTTGAGATAATTGTTTTACAGTTGTCATCAGTATGTAAAAAAAAAAACACAGATCAAAGGATAATATCAGCATGGCAGATATATTATGTCAAGCAGTGTATTAATACTACACACCTGCAGAACATACTTCATCAATATTTAAAAATCAAGTTCTTTATTGAATTTAGTACGTACTCTTAAAGTGCAGGGATTCAAGCGCATCCTTTTTCTCTTCACATCTGTATGTATATCAGTAAAAGAGAGAGCATGCATTAGTAATAGAGGACATAATGGAGAGGTTTCTTGGAGGCGCAGCCGAAAGGCGTGACGGTGTTAGCGGTCCAGGCGTTTCTTTGCCGATATGAGATCACTGACCTGACTGCAGCACTTTCCAGGAAAGTGAAAAGAGGAAAGAGCTAGCGAAGCATGCTTGAGAAAGTGTGTGACTGTCGCCGCGTCTGTTCCTCACACACACAGACGCAACACCGTCGCCTCTAATGGCCTCACACTTAAAAAAGCACTCATGCACACGGCCCTCTGTGCTGTGAATAAACATTTTCTCTCTTTTTTTCTCCAGGCGTTCCGCCTCCTGCAGGTGATCGTCCACATTGTGTGCTTAAAGAGAACAACATCTTTTACCGCTATTATTTAATTGCTTAGTGATGATCTGACTAATGCAAGCAAAATGGCAATTATGCAAAGCAGATTTCATGTGTTGCTGTTTACTGCTAATGTGTTTGTGGCTGGGAGATGAAAGCTTTGAAAAGTTGATCATGGTGGTGTCACAAGCCTAGGCTTTTTCTTGTATCTAAGAAAAGAACAGAAATCTGTTCTAGAGCTATACATGAAAACATACATACATATGGGTATATATACAGTATAGGTTTTATGATCTATTTAGAGAGGCATTATGAAGTATATGTGCAAACCTACAGCGGAGACCGGACATAAGAATTTAAATTGTTAACAGAAATATGTGTCATATTTATTACATATATGATTTTTTTTTATGCAAATTTCTATATGTATATGTATATCAGTATACAGTGACATCGTTTTGACTATAACCGTGAAATCAAAACCTATAATAATCAATATTGTGTTGATTTATGAATGAACAATTCATATTTACAATATGAATATTGTAAATAAAGCAGCACTTGTCAAATTTTATCTTAGTTGCAAACTCTCTTCACAGCTTCCCTACACCAATATTGTGAGTATGATTTATTCACCAAATATAAAAAACATAAATTAAACAAAATTCAAGGTGAAATGGACTGATGATTTATATAAAAAATAACATTTAGATAGATATCATGACCATATTGTTACCACGATAATCATGTAGTGAAAATCTGATATTGTAACAGCCCTAGTATGTATGTGTATATGTTTTTATATCTGTAAAATCCATGCATGGACATGTATATTAGATGTGCGCTTTACATCTCTTTCCATATTCCATTTGTTTCTATGTGTTCACTGAATGTGCAGCTGAGTTCAGGATTCATCCTCAGGCTGCAGAGCATTAATGAATCTCACTGCATCTGTGTGTGTGTTTGGTGTGTACCGTCCTCACATCTCAGGGTTTCAGTCCTTTAGCTGCATGGCATGACGTTCAGCTCCACGGCCGTCACGTTGACCGGGCCCATCAATCAAAGAGACATAAAGTAATATGGACAGCAATTAAATCAAGTAATTGAATCAAAACTCAAATTAAACCACCAGCCTGAGTGGTTTGTAATTGTAAATGGCAGGAGCCTTCCATCCCACTGGCTTAAATTTGAGACCTGCGCCTTGAGCAACTATTTAACCAATTACTCTGCTAGCAGTAATAGACCTTCTTAATGCTGACTGAATCGGAGTGATTTTGTTTGACTAGGGTTTTTATTGAGAGTCTGTGGTCTACTTGTAGCCAGTCTGATAAATAAAGAATCAGTCATGTTTGTTATGTTAATGGATTTCGGTCACATTTAGCCCATTTAGCGCGTTTGAAAAGTTTGCTAATGCTATATACTATTCAGAAACATAAATAAACCAAATTTGTTACGATAGCGAGAGTCATTATTAGTGCTTGCTAAAGCTAAACATCACAGTTATTGTTGCTCATACTTTACGTTAGGGATTTTAACAACCCTTGACTAAACTGACGAAAAACCAACTCGGAACACCCTGGCAACCGCATGAGCAACAACTGAGAAAATGTAAAAATATAGTTTGTATGCAACTTTGATAGACTAGCTCAAGCCACAGTGCTAACAAACATGGGTCACACTAATTCTTTAATTCTCTAGCTGTTTAAGAACGTGAAAGTGAGAGCTTTAAAAAAGTAAAGAAAAGTCTGAGCAGAAAATTGTTAATAATTCAAGTCCATAAGTAAATGTTTGCAAGGTCATTCACACCTATGTGTTAATGCTGCAGTAAAGTCTTGTTAAATTTGGGCATGACACGGACGAACATGAATATGCTTTCATTTCCTGTGGCTCGACGACCAGCACTCATCTCACTGTGTTCTAGTTAGAAACACGCCAGCAAAGTGAAACCATCGCTATCTGTTCTGCCGCCTCTGACGGATACATCTGCGTGTGTGGTCGTGGTCACAAGTCTGATTCATTTTTTATGACTATAAGTTTTATCATTCATTACTTGCGTTACTGTCTGGCCATTTAAAGCGAGAGCTTCGCTCAGTTCTACTTTTTAGCACTCGCTGGAGACTTGCTCCACATGATTCATAAATAGTTTCGAAACTAGATTTAATTTTGGAAGAAACAGTGAGTGGCGTTTGTCACTCTCGCTGGGTGTTCATGCTGCAGTATGGTATGCACAGGGGCAGGGAAGGTAACAGTAGGTTTTCAATAGTTGTAATTGAAAGCACAATGAAAGCATTCTGTGATGATCATGAAATATAGAAATTTGTAGGGCCATGCTGTGTGTGTGTGTGTGTGTGTGTGTGTGTCACATTGGGTCTTGTTTGTTTTGTACAGGCCACGGTCTGCAGTCCAGACACCTTTGTTGCTTCCAGTCAGGAAAGGGGTCACACACACTCATGCTATTAATAGTCCAGACAGAATAAGTAAACTGGATACAGGATGAGGTTCTGTCACAGCAATAGTGTCCCACAGTGTCCCTAAAGCTTATCAGCTGGGGTGTTGCTAATGCCCATCTTTTAAGAGGATGACTTCCTTAATGCCAGCTTTTCATTTGAGGAATAATCTCCGAGGGGCTGTGAAATAACTAACAGCAACGTGTATGTGTGTCTGTATGAGTGTGTTATTTTGGTTAAGGGCGTGTTTACGTGTCTTCCCTTGTGGTCAATGATGAATCAAAGGGATGACGTGTAATATCTCATTGAAGTGCAGGAAAGCATGTGTTAGTGTGTTTGTATGTTATGGATATGCATAGTATCAACTATCTGAGTAATCAACTAGGACAGGTAATAATACAAACGATACATGCATTTTACTTTTTTGTCCCTTACTTTAAATCATATATTTACCATATACAGCTCTTAACAATTAAGAGACCACTTCAAATTTGCCTTTAGTCATTATTTCTGCATGTATTGTGTCCATTTTTATTCTAGTGTCTATTCTAACTATTTATTCTAGTATCTGTCAGGTGACAGACAAAGCTTATAATAAAAATAATAAAAATCAAGGTTATTCAGTCAAATATTAATGTTTTAATATTTTCTTTACTTAAGACAACATTTAATTTCATTTCATTTAAAATGTTTTCTTTACAGTATTCAAGGTCTGCAAATGTATTTTGACCAGTTTGTCCCGTTTTCAAATGAAATGCAGATTTTTTTATTTGGAGTTTAGGAGGAATGTTGTCAGTAGTTCAGAAAAATCATTTTATCTAAATATATACCTACAAATTAAAAATATATATATAATATGAAATATAAAATATAATAAAATATGAAAATAATTTTGAAGTGGTCTCTTAATTATTTATAATAATTTTTGAACATTTGGAAACATTACACATACAAACGTTACTGCTTGTAAATGAAATATATATATATATATATATATATATATATATATATATATTTGAATTAAATTCCTACATTATGTTTTTAATGTGTTAATCACCTACAAAATGACTCAAAGCTCATTCCTTATATACCCCATTTATAGTTTGGACTGCAAACACGTGACCTGCAGAGGAGTACGATGAGAAAGCGTTAACCAAAGGCAGCTGCAACCACACTGAGACTAAAGTCCAAACAAAACACTAAACTCTAAAGAATATCGCAGTGAATTACGCCCTCTGTCCCGTTTGCCCTCCTTTCTTTCTTATAATAGGGGCACAAATTGGGTCCACTCTCTTTGGCATTTATACTGGCACACTAGTCTGATTAAAGGCTTTTTACTGTATATGCTTTGATCCGGTTTCATTTTCTTCTAATGATGAGTTGAGTCTGAACATCAGAAGACTGGAGCTGCGTGCATGCCCGCATGTTCTCTGTCACACAGTCGTGATCTTTACTGAGTGAGTCTAATGTGTAAGCATGTGCTGGTTACCCACAGCAAACAGCGCTGCAGGATCTTCAAATGTCTGTGTCATGGTGAACTGGTGTTTACTGCCTAAAACCAGCCGGTTTGATAGAGTTTCACTGGAGCCTTGTTGCTGGGGACAAACCACAGGAGCCACAGAACAATCAGACATGCCTGCGTTGATTCAGAGAGAGGGAATAGGAACAGAAAGAATTTGACTGTGTGTGTAATGTGTGTATGATCAAAAATAGAGTTGTAGCAGGAGACTGTAGTGTGTGTTTCATTTAAAAGAGAGGGATGCAGCTGGTACAGATGATGCGTATTATAACACAAAAAATTCTTGATGCTGATTGGTCAGTAGTATTCACAGTATTTTATTTACTTAATAACTGCTTTAACAAGCTACTGTAAGTATCACAAAAATATACATGTTGCTATTTTTCAAAAGTCATTTGAGATTGTGTCATATTATAAATATAGTCACAGCTGAATATCTGCTTTGTGTCCTAAACCCTGAATGCCCGTGTGAAAAAATACTGTAGTATTTACTGTAGTAAGGTTAGTAAAAAACCCTACTGTAGTAAATATATATTATAAGTGTACTACAGTTAGTACTACAATTTATCAATTTACTATAGTTAATACAACAGAATACTATAGTATATATTAGCAAATTGTAAAAATTACTGTTACGATTTTCTCTCTCTCATACTTTTCCGCTTAACTTAAATTAAATAGTATTTTAGGCAATAGTAACCAGTGCTGACCTCTCCCCCATGTGTGTGTGATATCATTATTTGTCCTGTTTCAGCGGAAACGTATCACTGCTGGTGCTCTCCCTTACACACAGATTCACAAACAAACACACGCCGCCTGCGGTCCACAACAGTGCAGTGTCCGGTCCAGGTGTGGGCCCTGACCGTCTGCGCTCTGCCTATAATTGCTACAAGGCTCTGCGGCATTTATTTGCACAGACCTGCACAGACGCGAGCAGGTTTACGCTCAGTCGCTCTGTGTTCCTGTGCTATCTGCCGGGCACACGAGGAAAAGCATAGCCACCGTCTCTTCCTTGGCATGCTTCTGTTACTGTGAGCCTGCAGAACAGGATTTACGAGCACCTGTCACAGGGGTATGTGCACCGTGCACACTTCCCAAAGCAAACAAACAGCTCCTCTCCTCCCCCACGAGTGCAAATCATCAGAGGGAATGTGGCCACCCAGTCCCTGCTATCATTTTAACACTGTACTGTCTGTGTGTTTGTATGCGAGACGTTCTGTATACACACCAGATAATAACTGAAAAATTATGGACAGAACCGGGCTGCATCTGATGTATGCTCAAAACACTGCATATATCACAGCTGTTATGAGTCTGTGCCGTTGTGAGGCCGTGTATACACTGAGAATGTGTAATAACGTCCACAACATATACAATACAAATCATGCAGAAAATAACACACTATCATTTCTATGTCTAGAAATTGTTTATTTTTTTCAGCGTGTTTCAATCGTTTTAAGTCATTGGTATCAGAACTTTTTATACAAAAATGTTCAGAATTATAGCATTTTATTTGATCAGTTTTTTACCTGTACCTGCGTAAAATTTTTAAAGTTCAGTTGTTCACTATTTGCCATAATGAAGTAATAAATATCTCTCAAAAAAATGTACAATAATACAGTAACTAATAGTTCTTGGTAAACAAGAAGTCATACTTCTGTGTGTCTCATTCCTCCAAAACATCTGCATCTTCTTGCAGTTTCCGTGTTACACGTTTCAATATTATTTACGTTTCTGTGCAGAATTGAATTAAACATAAATCACTGCATTGAACTTTCCTGCGGTTACTTTAATAAATGCTTGAGTGTAAGTCTTGTTTATGTCTTATTTTTTGGTTTTATCCTCTCTTTTTTTTACGCAGCAGAGCTGCAGAGGGAGGGAAGCATCGAGACGCTCAGCAATAGCTCCGGCTCCACCAGTGGAAGCATTCCCCGTAACTTCGAGGGCTACCGGTCCCCTCTCCCCACCAATGAGAGTCAGCCGCTCAGCCTCTACCCCACCCCATTCCCCTAAATCCAGCTCTCATCTCTGACCCACAGAAGCCCCTATGTCGCCTTTGGACAATCTTGACCCCTATCAAAGGGGTCACACCAGCTTTCTCCTGTGTGTATCTTCATTCAGAAACAAATCCTGCTCAGACAGAGCCAGAATTAAGTGTCTTACCTGTTGTTCTCTGACAATGGCCCTAATTTAATTTCAATTTCCTGAGATGAATGTTGAAGTGGTTTAGTCTCTGTTTCAGAGAGAAGAGAACTCTATATATTAACCTTGACCCCTCTGATCTGCACTTTTCTCAAAGATGTGTCATATTACCAATATCATTATCAGTTGAACTTACAGTGTGTGCTGTAGGGGTGTGTATTTTTATTGATTACTCATTGGGTTGGTGTATGAGTGTGTGTATAGATGAGTACAAGCCTAAGCATTACACTGACTTTTTTCCGATCAAATTGACATTAATAGACATTTTGCTGCACAATTGAAACAGTTTCCAAGTATAACTGCCATAGTGTTTTGATCTGTTTTAGTAGATATGTTCTGTAGTTAACAGGTAAAATGTATTGGACTTTTATCTTTTATTTAATACATAATCAAGTACATTTGGTTATGTTTACGTTAAATGTAAATGTTACGTTATAGTGTTTATTATTCAGCACATTTGTTCTGTATATTCGATTTTTTTAGACTAGGGTTAATTTCTTGGATTTTGATTTCTTTATAAATTCATATTTGGATTTATAAAGATTTCTTTCTTTTTTCAGAAGGGATGTTTGTTTACAGATGTTTCCATGTTTGATAAGTTTTAATACATGTTTAGCAGTGGAGGTCATGGAGATCCACAGCTTATTTTATTCAGCTCATAAAGTTTACACACAGAATCATTATGTTCCATATATCATTATGCATTAGCTTGTTTATTTAACACGTTTTGTGGAAATTAGAAGAACGTCATTAAATTCAGCTTGACTGAATGTAACATTTTACACTTAATTACACTAAACTATTTATAAATTTTACCTAAACTGATAAAAGAGCTATGACATTGCTAAAAGATTTTGCTGTTGTAATTATCAGCCTGTCAAAATGTTTAAGAGCCACTGTTGGCTGACAGCTTATTGCATGCTGAAAGCTAAAAAAAGTAGCTGGAAATCTGAGAAGAAATGTGGCAGGTTGTTTACCATAAATTATAAGAAGTTACAGTTGGCATGACTTTACGACTGAATGCAGCGCGTATGCTTTTTATGAAGTATTTTTTGTAATGATACTTAATCATGAAACAAGAGTTTATGCAAGTGAAAGTAATGATTACTCTATACATTTGTGTTTGCTTAAGACAGTATATGCATTTTGACTTTCCCAAAAATTCATTAATTTCCTTGTTAATGTACCTTGCTTTTTCATCTTCTCTCCAGAATATATTTGTTATAGAAAAAATAAATGCATTTGATTCTGAAATATAAATTTGGCTAAAAATCTAAATCACTGCTATTGTTTTTTTTTTTCATCACAAATCTTTACTCAACAGGTCCACAGGCTTCAGGACAGATTTCTTCCGTTGCTGCTTTTATCAAATCAGTTTTAACTTTTTATATTATAATATAATGGACATTTTTCAGCACCAGTTGTGTAATGTAATTTTTTATTTTAAATGTACTTTTCAACCTAGTATTAAATTTTTTCTTTGCATACAACTTGACCTGATGCTGCACAGGACAGACAAATCACTGACAAAGCCATTGTATTGTTATCACGGTGATGTTTATTATGTGTCACATAAATAGTCAAGACACAGAAATTTTTTTTCAACCATTAATAATTCTCACCATTTTAAGGTCCCTTTTCAGCCCTCCTAGGATCCATGTACAAAGTCTCAATGTCCCATATGTGTACACCCAAAACGCACACACAGATTGTCTCTTATACTGTTAAGCAGGGCAGAATGTCTCATGCTGATGTGATGTGGAGGACAGTGGCAGGCCTCGCACCCTCAGTCTGGTAAGATCAGCCCTTGTTTCTCTCTCTCCAGACCTTCAGTGCCACCTTATCACTGGAGCGTCAGCCTATAAATACCAACAGACATTTCAGTGAGAGGTGTCAGAGGTTTTCTCATGTCTTCAGGGTCATAAGGCTGCTGTGCAAATGTGTACATTTAGTTAAAAAAAACAATCTATAAACCGTCTGCCGTTTAGTCTTGCAGTAGCGCTGATACACAATCTACAATAAGTCAATCTGTCAAGGCTTGTTAGAAATCCATTCAAGATCGTGTGACTGTTTGTTCCAAAACACTTCTTCCTCCTTACATCATGTGTCCCAATGGGAACGGTCTTTATTTAATAACAATGTTTTTACTGGCACGACTGCTGGTCTCTCCCTGTTAAGGGTCACACATCTTTTAACTACTAACTAAAACATCAAGTGATTACACTGCTCCCCTTAAACCATAAATATAAAAAAGAAGATGTCTTTAAAGTGAAAAAGTATTTTAACATGTATGATTCTTTTTAATTTTTTCTTGTTGTCTACAAAACTTAAGATATATTTGACAGTAACATAATCGTTAATGAACAGGCCATACTATTATTAAAAAAATGTATTTATAAAGAGCTCACCCTATTAATACACATATAGTGCATGCATTGTTGCAAACACATTCATGAAAGGCATCTCTGTAGTATTCACCTGTATGTAATGTAATGTCTGTAAAGTCCATTAGGGTTTACATTGTTTTTCTTTAAGCCAGGTCTGTTTGAGCACGGCTTAAATTTAATACACAAAAATACTTTATGCAGTTATGAACACTAAATATCACTTTGTGAGTGTTAGTCATAATGTTCTGCACATAATATATTTTGTTGTATGTAAAATTTTACATTGACGTTTTTTGTGTTTTCAGGGCTGTTGGAGGTTAAAACCGATTGAGACTGTTGCCTTGCATCAAACTCTAGATAGCAGAAATCTCTATAAGCTTCGTGTTGTAATATGTGTTATCAGAAAAGATGTGTAGGCAATCTCTTCAAAAACTCTTTAAAAGACGGTATGTCATATATCTAACTGATGGGGGGGGGGTTGAAAATCCCAATGACATTAATTCCTGACAAACACTATTTTTCAATTAGCTGCTGAATAGGCTCGATTAGATCAACTTATCTTCAGGTCTCAACACCTGGATGCGCGTCTCATCAGTTACTTGAAGACGCTTCTTACAGACACATCTTAAATAAACAAATAACAACAGATACAGTACTAACAATCTGCTCTGATCTGTGTCATTCACACTGAATATTGTCGAACTGTTTGTATTATTAGTATTGTTACAATGTAGAGATTTTTCTCATTATTTTTTTATATTATAACACAGTCAATTTAGCTATTTTATGCGGAGAAAAACATTTAGGTATAGAGTGCGAATTATTAAATAAAATAAAATAAGACCCAGACATAATAGACATTGAAAACAGGCGGCACAGAAAACAAAAATGTACCTTAGAGATTCCTAATTGGAGGTAAACTTAAAAAATACGTAAATAATAACGATATTTATTATAATCAAATGCTTTTAATTTTAAAAAGAAAATAAAGATCATTTTACAAATAAAAAAATGAAAGGAAAGAAAAATGCAAGAATTAAGCTATTTATCGAATGATAAAAAATGTTATATTTTCCTTATTTGTTGTTGTTTTTTATTTATAATATAAATTGTTATACTGTACTGGAGTAATCCTACATGAAACGGATCGCTACATCAGAGTGTAATATAACATTACACATTTTCTGAAAATAAAAATAACTTATCAACTTAAAAACTTTCACAAAATAACTAGAGTATGTCAATATTTGCAGGAAGGTATAAGGCACAAAGCACTTGTTGCATATAATATGGCGCATAAGCGCTGCAGGGGGAAATAAGAGGGTCAGTATTATACAAGAGAAGTGTGTGATCAAACACACAACAAAGACATCATCTCATTTAAAATACACTGCCAGATTTACAGAAAGCCAGGTTTTTGCTCTTTACAGAATCGCTTTTGGTTAATGTAAAGAAATATATATGTTTTGGTAATATTTTGAAACGAACATATAGCCTATTGAAAAGCTAACTGCGTTATAGTCTCTTAAGCTTCACAGAATAATTACAATCTTTTCTACTAAGCATAATTTAGTAAAAAAAATATTAATGACAATACTTCAAACATGTTCTTAAATGAGAGGGGGAAAGTTTTCGCAGTACATCTAAGTTTGATCTATTTTGTTATTGTCTTGTATGATGACACAACATGACAGCGAACGGTCTGCAGATCCAGGTGCATAAATTCCCTGAGGTTCAGTTATTATAGCGCCCCCACCTGTTACCTGACAAAGGTGTACCTTCACCAAAGCTTGATAATAATCCTTCACCCAAAAGATTTTGTGTGTATTATAAGCTGATTTGTCTCGACTTGATTCTCAAAGTTTAGGTTCTGAAAGTTCCAAATTATTCACATGACCTGAAGGCCCAATGGTGAAACCATTTAACGATTTACTGCCAGTATCAAATATTTACTGAAGCACGGATGATTTGTAAATGGATATTTTGTCTTTCCAAACGTCTTGAAACAAAAATACTAAATATTTTGATTTGCTATGATTTGTTTCTGTTTATTGGTTTCGCATTACTAGTCTCGCATGTCGTGTATTTTAAAAAACAAATAATAATCTGTAAGTTCGTTATAAAAATGTTAATTCATAATTGATCAGTTTATTTTTGTACTGGCTTTTGAGAGGCTAAGCAAGGTGTTATTGTAAATCGTACGGTTACAGCAGAGGTATCAATAAAATTGTTTTGCATGTCCACGTCCAGAGGAAATGGCACGAGAAGTTTTGCGGACTCGGTTCGGTAATACAAAATAGACTGTGAGATGAGCAAATTGTATGATTTGGCACGGACAGATCAAATCCAGTGTCCTAATGAAAAAGAGGAGATATGGGGAAATTTAAACAGGGTGTGCGAGGATGCGTCGTAAGAATGGAGGAGAGAGAGGAAAGGAGGAGGAGAGAGAGGGGGCCGCTAGCTGGTGGAGGCGCTGGGTATACATGTGACAAGGGGAAATATGAGGGACTTTGACAGGTCTTAAACGGTCTGGCGCCAAGGCCTCAGTCTACTGGCTAAATATAGCAGGAGAGATGATGCAGAGAGATGGGAAGAGATGATGAAAAGATGAAAAGAAAGAGCAACAATGTAAAAGCACCGGTCATTTAATGATCAGTCCTGGAGGATCCTCTAGTTTCATATATGTGAAAGGTATTGAAAAGGTTTGCGTTATCTTTTTTGCAGGAACATATTAATTTCCTCAGAACCCTGGAAACACAATTAGACACATTGTCTTACAGCGGACAAAGTCTCAAGGACACGAAATCTGACAGAAGCAGATCATGCATAAAATCTTGACGCTAGGCTATTTTTACCTAATGAAAATTTCCTCTGGTCAAAGCCATACACAGAGACGCCTCTCTGCATTTCCCAATAGCGCGACAGGAAGGTTTTTTCATCGTTAAAAACGCTGTGAATAAAAGTGCTCATCCCTTTTCGACGCCTCGTTCTTTTGGCAGTAAACAGTGGCAGGGCAGTGAAAAGTTTTCCAGCATGAACGCTTTTTAAGTCATGTGTGATAAGAGCTCAGCGCATGATTACGTTCTTGTCGGTTTAGATGTGTACAGCAGGAAAAATAAATCTGCCGTAATTGCAGAGACTCTGTTGATGTGATTACTTCCTTAAGTATATACATAGAAAACCATTACCATTCCCATGTGTGGTTAATCTCTTCCCAATCCAAATCACTCTCTGTCTAAATTTAAGCCCAGAGATTATTGATTAGCGTTATTGCAACAATTTACTGCTAGTAAAACACAAAAATGTGTATATCCTAATGAACAATCTTTAATATTTACACTAATTTAACCAGGTAGGCCTGCTGAATAACAAAATCAAATTAGTTATTTTAGTCATTTGGTTAGTTATAAGTAATTTTAGTGCTAAGGAACAAATTGGTTTAGGAACAAAAACTATTAATCAATTTCCATATGTTTCACCCCTTACATGCGATTTGCTATAAATATTCCACAAATTTTAATTGACCAAACTTACGATGAACGCTTTTAATCTACAACAAAAGCAATTAATGAATAGACATATATAAAGTAGTATCTGGATGAAGTTTACGTGTAGCCTAATTTTGTAAACGACAAAATAATAATATTTATATATATGTTTTATTAATTCCAACCATACATTTAAAACAATTGGCGTATTCTTGCATGACTTTTAAAATTTCCTTTAAATAAAGCATATTGTATTTTATTGACAAACTACATATAATGTTTAAGTTTAGCTTTTCGTTGGTTCATTTTAACTTGACGAAAAAGATAATTTAAATTATGATGTCTGAAGTGTTATAAAAGTGGACATGTTGAATGTGTAATATAAATGTATACAATGTTCATGTTTTTAAGCAGTAAATGCCAATCGTATTGTTTTTAATCTGAATAAGTATCGGACCTATGCTATAGTAAAAGAATGTTATAATATATAAGGTTTATTATTATTAAATCCGCTGTGTAAACGCTTTGTTTCGGTTTCTGTCATGGCTACAGCAACAAGTGGCTGTCTGCCTTGTATATCTGCTTCCCTGTTTAAGATGAAGATATTCCATATGTTTTGCTATGTAGCAAATATATAATACAATATAATTCTACTTTTAATTAAAAAAACAAACAAAATTGTTAAAATATCTTTTTGACCCTTTTTGACAAAATCAATTTTTGCCATGTTGGATGGCACGTCGAAAAGCAAACAAAATTATTACAAAGATCTGTTTTATCATACTAAAGCTATATGGTGCGTGGTCAGTGCAACCTCTAATGCTCTATAAAACAATGTTTCCTAAACCAGTTTCCTGAAACAGTACATATCTTAAATCACGAAATTAAATAAAAAGCTGTCGTTTTAAACCGCGTGCGGTTTTGTCAGCGGTTGGCGACATATACGTTCAGATTTTACTTTGCAGCGTTTCATTTGCAAGGAACAGCTGAACTTTTATTACAATAAATATGACATTAGTGCGTGTATCTACTAGATTGTGTCCAGCGCCGTAAGGGTTAAAGATACAGACCGTCATCATGTTCTGCTGATTTGTATCGAAGTGTAAAAGTGACAACATTCCGCAACCGGTTAAATCCGTCTGCACAAAAACATAGATTGGAAATTGATGCATTTTTTAAATGTTGGTGGCTATTTAAACTGACATAATATCGAAAAATATAGGTTTACATGCCAAGTTATGATGATAAAGTCATTATTAGACAAAGAAGCCAAGCACAAGTCATAACTTTGCCGTGAATGGTAAAGGGATCGTTGAGCACTGTTCGAGGATTTTGGAATAAATATGAACTGACAAGAGACGGTTCTTACTGCGGTGCGTCAGCCGACTGGCGCCAAGCGGCTATCTAACAAACCCAATCCAAGTAAATCTAGAGTCCACTAGTGGATTTCTTAAAGGTATAGACTACATTCATGGCTCGACCCACTCCTAAACTACAAGTCGAAAGTGGATGGTGAACATGTTGGTCTGTCACATGCTGGAAATAAATCCGCGTAAAGCAACTGAGATGTGCAAATATTCCACGTTTGATAAAAACACTAATGCGTAAAATAAAATACACGATCATTTGTTTGAGTTCCTAAACTTGCATTTTATGCATTTTACATTCCCTAAACATACAGTTGCCTAGACCACATACATGCAGCACATTATGCAAAAAAAATCAAATATATATAAAGTAATATAAAATGTAACAACGACAGATATTGGTCATCACCCTGCCAACTATACACTTACAGTGAACGGAAAAATGCAGCACTCACCAGAAATATTTTTATATCTTTGGAGTCCATAAACTCTCTTCCTCTTTCTTCAGTACAGCGCGTGGCTGTGCTCTTTGAATGGCCCGGGGCAGAATTTAAAGCACCAATGTCCGGTTATTGGCTGCTGTTCCTCACATGAAGTCAGTCGCGACACACGCACGAAGTACGGAAATAGTTATTCACACAGCGCAATGCTGAATTCAATTTATGCGCACAACATTATCCTTTAACTGTGAGTGAAATGTCTTTTACTGTGACCGACATAGTCATACGCGTCATGTTTCGCACGTACAGCGAACAGATAAACTATTTCATGTGTTCGTGAGGTTTTTATTTACTATTGCGAATAATTCTGCTAAATTAATAATCCTTTAAAATGTGCCACCAATATAAAGTAGACTTTATCATATTTTGCGCATCATCATATTTTTTGATAATAATATGCACTTTGGCGTAGTCATTTATAAACCAATAATCTGAATTTCGTTTTAGTGTTTCGAAAAGTGAGTTTGGTTCCTCGAACAAGGAGGCATCGTTTCATCGTAATTATAAAGCGCAAGCCGACCGAGGTGCTGTCTCCACCGGCTAAGCACTGAGGGCTGACCCGTTGCTTGGCTTGGAGACGGGGGTGGGATTTCCCGATCTTTTCTGTCATTGGTTAATATTTTATTCTGTTGACATGTTTTCTTACTGCTAATGCTTCCGACACCTTCTTGTCCACCCCCTCTCCTTGAGCCTGGCCGGAGCTGTCAAAACCACGCCTATAGAGGCCCACAATTGGTCCACAAAGCGTAAAATCAGCAATCAAGGGGGCTTGGTTCATTAGTGCTGGGATCAGAGCAGGAAGGACATGTGAGATAGTTACAGTTGTACAGTGGACAGAGAAAGATCTACCCATTTCAACTCCGCGTCTGCGTGTAGAATGACTGCGCTTGAATGGACATCCGCACCGAAAGAGTAACCTTATTTTTATGAGAGCAACTGCGGGAGAACAGGAATTTCCAAATCTGCTTTGAAAGCGTTCTTGCGCTCACTTTGACTGATATTATTGCGGGGACTTCGTGGAAACTAGCAGCTACGGGAGTTAAAGTGGAAGATCCCTCTGCGCTGTCTTTGCTCGTTTTAAACGTCTGTCTATCGCCTTTTATACAGCGTTCAAAACTGCTTTGCTGTGCTTTTTCTCCTCGTAGTGAGATCATACATTCTTCTGGATAAGCGCTGCTTTTTTGCCAGAGAACACCACTAAATATCATTTTCACTACGATTTTTTGAATGCACCGATGAGAGATCCAGTTTTTACGGGGACTGCCATGGCTTACCACCCTTTCCACGCTCACCGGCCGACCGACTTTCCCATGTCAGCTTTTCTCGCGGCCGCGCAACCCTCCTTCTTCCCGGCGCTGACCTTGCCTCCCGGGGCTCTCACGAAGCCGATCCCGGATCATACCCTGGCCGGAGCCGCGGAGGCTGGACTCCATCCGGCACTGAGTCACCATCACCAGGCGGCTCATCTGCGCACTCTTAAGAGCCTAGAGCCAGAGGAAGAGGTGGAAGATGATCCAAAAGTTACACTGGAAGCGAAGGATCTATGGGACCAGTTCCACAAATTGGGAACAGAAATGGTTATTACGAAATCTGGCAGGTGAGATTCGCGCAATTCGTTTTTAGTCAGTTGTTTCTGTGTTATTTATAGTGAACGCTAATAGGCATTATAACAAAAATAGTTTTTTGATAACAGCTTGGTCGATGATTGTGTAATTTGGCAGTCCAGATAAATTACTGAACGCTTGTCATTTGCACCTCGCTGTCGTAAGTCATTTCCCATTTATTTCCTTATTAATGTCTCGTGCCTTGAATTGGCTGACCTAATTATTATGTCAAGGAGACTTCAGAGCTGAATGTCTTACTGTCAGAATGTATGCACCTGAATGATTAATCTGTTCATTTGATTAATGAAAACGAAACGGGAAATGTACCAGCAATGCGTATTCAGTAGCTAAGCAAAATTTAAAGCTTAGGCTTTAATTGTTGTTTAAATATTAACACATATTCACTTTAGTTCGTGAAGAGAAATGCCTCATGTGTTGGTCTGCCTATGTGTTCTGAGGTGACAGCAAACTACTTTATGTAAATATCCTGTCACCTTCATGGAAGATTGAAATCTTGCGTCAAACTAAATTATCTGCAGCCAATGTGAATTGTGAATTTCAGTAGAACATAATTTTATCTGTCCTGCTTTTTTGAGGAAACCTATTAGGTTAAAATATTACTGAAAACGTTAATTTTTTTGGTTTCTTTGGATAATTTGGTTGGGTTGTTAAAACGTTAAACATGCATTTGCCTACCATTTGCATGTATGCAAAGAAAAACCCCTTTTTTGTGAAGATTTTGATTTCTCTATATATTCTCACTATTGTCATTCTTTCCACAGGAGAATGTTTCCACCTTTTAAAGTCCGCATTAATGGACTCGATAAAAAAGCAAAGTATATTCTGTTAATGGATATTGTGGCTGCTGATGACTGCCGCTACAAGTTTCACAACTCTCGCTGGATGGTAGCGGGGAAGGCCGATCCGGAGATGCCAAAGCGAATGTATATACATCCGGATAGTCCAGCTACTGGGGAACAATGGATGGCTAAGCCTGTTGCTTTTCATAAACTAAAGTTAACCAACAACATTTCGGACAAACATGGATTTGTAAGTACCTACCCAATTTTATTAAATAACCGTTTTATTTTTACTGTAGGCCTACTTTAATTGTGAGTTGCCGTCTGTGGGCTGTTTTGCGTTACAGTCATAATAATTGATCAGATATCGAAATAAATAAATATTAATATTTCTTCATGGTGAGATGTGTGAAGGCTTTAAAAAAATATATTATTTAGCTTACTTGACAATTTACGCGGCCTATCTCCATCTATTGGTCCATGTAGCGACATTATTTTCCTTTGTTTCGCAGCGCTTACAAACCAGATATAAGTGTTTCAGTCACAACTTTATTCCTTATGAATAATGATGACATTGTCAGCCGGGTTATGTGAAGTAAATTCTTCATCATGAGTTTTTCTTGGCCAATGTTGTCTCTATTGTTTATGATAGAGGCGAAGATCGCTTAAACTTCTACGAGGGGGTGGAAATGACAAAAATGAGGTCAAAGGAACAGTGCAGAACTCACAGTAAATTAGTTTACAAATAGACATTGAAGGTTAAAAGTAAATTTCGAGACTTTCTTGTTACGTTTCAATGTGTAGAGCTTTGAGGGAGCACAGAAACCGACAGGATAGGGTGAGCGACTGTCCAGTCTCTGAGCTGTTGGTTCGGTTGAATGAAAAACGTTGAAGCAAATGCAACGATGCTGACCAGTACACTATACAAGCATACTGTCACTTACAGTGTGTGTCCTGCTGTCTTACTCCAACGTGCAAACAAATCGACTGAAAACAAATTGAACATTTACATGCATGGTGCAACCATTACATAAAAACGATTTTATCTGTTCATAGCAACAGTTGCTGTTGTAGACAAATAGTGTTCTTGAATTATCCAAATAAAAATATTAGTTTATTATTTTCTTAATGTAATTACATTTTTTCTAATGGTGGCGACAACATATAAATCATGTTGTTTTTGTCTATCTATCTGCCACTGGTGTGTTTTAAAGGCCTGTTGTTATGTTAATTAAAAACCTATATTCCTACTATTACTAAAAGAATTCTTGCATTTATAATATTGACGATTGTAATGATTGGTGACTGATGATGACTGCTGTAACAAGCTTTAATTATTTCCATTTCGTTTTTTTTTCTTTTTAGACAATCCTGAATTCAATGCACAAATACCAGCCCAGATTTCACATTGTGAGAGCCAATGATATCCTGAAGCTTCCGTACAGTACTTTCAGGACATATGTTTTTCCTGAGACCGATTTTATCGCTGTCACAGCTTATCAAAACGACAAGGTATGTACATTTATTTTCACGAATTAAAGAAACTGAAAATTACACAAAAGATTTTTAATTGTGCACTAGTGTTGTCCTACTATTTTACTATATTGCCTATACATTATTTATGCGCGTTTTTGTTGGTTGCTTTATCAGTATTGTCCGTTTCTAGTTTACGTTAACCTTCTGTTTAGATGCAAAATTATATATTTAAAACATTGCAAATTCCTCATATGTTTAGTGCTACTTCCAGCTACTGCTGATGTTAATTGTCGTCTGTGTCCGAGGGGCCTGGTGAGCTTGTCTGTATCGTAAAGTTTATGACATAGAGTCACAATCGATTAGCAGGCACTTAAGCTTGCCGGTTTGTCCGGGAGCTACACACTCTCAGGCCCAGCAATCAAAGCGTGTCAGTTTCTAAACGTAAAAGCAATGGCAATCTATGGACGTTGAGGCCCTGGTTTCTTCTGAACTTTTAGCCTACAGCGCCTAAATCACTTGGGCAAAACGAAAATGGTTCTGTTACATCTCTCTGTATTTTCATGGAACTTGTAAAAACTGGCAATGATTCAAACCGCATTATTAATTATTAATAGCAGACCGGCGTCACTCCTCTAGTTCTCTTGTTCTCTCTGTTGTGCTGTAGAGAATAACAATTTGACAAATGGAAAATGTTTACTGGTGGAATTTTCTCAGGGGGGTCGTGATGAGATCTCTCTTTCATTAAACATTTTTAATAATTAAATTATCACTCAGTGAAAGTTTGTGTAGCGTGTTTAACGCTGTTGGGACAGTAACTGGCAAACACACTATGTAAAAGGACGTTCTTATGCATTTAAATTCAGTATTAATGAACAATTTGTCCATTATGAGCGTGTAACATTTACAACAACAGCAAAACAAATGATTACTGACACAAAATATAGCCTACTAAAAAAATATGTTTTTCTTTAATTACAGATAACTCAACTGAAAATTGATAATAACCCCTTTGCCAAAGGCTTCAGAGACACAGGGAATGGAAGGAGAGAAAAAGGTTGGTCTTACACTTCCATAATTTTACATGCACTATTGCGAAATTTACAAATGGCCAAGGAACCTTGACAGCAAAATGATTACGTTTCAGGTTTCATTTATCAACTCTATCTGATCAAGTAAATTTCATGTTTTTTGTGACTTTTATTTGTGGTACAGGAAACAACTGACCCTTCCATCATTACGCATGTATGAGGATCAGTGCAAAGTGGACCGTGATGGCGGAGACTCTGATGCTTCTTCAAGCGAACCTGCAACCGGCAGAGATGCTGGTCATTCACCAGGACCGGTTTCAAGTCCACTTACATTTAACCGGAGCATCAGAGGTTGGTCTAAATCTATAAATGAATTATGTAAATAAATTATATTGATATGCTTCATGATCACGAAGAGGAAATAGGCCTACATATCATATTATTTATAAAGGCTTCGTTATGTCTTCAGTGTTTTTCAAAAATATTTTAAGTAATTTAAGTAAAATGTGTCACAAAGCCACTAGAGGTATTGTTGGGATAAAACAGGAACAAGACGCACAGGCCTAAGGCCTTTGCTATTTCCCTGAGCTTTATTTCGTTTAAAAAAGCAACTCTAAACAATTACTACTTCTTTGTGCATGTTACATTTAGCTGTATTTTCCTCATTCCTTAATTTCAGGTGTTTCCGTATTGTAAGAGTAATCCGCTCCTTAATGTTCCATAGCTATCACAAATATGTTAGCCTACAAAGTGTTCATTTAGCTTTAAACGTAAATAAGGGCTAATTGTATTATTTTTAAATTTTATTTAACTTAATTAAGTTTTTAAATAATTTATTAAATATTGTGTTTATGTGCTATGCGTAAAAACAACGTGTGGACCTGGAAAAATGACGCAAAATGACGCAAAATGTACGCATCTGTGGATAAAGGAGTAATTGATTATAAAACATTTTTCTTTACAGACGACAAAACGTGCACTGACAGTGAACACGAAATGGACCACCAAGATGAGCGATGTGGTGGATCAAGCAGTCCTGGACCCGAACCTCCATCTCCATTCAGGTCGAAATGTGAGGACCGTGGACGCGAGAAGCCTTCAGAGAAGAAAGACGATTACACCGACTCCCGAAAATCCAGCGATTCCATATTTAGCATAAGAAATCTGGAGAAAGACAAGCTGGAGAGCAGGCAAAGGAAAGACACAGACTTGTCAAAGAAGGACGTAGAAAACGGTGGTCTCAGCAGCAGTAAAGAAAGCTTCTCTCCTTTAATGGTACAGACGGAGAGCCCGTCACATTTTGGGGCAGGGCACCTTCAGAGTTTGGCTCTCTCCGGCCTACACAGTCAGCAGTTCTTTAACCCTCTAAACCCCGGACAACCTCTATTATTCCACCCTGGACAGTTTGCCATGGCACCTGGAGCATTTTCAGCCATGGGTATGGGACATCTATTAGCTTCCGTATCAGGAGCTGGTGGGCTGGAAAATGGAAGTCTGTCGGCCCAGAGTAGCGGGAGCAGCCCGAGTTCTTTCCCATTTCATCTGTCTCAACACATGCTTGCTTCTCAGGTGAGTCAACTCTCCCATTAATATTTAAATTGGTGCCATACGCTATGCTTGGTTATGTTATGATAGCAAGTGAATGAAACCAGTTATAACTTACAGCATGCTGTAGATTGCATATGATTTTGAAAATTACTTTCATGACAACAAGTTTGCTAATTATCTGAATGTATATTTATATACATTTAAATTACAATGCTAAAATAAAATTAATTAAAAATAATTGGTCTTACAATACTTCAGCATATATAATTCCAAATAAATATATTTAATAAACAAATATAATTTGTAAATAAATATAATTATATAAACGTGTCAAAATAGTGATTTTTCTATATCTAAAATAACACTCAATTAGTAATAATTTTAAGTTTGCTGTAAACCCTATGTACTTTGATTTAAAAGTCACTAAATTCGCCTGGTATCAAAATCACTGTGAACAGGTGGCATCCGTTGATCCGTGCAAAATAACTCTCTCTAAAATATTGCCGTGTAGCATTTCTTCATTGAAACTTTTCAAACTGTTGCGTGATCAGTGAATTAAATGAACGGTTTTTTTCTCACAGGGCATTCCGATGCCAACCTTCGGTGGACTTTTTCCATACCCGTACACCTACATGGCCGCGGCAGCCGCAGCGGCCTCCGCCCTCCCAGCGAGCAGCAGCACGGCCTCCTCGCTCTCCAGGAACCCGTTTCTGAGCGGCTCCACTCGCCCGCGACTGCGATTCAACCCCTATCAGCTTCCCGTGTCTATCCCACAAAGCACAAACCTGCTTACCACCGGATTGCCAAGCGGCCTAAACCCATCATCCGAATCGTCAAAATGCGGTAGCAGGGAGACGAGTCCTGTGCCTGATCAACATATCCATAAACCAGGGGCCAGTCAGAGGAACGGCTCACCTAAAACAACAATGAAGGAATCCATCAATGAACTCCAGAATATACAGAGACTAGTGAGCGGCATAGAGAGTCAGCGGGACACCTCGTCACCTAGGGATTCCCCCAAGTGATCAAGCGACCCTAAACCTATCCAGGGCATGACTTGAATTGCCAGAGGATTTTATTAAGTGGTTCTCTGCGACAAATTTCATTTTTAACTATTTTGCGCATGGCTGACTGCAGTGGGAAAAACCACAAACGGCAGTCAAGAAGTAAAAATACATTTTCAAAAAGTAGCATAAATTGGAGTTGGTGCTCTTATGGTGGAGATCTACGTATGAAGTGATGCGAAGACAATCTACGGTGTTGCCCAATGGACTCTTTGTAGAACCTGTTGACAAGACCACACCAATCCAAGAGAGAGGAGTTAACAAATAAAATAAAGGTTTGCGTTTTGTCAATAGGATCACTTCTGGTCGCAATTTCTGAATGGTGATTCATACAAGAACTATAGACTGAACACAACAAAGCTACATCCCAAAAAGGAACAGAAAAACAAAACATTAAAAAGAAAACGAAATTAAAAGGATATTTCAAAAGGGATTGAAATGACAAGTGGACCGCTAGTTAAATCCGACAGACAGTTATATCTGAACTATTTAATGTAATTATTAATAAAAGAAACATAATTCTGTAAATAAGCTACAAGGACCTAAGAATATGCAAATTGGTATTAATTTATTCAAAGCTGTACATTTGCGTGTACATAATATTTAGAGTTTAACTCATTGCATTTTTTCCCACAATGGTTATTGTAAATGAAAGCTATAGCGTTTGTTGTTTGGAGACAGAAGAAGGTGTTCTCTGTGATGCGTTGCTGTTTAATCTGCCTGTGACACGTACTGAAAGCGTGTGCCATCATTGCATATAGCAGTAGCTGTAAAGACAGTTATTACATCAGAGAAACTCACGGTTTGGAAAGTCTCAGGTTAATGTACTCCAACACAGAAGAGACCGACATTCCTCTTCTTGAGCTGTTTATATTAAGAAATATATGAACGTGTCCCGTTTTGCTGGCTGTCCGGATTTTTTGTTGTTGTTGTTGTAGGATTATTTCACAATTTCAATAAAAAAATCAATGTTTAAATATTTTTAATGTATGGCACTACATTGTATTAATAAGTTGCATTCCAGCTAATAACAGAAATAAGAAACTTTGCTGGTAGCCTACGTTGTAATAAAATATAATAGAAGAGAAAGTGTTTAAAACAACAACATTAAGCAACATAATATTGTTGATATGCTAGAAAGTACATCAGTAAATGAAATAAAATTGCAAAAATGTAGTCTACTTGAACCTTGGTCAAAACATTTAAGTTTAGATCAGTTTGTTTAAAAAGCACGGTTATAAATGTAATTTTTGGAAAACAAAGAATAATTTGCAATAATATCAGGTCGAGATGAATATTGCAAAAATACTGACACATTTATCACCATGTAACTGGGCTTACAAAAACGTTGTGCAATGGCCCTATCGAGGCAAATGCTATTGCGCCCTCTGTCGTGCACTCCAAAGTGCAGTTTACTATGTCATCACTATAAATGGGATTTTGCATGGGCAAAAATTATGATTGCTGTTTTTAAATCATTTATTTTTAATAAACAGTTAACAACAATAAATAAAGGTTTAAATATTAGATTATTACTACTAAATACTACAAATAATAAGTATTATTACAAAAACGTATGAGCTCTTTTTAGTTAAAAAGCGAAAAACAATCAGGGTCAAGACCAGACGTCTAAATTCGAATCCTTTATTGTTTCTAGTGTTTCCTGTGTAGTGTAATGTCACCTATTGTATTGTTTTAACCTATTTATAGTCATAGAGCTGTAACGCACGAATATTTATAGACAAAGCTCATAAACAGCACAACCCCCGACCCTCCCCACCTTCTTCACTTCATTTTCTTTTAACGACCTAAATATGTTGTGCGCTCTTTGTCAATCGCCATTAACCGTTTGCGCACATCCAGAATCGTACTTTAACCACATATGCTGCACAGCAGATGAAAAAAAATAGGAGAAAGTAGTTTCTTGTCATAGTGAAAGGGTTAAGTGCTGCAGCTAGGAGGTTAGGGAGGATGAGTGTTTGGACGCCCAGCCACTTTGGCAGCAGACAGTCCTTTGTCCAGCAACCGGCGCCTGTCGCCTGCCTGCCGGCCATGCAGCCTCCCCACACCCGCGTACAAAGGCGCAGAACCCGAGAGTTACAGCTCCTAATTAGAGATCCCCCCTTGTTTCTGTTCTTTTCTTTTTCGTGCAATACCCACAAACCCTCGTTTTCATTAAGGGGCCATTGTTAAACGCTGTTATATTCAATTAACAGACCCAGTAACGTGACGTAACTCTTTGTACAAACTAATCAGTCAATGACCAATCAATCAATAGACTGCGATGAGAAGTGATTATGGTGCTGCTGTACGACTAAAAACAACCAAGTGTTTATATGTTTAGCTTTAAGTCAGCTGAATCAGAAAGTGAGAATGACTAAATCTGAAGCACACAGGCCGCAGATGACATTAAGTGCAGAAGCCAATTACCAATAATCTCTTTATATTAATGAAAAATTAGACAAAGGACCTTTGACAACGTGTGGTTTCTCACAGTCATCTGCTTTATCTACAGGAGCTGAAACTGAACACTGAGAAGCTTGAAAATCTATGAAGGCACTGAGGGGTTGAGATGACTTGTTGCTGATATCATTCAATTCTCAGAAACACAGGAATACTGTGTAAAGAACAGAAAAAAGTATTTAGAGATTGTGCATGTTTAAAAGAATGACTATGTATAGCGTACTAATATTTTGGCGTTGGGAAGTTACAAAAGCTTGAAAAATTTGACAATAATAGAAATCAATAAGGTAAACAATCAATGTATAATTCAGGCTTTATCTTCACATACTTTTCAGTAAACGTTAGGGGAAACTGTCAATTCTTCAAATTGTCAATTCTTACTTTTTCTCATGGGGGCACGTTGTCACAACAGAACCTGCAAGTAAACCAGTTATAAAGCAGAAATATTTCATGAAAAGCAAATAATTAAGTTAACATGAATATAATAAATAATTAAAACAACATTTGTTTGGCCAAAAAATTATGTAATTTATACCTAAAAAAATTTAACGCCACTATATGGGACAACTTGTCCTTGGTAGCCCACCCTTGCCTTGAGAACACAGTTTAATTTTTCATCTAATTTAAAAGAGTTTTTAAAGATAAACAAAATCAACAATCCAAGCCAGTGCTAATGCTATTTGTGTAACTGGACTTTGACTTTAAGCTTGTGACAACTTCCTTTAGGGATAACTAGCCCACCCTATTTATATTTGGGCGTTGTATATCATTTGCATAAATAAATTATTTGCATCTCATAACCCACACAAACACTTTAGTCCGTTTCGGTTTTTGGCCTTCTCCCCATTTGACTGCATATACATTATATGTGACCATTTTTTTCTCTGGTAATGTTGGTCCTGAGGAACAATTATTTTCTTTATAATACCTCAGGTCAGCCAAGGTAATTTACTTTAGACAGAGCAATCTTGTGAACTAAAACACTGCTTTTGGCAAACCAGAAAAATCGGAAAAGTGAGCCATCGCCACCTCCTGGACATATTAAGTGAAATAAATAATAAGGGATATGTTGACGTTGCCTTTCACAGCGCATGGTTTTAAAAAAAGTTTTAATAAAGAGCACAAATCAGGACAATGTTACTGCCACTTACCAGGTAGGGTAGCTGAGGACACATGGTGCAAGAAAACAATATACAATTTGGCTACTGTATGAACACCAGTGTTCTTGTAAGAAAGATCCAAATATTGAATAGCAAGATTTTTTGCAGTTCTACAGATTTTATATGAACATAAAAAAATACATGTAGTAAATACATTTTTTAAAAAGCAGATGGGTCAATTATACCTAGGTCCGTAAAACATTGGATGTCAATGTCATATTGACATTGTGTAATAATGGCTACTTTCAGGGTAATTTTTGTAATTTTTGTTTCATTTGATGCAAACGATTTTAAAACGACATGTCATATACAGAACATAAATCAAAGGCTTGGCTTTTGACAGTCAATGGTGAAAATGCTGTATTCTGCAGTACACAAAAAAACCACACGGTGTCACAATAACCCACTACGTTTTTCCTAAAATTTTGTGCAAATCAAACAAATTTTTAATCACGACATAAGCTTGAAAACACACTAGTGCATCCCAGCTAAGAAAAACTAAAATATAAAATTTATTTTTAAAGGCAAAAACATAAGTTAACCCTACGTTTTTACTCTAAACTCTTTACCACAAAATAGAAAACAACATAATGATACTTTTGTTACATAAACCTAGGATCACACCAATTAGCAAACATCTAACAACATGTAAAAAATATAGATATGTTGTAATTTTAATATTAATAATGAATGTATTAATCCAATGACACATGCCAATCAAATGTGACAAGTGTCAAAGTATTAAACAACAACAACAATAATAACAATAACAATAGCAGAGATGACAGGCTATTGGCTTATGCAACTGTATGAAACTTTTAACAAATAAAACATTTAAATAATTTAAAAGTAATAAATCACTGTTATTTGAAGTGCTTTTTGAATCACAATGTTATTCTAAACTAACAGAGAAGCTCAGGCAACAGACGTCTTAAGAGTCCCACCACAACAGACAAAGTTATAGAGGGATTTTCATGTCTGACCCTGCAGAAATCATTTGGTCTTTGTACTCCAGCTCAGTACTGCCTTAGAGAAAAACACAGACCACTAAAAAATGATTATGATGGACAAAGCGTTAGACTAAACTAAACATGAGACTAAACTAGCCATCCCTTCTCAAAACATATAATTCACTTACAGAATTGTACATTGTGTGCATTACATTTTACACATATAAATACATACTTTACTGTACTTACTGAAAATTACTACTATATTGTCACTATATATTTTAGCAAGAATTCAGAGTCACATGTGAATATGCATAAAAACCACCTCATCAACAAAATCTGTTTTGTTTGACCTGGATTATAGACATTTACTTAAATAATAAGTATATATCACAGCTATATCATTATATAAGATTTTAACTTTGCCTCTCAGAGATCATGTAAATGTAATGTATGGCCTCTATGTAAATTTAAGTCAAGATACAGAAGCAGTAGTGCCAGCTGAGGCTGAGAGTTCAGTGTCAAAGGCCATTTTAAGGGTTTTAGGATTATGTCTTTTTAGGGTTTTAGGAATATGTTTGTAATTGATATGAATCGCCGGTCCTGATAAATACTGATAAAATCCAAATCCTGATGAAAAAAAAATTAAGAACACTATTACATAACATTACAGCCTATAGCTTATGCTTAGATAAAATTATTCAATATCAATAATAAATCATTGTTACAACTAACTAAACAAATGAAGTTAAAGAAATAATGAATAAAATAAGTTTCAGAGTTGCCAAAATATTTAACCAGGGAAGTCTAAAACCATTAATGTAATTTAAAAACTGCAAATTTAACTATATTAGAGACTTTAGTAACAATAATTGTACGTCTCAAAAATAATAATAATATAATCAGGCCAATTAATCAGGTTTTTTACAAGCTTAAAGCATATGCCTTGGTAAATATAGCCTTAAAACTGAAAACCCACATTTCACTAAAACAATAAGTATGGCAGCCTTGTTGGGTCAAAATTGATGCCACTGAAGTGAAAACACACATACAAGTTACAGCAAAGGTTGTTGCAGCTAAACTTAGTCCCATGACCTATGTCACATGGTCAGAGGTCAGAGGGCAGTAATGGCGGTGATTAGTATAAAGCATGGCTGCTCATAAGCCATGTGATGTCCAATAGCCGAGGTGATATAGACAATTAATGACTACACAACCAATTCATAATGACAACCATAATAAACAGATGAATTTGAACAAGACTGCTGTAGCGAACTAAATCACAAAAACTGCTAAAGGACATTTTTGAAGTTTACCTTATTATTAACACTAATTAGTGTACTTATCTAATTTATGCTTTTTTATTATATACTCATTCATTTTCATTAGAGTATTAAATATTTTATATGTCTTATAAAAAAAGTGTTATATGTTCTAGGAAAGTGAACTTGTAAAATATCTTATTTTCCCTTTTGTCTCCTTTTAACAAACACTCTATATAACTATATATATATAACTATATATGTCTATTGTTTCTTGTACAACTAAATTCCTTTTGGTCATATTGTGGCACAAAAAATCTATTCAATGATGTAGTTTTCCGTGAAAACTCGGGAAGCAAATGCTACGACACAGTACATGTTCACAATGACACTTCTAAGCTTCTAAGCAATACTGTGGAAATACACAAATGTTTGTTGTTTGAAAGCAACGGTGCCTATATGGGCCATGTGGTACATGTTTTCTTTAAGGCACTATTCAAATATTGAGCCAGAAGATAAATTACTGTGTCTGTAGCTGACAGGTGCTGAAACATTTGAGAACAACACCTGTGCACAGAGGATTTTCTGAGCTAACAGAAATGGAGCATAAAAGTAGTTTAGTTTTCACAAAATAAACTATCAAAATAAAACTCTAAAACTCAATACATATTAATTTTATTCTTTTTATTGGTACACAATAATAGATTATTTTAAGCACCTTTGCTTAATGATAGCCTTGGGCCAGTGTTTTGTTTAAGTAATGAAATGCTGCCATGTGTCATGTAAGCAAAGTATGATGTCACTAAGTGGTGTTTGTTTGACTGTTTTCTTATACCTTTGAGGTTAAAAGGCCAACAATGCCACTGTTTGTATAAGAGCGCATATTATTTTGTTTCTTCCTTGCATGATTCTGTGTTTAAAAAAGGGGGAAAAATTCCTTTAAAGGCAAAATGATCCATTTTGGGTTTTAATCACAGTCATTTAGGTTGAAAGAATTCATTATAGCATATCTTACATAATAACTCTGAATGTCTTAATATGATATAATTGAAATGTGACCTGACCACTTTCAAATGTTTATATAAAAATACCACAAACAACCAAAAATGAGGCATAAAAAATGCAACTTGAAAACTTGCCTAATCAGAATCTCTTCACTCAGAATCACAGTATCGTTCCTTTTAGGCATTCAGTACTTTTTTGTGTATTCACTATATAAATACATTTGTTTAAAGAAAATGCCATACTTCTTGTGTCAACGGCAGAACCAAACCATCTGTGGTTAGCCGGATAATCTCACTGATCAGTGCCGAATTAGCAGATCAGTCCAAAGACCGAGACGCAATTTATCTTCTGTAACAGAACAATCTGAGCAAAGCCAAGCATGGATAACATAGCATTCATGACATTTAAAATATTCAACTACACCATAAAAAAAATTATCCAGACATGCATACAAACATAATATATGATACACATATCATGAACATAAAATCTATGTAAGATGTCTTTAGGTATCTTTAATCAATTTAACACCACAAATGAGAAAATAAGGCTTAAATCTTTAGTAGAGTAACTCAGGATGTACACAGTATTAATAGGTATACAAGTTATTGGTTATACACCAATAAAAAGGCTGATTAGATGTATTATGTGTCTCTGGGAATAATGTAGAACTCCATTAATAAATATTTGGTAATACCTGATTTGCCTTACATTAAATAATTATAATGATTAATACTTCCTAACTACTGAACACTAAAGAAGTTTAATCAAATATATTTAAATACATAAGATTATCACATCAAATGCAATAAACAGGAAATGAGCCATAAACTCTATTTGAGATATAAAAGCTTATTGGTGCAAAACATATGACATCACCACATACTTGAAAATGTACCTAAATCATTATTAATTCTTTTAAAAGCATGCATTAGGCAAGTTTTATTTTTATATTACTCTTTGAAAACAAACACTGGCACTTACAAACAGCGAAAATGGATTTAATTTTATAAGCAGGCCAGCTTGCTGCTGTGAAAATCTTCCCAAGCTTTCACTGTAGTACACACAGGAAGGGTGCTTATGGGAAGAGGGCTAATGGTGGAAGAAAAGAGCCAGCATGCATGTTAAACACGTCGACTGCACACAGACATCTGAGCTAATGACTGTGGCAGTATGGGGTTATGCTGGTTCCAGGGTGGCGGGTTGGTTGAAGGTTTCACTATAAAGCCATTGTGATGTCACTGCTCTGCACCGACTATCTGCTGCCCGGTGTAGACAACGTGCTAGTGTAGAGCCAACTGTACATAATGCCCTTCTGAGAAATATGGCAAGAGATGAGAACATCCTCATTTAATAATTTCATGCCAATGACACAATAAAACTGCGTGAAAACACCGGATCTTTACAGGATCTTTACAGGATCTTTACAGGATAAGCACATATTAAGAGGATTTGGAATTATCTAGAATGTATTGTACTGAATGATGGATTTAAGTGAAAACTTGAAAAGGTCTATGAGATAAAAATGGTAAACAGAAAAAGTATAGCAGGAGGGTATTTCTGCTCCCATCAGCCTAAAAAATCCTCTTAACTCTTTGTTGTTTATTAGCCAAGACCCCTCTTGCCCATGACCAATTTTACAGGCAAATGTTTTTGTAAGGAAAAAGAGCCTGCACTCCCATAGACATTAATCACTCACCAATGGATACTCAACACTACTGACAGATTCTCAAAATCTGATTTAAATGTAATTTTTTTAGCCAATAATAATAATAATAACGACATCAACATTGCACTTCTCTGTTTATTTACAGTAGAAATTATAAAATAGATTATGAAAGATTATTGTACTGCACCAAATGAACACAACTTTATATGCTGTTACACAAGATGAATAATGCAATAATTCAAAATTTGGTGGAAATTTAACATTTGTTAAACTATGCGTGGTAATGTAACTAACAGCATTATAAACTTTCACAATAATTATTTGTAAATATAATTTTACTAAAAAGGGTTCAAGCTCTAAACAAAAATTATTCATAATAATCTCGTTAAAGCATTACTTTTTCTAGATGCCATTTTTCAGTTTGAACTGAAGGAAAACTGAGAGGAAAATATAACTGTGCCTGTTAAATGCCGTGTTTTAAGAAGTAAATAAATGTAATAAATGTCGTAAACAGATTTGGGTGGGGAGCGCTTTGAAGGTGAATATTTTGCTCATGGCGACTTGATTCAACTTAAGACGCAGAATTCGATTGTGTTTTTTAAATACTGTGAATACTATTAATCTGCAAAGGATTTCAATTATTTGCTAAGAAGAAACGAAAGCATTACAGAACGACATGGAAATATTTATTTAACATTAACAATAAAGGTTACAAATTGACGGATTATATTTGTATTTATTATTTAGATGTAATGCAAGCACTGATTTCTTGTCAAACTGTCCAATGTCCATAAGAATCATTTTAGACTGGGACGTCTATAATAAATGTGAGGCAGTGAAAACGAAAATATGTCTGGCGGAAAAGCATCAACTGTAATGTGTGAGTTCGGAGAGCATCGCTCAACGTCCATTCGGCAACACCCTGCCCTCAGTATACGCTAACCCTACTCCTGTTCCTAATTTCAAGACCACGTGATGGTGGGAGTGAGTGAAGTTTAAATTCCCTTTCAGAAAGGCTGCTCAATTCATCCCCTATAAAAAATCATCCCTTTTATAGCGACATCTTATATGCCACGCTAAGGTATAACTTGACTGCTTGAGAATACACGAGAAAGCGTCCATCTTGAGCGAGTCTCATCCTGAGGTTCACACATACTGAAAGTGCATCAAGACCAGTGAGGTGGAGGTAAGACTCGTTATTTTTAATCACGTGTGGTAACGGTAATACACGGGCCTGCTTGAAACAAAAGATTTAAGTAAATAATTTAAGCCCCAAAATATTGCAAGTTCTCATGAGAGTCTTTTCTGTGCTCACCGCCTATAGGCCTCGGTTTTAGATGAGCAAGATAATTCCTTACAGTTACCTTACTGGTAATTGAAATATGGGAAACGTAATGCTATTTGTTTTTATTCTAATCTACAGCAAGTCATGGATCTTTTTCATGGACTGATAATAATAAAACACTTTATTATTTTTTACATTTTTTAGATTAGGCTTTAAGTTCAAGGCTTTAAGTACCCTATTATGTTTTGTAATTTACTGAAAGAGAGTTTCTAGGCTTTATTTTTTGTTCTTTATTTTTTCATGCCACGGTAATATTCAATTTTATTTTCAAATTGTATTGTTTTTTAAAAAATGACCTTCGACTTATTTGACGCTGCGCTGATAACGCGTGTGGGCCTTTACGTCAACATAAGCCGGGATTGTTTTAATTGTAAATCGCATACATTTTGTTGTGTTCTAAATTACATTATAAGAGATGGCTTGATGTTTTATTATTTTGTAGAAAGATGATTCACATAATCACAACTAATGTTTTACTAGTATAGTGGAAATAGCCTACACCCAGGAAAAAAATCGTTGTCACTGGGTGAGACAGAAAAAATACATTCTAATCAGCTTTTGAATGATAACAATAATTATTATGTTTACCTTTTATTTGGGCATTTTAATAAAATATTTTTATTTCATTATTACTTTATTATTATAATTAAGCTCGTTCTATTTAGGTGTCACGATAAAAGATTTAATTAATCTAACACATAGCTATTAGATCAAGCATTGTGACCAAATACTTCAGATAAAATTTAGGACGATGCATAGTGCTTTAAAAATAAATAAAACCTTTAAGAAAAATCTGGAGGAGATAATAATTTAGTGGACCTTTTGAATTAGATATATATAAACTGTTCTGTTCGTTCCGAATAGCCCGTAGTTCAAGGGTACAAGAAATGATACACTTGCAATCTCATCACACTTCATTCAACAATCATTTGAAGTAAAAATATGACCCATGACTGGGGCCTTTCTAACACCGAAAACCACCCCTTCTCTTTCTTGCGTTAATTCTTATCGGCCGAATTGATCAGATAACATGACCTGTTTGGAAAATGACATAGGCGAAAATGATAAACAGCTTAAAGACGGACATATTCTGGCTGTTGCCATTCATTTGGTCCTGTCACCAGTAGATATAAGTCAAAAACCCCACGGCCCTCAAATGTATCCAGGTGATTTATTGATCTTTCAGCCTTATGCTTCGACCCATTTACTCTATAACCGCAACCATATTTCACTGGAAATGCGTAGACATTTAAACAAAATCCTCAACAGATTTAAAAAAAAAAATCAAACACGCCTGCTTGTAAGAGTAGAACAAATAGGATGAAACAATTACATTTCTAAACTATAAAATTGATAGAAAGCTCATTTCATCAAAACAAACATTACATTATGTTATATAGACATGCAAGAGATTTATATTCAGTGCCCAAACAGCAAATATTCTTTAAAAAATAACATGTTGTGTATTTGGAATTAAACAAATGCGCTAAATATGACTAAAGTGAGTGTAAAGATGAAGCACAAAATCACATTACGTCAAATCTTATTGCTATACATTCTTTTTGTATCCTAGTTTCTTTAAAAAAAGTAAAACATTAATATCGACACTATAAGCTACTTGATGATGGAGAGAATAGCAAATCACGTCTTGCAATCAATGCTTGCTTTCCTGTGACCTGAAGACTATCTGAACTCTGCGCATCGGCATGTTTCGGGTTTGGTGTTATTGAGAGCAACGTCAGCACAGAGACACGGGGGGAAGGAGGGAGAGAGTGAACGAGCCAAGTTATTCACCCTTGTGTTTTAACAAATCAAGCTGTTCTGCGGATACTCGCTTTCCAACAAACCATCACGTACTGACTTTCTCCGTTTCTCTCGGAGACGAATCCTCTCCGGTGTTTCCACCAGCTCTATTTGAACAGAAGCAGACCCTGGGGAAGGGACAGCTCTATCTTCTCATTATCAGATACAGGGGATGCTGAGCAGTGCACTGGACCGAACGACACCGGGACGTAACTTCCTGCTGTAATGTCGCACTGGAGAAATTATTGCGGTTTGGAATGATATGGAGGATTTCAGAACGTAATATATTTTATGAGGTAACATTAAATTTGTTCTCAGTAGGTCATATGCCGCTGCTGTTAAAGCCTTGTATCGAAATGAACGTCACTTGAGTGTTCTCAAGATGCATGGAGGGTGTTAATGCGATTAGACGCAGATGATCTATCCTTCTCTATCACATTAAGTCGTCAGAGAAGAGGCGTCAGAGCTTTATAAATAAAACAAAACAATGCATAGGAATTCTCATTATAGCAATATTAGAAAATTGTCTTGAAATGAGATGCAAACGAGTAAGCGTAATATAAACGTCACAACTTGGGGTTACTATTACTAACACATATGATTTGTTATGCAGCCTAGTCTGTTTTAATTATTATAGGCTACATTTGTATTATTATTATTATTATACATTATTAGATTATATTACGTATAGTTTGCTGTTTGAGTCTGATATTAAAAGAAAGCAAATTTGACGTTTATATTTTCACATAATTATTTTCACTTAAAATATATCGCTGGGAGGACAGGGAAAGTGATTTGAACGTCTGATAATGCCCAGTAATCTTTGCCCAGTAATAGATGATGTTGTTCGTGTTGTAATCCTTGAGACATTACTTGGCGCCAAGGATGGAGTCGATCTAAAGGCCTTAAAGCATCAGCTCTATTCATTCGAATGGAAAGAACACATTGCTTGGAAAGCAATTAGATAATCAATATTATTTATACGCTAATATGCAAATAAAATAAAAGGAAATTTAACTCTCGTCTTAAACAGAGCAAGAAAATGTGACGATAAAATCAACTTATTCACAATTATATGGCGTTATGCAACTGCGTATTTTAGCATGCACAAATTTGTTAAAAATACATTAAAAAAAAAACTATTGCTACATAGCAATCAAACCAAAAAAGAATGTAACGGAAAATGCAGCAAAAATATATGGCAAACCAACAGATTTAAATATGCAAGCAAACACACAATTAACAATAACCCTAACAACTCTTCATACAGCATCTAAAACCCAAACCACACTGACAATAAAATTAATCCATATAAATATAAATGTTAATATAGATACAAATAACAAGAATTGTCCCAGTAATCAAAATTTTATTTTCTAACTGTAATTCCTCAACATAATCCAAAAACACATAAATAGATTCAACCTTGTAATTATTTGAATTTATTCAAGTATGTATTCAGTTGAATTAGAAATTGAATTTGTTCTCTTCTGAGAAGGCCTGCTTAATTCCATGGCTAAGGTACATTTGAATGGCTAAGGCCTATACAATTCCCGGCATTTTTTAAATACACATCGTGGTGACGCAAAATGACAAAAATTGCACAATTTATGCAGTCATCTAAATATTAGATACTTCAAAAATACCCAGTAGATGATCCCTTTACTCACGTGGAAGAAGAAACTGTAATCGCTCGCCTTGCTAATAGTCAACAGTCCAATTTTCTTTAAAAACCTCATTGTACCCACCCTGAAATAGAAGAAAATGGCAGACAAAAAGATGTTAGGTGGCTATAACATCATGCATCCAAACTGTATAACAAAACCAGTTCTGCACAGAACCTCTCTCCAAACTTCCTGAAACCGCTTCAAGGTTTCCGTAAAACAGATTAGTCCAGGTTTCCAAAAGGAATTTCCATGATGAATTCTGTCCACAAAAAGAGGGCCAATATATTTTAGTCCATCCTCACATAACTTTATTTGTTTTATTCTCTACATTTTAGAAGAAAGAATATGCTTAAGTTGGCCACCGTTCAACATTTTGGACAACATGGCTCTGGAATCCCAGTGTGCACAGAGCAGAATCTGCCAGGAATAGTTTAGCGGATTATATGTCTGGGGTGACAGTGATGTAAACAGAGCTCTTGCTCACTGGACTTAGTTAAACAGTGTAAGTGAAATGCACATTTTAGACTGGAAATATCCAGGGTTGACTTGCTGTAGCCTCATGGTGCCTGTCAGACTTTATCTTTATTGGCTTTGGCAAATGTCTGGCCAAGTTTACACGGAATCCCGCTCTTCTCCTTTTATCTGAAGGGTGCACACTCACATTGTTTACATGCGTGAGATTAGGAGTGTGTGGGAGGGGGTGGCTTTCACCATGAGAGTTGTTTGGTGTCTGCCGTACAGGCAGCAATATGGAGGCATTGTAGTGCAGTACAGCACTATCCTTACTGTCAGACGTATCTTCAGCGTGATGTCTGAGCATGAGCAGAGAAGGGGCGTGAGAGTGGGGCTAAGTTTGTGACCTCGCTTAATGGAATCAGCAGTGTTTAGCACCCTTCCATAAAACTGAGGTGCACGAATGCTGGAAGTGTAAATATTTAATCTTGCGATACTTTAGAACAAACGGATCTCGACCCTTCCCTTGAAATTAATTGGCCAGGTCATGTTATGAGGACAGACTTTCCCTCACTAAATGTAAATGTTAATGTAGGTTATTTCTCATATTTTGCAGCCCACGTCTTAGCTGTTTGTATATAATCAATTACAGTAGACTTTACAAGAACAAAGAGCTAAAGAGGCATCCGTGGTATTTTCATTATCCATATATCATTAGATCTTTTTTAGCTTGTGTTAAAATTGGAGCAAGCTTAGATTTTTTTCTTGGTACTTTTCTGTCTATCTTTCTTTCTTTTACAATAATAAATACGAAATAATAAAAATACACTTATGTTAAATGTTAAGTTAAATGTTATTTAAATAATTGTAAATCATCCCATTTCAAATTTCTGTTTTCTAGACGTACACATTTATACAACTAATCAGACACATATTTATCTATACAGCGTGTCAAAACATTGTGCAAACATTATTTTAAAATTTCACATTATATTTAGTATAAACATTTTTAGAATTATAGATTAAATTGGTCAAATTAGTGAAAATAAGTAACAACTTTTTATAACAAATATTTTAATTATATAATTATATTTAATATATATTTTGGCTTGACACTAAAATATTTATTGTTTGATCATGCTATTGTTTTTTTTTAGAACCCTATGCATAAAATTATAATTTAAGACATTTTACTTTTCACATTTGTGCAAAATTTTTAGTATAACATTTATTAAAACATGTAAAAATGTTTTTTCTATCATGAAAAAACTAATTAAAATTGTTTTATTTTTTTGGACAATTCTTAAGCAAAAAAGAAAAAGAAACCTTTCTAATTAATACAGAAGATGCTTATCCTGTAAATGTTCTGAAATACCAAGTGTAAAGGTGATTTAGCGAACACTTGTGAATTTTACAGAAATGCTACAGGAGAAGGCCTCAGCTGTGGCTGAAGAAAGCATGACCGTGGCCCAGTCCAGTGGCCGTTCTGAACTAACCAGTGATTCCTCACATCTGGCCCTGCCAACAACTCCCAGCATTCCCCAGAACAATGAGTCTGACCAGGTAGCCAGTAACTTGCATCTTTTAATAACTTGAACTGAATTTAATTGTTCAATTCATCTTCACAACTAAGACACACAATGTAACAGGGGAAGACAGACGTTAAACTCTTATATGCAATGCTTGTTACTTTACACACTTCCTTCTAATATAACACAAAGGCTTTAATGATTAAAAGTCAAAGAGATATTTTTTTTCAAGATTATTTCTAATTAATTTTAATAGTAAATTATATAATAATAAATGAATAATATTTATTCTTTTCTTTTACTTATTTTTAATTTAAGCATTTTCTCTAACCTACCTCTAATAAACTACTAAACCGAATTATTTCTATATGTGTGTACCTCAGAGCATCGAAAACATTAAAGTGGTTCTTCACGACAGAGAACTGTGGAAGAAGTTCCACGAGGCCGGCACAGAGATGATCATTACAAAAGCAGGCAGGTAAGAACAACATGATTTTCATCCAGCTTTCGTTTGACATTTAAACAAAAGTGGATTAGCAAAGAGGCAACAAAAATACCTAGCTGATCGTGTTTCTGCTATGAATTACAAATCTGAAACTAAATTAACTAATTTCAATGGAATGTTTATAAGACATTACGCTATCAAGGTAAAGCGAGGCTGAATTCCTGTGCATACAAATATCTAATTGGAAACACAAACGGCTGCCCTGTGTATTAGATTTAATGTGCCCTATGGATTAAGAGCAGGACCCTGGATATTAAGCAGAGAATGAGTCAATGGTCTCTGCCAGTCTTAGCTAGCAGTTTCTCAGGGCTTCTCAGTGGAAAATGCAAAAGGTCACCACAATTTTTCTTTAATGCTGTAACATTGTGAGGGATGGGCTTCCCCCTGTCTAACTGATAAAGTGCTCCAAGAATCCCCAAACCCTTTGAAGAGTCTAGCCATGTTCAGTCGCACAGCTGCACGCTGAACAGGAGACTGTACTTCCACGCAGCCTCAACAACAGATGGGCTCATTTCATTTTACATACTTTAGTGTATAATGGACACCAGGCTCTGTTAAAGATGCTCAATATGTCAATCGAGCCATGAAGCAGGAAGAAAGTTTCACTGTTTTATTTTCTTTTTTGGGGGGATATGACTTGTAGGACATTAGGCAGCCATTCACTCAACTGTAAATCTTGAGAAAACTCGCCAGGTTTCTTCACGATGGCTCCCATTACACAAAACCGAGGCCAATTTCATGCAGAGATTCTCATCGTAGTCTCGTGTTACGTAGTGCGCTTGAGTCATGTCAGCACGGTATTTGCGCTTTGTATAATAATAAAATAATAAAATCTTTCTAATTAAAATATTTATATCTCTGACACAGTAAGAATAAAATTATTAATTGATCGTTTTAATAAAATAAAATACAAATACAACATTCTTCGTTTTTTAAAAAGTGAATTAGTTGACTGTAAACAACATGCAACAATTCTGCAGCCATGCGACTACCGCTATAGGCTATGCAGAGAAACTGGGTCATGCGTGTGCGTGCGTTAAACGAAATCCGCACAGCTGAACTCTGCCACAGCTCCAGTAAAGCCAATGCGATTGGTTTGTTATTCAGCATACACGGCCGTGGCTTGATACTAAACGTGACCATTGAAAGCAGCCGGCTGGTGTTAACTGTACACAGCCCGTCAGAGTGAACATCAGCGGGCCTGATGAGAGAAGAGCGGCACCCAGTTCGATGGCGTCTCTCAGGCCCTAAAAGACCTCTCTTGCTTTATCATCCAGCACCTTTTGATCTAAACGCTGCTGCAGGATTCTGCAGATAGCATGAATCACTGACAGAGCAGGCGTGCGAGAGCGCTAAAAGAAACAGCTGGCATTATGCGTGTGCTGACACCGAGATGATACACTTTTAAACTCTTCATTTCTCATTGTCTACCTCACACATATACACTGGAGTGCGGGGGCCAAATTACCACTCTATTTGGCTTGTAAATGCACAGTGCTTTTACTAAGATTACAAGGAAAAGTAATCATATTGGTCTGAAAGAAATTTGACTCCAATGACTATTATGACGATATCAACACACTTGACACACAACAGCTATTAAGCAACAAGAGAATTACTTGAGAAAGCAGCGTATTATGTTTAACTGTTCTCATGCCCAGAAGAGCGCTGTAACATCACTATACCTAGAGCAACAAAATACACAGAGAAATGTCACAGATCCACTGTAAGACCCCATTAGACATGCCATGTGATCTTCTGTGGGAGTCATTATATAGAAGTGTTGTTTAAATGAACAAAGCATTACAAATCCCTTAAATGTGAAGAATCTTGCATAAAAATATTAAAGTCTGATTTAATACTTTTTTTACTTAAATTTAAAAAAAAAAAAGATATTATGTGTTTAAGTACAAACTGAGCAATTTACGTAGCAACCAAGAAAGCCTTATATTGCAACAGAAAGATCTAAGTATATAGCATCAAAACAGGTTAAAGATGTTTCTCTTTAGCAATCACTTAGTTTTAGGGTCTTTTTTTACATATCGCAAGCCTCTGCATTTGCAAATGTAATAAAATGATTCACCATTGGGCACATTCATGTGCAGTTAATAAATTTATGATTGCTGGTGGAACCCTTGAGAAGCTTCAAAGATGTGATGCTCTCCAGTGTTACTGTCTCGGGGGAGTGGGGTGGTGCAGTGACAGGATGGGGCTGTGGGTCTGGTTAACAGCTCGCTAAAAGAATAAAGGCACTTCGAATTTATAAGGTGGCTAGATGTTTTTGCAACTTTGCAGATGAGATAAAAACCAAGACCATTTTTATCTTGCGTAGAGGTCAATGAAGGTAGCTCCACTGATGTGTTTTATGACCACATCTGCTATATTAGCATATTCTGCCTGTCATCTTGGTATCTGAGCAAAATGAGTTCCACATTTCACAGAGCCGCTCTATTAAGACAGAATCAATCCCTAAATGTATATATCTGCCCAAAAGCAAATCAGTACCAGGTACAGAACACGGTTCCATATATGGGTTTGCCGAGGATAACAGTTCAATTTAATGCTCTAGGTTTTAAATACATTTTAAAGCATAGTAGACAGTACGTCAAACTGAGCCATTTCTGTGTGCTGCTTTGTTGAGGATTGTCTGCAGGATGCTGAAGCTCTCAGCCTTCTTGGAGACTTAAGTGACCTTTTGTGGTTCTTAAACAACTAATCTGTGCTAAAAACAGGTTAAGCTGTTATCTGATCACTAATCGTGTACTCATCCTCCCAAAACAAACACTTCCCGTGATTCTCTTGCACTTAAGGCCCGTTAAAACCCTTGAAAGAGCCGATAATACGGTCTCATCCGTGCTTACCGTCAGCGCTCAGACGTTGCTCACGCAGCCCAGCCTTAGTCCAATTTTCATTAGGTCCTTTGGAGGAAAAAGTTGCTCCTGTAACAAGCAATAAAGAGTGCATTGAGTGACTGAATAACACAAATAAGATAAGCGATGTAAAAAGATTTGAGAATGGCCTCAGTAAGCATAAGTCCATTAACACCTGCTTTACAATTTATATCTAAATGTTTAAATCTAAAAAAACAAAAAATAAAAACAATGACTTTACCTTCTGTAATCAAGTAAGAACCTAAAAAAAAGAGTTACAAGTTAATTGACTATTTTCATTGCAATATCACTGGTATCAAGGGCATGGCACCATTTGTAACTCTGCTGACATCATCTTCACTTTCTTTAGGCGCATGTTCCCCAGCTATAAAGTGAAGGTCACAGGGATGAACCCCAAGACCAAATACATCCTTTTAACCGATATTGTTCCAGCTGATGATCATCGGTACAAGTTTTGTGACAACAAGTGGTGAGTTAATAATTCAATGGTGATTCCTTGAAAATGTATTTAAATATATTCAAAGCCTTTCTGCTAACCTGCTTTGTAAAAACACTGTTATTGATCACTCAAAGGGGCAGTTCAGCCAAAATTAAAAAATGTCATCATTCACTCACCCTCATGTTGTTCAAAATGACTTTTTTCTCATGTGGAAAACGAGAAGATATTTTGAGAAATGTCCCAAAGTGGTGTTTTGTTCATGTCCACAACTTTCTTCAGAACCTCTTCTTTTGTGTTCTGCAAAATAAAGAAAGTCATACAGGTTTGGAATGACATGAAGGTGAGTAAATGATGAAAGATTTTGATTTTTGGGTGAACTATGCCTTTAAGGGCAGCTGGTCCCCTTTGACTTTACAAACCTGCTTCATGAAAAAGACATTTTGAAATTATCATATTTATAATCTACATCTCTGCTTAAGTAAAACAAAGATTCTGCAATCCATAATATATCTGCACAGTAAACAGAGCAAAATGTTTTTCATGTTTTTTTACATTTGGATTAATGACAAAAATATGTTACTGACAAACTATATCCATTATTAATGATAATTATTTAGCAAATAGTAATAAACTAAAAAACATTTTGTTATTAGTATCATTTTGCTACCTAGCAATAAATGCAATACTGATAAATAGTCTACATACTATTTTAATACTAACAAGACTTACAATAATTTTACAATAAGACTACATAATTTGCAACATAAAGCAAATGTATTACACAGCCAAATTTTTTAAAGGCATATTTATTAGCAAATTATGAGCAATCGACATCATAGCAGTTTATCATGCAATGCTAGCTCTAGCACACAGTTAATTACTGTAGACCACATCAGGCAGTTTGTCAAAACCATTGGGCTTAAAACAGCCGGGTGATGCATGTTGTCCTCTTTGTGACCCTGCACCTCTGGCAATGCCACTAGATATGGGCACTATCTACCCATGCAACTAAGAAATTGGCACTAAAAATAAATCAAATCTGCTCATTTCCAGAATGGAAAAGAAACAACTGTGGTAAGCAAATCTCAATAAATTGCATGTTTTGTCAAGAGAAGCAGTATTTTATGACCATTTTTCAAAATCTGCGGGATGGGGTGGAATTCCAACGGTTGCCAGCATTGGTTCTGGAAATCTTCAGCGACACCTTTGAGGCACACAATTAGCAGTGATGTTATGGTCAAAGCAGCCATCCCAAGTCTTTGAGAATTACTCCCATAATGCCATAGACATAACCACTCATGTTCTGAATCTGTCATTAATGTACAGATGTTCTGCATAAAGCAACCCTGCCGTTTTAAACTAGAATGATGCTGAAAAACAACCTTCTTTTTAATAGCAGTATGACCATGGCATGATGTCAAGAGGTGCGGGAAAGCAGCGTACTGTATGGCTACAACCAAATCTTTATTTATCGCCATATGATGGGGGCCAGTTAACTCCCAATGTTGCCATAGGATGGCAGCCAGGGCTATCCTAACAATTTCCTTGGGCAATTAAGTACCTTTCTCAAGAGTAAAATATTGACCATTGACCATTGTGAAAGCAAATGTGGTTACACTAGTCAAGATTTTGCAAACACCCCTAGCACTCTGTTATGTTATAGTGCTGTTCAATTGGTCTCTTACCTTTTTTTGTAGGATGGTGGCTGGAAAAGCAGAGCCTGCGATGCCTGGAAGGCTCTACGTCCACCCAGACTCTCCAGCAACAGGAGCCCACTGGATGAGACAGCTGGTCTCCTTTCAAAAGCTGAAGCTCACAAACAACCACCTTGATCCCTTTGGGCATGTGAGTGGTCTTAAACAAAACATACTCTACAAGGGAGTTACAACTGTTACAATTATTATTTAACCAATATCTGAGCTTTGACATCAAAAAGAGAAGGGAAAATAAGAGACAAAATGAGAAAAAGAGATTTAGACTAGGTGAGAAACAAGAATTTTGAAACCAAAAACGTGGTCTATTGATTAGAAACATAAAAAGTCTGTCAGTTCTAAATGAAGTATTAAGTTTGATCTTTCAAAATCTACAGAAGGGAGAATTCCTAATTTTCTCTTTTTAATCAACCAAGTTTTAGTGAAAGTCAATTACAATGTCTGATGGACAGTTGGAGAGCAGAATGAATCCTCATGTGAGACCTACTGTATATGGTATAAGTGATCTGTAGACAGCAGTAGAGAAGTAAACAGAGACAGTGGAGTAGAGGTGAGGAGTCCAACCGTGGCAGCGCTGCCCAGACGGACCCTGTGGACCTAGCCTGTCTAGGGCGATCACATCAGTAGCAAGCTCATTAGGTTCATAACCTGTCAGAATGGCAAAAAGTTGGCCTGTCAGGATTAGTTGAATGCCTAGGAAGTGATAAGGGCGAGTAATGAGCTCGGTAAGCCTCACTGACGCCCTCATCAGCAGGAATACTGCGGCTAGCCGGTAGCTCCAATGCAGCCAGGATGGCGCAAACCACACAAGTCACAATCAAAACACACCAAAGCCCTTCCATATCACAACAATGTGAAATAAAGCCATCAGTGCAATCTGCTATGTGTCAAATTCAGATGGCATTGTTTTTGGTACGCAATCATTCCTTTAGCTCTAGTTCTAGTCGTGCTGCCGTCCCTTTTTTATGTAGTTTGAGAGCTGTGATTTATTACTGTTTCCAAGACGCTGTGCTTTTACTTCCTACTACTATGCCACTGACCACGCAGATACCTAACACCCAATGGTATTTACAAGCTTGGAGTCTGAATGCAGGGGTTTCTAGCTTAAAGGCTACATGATACAACTTTCACTTCCTCAAAATAGATCATAGATTAAAAGAAAACAGAGATGAAAGGCACAGAGCAGCCATGGAGCCTGCATTGATCCAAAAAAATGTGCTTGATTAATACATTTAGACAGCAGACATCCCTGTATCTGAATCATCAGTGCAGCGTGTATCACATGGTATTACGTCAAGACGCCAGCCAGCCAACCAGGCAAAGGTCACATGTGTCTGCACTCAGCCAGTGAAGCACCCAAACCATTCGTTTGGCTGGGGCTACTGTCTGCGCACGCAAGCAATGAGGGTAGATGGCGGGATTGACCCGGGCTTGGCCTCTGTGCACTATTGCTCCAGACTCCTTTTAAAAAAGTGCAGCAAAAGGAAAGCAGCCTCATTCTCTGTCTGAGAGTCGGCATAACAAAGGAAAAAGCCTTGATGCTCATTGGCCCTGACAGAACTGTGTTAGGTATGACCCTAACTAAACGCTTCACTGAACAGACAGATGCACTCAGCAGAATGGTGCTAGATCAAATTCACATACACAAAAGATTCAATTGGATTACTTGCATGCAACACGGCACAAAAGCTCTTGACATATTTATTGATCTCAATGTGGTGGGTTAACTACTGTAAATGAACTGTGCATTTGTATATACTTGTATGTTTAGCTCTGTACACAAAATAAAATGCTTCATCTTTCAGAAAAATGTCATCCTAACGTTCGCTTGCCGTTTTTCTCACAGATCATCTTGAACTCTATGCACAAATACCAGCCCAGGCTACACATAGTGAAAGCTGATGAGAACAATGCCTTCGGTTCGAAAAACACAGCTTACTGCACTCATGTCTTCCATGAGACGGCTTTCATTTCTGTTACATCCTATCAGAACCATAAGGTACCGTCTTAACATAGAGTGACACATACAGGAATACAGTAGTGTGGCACGCTCACCTGCAATTTCTTTCTATGTGCTTCTACAAACAGATCACCCAGTTAAAAATTGAGAACAATCCTTTTGCCAAAGGTTTCCGTGGCAGTGATGAAGGTGATCTGCGTGTGTCCAGACTTCAAGGGTAAGGTTATTGCTATTTAAAATATTGTTACATAATGCACCAAACAAATATATATCTGATCAAGTGCTTCTCTTTCTAGGAAAGAATACCCTGTAATTTCTAAGAATGTGGTTCGACAGCGGCTTATCTCATCGCATGGCCATCTGTCAGGAAAACTGGGTGCAGGTGTGTTAAGTAGCCACCCGCAGGTGGTTTCTCACTATCAGTATGACAGTGGAGTCCCTCTGCCAAACCCTGATTGCCAGGAATCCCTTTCCAACTCCTTCCCTTCCAGCCGGGAATCAAGCCTTCTTTACCATTGCTTTAAGCACAGAGGTATGACAACCACATTTTATAACAGTATTAGAATTTTCTAAATACAGAATTGATGTATTTTCAACCCTTCTTTCATTTTAGATAACACAAGGCACTTAGAGCTGGGATGCAAACGACCCTATCTTGACCCAGCAGCCCCTGCAGTTTCAGAAGAGCACTACTTCCGCTCCCCTCCTTCCTACGAGCCACCCCTGCTCTCTCATCCATACTGCAACGAGGCATTGGGTTCTAGAGAGGCATGCATGTATGGGGGGATGGAGGGAGAGACGGGTGGTACAGTAGGACCGGATGACCTACAAGCCCCTTCCCTGAACTGCAACATGTGGGCATCGGTGCAGCCGTACCCCCGCTACGGCATGCAGACTGTGGAGGCCATGCAATACCAACCTTTCACTGCCCACTTCAGCAGCACAGCCACTGCAGCCTCTGTGGTTCCCCATCACTCTCCGTCCATGCAGCGGCCGCATCCGGCACCTCCCGACCTGGTCACTTTCACCACACAGCGGGTACTGCCGCCCACACCAGCTGCATCATCCACTTCCCCCTCTGGCTCCGCCCCCCGTGACAGAGCTGCACATTCCGGCCTGTTTCATAGGAAGCCCGGGTCGCCGTTGTGTTCACAAAGGGATTTCACAGCCTATCCGACCCATAGTCCCACTTCAACACGAGAACCAACCTATCAGTACCAAACGGGATTGAGCAGTGTTGGAGCCCACTGGACTGACAGTTAAACGGAGTAACGGATCATTTTTATCTACAATATTCCTTTTCAGATTAGAGCATTACACTCTTTTTGAACAATGACTGCATTAGAGATTATTTTTCCATACAGCCATATTACAAAGCCATACTGTAAATCTATTTAGCCTCATAGAATAGGATGCCCACAATCTGGGGCAGTGTGTATTTATTTGAAACTAAGGTATGACTAGAATTGCAGTTAAATGTGCAGGTGGTCAGACAAAGCACAAAATAAGTATGTGCCAACTGAAATAATGCCAACTGGGTACATAAATAATTCAGTTTTTTAATTAACTTTAACAAACTTAGTTACTCGGGCTGCCTTCTTCCTGAAATTTAAGAGTATCTGTTCCAAACCCAAAAAGTTACTTTGCAGGGTGTTATTAACATAATCCATTTTATTTCTTATTAATGCTTTAAAAGTATTTTTACATTTTACGTACAGTATATATGGTCAATGCAAAGAGAATTTCTAATGTACTTAATATATGTTTGTAATGCAATCACATCAATGATGCCTTTATGTAATAAAATATCTGACCATCTACTACAGCAATCAAATTATAAAAATTATTAATTGCATGAACAAGCAAACAAACCAGCTGTCCTCTACAATGCCAGGTTTTGAATTTTAAACAACTGACAGTGAGCTAAAATGAATGCTGAAAAGCTCCCAAAGTCTATACCTCAGTATTCCTGGATGGACTTCTGTTGGACAGTGTCTCTGAATGAAAAATAGAGGGGTTAGAGTTGCAGGCCTGGCACTAAACTCTTTGTCCGATATGTGCAATTAGTGCAATGGGACATCAGAGAAGTTCCTTGCAACCAGATGGGAGCTTAAGGAACGATCATTAAGCCAAGAGGAGAGAAGAATAGAGAAGAACAGAGACCTTAGCTCAAGTCCAAAACCCAACTGGCTGAGAAAGAAAATCCTTACAAGACTGAAAATGTAAAACAGCCTTTGCAGGCAGGCAGCCACAAGGCAAATTCAAAGAGGATGGGGTATCACTGGTAAGCCTGTGGGTTTAATGAGGAAAATAGGGTGTGTTAAAAGAGCATATGGTTGTGTATTTACTAACACTCTCTCATTTAAGTTTGGAATTTCGACAAAAATGGCTAATGTTACTTTTTTTGCACACCATGCGAATAAACTGTACCTTTTTTGACATCCTAATATGGAACATTGTGTCCAAGGCCTCCTATTTTAAATGAAAACAGATTAAAGTACAGAAACTTAATGGTGTGACACAAGCTAAGTAAAATCAACACTTCAATTCTGAACACAATCAATCCATCAATCTACTTACCGTGAGAGAGTTGGATTTTCAGTCTAAAGCAGGTGCCGCTGCCTTCAGTCTATTTTTCATCATGTCACACTGTATGTGGTATTGTGGTAAGCTGATATCTGGTCATGTTTTTCATAACCAACTCTGGACAAACTGAAAAATCTTTTAGATCACCTACTTATATATTTCCTGAATGTGGTTTACATTCTTTTCAATACACAATTTAAGAGATTAATATCAATCATATTAAAAATAAATAACTTTAAAGAAGAGTAATTTTCAAAGTAGAATTTGTGTGTTTTTGTGATTTCTCAATTTATTGAACAAATAAGAACAAATAAGAACATTTGTATAATGTGCACGTTTCACAACTTGAGAGAAAACATTTAGCTGTAAAATACATTTATTACCTTATTTGATAACTAAAAGGGACATAATGGAAAATGACCAGTGCAGTTGGTTGAGTCCTAAAGGTATTGATTGTAGAGCAGAACTGGACTGCTGACAAAATCTGAGGGAAGGGAGGGGAAGAAGAACATTAGAGATTCAAACTCTTTGAAACGTTCCTAAAGCATTTTGATTTACATAAGTGACACACAATCCAAGAAGGGATTCCATAAAGCACCAATAGTCATAGGACACATGAGAATGAAATAAATATCCATTGTTTAATACATAACTTTAATGTCATGCAGTGCAGTTTCTGAGTGGGTTCAAGCACAGGAAGTGTCATGTGGTACTTTAATATGCTTTTAAAAACTGAAACACTCTGCCTCACCAAATCCCGTCTGATAAATCTCAGATCACTTAAAAAGAACCATCATTGTCATCTGATCAAAACTTAGCCGGCTTTTAAAAAAAACCCAAAGCTTTGGTAGCACATAAAAAGACAAATCGGACCTCTAAGATTCATGCGATTTAACTTTCCACATAAAACGCAGTTCATCTCCATTAAAAGAGAGCCAGGTTTAATCCTCACATTGAATACTCTAGCATGTAGTATCTATCTAAATTGTGGCCGGGGGGCATCTGGAACTCATTGGGGAAGATCTAGTCGTACCTCTCCCTTAACCTGCAGCTTCCCACTGTCGTCCCTAAATCCCGTCTGAGAGCCGCCGAGGCTAGGGACTCTCTGACCCAGAAGCTTAAGTCACTACTCCTTGTAAAATTTGGACCCAGCTCTTCGAAGGAGCACTCAGAAGCTCGTTTTAAATACTTAGAGGAGATTTAATATCAACTCCATTATGGCCTTTCTGGAGCCCAGTAAATAGTCAATTAGTGGATAATTCTGATTCAATCCACATGCGCCAAGATCCGGACAGCTTTGCAGGCCCCGCCAACACTTCCTGGATGAAAAAAGCACCACATGGAGGCTTCAGCTTTCTTTTTCTTTGTCTCACCTGCCCACTGCGGCAGAAATTAACGCTATAACGTCCGAGTATGGCACACAATCGTTGCGTTTTTAGTGATTCTGGGATGAAACTAAATTGTACTCTCTGAATCATTGAGTTGTTTGTGGTCTTTTCGTTTTATGGTAGGAAGAGGTGATTTGACTGGCACATTGACTGATGTTGGAGTAAAGGGTGGGCTTTAGGAGAAAGGCCAAATTGGGAGATTCTGAGGTCTAAGTCAAGTGGTGGAACTATGCCGGTATCCCTTGATCAGAAAAGTACATCTGGCTGACTCCAATAAAACATAAACCCAACTGTAGAAAATTGGGGTCCAACAGCACTGAGTGGCTTCGGATAAAAGGAACAATAAAAATTAATAATTGCATTATATACATACCACGGATTAGAGTTTGCTAAGAGAAAATGCTGGATGGATTAATCTTTTATCCATTGGATTAAATGGAGACCTCTGAGGCTGATACATGGTGTGGTGAAATGGCAGAAGAACACAAGCAACAAAACAAGTTCAAAATTGGCAAATAAAATTTCAGTGTAGGCTTATTTTTATAAACGACTATTTAACTAATCACAGCAAAGTGAACAGCGTTGATCCCTATCCAAATGTGTACTTCAATGAAACACGTACGTGTTTGAAAAGCAGGATATCATTATAAAAAACTGTTGTCCCCAAATCCCACCCCAGCAAATGCATAGTGTTCGAATGACTTCATTGTTGTATCACATATGTTGCAACTATTAAATCCAATTAATGTCTCGGCCTGTGAACCTGTGTGTATCGTACGAGCGCATGAAAGCGTGATGTGTTTCTTGTAAGCTTTCGTGCAGCCTGAACGTCCACCTCTTTGCTCTGAATTTCTCTTGAGTCTATCTAACCAATCAGGTGTGGATACATCAAGGGCCGCCCCTTTCTTAAGCCCCCCAATCCTAATACGGCACCCTTGCGTGTGTGTGCAGGATAAGAGGGAATGCAGGAAGTGTTACACTGTGTAAACCAACCAAAGGGTTCTTGCAGCATACATGTGACCTATCAGCGACCAATCAGCTCCGAGTCTGCTAGCGTCTCTGTCTTTTATCCTTAGTACCGCTACTGTACAGGTCAAGGGAAAAGAGATCAGATTCTTAAGTCATGTGACCAGGCACATAATTAGGCATTGGTTGCTTTGAGGACAAGTGTAAGAAATTATGTGCGTTAAGATCAGTATAATCTCAATATGCCAACTGATCTCATGTCAGGTATACAACAGCTGAACAGTGACTGCGTTTACAACAGCAGTTTCACCAAGCCTTTGACTCCAAGATCACAACTCCTTTAAAGGCATTAGTCATTTAAGGAAGTGGAAAACCGATTTGTTTTAGCCGGAGGCACTGTTTACGCTTACCTCACATGTACCAGTTCTGTTACTACAGCACATATTCCATTTATTTGACCAAAATAACAAATGAATGAACTTGTGACTTGACAGAAAAGACTCAACAGCGGCTATCTGGAGTGGATACTATTCTGCCTTAACAGACAGGAACTGGTCTATTCATATATACAGTAGACAGCTTAGGGTGTGTAGGAAGGGAGAATGGCTGTCTGCCACTTTTCAACTATTTGGAGTGTCAATCCCCTCTACTGGTTTAATACTGTTACTGCAAGACTGTGGAGATAACGCATAAAAATGTATTTATTATTGGTAGTTTATAGTAAACAAATCATTGAGAAATGAGATCATCATTTAAATAATGTTAAGCTTAAGGGTATTTCAATTCCACAGTTTTTTTTAATTGTACTGTATGTTTAGGACATAAAGACTTTTAATAAAATGTAAATATATGCACATTTGTGGTTAATCCATTTAACCTTAGTTTTATCACACCATAAACTACGAGGCCTGCTTCCATCCCAGACTAACCTCTGCCACTTTAATATTGTTCCCAGGAGAGGCTTCCAATCCCATATACTGTGAGGGAAGATCTTGGGATTAGCCCGGAAAAAGCAAATGCAAAGCCTCTGGCTAATACACTGGTCCTTTAAAATCCCAATTGAGATTTTCCCTCCCAAGACCTCATCTCCGGCTGCTGCCTGCAAACAGATCAAGTGTTTAGTTTGACAAATACAGCTTACGGGAGATCAGGCCACAAGTGACTGACGGAGAGGATAAGAGCATCTAAAAGTGATTACCTGGCTAAAGGAGGAGGAGGAGTACAATACAACCTTGTTTGTCATTTTGCACGCCTTGCCAGGCAAAGCCTGTATTGCTAATTAGCCAGATCCACTGCGCAAATAAAAATAACAAAAGCAGATTGGCTTTGCGAGTCACCTGCCACATCCACCCGTGGACTGGAAAACTCACCAAGGTCCAGGATGTGCAATCAGTTGATCACAGATTATCTGATACATTGAAGGAATGAGAGCTACAGTATGTTGAAGAAATTGCTTAACACAAAGTAAAACTACAAAAGTCTTAACACACTGAGAATAAAAGAAAAGCAATCACAATTTTAAAAGATGTTTGTTATTAATATGATACTGTATATCAACATAGCATTCAGTTCATTTCACAAAAATACTTCATATTTTATATTATTATACTTTCCTCTCTTATCAAAGGACATGAAGAACAGATATATTAACATTTTTCAAACACAAATGTGACTGATATATAGGTAACCAGAGTGTCCAGGGATAGAATGAAGAGTATGAATTTCGAAACAAAAATGTCTATGAAAGGTCAGAAAAGGACAAATGGTCCTTCCAGGGGTTACTGGCCTGAATCTCTGCCAACCTGTGGCACTGTAAGTGCACTAAGCTCGGGATGGAAGGCAAACTAGAGGATTATTCCTCAGCTAAGGCTGAAAGAGTCTTTACAGGTGATTCAAAGCTCATCCTTTATGGCTTACGTAAAGCTGTCCTGAGCTGATATGGCTTCCTGGTCAGGACAGGTGTCTGCTTTTGTCCCAACTGAAAACACAAACAGATCTAGGGATGTTAGTAAGTATAACACAAAAGGTACAGAATAGGCCATCTTTTAAATGTTACAAGATACATCCTTTATTTTATAGTGAACATTATACAGCAGCATCAATGTTTCTACCTCTGATGAACAGATAAAGTGTCAATGGAAAAAGGAGTGATACACTTTTTACCCGTCACGCTTGGACACCACTGAGACATGGAAAAAATGATGCGTATGCAAAGAACGCATGAAAGGTCACCAGATTAGACAGGTCGTGCCTGTCACGTCTGTTGTCCGTGCACATATTATCTTGTTTGTGGGCCTGTTTGGCTCTGCTGACCACACCTTTAGTGTTACGGGTGGTTGCATGTTTGTCAAGGGGCTGTGCAAACAAGACTACTGGGGTATGACCCCTCTAAATGAGTTTAAAAAGCTCAGAGAGAGCAGACAAATGATGTTTCTGTCAAAGAAGTGTGTTTATGTGCTATTTAGTTCATTATTTAGGGTATTTGGTATGCCACATTGCTTATTTGCACCAGTTTCTCTAATGATAGAGATGTATCCAGATTCTCTCACTGACTAAAGGAAAACATCTGCACACAAGCAAAACACAATTACACAAAAAGATCACACATGTGAAGTTATGTGCATAGGGATTAGGGGCAGACACGACTCATTATAAAGATCGTTCTAATGAAGATGGTTTGAATATTCCTATTTCATGACAGGAAACCTTTACGTCAGAATGAAGTCTGGCCTCTATTTCCAAACATAAATTAGGGATTCAGCATAAATTAAAAACTTTTAAAGACTTAAAATGGAACTGCAAGGCACGAAAACAAGCTTTTTTAGTTTAATTGAATTAAGGTGTTAAATGCATTACAAAAGGCAAACTACAGACTCTGACTCAATGGATACAGCATCATATAATACATATAAAAGCCACATTTTAATAGCCTTGATGGCTTAGCAATGAGGTTAATCTTTGCGTTACATACAGACATATCATAAGCAAACACATTTATATAGTTAGTAAGCACTTTTCTATTAAACTACAAAGATCCATTTACACTTTATGAACATTTATCAATGTATCATTATGGGGTATTGTATAACAATGCATCTTACGATAAGGCAAGGTGCCACTGAGTCAACGATAATTCAGTAAAACAATCAACTCTTGGAATCTCATTGAACACACTGTACCAACACGTTTCCATATCTTACAAAAAATCTGGATGTTTGACAAGCCGTAGAAAGCATGACAACACATTCTTCACTACAGAAAAATGTCACTTTAGTAGTGAAATCACCTATGACGGCTTCTTCTGAAAGTGAAGCTGAAATATCCATGTCAAGATATTTTATCATTGAAAAGACACGCCATCTACACTTAATAAACAGCACTACGCCAATCCCCCAAATCAACCAGTGACAAAGAAATCCAATTACGCAGTCATTTGCCAATTATTAAGAGAGAATTGGAGGACAAAGAGTCCCAATCAGGTCAGGTTAAAAGCACTAGAAACAAGGACTACAGCAAACAGAGACACATATGCATTTTTGTGGTCTTTTGTTTCATACTTCCCTTGTTAATCTTCCTGTTGATTTGGTCTCATCAGTTTAATTTTTCTGCTCTGCTTGTTCACATAGTGCTCTTATGATTAAAAACCCAGGATGATGTATTTGTTCAATCGAAAAAACAAAGTATGGGACGTTGGGCACTTTCTGCACTCAACAATCCAAGTGGTCTTTATCTTTCTCTCATAAACAGCACTATTCTATATTATAGTATAACTAAAACATTTAATCATTCTCACAATGGGACAGAAACGAGCACACAAAAGCAAAAACACTGCTCTTCCTTCAGGTCACGCTCTATAGGTCAGTTTAATGCGTTTATAAATTAGCTAAAGGGCAAAAAACAAGCCAGATAAGTTTCTCTATCCCCCAACTGACGCAACAGTCTGTCTCCTTCGATTCTCCATTCTCATCCGGATTGAACCAGCACACATCCTTGAGTCACAAGAGTGGACTAACGCAGAGCGTCTAAAGTGCAGCTTAGTTGACATCCTGTGTCAGCGTCCCAAACATTCACAACAATCTGGTTGTGGACAAAGAAGATTGAAAAAACATGTCATGGAGTGAAAGCACAAAAAATGTATAAATAATAAATACATATGCTGTCAAATACAAGGCCGTGGTCAGTTTAAACATGTAAAACTAAGAGCATTAGTTATGGTTATGTAAATAATGGTACAACAATTATGCACGTCAGGTATTACCATAAAAATAACTTACAAGTAATAAAATGGTACCAAGTTATTAAAAATAGATAAATGACACTAAGATTAAATGTATAAACAGTCTTTTATTAGTATTGTTAGAAAAAGGGATCAGTCTTTGTGATTAATCACTTGTTCAAATTTATCTTATGTTACCAAACAGAGGATAGGAAATGTTGACAAAGGTATCATCAAGGACAAGGGAATCAAATTTGGACTTAGATATAGATTTGGTGATCCCCATAAAAAACTTTCCCTCATATATATACACACAGGCAACGAAACTCTCTCCCCAAATTTACTGACCCACTCACATCTCCCTGCTTCCCACCCTTGTTTGCTCTTGGATTACACTCATGGCTTCTGATCCAATCGGCCTTTGTGTTGTGTGTTTGTGTATGCGCTGCGAGCGTAAGAGTGTGTGAGAGCACAACTCTTTTGTTCATGTGATAGCATGTGTGAGAAGGGGAATCCTTAAGTCTTTACCAGTAACACCCTTACTGCCATTAGCAATCCAGTCAGCACTCTAAACTCAGAGTTTAACAGTGGCTCAACTCTTAGCCAGGCAAATATTGACTGTTGGCAATTAAATTTTACTTCATATGCAATATTAAGTGGAACTCTCAAGCCAGAGGCTATTGTGTAAAGTGGAGCAGAGGAGGAGACGTCCAGAGTTGCGTGACTCAAAATCATTTTTATTCCTTTGTCATTAGAGAAAACCATAAGTGTTGACTATTGAAAATCTAAGAGCAGCAAACACGACTTACTGTGCCAAGAAAACACTGCTACTATTAGCATCATACATAATCCTAATGGGTCATCAATCTTTATTTTTGAGTTTAATCTTTTATAACTATACAAAACAAATAGGATGGCTATTTGTTAAATATCTTAAGAAATGGATCTGTGCCCAAAAGGTCATGCTGGTCTAGACGTGGTCCCTGACAGGTCACGTGTGCTAAGCTGTTAGCTCACATTTATGGAAAAGCGAGTAAGTCCCCTGGGAAACCATGTTATTTTAAACACTCAATTAGTTTTGGGGGGTCTGAAGTGTGTGCTTTCTCATTTTCTTTGCCTCTTAAGCGAGGCGCCCTCATAATCTTTCCTTACACTTTAAAACTCCCAAATCCTTCCATGCACGTCACAATACAATAGCTTGTCTCGGTACACAAAGCATTCTCAGTGAAAACTGCTAGGCCAGACAAATTATTTGCCTGATACAAAGAAGAGAAATTTGCTTCTGTTTGCCTTGTTAATTGCCGAAAGCTTCCAGGAGTTTGAACAGCTTAGCCGGTACTGGACGGGACCCAGACACAGATGTCCTCGCACCATTTGTGAAGAAAACAGGCAAACTTACATGTCATCTAACTAAGTCTTCGGAAGACTCTCACAGATCGTAAACAAGAGCGTCCAGACTTTGCTTAAATGTGACTACCAAAGGCAAAGTGCAGAAGTGTTAGTGTACAGCGCCCCCTGTCTACAAACAAATAAACTACCGTAATACCTTGGTTTTGAGAAAAATGATGATGTACAGTAAAGAGACACAGAGGGAAGCGACCACAGTGACACCTTAGCCCTCCAAAAGAGGAGGGTAATTAGAGATGGAGCAACGGCCAATCGGCACTTCACTGCATAATTGGACACATGACAGGAGACGCACAACGGGGAGCAGAGGCTTCACGGGCAAAAAGTGGGTCACGAATGAAAGCCAATTAACAGACAATGATGGCGCATTCAAAAATAAAGCGTCCCGTAAAAATGAGGGTAATAGAAAAGAGGTGGGTATGTCTGGGTCATATGACATATAATGTGAATCCAAAGCGTGTAACTCTACAACAAAGCATCCATTCGAACCCAAAAGGGTTAACAGCTTCAGCCAGATCGCATGTACCTCCCAGCGCACAGGAGTGTGTGCTTCGTTCACACAGCTGGTGGAGACACCTCTAAAGCTTCCTTTGTGTCTCTGTCAATAATCCTGTTTGCCTTTTCATTATCTCTAGCTTTAACGCCTCAGTCTCACTCCTAATTCTGCAAACGGCCTCCACAAAGACATGCAGCTCAACAGAGCAGCAGGATATGCTGTATGACAATTACCAACATGTTCTCTTTTCCAATGGCAATCCCTCGTCTCTCTCCGGCCAGGATCTAATAGCAAAAATGCAAATATTAACACATAGTAAAGGAGACAGGATTGCGAGGGCTACGCTTGATGACAGTGCTGTCGTCGCACAGCTCCTATAGAGGCTTTAGTAGAGCTTGATTCTCCAGCCAGTCTAAGCACATGCCCTCCAAAGCTGCACAAGACATGATTCAGTTAAGATTTAAGTTAAACATCAAATCTTAAACAATGACTATGTAAAGCAAAATTAAAAATAATAATAAAACAAAACATAGCAGAGTAACATTTTTAGATTAACTGTTTTGGAGACTGACATATAGAGGTGACATGGACACAGGTAAAAAGCTGTATCTGTCTGACTGTGAAAGCCAGTGTGTTTTTGGTGTAATCACACAATCAAACAGTAATGCTGTGGAGCATACTGACATCTACTGGTCTTATAGGCAAATGTTCAACTGTTGAATTCATTATAATTCTGAGATTCAAAAACTGTATAAAGCTTACAAGATATTTAGAATTGAAATGCACATGAAACCAAGACATTTTATGACATAAGAACATATTAGCCACTGTTTATAGGTCACAGATGAAAGATAAAATAGACTTAAGTGCTTAAGTGACACTTAGCGGGTTTGTATGAAAGATCTTAACTACCGCTGACGCACACAAGACAAGACTTCATCATTCTCAAATTATGCTGGGATTACACAGATCATCAGGATTTATATTTATGGAGTTCATGTCAGCTCAACACCATACTATGAGTAAAGCACCATACTAAAAAAAACCCTGAAGAAGTTACAAATACAAAGTTTTTTAATTCACTCAAATGCTGAACATGTATATGTACTATAAGAAAAATGTATATTATGTAATGAAATAATTACATTTTTGAATTTAAAATGATAAAAAAGGCAAATAGAAGCACTTGTCAAATGGAAAATAGCAAAGCATTTCCAAAAATATAAATGTAAATATACACTACCAATAGTTTAGGGTTACTTAATTATATTATTTCAAATTATATCTTAAAATCATTTTAATCTGAAGATGTACTTAAGCGTTTTAAATTTGTTATTTAGACAGAAATAATATTGTGCAAATAAATTAACTGAATTAATATGTATGAATTTAATGAACATTAATTATTACAGAATTATTACAAAAAAATAAAAGTTTTTCAAATGTATAACTTGGTAAAAGGTGACTATATTTAAGAAACAAAAATTAACATAGTTTTGATTTATTTGAGATATTTTATACATACTCACATACTTTTCATAGTTACTAAAGTTAAGTCCCATCAGAACATATTATTCTAAATTAAGAGTTCATTATTATTCAAAATTGTACAATAATAATAATAATAATAGTTATTTTAATTGTTATTATTAATATTATTATTATTATATACCATTTATTAATTAAATAAAAATAAGTAAAAGTAAATTATGTTTAAAATGCATATCACAGACAGACAGACAGACAGACACACACACACACACACACACAGGCAAACAAACAGATACTGAGTGGTTCAGTTTTGAGCAAACAAAAAATAGGTCGATATCAGGCATGAATGTACGGTGATCTCTATAAACATAATTGATAACAAAGCTTAACACAGCACTTTCCTGTGCACTCAAAAACAATGCTTTGTTGGGTGTGATTGGAAAGTCAAAGAGAAAGCAAATATGGATCCTAGTGCGAATAGACGGCCACAATACATCAGAGCAGCGCTTTAATGTAACACCTGCTGTCCAGGCCTGCAAGCCATTGTGCCCCTAACAAGGCACTCATGGGCATAAAAGTGCATCGCTCCCCGGTTGCTTTTGTGGCCAGCCATGACCGTGTTTGCTTACGAGGTGTTCTCCTGGTGCGACAGCGATGCTCTCATTGTCAGAAAGCCCACGGGCTTTGTGCTCTGACACGCAGAGGAAGGGAGGGGAGCCTTAGATGCGTGAGTGCGTCTGGACGTTAGCCAGTGGAGCTTCTCAACAGCGAGAGGCACCTGTGCCGACACCTCCCCTTGTTCTTTTACATAAGTAATCCCTCGCTCGGCTAAAGCATACAAACTTTTGAGCGCTGATCCTTTCACTGCATAAGTATCTTTCATCCTATTGGAAAATGACAACACTCACTTGTTTTCAATTTCTAAGGTATCACCTCTGTTGTTGCTGCAAAGATTCTGTCTCGGGGCTGTTTTGACACCATTTTGTTTTTGTTGTTGCCGATTCTGATGCTTATCCTGTATATTCTGCATTAATGTTTACGGTATTGTCTCAGTCGCATCTGATTCAGGGCTTTCGTAACTTAACTATTCAGCAAAAGCAGAAGAGTCTAGGCATTACCAAGCACATCTATTACCATAACATGAGGAGCGATTCTTCTGAAAAAATCTCACAAGCCACGGTTCAACGAAACTGAAAAGATAAAAGTCAACCACTTCAACACTTCAAATTCCCACTAAAAGCTATTCTTTACAAGGTCCCGCTTCCGATGACAATTCATTAGTCTTTCATAACTCATTCGTCTTTATTGTGCCGAATCCTTTGAAAACTACAAGACATTTAGCACCACTGGCTTGTGCCCACATGCTAATCTTCCACCTCCAAAAGGCCTTAAACCGGTTTTAGGATTCATCAGTTTAAAGATGAAGGCTACAAAACTAGGATCGCAATGAGTGGGCAACAGTAATACTTAAAAAAACAGTTGCCTTTCCCATGATACTTGTGAACTGTTTAATAATGAGTCAGTGCAAGTGTTGATAATTGTGCATGCATAATTTACCCAACCCCATCTCTCGCACAATCAGTCTGTCAGCGCAAAGAGAGCCTCTGCTTCTCGGCTGACACTTTGAAGAGTCTCAGAAGTCGCCCTCAACACAGAGGAACGAAGAAGGCACAGCATACGCAGTGTTTGCGGTGTTAGCATGTGAGTCTGTGTATAAATCCAGCATCGGAGCTGTCTCAGCCTGCACATTAGGGCAGATGTCTGTCAGCAGAGCTCATTTGCTTAAACAAACCGCCGTGGCACTCTACATGTGGCCTCTATTTATTAACGTGGCACTTCAAGCCCTGCGTGTTTTGACACACCGTGTCTCAAAGCTTCCAATATTTACACAACCGAAGACCACCTACATTCTAGCGAGCACACAAATTCGCTCGCAGGCACACACACCCTTCACTCCTGGCACTTCTAAAGCATTCAATTTTCACTTAAGTTTCCTTCACTCATTTGCAAGCTCTGACACTTAACCAGAGAAAGGAGGAGTCACGCATTCTCTCACAGTCAGGAGGTTTTTTTTTTTCACAGAAACTTCTACAAACAGATGTGGCATCAATCATTTTAGGGGTTGGCAGCTGGATTAAACAGTAGATGATTGATCGGTTTCTGTGATGAAATCTATCAACTTGTTAAGAACATGCTTGCTGTTTACTTAGTAATGGTTCTTGGTGCGCTGGCACAGAGTGCTTCTAACTTCTCATTGACAGCGTAGGGAGGGTCTTTGGCTATGTAATTATTATTATTATAATAAGTAGGATGTATTATTGCGGGGGAAAAAATCTCTGGAATGAAAAGTGTTACACAGAGTACTAAACTTAAAGGCAGCTAAAAAGATAAATTAGTCACAATATTCAAACAAACTAGCATGGAAAGGAAATGCAATATGTATTAATAACATATTTGGGTGGAAAGTGGATCTGTAGATCTATGCAGGCGCAGCTCTGGGGTAAACTACTAGTACGTAGTATGTACATAAAGCCATAAAATAGTTAAACTTGCAATTCTCTGAGCAATCATAATCTACAGTAATACAAGCACAGAAAAGTATACTTACATTAATAATATGTCGCAGTAATTTACAGATCATACAAGACCCCCATCTTCTGAAATCTTGATTTGAACACAGTCCAAAAACAGATAAACAAATACACACACAGGGGAGTATGAGGGAATGAACCGGGTCCTGTATTCAATTTATGACCTGCTTTGAAATCACAAAAACTAGCTTGTCTGCAACGTTTAGAATGCAGCAAATCACTAACAGCACGGAGCTCCTACAAACAAGGCTCGGAGTTGATGATTTACCCTTAAACTCAGCAGGGAAATAAAATTCAGGCCTTGAACATTCTTCACTGATACCTAAAGGGCAGGAGACGCACCTTAAAAAACATTGTTATTTAGCACCCGGGTTAGGAAGGAGTGATCTGTCCTCCAACAGAAGCCAGAACTGAAGCTTACAGAATGGCATGAAGACAAGTCAAGCTCATAGCTCAGGTAATCCCAACTATGGTCAGTACCGAGAAGACAGCTCTCCCAGAGATGTGAACTTCACAAGCTCTCTACCCAGACTACTTGAAATCTAAAACACATGCTGGAGACAGACAACTTTATAGGCATCTACATTACAAAACAAGGGGAATGTGAGGTAATATATGAGCAGTATAACAATACCACAGAAGAGAGGAACAGACCAATGAGAGGTTGTTGTACATCGTCTCTCTCTGTACTAGACATTTTGATCCAGCAGTGATTTTACCTGAATCATGCAGAAAGAATTCTCTGATAAGTCTACACACTAGTGACCTGGGGAGCCATTACGGTTTAAAGGGTTTTAAACTCAACTGGAGCAACTGGAGAAAAAAGAATTAAAAGCAGATTTTATGTTTAAAAACACATAAAAAGCTTGATGTGTACTGTTGAAGGACAAGTTTTATGTAACACTCGTGAAAACATTACAACAAAAATATTTCCACAAACAGAAGATGCTTAATTCAATATAAGGTTCATCAGCATCTCTATTAAAAAGTCAATTTTATTGATTTTTATGAATGTTAAGTGATGTGTGTCAACAGCAGTTTTTAAACTGTATTAATTAACAAATGACACATGATTACTCTCTCCTATAATGAAGAAATCAATTTCCTACTAAATGGAAATGACAACAGAGTTACCAAAGCAGTCTCAAGTCTTTCATTGATTAAACTAATGGCCACTACAGCACTTAAAATAAAATTAAAAATCCATTCATTAGTGAGTAAATCTTCCAAGATTCACTTATGTAACCCTTTTTGCACTTAAATATGGAAATAAGAGTGTTAGATAAGTGTAACCTTTAACATTTTTCAGAAATATGATTTTATTAAAATTACATCTGTGCTAACAACATTTACAACATTTACCCTAAAATATATTTACTAAACTAAATTAAGTACACACTCTCGATACAATAAAATATTTCACTTGTCTGAGCAACTACAACAGCAGGTTAAAGCCCATTGCCTAAATGACAATGGTGCTCCTCGATGATTTACAAAGATTACAGACAAAAAATGTATTAAAGGCTTTGAGCAAACAACAGAGGATGAACCATAACAAAGAATGTCTATACCCAGATCAGTCTACTTATCAAATTGTTAAGTCAGATTAAGTGTCTAATTCTGAATAAACCTCTGAAAGAAATCCGGCTTTATTGTTCAAGGAGCTCCAAAACTATAACCCAAGCCAAGATTTGACAGCTGTGCCTTCAGACAGACCCTTGAGAGGATGTTTAGGAACTAAGATGATCAGAATAGTCTATGAGCCCCTTCAGAGCCTCAGACTCTATCAAGTAACTGTATGAAATGATCATTTGGAATTAAAAAATGATTCATCTTATGACAATGCTGCTTATGCAGTTATTTGCCGTTGATGATTATTATTGATCTCTATACTAGTATGATCTAGCAAAGTGTGTAAGAACAGAAGAAAGCAAACAAGGCAACAATCTCAATAATCAGACAAAAATATTTGTATACCATATATGTACCAGAACAGACAATAACCACCATTAACATTTTAAATGGCTTAATTGTTTTGTTTTCATGACATCACAATGGTCACATTCTTTATTTTAGTGTAGATGAAAACTTCATGTCCATAGTGATATGACTGCATTTAAAACGTTATTGCTTAAATACATGTTAGTCTTATTCTTCAGAAGTTCCCAAATACACTGGTCTCATGAGCTAATTATGGCCAGAGATTATAGGTCTAAACCTCTAACACATGCTGTCCAGCCCATAAGGGTTTTTATTCTGATTCTGAGCTGTAAAAACTGGCATCCAAGCCAGGCCAAAATGGCAACATAACAGACAGATTAACCAACATGAGGATTAGCTATCCATTACATTATAGATTACTCCTCACCTGCTAGTCGCATCCCCCTTAAAACATTTGGATTTATCAGGACAGGCGCATATTGTAGCCACAGCAACAAACATTCAGTGACTAGGCAACCACCTGTCCACAAGCCACTCCTAGTTAAAGCACCCACACAGCAGTTACAAAAACACCCAACCCACCATCCCTAACAATGCTATCACAGCTTTTGGCTAACAGCTTCTGATGTCAGGCCTTGGGGACTCGCAGCGTCACATACAGCGGTCAAGCAAGTTCATGCCCTGTGCGTGTACTATTTTTACACAGAGGAACAGATCAAAGTGCAAATGAAAGATGGACTGTAAAATGAAGAAAAACTACCACAATAAAACTTCAACCGAGATTCTGTAACTTAAAATTTTGTCAGCCATCCTAAAGGTGCTACTGCATAAAACATGCACATAAATCAATATAACAAATGGATTGCTGAGATAAAGGGAATAATTCGTCCAAAAATGCAAATCTTGTCAGATTGCCAAACGTCCTTCTTCTTGTACGTTCGAATGTAATGGAAACATTATAACTCACTTTAATGACCAATAAAACACCTGAGAATTTTAGCAGGAAAGTATGTGTTACTCAAGAAAATCATGGCAGCACTTCAAGTCATTTTCGTTATGCTACAAATAAAGTTCTAAGTGAAACATACCGTACCACCCCTGTATTAAATTAATGCAGTCAGATAATCATTAAATTATAAAGAACAAAGAAAGCCATATAGATTTAGAAATACATAAGGGTGAGCAAATGTGTCTTTAAAGTTCACCACAAATTCTAAACCCCACCAAAAAGCTTTTCAAAACAAGTTTATACAAAGTACAAATGTCCACAATATTAAAACAGCACAGACATTTAGAAAATAAATGAACCAGTGTTTTCTTTTATTTAATTTCAAAAGCAGTGAGATGAAAGCTCTACTCTGAATGGTCACATTTTATATTCTGTGAAGCGTGATAATTTCCTCTCATGAGACAAAATGATCCAGCTTAATTACAAATATAACGTTAACCTCTATAATGAGGTCAGTCTGTCAACCTTCTTTCCCCACATTAAAAACCACCAAACTATGTTGTGTCCCCCGAGCTCCCTACAGGCTTTAAATAATGGCCAATTATTTAATGTGCCCTCAACGTCCTGAACCATTATAAATTAAAGTTGGGACAGCGTTGCGAGGTAACGGCTGAGACTAACACCTCTGAGAGGGTGAGCTCTGCTTTGAGGCAAAGACAATGGGCAAATCAGGATAAAAATGAGCCAGCAGCAGGGATTACAGTGCCGGATAGTAGCCAAAACCTCCGTTACACACCAGTGGAAGGAGTGATTAACGTGGTGCGATGGTGGCGGTGTGGATGATGGGGTGACACCTCTCAGCCCCGTGATACACACCCAGATGAAGGTCAGGCTGGAGGGGTGAAAGATTTGTCAGGGTGAGCCTGATGCAGGAGGGTGACGAGTTTAAAGGGCTTGCTTTGTCAAATAACAACTCTATGTTAAGGTGCTGTTAAAACAAGGATTTCAGGACATGCTTTACTGAAGCATTGACAATGGCAAGATCAAGGGTTAAAAAAGGTAGTTAAAAAATGTTAAGCTTACATCCACCTACATTTACATTTTTCTACACATGCACCTTCCACATACAAAAATATACTGTAGCAAATAAAGTATAAGTAGAATCTATAATACAAGAAGACCCAAAACATATTCAGGTTTTATATACGTTTTTTTTAAGTATATCCCCAAATACCCCCATAGACACAACTAAGCAAGAAGTGAAATTCTCTCTAATTGTACATTGACAGGAAAAGTGACATTATAAAACTTTGTCCTCGGTTAATACAGTGAACTGAGGCCAGACCCAGCAGGCACTACGAGAAGTTACACTGATCTACATCTGCAGACTCTATGGATCAATAAACTTATGTTCCGTGTGCAGGGATGCAGCTTGTAATATCCTAATAACAAAAGACCAATAAGTACTTGTAAGACCTTGATCAATACTTAAACATTAAACTGATTTGCACCATCATTGGACAAAGCCATCACCAGATTGCTCTTATAGCAATTTATTTTATAATCTAGATATAATGAAACATCTGATCATAACTTCATAACGTTGTTTCTAGCCTTCTCTAAGTACCTGTCTGGTTAAAGTTTAATTAAAGCTGGAAGACTTCCGATCAATAAGGATTTTTATCCAGTTTGAAGAATATTCCATATGTTGTTGTATATAAGCACAGGGTGGATATTTAAGCCTGTGCACAATTACACAAAACACAACAATTTAAATGTAACATAAAAGAAAGATCAAACACACCTAAAAATCTACCACAAGCAATATTAATATTTTAGACACAAAACATGGCAAGGAAGCATCATATAAATATTAGAAATTCTATTTAGATATTAGAAAAAACTGAAAAAATATGTTTTCCACATGGTGAGAGTAAATTACTAATATTTGAATCCAAGTGTCAAAATACATCATCAAGGCCAATCTTTTTGTCGGTTTGATACACAGGGCTACAGTAAACATGTAAGGTGACCATATTTTGCACGAGTTGCGTCAAAACCACATTCCAATTGAACACCGAGGGTGTGTCAAACTAGGATGTGGTTCTCTCAGACGATACAGACCTTGCATCCAATCGAGGGAAAACTAATCCTCTGAGCTATAATTATGGTAAAATGTTACCACTTTGTAGTGACGCCAAAGTATAAACAAACTGATGGGCGAGTAGTGTATTTTGGAAATAGCCTTGTGCTTATTTCACTTACCCGGGTAAAAGGTCATCGAAGTTCAAATGGCAGACTGACAGGGTGACCGCTGGAGGAGTAAAGCTCTAAGTCACACAAGGAAAATTAAACCACTAAGTGCATTGCACATTGCAAAGATTTGTCCTAACCTCTGTGTTTGGGAAAGTCTGCCCTCAGATGCTGTTTTAAGCTTCTTTGGCTGTCTGCTCTTCCTTGAATAAGACCTCAGAACATTGATGCCTATTTCATGGGATCATAGAAGCAACACTAAATAATACAACATAATCCAAATATCTAAGCATACATAATCAGATGTTCCTACCTGTTTTTTGGATCTCTAGTTTGTTATTCAGCACAGGTATAGCAAGCCATTGCTCTGTTGTAATAAAAAATATTAATTTGACAGCTTTCTCTCTCCCTTTCTAAGCTCTCTGCAGATAGTCTGAGGGACTCTGGGCTTGGGACTCACCAGCATTTCTGGTCACTGCATTTGCCTTAGTACTGCTGTATTGGTCCCTGAAGACTACATTTTTCACATCACTACCATTTTGAAGTCCAGAAGTCTCAGAGACATCTTTCTTCAGTGTCTTAGTCTTACTCAGGAGATGGCCTCTCAGGTTTTGTTTGAGTGACTCTGGAGACCTTGATCTGGTTTTTCCATGATCTAATTGTAGACTTTGAGCTTGGGACTTCACTGGCATCCTCTCCCTGATCCTTACAATGACATTTGAACTTTGACCTGCTGAATTAAGCACATGCACTTTCAGAATGAACATTAATATAAAAAATTCCTTCTGCCATTATAATGCCTGAATGCAATAATGCTTAAAACAGTGGAAAGAGCTTTCGTCTACAGCGCAGCTCTGATACAAAAACCCTTTAATTGCGGACAGACGGCCCACACAAGGGCTAAATTAGACTAATTCAATTAATTTTATTAGTTCAATAAATGGCTGACTGGGGCAGGGTCCAACTGTTTTGCAGTATTGCGTGGCCGCAGACAGCTTATTAGGAACGTCTTGAGCTACACACGTTCTCACGCCTTAGCCTTTAGCATCTTTATTCAGATTGATACTAATGGCCCGTTCTCAGCCCGCCGTGCAATTACAGTAACAAACAGGCAACGACTGCACAGGGCAGATGAAGAGGGATGAGCTTTAATAAAATTTCCTCCCTGCTCTTTGAAAGCCCCCACATTGACGGCACTGCAGTTTAAGCTCATCTAACAAGACAAATCTTGTCAGGCTAATGGCGGTTAATTTGTTAGTCTCCCCCTCCCTACCTACAGTATCAAACAAACATGAATGTATGGGATAACGTATTTTAGAGTGCATTTGCATGATGATCTTACAGACTATTTGGATAATACGGCCAGTAACTACAGCTTTCAAAAGCAATATCTATAACACATTATTGCTCAGGAGAGACTGTAAAGTACGTGCAGTAAATATCCCCAGACTTCTGTCATAGAGCTCTTGAATATCCATGACTAAATCTCCCATTTATGACTTTGGACCCTGTAATTCTTTTTCTATAACCTGTAATAGACAGAGCTAGTGATATAATGTAATGCTTTATGATAAAACTGTACAGTAAAACATTACTGTACCTTACTGAGACAATGTAGAAAAAAGTTTTTTGTTGTTAAATAAAAAATGACTAGAGACAGTCGGGAGTGGGTAGAAAAAATGACTTTGGATGGAGATGTTGTAAACAATAAGAGTGGATTCTAGAGGTGCTAAAAGTTACATCTAAAGTGAGAAAAGACAATTATTTATACTTTAAAATTATTACTGAGGCAGTATCAAACATTTCCCACTACATTATTGTGTGACTATGTAAAGTTATCAATGCTGTTATTTTCACAGAGCTCTCAGTAAAAGGGAGATGAATAGATGAAGCTTCCTGTGCCTGTTTACAGATCCGCCGGCCCTTTAAATGTGTCTCTCTGGCCCCCAGCACTACACAGCTGCCCCCTGTTTATATTCAGAGTTCACACAAATAAAACTTTAATGGGCTGTAATTTCGGAGTAAAAATGCACCTCTTAACTAAGTGAAATCATCCATGTAACCCCTCGCCAACTCCACCACCTCCCAGCATTTAGCCTCCACAGTACATCTTATTAAAATATATTTAATACAGGGTGAAGATTTGCTTGTCGCTTATTTTAATAATTATTAAAAAAGACACATATATATTTGTCAGCATATTAAGAGATGGATTTGCAGTCAACATAATCACAATAGTGTTATACAAATATACATTCACTTCTTGCCTCACACAAAGCTAAAACATTACTAGTCATCAATTGTAACTATGTCAGATTGGTTGGCCTGTGACACGTATTTGAAGTAGCTAGTGAGTTTACCTGATGTTTCTGACATGTTGGGTCTTTTCTGCCTAGATCTGGAGAGTCTACGCGGCCGACTACTGCTGGAGCCCCTTTGTAAGGACGACCTATTCTCAAAGCGTGTACTACAGCTGTCTGTCTGCTCTGTATTACCCGGTAATAATGGATCTGCGTCTGGGACTGCGCTGCTCACTAAGCCTTTGGACAATGTCCTCTTGACCTGTTCTGAGTCAAACAGATCCTCAGAAAGTACTTCAGCATTGCTATTAGTGGGAAGACCATTGACTTGTGTATTCAGAGGAGATTTCTCCACTTCTCTAACAATCGTCTCCTCCTCGTTTCCTTCGAACAGCTCTGGGCTGTAGAAGAAGCTCTGTTCATCTTCCTCCGTGTCTTCAAGATCAACAACACTGGTGTCCGGCTTAGAGGTTGAGATAGGGAGATGTAGCCGCTCAGTTGGAGAATCAAGTAAACTCTGGTTTAACTCAGAAGTATCATTTACTTTGTGTTTTAGTTTTACAGGGAGTACTGGAACAACTTCCTGTTGTTTGTCCAATGAATTTTCATCCTGAGAAACCATCTTCTCTGATCGCTCAGATTGAAATATAGGGGTCCGAAACTGGCTGCTGACCGGAGTGGAGGTAAAGAGATGAAACGCAGGCCGTGTTGTTCTTTGAACATTGCGTTCCCTATCTGGTGAAGTGACTGGTTCAGACGGATGCTCTATATTCTTCTGGTCACCTGTTCAAACAGACAGACACAAAGACATCTGAGTGACAAAATACATAAAACCCATGGGTGTGTATCCCAGCTCAAATGTGTGCCTGTGAAACCAGAACCTTTGGCTAAAACAATACAGGCAGCATTGTCCAACAAAATTCAACACAAGATGGCTTCAAAGCCAACATCGATAAAGTGGTGAAGTAATGGGACTTGTGTAGGCTTCGGCTGTGCACTAAGGCTCTGCGTGTTTGCATGAGAACTGGGGTTCCTGATTTGTTCTCAAGTGTGCGCAAACACTCACGCTCAATCTACCACAAACAAAGGTCAAAGTGATTTCATTAAAAGCAACAGTCAGACATCTGCTCATCCCAATGCTGTTCAGCCAATCGGCGCCATAGATTCTGACAGGGGCAATCAGGAGTAAAAAACAAACACACACATACATGTACATAACTGACACACACACTGTACAGTGCACAGGCACACACGTCCTTACCAGATGGTTTGAAGTTTGAAGGTGTGTAGCACAGATGTCATAGCATCCATGATCAAACTCAAATTTAAAGCAAAATTGTAAAAAGGAATGCAGAAGACAGAAGGTTGAAATATTATTCATCACTAAATACAAAGCCTTTGGAAGCATTACATTTCTTATTATAATTTCTTATAATTATATATATTAGTTATTTCTTTTAGGAAATGTAAAGCTTTAGTTACCAAAAAGTCATCATCTACTCCATTTCATGTTGTTTTAAAGCCGTCACATATACTTTTATTAGCAGAACACAAAAGTAGATGTTAAGCAAATATTTCCCTTTTACTTCCAATGACACTCATAATGTGACCCTGTCTGTAAAAACCCAGCTAAAGTGACTTTTTGTGATTTACAGTTTTCTACATAAAATCATCCTAAATAATGTAAAAGGATGTCTGTGAAAATATAACCTTGATATCTTTAATACTGACAGAGTAAGACCATGTCAAAGATTTGAATCGTAGTGAAATGAATAGGTGAAATCAAACTTTGATGCTGGTTATCTCAGAATTCGATTTTTAGACTTTAGCCTGGTTTTTAAAGACAGGGCCACATATTAACTGAAAAAATTAAAGCAATCATACAAAAGAATGTTCATTTTTGGGGGAGATAACCCTTTAACCATCAGTCGTAGTGAATTCGACCCATATACCTGATTGAGAAGACCTGCTCTCAGAGTGTAGGGTTGGCTGTGCCGGCTGAGGGTCAGATAACTTTTGGGGGTTGATTATCTCAGGAGGGGGTGATGTAGCAGTAAAGCTGACCAGCGAGGGGCTGGGGTATGGAGGGGCAGCCTGAGAATACGTCTCTTTAAAGGTCTCTACTGCACCCTGCTGGCCTTGAGAAAAGGACTCCAGGGACTGCATGGCGCCAGAGAAGGTGTCATGATGCTTCACTAACTGACGCACCCACTTTGACAAGCCTGAAACGAGAGGACAGCAGCGCTGGACAAACATTTAACCACACCACATAGCCACTATTTTCATAACACTGCCATGGAACAGTCTATGCGTATAGTTTTTCAAGTAATGGATGTTTTCAACCCATTGCTGTTACATGTAAAAAAGAAAAGCCCTTATGTACACATTTTCTGGCCGCAGCCCACAGTCTAACGTTTGTCTACACAGTCTAACCCCTGCGGAAGATCACTATCTCCACCTAGTGATATAGATAAGGAACAACAGCTGGGTGATGCAATTATTTTATAAGATGATGGTTTATTTGTCATTTACCTGTGATGTATCGGTTTGGGTTCGTCCTGAACCGGTCATCTACCAGAATCAGTGCGCCCCAGTCATTTCTATGCCGTATACACCTATGACAAAAACAAAACATTAGTTAAAATACATTAAATTCAAGATTTCTTAATAATTAGTCAATTTCTAGCAAACCCACGGTTGTTTATGTACAAAACATAAAAATCTATTCTACAAAGAGATCGTACCGTCCTAGGGCCTGGTTTAGCGCTCGATATGCTTGAATCTCATACCAGCGACTGCCAGGCAGAAGCCCTCGTGATTTGGCATGCTGGTCATTATATTTCATCTTTAGTTCAACCTGCAATTGGGAAAAACAGATAGAAAAGAACAATCATTTGACACAGTCTACGTTTACTGATGGCGATACGAACTTGAATCTTTATTTTATTTCTGAAGACTTTTATATAATTATAATTACATTAAATATGTCAAAATTAGCAAAAACATCTTAGGCCGAACAGATCAGAGGGCCAAACAGTCCACACCTGGGAGTGGGACAGCTGTGCATCCATCATGCCGAACCGAACAGAACTAATTAGATTAACGTTGGCAGTAGTTTGGGCTGGTGATGGGAGATCTACAGAGGGCAAAGCTACCCTGAAGATAACACCCTGGGCCTGAAATGCTTTCATACTTGCCTGCCCACACCCACAGATTTATTCCAAAGGGGTGGAAGAAAAGAGCCACCACAGAGCAAGGCATAAAAATGCCAGGAGAGCATCCATCAATTTTCACCCGCTGCCCAAACGGTTTTAACGCTAACCTTTTTGAATTGACAAGTGAAAAGTTCAAATCCTGTTGAATAGGACAGGATGACAAAAGCATTTAACTATTTGTGACAGGTACCGTGTGTTCAGACGCACCCGCTCAGAGCCAAACCTGTGCGAGGGGGCACGACCGTCGCAGGTACAGCCCGCATGCATCAGTTTGGTCACGTCATGTACACAGAAAACTGAATCCATCACCTACAGTCATTGTCACACACCTTAATCAGGAATACTTAGAAACACACAGACAGGTGACACATTTACATTATAAACACATGCAGCTGAACAGAGAAGCAAACGCTTCAGCATCTGTCTGCCAGCTCATGCACATCTCAATTTCTAACCCAGTGGAAGGGTTAAAAGCACCCAGATAGAGATCCTGTCGGAGTAAAGGCCGCTACCCTAAGGCAGACTCCAATCAGAGTCTATTTCACTATCAAGGCCCTTCAACTGTGAGTACCGCGTCAACGCTCGATCCAACGTGACAGCTTGCATATGTGAAAAAGCCAATTCTCGCTGCTAGCCAAATCTCCTCAATGTGCAAGAAACCGCAAGCTGGAAGGGATTACGTAAAATGTCAGGAGATAGCCCACTCTAACGTCGACTTCAACCCCTATACCTGTTCATCCTTAAAAACAGACATTTGACCGACAGGCATGCGTTGCAAAAGAGCAGAACACTGCCACTGCTGAACCCATCACAGAGATTGCAGAATTTACCGTCCACTCCTGTTAGGGAACACTGTAACAGGACACAGTAAAAATCCTCAGCTTGCGTTCCTCAATTAAAAAGAAATAAAACAGAAACAAAGATACAACATTCCACACAAACCTTTTAGATTTAACACACTTTCCGTCATCTTGCGCAAGCTGTTCATTAGGCAGAGACGCGGTATCAGTCTGAATAGCTATTTTACTGCCTTTTAAATCTGAGATTGTTTTTCTTAGCTAGGCAAAACATGTTCCTCTAGATTTTATGTTCACCAGAGGCTACTTTTAATGTATGTACCATCGGCTTACAATTCGTTCTATCCTCAAGACTGTTTACGATTTACCTTTGATCTTTCTCCCAATAACGGACTAGTAAATGTGATACTCGCATTTTAGAGGCTGTTTAATAGCTGTTCCGTCTATCTGGGAAGACTGTGTGGGAATCCACACAAGACCTCTAGTCTGACTAGAGAAAAGAAAGTCAGTTTACAATGCATATTAATACAGTAACTCAAATTTTGACAAGAACAGTGATGCTTGTCTGTGCAATCTGACCCAAGTTTAGTGACCCAAGTAAAAAATAATTTGATAGCACAATTGTGCAAGGCCAAGCAGCACAAAGGTTCTGGGTTAGATTTCCAGCGAACGCACATAATGATCAAATGCACTTGTATACCTTGTATGTATACCTTGAATGAAACACAAAAATTTTGTTCTATAAACAACACACACTTATTGCACTCTTTTATCTTTAAAATCATAAGGAGACAGTAGAAAGCATCACCTGTGTGGGTGGGGGAGGTATTGAGGAGAAATCGAGGGCAGCAAACAAACACGTTTTGAGTGCTGTCAACCACTTCATGTGGCATTTGAGACAAGGAGAACCATCACGGTTGGCCAGGTGCACCAGAAGCCCCCTCCCATCGCTACCCCCTCTGGCACATCAACTCATAGCTTGCTCAGAATGAAAAAGCCACATTATTAAAACCTACCTCAGAACCCTCCAAATCTCAACCAAAATGGCAAACTTAATCGACCTCCACTGGAGCAGAAGTGAAAAAAAATCAAAGCGCTTCCCTAGAGGTAAGGGTACATCCACGCCAACAGCTTCCGCTAAGGTGAAGGACTAGCAAGCGTCAATCATCTGCACATATCCCCACGGTGACAGACCCAGTTAGGAAAGCTTCAACCTACTCTGACAGCACGGTAGACAGAGGGGGAAGCTTAAAGGTCAGGCCTATCTGCTAAGGACAGCCTAGACACAGCACAATCGCTGTAAAATTCATTTACGGATCACAGAAAGAGGATCTGCTGTTCTTTTCCGGTTTTAAAGTAACTTTAAGGAAAAGTTTTGTCGAAAGCTTTCATAAAGCTTCATAAAGGTAGTGTGAGGTATAAACATTAATGTGATGAGAGGACACAGCGGGGCGAACTGAAGACCAAAAGCTTAAAATCAATTGTCGTCATAAGCGTTTACAAATGGTTACCTGCAAATCCTTAATATTTGGAAAAGGGATGCCAATCGTGACAACCGCCCTGGCGTTGTCATCTGTGAAATCCAAGCCCTCGCTCACCTTCCCTCTGCAGACGGCTACCAGCAACGCTCCATCTGAGAAAACAAATCATCATCACAAAACACACCAACAACTTGTGAAATAAATCAGTTTGTCAACACCAACCTCGAGTTCCAGCATCGGCTGTTGTTCCACTGATGGCTTCATAATACGTCTGCAGAAGCTCATCAAAGTCACCCTTGCCACCTCCACGTGGCTCCGTGATCACAGTCTTCCGCTCCTCAAGCTTCTCCCACAGGCCTGTGTTCATCCACCGGTCCCTCAGTTTATCCAGCATCTTATTAAATAAACACAATTAAAACCAGTGTTGTGCATGAGGCATGCATTTAGGCATTTACGAGTAAGCTGGAATAAAAAGATGCTTTTAATAACAGCTATAATGAAAGCCAAATTTTGCTTACTCCAATCATTACACCATCAATGTGGCTCCCATTATAATAAAATGAGACTGAAAACGTCTGACCCTGGGTTGCCCAGCAATTCATAATTTATTCATTAATAAAACAGGCCTCCTTAGCATTGTAAACTGCTGGTTGAATTATCCTGTATTTTAAAGAATGATGTAATATGAATCACGAACATTGTATTGTGTAAAGCCTGAATCTCCAACTAAAGCTCATAGCAAGACACAGGATGTTGCTCTTGCATGTTCTCTCCTGTTCTCTGGACTGAGAGCAGAGAAATCGCAAGTTATAGTAAAAATCGCTGTTACATATCTTTTGTTAGTGCAAAAAGTCAGTGAGTCCCAAGAGAGAAACACTGATCTAAAAGCCCTTTCCTTTGCAGAGAGCAACTCTTGTCCCTGCTGTGCACATTTTCCTCCTGAATAGATGTGTCTTCACAATCGAAGAGAAGCTTCAGTGGTTTGGAAATGTGTTAGAAGGGTCAAACAAAAGTTCTTCTTGCGATTAGCAAAAAACTTCTTATGACACGACAGGAATTTGTGGCTTTATTCGTATAGAAGTGAAGAAATGCCTCAGGACTTTGTATTAGGACCAAAATACATGTTTGTTCTTCAGAGGACAGAAAGCTGATGCACGCCAACATTTTACCAAAGAAGACAATGCAGAAGTTAGAAAATTGACATGGAGGGCTAAATCTACTAAATATTAATCTCATCTGAGGTGGCTGAGACTTCTGCACAACAATGAAAAGCTTTACACAGTGAGGTGACATGCTTGTTACTGTGAAGTCAAGCAATTTAATCAGGTCTGTGCTTATGGGAAAAAACAAGCAAGTTCAAGCAACATTTATAAAACATGACACTTCTGTTGAATCTGCCCAATTCAACACCAATTCAAGCCTTTATAATGTCAATTTTAAGGACTAATGAAAACCAACTGTCCTGCAATATAAATATGAAAAAAAGTTCTCTGAATATATTGATCAGGGAACAAAACAGCCATCAAATCCACACTGGACAAATAAAAGAGAAAATGAGCTGGAACAAAAACTATGTTGTACTTGTTATACATGTAGATACAACTAATGGGTTGGATCACTTTATTCGGCATATTGAGTTTACCTTTAGGGTCAATATCATTAATTTCTGCAGAGTCTGTAGTGTAACCCGATAATGACCCGAGCGTAACCTGATAATAAAATGCTTGCCTTTAAAACATGGGCACATGCGAGCACAAAGACTCCTTGTATAAGCTTGTTGTTTATATTCCCAGAGCTGTAATTTGTAAAGCCTTATAAAAGCGGGCGAAATACAATACAGTGCCACTCCAGGAGTCCCTCGGCTCAGGAGGTAATGGTCCTAATGCTTTTATCTTGCAGACACTGTGAGTAAACATCGCTCCATGTCTGCTTCCATGCAGCCATTTCATTACGGACACATTTTCCACATCCCTCAACTTGACAGTTTTAAAACTAAAAGACAGAAGCAGACAGAAATTACTACAACAATAACTATCTTTTCAATTCTATCCACTATCCAACAAGCTCTCATATCTTCCTTCCAAAATTATTTTTATTGCACATATTAAACAGCATAAAAGTGGTAACAGATGTTGCAATCCACTAAACACACAAGACATGTACAATTAAATCTATTTTTTAAAAGTGTAAACAATAATGGATTACATGGACAACATCCATCACAAGCGCAAAACACATCTGCTGTACAGAGTGTATGGAGATGCTCAGGCTAGGAATGGGAATTTGTGGGGGTGGCAGTGATGGGATGAGCACACGTCCTTCATGCCTAATTCATGGGCATTATCTGACAAGAGCAGGACTGTTTCCACAGGGCCTAGACCAGGACACAGCAGAATGAAAATGTCAATCTGCACACTTGGCTGGGGCTCAGGTGCACAAACATGGAAGAAGTGACCCTACGCCATCCCTTTCTGAGGTCAATGACAGTGGCATCAAACAGACAGTGTGCTCAAAGATGGCATGAGAGAACTAATGCCAAACACACCACGATAAATGATGTTTGTTGTTTGTACTGTATCAAAATTTTTATGACTGCTTCATATCAAATTAAACAAGACTAAAGGACAAACACAGACAAAAATATCCAATAATATTACTGTGAAGTGCGAGTGTGTTTATGGCAATGAATTCTGAATTCTTTATTCAGACATCTGATACAGCATACCAGAATCTCACATCTTCTGATACAGAATGTAGTTGTCATTATTAGCGAATCAAAACATTGCAATATTTTACTTTATATAACTGTAACGCACACTCTAAGTGCTATTTTTGATTATTAACATTAATAACATTATTTTAATGATAATTAAACAAATGTCACCCTCCAAATTTTATTATTGTAATGCTTCTGGACACTTTGACTTGTTTGTAATGTCCCATTATTCTCAAATACTGTAAAACTGTATTGTAATACAAAAGAAGGTGCTTCAAAAAGTTCTTCTCAGTAATGCCATAGCAGAAACATTTTTGGTTCCCCAAAACATTTCTGTCAAAAAAAACAGATTAAAAGAAACAAGTGTCTAAAAGACAGCAATATATTTAAATTATTTTACACTACAAATAATACATTTATTAAAATATTGTTTTATATTTTTTATTAAAATTATGAAAATATTGCAACCCAGACACCACTGTAACATTGTTATCATCAGCCCTACTGCTAAGGAATCTTAACTATAGCTACCAGAGCAAGTCCACAATGACAATTGCTAAAAAGGTGACTAAAAGACACTACAATACAATATGTGGTTGTTTCAGAGATGTCGTAACACAAGAATGGTTTCCCACGTCCAGAGCAGCTGTTGATAAAACAAAGTGGAGTAAGGACTATCTAGTGAACATGCACAGTCAGGCACAACAAAAGGTAAATAATACATCCCTGTTACCCGACTAAAGCTATGCATCGCTTAGCTTGTGCCACCATGCTAGACTGAGTCGAACGGATGCAGCTCTCCGAAGGGACGTGGTGGCGAGGTGACAAGGCACAGAACTGTGCGTGTTCTCTCTCTAGCTCTCATTTTTTCTGCCACCTCCATCTATCTATTTTCTTCCAACCTTGACGCCCTGTGGTGACACGTTGCAGTTTTTTTTACTTTGCAAAAGGCCTCTAAATAATAGACAAAGTTGGTTGCAGGGTGGCATAAATGAAACATGGGCCCCTGGTGGCGGCAGAAGACGTGTAGCGGCTGTAAATAATTCAGCTGTCAAATATCACAGTGACGATCACGCCAAGGACGAGGCAGAGCGGCGCCCCTGTCACCTGCATGCGAGCACCCACACTCCTCAGCGCTGACGCAGGCCAGGCCATTAGCGTGAGGTCAACAGTGAAAGCAAAACACCACAGATAAAGCACACGATCTGTTGAAGTATAGATCTGTTTTTATCTAGTCCAGCGCTATAGCTGGAATAAGGGGTTGCCTCACTAATGGACAGCTTATAGAAACGGAGTTGTGCACTTGAAGCGGGACGTCAGCAACGCGAAAACATTTACTCTGATACGCATCTGAAACCAAGTGAGCGGTGCTCAGGGTTTGAGTAGGACAAGTGGATCGATCTCACTTCTTTCTACAACTACGTAAACATTGCGATTGCGTGGGACTGGGTCCAGTAAATGGACGTGAGCAGTGAGATTCAGCACCATTAGCTGGTAATGGTGCTCTGTATCACAGTTTACGCTTCATTTACAGCTCAAGAGGGTAATGGCAATAATGTAAAAACTGACTCTGCCTTATTTCACAAAGTGGAAAAGGCCTGAGACCTGGCAAAAACCCACACACTAAAAATGGAGTAAGAAATAGTGTTTTATGATGCTGTAATCTTAAATGCTAGAACATTAACGTGATTAAATTGAAAATAAAGTCTTTAGGGAAAAAAAATAACATTTTGGATAAGTAAGATAAAACCTACTGTTTTAAGACAGTCCAGTCTTAAAAACCTACTGTTTTAAGACAGTCCAGTCTTAAAAACCTACTGTTTTTAAGACTGGAAGCAACTAATTTACTAAAGAGATATTTAAAATTCTTTTTACATTTAAAATCAGAATACATTAAAATATTTCAACTATTAAAATAATGAGTTATCTTTTTTCAAGGAAATATTAAAATGTAAAAAAAAAAAAAAAAATCCCAAATGTCTAAAGAAAAAACTAAACCTAAAGTCTAAAAATCGAATTCTGAAATAACGAGCATTAAAGTTTGATTTCACCTATTATTTCACTATGGTTTATGACATAATCTGTGGTTATATTTTCACAGAATGTTCTTTACATTATGTAGGATGATTTTATGTGGAAAACAGTAAAGTCACAAACACATGACTTAAGATGGGTTTTAACAGGCAGGTCACCAATATCCTCAAATTAGGCAATAAACAATCAATGATATCTTACAGCATCACTGTGGGTGAAATAGCTTACATCACATGCTCTATAGTATCTATCATTACTGATGAGAATGCATTCTCAGTCACGTCTAGAAGACTGCAGACAGTATACTGAGAGACCTTGGGGGCTCATAACCTCCGCTCATACCCCCTGCACTGCACTCTGAATTTGAGAGGATGCAAGTTGCGCAGATACATCTACCACCCCTCCTTTCCACCCCTAACTCAAGCAGAAGCGCCAGGCGCCAGCTTAGATGCATCTTTACACAGACAGCTTGGCGACGTCAGCTCTAATGGCCCTTATCTTAATCTGCTTTAAAAGCATCCTGCGTTTCCACAAGATCTTTTCACCTTTGCCAACCCACATTTAATAAGCTAGCCGTCCCCATCTGTTTTAGCCTTTCTTGTCATGAGGTCGTGCCAGACAACATGGGTCTCTGTGGTTAACCGGGGTCCAAATGAGTGGGACTGTGACACTCTTAAACCTTCAAGAGCTGTAATGGGCTTTTGCGACTATATGTGTATGATGGTATTGGGGGGCTCGTGGGTGGTATAATGTAGCACAATTGGTGTCGTGGGGACACACAGCCAGAACAGACACTGGGACACAGATACACATGCGGGTTATGGCCCCTAGCAGAGTGGAAAGATAGCGATCAACAGTAGTGTTGAGAGGTGTCTGGAGACTAGAGATGCTCTGGCCTGCTCCTCCTCAGACGGGACTTTCAGGCTCCAGAACCTCCCCAGTCTCCATTGAGCCCTTAAACTGCTCAATTTCCAGATTAAATATTAATCCACATGGAACATTCATATGTAGGTATGATATGCAATAGGGCATTTTTGTGGTCAATATATACTGTACGTATGCTTCTTGGGGCTGAGTAAACGGCAAATCTATAGCAAATATATTATTCATTCCACAAGATTTACACTACCATTCACCTACTGATTCTTTATTAATATTTTCACCACTTTTTGGAAAGGTAGTCTGGGATTTATGTAAAAAACACAAAATAAAGTGAATTAAAGCAGTCATATTTTATCAACTTTAATGTAGTCACCCAGCATTGTTACTTCTATCAACCAGCTTTTTATCTGATCTTCTTTATAACTAATAAATTAATATGTTAACATTCTGATAACATCAGAATCTTTCTCAGTCAAAATACTTTTTTAATAGTGACCTAAACCATATTTTGTAAATGTACAACAGTCCAATCAACACTAAGACTTATACACACACAGTCATCTGAGAGAGTTAATCATCTCCCGTGTGGGTACATCATGACAGGCAGGTTGAATGGGAGTGAATTATTTATGACCTAAACGCACCAAACAATGAAGAACAAAGTATTTTTCAATGGCTTTCAATAATTGAGCTTGTTACTTGAAAAAGGATACAGGAAAACCGTGAGCCAGCACTCAAAGGTTTGTTCATTATCCATAATACATTACGGCTATGTATTAGCGCACGTGGTCATCGTCTGACCGCTGTTATTGAATTCTCACTGAAACAGGTACTTTGTGTATTATGGCTTTGTGGCTCCTCTACTGGAATGTCAGGCACCACTTTTATTCATAATTTTTATGGTGCCGCTAAAGAAAACATCAGCATGCTTACATAAGTTCAAAACTGTGGTCTCTAAGGCCTCCCAGTGGCAGCTTTATAGAGCTACAGCTCCAAATTGACATGACTTTAAAACACTAAGGCATTACGATGTGGATCCTAAATTGTTGCTAAGGCAGCATTATACTGACCCAAAGAGCCCACCCCAAAGTCTGGTATAATTCTGGTATATACAATATTCTGGTATGGCTAAGAACCCTCCCTCCATGTAAATCCATTATATTGACCATTTTATCATCTGCCACAGTAAAAATCATCCAGTCCACCTGCATATAAAAGATAACAGCACACCTCTCCTAAACAAGTCACATAGCACAAAGGGTAAAGTATAGGTTTGGGACTTAATATAAACACATGTCCAATATGTACACACCTTGTAGGACGGCAAAAAGCAAAGCACACCACGTTTCACTGTGTGGCACACTTTTAATAGCAGAGCCCCGACTTCATCCTGGAAAGCAAATGTCTCTGTATGCTGGAATGTGGCGCAGAGCTTACGACCTTGGGGCCCTGCACCAACTGTACCGACCCAGACCTGCAACATGCGCAGACACACACCCACTGACTTTATTACTTTTAAGAGTCCATAAGTAAGAGCTACACACAAAATTGTTCCTGTAGCTTAATTGGTAGGGCTAACAGTGCCAATGTCATGGTCACAGGGAACTTACAAACTGAAACAATATATAGATTGAATGCAGGTATTCTGACCCTAGGGTCTAAAGCATGATGCTGACCTGTGACTTGTTGATGACGTGACTGGCCTCGAGCTGGATGGAGAACTTGATGCCCAGTTCAGAAGAAAATGAGCCCATGGGAGAGAGGGTTCCTGAGGTCAGCACAATACTACGCACTGAATCGCTCAGATCTGAGAATGCCTGTAGTGACACACATCACCAATGTCAACGGTTTACCATACATACAATACAGACATCACAACATGCACTGCACTGAAGCAAGAACAGATGATCTCACCACTGCAGGGTTTAGGCACCAGAAGCTCAAGGTGTGCACTAGTGTTTTTGTGCGGGTGCTCTGGCGGCGACGGTTGGGCCGAGCGAAAAAACCCTGAGCGTCTGGCAGGTCCTGCTGGGTGGTCCACATATAAGTCTGCTGAAGGGCCACACGGTAATCACCTGCAAATCTGCACACACCAGTGAGCACAGACATCTAGTAGGACCAACATATAAATGTGAAATAACTGAACTTTGGAAGGCATTAAGAGGCTCACTATATATATATATATATATATATATATATGAGATATATATATATATATATATGAGAATGTATATATATCATAACAGCTTTTAAGAAGATTAATAATCAAGTTATCGAGAAAATACGCAAGTACACTAGACATTAGATTAAATGCATAAAAAATCTGGAAAACAATTTACTAAAAAAAATCTAGTTAAAAGTTGAGATAACAATAAAACATTTTTTAACATTTAACAAACACTTATATATAAACTTTTATAAAATTTGGGGAAGGGCACACTGTTTATGTTTTAGTAATAAAAGCTTTTGATTGTGACAATGACCTTCCATTTTGTCTGAAAAGGAACTCCAGCACCATAAAGAGGCTTTTGAGCATTGATTGAGTGTTGGAGCTAATGGTGGGAACTTGCACCACGTCCTCTCTACCGTTCACCAGGCCGACCCGCTCTTCTTTCTCCAGTACCGCTGCTAGGTGTTTCTACAGAAAACAAGGATTCATTAAGAAAAAGGTCAAAAATTATCAGTATGCATAAGTCAAGAGCAGCTCGAGGAATGGTACCTGCAGCAATGAGAAGGTGTCTGCAGTGATGCCTAAACCATGGAAGATACCAAGAGTCTCTGCGCCGGTCCAGACCTTACAGGAAGTCTCATACTCACGCTCCTGCAAGCCACTGGAGCTTTCCTGCACCCAACTACATGAACACATAGATAAACAATGATTTTTTACCAACATTTTACCTATCTGGCTTTATACAGTATGTTCTGCACATTTAAAAACAGTTAACAAGACCATGCAAATGAGATGTTAGAAACAACGTCAACAATGATTATAAACGCTTTAAATTCAGTAACATTAAGAATTTGCTAAAATCTCTCAGACACTCATGATACAGAAGGTGAATGTTAAAACTTCCATTATGTTGGACTATAGTGTGAGGAAACATTTGTACTTGGCAAGGCTGCAGCAGAAGGCCAGCAGAGGCCTGTGCTGATCACGCCGAATGTTGTGCGTCACCATTCCATCGATCTCATCTCGTGCAAGAAGCAGCTGAGCGTGATTAAGGGTGAAACTGGCACTCTCACGGGCACAGTCCTCAATATTATGGGCCTCATCCAGCACTACAATCTGCTCTTTTAGATTAATTTCCATCTGGCAGAGAAACACAAAATGATCTAAAATCTTTTAATTGTGTAGTTGATTACGTTCTTTACAATATGTAAACTGATACTCACACTCTCACGGATGAGGGGGTCCAGCAGATAGTTGTAAGGACAGAACACAATGCAGGCATCCTGCATAAGCTCCCGAGCAGCGTAGTAAGCACAGGACCGCAGTTTACCACCGAGACTCACCAGATCCTCAATGTCCCAGGCCTGGTGCAGCCCATGCACCCACTGTAAAGAGCGCTGATCTCGCATTTTGTGCACATTATGGTAGTACCGACATGACAGGCCCTAAAAAAATATGCAAATATACATTTAAAACATACAGAAAAGATAAACTGAATAAGAAAGAATGCTAGGGTTTACCTGTGGACAAAAAGCACATTCCTACAGTAATTCAGATTGGCCCATAACCGTTTTCAATAGAAATATCTAGTCACATTGCCATCATTTCCTCACGAAAACTGTTCTTTTAATACTGCAATTTAGACAGGTGTCTCCCTGCAGACAATGAAACATCTGTGCATTGTTGGAGCCCGCAGCTCGCTGCTGAAAAGCTGATGGCACCCTCCACTATACATACTCAAAGAGGGATTAGCCTTTAATGAGAGCACAGGATAAACGTCAGCCCATCCGTGCCGTTTTTATCCCCCTGTCCTGCGACTCTTATGAAGGTGATGATGGCAGCGCTGAAGGGTGTGCGACCTAGCGACAAGCAACTGAAAGGCCTTCAGTAGGACCAGGACAGCAGAATAAAGCTGAGGAATGGGCTCATAACAGGACACAAGAGATGGAGCCCCAGGGAGGATGAGAAAACCGACAGCTCATTCTCGTCTCTCAGAGCGGGCTTGTCGGCACTGTCTTTCCCTCTTTCATGAGCAGGGATGTGACACAGCGAAGAGGTGAGCGGACACCTGTGGTGACAGTGTAATAGGTATCATTACGCAGAGCTGCCCAACGGTCAGGGACCAAGCAACATGGAAGATACAGAATCTCCCACTGGAACAAAGTGCGTTTGAAGCTTTGACAAAGGTACACAACAAAAAGACTTTTATGAGTGATTGGCGATATTATCACCTGTAACTGGTGTCCACAGCTTTGGTGACAAAGATTAAGTTTGTGAATTCCTAAAGTGAGGGTTTTTGTTACATACTCCGCCTTCTTAGCTTATGACAGTGTTACAGTGAAAGGAGAAGAGCGTTAACAGAATAAGTGTCACACTTGCTGTTTGGCCTGCAGGCCGCTGTGAGGATCAGGAAACAAGGTATTTGTTTCCACAGCAGAGGTTGGGTTAATCTCTGTTCAAGATTAAAAATAGTCATAACATTCAATGGCAAACAAATTTATGATGGGTTGAATTCACCAAATTATCAGGTTATCGCAAAATTTAAAGATGAAACAGGTCATTACTTGTACACTTAGCTAGATAAAAAATAAGTTTAGGGTTATTATTCTAACAAATTTCATTGAATATACCAGGAGGCCCATATTGAAGTCAAGAAACAAAAATTAGACCATACAAGAAACACAGTGCTAGGCAGAGTTTTATCTACAGATTCATTAAGAATATTTCTCTCAAAATACCTGCTAATACTACGCAACAGAGTTCAGGGTTCAGATCTAATAAGAGGCCCAGGACATGTCTAAGACTACTGAATTCTTATCCCTCTGAGGGCTCTAATGATGACAGATGAATAAAGAACCAGTGCTCAATGGAGGTTGACATGTCACATGATGTAACCTGGGAAGGGGGGCGACTCACATTCTTGGCCTCCAGCAGCTCCTTGCAGCGCTCATTGCGATTGGCGTGAGGTACCACTTTGGGGTGAACGCAGGTGTGGTCTCGACTGGAGAGGATCGTCATGGGCACGCTGGAGTACAGCGTTCGCTTTAGCTCCCGCGCAATCTGCGTGATCTGCTTATGGGTACGTGTGCCGAAAAAGATCGTTGGGATCTTTTTTCTTCCACATCCCTCTTTGTCTTTCTCGTTGTCCTTGGCCTTTTCAACCGTTTTCTGTCCTGCTTTGAGGTTGCCGCAAGGACACACAGAGCAAGACACAGGAGACTGTTGGACACAAAAAGAGAAAAACAAGTCAACCACAAACATTACAAAGAGAAACAACCTACTCGAAGCAACGCAACAGCTCTTGTTTGCCAAGCCCATGAATGAGCTTTTGTATAAGCGGTCATATAGATAATCGTTCACGTAACAGGGAAATGCTATAAGTCAAGACAGAATGACCCCAAGCAAGACTGTAATTTTAGACCGTGCCATTGTTCGTGTTACCGGCCCCCGATTGGATCTCTTTAATTGCAGCTTTCACACAAAGGGCCATGCTTGCCTGCAGTCAGCTCCAGTGGTGAAACTGATCTTGAGGATGGTATGAGCATTTTAAGTGTCCCACTTTCCCCTTCCATTCACAGGACTGACACACAACTCATGTGTTACACAGCTTGTGTCAAATAGAGAGTCATTGCTTCATTCCGTGGAGGCGGCGGTATTGTTTGAATACTGAAATACTGCATTCATAAAACGAGAAAGCTTACATTTGAAAAGCCTTAATCTCCACTCTTTATCTGAACTACAGTATTCAGCAGGAAATTGTCACATTTGATATTTCTGGACCTTGGGGATTAGATGGATCAATCTCCATATAATTACAATTCAGGTTTCTAATCATTGTTGATAGACAGGCCCGAACTGATTTTGTGGGAAAATCTGCAGAATTAAGATTAAAGCACAATGAAAGGGAGGCATTTATTGCTCTTCGAATTAACAAGAGTTTCAATACTGCAGAGCATTTTTTGTGTGAGACTCCGGGTGGGCCTGCTGATAGGTATGACGATAAAATGTATTTACTGTGGCCAAAAAATAAGTCTCCCATAGACGCCTGAACCTTTCGAAAAGAAAGTACCTTCTTTTCTTTTCCTAAGAGTGACAAGTAAGATTAACCCTCATAAACAAATGCTAAGTCACGGCGTGTGTTACACCTTCACATCAGGGATCAAGCTGTCCTTTAGCCCGCACTCCACTGAAGAGGTCCGGCTCTGGTTACCCGAGCTGCCTCTCAACCCTTGTTTGCCATTAAATATTACAGCAAGTGATAGAATGGAAGCGAATGTGAGCCCGTCCGCCGGCAGGACAAAGACTAGATCCGACGTGCTAAATAAACAGAGAGCTGGCAGCAGCTAAGGTTACGGCTTCATAGGGTGAGATACGCACTGGGGCTCTGGTTCTCTATTGATCACCTTACCTGTTGCTGCCACATTCAATAGGCCGGTCCAAGTATCCTGCCTCCTATACTGAATAATTACTTATTCATTGTAGGGGGAGAGAAAGGGCTGATTGTGAATGGGAGGCCTTGTCAGCAGTCGTGCAGGAAACAGCTGACACAAGGGTATCCGTTACACACGGCCTGCCACAGTTTCGGCCCTCTCGGTAGCGCACAGCAAATAAGACACCCCTGGAATGCAGATAACAGCCTCCATTGGCCGAACCTGCCGCCACAGACACATTCAGGCAGAGTGGCGCATTCTTTCCCTGCGAGGCCCTGATATCAGTGGAGCAACAGCGGATTCGCAATAAAACAGTGCTAGGCATTGTGTGGGAGCGTTAACCCAAGCATGCTGTTCCAGTCAGGGGCAGACACCTGCAGATGCATCTAGCAGCTCATTGCTCTGCTAATAAAATGCGGGCATTGTTCGGGTACTAATAAATGAGCACAGCTATTGGGGGAAAAGTCTTCGGGGGTTTGTAGCGGGGCGGGTATCTAATGGCAGCGATTCACAGCTCTGATGAGACCTAACAGCTAGTTACAGTTCAGGGCCAGCACACATATGACAAACACATCAGCTACTGGTAACTTTATGACGCGCCCAAAGTGCAAAACGTTAACAGCACTGGATATGTGATGTTGAGGTGGATCTTACCGAGTACTTATCAGTTACTGCTGAAATATATGATAAGAGCTGGGTTTGTTCTGTCAGACAGTAGCGTTTCTGTTTGCCAGGTGAGGTGTGGAGAGAGCAGCTCCTGTGTTTGAGATGGTGATACTAGATTGTCTGCGCTTTACAATGGCCCTGCTGGAAGATGCGGGTCTGAGTGTGAGCGTGAACAATAGACACTGCATTTCAACAGACTTAGTCTGAAAGCCCGACACCTGAGAGACTGAAATCTCACACTGTCCGCCTGCCCGGGCCACTGCACCCTCACCGTACAGATGGACAGAGAGGGAAAGAGATAGCAGGGCGAGAGACACAGACAGCAAGTGAAGCATTTCAGCGAAGTCTTTACTCCCTATAGCCCTCCTGATAGCAGCCCCGGAGTGCCCCCACCCCACAAATCCCCAATCTCACAAAGCACCTGTTTATCCCTGGAGCGCCGTAACCAGCGGGTGAACCCCATTCAATATTTATCCCAGGCTTTCACAGATCACTGCCAAGCAAGGCAAACCTCTTAATTAAACTGGAGCTTGCTTCAAAGGGCCCATTGAAGATGTCAGTCAGCGCTGGCAGGGGCCGAGAACGGTGTCAGGTGAGAGAGTGAAACCTAAAGCTTTGCTTTCTCTATACCGCACTCCTCCACCCCCAACCTGCCTATCAAGCATGTGACCACCTCTGTTTAGTAACAGTCGGCCAATCCTGAGGAACGCAAAATACAAGTCACTCCCTTTTTCCACTGTGCCAATTGTAAGCAATATGTCCTTTGGTGTGATGGGCGATCACATTCACACAGATTCTTTTCACCATGGGCTATGTGAATACCTACGGTGTTTGTTACAGTGCATAAGATCAGCCGCATACAGTTCTATGCAAAAGCCTCTTTCCACATGCCAACTAGACCATCTTCACAAATTTAATGACTAACCCCAGTTAATAATTTGTTTATTGTCGCTTTGTAGGTGTTTGGAGAAATGAAATCTTTGTCTATCTGCTTAAGAGTATTAAATTACAAATAAAAGTTGAGTCAGGATTTTAAAGTACAGTCTGAATGACTTAAATGATCTGTACACTAAAATGTAATATCTTCCAAATGTCTATAATAGCCCCTCTACAGTATTTACTCAGACAGTTTACTGTAATAGGTAGTCTGATGGCAGCGTAATTATGCGAGATGAAATCAGCTATATGCGTGTACATATCATCTGGATTGATACTGACTGTGATGGATCAGCTAACCTGACATTACAGAACTAATTAAACAGAAGTAATTTCAGCTTTATGAAATCATCAAGTCATGATTAAGCCTTTAACAATGTGGACTGTAAAAAATGTTGCAATAATTTCAATACCATCCCTGTCTACCTTTGACATCATCTATGAACCTCTGCTGCCACACAGTGGCCAGAAATGACATGTCATCAGATTCCATCACATTCCAAGTCCCAGGCTCAATTCATAATGGTTGATGGAAAATTTGAAACATTAAAAACTTGCCCAATTGATTATTTATCATTATATTTTCCAAATGAAAGATAAACAGAAGATGTACACTTACACAACACTGTGGCTGTGACTGGCATCTGTCAGCCCTGGCATCGCTGTTCAGTTCGATGGTCCACTGTGCCCCAGACAAAGGTCTCTCCAAACGATCATCATCATCATCATCATCATCATCAATGAAGATCACCCCACGCTCAAGACATCTCCGTTTGCTGCTCTGTGGACAGAGAAAGTTTAATTACTCAATAAGCCGATGAATAATGTTAAAAAAACTTATTTGTAATGGTACCTTCTGCTCTGTGGTCGGTGTACGAATGCGCTTTCTGTCAGTCTTAAAATCATCATCTTGTTCTTTGTCAGTGGTAAGGGAGGCTTGAAGTTTCTCGGAGAGACGAGAAGACAAAGTGGATCTTTTGGGATGTTCACCATTGACTGCTGAAAAAAGAATGAATTTTCAAAAGAATGAATATGATGGGTACTGCAATGTAATATAAAGACAATAAACAGACAGCATGTCTTTGTGTTGCGTTATTTTACAAAACTTTACACAAATCTAGTCTGATTTATGAATGAACGACTGTTAAGAGACAGTTTTTGAAAGAATTTATCAAAGGCTTACCAATGAACAATTGAGTTTGTCAGTACAACAGTACAAATAAAAATAAAGTATAAAATTTGACTGTGTAGTTTAATAGTAGTTATTAGTTATAATTTGCCAAACAAGTTTGGTAATAATTTTCTTTTTCATATAATATTTTTGTCAAATGTGCTGCATGTTACCAAAAACAGAATGCGGGTTTAAAATATACAGTAGGTAGTGACAATTTTGAGGGAATAATTATATAGCAAATACTGAGGGAATTATATAGCAAATACTGTATCATCTTTTGAAAAGATTTCAGAGAATGGTGCTCACCTCCTTTTGAAACAGGTGTTGTAGCTTGAACAGAAGTGCCTTCAGCAGTAACATTAACCACAGGAGGTTTGGATGTCATACTGCTGGAAGTAGCATGAGCATCTCGGCTATGGCAAACACACTGACACGGAGTAGTCACATCTGGTTTCTTACAGTCACTTGAGCTGCTACTTGCATTCTGCTCCTTAGCTTAATAATAAGACAAAACACAGGTTATTTAGAAGATATGTGCTTTCTGTTGGAATCAGGTTAAAAAAACATTAATTCAAAAATAACCAGAGTTTGAGATTATAGACACTGTCATTTACTGTATATCCAGTTGTTAGAGTAGTTATATTATTTTAGAGTTATAAATGTATGTTCATACCGAACTGAGCTTGCTGCCATGCAAGGGCCGAACACAGAAGAGCAAGACTCTTCCCGCTGCCAGTAGGGCTCTCCAATAGACAGTGTTGCCCATGATTAAGCCCACGAATGATCTAGAGAGAACAAGAAAATTGTCCTTACATAATTTAAAAAGAACAACTGTTTTTGCAAAAAGAGGGTATTGTATGCAAATGTTATTCATATATACTGTCTGTATGCTCCTTAACTGTAAGGGGCTACTAGTGTGACATTCAGCCCTCTTGCTGAAGGCAACAGATCTTACCGAGTTCATCATGGCCAGCTGAGAGGGATAAGCTTTGCATGGGAAGTTTATCTTTACTCCACCTATGGTGTACTCCACTGGGGCTGCAGCCATACTGATGTTTTTGCTCGCTGTTAAATACAAATTGTTTATTATGCTTCAAAGCTAAATTGATATATTTGACTGATTCACACGATCTCTAATGTCATCTGAGCGTTTGACATCTTGCAGTTGACATCTTGTCAGTTGATCTCATTTATGACACTTACATAACGAATAACTAATACATTTGATCGACTACATAAAGTTTTCATAAGTATACACCAATAAATGATTACGCATATATTTTATACTATATGAATTATATTACTGCCCGACAACAAAAACAACAGTATTTTAATTACCTGACATGCAGTGTAGAAGATGACAAAGGAATTAATTCGCAAAGAAATAAATCATTACTGTAATGTAGGTTAAAATCAGTGTAAACAAAAATGAGGCAGGAAAATGAAACTCCCGCCCGGCAGTAGAAAGCAGGAAACGCAAGATGTAGCGCAGTACGTTTGCTGTCAAAATAAAAGACACAATTTTTATATTTACAAATTAAAGTCACTCAAAAATGAAATCAAAATCATACCAAAAATTAAATGCAGCTATCAGCTATTATTTAATTATTATTACTATTATTTATTATTTAAAATAAATTAATTTAAAAAAGTGTAATGTATTGATGATGAAGCAGTAATCAAATAAAAATTATTCCTAGAAAGCAGTGAGTATACCGATTACGTGAGGGCCAGTTAACTTCTGAAAACATGAGGTGGATGCAAGTTACTTTGTAATGTAAATACATTAATTAAACAAATAAATAAATACAAATAAATAAAATAATTAATATTATTTTCCAATATTATTTTCTCAGTATTTACAATAAATTTACATTTATTATTAGTCGGTCTAAGTTACAATAGTGTGTAACGCATGGCCATGTGATTCAAGGCAGTGACGTCACTCTCCCGTCATGTCGTCCTAAATGCAACAAACGCCGTCTACCTGCGTTGGATTTGTGCTGTTATGAAAAGCAATGAAGCAATGGTAATTTCTTAAGTATACACGAAGGTTTAAAGGTTACGTCACTCTGCGCCTGATGCTGTCCAAATCTATGTCCATATGTTAATATGAACCTTGATATACCTATAAAACAGTGTTCTTAATCGGGACTCTGGATTCACTAACTAGTTAATAAGGATGAGACAGGATTATGCTGATGCGTTATGCAGAATCTCTGATTATGGTGATCCCAAGATGCTTGGTGATGTAATTGCACCTTGAAAATGTGCCGGTAATCCCAGGATTAGCATTATTAACATGCTTAGAGTGCTGTAAACCTCATTTCCATATCACTCAGCATTTCAGATGGGATATTTCTCCAGGTTTCAGATACTGAGAAATTCTCAAGACTTGTTTTGTGCATGTTATACTGTACTGTATGTTTCATTGTTTATTATGACCGTTACTTCGAAGTTAGAAGTATAATACAGAGATAAGGATATATTGTTCTTAAATATTACCCATGTTCCATAACAATTGTATCACATACTGCCGTTTGCTTTAGTAATTTTTTATCACTACCCCAGATAGACCTTTGAGACCTCTTGACCTACATTTATTGCCAGCAAGTGACAACCTACATCCTCTGCCAGTTTGCCAGCCAGCGGGTTTATGACAAAAGTGGCCACTCCCCACCTGCCTGAACTTTTTTGCTGTTGATGTTGTGGATAAGCCAGGTTAAAAACAACCAGCATACAGGCAAAAATGCCACAGAAATGACCCACATATTTAAAAGTGACAAGAGACAGTCAAGACAGAAAGTGTTAGTTTATCTGTTATTTGTTTGTATTGTTGATTTGAAGTTTGAACTATTGTATACATAACATCTATGATTATTTACCTTGAGACTTTGTTTCAGTTTATTGATTCAGTTGAAGTATTTGGCAAATATGTTACACATGTTCATTTTCTTCATATTGTTAGAAAACTAAATTGTCCTCATAAAGGTAAAAAATGTCAATTCCAGGGAACAAACATTGTCCCTTCTATCAACGTAATTTCTGTCACTGTGGTAAGATATCAGCTAAGATGCATATTATTGTTACAGTTTATTTGCCTCAATTTGGAAATATTCAGCAGAGCTGGGCAATAATACTGAACTGATGCTGAGCACTGATGTCTAAGGATGATGGTATCTGTCTTTATATTGCATTTGCAAGTGCGTCTCTTGCATTTTAGCTTTGCAGTGATTTGTTTGTAGGGTGCTCAGTTGTTTCTTACACTCCTGACTGATAACATGAAAAACAAGATAGTGTTGAAGAAAGAGTTTGTTTAAGAGTTAGTAACAGAGCAGAAGCAAATTTATGCACATTTTTTGTTTCATGTTGTTATATTTAATTACCATTTAGATTTGCACATAAGCTTTGCACTAGTCTCCCGTGACAGAAGTGATTCATGAATAGCTGTAGATGATCACAGCTTATTTGCTATTTCATTTGAAGCACAGAAGATCAGTCGCCTTAACACAATACAAAATCGGAGGGTTCTTTTTAATAAACACAGCATGTTTCATGACAACATTTGGCTGCATATGATGCGAAAAGCAAAGTCAGTGAAAATGTGGAAATTAAACATAATCATGCCATATACTGTTTAAGTTTCAACCCCCAACAATCTCAAACATGATGTTTTTAAAGTTTTACATGTGCATTGAACTTGAAACAATTTCTTTTGCCTTTTCATATTATCTAACTTCCACAGGCAACACCTGTAGATTGTTACACAACACTGCAAGGGTATCTTGTTCATTTGTTTTTAAAAATACACGGCAGAACAGCTCTTTGACCACAGGATGGCAGTGTGATATAAGGACTAGCCTTCGTAGTTTCCTCCTCCTTTGTTCTCTTGCCAACACATGTTGTGCTGTTTTTTTATAATTACAAAGAACAGAAAAAATGTATCCTCGGGTTAAAATAAATAGCCTTTCACAGTTAATTTAATTGACTTTTTGCACATAATCGAGGTAATTCTGTCTCTGCCCCATCACAAATAAAAAAAAAGCGCTTGTGCGAACGCCTGCCAACGCAGACATTAAGACAGTCAGTGAGTTTGTCAAACAAACTGCAGTTTTGTGGCCTAATTGAAGCACTTATTTTATCATAATGATGTGACTCTCCAAATAAATGCACTTTTCAAGAAAACAAATGTATTTTGGAAATGTTTGAAGAGATATCGATGAACAGGATAGAACTTAAAAATATAAACACGTTTGTCTGTAACTCAGTCAGTTTAGAAAGAAATGTTTCAGTTGTACAGCAGGACTATAAAGAAAGAGAGAGAGAGACCTGGTGTTGTTTCTTTGCTTGCTCGCTCGCTCTCTCTGAATATTCCACATCGAGTGTCACTACAGCGGCATGGTGTAAATTGAGGTCACAGTCACGCTTTGTTTTGTATGCTGCTCAGACTAACTTCTTAATCATCTGGCCCCCTCTCTCACACACACACATTCACATTCATCTGGTGGCTGTGTGTATATCACAAGGCGCTGCCTTTTTGTGACAGCGAATGCTGTGTTGATGCCGGTTCAGGGCAGGTACCCCATGCTGACGTGTTTAATTGTGTGCGTTCCCAGTCCTCAATGACAAGTACATGTCCACACTGTGCCAAGAGAACATGGACAGCCTCGCCAGCATGTACCACTATATCTTCTCACATGAGTAGGCGTTCAGAACTTCCTGGTCACGATGCTGATTGTGTTGAGGCCAAATTATGACTTGCGTCATCTCTTACTAATACATGTATTTGCTTTTTAAGTTTAATGAAAACTATGAAAATGTCCAATTAGATATACTTGGTGATTAATGTTAATGTTAAAAAACATTTAGTTTCTCATTAGTTCAGCCATGTTGAAAATGTTGTAAAACGCACACCTGTGATGCCACATTTGATATTAACGTGCTAACTTTGCTTGGCAAATGCAAACAGCCTAAAGTTAGGAGATTTAACTATATGTGACCCTGCCTGTGAAAACCCAGCTAAAGTCATTTTTTTTGTGATTTACTGTTTTCTACATAATGTAAAGAGCATTCTGTAAAAATATCTTGATATTTTTAATATTGAAAAAAAATATGTCAAAGATTTAAATCATAGTGAAATTAATAGGTGAAGTCCAAATTTGATGCTCGTTATCTCAGAATTACATTTTTGGACTTTAGGCTGGTTTTCACAGACAGGGTCACACATTACCTGGGAGATGAACTGTATTCTGATAATTAATAATAAATGTGATCGTTCGCACTGGCACTTTGCAATGTGATACAGACACTGTAATGCACAGCCTCTTTTGGCTTATAGCTTTACGATATATCTGTAGATCTTTTCCAGTCCAGAACACCTGAGCCATCTCGTTTCTGTTTTGATGGGGACTTCTGTAAATGAGAGAAAAGTTGGGTTGTGTTTGGCTCCTCTCGTTTCCACTCCTCTTCTCTCCTCTCTGTCTGGGATGGTAAATAAGGTTGGGTGTGTGAGAATCTCATTACCAGGACACAAAGCGGCATTTCCTCTGAGGATTGAGTGAGGGAGTGAAGGAGGGGGCGAGCGGGGAGAGCGGCCAGGCTCAATCACGACTGCGCTGATGGGGAGGGAGAAGGAGGCAGCTGGGTTCCTGCTCAGGCCTTCAATTTCCTCTGCAGTCCAGCCACTCAAGTGTGTAATTACTATGGGGTGTCATGAAGGTGCGATTCCTTCTTCTTGTAACACTCACCCTTCCACCCCCCAGCTCTCGGTTCCCTACGTCCCCGTGCACTCGCCCCCAGTAAACACCCCCTATCTCATTTCTGCCCCAGGTGAGGGCACTAGATCCAAATATGTCTGGTGCTTGGAAAGACATCCCAAAGCACACATTTTCCGTGATGCCAGTTCCCCCCTTTTAGCTGGTTAGCGGTCCACTTTCTCTCAATATATACTTTTAGTTTTTTTGTTTATGTAAGTCAGCATCTCATGTGGCTGTATATGGTTTCAATAAAGGTAACTAACTAGTTTGCATTAAGCAGTGCTTAAAAGATGAATGGGTTTAGCAATATTATATATTAGTGACATCACTAAAGATGACTTATTGCAGGTACATATTGTGCATTGGGAAAATGAGGATTGGGCAGACACAGCCTATTTTATACTGGCCCACTAGGTAGTTCCCACAGGCCCTATGACTCACTATACGGCTGCTCAAAACGATCATACCAGGTTGGCATGCTCAGGCAGGCATAGAAACACATAGTGCCTCATCTCCAATGTGAGCCAGCAGACTGTCACTAGTGCACAAGTGTGTTGTGTGTGAGAAAGAGTTTTTTTAGGTTAGTTGTGCATTGCGGCCAGCTCTGATGCTTTGAAGCTGCTCAATGACCGCACAGGGCCCTCTCACAGCGGGAGGCGGCGAACGATGCACGCTTGTCATTTGTATACAGCTGTTTCTTTTATCTGGTCTCCCACCCTTTCTCCTGTAGCACCACCCACCCCCTGTTTTCCCAGCCTGCATCTCTCCATCTGCCCTTTTGCAACTTCAGCGGCATTTACTGACAAAGAGAAGAGTGATCATCGACTAGCTGATAAGCTCGCAAAAACACACAAACACGACTAGCCTCTGCTCCCTGGCTGCCTTGTACCCAGCATGCATTGCATGGAGAGATATGGGGGTTTGTGAGTAATTTGGGGAACTTTCTCACCATCAGCCCTGAATGCTCTGGCTGAGTTTTCTGTGAGAAACAGGATGCAGGTGCTTTGAGATGGTGTCAATTGCTGCTAATTGGTGCAGCAGTGCATAGATTGTAAATAAGAAGGCTATGTTTTGCCTGAGTGTTTTTGTGCAGTAGAGTGTGTTAAAGTTGCAGTTTTGATGTTTGTTTATAGATAATAGGTTTTTATAAATTGTTTGTGCCATTTTGGGCATTGATTGTATATTGATTGTATATCAATATACAATTGTATTGTATATTGTATTTTATATTATTGCCAGTGGCTTACATCTAACTGGCTTACCTTTGTAACAAAATATTTCATTCATCTTTTAAGTTTGAATAAATCAGATGACAAGGTTAGGAAGGGGCAACGGCTTTGTGCAATACGAATTTGATTCGTATTGCGCAAAGACTAAGTGATGAATTTCTCTGAGTCTCTGCAACTTTTGTGTTTTGGGAAAAAATAGAGTGAAATCTCACCAATTAAATAAAGATACTTGCACACAGGTTTAGAATAATTCAAGCAAAGCCATGGACTTGAAAGGCATGTAACATCCTTCCCACACTAGCAGGTAATGCCTCCTACTGGTCCCCTTTCATTACGTTTTGTTGAAGGAGTGTTGTTTTAAACAGTTTTCAAGTTGTTTTAAACAATTTTGTAAGACATTTCTTGCCCATATTCAATCAATACTGACCTATTTCCATTTGATCACTTTGATGGATGTGTGTAATTTTTCAGTGGTATTTACTGTGTAGTCAAACCAGAGTGATGACTTAAATTTGTATTGGCCAGAGGTGATTTAGAACAACAAATAAGGAGACACTCTCAAACCTATTATAAGTTTTTGATTAAAAGTGGACAGCTGGGAATGAGTCATATACATAATCTGGCTTTGGTTATGTCCTGATACATAGACTGCAGAAAATCAGCAGCTATTGTTTATTAATCATGTACTGTATGTTTGAATGATATGTATTTGGAATGAGGAAAATGGAAAGTGATTTGGAGAAGTCTAAAAAAATTTGCCCCGGCACATGAGAGGGGTAATATTGACGGATAATGGCTTTCTCCTCTCTTGATTTGTTTGTTCAAACCCTTTATTTTTATTATCTTCCAATATCCATTGTCATCTAGACAGTAAACACTGTTTTAAAAAAAATAATTGCTTGATTTTCTGTAATCAGTTTTCCATTACTCACGATTTACTGATTTATCATTCATGAAGATTTGTTTATATGGACCATTATCACAAAATAGTCTTTGAAGCCTGAGCTGTTTTACTGGGTAACATCAGACTAGCAATAGACTGATTGTGTCTTTCTCACATAGAAGGAAAGGGAGTTGTGGGAAGATGTCAGTGCCCCAGATCTTCATCTCCACATCTTCCACTCCCACATATGCACAGGTCACTGCTTACAGTTATTCACACTCTTTCACACTTCCGTTTCTCCCCACCTCCCACGTTACTATCAGTCCATCATTTCGATGAAAGGGACAGAAGCTGTTATGTATGTTTGATTTTATTGGGTCTTTATACTCATCAGTAACACTAAACTTCTTGAGTGCTCATAGTTTGGGGTGACTGCCTAAGGCATGAATGTTTCTGATTATAGCCCACGTCAGCTCTTCGAGTCGCTGTGGCTTTAACGCTTTGTCCATCCAACCCCCTTCTCTCCTGCTCTGTGGTTTGGCCCAGTATTGCAGTGATTTAGTCTCTGATGTTCTGCTTGCTCTCACTTTGGCAGGATGCTGTTAGGACTGTAGTGCCAGGATTGAAGTATAGCAGGTGGCGTCCAGTGTTCTGACAATAACAGGACAAGGTAGCAATCAAAACCTATTTGAAATGTCATTTTGGGAGCATGGTTGATGTTGTTGTTGATGTCATCACTATGTTGTGTCATTGTCCAACAGAAGCACAAAGATTTTAGACAGCCTGAATCTGGGCCAATATATTTTGTGAATCTAAAGATTCACAAAATATGACTTTAAGAGTTGTTACATGACTCACAGGACCCTGGTTGTTAGATTTTTTTCATTTTTTATATAATATTAGTAAGTTTAACTAGATTTTCTTAATCCGTAAACCAATAACTAAACATTTTTAGCTCTGTATTTTTACACTGTGGCACCAAAACTCTTTGGAATTTAATGGATGACTCAGGAAGTCACTTGTATTCTCCGGTGTGTGATTGTAAACATGTATCATGAAAGACATATAGGGAACTTTAGCAAGGTGTGAATGTATTTAACCATTTTATTCCTAATTCAGCCCCACATTTTGAACCACAAGAGAGTAAAAAAAGTATTTTCTGCCACCCAATCTAATCTGTCTCCTTATTTTCTGAAGACCACTTGAATGCCCCAGGCCAGCTTGTTTAAAAGCCTATTATTACAAGAACATCAAGATGCATGTGTGTAGTTTTGATGTAATTTTTGCTGCCCACCCATTTCCCATTCTGAAATGAATTTGAGATGGAAATAGAACCAAATTTTCAACTGGAACGTTAAAGGAAATGAAATATTTAACAATGGTAATTTTCCTTACTCAGATTTGCTAAATTGTAGAGGAGCTGGAGGAGCAATTTAATGTGGAGGCCGAGTACAGCAGCCTTCACAATCAGACATAGTGAGATTTAGTCTTAAGTTGCCCTTTTTCCTTCTTCAAGTGGCGGTAGATGAGCACTGAAATGGTCCTGAGAGGAAAAGAATGACACAAGCCGAACATGGTCAAGTGAACTTGTCTTACAATCACTAAACCCTTCAGTCGGCACCTATGCACTCTGCATCTTTTCATTTTAATGTATTTGTGGCTTTGCATCATTGTATGTTGTTTTGTGTATATATGCATTGAAATATGGGGGTTTATATAATGCTCATTTCACACATATGATGAATTACAACAATATATTCACGTTATCCATCTTTTGTGAGTTCATCACATGTAATGTAGGTGATGCAAGCGCATCCGTGTGCATTTGTGTGCTGTTGAGTCTGCAGTTGCATGTGTCTGCGGTTCTGCTTTGACCCTATACAGGGTAGAGAAGGATGATTTTCCTCTCAGCGTTTGCACGTCTTCCTGCGAGAAGCTGAGACTGCACATGGCAAAGGGTAGAGCTCTATGTTAAGAGGATTACTAACTTAAAAAAGGTAGCCGTCATTTAATTGAAGGCTTACCAGAAGCTGCTAAAAGAAAACAGTCAAAATGAAGGTATATCCCTGCCCAGAACACCCTGAAGGGGCCACATTTGACAAAGTATATGTGTTATTTCCCCCCATGTCTGTTCCAGAAGCACACATCACGCTTTATCGTAGAGTCTCAGCCTCTTAAAAACATTTACACATTTTAATCATGCCTTCAACTCGTATTTTCATACGCTGTGATCCAGGCCATGGCTGAATTCTCCTAGTTGTGTCAAGTCTTTAAACCCGTTTTGCTGTGCAAAGTTTGTGTATTATAATACTTTTGTTCATACACCATGTTACATAAACAGGATAAATCAAAGCGATATAGATTGAAAAGGGTCAGTGTTTTGTTTTTTGTCATACATGAATGATGCACTTATAAGCAATGTTTTCCTTTAATCTTGAGTTTCTTTTTTGTTTGATGCATATAGTATGTCGTGCAGTGTGACAGGGCAGCTCCCAGCTCGGTAAACCTTTCTTACCATCCGACATGTCACTATGAAAAGTGGGCTTGTAAGAGAAACATAATAACGGTAAAATGAATTTATTGTAAAGGCTGCCTGAACATTGTGCAGGAGTGTGTTGCAAAGCGGACCACATACAAAGACAAATGCACTTTGAGCGGTTACTGGGCCTGCTGGGTTCTTCTATAGATGATATGGTTGATATCACTGTGAATGGCTTCTGCAGTATCATATGGGGAGTAGGATAGAATGGCTACACTGTTGGTAACTGATGACCTAATCTGGCCCTCAGATCCTGAGCTCTGATTTTGAATCAGACATAGAGAAGACAACCACACACCCTTTATTATCTGACATACATGCACTGATTGGACTTGCTTGAGCTGGTTACAAAGAAGCTTTTTAAGTGTGTGTGTGTGTATATATATATATATATGTAGCCATATATGTGTTTGATGGAAAATCAACACATTTTCACTTGAATATGTTATTGCAATGATAGCTGTGTACAATAATTATTCAAACGTTGTTTTTTATTTTCAGTAAACATTTTTAAAAAATCCACATGAAATCTCATTTGCAACCTATTTTGCATTGGTTTTGCATAGGACCCATTGAGGTACATTGAAGCTGAAGGTTAAGGTTAAGTTCACCCTGGAGAGCGTCTTCAAGCATGTATTTGTTATTAACATTAACCAACATTAAATTACTGTGATGACTTTTGCCAAAATACTGCAAAAAAAGTAGCCTAAAACTGGTAAAATTTGGGTATTAGTTAACTAGTTAGACACTTGCATGTAAAAGGAGTACAAGTCTATGGGGTATATTTTTATTTAGATGGCTGCATATATGTAAACGTGTATGAGATGAGTGTTGGTTCATCACTGATGTGCCTTAAATTTGATGTTCATGCTCTTCTCTGCAGATCAGGATGAATGACAACACCGGCTCATTTTCCCTCTTTAATGCAGGATTACTGCCTTTCGCCTTCATTTCTTTTGACAACCCAGAGCTTGATTGCAAAAGGCAGATTTGTTTTGTGGTCCTCAAAGGTAATCACCAGCATCATTGTGTCCCTCCTTCTGCAATTGTAAGGTCTTCGTGGCGCACACAGAAAAGGTGCTGTCTTCAATTGGCCCTTGCCTCCCTCCCCGTCAACACCCCTCTTTCTGAATTAAATCCTATTAAATTTGCCTTCACTCTCCATGCAGTTGTTTTTGTTTGGCTTGTGTAAAGATTCTAGCTGTATGTGCCTCTTTCGTGAGTGAAAAGTGGATTATGTTTTCCTCCCCTCCTCCACACGTTGTTGCCAGTCAGAAGCAAGGAGTTTGTACACCTCGCACATTTGGATGAATGTTAAGCGTCGATTGGCTGGCGTCCACGCGCTGGGTTTGTTACACAGAATTTTTCATGCTAATGAAAATTGCAGTGTGTTATTTCTGTAGTGCTGTCAAATCAAGCTAAGAGCCACAGACCCTAAAGTGCCAGAGATCCGCCGCGTATTTAAGCTCAATTGCTGCCTTACCGACAAGGAGCGTGGATCTCGTCTTCTAGTCAGTGCTGATGCAGTATCGCTGCAAAAGATGGGAGCAGTCGTGCTTTCTGTTGAGAAATCTCCCCCTATCATTCACAATCATGCCAGTTCCACCATCTTTCAAGAGCAAATAGACATGTCCACAGACAAAAGAAAACAAACAGAGCAGACCCATCTGTGTATTTATATGTGATATAATTCATAAATGCAAAGACCTCACAACTTTTTTCAAACAAAATCTAATTTATTGCCAAATTTGACGCTTTGTTGCAATTGTCTGTAGTTTTCTTGTCGTGGGTAATGACTGAAAATGAGTAATGAATTAAAAGTGTCACATTATATAAAATTATCCTCACTACAATGCATATTATACCAGATGAGACACAAAAAAATGTGATGAATCACAGAGACTCGTTTGGGGGTTTTCCGCTAGATCACCTCTTGTATTTACAGTGCTTTATTTGTGCACCGTGTGTTTGCCAATTAGAAACTCACCACTGTTAGGCACCCAATTTTATGCCCTAGCTGGGTAGTTAGCGCTCATATTAGGATGAGTCTCTCTGCGATCGCTTTCCAATCTCCTGGTTGGCGGGGTGCCGCATCGGGCTAATTTAAGGGAATTATTGTGATTGTTTCCATAACGCTGATCAGATTATTGCCCAGCGGGGCCCACTTGCCCTGGTACACTTATTTCTTCTATTTCTTTCTATTTCTATCTTTCTGTCTCTCTCTCCTTCTTTCTCCTCTACTTTTTTAAGTGTCTATTAGTAATGAGGGTAAAATAAGTATTAAAAAGGTAAAAAATGGAGAAAGTATGGAGTTATATTAAAACAGTTGATTACTTTGTTCCATCATCATGAGGTTTTCTGAACAGTCTTATAGTCTTAAACCAACAGCATTCACTGTCTGTGTGAGTTATATGTGTAGGAAAAATAGAAATGAATATCCACATTTAGACAAATGTGTGTGACATTTGTATAAAAATGATATAAAAGTGACTACAGAAATGACTTAAAGTGCACTGGTTTGGTTTCATACTATTACTAAAATAAGATAAAATAGGAAGTCATTCCCTGTCCTGTCCAAGGCCTTTCCGTAGCCTCGGTAATGTTGAGTTGCCTGATGTTTTGATCAATGGTGGCTTTTCTCTCTTCCTGGCCTCAGTTTGCGCCTCCTGAATAGCCTAACTCATTACTGTAATGAACTTTATAATTACTTTGCCTCGCTTTGAGGAATGAGTCCCATTTAATAAGATGTGATTGCCCTTTATTTCATTTACTTGGCCTGGGCACTCCACTTGTGGCCATTTTCCATCTCAATAAACTCCTTATCCCTCAAACAGTCAATACTCTTCTTCTATCGGAAGGCAGAAGCGGTCCCCTGAAGTGACAGTTTGAGTCTGTTTTATATATGCAGTTGTACTTTTTGTGACAAATCAGGCCCTCACCAAAAAGTTACTTCTGAAATGGCTTTAATGATGCTCAATGACTTGAAGTGAAGCAGATTTAGACAGTTGGTTCTCAATGTAAACACTATGTAAATGTCATGTTCTGTTCTGAATGATCCAAACTATTGATTTTCACCCTGTTAAATATTTAAAAAGATTACTACCAGACTAGTCTCTTTTCATAATATAGCATTTTTTTCTGTGATACAGACACATCCGATATATTCATGGAGGATTCACTGTATATAGTTATCACATGTCATTTGAGGCAGCCGTTGCACAATAACACATTTACATTTAGAGAAAGTAATGTGATTTTGTAATTTCGGTTCTATAAGCAGAAAAGTGGCTGTGGTGAGAAGTGGGGACGAGAGGGAGAATTTCATTTTCTTCTTATTTAGAGTTGCCAGACAGCATTAAATAAGCATCCAGTTGCAGGGCACTGTATTCACCCTCCTTAATTAACACTTACCACAGTAGATATAAGGCAAGCTTATTCTTGCCTCTGTATAATAGAACCATTACATTTGCAGGACAATGATGTCTCTTTCCTGGTGTTCTTGTGCTCTTTATTTCGTCTTGTTGATTGTAGAAGTGACTTTGCTCTTGGCTTTGGGGGGAGAAGACCATTTAGCTCAGGATTCTGTCATGTGTCAGGCTGGTCTGCCTGTGTTCTCTGGTGGGTCATTTTCAAATAAGTCAAACTCTGTATAACCAGATTTAGGACTGCACAATATTGTATAAAAATGTGTTATCCAATAATTTACTTAATAATGGTTATTGCAGACAGCTGCAATATACACGTATGGGATCATTTGGATCATTTTTTGATATATTGTGCAGCACTTTCCTATCTTTGCTGGCATTAGACAGAAAAGCTTTTATTTCAACCTTCAGCAGATAAATGTTTGACAACTGTATCAGAGACTTAAAAAATAATTATTCAGATTCAGAACTATTATTCAGATAAATATTAAATTAATTGAACATGCAAAATTATTTATTTTTTAAATGCTTTTTGATTTCAATGCTTTATGTGTCTGTTTCTGTGTCTATTCCTTTGTATTTTACTCATCTGACCAGATTGCTGCCTCATTGCTTAAAAGTAAACGCATTATTGTATGTTAATTTACAAGCTAATATAGCACATTAAAAGAAAAAAATCACTTTGTCATTTAATATATATATTAACTTTGCAGAACACAACATACAGTACTTTCAGATAATTTGGTTGATTAATTAATTGTTAGTAGCAACAAATATGCTGTTTTATCCAAATATTGAAATGGAAAAAAAAAGGGGGAAGTATATGTGTCCTGAAAATGAATTGCGAACATCCAAAAGCATCCCATGGTTTCCGCAGACCAATAAACAGGGGTGATGAAACCATACTTCGTGCAGTGCTGCAGACTGACCCACAGGTGTCTCTCTTTTTCTTCCCAAATGTTGGATGTGGCCGTGAACTGTATCTGTCCTTCTCATTTCATTCTGCACTCTTCCTCAGAAAATAGAATGGCTGTATCTTACAAACCACAGAGCCCATCTCTCTAGTCATTCAGAACACAGACTCTTTGGACTACGAGATCTGGAGGTGTGAGCCACAAAAAAATACAGGCGGCCATAATAACGTCCCTCGTGCATGAGAGCAATCTTGCACGTTCTTGTGTGCGCCTGTCCACTGATGCGAGCGACTCTCATTTTATGCCAAATTGCGAGGCTGTACAGGTGTAATACAGCGTCTGGGCGGAGAGCTGAAATTTGGAGGATGTTACAAGCGTATGTTAATGTTTAGCAGTGCATCTTTTCTCTCTGATGGTGATTGCTCTTTTCCTCTGTCTGGACACATACAGCTGTATTTACTGTAATATATTTTCTAGACTCAGAAGAAAGTAATGTAGAATTGAACAGGCGACATCTCTTTATAGCCATCATTAACATTAACCCCAGAAAGCGAGAGGGAAAGCCAGAAGGTTAATCCCATGCACTTTAATGGATCGAGACAGTTATAATAAATAACATCTTACCTCTGTATCTCAGTTGATTGATGGCCAGTCAGATATTACAGGAATTGGCGGACAACTTGTTGGCATGATGCTTATAAAATATTGCTGCTATTTTTTTTTGCTGATTTGTTTGTACTTCAATCTTAATTTATGCTGTTTTTGCTGGTGTTAAAAGTTTTTAGCTATCTTTAAAAAGGTTTAAAGGTTTTACTATATGTATTTTTTGTAAAAAAAAAAAAAGTGTTTATTGTTTCATATAATGCAGCATTGGTCGTGGTTGTCCTCTGGAAGAAAATTTGTCATTCCGAGTAAAAAAGTTACTTTTTCCTTTAGTTTATGGTAAAGTTATTCCCTTATCCTGAACAGGTGGACAGGCGTTAATGTCGAAGCCTAATTTACAAGGTTTAGTTTAACAATAATATCACTATCCTGTACTTTTCCATGGATTTATCCTTACCTCCCATTCTGAGCGACTAAAAAGTTGTTTGTTTCAACAGCTTCCTCTCCTCCTGAAGAAGTGCTACAGTCTGCTTTCATTTACTTTTTAAATTGTGCAGGTGAAAAGGGGAGGCAGGTTTTGTAGTGCAGCCAGTCAGCTGCTCGCTTCCTGGAAGCTGCCCAGATGCCCCTTGAACCCCTGTGAGGTGGCAAGCCTTCATGTGGGTGAGCAGGGTGCCGCAGGTCGCTCAGACTTATCTCAGAAGAGTGGATTTATGCAAAGGGAAGACACTGAGCACTGGCACAAAGTGCTTCAGATGTATTGCTTTGGCAAGATGCTCCCTGTCCTCACTATGCTCCCCCCAAGAACACAAGTACCCGTGTCTCACTTTTAGTGGGTGTCAGCACCAAACTATGTTATCGTGTGGATGCTGAGGAGCAGACCAGGTGAGAGATATCAGCAGATCCCAATGTTCTTGCCATCGTTTTGTGCTAATCAGCTCAAGCATCCTTTTAATCAATCTGACAGCTCCTTTCTGTCCCTGGCACTGGAGCAAGTTTAAGATGACACAGATGGAGTTGTGGAGAAGACTGTGGCTAAGGAGTCTTTATAGGATGGCCACTAATACTTATAATAAGTCCTTTTTGAGTTTCACTTTAAGTTTTTTTTCTTTAGTTCCATAAAACATCTGTATTTTAAAGAACACATCAACTGATATGCACCTTATCTATTTTTATCTGTATTAAATTATATTTCTGCATCTTTTTTCAGACTGTATCTGCTCATAATCACCTGCAAACATAGACACACAGCACACAGATTTGCCCAGAACTGTAGCGAACAGAATTTCAGACAAGGTGTGTAGATCCCATTGCCATTCAGTGCATCTGTAGAAACCAGCGCCGTGTCACGGCGTCCCTCTGCTGCTTTCCACAATGCTGCGTTGCGTTGCCACGGAAATTGAAATAATGATAATGTGTCCCTCTGACTGCATCAAAGTATTGCCACTTCAAAAAAAGCCGGGAGGCATGAAATGCAAATGACAATGTGGAGCAGATGGATTGAGTGTTGTCGCTTTGGCCTCAATGAATCTTAAAGGAGGGGCTGGATGTGACCGCGTTTGTATGTGTGTGTGAGACAGGTGACAGGGTGCCAGGGTGTTGACTATAGGGGGTATTTTCAGGTCTTCTGTTTATGCCGGAGACACAGATTGATCATAACTGAAGTTGTGGCGTGAGCTGTCTTCAGCTCTGTTGTGTTTGGACTTGACCCTGTCTGTGCAAGTTTTGTTTATGCTGTCTGGGGTCCATATGGAGACGGCTGCAATTAGCCACTAATCAGACCTCTGTTTTGACTGCCTGGTTTACAGTTTGCTTTTAGGATAGGCGTGCGTTTGTGTGTGCAAATGTGAACACATAAATTAATTTTTAACTGAACAGTTGTCTGTTACGGTTTGAGTGGATTTATGTTATTAGGTCTATTAAGTATAGGTCTGTACCAAAAGGTCACACATGAGGTCATACGAGCTTGTGTAAGTGTGTGTGTGTTTGTATTGCACATTTAAGGAACTTTGTTAACTATATGCACAAGCAAACTTAACTGTGTGTGTTGCAGCAAGTTTAGTCATTTAGACAAAAAGCTTAGACATATGAATCTGAGTTCAAGTTCAGTATGTCACATTTTGCAACGGTAGTTTTCAGTCTTATGAAAGTCCTGTTGCATTAAAGATTCATAACATAAATAACATGTGTATTTAAAAGCAGATGTTTAAAAGCAAAATTTCCAGATATACATTTTTAAAACACTTTACAATAAGGTCCTATTTGTTAATGTTTTATCTACAGTAGCATGAACTAACAGTTTTTAACAGTGTTTATTAATCTTTGTTAATGTTCATAATGTTCACAAATAAAATTGTTGTTTAGTTTAATTTGTTGTGCATTAACTTTGAATTTAAAAAACATTTTGATAAATGTTAAAATCAGCTAAGAGTAATAAATGCAATGTTGTGATTTAGATAACTAATGAAGATTACTAATGTTAATAAATTGAATGCTATTGTAAAGTGTTATCTCATCTGTAATCTTTCAAACCACACTACTAATGTTTTTATGCTCTGTAGTTCTTAAACTGGACAATGAATAATCTTGATATATATGAGTACACACACACATATGTATGTATAAAATCAGAAATGTTCAGCTGAATAGTAGTGTTTTGTTTGTGTATGTGTGTAATTACTGCAGTGAAGGGAACAGAGGCTGATGGGGTTGAAGGTGTGAGTGGTTAAACAGCAGTAGTCTCTGAACCAGGAGGAGGGGAGCTGTAATATATTAAAGGGAGGCAGAGAGAAACAAATTATCCTGGTGTCTTAGTGTTGGTCTACTCTCTCTCTCACACTCTTAGTGTTATATATTTTCACACCTGAGTGAATCCTCCCAATGCTTACTGTTTCTCTCTCTCTCTCTCTCTCTCTCTCTCGCTCTCTCTCTCGCTCTCTCTCTCTCTCTCATTCCTTCTCTCTATCATTCTTTCTCTCTATCACTCCTTTTCTCCTGTTCTATGTCTTGCTCGCTCTTGTCGCCTGTGCTATCTCTCCTGCAACATACCTCTCTCTTTCTGTTGTGCTAGCTTCGTCTCCTGTGTCCACACATTCTCTCTCTCTCTCTCTCTCTCTCTCTCTCTCTCTCTCTCTCTCTCTCTCTCTCTCCCTCTCCCTCTCCCTCTCCCTCTCTCTCCCTCTCTCAGGTCATGTTACAGCAGCACCAGTAGAAATGATAGGAGAAAGGCGTGAGGTTGTTATTTGCATAGAAATAGCATGACGCCCCAGGCAGCTTGGGAGAAGGACACAGAGATCATTTGTCTAAAATTTTAATGAAAACTTTTGCTGAGGCAGATTTTTTTTTTTCACTCTTCCCCCTCCCCCCATCTCCCTCTTCGGTCTTCACTGCCACCCCACCTCCTCATCTTCTTGCCCCCATGGTGAATTAACGCGGCTCGATTTAAAATTAGATGACACATCGCAAATCGCTGCATGCCAGGATGCAATAACATGTAAATTTCAATTTGCGGGCTGTAATAGAAGAGCGAGTTGCGGCTGTTGCTGAATGGGGAGCCTGCTGCAGCGGGCCGGGACGTGCTGTTTTCTTTCCATTGTGTGTGTGTTTGTGTGTCAATGCTCGAGCCGGCCAGATACTTCATCTTGTGCCAGAGCTTTTATTTGGGCAGCTCTCTGACTGGCCCAGTATGAGTTTAGAATGAGGACGGCTCTGTGGAAAATAAAACTGTGTGTGTGGAGTGTTTGCCGCCTTTCTCACTGGACTGCAGAGTTCAGCATGCAGACACACACACACCAGAACCCAGATAACACCGTTTCTGTTGCTCCGAGGTCACAGCATATAGTGTATTGTTGAAACTTTCCTGAAGTCTGAACTTTACAGAGCAGAGAAGAAAATGTAAGCCCGCATATACATCAGATTTCCTCTGTTGCACAACGTGACATAATTACAGCCGATCAGTTTCACGTTCAATTTGCTTCTACTTTTATCCAAAGCAACTTACAGGGCATTCGGGGTACATATTATATAAGTATATGAGACCCTGCTTTTGAAAACCCAGCTAAATTCATTTTTTTGTGATTTACTGTTTTCTACATAAAATCATCTAAAGTAATGTTAAGAACGTTCCGTGAAAATATAACCTTGATATCTTTAATAGTGACCGAGTAAGACTATTTCAAAGATTTAAATCATAGTAAAATTAATAAGTAAAATCAAACTTAGATGATCGTTATCTCAGAATTAGATTTTCAGACTTGCATCCCATAATCCAATCCATGACCTTTTAATGTACAGTCACACACATACGCATAAATATACATGAATGTGTAAACGTTTATGAATCTACTATTGAAATGGTTCGGATGTGTTTGTATTGGTGTTTACGTTGGGCTGTGACACTTCCCTCTCAGAGTGCCCTTGGCATTATGTGACTTTCCCCCTCTGTGCCCGCAGGGCTGATGCTGGGTGTTTGAGCGGTGGCATGGCTGATACGGTTAGACAGGGCGTGGGGCGGCGAGCCAAGACTGTGCCAGCGTCTACCTCTGACCTGCTGGCACACGATCAGCATGCTCATGCCATCCAGCCTGCTAACACCCCACTGTACACAGCGGGACGCAGCAGCAAGCTCTGTCCTGTTCCACTATGTAGAGAGGACAATGGGAGAGAGAGAGAAAAGAGAGAGAGAGAAGGAAAGGCTTTCTTTGGCACATATTCTTTGCATATATCTCTTGACTTGTTAACCAAGTGTCATTTGAAATAAATACTAAAAATCTTGTTATATTTCTTATACTTTGTGTAGGTTTTAGTACTGTCCAGAAAGTTAGATTTGAGCCTTATGACATCATATTAGTTCATTTTGTTTTCCCTTGATGTTAATTAGAAACATGAACTCTTTGATATACCATTACTCTTTTATTATTTAAAGTATTATGGAAAATATCATGTATTATAGAACTCATTGTGGAGGTCACTCTGCATCCGTGTCATTGAGCTGATGAGCAGACGGTCTGTTCTCCTCTCACACCTCCACGAAGGAGCTCTCCTGGGGTGGGCTGGGTTTCCCCTTCCTTACCTCCTCACAAGGCTGTGGTCCTGCTGTGCCCATGAGCATCACAGCATCTCTCAGACACACTGGCACAGTGGCAGACGAGTGGGGTGTCCTCCAGGGAGCCTCGCAGGAGGGTTGGCTTAATCCACTTGCTGAGTTGACAGTGGCTAATCACATAACCACTTTATGATTAGCAGAACAACCTAAAGACAAAAGACAGGGCGAACGTCAGAGGAGGTCACTTTCCAGCTAGAATATTAATCTGTTTCATGTGTGTATATGGATGTGCATCTACATCTTCATGTGTGTCACTTCCTTTGGTCTTAGCTCTCTAGTGTCAAGGTGACCGTGCAGGCTGCCACAGGCTCGGGGCTGCCCTGACAGCTTTAGGAGCATGCTGGAGATTTGTAGCCATGCACATAACCAATGGAGGTAATAAAAAGAATAAATGATGGTTGAAGAGGTTAAAACAAGGGTTGAGATGGCCACCTTTGCTGCTTTTACCACAGAGATCCCTTCCATTCAACATCCTGCCCCCCCTCCATCCACTCAGCTTTTGGCCTCTGCAGCATGGCATGATGGGAAAGCGGGTTAATGAGCCCTGGAGGCCATAGGGTCAAAGCAGGAGTGGAAATGAGTTAGCCATGCCCAGAGCTATCATTCACAGACCTTTCTCACCTCTCGTGCACACGTACACACAATAGCATTTACGTACAACACTCAATACACACACAAAGACTTGTTATCACTTTTCATTTTTCTCATTATTTATTATTTTTTCCATGTTTTAGAATAATAGTAAAGTCATCAAAACTTTGTATTAACACAAATGTAACTATGGGAATGTGGGAAATTGTAGTTTTGTTAGGAATTTATTATGTTGCTACAAATATATATTTTATATTTATGCATGTGCCACACTGGCTTTTAAAATCATAAGAAAGTATTTAAGTAACACTAAACTTGTTTTAAGCAGTAGTGTAGATATAAGGAGACATGGTGCTTTTAGACTGCCTTTTAGTGAAACTCATATTTTCTCTCTCTCTCGTACTCTCTCTCCTTCGGTCTCCTTTTCTCATTTTCCTTTAGCACTGTCTCGCTGTGGCACCCAGCAGGCTCTTCGTCACCTCACCTGTCGATACTCTGGAGGGATGGCGTGTCAGGCTGGGAAGGGTCCCAGTATTAATACACACTGGAGGTTACCCAGCACCCCCCCGGGGCCTTGTGTGCTGGGACCCTCTGTGACCGCTGGCTGACAGAGTGCTCTTTAATACCCAATCGACAGTATTGACGTCCCCCTCCCAACACAAGGCCCACAGTGCTTGCGGAACCACCCCCTGTATATGATTCTATTGATTTGAAGCACTGAGACCCAAGCCCTGTTGACATGCACAGTTTCACTGCTCCATAATGTACAGATTAAGAAAGGGATTACAACACAGGGGGCAGATAGCAGGCCCAGCAGGTCAACGCGCAGGCGCATCTGATGAGCGGGCGAACGCAGAAGTATGTGATTCTTTGGCAGGCATGACTTCCTGTTCATTTAGAGGTCTTTTCAATGTTTTTAAGCGTTTTGATATATTGTAAAAAGTTATTGGGGAGATAGAGGAAATCAAGATGTGACCCAATGTCACATTACATTACATAAAACCAACTTACTCAAACCTGTATCTTAGTGTTACATTGTGCAGTATAGTTTAGTCTTCAGAGATTTGCCTTCATGCCACATACTACTTGTTCAATTTCAAGCACCAACACACCTGGTTGCATTCGGCAACTGATGACGGCAGATCTCTAATTACCTGATGCAGGTTTACTGTATGTTGAATGTTGATGTGAGCTCCCTGAGGTTTGGGTCGAGAGCTGCTGATCCAGAATGGCTTGCGGAGTACACGCTGACCCGTTTCAAACTTGACACAACAGAACTTGGCATTCTTAGCAAATAACTTTGAAACTTTTCTGTTTTTCTTAGCTTATTATTTCATTGGCTCGGCTTGGCGTGGCATCGACTCGTGCTCTCAGGGCATGAGTTGAGCTGGGAAAGTTTGGAGTTGACTCTGGGGGTGATTGATTGGCTGTGCTGATGGTGTTTGGCTCCCCATTGCTGCAGGCATATGGAGGCTGCGTGTCCGAGCAGCTGTGCTCCCAGGGTGGCACCGAGAGGGCATTGGGGTTCTCTCCACACTAACGCTACAATCTCACAATCACAGCCCCATTGACCCAAATCAGAGAGGAACACCCTTCCGCTTTGAAGCCCATGTGGCTTTTCTGTTTTTTCAGGACTTCCGTCAATAATCTTGTTTCTGCTAGGAAAGAATAAATAATTTTATTTCACCCTTACAGGATTTCTAAACTAAAGTTTTTAGTTAAAAGGCCAAGCTTACTTATAAAGTTACTTCATCTTTGTGCATACTGTACATCTGTGTCCTTTCCAACTGTTTGTGCCAAAGACCCTACTAAGTGTCTGGTTAAATTTGTGCCTACTAAGGTACCTTACAACTTGCTGGCAGAACGCCCTGGTCATGATGTCGCCCCACAGCTCGACCGGCCCACTGCCCATTCATCACTCTCCATTCGAGCCCCGATGACCTCGTGTCCCTTGCATTTTTACCATGCCATTAAAATACTTGTCAGCTCATTCAAGGATAAAAAATTGTTGCAAACAAAAGGATTCTGAATTCAGCTTACACGGGGAGAAAAAAGTGCCGCTTCAGACCGATTCGCTCCTGGGATCCGTGAGCATTCCAGTAAATGCGTGAATCTAAAGCTCTCAGCGATGCAGTATAGACCAAGGACACAGACGCAAGGAAAATGTGTGCTGAACAATACTGCACCTTCATCTGAATGACCTTCAGTAATGGTCAGTCCTCTTACCAAGCCTTCATATTGTTTTATGATAAGGGAAAAAATCAGCTGTGGTCAAGGTTTTTGGAGAAGCCTTACACATACATATTCGCATACTGTACATGAACCCATTCGCATGCATGTTCTTGTTGGTGCTTAAAAGATATATACAGTGCATACATAGATTCATACATTTATAGTTGTGATGTACGGTGTGTTCTCTTTGCAGGTCAAATTTAACATCTGCCATCACAAATTAGAGCCAAGCGTTCTTTGTTTTTAAGGATATAATTACCCCACATTGTCTTTTTGTAGATCATTCCTTTTTTATTACATCTGGTCAATTTTACCTATATCATCCATATCGCCTATCACACAAATGCTGCAGCAGCATCTTTCTAAATGGAGTGACTTCATATTTTAATTTAGCGTTTGCTGTTAAAAATGGGAGCAAGAAAGAGAGAACAAGATGATGAAAAAAGTAAAAAGGTGGTGATTTGTGGCGATAAGTTCAAGCGCAGATCTGGGAGGTTAAAAGTTAAAGTAATTCATTACGGCAGATAGTGGTGTGATATTCTTCATTCTGACGCCCGGCACGAGCTGCCCAATCACGGCCATCGGCCTGGAATCCGGATGCAGAGATAATGGCAGAATTGATGGTCATATTTTACAGTGGGTCATGGCAGAGCAGAGTGTAGAACATTGTAATTACAAGTTTGGTGGAGGGGAGAGATGTGGAGAGAGGTGTGGGGGGATGAGAGGTCTTTGTCTGGCCTTAGACAAGCAGGCAGCTTAATTGAATGGTAACCTCTGGAAGTGTTGTGCTAACACAGCCGTAAGAGAGAGAGAGAGTGTGTGTGAGAGATGGGAAGAGGGAAGTGCTGAGCGTGGCTTTTGGGGGTGTTCACTTGTCTGTTCCCTTGTCATCTGTTGCTCATGTGTCTCATAAAGCATGGACCTGCTCTCCCATCAGCACCCATGAACAACCCCACACGCCACATGAGGCTTCATGGACACACCTCTTCATCACACATTCCCCTTAGAAGTTTTTGCAAAGGTTTTATATTGAATCAGCAGTGCCGTTAAAGAATAACCATTATGTAAACAATGTTTTATGTGTCTTGAAACAATGTGTCTTAAAGCTGCCAAAACCAATCCATAACTTTTTGTCTCTATATCGCCACCTCTGTTTGAAACATAGAGTTGCAGGTTACTTTACAGATCACTTGGATTAAGGACCTTAGACTGACATTTGCCAACAAATCATACCTGACAGCTCAACTTATACATCATTAAAGTTTATCAAGTAACAATAAAGTATAAATGATCAAGTTTACCGTTAAGAATCTTGAGATTTTGTACTTGCTCAATAAGTGATTTGTTTATTTTTAGCCCAAAAAAGTTGTTTTGAAGAAAGTAGATTATGATAATATGATTTTTTGAATATGATCATATGAATTGTGATATATGATATTATGATAGTGATAATACAATAATATACTGATAGCACCATAACAATGTATTTTTATGATGTGAATTCTTTAATAATCTGATTTGGAAGCTCAGATCAAGTTTTTAATAGTCAGCAACACCACCCTGGACCACCAAGACCCCTTGCTTGGACACCGAGACCTTCTAATTCTCTGTTAAAGTATTACTACTCCTCTGGACATCACAAACAACAACCGTCCTGCTCCCTGTCCTCATCTCCCCTTTCTCTCTCTCTGTTTTCAACTCCCTCCCCTATTTTCTTCTCTCCTCCAAGCTGAATGGATTGCAGTCTCATCATAGCCCTCGTTTTAGAGTCTTCCTCTCTTTCATTTTCTTCATCTCCTGTCTCTCCATTTTTTCTTTATCCCATAATCTATTTCTTTCTTTCCTGGACAGTTTCTTTTCCAATGTTCTGGGCTAATAGCAGAAAGGAGAGCCTGCAGTTATAGCAACAGGGACAATTTAGTCCTGTATGGGATATTTGTGTGCATGTCTGTGTGTGTGTATGTGTGTACACACATAGACACTGTACTGGTTCAACACAAACACTTCACTAGTCTTGATGAGCCAATTTCATTTCTATCTCCGGATACTCATTTCCCTTTAATGAAAAACACAACAATTACCTCAATGCACTGAATAGCCCCAGAATTGGTTTGAGGTAATGATTTTTTATAGGTAAGGTAGAGATAGACTCTTTTCTCCCTGTCTTAGTTTTGTTAGGCCCTGCTTAGGATGACTGAATGTAAACTTTTTAGACATCAAAGACTTTGTTACATTGTTACTTTATATTACAAACTCCTCAAAATGACTTCTTTGCTCATTTATTTACAGTTGGCGTTTCTGTATTTGGATTGACCTTTATTTAATACAGAAAAGACTGATGGAAAAGGTTTTAATGTGTTGCTTATGACATGCAACTCCTCAAGATTTGTTGCTGTCAATTTGGAGATATAGCCTTCTCAGTGAAACATGCAATTCTACCTTGATATTTGTTCAAAGTGAGAGATAATTGACTACCATTTTTTAACAGCCTTTGCATTATTTTGATGGTTTAAGATGCAGACTAAATAGGCAGGTCACTAGGTTTGGAAGTTCACTCGATGTGACATACAAAGGTTTGGTGAAATTCTGATGCAGTTACCATGGAAACCAGATTTGTTGACGCATCAGTCTTATCTGATCCTGCAAGCCTGGCTAACCTTCACCCAAACACTCCTTTGTAATGCACTGCTACCTTTTAGCACTGTAATTGACCTCTTGACAACCCTCTGACTTCAGTCGCCCTCCCCAGTTCCATGTGGAGCTAGAAACATGCTGTTCAGGTAATGCAGGTGGAGCGATAAGACAAAAACAAGCAGCCCATTAGTCAAAAGATTCTAGATGGTCTATCTTTTTGGTTTTAGTTGATGTGTACATACATACATTGTGAATAATCTTGTTTCTATTCACACTTAAAATACATCAGCAGTCTAGGGCAATTGAAGTCTGGTTGATTTGGAAGGTTAAGCAATATTTTTTGTTTCTGTTGTTTTCTCTTGCCTTCCTTTGCATGTATTTCAGACAGCGATGTGTGACAACGGCATAGGCAGAGAAAGAAAGTGTGTGTGTGTTTTGAGACGGCGTGTCAGATCACGCTTTAATGGCTTTTTAAATGGAGACAGCTAGGTGTCAAACATGCCACTGTTTAATTAATTTTGTTTGTCCTGTGCGGCTTTTGATAGTCACGGGCTGCCGGGCCTCCCTGTTGGGTAGAGACAGACAGAATGAATGCAGAACCGTTGCATGCTGGGATTGGGCTGTCTTTAGGGTCATGGTCTTTGTAGTGCAGCAAATAACCACGGAGTGAGAGTTCATGTGATGTAACTATTTATGTCAATGATTTATATTTTTATCTTCTCATATTTTTATCTTCATGTGTTCAGTTACAGTATTTGGATGTTGTGGTTTCCTGTAGCTCAGGTTGTAAAGCATGGTGGTAGCAATGGGAATGCACATACTCATAAAATGTATAGCTTGAATGTTACTTTCGATAAAAATGTTTGTCAGAAGAGTCAATTTAATGCATATATAAAGTGCATGAATGTTATTTCATTCATAGATAAAATATCAATGAGCAAGGCACAAGCAAAAGGATGTCAAGAAAAAACTTTTAAGATATTTTATATTATAATTAATGGATGTACTATTTTTAAAAATGTAATACTTAGTTTAAGTGTCTATATGATAAAATTTTTATGCCACTGTATGTGTGTGTGCATTTTATGTTTACGCATGCTGTCTTAAGTGCTAGCATGCATGACTGTGTCCAGCCGTACATGCGTATTTGTGCTTTATGACGCAGTGAATTGTTGGAGTGAGTGGTTATAGCGTGTTTGTGCTCACTTAAAGGTCATCTTTCTATGTATATGTGTTTGCAAATGTACAAAAAGCACACTGCATTATGTTTGCGCTCTGTGTGGGTATTTGAATGGGGACAGAGCAGACTACGAGAGCCGGTTTCTTTGCCTCTGTTTGATTATTCATAGAAAATTGTGTTGGGGGGCTTGTGAAAGTAGGGAGGGGAGGTGTGGGGTAAATAAATAATAAACAATCACAGCACCCCTCGCTGCACACACCATGAGGAGCCAATCGCTGTGTCGGCCAAACGACTTGGAAATTGTGTGTAATGAGTAGGAAAAGATTAGACGCAGCTCTTGCTAGCCTGTAAATTGACATTAGTAAAAGAAAACTCTTTACCAGGCGGGCTCAGAGCGCTAATTTAGTCCATAAGAAAAAATGGGTAAGAGGAAATAAGCCCTAAAGAAAGAAAATAAGGAAAAACAAACACACAGGAAAAGTGTGCAATTTAGCCGCAATGTGTCCTGTCTTGCTTTTACTTCCATCCTATTACAAAGTTATACGGCGTAATGCAAATTGAGATTAGCTGCGGAGACGCGTGGATTGATGTGTTGTTCCAGCACGGTCTTATTTGTGAGAGTTCCTGTTGCCTGTGACCCAAACGGAGAGGAAGTCATGCATGAAATGCAGTGGAAATGAACACCCAAGTCTCAGCATGGCACCATGCACCGCTGCAGGTGAAGTAAACAGAGCACCACTGTTTCACTACTGCACAGGTGTTATGCTACATTGACTCTCTTTCTCCCACCTTTGTTTCTCACAACCTTTGGTTTTGTCTAGATTTATTGTCTGACGTTATAGACTGAGATATGCATTGTTCTTTTAGTGAAGGATTAAAGATTAGTCAAGTTTTAACAATTGCATATGTATTTACCTTGTACCTTGGCTGTTTACCTTTTAGTCTGGTAACTGTCATTGCTTGAAAATCCTTATATAGTTTAATTTATTTACATTTTCATTTTTATTCATTTATTTTTTATTAACATTAACATTTAATTTTTAGACCTTCTCATCAATACATAGTTGATTAGATTAGAATTCAACTATGAAATATTAAAGAGAATAGTGAAATAAAGTGTTCCACCTGTGGAACGATCACAGTCTGTATTTTGCTCAGGTGCCCACTGATCATAATCTGTTTTATATGATCCTTCTTAGCTTTTAGAAAACTCACTATTTCTGGCTGTAGAAGAAAAAAGGTATTGAAGGGGTTAACCTGTGCTGTTCAACTTAAGTGAATGGACTGTGTGAGAAATCGTGTGTAAAATGTGTAAGATTCGAGCTGCTTGCTGCAGGTTTGTGAGGAGAGAGAGGCTCCAGGGAAGATACTTTGCTGCACTCATTACTGTTTCCACACTGGGCTCTATCGTTACTGAAAATTTCTGTTTGCTTTAATCTCCTGCAAGCAACTACGCCAGCAGCAACTCTGAAGATGAATGTTATGATGGACAATGTGAGACCAAGGCTTCTCACAGTAAAATAGTAACAGAGGCAGTAAAGATGGTCAAAAACTCGCTCCCTTTGCCGTTTGTCCTCTCTTCCCCCCTTCTGTCTGAAGAGCTGTGTTGTTGTCAGACGACTGAAAGGGTCCATGTTTTTCAGAGCAGTTTAAGGAGTAAACATCCAGTGATCCCAGAGTTTAGTCGCCACCCACAGCAATTCTTGGATCTAGGCAGTCGGAATAATAACAGTTTTCATAATGGCGATAATAGCAGACGATTACAAAAGATAGTGGGGGGAAAACACGGGGTTGGGATGGGGGAGGAGGGAGAGTATAGATTTCACTTGTGTCGTGCAACACAAAAGATTGCATAATTTGAACCCTTTTCTCTCTCTCGCTCTCTCTCTCTCTCCATCTCTGACTTTATTTCTCCCTCTCATACAACCCTACCTCCCTCCCCCTCCAACTCTTTCTGGCTAATTTAAAATTTGTCAAACCAGGGCGTCTTCTGGATCGCTGGCCTTTGATATTTTGCGCACTCCATTTGCTACAAACAAGCCGCGGGCCCTGGTTCCTGCTGACTGCTGCAGAAGAACCTCGGCTCCATTTATCTTGCCCCGGCCGCTGAATGCTTACTCATTACAGAGGGCCTCGCCAGGTTAACCCTCCCATCTCCAACAGCATCCCGCCAGCATCTCCCGCCACAACCACTATCATTACACAGACACAAACATGCACACAAACAGCCCGCTGGTAAACACACACAGAGAGACAAGCGAATGTTTCTAAATGGGCACGCTATGACTTATTTAGATTAGTAAAGCTGGGCTCCACATGAAACTGAGAAGCGCTGGTGAGGACGCCGGTCGTTGCATTGAAGAAAAGTATTTTTTCCACTGAACTCCAGGACGTATTTGACCTGGCAAAATAGCAATGATTTGTTTTGGTATTATGAATTTGCCGAAACAAGCATTTTACGAGGTGTGTTTTGAATATTGCAACACATTTAACATGGTAAAACAATGTTTACAGTAGATGGGCTAGTATATGTGTTTGGGCCATTACATGGAAAACTTTGATATTACTGATTTATATTACTTTGCCTCACCTTCACAGCTTAGTTACATAAGCAGAAAAGGAGAATAATTTCAGAGGCAGTAGAAGTTAGTTTGTGATCAGATAGATTGTGCTGAAAGTTATATAAAACTTCTGTTTCTGTTTATTTTACATGTTTGTAAATTATCTACAAAAATTGGATTGTAATTCTGCATATAGAGTGATGTGATGATATATGTGTACGTGGCTTGAACTGGCTCATCTCCTCCCTGTGGTGTCTGTAACCCTTTAGAGGCCCTTCCCCCGGGAAACGTGTCAATCTAGGCGTCCGCAGATCAATCAGCCGCTGATTATGCTCTTCATTCTCCACCAATTGATTTTATTCTCAGCTGAAAATAGGCATCTGCTGTCAGGCCCGTGTGTACGGCGGACTGTGTGCGGGCTGACGAATTGCTTTTGACAGAGATCAATCTCACAGCTGATGGGCCAGGGATTCTGGGAGCTGACGGTCTGCACCGCATAACAGTGAGAGAGGCTCATCGACACCGCTGTTAAAATCACACACACACACAGTTACTGATACTGCACTTTTCATGTTTTATCTCCATCTCACCTTCCCTATATCACACACACGTTTGGAGAGGAAGGCATAAGCAATCTTGTGAGGCTGTCCAAAGTGCCACCTCTCATGTGTTTATACACCAGTGTTGAAACTTATCCTTGAAACTATAGCTTGTAAAGCTATTCTGTTTTTTAAAGTTGGTTAGCTACACAAAAATGCATTTAGTGACGTAGTGAGTAGAAATGCATTTTTTATGCAAGCTAGAGCACCCTCAACTTTAAAACATTAAATAGGTCGTAATAAGCTGCTTGCACAAACAACATATAGGGTTGTTTTTTGGAGGAGGACAGGCTAATAGAGCTCTAATGATAATGAATCTAATCATACTATTTAATTCTGCAATAAGATCATTCTGGCGCAAAAGGTTCCACATTAGGGTGACATCATTACATTGCCATTAATGTTTCAATGAATTTAGCTAATTGAATTAGAAACCACCCAATTCTGTAACTATGTCGAAAACATAATCATTAATCGCAACATTTAAGAATGAACAAATATTTTACCTCAGTAAAGAAGATGCAGGGGTTAGGTGAATCATTTATTTGATTAGTATTTTTTTTTTGTCCAAAGATTTGTCCAAATATACCGACTGACTGAAATTTCGAACATATGAGAGACATGACAAGCAGTTGATTATTGCCTAATCTCTTCCTGTTGTAAAGCTATGTGGAAAAATGTGGAAAAGCTACACTACAGTTACTTCTTATCACTGGTAAATACACATACCACACACATATATCTGACCTTCCACAAGCCAACAACCATAGCCAGTAAACACATCCTGCCCCCTAGTAACAGCATCCAAGAAAACATTAACCAGACAGCTCCACAAAATGAGAAAGAGAGCAGAGTTTTGTGTGCTTCCGGCTCCTCTGTGCCCCACCGGGGCTGCATGACGGACTGCCTCCAACCGATTCTCCCCAATGGAGAACCCTTCTCTTTGCCTCCTAATTCATAATTATTTCAAGTGATCCTCAGGCCTGAGGTCATTTAAGTAATTACTGAGCCGATTAGATACTTAAAGGGCTTTTAGAATCACTCTCTTTACACTCCACAAACCCAAGGGAAGTGTTTGGTTCGCCGAACATAGTTTAACCAAAATAGAAGTGTTGCAGAGCAGTGCTTTTGTTAAAAGGCCTTAATTTGCTAAAACATGTATTATTTGGAATTGTATAGTTATATTCATGCTTACTGTATATCCAACTACTAAAGTGCAAATATCAGATTTTGTCTGCAAGTTAACTTGACAGATGCAAGTTTAGTAGACAAAAAAACAAAACTCCGATAAGAAATATGGCTTTTAGAAGCTGTATTTTGTTATTTCTTACTTGAAGAAATAAGCAAAGTTTATTAAATAATTGTATAGTTGTGTCTTCCTCTGTCATGATAACACAGGTTTAGTGTTTATCAACACAAACAGTTTGTTGATCCTATACGTCAGTTCTGTTTTTTGTCTTATAATTCTGCTGTTCATATTTCAAACACATATCCATACGTCATTTTTCTTACTCTGATTTTATTCACCTTTAAAGTATTAGCAATTAGTATTAGAGTAAAAAACTTTTTCCAGATACATTTCTAGTTAAACCTAGTTAAACTACTTCAAGGTTTAGTTAAACTAGTTTTGTAGACAGTTTGAGACTGTGGTCACAGAGAGAGCATCACGCAATTCTTGCTCCCCAGCAAACTCTGCCCCTCCCAATGGCGTGTGCACTAGTGAAGCCTTTTAATTATCTCCTGATTACCTGTTATATCACCTTAGCTAATGGAGAGCGCACCCCAGGGGAGACATCCAATCAAACTCTCATCACATACAATGGGCTCCTTCACACGAGAGAAGTATTTTAGTCATCTGAGAGATTAGCGCTGGAAATATCCATCTATTTATTCATTCATATACCAAATTACCAACCCCCCCTCACGTCCGCACACATCGAGCTCTTTTACTCTCTGATTGATCAGAATGATAGGGATACATTGCCTGCCCAAAGCAATAGAGCTTTTGCCAGAGCCCGGGGTATCAGTGAGGCAGTGGAAATAGATGTCTGGGTGAGCAAGGATGTTGTACCTCCATCCATCATAGATACTGGAACCAGATTGGCCTTAAACTTTGTGCTCCTGTATGGTGAGCCAGATGTGCTGTGTTTCTTCTTTATTGTGCAACTGTGGTCATTTCATTTCTGTGGCTGCATACAGGAAGAAAATGTTCTGCTGTTTTTTGTCACTCCCACAATCATCTTAAAGGAGCGTAAAATCCGCTTTGCACTCTTTTTATTGTAGGAGTAAGAAGTAAGAGAATAACCTGAATATGCTCCAAAGGAAAAAAAACACTGTTGCGAGCTGTCACGCGTAGAGAACCATCAGTCAGATCTTTACTGTGCATAAAAGATGGTAGTTTTATATTGTACTTTAGCAGTGTGTAAGGGTGTGTTACCTGACAGTAATAAATTAAGAAATGTGATGGGTGCTGATGAAGTTGGGGATAATCCAAGTGTTATGTAAGCAGGCAAAGAGCGTCATTTTTAAAACCGTTTTTAAAAGTATGCATTTTCAGTCCCCCAAAACACTGTTAACAAATACATAAAAAGTTTTTTTTATTGGAAACGTTGTCGTGTATGCCCACCAGCTGTAGCACCATGCCCTGAGGCTGCAGCTCTTTAGCCCCACCTCCTGTGGAGGTGTAGATGAATGACTGATGGACCCGACACCTCAGATGAACTCCAGCTACCCCTTCCAATTCCTCCCCCTAGGTGTCCCACCCCAGGAGCCTCAGTAGGGCAGAACCCAGCTTGGCGAGGTCCACCCCGCTTGTCTGTCAGCAAAAAAAATCTCCTTCCTCCGTAGCAGCTCTCGCCTTAGGAGCGGTGACTGGCAGCGTGGTAATGAAGGCACAAATAAAGCGGCATGCTGAGATGATAGAAGTGTGCCCAGTACTCCAGACTCGCCTTCAAATGGGAGCTACAAAGAAGATATGAGGGAAAAGAGAAAAGGGAGGGGGGTGGAAGAAGGAAGGGAGAGAAGCCCTGGAGTAGAGCCAAGTTCCCAAGGTAGTGTACAAGTATCTTTAGAAGCTGGCGTCTTGTTAGCTAATACATTACACCAATCATGGCGAGCTATCTTAAGCTACAATTAATCTGCACCCTGGCACGCGCTGATAGGACAGCAACATGCTGTTTCTTAATTAAAAGCAAACGGATTAAAAATGATTAATAACGGTATTAAATATTCTCATGGACTACAAGCATGGGGAATCTGCCTTTCTTATGCGGGCTTAAAACGAAGAAGTCATTAACGCTCTCACAATCTTCATAAGCCAGAGCTTTACTTTGTTTGGGATCAAAAGTTGCTTACCTCATGCATATGCATTTCTCTATCACAGAGAGTCAAAAAGGCATCGCTGTGGCGTTTGGTGGCTGTGAAACTTGTTGACTTTTGATATGGACATTTTCGCTTTTCTTTCATACCCCCGTCTGCTTCATTAACCTGCTTCTCACCATGTGCCCTGCACGCCAGTGGGAGGCACATGAGGGATGTGCGTATTTGTGTCTGCGGTTTCATGCGTTGGCACGCGTGTGTATTTGTTATCTGTGTATGTCTGTGTCTGTCTCTGCGAATGGTGGTGTCTACAAAGAATGTTCTGCAGATTGCGTTTAATAAAATGACACAGACATTAAGCAACGCTATATAGCGTGCATATCAGCGATTGACTTTCTCAGATTCATTTATTGAAATTGGACCACTGAAAATGAGCTTTGAGGGAAAATAATAAATCTATGGCAAACTGAAGATTAATAAACTCATGACTCACAGAAAATCCATGAATTTTATTCAGAATATGCAATGGATTTATAATAATAATTTTTAAGGATCTTTTTTTTTTACCTACTGTCATATTTCTGTTTTTGATGCATATGACATAAGCATAATTATATAAGTGTGTCTCTGTGTGTTTTTTCTATAGGTGGATATTTGTGTGTGTGTGCAATACAACAGCACTCGGTCTGGTTGTCTGAGATGGCTGATTGGGGAAAGGAGCAAGGAATTATGAACAAGGTGATTTTTATTGTCATTTCTGTACGGGGAGTTATTTTCACTGTGCGGCCAAATAGAAACAGGTAGCAGACGGTCATGACAGAATTCTGTTTAGAAACCAATTACCCGAGTGCTTTTCAAATTGATTTCATTTGTGGCACCCATGTGCTGCTGTGGCCGTCCATTCCTGCCTCTCTCTCTGTTCTCTGGATTCCTTCGCCTAAATGGCCATATTTGTGCTATGGTTAATAGCTTCAGTGTAGGTTTTTGTAGATTAGTATGTTTAGGATAGGTCAGTTAAAATATTTTTAATAGTTTTTCAACAAAAATAGTTTTATTTTAGTTGAACCTAACTTATTTTCTAAGTTCTAAAATCCACGTTCAAAACTCTCACTTTACTTTACACCAATTTGCACCAAGTAAACTTCTAATAAAAATTTGTAAATTGAATTGTTAAAACTAATCTAAAACCCAACTAAAATTACAGAATTTTTTTTTTGATGGGGATGGTCTGACCTAAGTATTAATCTCATAACTGTATTAGTCAAAAATACATATCAAATATTATTCCTGTACTACTACAGTTAACTAAAAAAACTACACTGGAAAAAACATAATAAAACTGGTAAATATTTCAAAACTCAGCTAAGCAACCTAAATGTAGTCAGTGAGGAAAATAAAGGTTAGAAAAGGAGAGAAAAAGAAAGGATGAAAAGAGAGGAGGCGATGAATTATAAGGAAGTTTGAAATCATAAAGGAGGGAGGCGGGGAGAGATGGAACCATTCATGCGTTCACTCCTTCACAGCTTGTTCTCTCCTCAATGCCAGTCATCAATCATCTGTAGATTAATGACGGACACACATGAACAGGAGGCGTGTTCAGACGTGTGTGTGTGCTTGCTTAAGGTGTGATGTTTGTAGGAAGAGGGGTTCCTAATGAAGGCAGCTTCATGCATGGCCTGACTGTAGCTGAGGTTAGCATGTCCAAGCATGTCCAGCATGGCTCTGAGCGGCACTGTCAGGACACTTGGCACGAGTACTTTATTTCAGGACTTTACTTCCTCTCCTGTGTCATAAACTTATGTTTATAGATGCATCAACATCCTGTTATTTCTGGCTCACTTAGCATTTGACACATTGATCAAAGATGCCATGTTCATATGACATGGAGAACTCAAAATCATTGTTGTTTTAGATCAGGACACGCTGGAGATGAAGTTATCTGTTCTATGGGGAACTTTACTGTGGGCTGCCACATGTTTTCGGTATGATGGAAAAATTTCATTTACAATTTTAGGCCAAGCTGGGGTTTTTTTTAACATATTTTGTAATAGTTTTTGTGTCTTGTAAAGTATGGTGAGGTTACTATATTCATGGAATATTAAAATGTTTAATAAACAACTGCACTGGGATGTGTAGAGATTTCATGGGAATGGGCTCATACATTTACATGTATGCATTTGGCAGATGCTTTTATTCAAAGCAACTTAAAGTTCATACAGAATCTGTGTGGGCTAGTGTATGAGGACAAAACACATTAACAATTACAATCATGATAACTGTAATCGTCATTATTGATGACCAATAGTGATCTCAGTGCATTATTTGTCAAACGAGTATGTTTTCTATTCATAAATAACAAGCTGTCCAGCTTCGAATATCATGCACTGAAAGTTTCTCACTCATCTGACCAAACCGCACATATTTAGATGGCCAAGATAGAGATGATTGAATTTCACTTTTATCAGAAAGCGCTCAGCTTTTCCGAAGTGCCGTTAGCAATCTAGACATCAATAAGTGCAGTGGATTGATCAGGGGGTTGAAGCGTGCGGGGGATTCATGCATCTTCAGAAGGAGTGCTTAATTGATGATCAAACGCGGCAGGTGTAAATAGCTGTTGCATGTCCGCTTGAGTGTGTGTGAGCGTGTGTGAGAGAGCGGCGGAGAGAGAGCTATCAAAGCACAGAGAGGCGCTCGAGAGGCCTGATTCAGGGCAAAGCCTTTCAAAATGACCCTGGGGTCAAAACTGGACAACTGTACACAAACCCTCACAAACAGACATGAAAGGCTGAAATCACACACACACATACGTCTCACCTCGTAAAGCATTCACACTCACCCTCAATCAACAAACATGCACACAAAACACCATTTGCACATGTACAAATACCAGATGACACAAAATTGCCTTTTCACAAACACATTTTGTGGTTTGTTTAACCACAAGGAGGCTAGGCAAATTGCAGCTGAATTAAGTGCAATTGCTATGCTGAACCAATTTCACATATTGTGTTTCGTACTATTCAAACGTCTAAATTTGAGGTGCTTATTTGAGGACAAAAATCAACCTTCAGATTGAATCAGTTTGCAATAACCCAAACTGTACATATTTTTTATTTTTTCGCGAGTTAGATTTATCTTTTAATGTTTTAATAAATAACAAATACGGCTGTTCTTTGATTGTTTTCTATCTGAAACAGATTCTTAACTTACTTGAGATGTTGGGCACTGGCACTGAAGTGTGCATGCTGCAGCATACTTGCTCAATAATCTCCTTAGAAATATTATATTAGGATGAATACATCTGATGTACCACTGTAACATAATTGAATAGGGTGATGCTAATTCAACGAGAGGTCAATGATAACCCTATTTCTGTGTTTTGTATGAAGGGGTGTGAAGTACCAATGAGAGGCTGGTTGAACGCTGTGTGTTTGCCACAATTTAGTTTGCATCTGTATACTGTTTTAATGCAGCCAGTCGTGTTCTTTGTATTTTATTCAACATTATTATTACTTTATTAAAATTTCAGGCACATCTTATACTCTTTTACATGTTATACTTCAAACAGACCTTTTATTCACTTTAATGAAAATGTGCCTTAATTTAAAGACTAGATGGAATGTTTGTGCTTTTAAAAATCGATTTATCACACTGTTTTTAGTGAACTTCAGAATGTAAAGGGGCATAATTGAAAACATAAAAGAAATAGTGAGTAGTTACGGCATCTAAAAATACAGACTTTCCTTTATAGCATCCAGTAAACACTGGATAATACATAAGACTTTATTGAAAGCATATTTTTTGTAAGCTATTTATACAGATTTACATAGTACGAATGAAATAACAGCTTAAATGACAGTACACACTTTACTGAGTTAGGGTGCTATCACATAATGGTATTCTTGAAAACTAAATATATGAATATTAAATGTAATGTGCAGGCTGTCTAGACTGCTCTACACTGTATTACATCTCTGTCACAATTTTACTGGTTTTGCCCATAAATAATAATTATGGTTTACATATCTGAATTTGAATTCACATTTGTTGTCACTTTAGAATGCAGTTTGGCAGTGTTTCATAACATTCCTTGTTTTATTGTCCCCAACAGTAGGATTTAAGTATTTCTTTATTGACACAAACCTGTCATGTGTTTCTTTAACTCTGGATACTGGACATCATAGCATTATCATTAATATGTTTAATATGTTTAATATGTACCCTTAAATGATTAAGACAGATGATAAACAACGTAGGTGACAAACGAAGACTTACCAAGTTACATATAAATTCTTCTATAGATGTACCTGCACACATTACACATTTTATTAGTAGTTTTATATAGGTAGTATTTAGGCAGTGTTAATGCATTGACAGCCTTAATGTTTAATGTGTAATTTGAGATTTATACATTTTTAAACCAAAGAAAATCTGAAACCTGCTTACATATTCCCTGAGGTCTGCATACCTCCGGTTGGGAGTCACTGTTATTTAACCTGATAACTGTCATACACATGAAAGCATACACATGAAAAACTCATTTTATTTTTTATTTTATATATATATATATATATATTTATAAATGTGTGTGTGTGTGTGTGTGTATATATATATATATATTTATTTATTTATTTATTTATTATTATAAAAATTATAAAGGTTATTTATAAAAATAAATAGTAAATAGTGTCTATGTTCAATGTTATGAAATTTGGTGAAATTTTTATTCTTGAGTCTTAGACCTTTCCATCAAAATATAGTTTGTCATGATTAGTTTAGAATTCATCTAAAATTGTAAAGTGAATAGTCAAATAACTAGTGCACCCGTGAAAAAAGTGACAGTTAACGGGTTAATATGTCAGACAGCTAAACGGAGTCACCAGGACTCTGAGAAAGACTGCAGTGTAAAACAAGAGCTTGCCTGTGACATGGTATATAAACAGTTTGTGTATGTAAGATCCGGGTCCCGAGAGCCGCCTAAACCTCGCGCCCAGTCCAGCCTGGGCACTGCCTACACCTCTACATACATACAAAAAGCTGCAATATTTAGGGAGCCAGGCATTCCCTGCTTATCTTCAAACCAAAGCCCTCAATGTTCTGTCCTCTAATGCCTGATGCTTCCCTCCTGAAGCTGATCAAAGTACTATTTTCTAAATTTCAAGCTTTTTAACTTCAACAGTCTTAAGAGGGATGAGACAGATCAAACTAAGGCGATGAGAGAGAAGAAAAACCGAGAGAATGAGAACAGGGGAGAGGGAGAACATCTTTGTAGTCTTTTTCTCTTTGTTTTTCCTCTCTTACTTTTATATCGGGCCGCTAGATAGGTCAGCTCTATTACCAATCCGCCAGCCCACAAATATTTAAAACAAATTGAATCGCACACCCAATACCCATCACAATTACGGGAGGCACAATAACTAAATTAGCAATTCAACACAATAATTGGAAATGCGGCTTGCGCGGTCCCGGCGGCCTCCCTGGAGGGCCCTGCTGATCTACAGAGGCACGCCGGCACCGCTAATTCCACAGCTAATTACAGACGCACAGCAGAATGAAGTTGTTTGTCTCCAAATACCATTTTCAGTGTTGAGAAGAACAGGGGCCATGCTGAGATAGACTAAAAAAGTGTGTGAGGTCACGTTTCTTTGTGCAATTTCTTGTTTGTTATTGTCATCTGAAAGGAATTTGATAATGGTAATGACGTTTTCAAAAGAGAGATTTGGATGTAGTGTTTATTTTTTTGATCAGACTAGAGGGAGTTACAAACTGCTGACTTGATTTATTATAATGACTGTTTTCTTTTGGTATTAGTATTATTTCTATTACTATTGTTTATACAATTAGATCAGAAAAATTAGCCATCAAATTCAAATAAACTCTTTGCGGAGTGTAATATACTGTAGTTAAGCCTCACTTAAAAGTGGAAAGTAAAACTTGTGTAAAGAAAAATAAAGTAAATAAGATTGTACAGCTTCATACAAATTAGCAACCTCTTAAAATAGTTAGAAATTATGTCATGAGATTTTGTAGTCGATACACCTGTGTAATGCTCTTTTCTCATGATTTTACAGGGACAACACATGCACTTCATTATAAGTGGCCAGATTGGCCAATCACACATCTAATGCCGTTTACAGACCTTATTAAAGAGCTTTGACGCCAGCTTTAAATCAGATCAGTGTGCTCCGACTGAACTAGAATTAATACCTTATTGACTTGTCACTTTGTAATACACAGTTATCTAATTATATAATACATTCGTATATCATGACATATATCATTTCAGCTGTACATAGCATATCAGAATTTCTGAAAGCTCATCTCTTTAGCAAATTAACTGGCCACTGCCAAACATCAGACTCTGATTTTCATATCAGAGCTCAACGCCCCATACAGCACAGATTAAATTGCATCTATGTGCTTGTTCGTGGGTATGTGCACTGATAGGAATTTGGGGAAAACGATCCCCTTTAATCTGTAATCTGATTGCCCTCCGAGAGTTAGGCTGCAAAAGCGCATAAACAAACACGAGGAATCAAATCTGCCAGCACAAGGTTTGAATAGTTAATTAAAATCAGACCCAGAGATGGCAGAAAAACGCACCCTGATTTCTGGAGTGGGATTCTGGTATGAACACTGGCACATTTGTGAACTATATAGAGAGAGAACGACAGAAAGAGAGAGAGAGAGAGCGAGAGGGAGCAGGGCCTCTTGGCAGCTGCCCTTCCCGGCTGAGCCCTTCAGAACGAGGGACAGCAGATTGAATATTTTAATAGGATGGATGAGAGCACATCAGTGGTAGGGAGAGGATTCAATCAGGCGCCTTCGCCAGGGTATCATTTCGGTTTCATATGTTTCCCTTGACTTGACAGTACTTGAAAAACAATGACAGTGACCCAGTTGCAGGATTCTAATTAGTATTAGATATGCAACAGTTGAGATTAGGATGCAGCTCCCTTTATGGTGGCCGGGCTTTCTGATTACCCAGACTGCACAAGTGTCAGGCCATGATAAAGGCAGGGAAATAGGGTTCCAGATAGGGCATCATCAAGACCTAGGAGCACATCATTTTACTGGGGGTAATATTTATTTCTAAATACTTCTACTCTTTTCTGTCAGACACAAAGTTATTTTAATCAGCGGGGTGGAGAATTTTGCTAGGGGATGAGACCGTTTCTGTTTGGTGTGTGCGAGTGTATCTGTGTTAGGATTTATGCACTTGTTTTTGCAGATGTTAAGATTTATGTGCTTGTTTTTGTAGAAGTTAACGTATGGAAAGCACTATAGCATAAATATATCTGTCAATGATTTATCCTTTATTCTTCATTATGCTGAGCTTTCGTTTTCTTAGCATGACCTTTATTCTTTAAAAGTGCTGAGCTTCTTCCTTTCAGACATGACCGGTCCCTTAGCGAGGCCTATGATTTGAGACATGTTCTGTTTTTACTTTTAGCTTGTGTCTCATGATCTGTATATCGAGGTCAAAAGTTCTTCATGATCTATGTGTTTTTATTACCTTATATGGATGTACTAACCACAATAAAAAGGCTGCAGGGAGAGAAGACTGAGAGAGAGAGAGGCGTTGATGATCTTTGGATCAGTGAGACTGCTCTCTCCCTTGCAAGCAATTATACACCAGTCTTGGTCTGATTGTTGTCTTTATTGATAGTAGCATTTGAGTAAACCTATCATCTTGGTCCTTCGAGCCGGATTCCAACATACCCGAAGATCAACGGTGGGGGAGACACGCCGAAGCCCGTCGACGGCCGGATTCCATAGGAATTAAATTCGAAAGTCCTGGGTGGTGAAAATTCCTCGCCAGGCCGGCCTTAGGTTTCCCCGGCTGGTGGTCTCGGATTGACGGAATTCGAAGCAGGACAAGAATCAGACGCAGTGCACTGGGTGAGCAAATCTTGAAGAATTTGCTAGTTAGTAAATCTTGTAGAATTTACTAAATGTTGTCTTAGACCTTGAAGAGTCTAAGTAGGTAAATCTAGTAGAATTTGCCTGACAGTAAATCTTGTAGAATTTACTGAACGTTGTTTTAGACCTTGGAGAGTCTAAAAGGGTAGATCTAGTAGAATCTGCCAGTGAATATTGTGTGCATGGTATGTGTGTGTGTGTGAATGTCATGTTCAGGACACTGAATCAGCGGCACAGAGGAAACCTAACGGTGACAACAGAATCTGTGATCTGACTGAAGTAGGTGCTCTGGACCTCTGAAACATTTAATTTTTTTATTTTTTGTAGTACATATATATATATTATCATTAATTATTGAGTATAGTCGACTTAGAAATATAATAACTAAATATATAATTATGGGAAATTGTTGTGGCCATTGTGTAGAACAGCCTGAACTGATAGGAGATGTGAAATATATGGCAAAATTAGGAGAAGATAATATAAAGTATGTTAACAAGTGGAAAAAGAAATATCAGTGGACAGGGAAGCTGAATGTTGAAGAATGTAAGAGTCTGATGCAAAGATTAGAAGCAAAGTCAATGACTAGGAAGGGTATTAAGAAAAGAAAGATTGAAGAAGAAGTGCAGTGTGCTAGACAATGGGTCAAAGAAAGTTTGAAACGTCAAGAGGGCAAGAAGAAAAAAGAAGCGAAACAGTTAGCTGAAGAAGAAACAATGGCAATATGCAGAAAAGAGGATAATGAAACAGGTCCAGTCTCCAGACGTAGGGAAGTTGAAAAAGCTGAAGCTCAAGTTCAAGCTCAGGTTACACCCCCACCCTATGAGGAAGCCCGGAAAGAGCTAGACATGGCATTACAAAGAATGAAAGATTTAGAGATAGAGGATAAGAGGGAGCCACGTTATCCTTTAAGGTCATTAACAAAAAAGGAACGAAGTTTTGATGCACGTGATGCTGTAGTTATGCCCATGATACAAGTAGCAAACCCTAATATAGAAGCAGAACAGCCATTTGTATTAGTGCATAGACCATGGACTGCTATTGAATGTGAGGGAGCAGTAGGGATGCTACCTTCGTACAAAGAAGACATAGAAGAGTTTATTACTCAGATGGAACAGCTACGTAATACATACTATTTAAATGGGTATGAGATGGTACAAGCGCTGCAGGCAGCCTTGAAAATAGACTGGGGAAAAGTCAGAGGAAATTATACAGGAAGGTTGCATAATGGTGAAATAGTACCATATGATAGTCCTCAGATGCAACAAATACTTGAGCCAGTATATAACAGAATGAGAGCGATTTTTCAAAGACGTGCAAATTACGGGGCATTAGCGGGAATAAAACAAAAAGATGAAGAAGCAGTAGATGATTTTGCTGTTAGATTTGAAAAAGAATTCAGAGTTCATAGTGGAATCCCACATAATGATGATAATAATGGCCCATACCAACAACAGTTGAAAAATGCACTTATGCAAAGTTATAGACCAGAAATAGCAGGATATATAAGAAAGCATTTCGTGACATTTGACACAGCCACTGTAAACGAATTGAAGAACTGGGCTAGGCATGCAGAGAAAGTTTCTCATGATAAAAAGAAAAATAAAAAATCTGTCCCAGCAGTATATGTTCTAGACCCAAGCCTGACAGAGACATTTTACCAAGGACCTTTTAGAGGTCAGGGAAATAGACAAGGCAGAGGTGGTAATAGAGGCCAAGGACGGGGTGGTCAGAGAGGGAATGGTGATAATGTATGCTGGAATTGTGGAGAAAAGGGCCATTGGGCCAGAAACTGTCAGAAAAATGCAAAAGTAAGACAGGGAGAGTTCTATCCCCCTCCCCTTCAGAAACAAAAGGGAGAGTTCTATCCCCCTCCCCTTCAGAAACAAAAAAGCGGAAGAGAGGGACATAAAGAGTTTCGTCCCCCACCCCCTGCAAACCCAGATTACGAAACAGATTGACTAGATGAACCCATAGTAGACTGTGCAGCAGCCATACAGACTATGGGGATTTTTAAAGTGCAACCAGAAATAGAATTACAAGTAAATGGTGTAATGGTGCGATTTTTGTGTGATTCAGGAGCATGCAGAACTGTGCTGAAAGAGTATATACCACATCTTATCCCCTCAGGCCAAACCATATTAGTAAAATCTGCAGATGGACAGATAGAGAGGAAGTGCATTTCCAAACCATTGCATATTAGGGATGTAGTACAGAATAAAGACATTTATGCTGAAGTAGTTATGTCTCCCAGATGTCCAATTAACCTCTTAGGAAGAGAATTAATGTCCAGACTTGGAATAAGTTTAATACCTGTCAAAGGAGGCATGAAAGCCGCATACATTCCAGTCGTGGCCCATGTAGACAGTCCTGAGGAGAATTTATTAGACTACTACTACACCCTTGATTTAAAACCTGACATAGGAATGCCAGATGATTTCAAACAGAGTGCTCTAACACATTTGAGCAACCCAGAGAATATAATGTCCACTTCTGATTTACATGTGACCATGAGATATGACTATTACAGTGCTATTGATTTGACATACTTAAGGGAGCTGGAAGAACTGAGAACTCAGCCAGTAAAAGTAAAATATGTGTACAGTGATGGTATTTCAGTTGCAGTCGCTCAAGCTGAGCTCACACCCGAAGCACAAGAGATGTATAGTATGCCTGTTATACCCCATATATCACTAGCTAAGTCAGGAGCGATGTCGTGGGCTGACTTAGGGGAAATAGCACAGAAAGCTAAGCAGACTAAAGATTGGGCCCCCACAGGACAGGAAGGCCAGTGTTACAGTCATAGTCTCCAAATATACAGAAGTAAGATAACAGGAGATTTCCTTGCAAGTCCTGCTGTTCATCAAGAACAAACTGAACAAACTCAAATGTGATTAACACTGTTGTCGAGAGACGAGGAAGATTTAGATTCTCTCCCGCCCACGCTGTGGACGAAAGATGTTACAGATGTAGGCAGATTGACCACTGCACAGCCAGTAATTATCACTCCAAAGTCAGATTGGAGACCCAGAATTAAACAATACCCACTTAAAGAAGACGCTATAAGAGGTATAACCCCAGTGATTCAAGATTTACTTAGAGCTAAAGTTATTAGACTTTGTAATGATTCCCCCTGTAACACACCGATATTTCCTGTAAGGAAAGCAAACACAAATGAATGGCTTAATGGTGCAGGATTTGAGAGCAGTGAATGAAGCAGTGCGATCTCAGTAACCCCTAGTTCCAGATCCACATACGCTATTAAATCAGTTAAAACCAACATGCAAAGTGTTCACTGTAGTAGACATTAGCAATGCATTTTTCTCTATTCCCATACATCCAGATTCACAGTTTTGGTTTGCCTTTACCTTTCAGGGAAAGTCATATACGTACAATAGGTTACCCCAAGGTTATTGTGAAAGCCCAACAATTTATTCACAAGCAATTAGTAATTGTTTAGCAGCATTTAATCCTCCGATGGAAAGTCAAATACTTATATATGTAGATGACATTTTAGTGGCCTCTGACACTGAAGAACAATGCAGAACTGACTCTATAGCTTTATTGCAGTATTTAGCAAAAACAGGAAATAAAGTTAAGAAACAGAAACTGCAATGGGTAAAAAGGGAAGTTCAATACTTAGGGCACAGACTTTCATCCGAAGGAAAATTTATACAGACACAGAGAAAACAAGCTATTTTAGATGTACCAAAACCTGTAACTAAAAGACACATGATGTCATTTTTAGGATTGTGTAATTACTGCAGGGCCTGGATCCCTAGCTATGCTCAAAAGACACAACCACTTTTAGATCTCATTTATGGAAATGCTATGACATTGTCAGATCGCATAGAATGGAATGAGATAGCTGAGAAGGCTTTTGTTACAATCAAACAAGAACTTGTGTCTTCAACTGTATTAGCTTTACCAGATTATGACAAACCATTTCAGCAGACAGTAGATTGTAGAGAGGGATTTATGTCATCAGTTCTCTCACAAAAACATGGCACTAAATGGAGACCTGTAGCCTTTTACTCTAAGAAATTAGATTTTGTTGCAACATCTTTGCCTCCATGTGTGCAAGCAGTTTGTTCCGCAGCAATGGCAGTAGAGGCATCAGCAGAAATAGTGTTATTTCATGAACTAGTTTTATTAGTCCCACATGCCGTAGACATACTGTTATTACAAACCAAAATGTCTTTTCTGTCTCCTGCAAGACATCTATCTTGCATGACTATATTATTGTCACAGCCACATATAACTATTCAAAGATGCAATGTTTTGAATCCTTCTACCCTGCTCCCTAACGAGAGTGAGGGAGAGCCGCATAGCTGTGTAGAGTTGACAGATCAGCTAGTACTCCCAAGGCCAGACTTATCAGACAAGCCTTTGCAGGGAGGATATTTATGGTTTGTGGATGGTTCATGTTACAAAACTTCAAACGGCCAGACTTTAACAGGATATGCTGTAGTGAGCTTACAAGAAATCATTGAGGCTAAACAATTATCACATACATATTCAGCACAGGCAGCTGAAATAATAGCCCTTACTAGAGCATGTCAGTTGGCAGAAGGAAAAGAGCTTACTGTTTATACTGATAGCCAGTATGCTTTTTCTACTATTTTTTGTTTTGCAAAACAGTGGGATAGACGAGGTATGAAGACCTCCACAGGAAAATCAGTCACTCATGCAGGGTTACTGAAAGAACTTTTACAAGCTGTTTTATTACCATCGAAACTAGCAGTTTGCAAATGCGCAGCCCACACCAAAGGCACAGACATTGTTACAATAGGGAACCGAAAGGCGGATGAGGCCGCAAAACAGGCAGCCACAGGAATTTATGGCACAGCACAGATTTACATGAACACACAGACATCACTGATAGATCATACTGTTCTTAGAGACATGCAGAATGCCGCACCACAAAAAGAACAAGAATACTGGAAAACACAAGGTGCTGTAAAAAATAATGATGATTTAATGTGTGTAGATGATAAGCCTATTCTACCCAAAGCTTTATTTAAAGCAGCAGCAATATTGAGCCATGGGCCATGCCATGTCTCAACAGGAGGGATGGTAAACAGTATAGAGAAATGCTTTAAAGCCTATGGTTTCAATTCTTACTCAAAAAATTTTTGTAAAGCATGTAGAGTGTGTATAAGACATAATGCACAGGGAAATCTGAGACCAAAGAGAGGGCGTTTCCAGAACCACAACACCCATTTCAACATCTTTGTATGGACTTTATAGAATTAAGTCAAAGTGGACCCTATCGTTATTGCCTGGTGATAATAGATGTTTTCTCAAGATGGGTAGAAATTGTGCCTTCAGCAAAAGCAGATGCAATAACGGTAGCAAAAGCTATATGTAAAAATATAGTCCCAAACCATGGTATACCTGAAAAGATATACAGTGACAATGGTCCTCATTTTGTAAATGATGTTGTCAAGAAGATGGCTGAGAATTTAGTCATGACCTTGAAACATCACTGTGCTTATCACCCTCAGAGTGCAGGGCTGGTAGAAAGAACTAATGGCACAATTAAAAATAGATTGAAGAAATGCATGGAAGAAACAAAGAGACCATGGCCTGAATGTTTAGACCTGGTAAAGTTATACATGAGAATAACACCTTCATCTAAAGGCCTGACACCTTTTGAGATCATATATGGCCGACAGTTTAAAATACCTGATTTTCCATCAATAGTTCAAGAAGCAGACGAAGAGCACACTCTTAGTGATTACTTGAAAAAGGTTTTTAATGAAAAGGAAGTGAAACAAGCAAACATACTGCCCAAATCTCCTTCTTCTTCTGTCTTACAGGACACAGCTGTGAAACCAGGCGATTACGTCTTCATCAAGGTCATAAAGCGGAAGACCTGGTCCAGCCCGAAGTGGGAGGGTCCCTATCAAGTGCTGATAACCACCCCAACCGCAGTAAAGATTGCAGAACGACCTTCGTGGGTTCATCAAAGCCATATCAAGCTCCAACCTTCTCTAAGTGATTCACGGAGTAGTGGGGACAGTCTGACTTCAAAGGGTTCAGCTTTTTAGTGGCTGTTCGTCTCAACGTCAGTGAAGAAACCAACGATCCCTACTCTATTAGGAATCAGGAAAAGAGGAGGGGTGAGAACGATGTGGACAACCAGATCTAATTGGGGTGCAACGGGGAACCTCGTCATCTTGCTGATGATCATCACGCTCACAGGGAACGTGTATCCGCAAAAGAAGAATGGAGTACAGAAGAAAGAGAAGAGAGATCCTACACTAAAGAAAGAGAAGAGAGATCCTACACCAAACAAACGACTTGATCTGAATACGCTTTTTGAAGAGAAGTATACGAACACCTATGACATTAACTTGTGGTACAGATATGCAAAGTTTCTTGCCAACAGCGGAAATCACACTAACTGCTACGTGTGTTCGAAGATGCCAGTTTCCAGTACCAACCCGCATGTGATACCAGTTCCAGTTGAACACCCGTCTGATTTGTTTCCAGAGTGCCTGGTGTCAGCCTATTCTCCGGAACCGCTGAATGCAACAATGAATCATCTGTTGCCGGCACCTGTGAACACGTCAGTAATAACTTTTCAGAACTTTCTAGGTCTGGAACTGAACACCAACAGAAAAATGTATGGACCTGTCCATGTGTCTCCCAGAACCAATTTCACCTGCTATGAGAGCTGGACACCTGTATTCGGCAAAACCACTGAAGTAGGAAAAGTTCCAGATCATAATTGTGGTGTTATATATTCACCTTGTACCAAGAATGCAACAGGACATTTTAACGAATCTGAAGCCAAAGGGAAAGCTAAGTGTGCAGCTTACTTCACCGTACCAGATGCCATGGGAACGACTCCGCAGACAAACTTCGTTTGGTTATGTGGATTAAACGTATACACCAACTTGCCCACAGGATGGCAAGGACGATGTGCACCGATGATACCTGCTGATCACTCCTACATCATCACAGCCAAGAACTACCATCGCAGGAAAAGACAAGAAAACTTCAAGAAGCATGACTCCATCTGGGGCTCAGATGTCCCCTTGGACCACAAGTTGTGGAATGATGGACAAAAGGTAGCACTAGCCCTTTTTCCTTGGGCTGGTGTTGGTAAACTTATGCTTCGAGTGGAAACAGTGACTTATCGATTTGAAAGCTTTGTCAACACAACTATTGCAGCACTAAAAGGTATCAAAGAAGAACTCACCGCATTACGACTAATGGAGATGCAGAACCGGATGGTTCTGGACCAGATGACTGCGTCGCTCGGAGGAGTTTGTACTGTGGTAGGAACAACTTGTTGTACTTTTATTCCTGAGAATGATGAAGATGGACATGTAATCGATCAAGCTATAACCAATCTAACTGCCTTGCGAGATGTCATGGAAGAGGATTTCGTAACAACAGATGGACTTTTACAATGGTTGTTTGGAGGACAGTGGTGGCATGTGCTTCTCAAAATACTCGTACCTATATTTGCAGTATTGATTTTATTTTGCTTATGTATGACATGTGTGATTCCATGTATTACAGCAATGATCAAAAGAATGGTAAACTCTATGCTTACTAGAGTGTATATGATTACTATGGAGAATAGTCAAACTGATGAAGATTTATATGAAACCCTTGTTATGGAAGATAAAGAAACGGACAGTAATGGTAATGTCATATAGAAGAGTTTATCATGAAGTTATTTCTTGATGACGAATTATACTGAAAGTACCAACAGGTAAAGGTATAATTCTGATAAACTTGAAAGAATAAATGATAAACAGGAGGGAAATGTTAGGATTTATGCACTTGTTTTTGCAGATGTTAAGATTTATGTGCTTGTTTTTGTAGAAGTTAACGTATGGAAAGCACTATAGCATAAATATATCTGTCAATGATTTATCCTTTATTCTTCATTATGCTGAGCTTTCGTTTTCTTAGCATGACCTTTATTCTTTAAAAGTGCTGAGCTTCTTCCTTTCAGACATGACCGGTCCCTTAGCGAGGCCTATGATTTGAGACATGTTCTGTTTTTACTTTTAGCTTGTGTCTCATGATCTGTATATCGAGGTCAAAAGTTCTTCATGATCTATGTGTTTTTATTACCTTATATGGATGTACTAACCACAATAAAAAGGCTGCAGGGAGAGAGAAGACTGAGAGAGAGGCGTTGATGATCTTTGGATCAGTGAGACTGCTCTCTCCCTTGCAAGCAATTATACACCAGTCTTGGTCTGATTGTTGTCTTTATTGATAGTAGCATTTGAGTAAACCTATCAATCTGCTTGTATAGCTGGTATCTGGAGAGATGAGAGAGTGTGTTCTGTAGTATTATTCATTATATGCTACAGAAAACAGACGTCGGGCTGTGTTTGCAAAAGAAAAAAGTGTCTGTAATTTAAACAATATATTTATATTTTATTTTTTAAATATTAACTGTTCAATTACTGTGATTGCAGACCACACAAGCAAGATAACAGTACAGTGAACACTTGGAAAACAATTAAATTGTAAACCAATATTACAAATCATTTACATTTTAATAATTTACAAAGCATTTAATTTACTGTTACTTAAATGTCTTGTTGCTTGTGCTGGTTTTCACTAAATACACATTGTGTTACTTGTACTTCTACTGTAAATTAAAATACTCAAATGTCAACCTAGACTTTATAAATATTCTGATCTGTTGTACCAGATGCTCTCTGCACAGTAGTCTTTACCTGAACATTATCTTACTCTCTAAAGTTAAGTTCATTTAGAGCCCACGTCTTCACAGCTTGGGTAGAAGTAAAGTCTGGAGACTGCGGCTTTACGCTGACAGATCCTTGTTCCGGACCCTCCACCAAATCCTATCAACTCTCTCTCTCTCTTTGCTCAGTATTAGTCACAAGTCAAGGATCAGCCGTCTGGCCACATACTCTAATTAACCCAGCATACACACACACACACGCGCTGCAGGTAGCGGCTGAGAGCTGGGATGTTGGGTCAGTTGAAAGTCCACAGAGCATTTAATTAAAACTTTCTGAGCATTCTGCCTAATGGCAGCCACTGTGTAAAGTCTAGAGGCGACTTCATTTGGGCATCTGAGCCTGGGTCAGTGGCTCATGTTGTGACATCGCTTTAATCCACTGGTCCTCCACTCCTCTCAGTGGGCTTGACATCTCGCATATGCAGTTCGCTGGCGGAAAGGTCAAACTAAATGGCCACCGTATTACTGGTTTATATGGTACAGTTGTAATGTGGGTTGATAATCTGTCCTTACAAATGAGATACCAAACTGAGAAATTAGAGCACAGACGCAGCCATCTGCACTTGCAGTACATCCACACCTACAATCACCCTATTTGAACAAACTTGTGTGTAACCGGTGTGTGTGTAGTAAGTAATTCATGTAAACACTAGATGGCAGTGTTGCACACATGTGCTCACAGATATTTCTGCATATTATATTATATATTGTAACTATATTGTTAATGTAAACAATTGGGCTTAATGTAAGTAATTTTATATCAGTCATTCAGGACAGAGAGAAATGTTTATAGGTAGAATTATAGGTTGATGATAAGTGATAAAAAGGCTATTTGTTTTTCAAAAATAGCATTAATTAACACATAATTCAACAAAATTAAACAATATTTGATTATAATTGTAGTTAAAACATACATCATTTGAATGTATAATTTCACTTTATTTGTAAGCAACAATTATTTTTAAAACAATTGTATAACATGTCTCTTATTTTGCAGTTCCTTTTATCTTGTATTATCTTTGTCTTGCATAAAAACCAGCAGGACAATAGCACAAACATACAAGTGCAGAATACTTTAGCTTTCACAGAATTATAAACCTTGGCCATTACCAGAATGTGAATATCCTATATTGCATGGCCACAGGGGTTCTCCAAAATATAAGAACCTGTAAATGAATTAAAAGCTGTAAAAATCTTTCTATGTGTTAAAGTATACTTCAGAATCTCTCATTAACACCAGCAGGCCTTAAAGACTCTTTCACACTCATTGGTTTTTACGAGTGAATTTCACTAAACACCCGCTGTGACGTTGTTACGGCAAGCGAAACAGTTTAGCGAAATTTTCATAATTTAAGTCATTAATGTCAGACAAATGGACAGAAAAAGAAAAAAACAGAAATTGGGAATGCTGTTATTATAAACTAAATTTTTTGATCTTAGAACATCCTGGAAAGCATTACACATAAAAGCTAAAACTTAAATTGTCAGGTTTATTACAGCGCTACAGTGATATAGCGGCATCGCTCAGGTTCTGCAGCCCAGGTTTTTGTCCGGTTTTAATCAATTTGGTGAATAAGTGAATGTTGGAAACACAATAGCATGCTAACACCCAGGACCTTGATATTCTTCAGGTGCCATAGGTTTCCCTTACACGGCTACCTTGATCTGTCTCTCTTTCATCCCTCTTTGTTTTTGTTCTGTTGTCTCCAGCTCACAGTGTGCATGGACGAGGTCAGATGAAGGGCTTTTGGGCCTATTCAGTTTTCTCAGTCCTGAGGTTGTAAATAACACGCAGAGCTCAGTGACCCTGCACAGACCGCGGCTCAGCAGCCAATGGGTTGGTAGAGTTGCTTGTTATAACCAACACAGATACTGTGTAGTTCACAGATACACATTAGCACAAACCTCGATATCTCCGATTGCTGTTCTTGTTTTTGCATTTTCCTACACATGCACGCAGTAGACACTGTCTTTTATTTACCCAGATCTTCAAATGATTATCCACATGATCTTTTGTACTGTGGTTTTATATTTTTTGTTTTATTTATTAGTTTCATCTTTATGTTCTATTTTTCCAATATTTAGTTTAATCTATTTTTTACACAGTGTACATTTGGCCAGATTTAATTTTACTGCAAGTTGTATACATACTATAACTGTATGTGTGACAATATAAAAACCTTACATTTTAAATCTTGAAACCATACAGCAAAAAAAGGTTCTTCTATGGCATTGTGAAGCACATTTTATTTTAAAGTCATATAGCAACCAGAATATCATAGAGAGTAAAAACAGTTGTAAAGTGATGTCATTTGTTTAATGATTTTTTTTCTGGCAATAACATTTTTACATAGACTACTCTACATCTCCTCCATTGGCATGAATAAACCTAATAGAAGTATTAGGTTACTGATGCTATAGTTCTGTATGCATTATGCTTCCTTTGCCATTAAGGAACATGTGACAAGGTAAATCTCAGGGTGTCCAGTGTTTCTCTTTAATATAGAGTCTGCTATGGTCAGCTACTTCAAAGCAGTAAGAAAGCCGCCATCACACCTACACAGGAGAGCTGCCCTGAGGACACAGGAGTCAGGCTGTCAGGACCAGCCAGCACGCCTCTAATCCTCAATCCCTGTTTGAAATGCAGAGCCAGGGTCAAGGATTACAATAAACTCTGATTATCAAATAATTCATGCATTCTTATTCCAACAGAGTGCCTTATACTGCCACCCCTGAATACAGAGCTGGAGGACGGAAACAGGGAGGGCCACATCAAAGAGCAGAGAGAAAGAGCAAAAGATGGAGCGAACAAGAGATAGACCTTGAGTTTTTTCCTTTGACGTGCTCCTTCAGGCCACAACGCTGGCATCTTCACACCCTCAATCTCCTCCTGCATCTTGTCCTCACTCAGATCCCAGAGCAACCTGAGGCACACAACACACGAAGTGCTATCTGTCAAATATCTGACACATTCAAAAAAGAAGCTATGATAGAGGCATTTCATGCATGGCTTCCTGCGCGTGCGTGTGTGTTTGTGTATTCATGTGCCATGCAGGTTGAACATCACCTCCTTACCGTGCAATCCCCTCGTCCCTCGTCCCGTCCCTGGCTGGACATTAGCATTCATAGAGCCAGTAGGCCGTGTCATTCTCTGTGCCCCCCCACCCCCTTTGAGATGTTCCAGCTGCTCCCCGCGGGTCACCCGCTCGGCCTCTCTCGCTCAGACAGTTCAATGACCGCTGCAATATTTACGCAATAGATCACAATTATTACTGTAGTGTATTGATCGTATGCAGATGAGGCTAACCTTGCGCTCGGATCAGCGAGGGAGGTAAGCGAGGGTTCTGCATGCTGAATGTGGGTTGTAGGTCGTCGGCTCTGTTCTGGTTTAAGCTGTCTAAACACATTGACTGTGAAATCTCACATTTGCTTGCTTAAACAGCGATAAACATCTTTTAGGTCAGGGCGTATGTTGTTTGTGGTTAATATTTAAATTGCTTAATATCTCTGAGATCATAATAGAGGGAGATTGCTATCTGCACATTGAGCTTCGGTTGTTTTTGTTATTCTGTTGATTAATTGTTTGTGTTTATATTTGTCTTGCATCACTCCATTTCATGCACTTACCGACTTTGCATTTACAGTACATTCATACTTACACTTGGAAAAAATACAATATTCAAGAGTATTTTAAACAATAATTTTAAACAAACTTAAAAAATGAATTGTTTATTCCAAATAACAAATTTTTCCAAAACATTAAGAATTTTTTTGTTACATTTTTAGCTGTATATAGTTAGTTATAGAATTGGCAATATTCAATGTTTATTTGAATGATCTGTATGCAAACAAATTAGCATTATTTAGGTATGTCACTGAAAAAGAAAACTAAATTTTATAAAGCTAAATCCCAGTAAAAGCATAATATTATACTTTTTAACATTTTATGTTGATGCAGTTCATATGTTGGCATAGTTCCACAATATGCTAAATAAATTATTCTGGATATATTTTGTATGTTATATTTCAAACAAATACCACTGTGCATGAATTTTTGTTAAGGTTAAGTTGTAGGAAACAGACATTTTCATCATCCTAGTTAGTTTCATTTGCTTCTAGTTTTGCCTTTAGTCATTAAAATGCCAAGATATAAGCTGTTACCAACTGCTTTTGAAAATGAACATCACTTTAGTGGAAATATCTTCTGGCTCTAAGTGGCTCTGTGGTAAGTCCCTGTGGTAGTTCTGGCAGTGTGAGGGGAAGTTGATTTCCTGTCTGCGCTCTTCTCAGCAGATGCCCGGCTGAGAGGACACAGGCAGTGGGAACAACTCTCCATCTCCACTGCCATGGCACTGGGCACTGTCTGCCACTAGTGCCCCCTGCCCACTTCAATCAATCACACAGCCATTTAAATTCATTCCCCTTTGTTTCTCACGCACACCTTCTTGAAGTCAAGACGTTCATGTCCTAGACCTTTGTTCCATTGTCCTCTATTCAAAATATAGATATTAAAATCTTACTTAAAGGTGATATAAGCAATTTTTGTCCTTATTACCTGTTAGATATTTTCCTGAAATATCAAGTTATGCTACCGACAGATTCACTGTTTATCAGAACACTTTGAAGCGCTTTTGGTCTGCCAGTCATTTTCCATGTTGTGACTTTGCAACTTGTTGGACTGTATTTCCATTCGGCCTCATTTGTTATTCACATTCAAATAGATATGTATCAAGTGACTATAGAAATACACGTTTTAGTTAAATATCAGCATACCTAAAAAACATCAACAATTTTTACTGTATGTCACTTGTTGTTTCAGGGTCAAGGCAGAACATTTTCTATTATCTTGATCTTCTGGAGAAAACTATTAATTGTCATATTTTACAATATGTCGACAAAGTAGCACTTTATGCTCTTGTTGTCTTTCAGAAACACAATCAATATCATTTCAGTGCTCTTTCATGAAAAACATCTGCAAGAAAAACACTATTTTCCCTTTAAATGCACAATGCTTGTGACGGATCCTTTAGATGTTAGAGTGGGATGAACGAGCTGTATGATACCACATATGATTTGCTTTCAATGGACCTGAAAGACCGATAAGAGGTTCTTGTTTCAACAAAAGTCCACTTGAGAGAATTTACGGGTTTTTTTGAGCCGCCCGCTCAAAAACCTCCATTAAAGGAGCAAATATGTACCTTTTGTTCGCTTGGATAGCTTGAAAAACAATGCGGTTGTTTTTCAGGAACTGAGACAGGAACTTATGTGTGCACGTAAGTGACCGTTTTCTTGATGTGGTGGTTATGAGGTCCAGGTGTTTTGCCTGTGTGTCCAGGTGCATGCGTGTATTTGTTTGTCTTCAAGTATTCTCACAGAACCGTGGCTATTAGTGTGATATTTCCCTGGAAATCATCTGAACCACCCAAGACAAAAGGAGACCTCAAAACACTGCTGCCTATCTTCACCACATGTCACTATTAATCAAAGTGAATTAAAATCCATGCCAACAGCTATGATTTATGAATATATTACAAGCCTAATTTGTATTCTGTAGACCATGTTTGTTATGAAACATCCCTGTGGAAGGTACCTGTGTGGGAGTGATCAGATCTTTCATAAGATATAAGAAATCAGACTTTGTAAACCCTGTAATGACTGACCACTAATCTAGATATTGGCAGGTACATTTGAATGTCTATAAAGGTTAAAACCAAAAATAAACAGATCAGTCAAGATCCGAGAGAAATGAAAATTTAGTTCTGATCTAATTACAACTTGTCAAAATCAAATTACCATACTGTTTAATTTGGATTATTTGTACTCTGGTGTAACTTTCGTATGCCCAGCACATTGTAGGCCAGTCCTCATATCTATATGATTAATTAAAACAAAATGAGTGAAAACGGTACATGCACCGATTGTGATGTAGGTCATTAGCTTAAATTTATTTTTATTACATGTACGTATCATTAATCTAAAGGTATAACAGCAGCCGTGCAGCTATGAAAAATCCCTCAGTAAGAACAGTCCATATGCCAGCGAGGTGATTCTGTCGAGTCCACTAAGTTGCACGCAGAGTTCACGGCTAGTTACCTAGATGCACGTCCGCTCTCGCGGGGTGGGGGTTTAGCTACGGGCGTACAGTATATAGAGGACATCTTCTGAGTATAAAAAATTACAGCGGGCCCAGGCAGTGACAGAGCACTGACGGTTCCAAAGAATGGAGATCTGATAAGAGATGGAAGGCTGAGGAATAGGGCAGGTGGATCGCCTGATGAACGGGATTAATCCCTTTCTCACTGGCTGTTATCCTTCATGCTGTTCTGGTCAGCAAGTACAGCTGAATTCAGTCCGGGCTCTTGGTTTGTGGAATACTCAGGAAAGATAGTGGAGGTGGATGGGGGAGGGTGTGTGACTGCCGTCCAAAAGTTTCTTTTTGAGATGTAAAGATAAAATAACGCACAGCATTCATGCTTGACAGAAAACCATTGACCTTTCTTCTCAGTGCTAACTGTGCTTTATATTGCACTTCAATGCGTACGGGGACATTGCTAACTGCCTGAATGCAGTTGTATTGGAATACGTCAAGGACACATTGACTTTTGGGTTTAACCTTGTGGCAGTAAAAACTGAATTAATGGCAATAACCATTCAAAAACATTTGGTGTGGAATAAACAGATGGAGGCTTATCCACCCTGCATTGTGAAATATTCTTGTTTTATAGTATCACACAATGGCGCTTTTACTGTTTTGAAGCAAAATGCCATATATAGACAAAAGATGTGCATTGTTAACCTTTGCTTAGAACTGTATTACACACTTCTGTATCATTTTATATCTAATATAAGGTCCGCTCAGACTATATGTCGGTCACACATGCACAGATTTAGTCTCTATTATCCTCTTTCACCCCTTAAGAAGACGTAGGTAGCAGACAATCAGCTTCAATACATAGAACCATCCCATTATGACATCCTAAGTGTCATCAGGTCATGTCAGTGTATTATTGTAGGCTATGAAAATAATAGCAAATAATTACAGACGTTGTGGCAACAGCAAAACAGAACCGCTCTTGATTGTGAATGCAACCTTTAAAGTATCTATACACAAACAGTGTTGCTAAGCAGGGCAGGTGAATGTATTGATGTGACCATGCGTAGATAAGATAGAAGAGTGGTCACAAACACATTTAATGTCTTGCAAAATAACACTATTTATAAGACAGCAAGCACAATCGACTGCATAACAGCAATTAGTGATTTGTTAACTTTTACCTTTGTGGTAAAGAGGGCTGATTCACAGCTGCCGAACTCGACATGATTCACTGCGATGCATTCTATGAATCAATTACGGAAGAAAACAAGAACACTGCCAGTGACCTTTCAGATGGGGAAATTAAAAGAGCAATTCTTGCTCATGGGAAAAGAATTTAAATGTTCTTTCTCACCTTGAGTGGCAATGCTTACCCTTTAATTATACTTACATAATGCGGTAGCGGCCCGTGTTTATCCGGTGCTGCTAATAAATGAACAAGTTCATTTTCTCTCCATCGCATGTGTGACTGACTGTACTGCGTGAGTTATAATAAGTAGTTTTCCCATTCTATCATTCCCATGTTCCTGGAGGAAAATAATCTATTGAGCTCAATAGAATGTTGTGTGTGAAACACTGCATTGTATTATTTGTTGTACTTGTCAAATCAATGTCAAGTGCAGCAGCGGCTTTTGTGACCAGTTGCGGATCACACACACTGCTTCATATTAGGTGTGTGTATTTTTTGCCAAGTTTAAAGTATTTTTTGAATTTGAAGTTTTTTATATACAGTATCTTTTGTAATATATTTGATAGAAAAGCAAATATTTAAAATGTCTAAAATCAGACATTACTCTATAGCTGATTGTAAACACATTGGATCATCTCTGCCTCCTCAAACACACAACTATGTATTATGTTCAGGGGGTTGTTGGTGGCTAGAGGTGAGAAATTGGTGGAGGGGTGATGCTAATATCTCTGATTCTGTTCTCACTTGTTTGGGAAGCTCTCAGAGGAGAAAGGTGTGAACAAATACTTCTGTTTATTTTTACCTGGTGTGCGTCATTGGAAATGAAGATTATTATGAGGGCTATGAAGAAGCATTAACAATTTGCTATGTATATTTTATCTAGTACAGTGATCTACTCATAATAAATAAATGCTCCAGTTCCAATATGTTGTAACTGATATCTAAGACAGAAATGTCAAAACTGAGTAATTGGTCATACTGGTCGTTTCTTTTTTGGTTAGGGAATGGAGAACGGATGTGGACCACAGACTTCTTCCACCATATTTTTTGAAGGAAAGAGAGTTTTTCAAACATATCTACACCATACAGTGACATTAGCTAATGATTTGTGAGCCAGCAATCCCAAATCCCATCAGTCTGCAGGGCTGCCCTTAAAACACAGTTTTGGCAGCCCGCTGTAATTCCAAGCAGAGAAGCCATTCCATTCTCTCTCACCCCCTCGCTTTTCGCACGGCTACTGTTTTTTCTGCCTCTCTCACTCCCTCTCTCTTTCCCCTGTAATTTCTTCAGGTCTGGTATCTAATGCACCCGTAGAACGACAAGTTTATTATCACCAGAACACAGAGAGCTTTTCCTGTGCAATGTTTATCTGACCCATTCCCAAAAATTCAGCGGCAGCCAATCTATCAGTTTATCACTGCTACTTCATCACCGTCACTCCTGGCAGCTAAATACAAGCTCCAAATCCGCTACTACAAACATCTGCGCCATTGTAAAGCTGACGTGTGGCAGGCTCAGTAAACAGGGTTGCCTGGGGCCAAGCACAATAAAGCTTTGGTTTCTCACCGAGCCAAACTCGCTGCTCTCTGCAGGGACCACAGCTCAGCTGCCACACATGAGCACAGGGACCTGGAGGTACACCTGTACACGTGTACACACACATTCCAACTATACGCGTTAATGCACGTCACACTGCGTGTCTCTTTTGGTGGGGTTTCTAGTAATTGGGTTACGCTTGTGGTGTTGCAGTTCTAGATTTAAGGGTTACATAATTTTTAATGGACATGTTTGTATCATTAATTTCACATTTAATTTAGCTTAAGTTATTTATGTGACCAGTAATTTTTTTTACCTTGTGGGGACATTTTTTTTAGTCCCCAACAGCTTATAAATCATACTAAATTATGTTTCTTTGAAAATGTAAAAATGCTATATAAATAAAAAGGTTTGTGCGAGGGTTAGTTGTAGGGTGTGGGTTACAGGATACAATATACAGTTTGTACAGTATAAAAGTCATTATGTCTATGGAAAGCCCCCATAAAACATGGAAACCCAAAGCATTTTTATCACCATATAGTTTTGCTAAAAATTCCAAAGCTGAACTACGGTTACTGTAGTAACACTGTGGTTCATTCTTGTAAGGTTAATAATAACCAACACAACCAGAATGTTTTACACATCGTCCATTGAAGTTAAACTGTACAGAGAGAAGATGCAGTAAAAGAAAGTGAGAGGATGGCTAGCGGCGCCACAGATGTCTGTAGTTGAGTAAGAAGCAGTGGTAGCAGAGCTGCCAGACAGCGACTAAGTGATTAGGGAGTTTTGCGTTAACCTTGCGCCATATTTAGCATCAGCAGGGTGCCGGGCCGGGTGCACACCTCCAGGGCCCTGCCAGATGTTAGGAGCTGCTGTGGAACGCATGGAGAAGCATAGAGGCAGCAGTCAGCACAGCAAGACTACAATCTGATTGGGAGCATGTGTCCCCCAACAAACTCTCTCTCTCTCTCTCTCTCTACCACACACTATTTCTTTCTTTCTCTCAGTTTCTCTTAGCAGATGCTGTGCTAACAAGTGCCCCCCCTCCATATCCACCTTGCTGGGACTCTCCCGTCGGGGGGTGACCAAGATAAAGTTTTGACTGGCAGGACCATTTGTTTTAATCATGTGTTTGCAGACTCTTGCATGACCTCCATTAGTTGAAATTTTAATTGAAATTAACCCCCACTACTACCCCAATTAACCCGTTCCCCCAGCACACGTGCACGCCGCGCTCCTGGCATCTGTTCCCGGGGAACCGGGGCAAAGGGAGGGAGAGCACCGTGTGGCTGCTAACACCGAGCAAACACATCAGCTGAGCTGCAAGCATGCAGACCTGTACACACACACACACTGCTACACCCAAGACTTTTTTGTGTTCATGTGAACTTGGCTTTGGCAGTCATATGGCATCAACCAGACCTGAAAGTGAGACACACAGGGGCAGAGAGGGAACGTAACAATTTTGTCATGTATTTGTCTCTGTGACTTGGTTTGGCTTGGTCATCTCCAGGCGGAAGTGGGTTGACTTTGAGTGACAGCAGGCTGGAGTTATCAGGTGTGTGTGTGTGTTGTGCATTTGTGGAGGAACAGGCAGTGTGCCCTTGGCGGCTAAGGCATGATTTATGACACACATGAGAACTTGACTGACTGAAATGTTCTCAGGAGTGGAGACACAGCAAGTGCTGTACACCTCAGGATCCTTCTCTTAATGCATATATATATATATATATATATATATATATATATATATATATATATATATATATATATATATATATATATATACAGTACCAGTCAAAAGTTTGGAAACATTTACTCACTGTTGTTTAGATTTTTTTCCACATTTTAGAATAGTAATAATCTCATCAAAACTATGAAATAACACAATTGTAACTGTGGAAATTATGTTGTGACTAAAAACATCCAAAATAAATGAACACTATGTTATATTTGATCATCTTCAAAAGTATTCACCCTTTGTCTAGAATTTGTAAAATTGTACTCTTGACATTTTATCAACCAGCTTCTTGAGGTCTCAACCTAAGAAGCTTTTTAAACAACCCTGAAGGAATTTCTATCTATGCTGGATTCTTATTGGCTGCTTTTTATACATTATTTAGTGCAAGTAATCCATTTCAAAAATATATTTTTATATTTTTTATTTTAGTTTTCTAATTAAAGAAATGAATATGTTGTCACAATTATATTTTTATCTACAAAATTACTTTCAAACATTGAAATGTATACCTTCGGATTAAAAGATTTTTAAGATCATGAGAAACATTTTTGTCAATTGTATCTAAACTTTTGACTGGTAGTGTATATAAACTGTATATATAAAGCAAAATATTATTATACAAACTAATCCTAGCATCAGTTCTAATAGAAATGTGATGTTTCTAAAGTATTTATACCCCATCAGCTATCAATGGGTAGAAAAACAAGCACTTCCTTCCAAATAGATATCTTGTGTCTACTCGGTGAAGGACGAAATAGCAGTGTCCTGAGCTCTTGCACCTAGCAATCTTTCATACAGGCCCCCTCCTCATCTTGAATACCACCTGAACGTTCACCCTAGTTCAGCTTCAGCTCAAAGGTCCAAACTGAGAGGTGATAGGTGCAGATCCTAGGGGGCTGTGCCCTTGAGCAAGGTTCTTATACCTAGATCTACAGTAAGTAGCTTCACAGTTCTGTCCATTAATATGAGCCTAATGAGATGAATTGGTACATTTACATTAATGCTTCATCCAAAACAATTTACAGTGCATTATACTGTATTTTTAAGAGTATGTGCAATCCCTGGAATATCTTTGCAATTTATACAATTGTAATTTGCTAGTTATGAAAAACTCAGTCACCATTAACTTTAATTGCATCTGTTTTCTATACAGTGAAAAAGAATGGTGACTGAGTCTTTTAGTCCCCAATATTATGCCAAAAACATATTTTTTTGTGTTGCAGAGGAGGTACAAAGTCATATGGGTCTGGAACATTTTATTGAACCAATCATTTTTAGGTATACTGTCCCTTTAAGTGTAAGAAATGGACCAGCTTCACTTCACATCCTAAATCCTTGACCAGAATCTAGACAGCACCATGTAGTTTTTTTATGCACCTTGGATATAGTCTCTTAGCACCTGCTGTCTGTGAGAAGAAAATGAACAGGGCTTGAGCTGGTAAAAAAGACACCTTGTAAAATATTAACCTACCTGCAAATGCTACCATTGTGCAACAATTGGCAGCTTACACCGAGCCGATATATCCACCGGGAACAAATTATTGTCGGGATTAGGATTGGAACGAATAACCCAGTGTTTTATCAGCGCGCCCATGTTCCAGTGCCGAGCTGCTTATATATTTCAGGTAAACATAATCCAGATGCTGTGCAGCAGGGCTAGATTCAATTAAGATACTGAGCAACTTTGTTAATACAGCCATATCTTAATACCCCTGCTGCAAGTGGTAATGAATCTGGCTGAGAGAGCAGTCTGAAACAGGTCCTAGGACAGCAGCCACAGTCTGCTGAACAGTGAAGCAGTTAGCTGTCTCAGGTGTGCCTCGACTGAGAGCTGCACCCACTGGCTGAACAGAACGTTTTGCTTATGGGCTAGATACTGATTTGCTATGTAATGTGTCATCTGTGCTGCCTTATCACTGACAGTGTTTTTGTCCTACACTGCCTGTGTGGTGTTCTCTTTGGTATTTTTAGCACCATACTTGCAGTTAAAGACAGTAAACATTATGTTAACCACTTATTTTCCTATAATTCTGCTTTCACAATTATTTTTGTGGTATTTCACTGTCATTGATAGTTATTCATAGTTAGAAAAATATTGCAAATGAACAGATTCTGCAGTTGAGTGATGAAATAGATGTTTAGGTGTTTGTTGTTAAATCATGAAAAATTCACACGTAACTTTTGAAACATTAATCATATCTAGAATTTTGTGCTTTTACTGCTTTAAAGATGTTTACAAATTTTTTGTTAAAAATAATTTTATTTTTTATTTATTATATATATTTTTGACAGACCTATACAATTTTTCCAACTTGTATGTAAAACATATAGTTGATAGTGGATATACTATGCTATACTATACTATACTATATCATACTATACTATACTATACCGTACAATAAACTTTACAGACACGTATACTGTACTATAAAATATATGCAAACCTAATGTCATGAATTAAACCGAAACATGAGCTGAGAGTATCATTACATCTTTACAGAATGGCAGCAACAATACAAATAATTTGAACAAAAATTATTTAGCAAAATGCTGCTGATTAAGGTTGTTATGCACTTTTATTGTTTATATCTGTGTTTTTTATCTTCTGTAATGATGGCTATTATACACATATTTACAAAGAATGTCACTTGCCATCACAGCCAAAAAATGACATTGCCATGCAACAGCTTTTCCCACAATAGATGTGTCTGCAGGACTGCATGTACTTGGTTCAAATATTAATATTTATTGACAAAAGTAGCCTGGTGTTAAAACTGGCCTTAGGGGCATTCGGTTGGACTTAAGCCCCAGGAGGGCATGCTGACTCAAAGTCTCATTCAGATGATGTGCAGCAGATGCTTGTCCTTGGAGAAAAAGCGGTAAAGCCTGCTGGAGTCGAGAGAGAGAGAGAGAGAGTGAGAGAGAGAGAGAGAGAGAGAGAGAGAGAGAGAGAGAGGAGGAGAGAGAGAGAGAGAGAGAGAGAGAGAGCCATGGAGGAAGAGTGAGAGTGACTAGAAAGAGGCAACGCTTGGGATTCTTCATAGGGTGGATGATGTACAATCGCAGAAAAAATGTTTCCACGCAGTAGAGCAGACAATCCCCTCTTCAGGAAACAGAGATCAAAGCAGAATTAAGTAGTCAGAGATGTTCCATGCAAATTTGCACTGGCCTCAAGCTGTATATCTCGCTGTGTTGATTTGGGCGTTGAGCAGCAGGGTGTCAGATGCCCGGGCAGTGGGTTCTACAGACTTGCTTGGTGGAGGAGAAAATGGGTATTTTTTTGTCTAACACTAAAGCACACTACAGTATAGCTTTTTTAATCCAGGAGGAGTCTAGGTGTTTTGATGTTGGAGCTGAAGCATAAAACAACATAAATTCCTTCCAAAGTAGATTTTGCCAAACAGTTTTTTCGAAATAATATGCTGTTTAGGATGCTGTAGTTTAATTTCTTCTTTACAGAAGTGTGAGCAGCACTGCAGTTTTTTTGGCTGAAGAGAATGAAAATGTGTTAGCAGTTTATTCTAATGAGTGATTCAACTGCAGACAGCAAAGTAAACCATCTTCCTCACGTATGCTTCTGTGTGGCTGGTCTTTAATTTGTTTTGGTCGTACAGTGACAAACCAGGAGGAGGGGGAGCTGCGGGGCAGACTTACAGCACAGATAGCGAAAGCCCACGACAGAGACTACAGCGAACTGTGACAGCATGTAGATAGAGAGGCACAGTATGGTGAGAGAGATAGAGAGATACATAGATGGATGGAGAGAGCCAGGCAGAGAACCAAGAAACAGAAATGGAGCGCAGCTTTGCAGAAGCGCAGCTGAAAGAAGGGGTGAAAAGTCTGCTGTAACAATAATTCATTATTTGTCTTGTTTTACAAATGCCGCTCCTCGAGACATTCAATTTATTGTGGCGCAGAGGAGTGTCGTCTCCTTGTGAGGAGGTGTCAGCACCATGGAGTGCTCCCACATCTCACTGCGTGACAGCACTCCAGATGCCGAGAGGGGGGCGACGGTGGGGGGACGCTCACACAGGCGGACACATACACGCATATGCATGCACGCTCACACAAACGGATACTATGATGGGGCGGGTTGGGGGGGCAAGGCACCAACCTGTGTCCAACAGGAGCCCCCTTCCCTCTCAAACTCCACCCCCTCTGGTTAAGCCAGAAAGGAATTCATTAAAATATAAGTCCTCCTGAACTGCACCCATAATCCGACAGATTAATGGCAGGGCATGAAATCTGCAGTTTACGTTCACAAAAGTTACAAGTTGGAGGAGGGGCGACAGGGCCTGCAGTGGATTACGGCAAGCAGGCCTTAATGCGGGAATAATTTGATGTAGCTGCCAATTTGCTGCGCACGCACTCACCGGCACAAATCCGACTTTGCAGCACACTTTTGAAGAAGTTTTATGGGTGAAGAGAGCTTCTCCCGCACGTGGCCAGAAGACCTGATTCTCTGTATCTACATACTGCGTGTATGTGTGTGTCAGCATATTAATATTAATTTGAATAAAATTTATCATAGTCAACAAAATCATTTACAACTGATGCTGAATGTGTATATTTATTTAGATGGCATCATCCAATTAGAAAAGTAAAGGTTTGTCCAAACTCCGCCTAGCATAAACAGAACTCTATCAAAATGCTAAAGATGGGAATAGGGACGCAACAAAGAGGATTAGCTCTTCAGCTACAATCATAGGACATTTCCAAATTATCACTCAAAATGACAGAGGGAAACGCCGCAGGTGACCCCAGAAACAATCGACCTCATTCAGGCTGTACACGGAGCCCACCATCTCCCGCCTCCACCCACAATTAATCCCAGCAAACATGTTTGATTGAATCTTTTCAAGCAAATCCTTTGCTCGCTCTTTTGTTAGTTCACTTCTTGTCAACATCCATTAAAATATGCTTTTAATTCTTACCCTGCCATCTAGGAAGATACGAAAAAAAATCCTAGAGGAAACAATAAGGAGGGAGAAAAAAGTAGCGGCGAGCGATCTCACCGTCTTCAACTTTAATCAACTGTACGCTGGCATCCCCCCCACCCCCATCCCATAATAATATGCTGTTTGGGATTCAGTAGGCAGGCACCACATCAATCATTCGGCGGATTTTTTTCTCCCGCTGCAATAAATATGCAAATGAGGAGAAGGCAGTCACTGGTAATTTCAAGCTCAGCTCACTAGTGTTAAAAAAGGACACGAATTTATTAATTGCCATCGGCCAAAGGAATCCTATTTCTGTGGGCATTGATTACAAAGAGGCATGAGTGATTATCGGGAATGCTGTGGGCTCCGCGTCGCACCGCGAGGGGGACGCTTTGGACAAAAAAGAACAGATTATCACAATAGAATCCCTGACATTACGCTCCACGGCGAAAGGCCTGCGTGAATGCTGCAGTTAGGTTAGAGATTTAATTGTAAACTAGTCTTGTGATAAATGACAGAGATAAAGAAATGTGGGTATACACGATCTGTGCCCGTTTACGTTGTTATTCAAATGCCACTGACTCAACTTGAGGCCATGAAAAACTAAATATTTTACAATATATGTCATCTATTGCAGACGTTTGCCTGATATGACTAAATATAAAGATACGTTTCATTACATGTGCCTAAACATCTTAAATAGCTTAAATGTGCATTTTTTGTAAAAAAATTAAATTAAAACTGAAGAAGAAATCAAACTTGTGTATCAAATCATGTAAAATTTAAATGACCGTGAATAAATTTTGAAGGCTCAGTTGTCTTGTACATGTTCTTGTCTGTATTTGCTGGGGAAATGTGCTACAGTAATCACTGAGTGACTTTTATGGACGCACCAGTATGAACCTGTCAGAGGAAACATACAGCTGACAACATCTAAATTGATGTCCTGAGACAAAAGTTTAAAAACAACCACAACATAGAAAAAATAGAGGTCGAGAGAGAGAGGGAGAGAGAGAGGGGTTTCTGTCCAAGACATTTCATCTTCCATAAATAATGGCCATAAACTTTTCCGGCAGCACCAGCTAATTAATTCCTGTGCTATACACAAAAGGAAATGCTGGGTGACAAATGGGAGCAGGGCTTGAAAGCTGCCAGGTCTGCAAAACAGTTTCTTCTTCAATTTACAAGCAATTTTGCTGTAAATCATCAACCAGAACTGGCTGCTTTAGGACACAGCCTCTGCTGCTACAACATACTAAAACAGTGTTGTGGTAATGAGAGAGAGACAGAGAGAGAGAGACAGAGAGAGAGAGACAGAGAGACAGAGAGAGAGAGACAGAGAGAGAGAGAGACAGAGAGAGAGAGACAGAGACAGAGAGAGAGAGACAGAGAGAGACAGAGAGAGAGAATGTTAATCAATCATGATTTATCTCATAGGACTGAAGGTGAAAGAGAGCATTTGTTTTTCATGTTGTCATAGACATAAACTTTGTGTGTCCACTTTGGCTGTCTTATTTATTTCTTCTCTTGAATGCATTTAAATACAGGTAACTAAAATGTATAGACAAAACATTACCATTAATACTCAACTGTAGTAACATTTTTGACTAAATTTAATGATACAAAAAATAACATTATGAAGGACAACTTCATACAGGGTTAAAAACAAAATGTTGATAATGCACCTTTTAAAAAACATTTGGCAACAGATAAAATGTGTTTTCTTGCTGTGCATCAAAACACCTTTTGTAGAAATCATTAGACTGTCATTATCCCATGAGAACCCACATTCATTGCCACTGAAGGCCATTTGTTTACCGTTATCTAGCGTAGGTACATTTTAAATGTGTTGAGGTTGTTATATCAGTCTTTTCTGTGCTCTCTAAGTGTCTAGCCACTTGCTTTGTGTGACATTTCATTTTTCCTCTCGTTGCCAAACTGACAAAGTGTAGACACACATTTTAATATATAAAACAGCTCATTGAGAACAGTAACGCAAGAGAATGAATCATAAATACCATTTAAACCACTTACTCACTCTGTTTCTCTCTGTGAATTCAGGTCAGGGTCTGAATCTAATATTTAAACATTTTTCTCAAGGCGAAATATAAATGACTGCATGATGGCAGCAAATCACGCAGAGAGGAAAACTCATTTGTTTGCGACATAGAGGTGAAAAAGCAGTCAAATGAAATGCTTCCTGAAATCATCCTTTTAAACACAAGCCCTTTCTCCTCCTTTAGTTCAGCTCCTCAAACACACATATCAAGTAAATGTTTTCCCCTAAAGACCAATAGAAGCATCCAAGTGCTTTACGCAGAACTCTACTTGGCCACTTGGCACTAATCAGAGCACAAATAACGGCCCGTGAATCCATGTTATCACAGGCTGGAGTGGTCTTGTCTAATGTGTGTAATTGAAATGAACACGAGTATTCAAAATAGCACTTATCATGACATCGTACAGTACATTTTACAGTAAAATAAGGGTGATGATTACTGGACATATAGTGTATTACAGAAGACAGCTAGAGAGATAATTTAGTGACTAAATGTTTTAGATTCAGTATCTGAGATTTTTAAATGCTCAATGCTAATTATGAGCAGTGACTTTCCTATATATTGTTCTCTGTACAAAGGTGTGGACAGTGCCATTGTGTGGTGACCTTGGGTAGCACAAGCAAAAAAAAGAATCTTGGTACCTGAATCGCCCAGCAATGGGAGTAGATTTTTTTTCTGTCATATTTCCCATTGCTTTCAGAGTTTTCCCTTTTAGTAGTGCTGTAGAAATTAGAGACCATTCGAGTAAAACTTATACCATTCATCTTTCTGGCTGCCACAGCCTCTGTGTTCATAAATTACATTTCACAGATCTCTCTTATCCAGTCTTCCTCATAATAAGGTCTATAAAGAAGAGGGGATTCCAAGCTGATTAATTGTTTCCAGCTTTTGTTTTTAATTAATTGCTTGGCTACTCCATCTTCCAGAAGTTCAGACAGAGCTGAGGTGAAATGTGTGGATGGCTTTTTGTCTGTGTGTTTATGCCTTGATGTGGCAGTATCAGTCTTTTCTGTGGTCTGTATATATAATACAAATATACAATTATCAATATTATTCATTTCAATATTTTCTATAGACGTTAGTAAGTGAGTGAAACTGTAAGTTTGTGTAATGCTGTAGTAATGTGTAGACTTTTTAGAGATGTGTTTTGAAAGCATTAATACAAATAGGGAAAATTTTTACCTCTCAACAGGAGAACTGGGGCCCTTTAATCTGGATCAGGTGCATCAGGCTACAGTATCCATGTCTGTACAACATCATCTACAAATGCATGCATGCACCATTCCTACCATACAAAAAAGTACAAAAATACAACACCAAAAAGACACACTTTCACCCACACAAACCACTCAATTTCCTCTGTAATCTGTCATCTTGCCTGTAGTTTTAATTCCTGTTAACTGCATGGTTGCATGCCACTGCTTCATTCATTTTAATGGAATTGAATAACAGCGCCGCATGGCTGCACTCACACAAGGCTGCTTTAATTGGAATGAATGTTTAAAAATGTGAAAAATATTCATGGTGGTGGTTTTCCTGAGAAAAGACCACATTTGTTTTGGGTGACTACTGCCAATTTTTAAGGCCCGTTTGGACTCTTTCAGTAAAGCTAGATGCAACTCTACGAATAAATCTGGCTGTACACACATGGCAAACTGTGTTGGATAAAATGTAGATACGCTGCATATTTAACTTCAAATTATATCTCAGGGATTTAGTGTTACAGTGATTAGCAATGACATGTTATTGATTTTCTAATCAATACTTTTCTATTGTAACTGTGGATACTGTAAACAATAACATTCAGTGCGTATCATAAAAAAAACTAAATTAGCAATTATAAACTGAGTTGGTATACAAGGTTTTGTACAGTAGTAGACATTAACATGAGCTTCATAATTTAGCCTGCTATGTAACGCACATTAAAAAAGTGTAGTGTTTTTTCAGATAAACAAACAAAAAATAATTTGAAAGATAAGATAAGGTTTACCTGAGCAATTAACTATTTTTATGTGGGACAAAAGTACACACAAGTGTCCATCTGTGATGTGATTTGGTGTTTATTAGGACTTAAATGTTTAATATGACCCTATTTGGTTTTCACAGCTTAATTTCTTATTGAAATGGTTAACAAAACTGGATTCAGACACTGGTCTTGTGCTAGTCCAGATCAAGTACACTGTAACAGTGACTTTACTGATTTTGATTGCACAAGTTTCTACTATAATAGATGAGTTCAATACCAACTAAATAATAAACTAACAAAACAATTATCTAGCACTGTATAACATAACAGGTCAAGCATACTAAAGCCTAGCAAATATAATTTGCCATGCTATGATAAATATGTATGGTTTGCAGGTAAAATTATTGTAATCTCATTATTCTTTATCTTTCCTCATTTATTTGATATGTAGAAATTATATTGCAAAAGGGCAAAAAGATATCAGATGATATTCCACATTCTGATTATTCAGTCATTTTTATATTCTGTCACATTTTCCCAAGTAAAAAAAAAATCAAGCAAGAAAATTATGTTTAAATATGCAAAGTTTCGTTTTTTTGTTTTCTAATAACAAAACCATCATTTCACTTTTCAAACTGCATTATTTCTGACCAGAGGGAAGGGGCATCATTTCAAGTAAATAGGAATGTTTAATGTAATCTCCTTGTTGGTGTGTATTCAAGAAAATAACAGACAGCAGTTAAGATCTTGTATAATAAATTTCTGTTTTTGTTTTGCATTTTCAAAATGCCATTGTCAGTAAGTGCTAATTAGTGCAAAATATTTCTTGTCTTTCTTTAAACATTGCCATTATTTTAACTTAAAATTAATTTTTAAATAAATAAGAGCATTAGTATTTCCTCATAAAATAGGAAGCCACCAACCGACGCCAAAAACAATCTTTGACATTGGAGGGATGCATGCCTGTATTTAAATCCTTAAAAACTGTATTTATAAACATTTATATTAAATGTATTGACAAGGTCAGGCCGAACCAATAGTCAATGTTCAATCAATATGAGATTTGAATTTAAAGAGCTTTGGCCTCCCGGGTGACAGAGTATGGAGTCAGCGTTGTGGTTAAGCCCCAGGCTCAGGAGGACCCCCAGGCCTGTTTAACTCTCAGGACCATGATTAATTCATAGTGGATTATGTGCTGGCTCCAACAGGGCACTTCAGGCTCCTTCACGCTAAAACCACACACGGCAATGAGATAAAGGCCTTTCCCGCAGATAGCAGGCTGAATTTGATGCCCGTTTTCCTTGCCTCTGTACCTGTGAAGCATCCTCTCCTCACACACACACTCCCCAAAGAGATTTAAATCACTGAATCTCATCTGACTGTTTTGTCATCTTTGAATTGAGATACGATATGAGACGAGTTCAGTGATTGGTTTGTCTCTTCAGAACTTGTTTTTCCTTCTAGCTATTGTCTCAGATGTCATGGTGTTGCTCTGCATATCTGATATTGCTGCATATTGCTTTTTAACTTTCTTTTCTGCTTATCACATCATTTATGATTTCTCATAAGTAGGCTATGGGCAAGAAATATTATTTTGCACAGAGACATGATTCTTACTGAAATTACAGTGAATTGTTTAATTGTTTTTGATTCCTGTAAAAGGTTTTGTTATATATAGGAAAGGCTTTGTTATAAAAAACAAAGTTAATAGTCATCAGAAACTAGCTTATGAACAGCTTTCAAAGCTGCTTGTGCTAAAGTCAAATCTCACAGTCATCAGAGGCGACAAGGCAAACATGATTCCCATACACAAAATACTGTGGAAAATGCAAAAGGCAACAATAGTAATAATGTAATATATATATATTGTTAACAAAACAGAGGTGCGATTTAACTTTATTTTGATTTATACTTTCAATAAATAATGTTTTGTAAATATTTTGATATGCCAAGCCTAGAGGACAGCAAACTGGATTTCACAAGAGTATTTCAAGAATAGCAGCTAGAACAACCTTTAAGGGTTATGTTCTGCACTTGTCAAGTTTATCCCAATAAATACTAAAATAATACAGTTCTGTTTTAAGCAAAAGCGGCATCCTTGTGAGGTAATGTAAAAAAATTTATTCCAACCTCCAAATGCGAGAAGGAGCATTTCGAGATGTGGGAAATGTTGCTTGTATCTGTATAGTCAATCTCAGCTAGTACAAGGAAAAGCACCTATCATCCAAATTTCATATTTTCTAATTTTATTAAAAACTCACAAATTTGTTCAACATGTTGTATTTATACAGTGAATGGTCTAATATGCACTGGAGGTCACGTAAGCTTAGGTTTATTAGAACAATAAAAGACATACCATGAGAATTTGATATTTAAAGAAAGTAGCAGCTGCCTGCTGCACATTTGACCATCAATTTCAATAGTTTGAATTTTCCTTTAAAGACACAAAAATAAAACTTGTAGGTCTAAGTATGTTATATTAACAATTTATGAATGTTTTTCAGCAGACTAAAAAATTAAGAAGTAAATACTTCTCATTGTTTTTTAAACACTTACACTTTGTTTCAACACGTTCTGCAGATAATGGTGCAAAGCACTTTTACAGTATTTGTGCTATGTTTTTATTTGGCAACTGTCTACTTGTATTTTTTTCTTTTTTTCCATTTTTTGTAAACAACATTTTGTACAAACTAGCACAGTGAACCACAACCCCAGCAAACTTGTTTTTCATCATACAATATAAATAAAATTAATACAAAAGTTTGGTTGGTTGCTTGCAACATTTTTTTCTGGATCAAGAGGTTCTAAATCATGGTTGATACTTTTAACTCCTGAATTAAATATATTACGTAAACAGTTGACTGTTCTATGCCCCTTTCAGACCCTTGTTAAAATAATTTTAGAAGGTAGACTTCATTTATTGACGCTTCAAGTTCTCTTCCATTAAATAAAGGGTTCACCATCCATACGAATTGTAACATTTGCCTTTTGAAGGCTAACTTCTTCGGATTTGGTGGAATTCTTGGGAAAAAAGGATATGTCCAGAACAAGAAAAAAGCTTTTTCTCCCTGGCCTTCAGAAACATATTTAGTGTTGAAAAGGTTGTTTAAGTGTCAGTATGGCAGAGCCTTGAAAGGCAAGGAGGTCTGAGGAGTTTTCAAATAAATAAATTAGTCTGACGGCTTAGATCTTTCCTGGAGTCAACGTTGCAGGTTAGTGTTAGATCAGCCGCCTTGGGTGTTTCTCTGTAAAGCTGACAAGTCTTTGACAGTAGCTAACGTTGTTAATGTGTTGCAATCACTGTTTTTAGAGTGACGATTTAACCAGTGGTACGTATTGAGCCTCTGGAGGGACACTGCTGTGCTAAGCCTCATAGCAGAGTTCATACAGCGACTGGGTCAACACTATCAGTTCTTTCACTTCATGACTGCTGACTTTAAATCAGAGGGATAAAACAATGAAGGAAACGAAACATCAACACAACAAGTTCAAGAAGGTAAATGTCAATGGCCATGCTGCCCTCTGCTGCTCTCTCTGTGCTGTCCCAACACATTTATGACATGAAAAAAAAGAAAAATCGACAAAAATGATAACCATGTGTGGCCAATGTCCCTGTTCCACCTCTGTTTATCATAATTTTTCTCTAATATAATGTCCAGTCACAGAAGCTACCAGACCGTGCCCTCGTTCATTTCTGACGGAGCGTGAGAAAGGTGGTTGCTGTATCCGGTGCCGTTGAGAGAAAGGGATGTAAAGGAGGGACTGGGTCCAAAAACATCTGAGGACATACTGTGCAGGGGTCCGGGGATCCCTGGCTCTGGGCTGGGTGAGTCCCCTGGGTGGTGAGACATTATATCTGAAAAGCGCTGTACTTCGCTGGATGGATGGTGGCCAGGGATAGGATGGTCCATGCCCCCTAGTGGGGTACCAGTGGGTCCTGATGATGGGACAAAGGGGAGGTCTACAGGAGTCTGGGCTTGTGAGGATGGCGGGCCTTGGGGAAAGAAGTCATAATTTCCTCCTGGGCCATAGTACTCACTCTGATAATCTGCAAATTCATAAAGAAAAGGTTTAGGTTTATAAACAAAAACTAGAAAAAACATTGTGTAAAAATCATAAATAAAATGACCTGTATTTATTTAGAACAATATGACACTTTAGTCCCACAACATCATAATTCAATCACAAATGTAGTTGGATGGGGAGAACAGAGCAAGAAACTAATTACAATGAGAAAAAAAATTTCCTTTATCCGAACCGCTGAATACACATAAAACAAGCAGTTGATGATATGTGAACATATCAATAACTGCTTTGTTTTACACACAAAAGGCTATCTAATAAATTATAACGTTAACTACAATGAGACATTATATCATTACAAAATACTACTTTTCTACACTCTGAAAAACAAAAGCCCTTAAAAGCGCAATTTTTAGCAATCCTATTGGACCATTTTTAGATCCCCAAAGAGTTCTTAAAATAACTATTTCTATCTTGTCTTTTTATAACCTGAAATGAATTTCCCACTACAGAGAACCACCATACAATAAATAAAAATAATAAATTGTCTAAACTGTCAAAATGTCTTTAGTAACACAAAAATATCAGTTGTTTAGACAATGTGCCATCAATAAATGTAGGCATCAAACTACAGGGAAGTACAACAGGGAAAAACCGATCTACCATAAACTATTATATCAGAATATTTATTCACAGTGCGGTAAATGACAGTAACGTGCTTTATTTTGCCTTTTGTAGAAACTTCCAAATAAAAAGTCTAAATAAAAATAACATTAAAAAAAATAATAATATTTTTTTTATTTATTGACCATTTAAATCTGAAAGCCACAAACCAGTAATTAAACGAAAAGCAGGGGAATCCGTATCCGTCTTTTATAACTGCACCATTTAGTCATCAAAAGCGTCACAACTAAAAACAGCGCTGGACTACACTTCAGACAGATAAGTCCTTAGATCTTACCTCCATAATATGAAAACGGGCCATTTGGGATTAATTCTCCAGGTTCTAGTCTGTCCACCAGCGTTCGCATTCTTCTCGGACTCCGAAAGAACGCGTGTCTCCTGGCGCCGAGCGCGCTCAGCTGTTTCATGCGCCGTTCTTTGGACCGTCGGTTCTGAAACCACACCTGGTTCAAAGAAAAATAATAGAAATATATTTAATTAAAAACATTTTTAAAAATGGTTAAAACATTATTCATAAACTTTATTTTATGTGCACTGCAAAAAAGAATTATTAACAGAGAATTATTTATTATTATTTATTATATTATTTTAAGCATGTGCCTTATTATTATTGGATTTATCTTTACCAGTGCAAATTCACAATAATAGAAATAGTTTTTATATACAGCATGTAAAATTTATGTTAACCTCTCAGAGGTGAATACCTTAATGCTGTAAACACTGTTACAGCCTGTCACTCTGGCATAATGTTTACAAGTCAACTTTACCATTTTTTACAGGTTTGTGGGTATATTGACAGTCATCTAAGGTAAGCCTGACTGTATACATTCGTATTCTTGTTACAAGAGTACTCGTAATTACCGTCACTGTTAAAGAGTCAGATCTAACCTCACTTTAATGATCTTTTAACCCTCCATTTACTCCGACTGAGGGGGCAGCAGCAGGGACTTCAAATCTCTAATTAATACTTAATAGGAGGGTTGTTACCGATATGTTAACCGGCTCTATGCCGTTATTATTTCGCAATCTATATATCCACCCTTGGATTCCTTTTGCTAATTACAGTTTACTGTAACGGCCTTAAATATCTAACCTCGCCACCCTTATTAATCTCAACCTCTCTCCACTCTTCCCCACAGCAACAATCTATTATAGGTTTTTTGCTTTATCTGTGCTTTCATCGAAAAATAACTAAAAAGTGAGCATTTACAATGATGCTGACAAATCACATATACTTGTGTGGGTAGGTAAATGCACTGCGCGCCTTGGCTGGGCTCTCATTGTTCCAGCGCTCGCTCGACAAAAAAGGATCGATTCTCAATTTCTCACAAAAAAACACCTAGTATGAGGTACTTTGACAGACACAGGGACAGATTTCTGCGTTTCCACTTGACTGAGAACCGTCACAGCATGTCTAAATGTGGTCGCAAAACGTGATGGCGCAGAGTTGCCAAGACTCCCATCGTTCTCACCAGTCTGATGCCAGCTGGCGTGCCTTTCCATCTCATGAGTCAAGTATAAAAAGGCTAACCGTATAAATGTTACTTCCAAATATTTATAGGTGCCAGCAAAAGTGTCCTCATTTTAATTCAAATAGTCTTGCCTCAAGGACTGGAAAGGGGACGCAGAAGGAAGGAAGGTGCGCTTCCGCATTTTCATCACATGACAAGATTACATCCAAGAAGAGAAACTTGTATCACAGAAAACTTTTCATGGAACAGCTTACTATATACGAGCATACATTTTCACTAGTCAGTTTCTGTTGGCCTTTCTCAAAATTATATTCGCAAATCAGAATAAATATGAATAGATTTTGTTAGTATTGCCTTACTATTGATTTATATTGACATAAAATGACACGTACACAGTAATGTAAAATGTTCTCTAAAATAATATATTCGTTTACCTGAATAACTCGCATGTTAAGCCCCGTCTCCTGCGCCAGCTGCTCCCTGATGTGTCTTGTTGGTTTGGGGGTTGCCGCGAATGCCGCCTTCAATGTCTCCAGTTGCTTTGCTTTAATAGTGGTACGCGGTCCTCTTCGTTTGCCTCCGAGATTCTGGTCATCGTTTTCATTATTACCCGTTTCTTTGTCCGATAGGTTAGCAATTTCCGCATCCTTGCCATCCTCCTGCTGGTCTTGAGAATCTGGCGATAAACTAGGATCACTGCAAGCCGTAACTAAATGGGTGGAAAAGGGTCGTCGGGAACAAGGAGTCGAAATAAAAATCTCAGAATCAGACATGGGGACCAAAGAAGTGTTACACACTAAATAATGGAATGCAAAATAAAAAAAGAAAAAAGAAATAAAGAAACCTGAATAAAGGAATCAGTCAAATAAAAGACTTAATAAACGAATTAAAAATTAAATTGTGGTATTTAGAGCTGACATTAGAACTGTACAATGCAGTAGTCTGCAGCAGTAAAATAAATGTATTATTAAAATGATTGTCAGTGACATAATCTGCAATAGGCCTCAAAATGTATGTAGCACAATACGTACTAAAAATGAAAAGGAGACTTATCAAAATAAATGGATAACATGGTCTGATTTTTATATTTATGAATTATAATATAAAATAAATTATCAGACCAAGTATTTGGAGATTCAAATGTATGTTTCTTTAATAAAAACGGTGCTTTGTGCTTTTTTATTTTATTTTTTTAAACGAACGCCTTTCATTTTTTAAGGTTTATACGATTTTTATAAGAACAGTATTTAGACGCGTATAAAACAAACAATAAAACAATGGAAATAAAAACATATATATTTTTCAAATTTCATATTTTTATTTTTTTTATTTTTACTCACCTGAAAGAAGATTGGTGTCTTTTCCGTTTGAGCTGCTTAAATAATCGTCTTTACAGACAAATTTATTTTCGTCTATGATGTACAATTCCTCTCCTGTGGATAGTTGCTTGTTACACATCATGCATGTGAAGCAGTTCAGATGAAACACTTTACTCCGTGCCCTCCGGACCAAGTCATTCGGCGAGATCCCCTGAGCACAACCAGCGCATTTTGTTCCAAAGCGCCTAAAAACGGGAGACCAACAAAGGAAAAAAATACGGTTACTTCTATCATAAAACAACAAGAAAATACATTGGATAAAGTAACAACGTTTCTGAAATTTAAGGTGTTTGTAAATGTTATCATCACCACTATTATTCTATGAACATTTGTTATCACAATAATTATTTTTATATTTTGTTTGTGCAATATACATGCCAAGAAAAGAATTTTAGATGCTGTTTTCATGCATTATAAATTACACTGCTTTAAATGTATTTGTGTTCGTGGTGTATCAATGCAAATGAAAACTTTTTCATTTCACGCTCAGTGCTGAATGTGTATTAAAAGATCATTAATAATCCCCCGTAACAAAAGGACATGTACATTCTGTGCACAAACACTATTGCAGTAAATACCCACCACTTAATTGTGACAAACAATGTGTATTCTGATTCTCTGTACAGATTGTTGATTCTGAGTCTGTGATTACATTGTCTGAGGGTTTCCATCTCAAAGTCGTTTATTATTCAAATCCACTTATCACATCTTAACTCGAACCACTGCAAACACACGCGACTGAGCAGACAGCCTGCCACTGGGCCACGTTACACTTTCAACTACCCTGGCAATGCATTGATCCCTGCGGCTTCCCTGGCTGCCATTCGTTGTAAACAAAGTGTGATTTCCTTAAAGCCCTTGCTGTGGACGAGTACACAGTCTATTAGTGTATCTGCGCGTCATTTTGCATAACAATTCAAATTAACAAGCATTTAATTAATGGGCGCCCTAATCAAAGAATCAGACAAGTCAGTCTTGTTGACAATACAAGGATCACACTTCATGTTAGCGTGGAGGTAAGACCTGATTTCAACATTGGATATTATGTGTAAACCCCAACGATAATGTTAAAGTTTTGTTTGGTAATTTCACTAAGTTTAAACTGAGTTTATAGCACTATAAATAAATTTGTATATTATCACAGTGTAAAAAAAATTTTTTATATTTAAGACCCTCTGATGTCTCATTACTTTTCAGTATTTGAACCCTTAAGTTAACCTTGTTCTTTGTTAAATAAGTGCATTTAGGGGTTTATTTATATTTTGAAGTATATGTATTACCTGGTTATGAAATTCAAAAATTTTCCCTATAATTTATTTGATCATAGCTGTAAAATTAAGTTACATTTGTGTTGGTGTTTAACAATAAATTCAAAACTATAATATTATTCTTAAAGTCAATTATCCCAGTTTCTGAAGCACAGAAAATGGAATTAGGTATATTTCCATTTCCCACAGCAATAAATCCACAGGAGAATTCACTTAAACTTACCTGAAGAAGTCATTTTTGCAATATAGTTTCCCTTCTCGAGAGAAGCATTTCTCTGTAAGGTTACATTTGCACTCGCAGCATTGTACGCACTTAATGTGCCATGCTCTGTCCAGAACATTCAGAAGAAACCTGTCCAATATAGGCCTCTCACAGCCCGCACAGTGGACCATCGTCTTTGGATCTGCTCCCACAGTTACTGCCGTGGTGACCACAACCTGAGGGTCAGTTTCTATTTTCTCTCTTTCAGAAGAGAGAAGTAAAGTGTTGTAAAACCGGAAGGATGCTCCAAGTCCTTTGAAAGTCTTCTTGGGAATTTCAAGACGTTTAAAATATATTCACCACTTTTGTCTCTGTAAATGGTCAGAGCGGAAACCTGTAGCAGTCCAATATCAAGATGATAAAAAGAGGTAGTGCTTCAGTTGTCTGTCGTTATTTCACATCCTCTTCCAGACAACCAAATCTTAAGAAATGAAGCCAGCATAGAGAAAATATTCAAAACACCAACTGTTCGTTGGCTAACAAGAGGACATCGTTGCGGATAAGCACGTCGCCGTTGTCAACAAGGTAAAGCATTGGTGAAGATGTGTATTAAAGTCTTTCACAGGCAACCATCTAATGCAACCGGTCTTGGACAGAAGTGGCACACGAGACATGCGAGCCCAGACACATTAGAGTGCACTTTACCATCTCCACGTATCCACTGTTTAGGTCCCTCTGAAAGATGCAATCATTAAACGCATAGAAAAGTGCGTCTCCTTCTGTAATGTGATGTTTCCTCGGTAAGATAGAAAGCTGAAAGATGCTATTGTGAACAGGATACGTGTGACATCTCGTTGTAGGACTGATGACGCTCCCTGAACAGCCTCCGGTGTTCTGCATGTTCCTGAAAGCACACGAGCCAGCCTTATTCACAGCCTCCTGACGTCACGCCAGACCGGGGCCAATCAGAGCCTTTCCGTTCAAGTAACCATTAGCTATCCCCTCACTGCTTTACCGGCACACTCTGCGCTATTTATAGGGAACAGAAGACACCAATTGTCAAAAATCCCAGAAACTGTCATATCTTAGTTAATGTGGAGAGTCCGAAAATCAGACCATCGTATTCTGAAAGTCTTTTTTTTCTTTAATGTTTTTTTATAATCATCTACTCTGACGGAGCCATGGAATGAGAAAACCATTTCATAAGGTACAAATCTGATAATTTACGCATTGTTTATGTATATTCAGTATTTCAATATTTCGTAAGAAAAAGGCAATAGGAGCGCGTTCGAAAACGGTCGTATAGTTGTGAAAGCTATGTGATTATATTATAGGTAAATGTCTTTAAAAAAATGTATAGCGCAGAGATGCAGCTCGTAATGCAACTTTTTTCCTTTATATTAACTGCGCATTAAATGATTTATCAGATTTTAAAAAGATAATGATACAGGCTATAGCTGTCATGACAGTGCAGCATACAGAATATTTCTGAGAACTTCGCGAAGTACATTTAAAATAAATAACTACTTAATTTGTATTGAAGATTTTATGTTTATCGACGCTTGCCATCATTATATGGCGTGCACCCTCAGTAGTCGAAGAGGAACGTAACTGTATCTCTGATACGACATTTAATTCATAACATTAACTATTTTACAAGACAAAATTTTTTTTAGGACAACTAATTTTAAAATGCATGCATACATACCTAAGCTACACTGAAATTATATAAAGGATTTTACGCAGACATTTTCCTTTAAACTTTTAACTACTTTATTAAATCAACTAAAAGACACTTAAGAACGTTTCTCTTCTTTGGTCCTTTGTTAAACGAGAGAAAGTGAAAGACAGGAGGGCTCTAAACTTTACAGGATGTTAGATCACCTCAGCAGCTTCTAATGGCCCACACACCTTATGGTGTTGAGTTAGATCTGTTAAGTCCGTTCTTCTGATTTTAACAATAAACATCGAGCTCTTTAAGAATTTGTAGTTAATAGTTACATTTTCTTAAAATAAAAAAGAGAGAATTATATAGTAAAGCCAATGATATTCAGTAGAGTGTCACGTTGTGTGGGTTGTTTCATTGCATTAGATGGAGAATATTTTTGTAATAACTTTTTTTAAATATTTGAATTTTTTATTTTTGAATCTTATATCGATTTTTCCCCAAACGTTAAAATATAAAGGTGCACTTCATAATTAAGGCGACTTTTCATTTCCACAATTTTTTTAAATAAATGTTGCAATTATGAACCATTTAATTTTCCAGTAAGCATATCACTAATGATCTAAGATCATTAAAGAACACGAATTCCTAATGTTTACAACAATCGGGCAATATTTTTTGCTCTCATATGTGACACTGACACGATTCACTACTCCCATACACGCTTACACACACACACGCGCGCGCCTCTCAGCTATTTATATTCTGTCAGCATATATTGTGCAAACGTTCCAGTCTGGAATCTGGAATCAATACCATGCAACTTTGTGCATATGGGCCGCTTCTCATGTAAAATGGGTCTGGTCCACGCTACGGCACCACAAGGCCTTACACAACACACAGAAACAGCTGCCGATGAGCGTCTAGGGAGTGCTCCTCTTTGACTGTGGGACCCTTGGATGACATGTGTTGTTTCACGAAGAATAACAGATAAAAGATGAACACACTCCATCTTTTGCAGTCGTCTATGCGGCCACCACCCCTCCTTTTTCTCTCCTGGTCTTTTCACCCCTTTCAGAGGGCATGCAAAACCTGCTGGTTATTTATCTGCACTTGGAGGAATACTGTGCGAAACGAATAAACGACCTTAATCTTTTGCTTTTTATGCAACTCGTAGTTCGTAGTGCAAAAATAATTTAGACAAACTTTTTTCTTTTTTTTCGACTACAATACAATAATAATTCTGGTGTCTAACATTGCTGTTGCACATACATAACAGCAACAACAACAGCAACAATAATAATAATTATTATTATCTTCAAAATATCTGTATTATCTTGCACTATTTATCATTATGTATTTTTTATAACTTAGATTTTAGCATTGTTTTGCAAATATCTAGACTTCGTGACTTTATTTGACTTTTATTCTTTTAGAATTCATGTATAGGCTATTGTGCTGAAATTCACCTCCATTCATTTATCACCGTTATTCTGGGGTGCCTATTTATCGTAAAGAATTGTGGGGGAATATCATAGGTTATATTAGTTATATTTAAAAAAAAACCTGGTTGCACTTTTGATTTGACGTAATTAAAGCTAAAGCCCTATCATTATACTTATGCCTTTGTTTAATGGAAGTTTCAGCAATAATAAGAAAAAACAACATAATTACGAATTTATAGATTCTGTTAACGGATTGATAATCGGACATGCTGACTCATCCGTGATGGGAATAACGTTTTCAATCAACGGCATTGTCAGGTAACGACTGGCCGATCTGAAAAACCCGGATGGTCTGGAGATAGGCCAGTGCTAGAGGGAGCTATCGATCGAAACATTCTCACCACTGCGAACCAACTGCCTGTCAAATACACGCGTTGCATTACGCATGCTCTTAGCCCCAGGTATTTTGTAGAGTTTCGAAAAGCCCAAACGAATATTGGTGAATCATTCATGTTATATTCATTACTTTTTTATATAAATGTTCTTAATTTTGTAGTCACAAACATATTTGTTAGGTGTGGCTTAAGTCTTGGCTTCCTGCATTTTCAAATAAAACTAGTAACATGGCAAAAAAAACTTTTCAACATCTCTTTTGTCTTCAGATCATGATAGCTACATTTGTAAAAAATCAGGTGTAGGCGATGTAATGGAGACAAGTAACTTCAGATTACCACGAAATAGTGTTATGAATTAAATATACTAAAGTATTAAACCACAGTGTAAAAATTGTATAATCATTTAAAATGAATTAAAAATGTATAAAATAAAAACACATTTATTATTTCTCAATATAGGTCTATACAGTGTTGTTTTAATAATTCGTTAAAATATATTTTAAGGTAGCTTAACAATGTTGTTAAATTCTACAATAATAAAATGCAAATCCAGTTACTTTTTGTAATATTTATTTAGTAAGAAGTAATTTATTTGTAAGTGTATTTAGTTTTTTCACCGAACTTTGTAGTCATTCTATATAGCTACGATACATTAACCCGGCTAGGCAGTGTGGGCATTGCAGTGTGTGATCGTTGGCCATACAGACACGCTGTGACTCTGGTAATAAAGTGAGAAATATTACCCCTTACTCGGGCTTTGATCAGCTGGCGCACCGGGACCGCCAAGAGCTCGAGTAAAGGGGGGCTCTGGGCCTCAGGCCTCTCTCCATATCGCTCTGCACCGCTGCCTGTTTGTTTACGCGTTTTGATATCTAGAATGTCTTTTAGTAAAAATATGGTAGCGTATTGTACAGGTTAAGGACAAAAACAGGACACAGAGAGGGATGGATTTAGATTATGATATTATAAATAAAAATATATTCGAAATATTATGGTTGATGTATTACTGTATAGACTTGCAGCTGATTTTCCATTTTTCATATGATGCCATTGAGAAAACGTTATTTATTGCAATCATTGTGTATTGGCCCCCACATACCCTTGTTTTAACCTATATGGTGTCCACAAAACCTAGAAAAAAGTCTAGAAAATAGGCTTTTTCTCAAAAAGAAAAATCGTTGTGATTAAAACGAACAAATATGTTCAGTAATTTTGTTGAAATAAAAACGTACTGCTTTGCTGAGCCGTCCATACCATTGCATCCATTATCACTTGCCGTGTGTGTGTGTGTGGGGTGTTTGTGTTGGTCGTAGATTAGTTTAAATATGACTGCAATGAACCATGTGCATTGCTTTGCTTTCATGACAATGTCTTTATTTTTGCAGTGTGGACAATGGGCGTGTGGCGCTTCAGGACTGCGTTGTGTCAATCTATTCGGCTCTGCAGCGCAGCGAGGTGATGTGCAGCGACCAAACCCGGACCCACGACATGTCCAAACCGATTAGGGGTCAGGGACGAATGAAGCAAGACCTCTGCAATTATGTTCCTTACAGCAGAACTTTAGTGCCTAGCAGCAGTCTTAGGGTAAAAAATAATTCAAGAAAATATTAATTCTAAATCCTAGATTGCCTTAACGAATCTGAAATAGTTAATACTAATACTAGAATAATACTAAAATAACGTGTTGAGAAATAAAATCAGTCCATCAGTGGAATTATGACCACGTCAAATGAACTCCACTGAGTTGATTTTTTGAGCCAAAAAAGCAAACCTAATCCAATGGCTTCAATATTGACCAACAACTTAACATAAACATTTTTCTGACTTTCCAACTCTGTCGACGACTGGCGAGAGAAATTCGATTGAGGTTATAGATCTTCTCTTCTAGTCCCATCACTGAAACAGCTGTTATTTCTGCTGCAAATCCGATAATCAAACACAGACACGCACCCGCCTGACATTCCAGACCAGAAATAAAACCTTTTATATTCACATTTTAACTATACCAGACGACTACGTTCTAATCGAAATGTATAAAAGAATATAAAGAATTTATATTCGAATTTTACTGGTGTACAGAAACAGAGAATATAAACTCGTTTGGAGACAATAGAAAATGTTTGACCTATAAGGTCTGACCATTTGTTTGCAGCTAAAAAGCAAAAAAAAACTAATAAAATGAACAGCAAATTAAGCTCAGTCTGACGTGAAAAAGGAAAGTAAAAATAGGCATAAAAATCAATCATATAAATAAAAAACCATTACATAAACATATATAATAAACTGATATCGTGCTATCCAAGATAACTATTGATACAATTTAACAACTAAAACTACGTCATTATCTCATTAGAGAAAGCCAACCAAAGAGCAGTGACGACAAATGATAATACGCTTTCCCGCTGGGCGCGAATGGAAACGAGCAGTCTTTGAGAGTGGTCGCTCTAGTTTAGATTAATGGTTCCCAGCGCTTATTCTGCAGTGCGGGTGAAAGGGCCAGGATCACTAATGATTATAATATAATGTGTGGTGATAACCACTCCCTTTGAGATATTATCGCGCAGTGGGCAATGCTCGAGGGACAGGCTGCGGGGCTGAAAATCTGTAGATAGCTAAACCGGAGCAGATTTCTACACGGAAGCTTCAGGAGCGCGCACAAGTATATCCCTGTTTTCAGCTGATACCAAACAACCCAGGACTGATGTAAAGTATCGCCAGTGGCTGCACGTTTTTTTTTTAAACCGAGAATTATTTCGGCTTTTTGGTCGTAAGAACATTTTAAGCTTTACACTAGTCTGAAGTAGTCTATAATAAACGTGCCATCTGAAATACGCAGCTATAATGATTAACATGCAAAAATGTAAATCAAGAGAGATATAGAATCTCAAAAAATTAATGCCTGTAAACCTAATGGGTTAAATTTCAGTTTATTTAATAAAAAAAACTGTCAGAAATATTGACCCAAATCTTGTTTTCCTTGTGTGTTGTTTCACGTTTTTTCAACAAACAAACCAGCTACCAGCTAAATAAATAAGGAATATCAACATGTAGTTAAGAACGTGAAACTATCTCAAACCCATATTGCAAAAAAAAATTGCATTCAAGTTGACACAAATGCAATCCAAGCTGAAAACAGAAAATATAAACAGACCGAAAACATCACTTTTCATAGCAATAGACTGCATCGGATCAATAATAAAGCTCACCAACTAACTTCTCTGAGGGTCTGGAGCGACCACTGGAAAAGGGGGGTGATCCTAAAAGACCACGGGAGACAAGGCCCGGCAATCCCTCCTCATTCATCTTCATTGCTTTTGTGTGCACAAAAAGCAAGCCCTGCATAAGGTAAAGCCACCATCAAAGCCATGGCTTTATTTTATATCCTATAGATCAGGAGGGAGACAAAGCTTTATTTTCGCCAGGAGAGAGATATTTTACCTCCGCCGTACGGTTTTATGTTGGAGAGGTGTCAGACAGACGAAATGAATGGCTAATGCATAGGCAAAGCGCGCTCGCCCCAGCATGCCTCGCGTCAGCACGCGCTGCTGGGATTTAGAGCCGAGCGCAAGACTGAGCGCGAGCATATAAATGCTTGATGCTCTCAACGAGCGGAGATACATATGCCTACAGTACCATTTTTAAACCAATACGGCCAGCGTTAAAGTAATAGTTAAAGAGATTTATAATGAGACTGCAAAAGGGATTCCTTGCCATATTCAATATATCCTCACTGTTAGTCATTACCATCTCAGCAGGGCTGGGTTTCAGTCGAAATACGTGGTAGTAATTTATAAATAACTGCATATAAATAATGAGCATGCATTTCACTCCCAGTTCGTTCAGGATGCTTGGTCTGAATAAATTATAATTCACTGTAAATAATCATATTTTGCCTCATCCTCTCATCCTGCTTGGTATCCCTCCAAATTATGCAGGATCTAAACAAGCGTTTTCAATTCATTATATAGGCAATTTATTTTAATGGGACAGTTTATTTCAGGGAGTGGATTATCTTCATTGACTTGGCTGTATCAGTGATGAACATTGTGCTTGTGGGACGTAGTGCATCAACAACTGTATCTGTGTCCATGCACTCCTGTCAGATACGAGTGAATCAAACGTTTTCAACTTTATAGCACATGCTCACAAAAATTCAGCCATTCTTGGCTGGCAGTCATTCCAGGCTCATCTGGGCTTTGATATGGTATAATGCAAAGGGTCTATTGTGACTGCCTGCTTCTGATCAAAAGCGCTAAGAACGATTGTTAGATAATAACGCTGAGGTCCAAGTCAAGACTCTCAAAGCCAATCTCTTCAACTCCAGAGAGGAGCGAACCTTTTTTCTTCTTTTCAATTTCTACAAAAGTCTAACTCTAGCTAAGAAAATAGTGCATGTTGCACTGGAAAGAATTTTCATTTTCAGTAGACAACAAAAGCCAATACGCTGCTTAGAATGCCAGAAAAACCCATTTTGCTCCTGGCCTCCTGTTGTTCCAGGGCCATTAGTTGAATGAGGTGCTGCTCCACCGTACAGCAGCAGTTCATCTCTGCATGTCATACATTGTGTTGAGATATCTGGGCTGCTTTACTCACAGACTACGGACTTTCATATTCCCTCCTACTGTGTCCCAAGAGCTGTAACAGAGGGTGGGCATGCAAATAGTTTTCTCTGTACGGGGAGCTCAGATGAGACAGCTACCTTGTTTGGTAGTTGTTTTTCCCCATTTGCTTGTGCCTGAGTGGGTCATCAGGTAGGCATGGCAGGGGGCAGGGCTCTGGGACAAGGGAAGGTGCTACGCTGGTGGTGATGGGTTGAAAAGGTGAAGAGGTCATGACCTCTGGGTGTTTTATGAGGGACTGAAGCTGATTTGTCTTCAGTAGAGCATGCTGTTGGCATCTTCACACCCTTGAGTTGCTAGCTGGCAAGGCAGGGCGGGATAGAGGGGTTGCTGGCTGTAAATTAGCACACTGGCATGGTGACAGGCAGACGGGGCCATGGGAATGGCACCCACCTTGACCTGTTTGCGAGTGTGCCGGGTCCAGATGGCGGGGACCGCTGGAGCAGACCTTCGTTTGAAAATACCAACTGAAAGAGCATACACCCCTAGGCATTCTGATGACTGGGAGTCTAAACATACTGCAGTATAAGTCTCTTAGTAATAAAGCTTTATCTAAATTTTATCAATAGCCGTGATAGAAAACGACATAAAATTACTGGCCAGGAAACAAATTTCCATGTTTAACCATGCAGTTAATTTAACATAAATTAAACGTTGGGAATCCCTCTTGTGCACTCTGAGGGTATGAGAACATATACCTGTAACACAGGATTTTTTTTCCACTTACACTTTGAACTTAAAACTATAATTAATAATATCATTATGTGTAGTTTGACATAAACTGCACAAAATGAAGCATACAATTATAATACGTCTAATTAAACTCGCAAGTAAAGACTGACATTTTATCAAAAATATTATGATGAAAAGAAGAATTTATTGCACCTTTGGGTCTGCAAAATCATATCTGCCCAGCTCAGCATTTCCCCATTTGCTTGCAAAAGATCTATGCATCAGAGTATATGGTGTCTTATTGACTGCTGTTGTGGTGTGAAATATCCCAGCTCTTTAATATGTATTCCCCGCTCTGGAGAGAGCTCTCTCCTCAGGGTGTGGGTGGGAATTAATACTCAAATGCTGCTGGAAGTCAGGCCTCCTAACAAATCATGTAATTCTTGTTACTGGAAGACAAACATGCCCTAGATGTAATCAGACCTGCATGAATTCCCTATCAGAGCATCGCAGGTTCACAGTCTCACTCCCAGCCTCACGAAATGATAATTAGGCCAACCAGCAAGTGTGTGCATTAGCCTGAACATAAATCTCACCTACACGCTCACGCATTGCTATATATCTGTTAAAGATAGGTAGACAGACAGTTGCAGAGTTTCCAAGGTGTTGCAACAGAGAGAGGCTCAATGAATCAAGCTTTATTTAATACACTGGGGCACTATCTTCTGAATTGCATTGCTGTGGTTATTTTGTTAGCACTGTGTGTGTAAAAAATGCCATTTTGAATCCGTTTTGAATGAAAAGAGTGTCTGACAAAATGCGGACAAAAACTTCAGGCTTGGCATGCTTTACACGGTTTAGACCTAAAATATGTTTTTTAAAGTATCACCTGATACACAAGAACTATTCAATTATGGAACCTTATGTGTCTGTAAATACTTTTTTCCTAGACCAACATGAAACCTCCAATTTTGTAAGTACACTTACATTCTTAAATTTGGTTGCAGGCCTCAAATTGAAACAGTTTGAACTGACTTCAAGAATATGTAGCTGTTCTATGTCAGGGAACAGTTCGATGTTTCACTCTTGTTCATGCACATCGATAGAAAAGGATTTAGTGTGATCGTCATTCTCTGCTGTCAGGGATTCCAGAACCGGGACATCAAGATACACAACAGAAAGATTGATTGATTGATTGCCAACAGCGTTTTCTGAACTACCACTGGCACACGATAATGTAATTGAGCTAGCTTTAGTGCGATGAGAGATCCAGACAAATACCTCTCTCCTGTAGTACTGCACAGACAAAAGCCAGCTTGATAGGATATTTCTTTTCATTGGTCATGTCCACAATGGGATGAAGTGGTCTTCCTGAGTCCCACAGGTGTGCTGTATGCTTCTGTCTGTTTGTCAGCCCGGAGAGAAGTCCTATGCTATTCACCTGAGCCCAATCCTCTGTGTAAAAGCTGATTGTGGCTGTGTTATCGACTTCCTCGTGTAATTCTCTGCTGAAAAAAAAGGAAGTGGAAAGTTTTATCTCTGTGAGGCAGCAGTGGGGAGGGGTGAGAGTTCATTCTCTGTAAGCTTGAGACACTGAAAATATTAGTGGCAGAACGGCTTTGCACACACAGAAAAGCCCCTGAAGACCTTAGCTGCTCCGAGCAGGAGATGGGGAGCAGAATTAACGTAGCACAAAAACACGTGATCACCAATCTGATTTTGTACACTGTTTCCAAGATTTGTCTTTTTTAAATGGCTTATATACTTTGGGATCTTCCATGGATCTGTGACAGAAATGGATTTGACTGTAAATAAACTGTGAGCGGATTGACTTGCATGGTTTTAACAATTACCACAGAGCTTCCAAAATATTACGATAGAATCGAACAATGTAAGAAGAGAAATATATGTGGATTTATGGTGGTGTGTGCACACAAAACTGTGCCTTTACCAAGCAATGTAAGATGCTAAAATGGCGAGTCTGCATGCATTTTCCTTTTTCTGCATAAAATTTGAATTCTTTGACTATATTTTAATAAAAATAATGTATTCTTTACAAAAGAATTGGTCTAAGTTTGTCTTTTTTGTCTCTGGAAACCTTACTCATTGCATTTTAATTCTTACATTTTAGATGTTCACCATACATACTTCTATGACAATTATAAAAAAAACATCTGTTTGCATAATCATTATCATAATGCATCATAATAAAATATATATATTAATATATATTATATAATATAACATATAACATAATATATACATAATATAATGCATCATAATAAAATACATATATTAATATACATATTATATAATATAACATATAACATAATATATACATAAATAGTGGTAAAAATGGTTAAAAGCAGTTCCATTTGCTCGTATTTAAGTTTATGCTTTGTCTCTTTTCTACTTGCTTTTTCTACTCTTTTTTTTTTGTGCCTGTTTTCCAGCAAGACACACCCCCTGACCACCCCCCATGATGCCCATCCACCCTTTGTGTCCCATTCCAAATACAGCACATCCCCAAAATAAGAAACATCAAATCCGTTGCCTCTTAGCTGCAGATGTGTTTACCATCCCATAATACTGCTCCCAGATTTGTTTAGCCCTTTGAATTGCCTTTTCTGCTCATATTTCCCCTCTGCTCTTATCACGGAACAAAGCGGCTTCTTCCCCCATCGCAAAGCTCAGAAACCCCTGATTGTTACAATGGTAAGTATCCACGGCGTTCTCCATTTCCACTGTTAAACCTAGAGACTAATGCAACACAACCATGCCACGCTGGGGGAGATTGCTGTCAACATTCACCCAAAACTGCAAACTCAGATTAGAGTCTGCTCTCAACGAACAGTGATTTCAAAAGACCCCCTGGCTTATTTAAGACCAATGTGAAATAATCTGCATCTATTGTGAAATAGAGAGGGCGTTTGGAGGTTATTGTTGTCAACTTTGCATGCTTATTGGTACCTTGGTTCTGTAGCTGGTATAAATGGACTGAAAAGAGGCATGAAATGGCTTCCCCCCCGAGTCTTAATACGCAGGTAAAGAATTCAGTGTTAGGTTTTAGAAAATGTGTAATTTTATAAAGTAAATGGTATAGCTGGCTAAACAGGTTCTGTCTGAAATACCCGTAGCACGTTTCTTCCCTATTTTGACTTAAGTTTTTTATTCTCTATGGAGGTGGGATATTTTCATTATACGTATCTACACAATTCCTGCTCTGTATTATGTTTACTTGGCTATCGATGCCTGTTTACACCATATTAAAATCCTTATGTATTTCACAAACAATTTCCCTTGTTGAATTAATAGCTGTTTTAAAAGGATTTATTTTTTAACACAGTGGTTTCTTACATTAACAAAAGCTCCAGACATTTAATGAATTATCAGCCTGCCTTAAATATATAAATAATGCCATATATATATAGAAACCTACTGGCAGTACTGTAATAAAACAAATTTAGTGTTATTTTCCAATACAGGCAACAGTATTTTAGATAACAGAAGTCACATGTCCCCTTACATTATATGCATATAAATGCAATCTGCTTAGAAGTGTCAGATGGCTAAGCTTGAAATCCTGGCCATGGACCTGCCAAATTGCCCAACAGAGCTTGTATATGTGTGTGTTCAGCAGAGTTTGTGTGTGTTGTCTGTGATGAGTGTCTCACGCCACTATGCTGCCACACACACAAACACACACACAGTTCAGGTTAAACTGCATGGGAATCGCGCAGGCTACACACTGTTTGTTTTGGACTCAATAGCATCTCATTTACACGTGTTAATTGCAGCTAATTGGTTCTAATTGGATGAACAGGAAACCCTCTGGGACCATTCATACCTTTAATTTGAGGTAAATATCATTAATTAACATATGTTAATTGGAGCCAATTAACATTGATTAAGAGATGCCAGCAATGAGAAAAAAGTACAACTATCAAAAGTCCGTAAAACAGACAGATCCAGATGCATTTTTCAGGATGAAGCAGGCATTTTAAAAAGCATCTGGACCGGTGAGGCTTGGGTGATGAATGGGGAGCACCGTGGCGAAGCGCTCAGCCTGGCCCGTCTCTATGGTGGATTGCGCTACCCATAGCACACCTGCGCAGGAAGTGCTCCTGCGGACAGAGGGCATCTGTAGACCCATGAGGGGCCGGCGTGTGCTGCACCGTCGGAGCGCAAGAGATTAGAGGATCTACTGCTGAGACAGGCAGATAGAGAGGGGATGTCAGGAAGTGAAGGGGACAGAAAGAATGAGAGAAACATGGAGCTACAAGCCACTAATAAGAGAGATGGTTGAAAGACCTATAAGATTTTGAGAATAAGATAGAGGGAAATAAAACACAAGGAGACAGAGCTTCTATATTATCCCAAGTGACAGCAAAACTTTTTTACTACACTTTAAAACAAACAGTAAATAATTATAAAGACATGAGGTGGCAGGGCGCTATGCATAATTACTGATGAGTGTGAAGTGAGCAGAAGTATTAGACATTTTCAACCTTGCAAATAACTAAACGGTGCCTGAAGTGGCTGTTTCGTTAATATGGGCATATGGGCAGGCAGACTGTTGGAGGGTTTTAATACGTCAGTGATTTTGGCTGGCAGGAGCAGGTGATTCCCAGTCGGGCGAAAGATCGAGTGAGAAGAGGCGCTTGTCCTGCTGGGCCGGTAACCTGTGTCAGGGACCTGGAGTCCTGTGCTGACATTGACACAAACACATGAAAACAGGGGCCTGGCAGGTATCTGGGCTCACACTGACATCAACAAAGCTTCTAACTCCTTTCTTCTTCAATGTGTAAAGTACAGTGCATGTGACAACTCAAAGATTATCAACCACAAGTGATGCACAGTGTCGCCGTATGCGTACGACTAGCAAATGAAATTGTACTTGACGATACAGAAAGACGCACAGACAGATAGCGACATGGCATACGTGCTACACGCTAAGAGTCTCACACAGTGGCACGTGTGCTTGTAGCCTCGAGCGCTGAGGCATGGTGGCAGAGGCCGACGGTGCCCAGTAGGGAAAGGTGTGAATGTGTGTCAGATGGTACAGCAGGCAGGCTGGCATCGAGCAGGGTAGCAAAGCTGGCACAGCCACGCCGGTCCACTCAGGCAAGGAGAGCTGGGGCTTAGCCCAGGCCACATGCTGCGCCACCCAGGTAACACCAAGAAAGCCAGCCAGCCACCCACCTGCCCCCTCAGCCTCGCCGCATGCCCCGGGGCAGCATCTTACATACCAGCCTGCCTGAATCACTGAGCCTGCTAATCATCTTACCCCAGACACACACGTAGCCTTCTGTGTGGAACTAGCCGAGCCTGTAATAGAGAAAATAAACTAGTACCTCCTTGACCCATATTATTAAAAAAGACAAAATATTTTGAAAATGGTTTACAAGTGTGAGAAAGTTCAAGCATTGCTCTGTGCTCCCTACACTGCTGACCTTAAAGACAACCGCTGAGGTCTAATAAATCCATCAAAAGCCGAGCGCCTGTCATCTCAGCCCTGCTTTTATGTTAAAAGCTGGACAGGAGCACATAAGACCCAAAACAAAGACTAAGGGAGATGGGAGGGGGGTTCAAATCCTCGTGTAGTCATACATCATGAATATTTAACAGAACTTGTTGGAGTGATCAGAAAACGCTAGGGTCGGTGAGCTTAGGCACTGTGTTTGCACGCGTGTGTGTTTGGTGACGGGGAGTGCTCAGCGCACCCTTGAGCGAGTGAGCGGTGGGGTTTGTTTGTGAGATTGGGGTTGGGTGCAGCATCAAAAGATCACCAAGGGACAGCAATTCCCATGGCAACAGTTCGTCAGGTAGGGGGCGAGGGGTTCAGCTGCCCCTGCATGTCCCTTGAGATGGAGAGAGAGAGACTGAGAAGAGCGGGAAGCATTTTGTCTCTGCACACTTGACAAAACAAAGACAACTCACTCCTCTGGTTTCATGCCACATTTTTTATTCATAAACAAGCTGCTGGCTGTAAAGACATGATAAAGCTGCACGGGGCCTCTGCTGAGATGGCCACCCATTTGAATGCAAAGCCTCAGCTGCACGAAATCCTCCCGAGCCCCATTATTCTCTGGATTTTGCCGCTATTTCCGTCAGCCGCTAAGCTGGCCGTGGATCGAGACTGGAGATATGTCATCAAAATGGTCTCATTCAGCCACCGACGGCCATTAACATAAAAATTAAAGAATTATAAAACAAGCTTGAATGAATGAGGGATGAATAAAATGAATAGAAATCTCCACTCGCCTTGACTCCAATCATTTTTGCCTCCTTTCTCATCCCACAAAGTGGAGGATTGCCACATTCTTACATTATTGGATTAATTGCCTTTATTTGCTGTAAATGTGTTTACCGCCAACACATACGCAGGGCAGAAGAGAGAGGCATTGAATGATCTGCGCTTGAGTCTTTAGTATTTAAGATTTAAAGGTGAAGTATGTGATTTCACATGGAATTGCGAAAATAATGACCATTTTCATACCTGAAATATATTCCCATATGGCATTGGATGGACAAATGAATAGTCCCACTGACCGCACCAAAGTCATGCCGTTGATTGAATGTTGTTGTGTCATGCTGGTCAGTATACTAAAAGGAAAAAAAAAGTTTTGTTACAAAAGACATGTTTTAGTAATGTCACAGAGCTACAGTGTTCATACTTTTCTGCACATAAAAGTACTTTTCTCTTCACTCTTATTCATCAATACACAGAGACATTAGCAAACAAACACGTTTTTTTTTTAGACTTCCATGATTAAAATAAATCTTCTAACAAACCTAAAAATCTACCACACAAAAATCTGATACAAGTTCATATATGGCAATATATTAGCTTTCTGTATGGGTAACTTTTTTATTTATACTAAATTATGATTGTACAGATTTAGCCACCTAAAATATCCTTACACATTGTTTACAAATTTGTGAAGACCTTTACAAATACAGTTAAACCTGTAGACACTACTGGAGTTGTGCAGCCAAAAAATAAATGCAATCCATATACACTTCCAGGTTTTTTTGGACATTGTCAATGCATGGGGCATGTTACCTGTCTGTCTTTTTGATTGAAGCCCTTCATCTCCTGCTGTGCTCTCCTCCTCTCTCAGCATCACGCTTATGATTTATTTAGTCTGTTGTGTGTGTCAGACTGTTGTTCTTGTTTTGCCTCTATTTGAAAGGTGTTTATTTTGTCAATGACTTGAGTGTTTGCCCAGCTGGCGTGAGCGTGCCAAGGTTGTGCCAGCACAGTGCCTGGGGTATGGGCTTTAGGCTTTGTGTGTGTGAGGTGGGGGGCGGAGGGGCTGAAGGGTGGAGACAGGGGCTGTTGGGGTGACGTGGCAGCGCTCCCAATCCTCTGCACCCCCTACCCCAGCTCCCCTGCCCCTGCCGAGCAGCTCCGCCTGGCAGAGCGTGGGCTCGCAGACCTGTGAGAGCCTATCAATGCCAGTCCAAACGCCGGCAAAGAAGAGAGGCTTAGCTGTAATCCGTATTGACTGCCTTGTGCTTTGTCTGCCAATTTATATCATGGATTTGTCCCACTCAATGATGTGCTTCTGTCAAGTTCTCCCACATTAATCCATAACATTATTAGTTTTAGTACAGCCCTAATTATTCCAGCTCTGACCTAAATGGTGAGAAAAGAAATGAAAAGAATTTTTAAAAATGTTTATTTACAAACAAACTGGTAACAATAGGGTTCTTTTTTAAAGACGTTATTGTCATTTAGTTTTGTCTTTTCAAAATGAGTGTGAAATGAAACATCAGACACAGAGGTCTGTGGTATGTAGGGAGCAGGAAGGAGGTCCCATTCAACCCACGACTGCACTGGCAGGAAAACGTCTGGCACCCCGCTGCTAAATCTGTAGATTACAGTGAACTTCCCCCTGGCATTGCTACCTGAGCCAGAACCCAAGGGAGACAAGCAGAGACTAATTTAAGGATGTGGTGTAGCTCCAGGAGGACTTTATCAGCCCAATGTGTCAGACGGGACAGGGGGCAGTATAGCTTAGCCCCAGCCCAGCGTGGGTGCCCTCGCTCTGTGTGGTAAAACCTTTCTCACTTTGTGTCCACCAGAGACACCAGTTACATAAAAAAAGTGCAAAGAAATTCACAGGTGCTTACAGTCTAATTATTGTGCTCCCAGTAGCAGATTACTTTAATACAACTTAAAATATGGATATATGAAAAATATCTAGATACTACAATTTTATACTTTAATAATAAAAAAAATAATAAAAATACTTACAAATACAATCGGGTTCCACCATTTCGTAGCTTGGACCCCTAAAAATAATGTTTGGGGATTTGAAGGAAAAGTAAAAATATAATATTTTATTATAATATTAATAATATAATATTAATAAAATATTAAAATTCTGTCATCATTAACTCACCCTCATGTCATCTGTGACATATATGACTTATTCAGATAAACACAAAGTTTTCCATCACTTTGTATAAATTCATAGGTCCCAAAAAGTAAAAGTTAAAAACAGTAAAAAATAACTCAATCTATTTTATATATTTTCTATGCACAAATATATACATTTCAAAACAGTGACACATTTAGAGAAATATAAAAAATTGTTATTATAAGGTGAGAAACAATACAATGTATTAATAGGTACACTGCATTTCACAGTACTGTAAATTACGTTATTCAGATAGTCTTAAGGGAATTTGAAGTCTTTCACCTGTACCATGATGCAGCTTGACCCAATAGTGAAGAATGCAGGCCATCTCTCTCTCTCTCTCTCTCTCTCTCACTCCATCCACGTCAATTTGTTGTGCCGTGTGTTGTCCCCCACGTCCCCTCTCCTGGGCCGACGCTCACATCAACAGTGAGTTGATAACACCACTGGAGAAACCCTGTTTGGAATTTAGATTAATGTGTGACTACCAGCCAGATGGAACGATAAGAATAAAGGAAAATAAGCCAGGAGAGCCCTCGAACAGGAACAAAACAACAGAACAAAGCAAAACAACCCCAGTTCCGCTCTCTCATTCTGTAAACCCTCACCACGGACGTGTTTGAGGTCATATGCGGAGAACTGAATGACGGACCGTCTGAGGTGGAGGTGTGTTTGTGTGTACTGTAGGTGATCACAGTCCTTCAGGCTTATCAGATAACAGCGCACCTTTAATGGGCCAGTGTGTAAGTGACGGGTGACAAACAACCACTTTTGTCTTATCTGTTGTTGTTAGAGGGGAAAGCTAACAGACATCCTGGCGGTTCCAGACGTATCGTGGCCCGGTTCAGCTCTGCTTCAAAACCAGACCCCCCTGATCCATAATAACCTCCTCTGCCTGAGCGCGGCCCAAATCCCATTTCGGCATCACCAGAGGCGGACAGTCGCTTCTGGCTCTCCCACTGCCATTATCACTGAGCAGCATGTTTCCCAGGTGAGTGGTACCACGGGGACTAGTGGAGAGATAGAGAGAGAAAAAGAAATAGAGAAAGAAAGCCAAATGATTGAAAATACTGTGCCAACATGAAACAAACATACATCGTAGAGCAGTCAATTTGCTAGACTTAGGGGAAAAACATGCTGATATATTAGGACGGAGCTGCGCTGTTTGCAGTTTAATATTTTGGGATAATATCTTTTAGAACTAGCCTGTGATGACATCTGACTAAACTATCAAAACAACAAACAAAGCATCACAATCTTTGTCTTTTTCCAAATTGTAATGATATAAAAATATTTTAAAAGATAACTTGATGCTGAATTGATGTACAACAGAAGTTATATAGATATAAAAGGGGCACCAATCTATAAAAAAAGGGTCTGCCGAGTTACGGTCCGCTACAGACCGGGTCTTCTCTCTGCCCCTCCACCTGTGTCCCAGCCCTCCCCTTCCTCTCTCCCCCAGGGCAAGAGGGTGCTGTTAGGGGTACGTACGGATGGGGCGGGGGGTTGTTGTCAGGAAGGCTGATCAGTGGGAGTCAAGGTGCAGCGGAGCAGATAGCTGAGGTCTATGCATACTAAACGGCCCGGCAAGGGGGGCCGGCTGCTCCCGGCTCACCCTTATCACACCTCTCGGCTCACTTTATCAGATTAGAGCCCCCGGCAGTCGAGACGAGAAGAGAGAGAAAGTGGGTTTGGGGGTGATGGGGTGTTATAGGAAAGTCAAAGAAAATATACAAGAAGAGACAGTGAGCGAGAGAGAAAGAAAGATAGAGAGAGATGGAGGAGAGAAGAGATGCCACATTCTGTTCCGTGTCAAGCGTGAGTACAGTTAGGATGTGTAACATGACTGGCTGCACACTTCATCGCTCTGATTGTCTAGCAATCATGCCTCACCTCATGCTGTTAGTAAATTACTGTTACCAGTCAAAATGCAGGTCAGGAATGGAGTCATTCCCTGGTTTTTATGCCCCTCCTCTATTTTGCTTCCAAAAATAATAATTTACATGATGCTGTCTGTAGATACTTAAACATATGGCTATATGTTGGCTAATCACAGCTTCAAAATAATCGACACAGATTAGTCTCGTAACCTAATTAGGCAGCATATCGGTTGTAGACTTGTGCCAAGTGCCTTCCATGTTTAGCTTAGTTATTGAAAGATGCTACATCCCATTTTGCATATAATCTAATACTAAACCCTCGATTTAGAGCTGGTACCGACGTAAGTACGCCTACAATTTCATCATGGATCATTTGATGTACTTAAAGAGATTTACGTTCCTGGCTCTTATCCGAACCGTTTTTCACATGTTTGTTTTCATGTCAAACGGAAGAGTGCTGTGTAATCGGACCGCAACACAATGAGTGGGGATTGTTTCAAATTCATGCATGTTTTACTCTATAAAATTTATGAATGTTGCGGATCGGTTTGGACTTGTGTGTCTTTGTGATCTTGGCTATGCTTGCTAACAGAAGTGTATACTCGCCAGTGTCCTAGATCAGTCATGCCCTGAGGAGCGTGCCCTCTGCCACTCCATCTGCCCTTTGAGTGTAGTACACCACCTTGTGTCACCCTGACACCCAGAAGACCACAATGACACTAAATCCAATGGTGAAACAATCTAACGTACAGCTAAGTACTGATGTGAAGTGTACAAACAGACGCCTCCGCCATTGTTCTTACATACTGTAGCTCTACAGACAATTTCTATTTACTCAGCAATTATGTATAAAATTTTACCTTATATATTATTTATTTATAAGAAGTCCAAGGGGGTCATTTAGAAGTTGAGCTCTTAGTTATCTCTAATTGAAGTCTGAACTTTGTCCCAGATGCGTCTCCTAAAATTCCTGTAAAGAAACAGAAATAGATATAAAGGTGTCTCAAGCTATCTGATCTCAAAGGAATTTGATGGCAAATGTTTTACTTCATATCAAACTCTTTTCTTGGCTAATCTGAGTATAGTTAATACCTACCTAAACTCTAGAAACACGTGCGAGATTACTTGGGTCTTTTTCCTCAGGAGAAAAAATCTGAAAGGTCTCCATTTACTTTACATCGAATTTCAAACCTGTCAAGGAGAAATAATTGAAATATTAAAGTTCATCCTTCTTCATTTACTCACCTTCATGTCATTCCAAACCACGATTTTCTTTCTTTTGCAGAACACAAAAGACGATATTTTGCTCTTCGTAACCAAACAACATTGGATCCTATTGACTTAGACACAAAATCCCTAAGACATTTCTCAAAATATCTTCTTTTGTGTACAACAGAAAACAATAGTTTTATACAGGTTTTGAATGAAATGAGGGTATATTACAAATGATAAAATCTTTATTTTTGGGTGAAGGTCTGCTCTGTGCAGATGTTATACAGAGGAAGTAACATCTTCCTCCTCAGGTATTCAACACTTGCTCTCAAATCAGCCACGGTGCAACGCAGAGCGGCGCTGTGGGCGGACGAGGCCACGCAGAAGGAGAGAGAGAAAGAACTATGCATGTTGCAAGCTCCAGGCAGCAGGAGCGGAGAAGACCCAAGGGAGCCGCCCCGCGCCCGCAGCCCCATGATGATGATTGATGCAGGCAGGACACACACGCCCCAGCCGCTCAGCAAAATTAAAAGCCTATTTTGTAAAGTTGTAAAGGAGCAGAATGGCACAGGGCTAGCAGCCCCCCTCTTTCTCACTGCTGGGGTCCCGTTTAGTGTCTTTAGTATCATCTACTCCTCGGGGAGCAGACAGAGGGACTCTTACACGCCTCTCACTCAAGCACATGAATGCGCGCACACACTCAACCTCCTGTAAACGCCCTCAAGACTGGAGCGTGTCTGTGTGATGAATGCTTCCATGTGTGTTTGTGTGTCTGGCACGTTCATAGTACATAGTGCGTTACATGAAATTTCATAAAAAACTGCTTGGAGATTTTATCTATAAAAAACAGGCCGGCTAATGTATTTCATTATGTGATGTTTGTCAAGATAAGCATTATAATCCTATCTATTTATGTGTATTGCTAAAACATTTTTCTTTAAAATACTTCCAGCTTTATAAGAAGAAAGATCCATAAGTGAGCAATTTGTATTTTGATCTACAGTTTGTGAACAGATTTTTGCAATATCATTTGGTGCCACTAGTGATGTAGAAATTAGCTTTGAGCAGCACTAACAGACCAATCTGTTTTATCTATGTCCTGTAAAAGTAAGTGCCGATCTATACAGCATTGGTAAATGAGCCCTGGTTTTGGGTCGCTTGTCAACAGGCCATGAGAAAAGAGCTCTTGATATCTTTTTGAGCAAGAGACACTTACTTGTTTGTATATCATTTGCAAATCATTTATCCACGATGTGAATTTAATTGACCAGACAACCCCAGAGGCCCCCTCAACATTCACCACCCCGCTTCCCATCTATCCCCACTTCCTCACCCAGCCCTGGCAGTCTGTGCCCCGCCCCCAACCCCGCCCCCTTGGCTGGCAAAACCAGGCCGGGCTATGGGAGTGACAGGCAGCTTGAGAGGGCCCAGCCGGCCTGAGAGGAACACACTGGAGAGGTCAGGCCCATGTCAAGTGGGGTGTGGAGGCCAGCTGAGGAGCCCTGCCTGCACATTGTGCTAATTTGTGCAGCCAGTGTAGACAGCGAGGGCAGGGCAGGAGGAGGAGGGGTCAGAGACACGCTGAAGGGCAGCGGGGACCGGCATATGGGGCCCGGCTGAGGAGCAAAACAGTATAGGGCCGTTCATGATTCTTTCCAGCACATGTGCTCACAGAGATACCCACAGACACACTTATACACACCCACAATCACATCAGCCACTGTTCAAGTGGTTCCATGACATCCACCCATCCCCTCCATCTGCAAAGCTGTCTATGCCAGATCCTTTCAAAGGAAAAATGATCATACTAACCTTTCCAGACACACAACCATCGATGGACTTGGCAGTAAGCTGTGACTAACTACCAGCAGTCTGTGGTAGAAGCTTTTTGCCTTGAGGGAATGTGTAAACATGAAAACGAGACTTGCTAGTGTAAACATCTCACTGATTGATGTGCAGATCTGCTGTGCACTGTACTCAACTTAACATATATATACTTTCCACATACTATGTTGCCAGATGTTGATTAAATCAGTATAAAATAAGTATAAAAAAAGCTCTTAAACAGCAACAGTTTAGGCATGTATTATGTTAATTACTAATTGCAAGCATGTGCGGCCTTATTGACAATAATCCAGATTCATTAATGTTAGAACGGGCATATGAGAAAATGTATGTGCATATGCACCTATTAGTAGTTTGGCTTAAATACATAAATGTGAAACATTTATTCTTTTTGTCTTTATTTATTTGTCCCGCCAATTAAACCCAATGCCTAGTTAAAAAAATCAACACAGCAGAACTCGCATTACTATGAAAAAGTCAATAATCCTATAGGAGTGTGTATCAACAGCCAGCGACATCATCTGTTTTGGGTTGAGGCTGAGCTCAAAACGCTGGCCGTGTGCAATGTGCACCTGCTGGGCCGGTGCAGGCTGTCCCTGCAGGAGACACCTCATGGAAACATAGAAAGCGCCTAATGTCCTCAGCATCCCAATGCAAGGGAGGAGGGGTTCTTAACAGATCATTTTGGTTCACCCCAGAATCAGGTATCAGCCTTTACCCCAACCCCCCGAGCATTCAGACCGTTTACAGTGGGGTCACAACCCCAGCTGAGTGATGGAAGAATGGAACCGGAGCCAACGTAAACTACAAACAACCCCTCCGCCACCCCACCCACCCACATAGGCGGAGCAGGGGGTAACACCGCTGTCACAATCAATTTCAACTGAAGGTAGAAATAAAGCAGACCTCCCCTACTGGTCTGTAATAGCAGTCGCCGCAATATCTACATCACTGACCCAATGAGCTGCCATGCGAAAATATTAGGCAGGGAGCCAGCAGTCAGGAGAGGGGTAAATAATCAGAAGAGGCAATACAGAAAAAAATAGAGTTTGGCTGTCTGGCTGCCTGATTGCATTGTGAGACATTAGGGTGCACCGAGATGAAATATATATAGAAAGTGAAAGTACTAACACATTGACAGACACATATACATAAATCTGGATATATCCACTTTTAAAATAGGCTGTCTGTCTGCTTGTGTGTCTCAAGCTTTTTTGTCTTGGCTGCACCCTCTGGGACCCAACTAGGCCTTGTGTCACAAACAGATGGGCGCCACACAAAGGGCCCCCTCACCTCACCAAGCTGGTCCCCAGCATGCCTGATTAAACCCTAATACCAAAGTTAGAATTGATACAGTGACTCTGTGGTGATTCAATTAGGGCAGTGGGCATGAATGCAGCCGTACAAAAGATATGGAGTACTTACAAAGTAATTTTAGTTTGATTATCATTGCATCCTGCACGTGGAAGCAGAAAATTACAGACTCGTGTATTAGAGGTTTGATATCCTCTGGGGCCGCATTTGAGCCTGCATTCGAGCTGGATGTCACAGTTGACAAAATCTCGTATCCTGGATGGATTTGAACATTGCCAAGCAACCTCTTGGTAGTGGAAGACTTTACACAGTACAGCATAAGCAAGCAGTTTGTCTGTGGGTAAAAAAAAGAGAAAACATACTCAAAATTATTACAACAGTGACAGTCAATGCCTAACAGTTCAATTGCCTAACCGGTTTAGAATGTAAACAGCCGTTTATGTGGGTGACAAATTAGCAAAATGTTGACTAAAGGCTGTTATATAATTACTCTGTTAGCTCCTGTATCGTCATTATGCATTATTTGATTTAATCAGTGCACCGTGTCTGCATTCTTTTCAAGCTAATTATAAAACACATAAAATTGAAGCAGAAAATATGAAAATTGCATAAAGAATAATGAATACAAACACAGAGGGTGGTCCAAAAATCAAATGCAATGAAGAAAATTTATTTTCTGATAGACGCACAGATACAACTGGACCACCTGTGAGAAAATGCGTGTTGCCAACATCTCTCCTCTGATATTAGTCTGTGTGATGTAAGATTTCTGGGATGATTATAATCAATACAGCAATTGCAATTGGCATTGATGTATGCACTAACCAGAAGTGCATTAGTCAGGACGACACCACACTGTGGGTATCGACAGCGGGGAGCCAATACCACATGAGTGGAGCCAGACAGATGCATGACTGTACAGAGAACAACATGGAGATACAGAGATCTCAAATGCCCAACATCGACAGTCAGCACTTTATCTACCAAAGAATTGTAAGAACCTGACAACTTCCTGCAGTCCAGCAGCTTTTGATGGTCTATAAACACACAGGCTGGCGACCGCTTTAAACACGCATTAGCTGTTCAGCATTTATGTAGAACACCAACTGTCAAAAGTTTGGATACACGTTATATTTGTCATAATCTTGAAAACAATTTGGTCTAAAGATACCTAAATGCTAAAAATTAATAATGTAAACTGTGTATAAGTTAAATGATTAAATAAAAACAAAACTTAATTCTCTACAAAACTCAAATTTAATTTAGTCAAAATTGGTAACCCTAAAGATTTTATATATATTCTCAGCACATAAACAAAAGCCACCTCTGCATCTCTCATCTTTACACATTTAGCGAGTATGTGTGTGTGTGCATGAGTAAGAACTAGGGATGCTTCTTATCATTCAATGCTTAATTTCTCTCTCACTACCTCTCCATCTTTGTCTGGTCTTGCTGATAGGCTAATCAGTGTGTAAGTATATCCTGTCAAATAATTACAGCATGTTAATACCATCCACATCTCTGCATAATTTGCCCATATGCATAATCGTCTTTAGCTTCTTCCTCAAAATGTGAGGTGAAAAAGCTAGCCTTACCTCTGGAAAATATTCACTGATGAAACATTGGACTGAATGTGTTAACAAGTGAGTCTTGAGATGAGATTCTGAACCTCCAACCGCTCACTGGACAGTCCACTGTGTGCAAACAATGTTTTCTACAGTCAATCGACAACAAAAAATCAGGTGCAGAAAGGAGTTTAAAGATGTGAATATTATGCAGAGAGAGAGATAGGGTAGGCCTGATTCAGTGTAGGTCATGTTAGGACGAAGCACTCATGGAAATGACAAGTATGGAAGATAATGGTGGAAAGGACTCACCAAATAGGCATTCATCTTTGTTGCTTTTGTAAGGCAGGGCAAGCCAAGGTCAGCAGCTGAGTGAAGCATCTTTGTGAGACACGGGGCAGGAGGCGGACTCGCAAATAGCAGACTGGACAAGGGGCCACGTGTCGTCAGCAGGATTAACAATGGTCATTTTACAGAGGAGCAGCCCTTTTTCTCTCATCCGTTTGTCTCAAACCCCCACAAGACCCTCTAGCCACTTAGGGCCTGCCCTCTCCTTGACATTTGACCTCTGACAGCTCACAGGTGCTGGCCTTACACATACTTATGACAAACACATATTCAGGTCTCCTCTGCACTGCAAAAACCCTTCCTACAAAGCACTCCGTGGCCCCCGAACACCCTCAAGTCTCTCCCTGCGACCTCTCTCTTTCACCTTCTCAAAGACTAGGAGAAAAATGAGAGCAGTTCATGTTAGGAAACACTTTCAATTTGTCTCTGGGTAATATGCGAGGTATTGCATTAAAGACAAATAGCACCCCCCTATGTTTCCTTTATCACTGTCAAGGCAATTAATAGGCCAAGGACCCTTTTACTGGGTTACCAGACAGAGGGCAGGAAGAGGTTCTTACAAGGAAGCCAACACTATTCCTACAGCATCTCTTTACTATCATCGGGATGTAAGGTTGAATTTAAGTATGTTTGGGTAACTAGTAATTTAATATATAGCCTAGATGAAGAGGTTTATAATCTGTTTGGACAAGCGCTTGAAGACTTTTGTTTATGTCAATCTTTTAATCTTTAGATTGTGCTTATTTTATAAAAGTCAAGAAAGTAGAAAAATGTTTTGGCTTCACCTGTATTGCAAATGTAATATAACAATGTTTTAAAAACAGCTGTGTCACATTATTCAGACATTATTCAGTGTTTTATAATTAACAGAGTAACTCAAAGACACCACCAGCCCTCACTCGGATACATTCATGGCATGGCAAATGATTTTTCATTTCAAGGAAGTAGACGTTCACGTGTAAGTGTGTAACAAAACGATAAGGGAGACCGGATCTGATACAGGATGATAAAACACTTTGCTGATGTCAGGGTGGATTTTTGCATTTCGCAGGGGAGGAATTGGATGTTATCTCTGTCTGGGGAACATTTTTCCCCCAGAGGTCGTCCTGGGGCCATAGCTTGTCCCTGCTCACCCACAGACAACGAGCTAATCTTTTTGTGTGTTAGCCAATAATATACATCCATAATTTGTGAAATACAGCTGAATTGCATTTTAGTATCCTGAATGACATTACATTCAATACACAACATTTTTTTGGAAAACCAGTTTATGTCAGCTTAAGAAAAATGTTTATCCAGATTAACACAAACTGTCTACTACTTGAAAGTAGTATACATTCTATATATTTTTATTCAATGATATGCTATGTGTAATGTGATTTACACATGTTTATATCTAGAAAAACATTGCTATCAACCAATCATTGCCCTTGGGTTTAAGATCAGGGATATGATTGGTTAACAGCAAAGCCAATCTAAAACCACATCTAACTTCTGCAAATGTGAGGTATGTATAGGTGTGTGTGGAAGAGAGACAGGGACACTGGATGTACGCCTATCAGCTAGCCCTAGCCTGATCTCTGATGGCTGCCCGGCTACTTTACATGTCTCATTTGAATATATTGATTGGGCCATCTGTAAGCCATTTATCTCTTTCAAAGAACCGTTAGAACAAGCCACCCCTCCTTCCTTCCCGCCCATCCCTGTGTCTCCTCTCACATTTACACACGTACACGCACGAATGCTTGTACACACACTCACATGTGCAAACGCACTGACGCACACACGCCTCCCCCAACGTTAGACACACACAGATGAACGCATATGTGACCTATACAAAGCCGCCACTGCAACATTCAAATGTACAAATGACATAAATGGAGACTGAATGAATCAATACATAATAACTGACAGCAAGCAAAACATTACCGAGGCTTTATCCATTTGAAAGTGTCATGTGATGTTCTCTGTGTGAAGCGAGACTGTGGATTTAGGACCATGGACAGCGCTGTTATCACTTCACTAACCTCAGCAACATGTAGGCACATAAAACAGTTTGTGTTGTTTGGTATTTCTGGTATTAAAAAGTAAATATAAAGAAAAAGAAGAGATTAATGCATTGGTAAAGTGAAGGAATCTGTGGTTATAATTGTATTAGAGTGATAGTGTGGAAGGCAACCGTGCCATTGTACCAGGGTACAGGGACTCTGCATTGAGCAGATATTAGTCAGAGATTCCCAATCTATATAAATAGAGCAGTCATACATATTATTTCTCTGTCGGCTTGTGGCCAGCTATACAGTGGACTAGACACCAGACGTGCTGATCTAAAAAAACTGGCACTGGTTCATTGGCTTTTTTGGCCTTTCTATGTTCACAGGAATCAGCTGATAAAGCACTAACCTGATTGGCTGAATTCCATGTTTTGCACACATATTGAAAAGGCCTGGTCTCATCAGGTGACGCTGGTGATGGCAACAATTACGGTGGTTTCTCACAGTGTCATTTGAATTTTTACGAGTCAAGCCGTGCTGACGGTGACCTTTCTGCGGTGCGTAAGTGCAGGCCCAGCAGATGGTGGAAAATTGGATGGACTGTCTGGGCCATACGGAGCATATGCAGTGAGTTTGTGGAGCCTCTGCGTAGCACGACGGAGCTTGGGACGTGGATGCCCGCCCGGTGAGACTGGCACAGCTTGCTGACATTGGCATGGTGCAAAGTACATCACACCACCCTCTGAGTGCTTATCTGACTTCTCATCCCTCGTTCAAACACAACCCCACTGGAGTGAAAGAAACAAAGTGGTACTTAACCCTGTGCTGATCATGTTCAGAGTAACAAGAGTTCCTTCATGGCTGGGACTTTAATCAAAGAAATACTCAGAAAATGAGAGAGACTTTACAAGTTATTAATATTAAATCAATAGAAAGTTTTATGTTCATTAGGACTTTTATTTTGAAATGTTACATATGGGAATGTGGTTGAGCATGGTGATAGTGCTCAATCTGGGCTTGAGCCCCCAATCTTGGTGTTACTACAATGAAATGTTGTTTTTAACCTGTTAACTGTCACTGCTCGACAGGTTGAACATTTTGGTTATTTCACTACTCACTTTAATATTTCATAGTTGAATTCTAATCTAATTATGACAAACTAAACATTGATGGAAAGGTCTAAGACTAAACATTTTAATAACAATAATTAAATAATAATAAATAAAAACAAAAAAAAAATAATAAAAAAATTTGTATTTTTTGTGTAAAAAAAAAATTTTTTGTAAAATAAAAAAGTTTAAATATCTAAAATTTTCAGATGTGTGCAGTGACAGTAATCAGGTTAAAAGCATAAATATTAGTGCATAACAGGTAAAGATACATTCTTTTTAAATCTGTGAAATGCATAAATGCAATCACCCTCTAGAAATAATTTAGTAAAGGAAGGAATGGAAAGCGGTCGCATTGTATCCTCTATTGTAACCAAGGTAGCAGTGTCCAATTCTGCTGTCACAGTGACCGTTTGAGTGGCACCTGCTCCGACTGCTGTGTTCATACATCCAACTTTAGGTCGGCAAGCATCTCATTGTACCATGTCCTTCTTCCCATATCACTCCACATCACCGGCTCTCTGTCTTACTCCCAGATAGCACCCCCAAACCCCTCCTCAGACGTCAGCGTCTGTACACAATTCCTGCGCTGCAAATCTTTCAACTGGATGGATGAATGTCCACAGCCCATTCATCATTTCTCTTATCCCCTGCCCTCGCCGCTGTTTTTACATCATCCTGCAGTCAACTTGACAAGTGATGTCCCTTCCTTTTCTCTCACTTTTCCTTCTTCCTCCCTTTTTTCCACCCTCTGTCCATATCTCCCTGTCCCTTCTCCACTCTGCACCACTGGGACAAGTGCGGCTCTGTCCGTTCTAGCAGTAAAAGGCCTATAAAAAGCTAACACGCCGAAGAAAGGGTAATGATGAAATTTAACTGCTAGCCTTGGTGCACCTGGGGTCCGGCGTGGCCCCGGGGCCTTAAATCGCTTCCCCTTTCCCTGCCACCGGAGGGCCCGGTGCACTGAACCAGAACTGCCCTACCGAGGTCAATGCCACTGCAGAGAGGGAGAGTTATTTCGTTTTAAAGATGTGATATAGATTTTGTGGGATCTCATTTGAGCCTGAATAAAAGCGCTGGCTGGAGGAACTTTGAAATATGGTTGAGGAGAGACTGGAGAAGAACAGTAACGGTAGTGCTGTTTAACCTACACTGGGCTGGATGACTGCTGGGTACAGAATTGCATTTTGGTCCTCATATTTGTGTTTACAGCAATGTTGGACAAGCCATTTTAAAACTGTAGCTTGCAAGTTACTCAATTTTAAAAGTAGTTATAATACAGGTGGGCAAAGCTATTATTTGCTATTATTTGGCTAAACCACGTGATACTAAGGAAAACTTGCAACATTGCAAAACTATATTGATGCCATTTACATATCACGTTACATTGCTACTTACTTTAAAAACAGCTTCTTTCTTAATGTGCTCAACCAGATTTTGTCAAGTGTTAGGTGTTCCCAGGTCAGCAGAACCACATTTCTGTAAAAAAACACTAACACTAAAATCAGAGGGAAATCAACTTTTCAGTAACTGTACACCTGTCCCCCAAAATTAGGAAGGCTGTATAATATTTTTCCCGAATGTCCCATATAAGCATACAGTCCCAGCCAAACAATATATGCTGTCATACACTGGCTCTATACACTGGCTCCTCCATTGCCCAGCACAGTCAGGGTGTCAGGACATGGCTATTTTCAGTCCAGTGACTGACTGGCCCATGCCCAGAGCTCACTCAACTTCCCCGAGTTGAGATCTTGGCACGCCGGTGGCCGGGGCCCCGCCTCCCACCTGTCCCTGGCTACGGCACAGGCCTTTCTCTCTTTCCTTCAGCTCTCAGTCTCCTGGCCTGCCGGCGTGGAAAATCACCCTTTGATGGGCCGGCAGGGCTGGCAGAGGAGGCAGCCGTACTGCAGAGATGAACTGAGAGATGGAAAACAAAAGAGAGAGAGAGAAAATAAGAGAGAGGGAGCAGTTTAGCTTCACTGGTTCAGTCCAGGCTGCATCATCCCCCTCATACGGAATGTAGTAGTCATAGTAAACAGCTATTGTCACCCACCATAAAATTTTACTGTTAATAAGTTATTTTAAGTGTTTAAGGTATTCTTGTATGGTAATGATACTTTGCTATTTTAGTGGTATATTCTGTGTGTAGTTAATCCAGTAATCCAGTGCAAGCCTGTTGTGTCATTTATGCATTATATATTTTTTTTATTTTGCAGAAATAGCAATGAAAAGTGTTTCTTACCCTTGATTTATAAAATATATATAGTTAATATCATGATGCTGGTCAATTGAGAGGTCCAGTTGTGCTGAAAAACACAATACAGTGACAGTAAAGTACTTAGAATGTATATGTACTGTATATACAGTAATGGTGTGCTATTGTATACAATCATATTTGTACATTTGTGTTGTTATTTAAAGCACAATATGTTAGTATTTTACTTAAGCAGTAACATACTGTAAGATATAAATATTCACACTACAGCACAATCTCTTATATCTTCCTGCTTAATTTTCTTGTGTTCTGCTCAGCGTTTCACATTTGCTTCTGGAACGCACACTTAACCACAACAAAATAGTAAAACAGACCACCCATTGGAGCTGTGTGTGCGGGGTTGCCCAGGACAAGCCTATTTACTGCTTTTGGAAATGACTTATTATTAAAAGGATTATCATGACACACATACAAACACAAACATGGTAATCCTCATTAAAACTTGGAAAGCCCCACCAATGCAATCCAGCTGACGCCCCTGTAGGATAGGACATGACTACAGCAGCCAAAACACAACAGCCCCCCATCAGCCAGTAGATATCAGAGCCTTCCATCCGCTCATCTGTAGAGGCAGTGACTGCAACGGTCGTGCATGGAGAGAGAGCGAGGGAGAGCGAGAGGGGTGCAGCAGGTGCTGGATGATGCAAGCAGAAGAAGAGAGGTTGGGAGAAGGACAGAAAAAGACGGCGAAAAAGAAGTGCATGACACAGAGAAATAGAAACGGAGCCAACGTGGTTGTGGCAGAAGGGCCCCCTGCTTTTGATCTGCCAATTCCAATGTAATAACAGATAAATAGACAGGGCTCTCTGGGATACAATGGCAAACAGCTTGGGCCTGCCAAGGGAAAGCGAGCTAATGCTCTCCTTCATGCACAGCCCCTGCGGCAGGCCTGGCTCTCTCAGCCCCACTGTCACACTGAATGATAAAGCAGACAGATTGCTCCGAACGGCAGACACTTTGATACCCAGCAGCCCCTGAGGCGCAGCCGGAGTGCCTCTTTAGCCATTCACAAGTTAATGTGCCAATTTGTTTTCCAGTGCGCCTCGAGGAGAATTTATGGCGATGGACTGAGAGCAACGGGTAAATACTAATAAAATGCTCTTTTTGCGGCAATTTGTTTAATTGGCCACAGTGGGGATGGGCTCGTTGAGTTGGAGTGAGATGACCCCGAGAAGATAACTGTGCAGATGTTCGCCGCACCTCCCTTAACGGTGATCTGAGCGTTGCTGTCTCCTCCTCTAATCACCCACCCGCGGAAGCACAGATTACTGCTCCGCTTACCCACTATAGCCATATAAACACAGTAGAGATCGCAGGGACTGTGTCTTAACATCACGTACACTTTATTCTTTTGAATTTCACTTTAGCCAAACGCCTGGGTTTGATTCTTATTGGAAAGGATTAGGAAAATTTCGTGGAGGAGAATATGTTTGACCTTCAGAATGGAGGGGTGTTTAAATCTGTGCTTAGCGTTCTCCGATTAGCATTGGAGCGGGAGATTTGGTGTGGAAGCCTCTTTTAATGCTAACCAGAGACTAATTACAGACCCCTTTGTTCTGCACATTATCTCTACAGTTGCACTGTAAATTAGGCATGGAGATTCTAGAAATCAAATTATATACTGGATAAATTCACTACACAGAAGTTAAAGGAGTCTAGAAAAGAAAAATATGCTTTTGCACATACTCTGGTCTAGAATATCATAATTCACAACTTGCTACAAATGCCAAACCAAAACTAACAAATAATAAAAAACACCTTTAACCCTTAACAGTTACTATTTCTCAGGAGGACCACCTATGTTATTTCACTATTCACTTTAATTTTTCATAGTTGAATTTTAACTAATCAAGACTCAAGAATAAATATTTGATTTTCAATACATTTTCATATCAATAAATATTTTCAATAAATATAAACAAAAATAATTCATTAAAATATTGATGTTAATGATATTTTTTAAAATACCTAAAATAAAAAAGATTTAAAGAAATTAAAATATCTAAATATTTTTTAAAAAATTAAAATTTGTTTTAAAATGGCATTTTTATGTGTGTTCTTAATATGTGCAGTTACAGTTATCAGGTTAAAATCTATTTAAAAAAATGTTAAAATATAAAAATAAAAAAATGTTGATGTTAATGATATTTTTTTAAATGCATAAAATAAAAAAAGATTTTAAAAAATTTAAATATCTAAATATTACAAAATGTTTAGTTTTAAAATAGCATTTTTATGTGTGTTCTTAATATGTGCAGTTACAGTTATCAGGTTAAAATCTATAAAAAAATATCTAAAAATAAAAAATTTTGATGTTAATGATATTTTTTAAATGCATTAAAAAAAAAAAAGATTTAAAAAAATTAAAATATCTAAAAATTAAAAAATTGATAGTTTGAAAAGTGCATTTTTATGTTTATACTCAATATGTGCAGTAACAATTATCAGGTTAAAAACTATAAAAACAAACAAATAAATCCCCACTTTTTTTAAAACCTGCCATGTATTTTCCCTCAGACAATCAGAACTACAGAGTTGAATGTAAAGCCAAAAGCAGAAAGCAGCAGCCCTGCCAAACTGTGGTCTAAAAAGTGCAGAGTCCTGTGGCGTTACAGAGAGGTGTGTGGGCTCTGATGTCAGCGCGGGACCCGAGCCTGTGTGTGAGAGGTGTTAATGGGCCCACGCAGGGCCACAGCTGAGCACTATGCTCAGTCTCGGCTGGTGCGCTCAAGGTCGAGGATTATGCCACGTCCTGTGACCAAACAGATGCTTCTGACAAAACACATCACACCAATAGAGACTCCTCCCCTCCTGCTGTGGGGCCTCAGCCAAGATGGAGGATAGCAGCCACTCTCTGCACTCTCATACCACCTATACAACTGCACATACACACCCCAATCAATGCGGCACACTGATATAGGCGGGAGAGCAGCCCGCCTCGGGCAAGCAACATGTGCCTCAGGGCTGCTATAGGCTGTTACTCAAATACACAAACTGATCAAATACACTCATCCAGTTGGAGAACTCTGCCCCTGTGTAGTACTGGCCCTTTAAAGTGATTTAAAGAAATGGATAGTTCACCCAAAAACAAAAATTCTGTCAGCATATACAGCATTTACTCTCATGTCAATTATAACCCATGGGACATTTTTATCTTTGTGAATTTCCAGGTATAGCAGTATTTTTATTTATCTCTTAATTTTCATTTCATTAAAAGTAAATGGTGACCACGGCTGTCAGGTAACATTTTTATTATTATTAATGAATTCAGTGTCAGTCTCGTTTTTTACACAGACATTTCAGATGACTTTAGAAATGACTTTGTATCGAGTACTTGTATTTTATAGGAGATTTTTGGAGCTATATGATGTTCTCCAAAATGACGTTCTCCAAAATGTTTCTTCTGTGATCCACATAATTTATCTTCATTTTAGAAGGGTGTGGAAGGACATGATCATGAGTCAATGAAAAATGCCAAAATTTTTTCTTCTTTTGGGTGAACTGTACCTTTAAGATGTCATGAATAAAAAGGAAAAGTCAGGGGCCCAAAAATAAAAGGTTAACTCACACACATCAAACAGAGAATATGTGTTTCTCGTTTAATGACAGAATTTAATTCAACTAAGTAATGCTGTCTTTTTGTTTGTTATTTGTATTATTTGAGAAACTGGGCCACAATGTTTCCACAGGGATCTCAGAGGAGATGCAGGCCACAGTGGAGCACGGACAGACCCAGGGGAGGTGTGCAGAGATGGGGTAGGGTGAGAGCAGATGTATAGATGTGGTATACCCAAATGACAAGCCTGTTGGACCCATGGCAAGCCGCAATTAATGACCCATGCACACTTTACAGGATGAAAAATGCCCACTGTCCAAGCGGTGCGGCTCTGCTTGGCAGCTGGAATTCTTCATTACTCCAGCTCTACCAAGTGCAGGTAGCGCTGGCATACAAACTGCAACAAACACACAATCCAAAAACACAGTGCAACACATCTAAAGCATAAAAACCCTAAAACTACCATAAGCCACCAACAAAGCTTCATTTTCAAAGTCAAAGTCTGTTCATTGTCATCGATTTCCTCTGCGATGGGGAACAAAATACAATGTCTCCAGGTGTCACATGCAGAAGGCATATTTCAGTTCTCCAGCTACTGAGGTTATAAACTGCTACAGCAAGCCATTTGAGTAATGTGTACAAAATACACTGCCTGGTACATAGATGAGCACTTCATGGTGGGCCGGCATCACCCAGGCCTGGTTCTTCTGACCTAGAGAGTAAATTATCCGATCGATTGCATTACTATGAGACCAAATGTGTGACACATTCCTCTTCTAAATGCTCACATTTAATCAAACACAATGCTTGGTTGCCAGATCACAGTGCATTTCACAGAAACATATGCCACCTACAAGATACAAAATGCAAACCTCAATTCCAAACTAACCTATTTAAAATAAATAAATTAATTAATAAATAGGCACATAATCTCAAGATCTAAATTGAATACAGTGTATAACTGCATGAAAATCACATTAAAAGAATATGGCTTATCTTATCAGTCCTATCTCCCATATCAGGAGATATCACATTATAAACAGGCACATGCTGTGCCACAACCATTCTGAAACATTTCCTGCAAATTTCAAGTCTCTCCAGGAGGATGCTGATCACATTCCCACCATCAACAATAAACTTTTAAAGGCCCAGCTGCTCCTGGTGTTAATTGGCATTTATAAAGCTAAAAGATCTCTTTTTTATTAAGTGACCAAGTATCTGATTAGTCAATAATTTAATTACCGAACTGATAAAAATGTTTGCAATTTCTTTAAAAATTACTTTTCGGATCTCTTGCAATATTATTTAACAGAAAGATAATTACAAGCATTATCATTATCTTTCTAAAGACATGTTTTATTAAAAGTTAACTAGTGCTCAGTGACAATTATTAAGATCTTGATTAAAAATAGATGATTGTTTGGCAATTGAATATATCTCAGGCTTTCACAGTTTTAGTTTAAAGCAAGCTCATGGGATCGAATCCCAGGAAACGTATAACTAGAAAGCACTGTACATCACTTTCTATGAGAGGCTATAAAACAAAAACACAAACGAGCTAAAAACCAACACAAGTGAAGCCCACCTCAATCAATCGTCATAATGTAGCAAACTGTTTTCTGGAACTTTTGTGTGTGTGTTTGTGTGTGTGTGTGTGTGTGTGTGTGTGTGTGTGTGTGTGTGTGTGTGTGTGTGTGATGTCAGTGGGTTCACACAGAGGGACACAGGTGGCTCAATCTCCACAGGTCTGAGGAGACAATTTGTCAGGACCCCTTGCCATGATTAACCTCCCTCCACATCAGAGCAGAACAAAGTGGAAGAAGAGGAGGAAAGGGAGATAGAAGTGACATGGAGAAAGATGAGCAATAGGTGAAAGAGAAAGAGTCAAGCAAAAACTGGAAGAGTTGGGAGGGTGTTGAGCGGGAGGACACGGTGTTGCTGCCCCAGCGACTCTGAGCGGGTCATCTCACGCTCACATTTATCCCGTGCGCAGGCACAGGGTTCCTCATCCGGATCCTTTCCCAGGACACGTCCCACAGCTCGCTGCCCGGGAGAGCACGGCTGAGGAAACCTCCCAACTATAAAGTTCCCAGACGTGGGTCTCTTTATCAGGAGAAAACACATTCATCAAAGCCCTCGTCGAGCATCTGAACGCGCGCTTACCCGAGCATCCCCTCTCTCAGCCACCAAAGTCGCTCGTTCGTTTGTTTACTCAACTTAGATAGGGGTCTTTCATTGATCTGTAGGGTGCCTCCCTATCTACCCGAGCAATAACCATCAGAAGCCGTAAAACAAAGCCAAACATGTATATGGGCAAAACACAAATATTGGAGGAGGAAAAGTTTTAAGTTTCTTGAGCTTTAAGTTTCTTGTACAAGTTTCTTGAGCTTTTAAAAATTAAATAAAAAATACATTTGCCATTGCACGCTTGTTTTTCCACCTCTCCCTGTTCCTAGTGTCTACCCAGGATGTATATGGAGAGAAAGCAGCATAGATTAGACCGTTGAGGTGCACTAGAGCAGAGATGTGTGTGTGTGGGGGGGGTGGAAATAGAAAGGACACTGGCCCGGGCCCGTCAGTCCATTAAGCGGGGTGTCTAACATCCCATTTCCCTTGCACTTCCTCCCTCCTAATCCCTTTATGCGAAACTCACTCAAGAGTAAGCATGTGTGAAATTGAGGACTTTCTAATACACACTGCGTAGCCCGGCTCGCCCCTGCGGCTAGGAGGGCATTGCCGGGGTGCCTTTATAAAACTGTGGCAAGCAGAATTATATCATAATCAACACTGACTTCTCCCGGCATGACTTTCAATGGCGTTGACATCCACACCGTGGCATATCGGCCAGTGCGCATTAAGGCACGGACAGCTAAACATAGTAAGAACGGGTCGGGTTTGCTGGAGCCTGTCCCTAAACCTTTACAACTTGCCATCTCTTCACTGATGTGCAGTGACTAAGCCAATCGAATGAAGTCAACGTTCTTTAATCAGCAGTACTCACAGATATCAGACATGCTTGCTGTTGGATCTTACAAGTCGGTTACTCTACTTATCCTATCCTGCCTACTCAAAACTCCCATAAAAGTACTCATTACTTTACTATTATTTTCCCATATCATGGCACAATCCTCATTTATGATTATGTGCTTTTACTTGACCACAGTTTCACACTCCCTCATTGGAGCTTTAATGCTTCTTCGCACAGCCACTCGACAACAGAGGAGTCCTTCATTGATATTTGTTCTTCAATCTGTTTCATGAGTGCATATTATTACTGGATCTCTGCTTTTCACATCTCCAAGTGTTCATAATGCATGTGCCTCTCCACATGAGGACCATTGCGAGCACTCTCCATTGTTTGCCGAATACAACATGACTCCCCCTACTGTGTGGTAATATGGCTATTTGCTCAGTCAATTTGCTGTTCCCAGCATCCAAGCACATGCAAATACATCGAGCGATGTGTGCTGGGTGACAGCAGTGGCTTGCGATACGACAGCTTGCAAACTATTCCAAACAGTGCTGTTTTTGAAGGGCTACAATAAAAGCCGATTTTGAAGAGCTCGTCTGGAGTGTGACCTAATGACTGTAAAAGCGTGAGGTATAAATGAGGCTCTATGCCACCTGGAGGTGTTTGGAAATTGTTTGTCATTTTCCATGCAATTACAACGTGACACGCAGCGCATCACGATCACAGCCGCTCAATCAACACGTATCAATGCCAACACATAAGACTGTACATAAGACTGTACATAAGAGTGTTGGGGAAGTTATGATGAAACTGTAGCTTGTCCAGCTATAAGCTTTTAATAATTTAAAGAAGTTTAAAAAAAATGTCAAGATACTTTTATATAAAAAAAAAAATATATAAAATCACAGAATATACATATAAAAAATATAAAAATATATAATTTATATAAAAACAAAAAATATAAATATATATATAAATATATATAATATATATATATATATATATATATATATATATATATATATATATATAATATATATAAAATATAAAAAATATATTTATATAAAACATAATTTCCATAGCTCAGTTTGTGTTATTTTACAGTTTTTATTCTAAAACAAGGAATCCAACAAGGTATCCAATTTACAATTCTGTACACTTCTGGTATAAAATCAATACTGGTAATATTATAATATTAGAATCTAGTTTAAATAAATAAACTCAGTTAGCAGTTAACATACAGTACCAAAGAGCTGAAAAATAAATCGTAAAGGCAGCAGTGTCTGTAGTTTTAGTTTGTTACCCCTCAGCGCTACACACCCATAATCTAAATGATACAAGTGACTTTTACGAGATCCATGGCCCATCTTAGTTTTAAATGTCTCTTTCTCTTCCTCTTGCTTTATATCTAGGTGTCGCTCCTGGGCCACAGCGGAAATGTGTGCAGGTAGTGGAGCGGAGCAGAGAGACATGAAGGAAATGAAGGCCAGTGGCCTGGAGTCAACCTTCCTGTCAGGACAGCACGATTTTAAGAGTGAAGCACTCATCTCCTGTGCCAATTACAGTTGTCCCAGACAACGCCACAGGACAACAGTATAAACAACAGCTACACCACGCTCATGACATATTATCAAAGATATGAAAGTGGGAAAACATAGTCGCTACATTAACAGCTGCACGTTCACACATAAACATAACAGCTACATGACACTGGAAAACCTAATAGCTGATACGTGACAAAATTCAGTTATTAATTCATTTCTGCATTTTATTATAGATAAGACAGTTTTAGAGGAAACAGGAAGCAATAGAGAGAAATGAACAAAGCACCACCATGCAACATCAAACTGAACATACACAGACCATAATTTAACTTCTTGAATTATCAAGTCAATCAGACACAAAGCCCCTTGCCAAATAAGGTCACTGTCTTCAAATCATCCAGGCAGTCCCTCAGGACTCCACACACCGAGTCAAAATCAGTGATAGCATCAGTGCCCCCTGTCCCTCTCCCTACACATTGCACGTTCACACTAATACAGCTCCCAGGAGATCAGGGGGATAACAGTGTCGGCCTGTGTCAGCTAACGCACCGGGGCTATAGTCCCCTTTGGCCCCGACCCGAGTTGCCTCGATGAGGGGTGGGGTTCCAGTCTGTCTGATACTACTCAAGCATGCCTGGCTCAGATAAGCCTCTCTCCCCCCATGCGTCCTAAGTCCAACTCCTATATCACAGATTCTCAGACGCATCCAAGACGGAGGCTTTACCCCGTCCCCCACTTTTTCACCACGCTGCCCCCTGCTGCACAGGTGCTGCTGTATGACAGTTGCTAAGCAACATGCTTTGAGGACACCCACCTGCCTTCAGGCTTCAGTGGTCTAAATTTTGTCTTAATTGCAAATTGAGTGGGAGATGAGCGCACGCCCCCTGAATGTGAAATAGACGCGGTCTGTCTGCCAATGTCGCCGGGCTAATCAAGAGATAGTGACGGCGGGCAGTCAGCGTGATGGGGTAACACACACTGTGATGTCATAACCATTACAGAGTCATATCATTTACTGCATCATTCAGGGCAATCTTGACTAATACAGTACTGAACAAAAACCAAGGCTATTAAGGCTAAATATGATGAGAGGAAAAGAATAAATCCTCTTTGTCAGAGCAAAGGCAATAGATGGCCAAGTATACCCATTTCCCTTCTCTGCCCCAAAAAACTCTCTCACACCAAATGCAAGAGCCCATTTGCTGAATTCAATTACCAGCTCCTGTACCAAATCCGCAAGAGACTATGTTCCAAAGGATGCTCATTTTAGCTCCTCTCTTGCCAAATCCCACAAGAAATCTCTTTCATTTGAACAATGCACTTTTTCCTATTTAAAAAAAGAAAGAAAATCAATACCTGGTTTCAATATGAGGGGACAGGAATCAATATTGCAAGCCTTTGGGTTTCTTCTTCTCTTGCTGTCCTCTCCTGGCTTGTAAACAGAAACAATGGAATATGGTTATGACAGGGTCAGGGATGGCTCAGCTGATAGAGCCCATGATTAGGTTCTTGTGTTACAATCACCCCGGCGCTTTACTCTACTGATGCCTTTTAACCTTTTCATGCCATGCGCAGCCCAAAAAAACTCGATACCATTCCTCTTCTTTCAATTCCCCCCACCCCGTGACCCCCCTGCTTTAGTGTTTATGTCCAATGTGGTGGAAGCCAGGATCATCAGCCAGAGAATGAGTCTTGGATTTGTCACTTTCTGCTCTCTGTAATCCTTTATGAGCAAGAGGCACAATGGGGACGCTCATTGTCCTCCGGTTCTCAAGCCTCATTGGAAAGGGTTGTTTACCACAGACATGAAATTGGAAGAGTCACTGTGCAGATAAAAATAGTGACTTGGGTTGTCCAAATTGCCATCTTCTTCATTTCTGCGGTGAACCAGTGATGACTTCTAAAGCAAGAAAAACACTTAGTTTAAAAATGCAATTTAGACTTAACGTAATGAAATCTTCCCATTTTCATACTGTTTAGATTAGCGAAACTAAAACAAACCCAGGAAAAGTAGCGTCTTTTTTCTATGCCATGTTGTAACACGATTATCTCGACTATATTCATGGCTCTGTGGCACGTTTACCAAGAAAAAGAAAATCTAAGTACGCACCACCGGTCGTCAACAATACTTCAACAAGAAGGCACGGTGGGCACCTGAAGATGTTTTGGAACCTACAGTGTCAATGTCTTCAAGAAAGGAATTACTAACAAATTGCTAAGGGCCTGCACATAATTTAGAGGCTGGTGGCAATTTTATGACTTGGTAATGTTCCTAATTACATGCCCGTGAAAGGCTTAATTAATTGAGGGAGGCAGAAAGAGACGAGAAGAACCCGAATCGAGAGCGAAGAAAAAAAACAAGAGCAGCGAGAGGGTAAAAGTGGATGGTGTGTTTGTTATCGTGGTTCCACTGCATTGGGTTTTACTGCCTAAGGAGAATTTAGTGGCTCTTTATTTGCTCAAAGAAAATGCGACTCTACTGAAAATACGACCATCACGATCAACCCCTTGCTGATACCTAATATTCCTTCTCTCACCCTCTATGACTGTTTCCAAAGTGGCTGTAATCATATTATTGTAAATGTTGGTGCAGTTAATTGCATTGAGAGGAAAATAGGTTCCGCTTGGTGGGTTATGGAGAATTTTATAAAGTTTGTTTCCCCATAGGAAGATTGAGTCAGTAATGGTGTTTTGGGGGGGTGGCAGTTACGGAGGGCGTGGAAACATCCAAACACAAATGTAGGATTCCACCCTTCATCTAGATTAGCTGTGAGATAAAACCCTCAGATCACATTGCAACACACACACAAACTACTATTTTGCAGTTTAGAAACATAAAAATTAAGTGTGGGCTTACAAAGAGTGCTCAAGATGTATCAGCTTTACCTTAGCAGACAAAATGAGGCTGAAGGATGATTTTTCTCTTGCAGATCCAGAATTAATGGGAAGATCATGAGACTGGAGCAGGAACACACATCTTTGCTTTTTGTTCATTTTCTATGCTGTTTGTCCGGACTTCATTTGGAAAACCTGCACCTACAAATTTACAGACAATAGAGGCCTGAGCAACACACAAAACAACTTCCTAATTACATTAATCTTTCTATGACATTAAAACGATAAAAAATTATAAGATGTATTCTTAATAAAATGATGTAAATTGGGGGTATCATTAATATATATATATATATATGTGACCCAGTCTGTGAAAACCCAGCTAAAGTAATTTTTTGTGATTTTTCTGTTTTCTGCATAAAATAATTCTACATAATGTAAAGAATATTCTTTGTGAATTTAACATTGATATCTTTAATATTGTCTGAGTAATGTCATGTCAAAGATTGAAATCATAGTGAAATGAATAGGTGAAGTCAAACTTTGATGCTCGTTATCCCAGAATTAGAATTTTAGAATTTTAACCTAGTTTTCACAGACTGGGTCACATATTTTAAACCGATACACTCCTGTGTTCCCTATATTCTTTTCCTTGCAATTCAAAAGAAAAAGAACTGGAAAAAGGGAAAACGTTCATCCTGTCTGTCAAAGCAGCTATCACACTCACTTCTAATAGTGTCTAGAACGATCTGGTTCCAGCCCGTTATCTTGTAAATTCAACACATGTTCCACATAATTCACACTAAGTGTGACAATCAAGGAAACAGGCAAGTGTGGGCTCCTCACTGCGAGATCAATGGGTCTCATTCTGCATGCTTCTCATTTTTAATTCATTCTTATTTATGGCAGGTGTTTAAAGACAAAGAGAGAAAACAGGGACGGGGAAGAGGCGTAATATTGTTTCAAGTTGTTCTTCATGGTCTGGTTTAAAGGGGACGATTTGGTCTTTTTCTGTTACTATTCCTAATATTTTTGTGAAGTTTAATTAAACCCACCTTGGCAATACAGAGAAGCAATTGTTCTGTAATGGAAATAAAATTGTCTGCTTCAGTAAAAATGACACTGATTTTTAATGCTTTTTAGTGACATACTGTAACATTGCCTAAAGCAAGCTAGTATATATAGTACTTATTAAACACTGTAGTAGCACACCACAATATAGATTTATTCTATGGGGAGACCATGGGCTACTTTTTACGCGGGAAAGTTGTCACAAATGCTATAAGGTTTTGAAACAAATGTACTATTTTAAATACTAGTTTAATTATTTTAAAACCCTCTTATATTATAATAATTTTGCAAAAAAACATTACATTTTTATTATAGTTCTAGGGGTAAACAATAAATGCTATGTTTGAAATGTTTAAAATACAATTTTATTGGCAACGGCAATGGCTTGATATATATGTCCCTGTCTGTGGGCTAAAATCTCAAAATCAAATTCTGAGTTAACAAGCATCAATTTCAAGTTTTATTTCATCTATAAATATCACTATGATCTTTGACACGTCATTACTCAGTCAATATTAAAAATATCAAGGTTATATTTTCACAGAGTACATTATTTAGCTGGGTTTTCAGGCAGGTCTTTTTTCTTTTCACATTTTTACATGTGGCCAATGTTTATGTTAAAAAAATTATGGTTAAGATACGTATTATAACCTTTTCTGTAGCAAATTTCTATGTTTTTGTAGCCATGACTTTAAAGTAAATGCTGATACTGAAATGACCTCTAAAAATAGCCCCAGTCTCCCATATAGAGAAAATAGTGTTCTAAAATGCTCTAAAATACATAATCCATGATGGCTTTAGTATTGCATATGGTTAATGAGCATGTTTAGGTATGTCTAGAGAAATAAAATGATAACATCCGTATTCCTATATGAAGCAGTGGTTTGTCATCTTTCTGTAACAGCATTACAGAATCATCACATACACCCGTATTAGCTCTTTCGGTTCAGAGAGGATGATGTTGTGTTTCCCGTGTTTGGTCAAGGGGGAGAATGAGAGGCCTGTTTCACAGCAGGAGTGTCAGAGAGAGATCACTGTACCCACCCTGTGGAGAGGGGCACCTTCCATTACTGCAACAAAACGCTGACAGAAGAACTGACTCTCCATATGCCTCTCACCCATAACCCTGTAACCTCATCTCTCCTCTTATCTCTCTCAGCCTTGTCCAAATCTCCATAACCCAAAGACTAGCACTTTAGAGGAATAGTTCACACAATTATTTACTCACACTGATGTGGTTCCTAACGTGTGCCTTTCTTCTGTGGGACACAAAAGCAGATATTGAGTTTCCACTCAATTTCATTGTATAAATAAAGAACAATGTTAACATTTCTTTTTTACAGAAAAAAAATTTTGCTGTGCTGTAACTATATAAACAAACCTTCAATGTATACTTAATTTTTTTTTTAAATATACATGTTTGTACTTCCACATTTGGAAGATTAAATCAACACAGACATAAATCTACACGAAATAATCTGAAATTCAAATCATTTGAAACGCCTAATATAAAAAATTTGCCTATGCATAAATGCATAAATACAAACCATGAATATGAACATCTCCACTCGTCTTGGATGAAAGTGATATTAATATGCTTTAGCTGCATGTCTAAGTAAATATTCAGTGTTTATTATGCTGTGCGTGGCTTGGGTGAGAGGGTAGGGAAATGAATTGGAAAATGTTGGTGATTAAAGGTATGGAGGTTAAATGAGTGTGCTATATGCTTCACACACTATTACCGCTGCAGTTTGGGGTAGATTTTTTTTAAAGCTATCCTCTGAAACATATCTGATTTTGCATTTATCTGCTTAGAAATTAACAAGCATGTATGCTTGTGGGTCTGGGCTGGTCAACAACAAGTATGACTTAGTTTATGCAAATTAGACGTCATAATGGCAATTTTCTACTTTGTCCTGACCTACTAAACATGCAGTAACTTGTGAACTCTTGCACTTTAAAATGAATAGTTTGCTGTATTTTGTTATGCCTATTTGAAAAAATGACATCAAATATGCTACCACACCATTTTATAATAGACATTATCTAAACAATTATCTGAAGCCTTGGCAGAGATGAAGAATGTCAGACAAAAAAACGCTTAAAATTCTGCAAGCGTAAGTAAATAATGAGCTAATGTTTTGGATAAACTATTTTGTTCAAGAGTTCAAGATATTTGGCTATTAGTGAAGGTAGTCCCTGACATTTGTATCTTGTAAAAATAAAAAATGATCAAAATGTATTTCTAAAAAAACTTTTAAAAATTAAGAAATTTTTTAATTAACTCAGCTCTATAAGATGTTTTAGCTGTTATAGAGCAGATATTTTAACATGTTTGTTTACGCTTTAGAGATGTGCACAGCAGCCAGGGAATGATTTTTCCTGAAGCATTCTACTAGATTATCAATAACCTAAAAAAACTGGGCTATCTATTGTGACCTGGGCACTTCTGTCACACACACACATTTCAATGGCCAGAACAAGTGGCAGCAATTTTCCATTTTCAATTTGCTGACCACTTGACCATGTGCTCCTGGTACAGCACATGAGCTCTCGTTCACTGAGCAGACACACACCTGCAGCCCCGCGCTGATGAGGAAGCCATAGTCAACCGCACGCCCTTCTCCATGTACACACCTCGCACGCTCCTCATTCATGCACTGGGCTGTGTGTCTGAAATTAAGAGAGGAATTTGAGACTGTAAGTGAAAGTCGGTAACAAACACAGGGTGAAATAATAATGCATTCACTTAGGACAACAAGGACTTATTCATGTGACAAAACCTCAACATAATGAACTGTGTGTGTGTATGTGTGTTGATATACTATCTTTTCCACACAAGTCTGACTGCGTTGCGTGCCATCGCTGCTGTTGTCGGCGGTGCCAGAGGCAGCTGTTCCACACCATGGTTTTACATCATTGTTCTCATCCTCCTATTCTTTCCTTTTCTTTCTGTTTCAGCGACTTGGCTGAGATTTTTGGACCACTCATCTTTTCTCTTTGTCTCTGATTTTCTCCCATTCATCCTGCATTTCCTCTCCTCCATTGCCACAACAAGGCTAGCATCCCCAGAGCGTTCCACAGGGCCCTCTCCAGCCGATAAAGTCTTTTCATGTCGAAACCCTCAGGCTTCGAGGTAAATCCTACAACTTGGCAGACCAATGTGCCAAGTAAGCGTGCCAGGGTCTGCCCACATTGCAACACACCCTTAGTGAATTTGTCGCTTTGCCTCTGTGTAAACCAAATTGTTTTCTTATTTTAAATCTTCATCTTGCACCTCTTTTTCTGTACACAATAGGCCAATCTCTGCCGTTTTCTGAATGGGTACATGTGACAGCAAGTCTCATTTACTACCCATGTGTATGTGCATGGTACATCAACTAAATTCATGAAAACAGCAAAAGTCTTTGGTTTGGTTAGGTGTAAAAGCAACTACTAACCCTAGACATGTGCTCTCTTATTTAATACAATTTAGATTCATCAACATTGAAATGCGCGTAAATGGCTGTTGTGAATCTGGCAACCTTGCTAAAACCTGTGCACATAATTAGGAACACTTGCACACAATTAATAGTGAATGAGATCCACTTTGGTAACATGAACACAGCACTGTAATAAATGCATAAAAGAATAGTTCACTGGAAAATAATTCTCTTTTAATATACTCATCAGCATGCCATTCCAGTTTATGACTTTCTTTCATTCTTTAGTTAAAAATGAACAAATAATTTTATATTAATATGTCATCAGGTTATTCTATATGGTAGTCAAAACGCCAAAAACTACTACTGATACTATTAAATTACGATGGCACGTAACATCATAAGTAGTCACACTGATGCATCTGAGGTGTCATTAGCGTGAGTAAATTATAGTTTGAGAGAAGTTTAATTTTGCAGTAAACTATTCCTTTAAAGATCAACAATCAGTCACCTGATTGGTCTGATGCTTTTACAATACCTACTTGTAGGTTGTGTAGCTGCCTGGTAACCAACAGATGCTGGTGAGATAGATGGGATCCTAGGGTCAGAGGGAAGAGCAACCGTTTAATATTCATGGTGACATCATGTAAAAACCTCCATTAACACATAATCCAAACCACAGGTGCATGTTCACACATTCACAGATCTCATATAACCGCATTCCTGGGTGTGGGGGTCACCATGTTGTCTCAGGCTTTATGATTTAGTCCAGTGGGACGGGTGTGGAAGGGATCTGCCGTCACCTTCAGCAAAGGTGACCCCCCACAGGTGCCCTCTCCTGACTCTTATCTGCAGGGAAGGTATATAAAAGTCCCTGGCACAAAGAGTGATAGCCAAGACATCACACACTATGTGGGCCCTTCTCACTCCGGCCCCGTCCTCCACAGAATAATTTGCATATTGCATAGGCACTGCTGTTTTTTTTATTGAGGTCATTTTTTTATCAGTCTTCCATTGCTCATACAGCACACAATAAATCCAGCTTACTTCAGGATATGACTGACCTTTTTTCTTTTATCAAGTTGCCCCTGTGCTTCTCCTTTAAGCTGCTCTGATCCCCCCCAAGTCTTACTCTTTTTCTCTACTTATTTCCTGAAATCTTATAGTCTCCATTAAACACTGGATGTTCAAACATCCAAATATTTAAAGGGATAGTTCACCAAATAAAATGACATGTGCTAATTATTTTAATTATTTACCCATTTAAATTTTTCCAAACCGATATAGTGTTTTTAAGAATCTTCACACCTCTTTCACATACATTGACATCTTAAAGTGATCGCAGCTGTCAAGCCTGGGAAATAAAAAAAATGTATAGTATAATGCACTGTAAGTCATTTTGGATAAAAGTCTGCAAAATGCATAAATAAGTAAATAAATATGAAAGTATTCCATCAAGTTGTGTGTTTCTTACGGTTTGCATATGCAGAAAGAAGAGTATGATTTAAGAAAACTACACCTGAAAGATTGTGATTCACACAAATTGATACCTTTCGGCCACAGAATATCTGAATTATCATGCACTAGATGATTTCAAGCTTGGGAGATGTGCTTACCATAAATTGCCACTGTATGGAAGAACAAAATTTATCTGAATAAATACATAAAATGTAGTTTGGAATGACATGGGTGAGTAAACTGGGTTGTCTGGGTGAACAATTCCCTTAAATGACAGAGAACAATAGATAACATTTTCCTTGCTTTGTGTCAATAAACAGCAAATTTAGCTTACCATTTTCAACGCTGGTTTCTATCGGGGCTCATCTCAGTTTTGCTTACTAGAAATCTACAAATCCTCAGTCCTTATTCACTGCTGCTTTCTCGTGTGGATTTGTCTATGCACACATACACACGCATATTTACAGAGGCCACATGCAACCCAGACATGCACCTGCAGCTGTCTCTGATCTCCTGCACCACTGATCTGAGTCCTGATCTAGGACAGCTGTTCTGGGGGATTTAGCCTTTTAAAACAAACTATTCCCCAATCTGCTCCACAAGGCTCAGGGCCGTGGTCCAACCCTAAGCCCGGGCAGTATCTCCCTTCTCCCGGAGGAGAGGTTCCCCTGAGACCGGACCTAAAATGCTCAGCTAAAATGTGTCCTTGTCAATATAAATCAGCATCCGGGTGGCTGAAGTGCACCAACAGATAGCGTTAGATTGTGTGATCCTGACTTATAATGCCATGTTCATTTTATTTACGGGTTAATGATGGTAAAAGGGAGGTGAGGATTTGTATTCTTTCTAAAGAGAAAAAGAAATTCTCCTATTCACTTCCTTTCACTATTCCCAATCAAAGCAGACAGGGTCATCGCTGCAGATTAACTTTGAATACTCGATTTCAACCAAGCTGCCATCCACGCATCTATCACGCCGAGACACCAGCATGCTAAACGTGTCTATTTGCATCCCCCTTTTTAAATAGGAAACAGAAATCCATCTCTCTGATGTTTGACAGTCCACATTAAAAAGCTGTGTGCGAGGAGAGCGCTGGAGAGGGAAACTTGTTTCTCACACTATTGTGACAGCCAATGCAAATAGCCTCGGTTTCCCTAGAGAAAGACAGAAGAACAAGAGAGATGGAAGAGGGACCGAAATAGCAAGAAGAAAGACGTAACCAGTCAACAAGAAAGCTATCGCTTCCACTGGTTCTTTAAAGTAGAAAAAACTCTTCCGCTATACCCTCACAATGTTATATCAATAATTGCTGAAAAAATTAAACAAGTAAAACAATGAGCTTGCCCGAGGCCTCCATCTCTTCAAATCAGTCTGTGCATTTTAAAAGAAGGTCACTTTTTTCTCCCCCTTTGGATCGGTGACACGCACACAAAACGAGCAGCTGACCTGGGTTTGAATTTAGAGTGTTCATTAATAGGATATTATGCCATATGCTTCCCTGCACTGTCTTATTTTAATGCTTGGCACTGACTTGAGAATTTGTAATTAGTGGGGGTATAATGAGGGTATTGGAGGGACTAATACAGGGTGTGGGGAAGGAATAGATTTGTTCACTGTAGTATTAAGATTTGGTATAAGGATGCACTTATTTTGGCCAGGAGGATGTGTCAGAGATTACCCAGAATTTGGATACAGTTATGATCTCATGTCCCAAATCACCGGAAACAATCTGTGCAAAGCAACACTCCCATTCCAGCCCAAACTTACATCCAAACGTAAAACATCACAACCAAAGTGTCCCCAGAAAAACTGCTAACCTGAGCTCGTCATCCCTAATCCCCCCCCACAACAATCTTCACGGAGGGTTTTGAAGGACAAACTCAGTTTGCCATTTTCTCCAGTGCCACAAAATGCCGTCTGGAGCCCAAGCCTCGGCTTCAAGCACAGCTCTCTAAACTAACAAACAAACACATTTCTCAGGACACCACGGTAAATAACGACACACAATGTACCAACACAGACGCATTATCCTCTAAGAGAGCGTCAGTCAGGAACGTTGCACAGAGCAGACAATGAAAATGGAATTATGGAGAAGGCGACAACTATAATGGACTACAACCAATCGGAACACCCCGCGCGAGACCGTGAATCATCTCAACCCAATCATACACCGGCAACGCACTGTAATTCATTGACCGGAATTGTCACACAGCAAGAGACGCGCGAATACATCTGAGAGCGGCTTTCCACGCCGAGAGGAAAACCCGACAGCACAGTCTCTGTATCCCATTATCATTATGCATCTTTCCCCTTCCTTACAAAAAGTCCGATTAGTTAGAAAAGTTCTCAAGCAGAGAGGCAATCGGGCGAAATAAATTCCACTCGCGCCCCACACATGACATTGCACATAAATATTCAATAAATTAGCCGCAGCCGTTTTATAGATTGATCAGTCATCTCTGGCACTCACTGACAGGCAATGGTGGGGCTGAAATATTAATGCTGACAAATTAGGGATTTCTGAGTAAATGATGTCACATCGCACGGCTTCACTCAGATTTACTCCTTGGCACCGGGCAAATTCAGCGGCACAAGTAATGCACTAAAAACCCAGGACCCCCCCTCTCACGCCCCACCCACTCGAGCGACAGCCGCCTTAAAATGACATTCATTATTTTATCGTTAAGCAGGAGTCATTCTTTTCCTGTGCTTAGCAAAAGGGAAAAAAAGAATAGAGAAAATTAACCTTGTGAAGGCCAAATCTAAAGTTGTTCAACGGTGCAATGCAAACTAAATTCTGTGCTGGCTAGAAAACAACAAAACAATTCAAAACACTGTATTTAAAATATGATATGTGTGCATTGATGTTTGTATGGGGTAGGCAAACAATGGCACAACTTTTCCCAATCTCCCCTATACATTTAGGGTCTGTATCATGTGATGTGGAAAATTGTAGCATGTATACCATGGATTCTGATAGCATCTCAGGGGAAATATAGATGTGTGTTAAGTTGCACAATCGGTCCATCAGAGAAGAGGGTGGGAAGGAGGTCCTGGCTGTACAGTCAAGAAAAGGGGGTCACTGCACCTGCACCATGAGAAAAACATGAGGTCTTACGTATCATTCATGCATGACAATGTGATGATGACCTGACTGAAAACCAGGAAAAAATAGCCCCAGGCATGAATGTAATATGATCAATTTTAAGAGTCAAAACATTTGCTGGGACTTTAAATGAGCTATACACAAACATGCAGAGATATAATGTGACTGACTGACCCACACAATAAATACATAAATAAAGCTATTTAAAAAATGTGTTTGTGTCACCAGCATTCCATGCTAGAGATCCAGCATCCACAGCATGCTTGTGACTAACAATGCTGGTCTGTGAAACATTTATGGACCTGCCGTCACCACACTCATCAATATAAAGTCAATCAGGCTTTTCCAAAACTGCCAAACAATCATTTAAAGCCACACAAAAAAATCTGTATTACATAATGATGATGAGGCAGACACAGAGCACCTTTTAAATATGCAGAGGGCCTGAAATTGACCTGGAGTGGCACTACAAGTAAAGAATGCCTCTGCTCAGCAATAAAGCCCAGTTGATCTGACCATAGTCAGCCTGTAATAGATGAGCTCTCTGCAGGAATCAATATTATCGGTGAGGAATCGCCCCGTCACAGGACAGCGAAAGATGAGGCCGCACTCCTCCATCAATACCTGATTGTGAAATCCCTCGGTCCTTTCCAGATTCTGGACAGGATCAGCATTCAGCTCTCTCTTTCCTGCAAAATCGCACATCGCAGAATCTGGTTGAAATGTAGCAAAATGTGAGAGGATCATTATGAGGGGACCATAGAAAGTGTCTGCACAGGAACATCTCTATGAACTGCTCACCTGGATGATGGAATGAAGGGGTACCATCACGCTCTCCATCGCAGGCGAGACTGGGGTGTCATCATCTGTTGGTTCCGAGGCCAGAACTTAAAAACTCAACAGCGAAGGTGTCTCCATGCCTCCGCCCTGGCAACCTGCTAAAAACTTGTAGGAAAATGCTAAACGTCAGTCGTCCCTGTCTGTCAGTTGCTCCGATGAGTGGAAATAGACCACTCAGCCCCGCTCTTAATGCAATCACTTCCCCACGACCCTGCTGCCATCTTTGATGCCAGGCGTTTTGTAAATTCGGAGCAAATTACTCCGTCAGAACCCGGCGGCGCCTGTCTGTCAACTCTGAAGGGGAGGGTGATGTCCCCAAGACAGGTGACTGACAGGAGGCACCAGGGAAAAACAAGACGAGGGGGAAACGTAGAAGGAGAAGAGTTTGAGAGAAAAGAGTAGAACGTGGGGAGGGGGGAAGAGGATGGAGCTTTTTACCCAGCGTCCCCTGGGCGTTGCAGTATCAGTCAATCTGAGGGCTAATTCGTGTCAGAGCTTGTATCGTATCTCCTTGAGAGACGAGCAGAAGGTTGCTAAAAATTGAAGTGGAAATGAAGTTGGATGCACAAGAGGATAGGCACAACAATGGTGTGGAGAAATAGGCTTGTATCCCTGATGCTCTTCTTCTCTTCGAGAGGAAACCCCTGACCTTGTGTCTGTCCTTGCCACTCACAACTTTGCCTTACGTACCTGACTGTCTCACTAGATCCACCTGATCTTTTAGTTCTGAGCCATCTCTCTAGTGTTCTATATAGTCAGCAAATTTTAATTCATTCTTTCTATCTATGACTCTGTGTCTCACCGTTGGGGGCAAATGCATCAAAAAGTCTTACCATTTTTGTATGCGTTTGTGCACAGCACAATGCATATTGTCATTCTTTTCTGTGCAAAATCACAACCTTTCTATATAAATTAGATTTATTATGTTACATAGTGTTTACAAAAAACAATACTATTTGCATTTTGTGTTGTTATTAGAGGATGCAATCCCCCCCAAAAAAGGAGAAAAATGGTTAAAATGTTTTTAAAAACCACATTATTAAACTGCCACTTATTGATTATTAAAGAATTATTAGGTTGATTTTGTCAGTCCCCAAATACATTAGACTTATTATTAAGAATTAAAAACAGCTGGTGGAGAAAAAAATAATTGTAAAAAAGTCAGTGTGGGGGTGTGCACGACTAAATGAAATGACTTAGCAGCAAATCCATAACACGAGTGGAATTAGACCTGCCTCTCCCTGCTAATGACATCAATTAAGCAACAGATTTGTCCTCATTTTGCGTTCGGCTCTTCTCTGTCTTGTTTTCATTCCAGCTTTTGTAGCGTTCTATGTGAAACGCAGTAAAGCTGCAGATATTTCCCGAGCTCCTCCCCTGCCTTTTCCCGCGTGTGCTCTGAGTTAATGAGATGCTAGTGTATGTGTTATCACGAAGACACCAGCAGCTGCCAACAGGTACGTTTTCAGGCTTTACACAAAACTGGCAGGTGGCGGTTCAGCGGCTGCTTGCAGGAGGCTTAATATCTCTTTCTTGATCCCGAGCCGCATTAACATGGAATGGTACCGCCAAACTGTGGAGGGAACGACAGAAAATTAAACACTTGAATTTGGATTTCGGTGCATGGCCAACACAACAAGCTTCAAGCAAAAAGAGAGAGAGTGAGAGACAGTGGGTGTTTTGAAGAATATTTCAGTGGTTTTGAAGAAACTGACGATATTCTCTGTGTTAAAATTTAAAAGAGAACAACATAAGAACTATCAAGGCATCTGATGACTACACAAAACAGAGGTGTAAGGAAAAGCTCACGAGAAATGGAGAGGCAAGTGAACAAACAGGTGATTGATCAAAGACGGTTCATTTAGAATGAACCGTGACCTTTAGTTTGGTCCACCATGGATAACGCCAATTAATCTGTCAATTTGGATCCTCAAATAGACTTTTTAAAATAAACCTTTGCCCCAGACATAGTTCACAATTAACGCTGTCTGGCTTTCTCTCTAAATACAGCTACAAGCTTGTCTCTAGCACTTGAAATGGCTCTGTCTGTCGGTCGTAGAGACTAAAGTAATTTGCACCAATACTGTACGTCCATCTATTCTAAATGTTGCTGTTTGATCTTCAGATTGTGATTCTTACCAATGACATTTATTTATCACATGAAAATAAATACTTATAAAGACTTGGACTTAAAATAAGATGATACGCATGATACAAAAGCTATAAAAAACCCTTCAAGCAAGACTCACACATATAGTTAATCACCTTAATATTATTAATTAAAATCACCTTAAATACAGTCTATGATTAATTTACAGGTGCTTAAGAGCAGAGGTGGACACATGAGTGTGTGAAATTTTCTGCACATGTTATGCGATTAATAATGAGGGATTAAGAGACTTAACTTTTCCCCTGACTCCCACAACTGTTAAAACATGGCAAAGGAATAGCATGCCCCCCTTCCCCCTTACCCGCTCTCTCTCTCTCTGGTCTGTAGATGAAGACCCAGCCCCCTCAAATCATGAATAAGGAGTTGTGGCAAGGCATATTTTAGACCTCCACACTGCTTTTAGTGTCAGGAGACCAAACAAGCCTGGAATACATTAGGGAGATGAGAATCAGCACATTGTTAAGCCTTCAAAAAACATTTTACATTGAATGTCTGTAAAATGTCTGGGAAATACAAAAATTTGTAAAACGCTCAGGGACTTCAATACAGCATTTGAATATTTTTACATAACCACACCAGTGTGACACTATAATGTCATGTCAATGTGATTACATAAAAATACAAAGATGTGAAAATGACCAGGAAAATTATTTGTATCGTGACACCCTGAACATTAGAGAAGAATGTCCTACAATTTCACCACAATTTCTTTGTTATTATGGTGCCAATGTGAGACAAGGTGCTTTCAGAGACAATTATTTTGTGTAGACTGCAATGGCAGATCAGGCAACATCTGCATGCTCTTCTGTCTCATGAGAACCTACAGCTGTCTTCTTTCTAAAGGCCAGGACAAACCAAGGACAACCTGCTTGTCCTCTGATGATCTTTGACCTTGAACACTGCGCTTCTACGCTCATCTGCCAATGTCATGGCCGGGTGGCAGAGGGGTCTTTGTTTCCGGGACCCTCACCTCTTGCAAACGCTGATAAATGATTTCTATTTGTCCTCTGCAGCAAAGGAAGAAGTTATCGATACAATCCACAAATGATGTCAGGGATTTGTCAGTGAAGCTTATGAATGACAAAAACATCCCCCACCCCCTCCAAAAAAACCACCTTCTTCTCTGGCCAGAAAGATTGAGAACCCAAACGCATTATTGATTTCTGTCCCCGTACCTTCTTCTAAATAGAGGCTCAGGCTACAAAAGCGGCAGCAAGGGCTTTGTGTGCTAAAATGTGGCTAAAAGATTTCTTTAAAAAAGGAAGATAAGGATTATATAGACCCACGTATAACATCAAACTATGGAACCACCAGATGGATGCAGGGTGGAGGATGCTGGGTTGGCACACTTCAGGTTTGGCCCAGTTGTTTGTGGAAAGATTAGCGGGACAGCTGACAGATAAATAAACTTTGTGGCGTTAAGCAAAAGGATGTTGGATGAGATCGAAGCTCTCCAGTGAGAATCACCTTGATGTTTGGTACAATGGCCCACAGATGCTCCCCCACTGCCAGATGACAAGGTACTGCAGCCAGTAATCTGAGCGACAGTCGCCGGTAAACGGAGAACAAATAAGCGGGAGGAGATCTGTGAGGAAGGAATACAGACGGATCAGGAGACCAGCACATAACAGCCCAGCACTTGTTTTTAAAAATATAGTTTATATAGTGTAGCTATTTATCTATACTAAAATATATACACTTATAAATATATATTTATATATATGTTTTTGAAACAAAAATGGACTGCTTGCTAGGGCTGGTGCCTTTCCCTGTTCAGAAAATCAAAATGCAATAATTAATATGGTTTAAACAAAAGAAAGTCATTTTTAAAACAGCATTTATTATTTAGAAAAGGAGTTTTCAACCTTTACCTTAATCTCTATAGTATGAAGTATCTTCATGAACCACAAGTGGACAATCAGACAGAAATGCAAAAATCTCTGAACATCTCTCACCGCCCTTTGACTCTCATTGCATGGAAACCAAACTGCAATAAGAAAGACACAGAAGTAAGTCATACAGGTTTGGAATGTCATGAAAGTGAGTAAATGCTGAAGAATTCTAATTCTATTCTATTAAACACAAATAAATAGCACTTTAAGTGGGCAGCCAGCGCAGAACTAAAAAACAGAGAGCTTAAAATTTATTTTAAATATGTATGTGGAAGGTGATTAGTGAAGTGTGCATCTAAAAGCCCTAGAGAACATTTACATAGCCCTAGGAGCTTACCTGTGTCTCTCATGCCAAGATCCACCACTGTGCCTTAAATGGGTTGGCCCGAGGATAGAAAAACTTTTTTCTCCTTTTAAAATCTTTGTATTGAAATTGGTTTCGACATCCGGCACAAAAGTCGACCGGCCCACCGGGAAAAGTGACAGTCCATTCCTGCTGTCGTGCCCCACCTGCACCACAGAGGAAAACAGAAGCAGTGCCATCTCCAGGAGAGAAAAAGCAGCAGCTCTTTGGCAAACAGAGTGCTGATTAAAATAAACAGCGGCGAGCTGCCGGCGGCAGAGACAGAGAGGACAAACAGGCCGTACCCATAGGAAGCACACAGACGGCAGCTCGTCTCACTGTGATTTGACTCACACGCTGAGACAGAATCTGCTGAGTAAGAGACAAAAAACGACACCGCAACCTCTAAAACAGCTCAAACCAGCGATACAACAAATAATTGACAATTTAATGTCAAAAGAGTCATAAAACTTACGCTTCAACAGTAGAATGAGGCCTCTAGGGCTTAATTCATTTAAAATTCTATGATTTTTTGATTAGCATAAATATTATTTTGTATCATATTCTGTAGGTCCAATAATCCTAATCATATTTCTTCACATGAGTAAAAACACTAGAATTAATAGTAGGTTTGTAGGGAAAATTACAATAATTTTTTTTATTTTATTTTATCTGCATAAATCACAAAAATGTATATTAAAAAAGCTTGTCTAATTTCTGTGATTACTGTATTTTACGGTAACCACATAGACATATAGAGTACATACAATACATTGATAAAAGTAGAAGAAAAATGTTTTTAAATTTGTTTGACAAAACAATATGGTCATCTGCATATGAAACAGATGCTACCATGAAGAAACAGGGATCAGATATGTGAGGCCACACAGTGAAGAGTGGACCTGAACTTTGCCCTTAAAGACACAAGGTTAATCCATATCTCACACATTTCTCTTTTGAGAGCCTTAACACCACAGTGTCAATCATGGCTCATGTATCATGATCCTGTGAGAACTCATTCCATAGGACTTGTGTTTTCGTTCATGGAATGTTCATTCGCATTTCTAAGAATTTGCGAGACTTCTTTATTTAAATGAAAAAGGTCCTAAACTATAAAGAATTTACAAATATTGATTGATATTAATTTTCTGTTGTGTGATTTACATAAGGATTGCCAACCACTTAGGCCAGCTGTTGCATTTCTGCAACATTCAGATTTTTTTTATTATTGTTATTGTAAATTGTTGACATTTTCCCTTCTCCAAATTGGAAAAAATACATATCTAATACTTGAAATGGTAAAAGTATTAAAGTATACACGCACTGCAGTGACCGTGTTGTGTGACTTTGGCATGCTGGGTAATTAATATGAAGTTTGATTTTTCCATGAACACATTTGTCAGTGTTTAAAAAATGTATTATTCAAATGCTTTTAAAAAATCTATAATTTCTCAGTGAGGATCTGAGGATTAAGTGTGTTTAGTTAATCCTTCAACCGCACAGTCTAACAAGTTATATGTAAATAAATAGTCTGTACTTGTTCAAATGTTCAAAACACAGCTGATAATTAACTCCACATAGACCATAAACTGTATATTTATACTGCAAATATTACCTCTATCAGTCTTGTCCTCTAAGGGCACTGCAGGGGTACAGATCCAGAGAGGACCCAACCCAGGACTCCCCCAGCCGGCTGATGGCTGTCATATGTCTGGACACAGAAAGGTTTTAATATCTTGGCTTAAAACAGCAGAGGATCCTGCCAAGATTAAGTATCAGATCTCAAGTCATTTACGGAGCATGTGAAATCACTCTCGATGGCCTCATCCTCCCCTAATTGAATTAGGAGCTTTCCCAGCAAAACCTGGGCCGATGCGAGTTTTTTCCTGGAGTAGCACGGCTATGTGCCCGAGGTGTCAGGGCCAAATCCTTCGCCTAAAACCCCATAGTCTCTGCACGCAAGCAGCCCGATAAACATCTGATGAGAGGAGGGTCAGCCAGGGTCCCATGACATCACCAGTAATAACAGAGATGCTCTTAGCCAATCAGCGACAGCTAAATGGGGTCTGCTGCATCATTTTCATGATGTCATGTCTATGGCTTTCCAGACAGACAGGACCAAGTGGCTGGTTGATGCTGGTGTTGATAGTTGTTTGTCGTCAAGGTCTACTTCAAGATATCGACCTATACAATAACAAGAGGTTATTAGAAAACAAAAAACAAATTTACCTAAAAAAAATTATTGCTGCTTTTTAGGTTCTTTAACACCATTTTTAAAACAGACAGATCAAACTACTGATTGGTTGTAGTAAAACGATATTAATGGAATAATTGGTTTATTCTAATACCTACTGTAATCATAAAAATAACGTTAATGTTGCTCCTGCTGTTAAAAACAATAAGCCACTAAAGTTTATTGCTTTTATAAAAATTACTTACTGCTTTATTTTAAAATTGTGTAATCTTACAATTTGTAGCAGTCATGAGTTATAGAGTCATGCTGACATTTTTCACATTCAGCAGTCTCAACCTGATCTTGAGCTAAATTTCCGTTTCACAGGCTTTGGCCCATGTAGCACTGTAATTCCAGTCATAGCTCCAGGAATGAGACCTGTGACACCTTCCCTGCCTTTAATCCTGACACTGGAAAAAAAGTTACACAAGTTCTCTTTCCCTTGAGATAGCAAGAGAGAGTTGCCTGACACAAACGCACAGCTGCTTTTGCTATTAACTGTCTGCCCATATTTACATGGGGCTTATGAACAGGTCTCAGTGTTTGGCTGCTGCTTCCAGGAAATACAATCTGTCTGCCACTTATCTGAGAGGATTACTGCACCCGGGCCAGCTACCGCAGATTAAAGACAAAGGAGAAATTAAAGAGGGAGCTATCAACAAACAGAGCGACAACATGGCAGGGAAGTGATCCAATTTTAGTGATAGCCCGGTGACCCTCTGAGGTGAAAAAGATACTAGAGACCAATGAGAAATAAATAACCTAGGTTAGGTTAAGGGCATCTGCATAAAAGTAGAAATTAGGTTTTAGAGACTTACTATAAAAATAAGCAAGTGAAAATCTAAAACGATGCAATATGTATGGCATTTTAAAAATGTATTTAAAAGGTTTGCTGTACAAAACTATTTACAAAATTATTTTACTGTTTATTTATTTAGTCATTGTGTTCAAATCAGCATGATACTTCAGTTAACAATCACATTATATTTTTACAACATATATTTATTAAATGGGATAAACTAAGCATCATGAACAAAAACCCATTTAAAGACTAAAGCCTTCAAGTAAGTAATTAAAATGTTCACCAGCCCAAATGCAAGTCGGCCACAAAGTCCGATGACCGGAAAGTAAAAAAATTCACGCGGCCCTAAAAATGCCCTTAACGCTCGCAGGCAGACAGCAACAAAGCTCAACTTTACTTTGTCAAATCCTCCGCGAGCTCATTACTGCCCTGTCCCCATTGTGTTAATTGAAGCCACAGAAACGATGCTCCTCGCTCGCACTATAAAAGCGGAAGTCTTGTCATTTCATCTGCCCGGCTCTCCCTCCAGCAACACAGGTAATTGAATTGTGGCAGGGATCTCTGGAAGATGGCTTGTTTTAATAACTTCACTGGATTATGTTTAATAAGTGTGCCTTAAATGGTCTTTAGTGTGGTCAGAGAGGATGAGGAAGGGCAAATGCGATAATGAAAATAAGAAATAGTTTCTGCCCGCTTTTGGGGCAGATACAATCACAGGCATGCTGGCTGCTCGTCTCGAAGCACAGTTCAACCACGGGACACGCGAGAGAGAGGATTTACATCTGCACAGCAACTACGTAATTCCATTATTAATGCCTCACAGTATTCTACTGAACATAATCAAGTGTCTTTAAAAGATACTTGGGCACATATTCTTATTATTTGGATTGCATACTTGGACTTTACACCTGTTCATCTCTCTCTCTGATATTTGTTTAGCAGGCCCTCAGAACGGCAGCAGAAGGGCAACTGTGTTTTTTTAGCTTTAGCTAGTTTGGGTGTGTTTACAATCAGCTGTCCTCACAGAGTCAAAGGTGAGACTCAGGGTGTTTCTTTGAAATCAGCACCTGTGAGAGACCATAGTGACCAAGTGTCATAATTCTTATCTGCCCTGGCTCACATTTACCAGACGCACATACACACACAAAGCAAACACAAGCTATGGAGTATAGAAAAAGATGACAAAATCAATGTTTTTGAAGTGAATCTCAAGAAGAAAGAAAAAATGTTCAGATTTGCAGAGACATCACAACCTGAAACAGAAAATTAGAGATTTTAAAATGAACTCCACATTCACTGTATGTCAACAATTTATGTAAAATGTAATCTGTGCAGAAAATAATAACAGAATGAGATCCCCGTGTTGAATGAATTTGATGTTTTATGCTAGTTAATGGTGGTAAATGTTTGTTCTTGGCCTAGTTAGTGAATAAACTTAAGCAACCTTAATGGTGATTTAAGTTGACATATTGAAAATAAAGCTAGTTAACAAGCCTGGCAAAACACCAGCACATCAGTATCCAAAATAAAACATTTTGGATACCGGTCCACAGCAGAGAAAATAAAGACAGAAGATGTTAAAGACAGACAGAAAATAGAAGACAGCTCACGTTGATCAGTAAGCAATAGGGATGTTGTACAATGACACCGCGGTACAGACACGGCCATCACACAGATACCTATTTGCATAATATTGTGTGTTGTCATCGGAGTGACGGCTGGCTCAGGCGGTTATCTGAGGGACACTCGTTTCTCTCACGTCCGGCTCGCCTCTGCTCATCACAGCACCGGACAGGTGGCGTCCCCCAGCCCTGTGATTACTGTGTCAACGTCTTTACATGTCACCCCGGGCGTGCCGTACGCATCTACATATACATATAAATGTAAATGTGCCCCCCGCTCCTACGCACCTGAGTCGACAGCGCTGAGTGCTGGGATTGATTCGGGGGTCGTCCCCTGTGAGACATCTGAGAAATTAGTGTAAACGCCACCTCTGACTCCGGGTCTGACTTTTTGATCCAGGCATCAGAGGAAGACCTGGAAGACAGAAAGTAAACTTTTGTTATTCCTGTGTTTTGATATTTCCTCCCACAGAATTATTGACTTTGCCATTGTTATTTACTTGTTTGTTTGTTTTTTCAGACAAGTGGTCATTAAAATGCCTGATTCAGCCATGGTCTTTGACGATTTAAATAACAGCACCGTCCAGGGAAAAAACAGTCTCCAGCCAATACTTCAAGCCCCTCCAAATGATTGATTTAGAAATGAAGTGACAACCATTCTGAGAACATGCTCTACATCGACAAATCAGTAATTGATGTTTTGTTTGTAGGGAACAGCAGGGCACTGAAGTCTCAACTAAAGACTGTTTACAGCTCTCCTAATCCCCTTCACTGAGCTCTTTTTGAAGTTTGGGCCCTCACAATGCCAGGGCACCCCGTAGGTTTGCAACTCTCTCTGTGGTTGGGCGTGTGTCGCACCTGCCATGTTGTGATTGGCCTGAAAGTCGGTGAGGAAGTGATGCTGGCGCCTACTCTGCTGTGCTCCCGGTGATGACGACCTTCAACCTGATCTCAAACAGTTTTCTTCTGTACTGTACCTGCAACACCTCCACCTACAGAGCCAACCACCCGTCGAGAGCTCCGCCAGAAGGCGTCACTTTCACTTTTAGGCCATGAATCAGGCAACAAGGGATCAATATCTGACGTCATTTGGCAACTGTCCACATTTAATTTTTTTCCTCTTATGCCCTAAATATTTATTAAAAAGATTCAGACTGACATGTAAAAGAGCCAGTCACAGTTTATTTTGTTTTTAAATGGGTCTGTTTATCTGAAAAAAGTCTGCAATTATTATTAAAATGTTTGTAGTCATTATATTAGAAGTGTGTGTCCATTCAAAATAATAAAAACAATGATTTAACAGACGTAAGTCAGTTATACACTTCTGCTCACAGACTTTAAATAGTGTCTAGACATTAACTTTGAAAACCCAGTGACTCTGTCTCTCTAAAAACTGCACAGGTACCTTGTGGACACCCGAACTGTGCACAATTTCTATTAGTTCATTCATTGTTAAACTACAGTAGCACAAATGACAGAAGAGAAAAGACAGAGAGAGTGATTTTAGACTTATAGCTATCAAAAACAATGAATGATTATCCTCACCTCGACGTCCACAGGTCACTGTGTATGCCATTGATGATGTGAGACAGAGGTGGATTTGGTTCGCCCCGTCCGCCACCTGCAGAGACCCCCATGTTAGTTTATACGTAATTGCTTTTGAATTGCAGGCTCTTATGAAGTGACACAACAACAGCCATAAAAAGTGTCCCTGAGCTGAATGGCTGAAAGAGCAATGTGAAACTCACTGGACCCTGGCCTGATTCATGCCACGAGCAAGACAGCCAGAGGCCAAGTCCAACATCAGCCCTGATGACATTGATGTCAAATCATTGATGGTCATTCAACAGCCCGGCCACCGTTGAGAATATTTGCTGGTGGATGATCCTCTCATGAAGCTCTGTGGGGGTGAGGATTCATCTGGGGTGGGTTTTCCAACTCTTCATGCAACTTTAAACATACGTCTGAAATAGGTCTGAGTATGTGGTCCTTTCCTGCTGCCTGGAACAAATCAAAACACATCAAGTATCTGCAGAAAAAATGTTCTTTAACATGCATTTGTAACTACCTCAGTATGTGGTTTGCATGATCTTTAGGCCTATATTTGTCTCTATCTACTATCTATTTTTACCATCTGAAGTAAACGGGGTCTGTCTTTTTCTTTTTCTTTTTTTTGCTGTTCTGTTGCTGTTCTTCTCTACACTAGAGTAATTCAAGCCCTACAAGCACTTAATCCTTGGGCCATCTGTAAGTGGATGTTTTCATGTCAAGAATATGGTTTTATGAAATTGTATTTGGAAATCTGAGTATGATCTGAATGACCAACAAAAACGGCCTCAGTGCTCCTGACCCGTCAACAGCCCTCCACAGCAAGCGACCGGTGCCTCTTCAGTTTAACATCACTGCTTTAAATGAAAGGATTCACCTTAAAGTGAAAAGTCAATAAAACAAATCACACATCACTTTGAAATGACCACTACACTTAAACATGGGGTTTTGAATCATGCTATTGTAAAGATCCATGCTATCCAGTTTACATGACCTCTCAAGGCAATTGTTTTAAGGGTCAGATATTATTCATGAAGTGTATCTCCATAAATTCACTGTGTGTGTTTATTAATATTATTGGGTTATTCTACAAAAAGCTGGTTCATGTTCCAACTTGACCAAGTATTTTTGGAAGACTTAAAACAGTCAAATAATGTGTTGAAAATGGTACTGTAATAAATTGCATGCGCTAAATAAAATAATTACATGCACTCATTACATTTATGTATTAAATTAAAATATTTTGTTCTCAAGGTTGTGAAACTCAAGATGTTTCTTGGGATAATTTTCTTCTGATTTCTCTTCTTCATTCTGATTTTCTATAAATATCTAGCGTTTAGTTCAAAAAGAAATCATTGTAACAGGTTTGACATGTTAAGATCTCACTTTCAAAAAACAAAAGTTTTAAAAAGATAAATAGATCATAATTTGCTAATACAGCAGGGAGAAATTGGAATCAGTGGTAAAAAAGAAAATAAAGAAATAAAGCTAACCTAACCCTAGCCAAATTAAATTTTTTGAAAAAACTGTAAGAATGAATAGCTGATACAAAATTGTATTATTTGTCAGCTGTATTCTACATCTTTTATAACTTCTGTAACTCTAAATCTTTTTAAGAATCCCTCTATTGTGACATTTGGCCCCGAATGTTGGTCATGCGTCTTTGCATCAGATGGGAACTGATGGTTGCGTCACTCTCAGACACACACACGAACACACACACACGAACGGATGTTTAATAGGTCCGTGGGCCGGCAGAGGAAAGTCTAAATTCATACTCCTTACCATATTTGATATTCAAGAGGATTACACCTTGTGTTCAAATACAGACAGAAGAGAATGGGGAAAGAAAGGCGACACAAAATGGAATTAGATCCTGCTTAAAGGTTTTTTCATTCATTGTTAACTTCTTCCAGTTCATTAAACCTAATCCTTATTAGGGTGTAAGTAACGCAGGTCTGAATGGACTAGCCCTGGCCAAGAGGACATGTGCATCTATTGTGGCTCTGCGGGGTTAATCCGGCCCCTAAAGCAGGGGGCCGCACTGGGCAAGGGGAGGGTCCAGTGCTTTACCAAAAGCTTGCGGTCCCTCAGGGTCCCGGCAGGTTGGGGCTCCAGAGTCCCCCAGCCCAAACGCATGGTAAAAAGCGTGAAGCGGCGTCCTTTGTTAATCAATCTGCCGGGCCAGACTCAGCCGGCCACACGCAGGGTCATGTGTGGCGCTGTTAATACAGATGTAAATGCCAATAAGGCCTCGTAATCAGGACACAAGAGGGGAAGATTGACTTTTAGTTGGGAGACATACGGGACCGTTGCCCCAAAGACCAAATCCCCCAAGATTTCTATAGAACAGCTTGTCCATGTCAAACACAGAATCAAGCCTGATGTATCTTTACAAATCTCTGAAACACTGCAAAAGTCCAAGAAGATGAATACATACACAACAAGAGATTCAAAACATCATGTCAACAATGCAAAAATTACAGCTAAGAACTCAATTGGTCAGACTGATGATATTCATTGTTATATGAAAATGTGTGTATAACGTATTAATTTGTCTATTTAAAAATAAGCACAATTCCAGCAAAATCACATCACGCTAAACAGCAGACAGGTTTGAGCAATGATCTGCTGTAAATTGCGAGGTATCAACAAGGCAACAAGAACAATGGCCTTAGATTAGCAGCCATTAGTCTATTGCATTACTGCCTTGTGCATATTAAGACCATCGTTTAGCACCATTTAACGAGACAGAAATCCCAAGTTCTAAATTGGAAATTCATTCCCCCAGGTAATTTTAATATGAGAAACTTGAAATGCATTTGATCTGCCCTAATTTCAATTAATTAGACGGGACGACTGTTTGGGGAGAGCCAGAGGGTCCTTAATGTGGGCTGAGGGGCCAAAAGGAACGCATTGGAAAAGTATGAAAGTGCCATCAATAAACTGTTAGAGACTAATTATTCCACAAATCGGTTTCCCAAAGTCTTGACTCTTTAACACAAGCCTGTACCCTAATTACTGGTCACAGCATCCATTACTCGCTGCCCAACCCACGGTGCTCTTGCCACTCAGAGTATTAATGACTGTTCAGCGACGTTATTAGAACCCTGAAGTGTGTGTGTGTCTACAGTATGTCAGTGCCTGGAATGAGCTGTATATGTGTGTACATATCAAGGAGATCTATAATACCTGGAGAAAGCCATACGTTAGCATTCATGTTCGTCCCAATGGCTGTGTCTCGACTGGTGCATTATCTGGAAGTACACGATTAAAAAAAACTTAGATTTTTGAGTCAATCACTTAAGCTGTAGATATGACTAATCACTCACAAGCTGTGAATGCCACAGAAACACAAGCACAGTTGCAAAGACTTCACCAGCCACTATCCTGAGCTTTAATGTGAAAGATAGCAGACGGGAAAAATATTACTAATTTTTAAGTTCAAGGAAATCAAGAACTGATAAAACATGTAATATTCTACAGTAAAATATTACCAACATGTTGCTTGCAAAAAATTAAATAAATTATGAACAAATGTGGCTATTAATGACATTGATATTTAGAAGCAGATGTTGCAGTTCTAGTCTCCACCAGCAGGGGGTAACTCATACTGATTATAATGTGGCCCTTGATACACACAGTGTGTACAAAGTCAAATCTGCAATTAATAAATTAACAAGAACCCTGTTTACATTGACCAAACCTGAGTGAAAAGGGAATAATCAATGACCCCTAAACCCCTAACATCTCAAGTCATAAAGATCAAGAATGTTCAAAAAGGTTCCCCAAGAAGCAAGGACACAGCTCAGTAAACCCCAACTCTGCCAGCAGCAGGTAAGGCAAAAAACCAAGAGTGCAAGAGTAAAAGAGAAGGAAAGAGAAATTATGAGAGGATATGAGATGAGAGGAGGAGACTTGATCAAGCCTCTGATTACCTCCGGCTGGGTGTCTCTCCAGCTCCCTGCTGAATGTGCTTAATTGGCAGGGTTGTGTGAATAGACAGCTGCCCTGGCTGCTGAGTTCTGAGAGGTTGGCAGAACGCTGGGCGCTATTCTTCTCCGCTGAAAGACTCTCTCCTATTGCCTCTCTGGGACCAGGCCTCAACCAGCACATAAAAACCTATCTAATCACTGCAGATTATCTGCCTCTAATGGTAACCCACGAGTAGGCTTCTTTTGCTCGTTGAACCAAGAGGGAGGGAGAGAAATACAGATCAACAAATAAAGCTGATGGCTTAGCGCAGCAGGGGGTCTGACTGTGGCGACTCCTGAAAGCCAGTTTGGAAATGAATCCTTGCGTCTGACTCCCGGAGATCAGCGAGACTGTAAAAGAGCTACAGGCGTATGAAGACAGCTTGACTGAAATATGTGATTTTTTTAAGCATAGATAATGCATTCTATTTATGTGTTGACAGACGAGTAGATTTTTGGTGTCATAGATAATTAAAAGAGAAAAATGATAGCATAGGGTGATAGGGAAACATCAATCTTTGATTGTGCATTAAAAATGACATCTGCAAAGACTTTAGAAACACATACGCATACCCCCTGCAGATATGTTAAATGTTTATATGACTTTTTTAAATATAAAATATAATATAAAAATGTAAAATTATAATATAAAAATAATATTTAAAATCTGTTATGACTTTCCTGTGAAGGAAATTATATTCCACAAAACAACATAATGTCACTGCACATACTGAGCATAAACATGAAAATGCATAATTTTAGATATTTTTTACATTTTACATTAACATTAATAAAAACAATATTTTTATCACTTTTTATACAATAATTTTTATTGTTAAGAGAAACATCTATAGTTAGTCATTATTAGATTAGAATTTAACTATAAAATATTAGAGTAAATAGTGAAATAATTGTACCTCCTAAGGAATGGCAACACAGTTAACAGGTTAAACAAATGATTCTTTTCAGAAGTGCACATACACTTGGGTATTAATACTGTTGACTGCTTCATCATCAATTAATATTTTACAATCTGCTGTTATATTTGTGCACTTCCTCAACTGTTCTGAGGGGCAAAACTAGATCTAAACATCATGCACTACTGTAGGAAAAACTACAACATGCTGAGAAACTAAAAAATTTAGTACCTGGAGCATTACTGTTGAAGGACTCATCTAAAATCACTACAGTCTAAGATTAGTTGAACAACCTATAGAGCAGTTATTTTTGTGCAATATATGCAGATATCTGTTATTTAAAATAGGGTGAGTAGTGCAGTAAAATAAATAAAAATGCAATTGAAAAAACATTTTCAGTGGTATATACTGTAAACATATGAGCAGAACTGTACATCCATCCATACATACATAAACAAGCAGAACAGTGGCTGGGGTCTCCGTATTGTCATTCATTCTCTCTAATGCCTGGCCCAGGGTCTCGTCACAGGGCAGGGGAGAAGGCAGCACTCTTTACCTCCCGGGGTTTCCATTATCCCTCCACCATTCTCTAAAATGGAGGTCATATCAGGTGCCATTTTCACAACCTGCTTCTCCAGATGCACCATTTTCTCCTAAAATGACACACACATTATGCTTTAACAGTGCAGCACATCTGAAATCGCAGCCCGCGCCCTCCACTGGGACTTGAAAGGCAAAAAACAAACAATAAAACATGAAAACCATCACAATATACAGGAATTGTTTCCCTTCTCTAAAGCATAACCCATAAAGTGAGGGAATTTTCACAAATGGCGACTCCCCATTGACAGAAGGCTTCTGTGCATGGACGTGATTTCCTGTCAAAAGAAGATGTTTATATGGCTCTTAGAAGCACATTTCAAGGCATGTAAAGGTGAAAAACAACTTAGAGAAATACTATGTTGGTTTTGAGAATGCTGTTTGAACTTTAATGCTGATAATCCTGTTGAAAAGACTAGTTTTACTAGTCACCGGTATATCTGTGTCGAATGCTGGTCTCTATCGCAAGATGCTGATGTGCCGGTGTTATTACTTTATTTCTAGTGTGTGCAACTTATCGCAAGCTTCCCTTGATCAACCATCTTTATCAGAAAGACAACATATACTAGTCCTTCCTAAACAGCAATGCTCTTTATAAAATTTGTTTTACCACTAAAAACAAAATTCTGCAAAATTAACATAAGGGCGGTGGAGATTTTCTCACCCACAGCCATATTCGCACCAGTCACGTGACCTATTTGGAACAACATTCCAACATCATGATCATAAAAAAATGTCCTGATGAGACAGTATGATTGAAACACATCAAGCGCATCATAGTTCTTCATATTCCCGGGCTCTTTATTGCCAAGTTAACAGCAACCAACCAACATTGAGTCCCTCCTGCTCAAACACTACAGCAGATGCCAGTCTCAGCTGCTCAGTAGCTGGTCAGGGAACTGTGGTGCGGAGGAATATCTTCCTTCGAAGGCAAAACAAAGCCAACATCTGTTTATTGCCATGTGGAGTCAAAGCACAGCTACGGATGCACTATAGTAAAAAAACAAAAAACAATGAAAAGCAGTTGTCGGCGAGGCTCCCTCTTCCAGCCATCTGGATAATTGATCGTTTGATATCATAAAAAGATGGCAAATGTCTCGTAATAGCCCACTTCTTAAAAACACATTCATTGCCTCACGTCGTCCCTGGCTTGCTTTTTATTTGCGTGCATTTTTAGGACCTGTCATGATGATTATGAAAGAAACATTAGGAGAGGGATTATGCATCATTTGCGGTAAAAGATGATCAATGGCCTCCTTTTATCTTCATTCAAGGGAACGCTCAAAGGAGCTAGCAGGTGACTACACCATGGCTATACCCTTGGTATGTCCGTGACAAACACACTCAACGCTTGTCAATCAAAAGATGTGGAGTCACCGAACCAGGTCACCTGCGTCGTACACATCCTGAATCATTTACTGTCACCTCAAAGACATTTCCAGTCATACAACGGCCGTCATTGTCTACAGGAAAGGTCTGATTGCCCCACACTATCTCTCTGATAGCTTTCTCACCCTCTCCCCTGCATTATGTAGATAACCTGTGACGATATATATTGCATAGGGGTCATCCAGAGGTTGCAATCACACACTGTGACAGAGATAACCAATCCCGGCACGTCATCGGCACGGGGGATGGAGAAGCCCCCCCTTGTAGGGTGTCCTCGTCGTGCCTGCTAGACAATCGTGTTGACCAGGGGGTGGTCGAGACGTGCTTGAGGGAGGACCGGGAAGGGGTCTTTGATCAGTGGCGAAGGAAATAAAGGATAAAGGAGGAAGGGAAGAATCAAAGCAACGTTTGACAAGCGAACCTGCTTTGAAACACACTTACAGGTATACACATTATATTGCAAATATAAAATATAAAATAAGACAGTTAGGATCCACAATTTCATATAACCTGTATAGCAAGAAAAGCTTTTATATTTTTGTTTATTCCCTAACATAGTATTACATGTCACTGATGCCTGTACAAGAAGCTCATACTCTTACCTCATATACACCTATAAACCTCTCTCACCCCACAACACTCATCCTATCATGTGATGACCTTCCACATTTACTGGAGCCTTCTCTGATGTCTGATAGATGAATCTCATAGTTACCATATCTACATGCCATCATCTCACGACAATACAAGCTCAAGGACAAAAGAAAAGCTCATGATACTCAGAAAGTCCCCTACTGACTGTCTGATGCAACGCGGAAAGCATTCAGAAAGCAACGGAAATACCTTCTTCCACAAGGTAAGTTTACAAGATACTTGGTTGATACTACCAGTGGTTTTGGTGATGAAAAAAATCAAATTGAATTGGCCAATATTTGTCTGGTTAGGGGCTTTGCACCTCTAATAGAGTTCAGTTTGGGACTTAAAAACAAGTTAACTTGATGCTCACAAGTAAAAATGTATGTTTCATTTTGGCAATCAAGTTCCAATCAAATGGCAATCCCAAAATGCACTGTTAAAAATAAAGGTGCTTCAAAAGGTTCTTCACAGTGATGCTGTTTTTTGGTTCTCCAAAGATCCTTTCAGTCAAAGAGTTTTGAAAGAATATAATAATTTAGAATATTTATAATTTATACTCTAAGAACCCTTGTCCACTACAAAAAGGTTCTTTATTGAACCATACAGCCAAAAATGTTACTTCAATGGCAGCATGAAGCACCTTTATTTTAAAGAGTGTGTATAATGTTTATAACAATGTGGATGGTCTTCACCACCACAACCAGGCCCAGAAAGAGAATTCTGTGTAAAGAACAAAAAGTTCTTCTGAGACACCTGGACACAGAGAGCCACGGGGAGCGATATGTCATCCAGCAGTTCCAATAAACACCCCAGATTCACAGAGAACATCAGGAAACCCAATTACCTGCAGGAGCGCCCTGCTGGACTAAATGACTGCGTGCGCTGCTGGAACATACAAGGAGGCTGGATGTGTGAGATTAAGGAAAGACAAAGAGATTTGTGTCAGCCACTACCTCTCATTTCTGTCCAGGGTTTGGAGACACAAACACAAGCAATGGAGCAGCTAACAACAGGTGGTGCTTCAGAAAGGATTGAGAGTAACTGTATGTACCTGTAAAACCACCTGGAAGTGGCAGCTTTTTGGCTTAATGACAGATCAGTCCACTTGCACTTGAGCTTGTGAATTCAGACCTGAAGTGAAGAGACCCCAAGCTGGCCTAAAGCATTCAAATGACTCTTTTCTTTGATGAATGGAAGATGTCTTAATCATCAGAGCTGAGGCTGGACAGGAGATATCTGCATGCCGTGTACTTTGCTGCCCCTTGTGGCCGCAGGTGGTATATCAGTCTGTTGACAACCTGCTTGTCAAGGTTTTTTCCAGGGAAACATTTAGACTTTCTTCCTCGGTTTCAACCAGAGCAGGGGCCTCTTATTACTTTCCCGATAATTACATTCATTTGCAAAACAGCGAGACAATGGCATAGAAAGGACACAGTGCTGCTGGCGAGAAGGAGGGGGTGAAAATTGACAGCAGTAAAGGGCATGTTCAAGTGCAGTAGAGGAGAAAGTAAGGAAGGAGATTGAAGAGGGAAAGTTTAGAGAAGGTCTCACTTTGATGAGCTCGATCGGGTTTTTTGGTACCACTTTATATTAAGGGCCATTTGGTAGCGTTAATGCATTAGCTAATATAAACAAACAATAAGCAATATATTTTTACTGCATTTACAAATATTTAATAATGTAAGTTAATAAAAATACAATTGACTGTTGCTCTTTTATGTTAATTACATCAAAGGATGTTTATTAGTAAATGATGAAAGTGAAAATTAAAAAAATGAAAATTAATAAATGCTAAAAGTTTAAATTAATCTATATCAAATGCATTTTTTGGAAGTTGGCTTCTGGAATGAATGTGAGACTTCTAAATGTGCTGTCTTTGGATACACACCAATTGGAAAAACACTGTCCTGCTAAGCGCCCCCCTTTTGACATCAGATGAACTCTTCCAAACACCGGTTTCCCCTACTTTGAATACATCCAACCTGAGCTGAAGCTATAATGAGGAGGAATGTGAAGGCCTAATCCAGAATTGGAGAGGAGCGAGCGTGGGGTGGATTTACAGTGCTGGAGTGCACACAGAGCGCTTTGTAATTAGGAAGAGAATTTGTCATGCTCTTCGGCACGGCACGCGGATGAGAGCTGCTGAATAGCAATCTTCCCACTGTTTACCCAGAGAGCGACGGCCGGCGCTTACGCACGGCGCTGTAGCCACACTGAGATTAATATTTGATGCAGAGCGAGGGAATGTGTGCTCGGCTCCTGTTTATTTAGGATATTGTGAAAATATGGGGAAATTTGCAATTTTATTGGCTTTTCCGTATGATACTGCGGGCGAGGGGAAGAGAGAGGGGGTATGGAGTGGGGTGATGACCTCTGACCTCTATACAGATCCTCAGTGGGGCAAAAGATGTGAAGATGCACCAATGTTGGGTTAAGCTTAGCTACAATCACATTTCCAAAATCCTATAACAGCAGGACTGACCAAGAATTTAAGCACCCGAGTCCAAATGACACAGAATAACAGGCTTATATCTACACCTCATGTGTGCATTCAGCTGCAGTAGGTAAATGGTTAGTTCATTCCAGTGACACA